>CM059502.1:5000-1255000 GCA_030378355.1 Eleusine indica | reverse complement strand
TGGCCCCCAGGACCGACGCCGTCCTTGCCGCCGCCACCCTCCACGCCACCCAGATCGAGGCCGCCGCGGGCGTGGAGCGTGTCCACGCGGCTGCACTCGCTTGGCAGCGCGAGCTTGCTGCAACGGACGTCCTCTATCGCCGGGCTACGGAGGTTCAACACTACCTCGACGCTGCCGCCACCCACCAGCCCGTTGCCCACGTCACCAACACCACCGCGTCCTCATCTCACCCGCCTCTGCAAGATGGATCTGTCCTCCGCCATGATGCAACCGATCCACTGGTCCCGGGTCCTCCTCCTACGGGCGCTGGCATGACCAGGTCCTCCTCGCCCTCCGCCGCTACGCCCTCGACGACCACGTCCTCGCCGACACACCTACTGCGGCGCGGGACACGTTATGGCTGCGCCTCGACAGCGTCGCCATGTCCTGGATCTTTGGGACCCTCTCCCTAGATCTCCAGGACATTGTTAGGTCCCCCAGCGACACCGCGTGCGCGACCTAACTGGCTCTCGAGGCCCAGTTCCTTGGCAAGGCCGAGGCCCGTGCACTCCACCTCGACGCCATGTTCTGCACCTTCCAGCAGGACGACATCTCCGTTGGTGAGTACTGCAGGAGGATGAAGGGCATGGCGGATGCCCTTCACGAACTCGGCTGCCCGATGAGCGACCGGATCCTGTCCTCAATGTCATGCGGGGTCTCAGCAGCAACTTCGACCTCCTGCGGACATGGATCCCTCGACAGCGACCCTTCCCCTCCTTCCTGCAGGTTCGGGACGACCTCGTCCTGGATGAGATCACCCACGAACTCGTGCCAGGACCGCCTCCCGCTGCGCTCGCTGCTACACCGCCGACCTGCACTGCCCCTCCGACCACCGCCCTCCTCGGTGCTACTACACCGACGCCCACCGGGGGAGGTGGGGGGGTAACCGTGGCGGTCGCCATCACCGTGGGGGTCGTGGCGGTGGCTCTAGGGGGGGGCATCAAGGGGGTACTCTTGCTCCGTCTGCTACGACCTCGACTCCTACCCCTGGTGGTGTATCCTAGTCATCCTTCAACAACCCATGGTTAGGACGCATCTCCATGTGGCCTTCCATGCTCGCGGTGGGGGGGGGGGGCAGGAGGGGGAGGGGAGGGGGGCACGTTCTTAGCACCTGCCCGCGGCCATGTGGCCCTTCACTGGCCCTGCTCCCTTGGGTACGGGGACCTGGACTGCACCTGCTCCGCTCAATCAGCCGCCGACCTGGCCGGGCGGGTGGACTCCGCCTGTGCACCCCAGCGAGCCACCGACCTGGCCTACGGGATGGGACCAGGCGGCTCTGGCTCAGTCCTTCAGCACCCTGGGACTAACCCCGCCGGTCAGCACGGAGTGGGTCGCCGACTCGGTCGTCTCGTTCCACACCACGCCGTATCCTCGTATTTTATCCTCTGTCCACCCTCCTCCTCCCTCGTGCCCTTCCTCCATCAGGGTTGGTGACGACACTTGTCTTCCAGTCACCTCTGTGGGATCTGCTCCTAGTTCTTTTTGCCTTTCGAATGTTCTTGTTGCCCCGTAGATGGTTCATAACCTTCTTTTCATTCGCCAATTTACTGCTGATAATTCCTGCACTGTTGAATTTGACTCTTCTGGTCTTACTGTGAAGGATTTGGCTTCCCGACGTCCTATCCTCCGATGTGACAATACGAGGCCCCTTTACACCTTTCGCCTTCCTGCTTTCGCTTCTTCGTTGTCGCCTCCTTCATCGGCTTTTGCGACCACCTCGTCATCCACAACTTGGCACAGTCAGCTTGGGCACCCCGGCCGCGACGTTTTGGCCCATCTCAGTCGTAGTGCAGATCTTCATTGAACTAGGGCTCCTGATGAGCATATTTGTCATGCGTGTCAGTTAGATCGTCATGTTAGACTTCCTTTTTCTTCTTCTTCTTCGCATGTGAGTCATGTCTTTGATCTTATTCACTGTGATCTGTGGACTTCTCCTGTCATCAGTATGTTTGGCTATAAGTATTACTTGGTGATTGTGGATGATTTCTCTCATTACTCATGGACTTTTTTTATGTGTGGTAAGTCTGACACATTCCCTACCCTCCTCCACTTCTTTGCCTGGGTTTCCACTCAGTTCGGGCTCATCGTCAAGGTCGTCTAGTGTGACAACGACCGTGAGTTCGATAATCATGCCTCCCATGACTTTTTCCTCTCTCACGGTGTTCACCTGCGCATGTTGTGCCCATATACCTCGCCTCAAAATGGCAAGGTTGAGCGGATGATTCGCACCACGAACGATGTCATGCGCACCCTTTTCCTCCAGGCCTCCCTCCCTCATAGAGCCACCTACCTCCTCAACCGCCTTCCCTCCATGGCCTCCCCTGCTCCCACTCCTTACCATGCTCTTTTCCGCACCCCGTCTTGCTATGATCACCTTCGGGTCTTTGGGTGCGCCTGCTACCCTAACACCTCCGCCACTGCTCCCCACAAGTTGGCGCCTCGATCGACTCGATGTGTTTCCCTTGGCTACTCCCCCCATCACAAGGGGTACCGTTGCTTCGATCTTACCTCCCGTCGCGTCCTCATCTCCCGGCACATCGTGTTTGACGGGTCGGACTTCCCGTACTCCACCTCCACTACCCTCTCACCTGATCCTGACCTCGAGTCGTTTTTTCGACTGACCCGGTGGTCCAGCCCCCTACTTTTGTTTACCTCTTTCCAGCTGGTTTCCCGGCGATCTTAGTTGCGCCACGCGTGGCCCTGGAGCCTTCGCCTGCGCCACACATGGCCCCGTCGCCACTTCCTACGCCACGGGAGCCTCCGGGTTTTGCTGCTTGCTTCACCGAGCCAGTGCAGGTCTACAGGCGTCGTGCGGCACCGGTACCAGAGTCGGTGGTCTCTTCGCCACCACCGCCTCCGCCTCAGCCACCGCTCTCGGGCTCGATCTCGACTTGATCCGGAGGTGTACCACCCGTCTGTCGTCCATCGAGATCCTAGGCACACTCATCCCATGGTGACACGGCGGGCGACGGGCATCCTCTCTGTCGTCGAGCCGGAGCCGGGTGTCTCACCCGTGCCCTCCTCTGTCCGCGATGCCTTGGCGGATCCTCACTGGCGTCGGGTTATGGAAGAGGAGTACTCGGCTCTTCTCGCCAACCAGATGTGGGACCTCATGCCGTGTCCGTCTGGTTACAATATGGTCATCGGCAAGTAGATCTGGACGCATAAGCGTCGGGCTGACGGCTCTCTAGAGCGCTACAAGGCTCGCTGGGTCCTTAGAGGCTTCACTCAGCAGCCTAGAGTGGACTATGATGAGACTTTCAGTCCGGTGGTGAAGCCGGCCACAGTGCGCACGGTCCTCTCTCTCTCTCTCTCTCTCTCTCTCTCTGTCTCTCTCTCTCTCTCGGCCCGTGCACCAGCTCAATGTGAAGAATGCCTTCCTACATGGCACTCTGACAGAGACAGTCTACTGCAGCCAGCCAGCGGGGTTTGTGGCTTCCAGTCGTCCGGATCTGATTTACCACCTCAACAAATCTCTCTACGGTCTGAAGCAGGCTCCTCGAGCGTGGTACTCTCGGTTTGCCACGTTCCTGACCTCATTGGGTTTCACTAAGTGCAAGTCTAATACTCCTCTGTTTGTCTACTGTCAGGGTTCTGAGGTTGCGTACCTGCTGCTTTATGTTGATGACGTCATCCTTACCGTCTCTAGTCCAGCCTTGCTTCAGAGTATCATTCAGTCACTGCAGCGGGAGTTTGTCATGAAGGATCTGGGTGTGCTCCATCACTTTCTGGGTGTCACTGTGGAGCCTCGTCCCTCTGGCCTATTTCTTCACCAGCAACAGTATGCTTTTGATATCCTGGACTGGGCAGGGATGGCTGACTGCAAGCCCTGCTCCACTCCGGTCGACACTCAGGAGAAGCTCTCTGCGAACGTGGGTGCCCCGGTTGCTGACCCGTCTGCTTCTTCACCAAGCTCCCTCCACCGAGCTGGTCGTCTATACCGACGCTGAATGGACTGAGTGTCCTGACACTCGTCGGTTAACTTTCGGCTATGTTGTCTTCCTTGACGGCAACCTGGTCTCCTGGTCGTCCAAGCGGCAGCCGATGGTTTCCCGGTCCAGTGCCGAGGCAGAGTACTGGGCGGTTGCCAACGGCGTGGCTGAGGCGTCCTGGCTTCGACAGCTCTTGGCGGAGCTTTACAGCCCGCTCACCAAGAGCACGCTCGTCTACTGCGACAACGTCAGCGCCGTGTACCTCTCCACCAACCCGGTTCAGCATTAGCGGACGAAGCATATGGAGATCGACCTTCACTTCGTTCGTGATCAGGTCGCCATCGGCCAAGTTCGGGTCCTCCATGTGCCGATCACCTCCCAGTTTGCCGACATCTTCACCAAGGGCCTCCCCTCCTCGACATTCTTGGAGTTTCAGTTCAGTCTTAATATCGTCAGTGGCTAGTTGTGACTGCGGGGCGGGGGGGGGGGGGGGGGGGGGAGGGGGGTTGTCTTTCTTTCTTATCTAGTCTTGAACTCCGCTACGCCGATAGTTTCGACTGCGGGGGTGTTAGTGTATATGTTAGCCCACATATTTGGCTCATCTAGAGGCCCATGTATCCTGTATATATGTCCACTCTTCTAGGGTTTGGAGTAATACATTGACTATTTTCTCCAACAAATAAGCCCCACAACATCTGATGGAGGGTTGACAACATTTTTGAAATTGCTGTATTTGTACTAAGAATATAAAGAATGGTCAAATATTAGGCTGACATTTAAGCCATTGATCATATTTTGAAACATATATCATGTTGCAAAAGCAAATTTGCCAATACCTTAATACTATACAATACGCATAGAGATAAAACACAACAACACAATTAAATAAAATATGTTTCTACAGAGGAATCAACACTAAGCAAAAACTGTATCTTTCATGTCATTTTGGATGAACCTGGTTTACTTTTATTGTTGACGATAACATTTGTTTAGACGCCCAAAGTGAAATATTATCACGATGGCAATAATCATGTTCAAGATCGATGTTGTCTTTTTTTTTAGTTTTTTCGATAAAGAGGTTGTCAACGCACAATAACAGCTAGATTGTATTGGCATTTGATTGAACATATCAGGGGCCAGGCAGCACACCCAATCGAAGTAATGTAGATGATTCTTGAGTTAACTTGATGCTATGTGCCACTACAATTTGCTTGATTGAAAATATGGCATTATAACTTACTAATCTTTATCTCAAAAAAAACTTACTAAATCTTATCGATACGATTATTATAATTATTATTTTATTTGAAATATGTCATGGTGTACGCTTCCAACTGGTTTAGACCCATATGCTGCCACCTTATTTTTGTATGGGGCCAAATTACCCCTACCTTTGCATTGAGTTAGTTGCTGCATTACGGGTCTTAATTCTTGCTTAATTTCTCAGTTCTGTTCCCTCAAAATAAAAATGTGTTGCTTCAATTCACTAAACTGACCTGTATGGTTGTACCTCAGCGTTCATTCTAAGGACGTAAAATGAACAGCTCTTAACGGGAGAGCAGGAGTGTCCGACTGAGCGCTCCTAGGATGAGCACAACGATTGTGTCGGGCTGTTAGCCACCTCGTTGCCGTCAATGTGCACCAGGCAGAGGCGTCGGCAGCGCGATTGATGGAGCAGAGAAAGACGAGGGAGGGGAGCAGCACCACGTGGGAAGCCTCAACGTGGGCCCGAAACGACGGTGTATCGAGAGCCATGGGCATCGAAGCTCCTGCTTGCTAGGCGCCTGGGCCGACGATGTGCAGAGCGCGGAGTGGGTGCGATTTGGAGAGGAGCTCGACGTTGTATGAGCCGGCGCTGTGTAGAGCGGCAGCGTAGGAGTAGCAGGATGAGTGGGCGAGGGTGTCCAAACTCAAGGAAGTTGCAGGCCTGCAATTGGTGGTGCTAGAAGTTTCTGGTCCAGGCATACACAATGTGGAGAAAAGAACGGTGGGGAAGAAGTCAATCGACAAATCGACGGTAGGTGTTGATGAACAATAGTCTGACCAATCACAGCTTGAGAAACCGCACATGGTTTAGTATTTTATTTAAAATATGCCATGATGTACGCTTCCAACTGGTTTAGGCCCATATGCTGCCATCTTATTTTTGTATGGGGCCAAATTACCCCTACCTTTGTATTGAGTTAGTTGCTGCATTACGGGTCTTAATTCTTGTTTAATTTCTTAGTTTTGTTCCCTCAAAACAAAAATGTGTTGCTTCAATTCACTAAACTGACCTGTATGGTTGTACCTCAACGTTCATTCTAAAGACGTAAAATGAACAGCTCTTAACGGGAGAGCAGGAGTGTCTGACTGAGCACTCCTAGGATGAGCACAACAATGATGTCGGATTGTCAGCCACCTCGTTGCCGTTGATGTGCACCAGGCAGAGGCGTCGGCAGCGCAATTGATGGAGCAGAGAAAGGCGAGGGAGGGGAGCAGCACCACATGGGAAGCCTCAACGTGGGCCGAAACGACGGTGTATCGAGAGCCATGGGCTTCGAAGCTCCTGCTTGCTAGGCGCATGAGCTGACGATGTGCAGAGTGCGGAGTGGGTACGTTTTGGAGAGGAGATCGGCGTCGTATGAGCCGGCGTTGTGTAGAGCGGCAGCATAGGAGTGGCAGGACAAGTGGGCGAGGGTGTCCGGACTCAGGGAAGTTGCAGGCCTGCAAGTGGTGGTATTAGAAGTTTTTGGTCCAGGCATACACAATGTGGAGAAACGAACGGTGGGGATGAAGTCAATCGGCAAATCGATGGTAGGTGTTGATGAATAGTAGTCTGACCAATCACAGCCTGAGAAACCGCACACGGTTTAGTAGTAGTAAGATAAGATAAGATTAGCCACCTGTTCAGGTGATGGCTTCATTATGTCATCTGTTTTTGTCTCTGTGTCATCTGTTTTCGTCTCCGTGTCATCTGTTATCACAAGAAACAAAGTGATTAGGTAATTTATCCTCAGGAATACATTTGCAATTATATATTAACTACAGATTAACACATATCAGGTCGTCAAATAAAGTTGGTCACAATTACAAATCAAACGCGCACGCAAAAAATCTTCTTATGCAAACTCCATAATCGAGCTCAATAAGATAGATCCTCCAAAAACTGAAGGAAAAGGAGTTCAGCCGTCAGACTTCAGTGGCTACTCCCCACCGCCGGTGGAGATTGCGGCTGTATCTTGGAGTGATGAAATAGGAGAAGAAAGTGATGAGGTCTAGAAGGAGGTGGCGCTCATGGTGTTTATTTTTTTAAAGAACAAGCGGCGCTCATGGTGGGTGGCGGCCGTCGGACGCCGAAGAGAAGCATCAGCGAGCAAAGTGAGTTGCACGTATAACCCAGCAACAATACGGCCCAGCCCAGGAAATACAGGCCTATTCCAGATCCAGTCCGGAAACACCCTTGCGGATCACCTGAACGGCTGAACCCCCAACCTAAGTGTACCTAACACCAAATGAAAACCCTAGCGAAAAATCGGCCCAGCCTAGGAACCCGTCACCAACTATAAGACAATGAAAGCAAAACCCTAGCAAAAAATCGGCCTACCCCAGGAACCCGTCACCAACTAGGTAAACATTGGATCTTTTTTTTTTGAGAACAGGTAAACATTGGATCTGGACGGAACGGAAAAGAATGTAAACCTAACGGGAACAAAAATAGTTTAAAGCTCCAACAGTCCGCCCGCGGCGGTGCCAAACGAAACCGACTGAAGAAAAGAAATGAGCTAGCTGAGTGGCCTACCAGAAAGATTGGAGCCATCGGTGGAGGTGCCTTCGCCGGTACCTGCGCGGATCGGCGCCGGCGTCATGGATAAGAGCTCGGCGACTGCTGTGCTTGCGGAGCTTGAGGAAGACATGGCGTCGGCTGATCCGCACACGAGGAGCGGGGGACGGCGGCGGTCGGCGGCGCACTGCACGCACTGGAGAAGCGGCGGACGGGGAAAGAGGAGGAAGTGTTTGGGAGCCGAAGCGAAAAGGCTGCTTGAGTGGGTCGGTGGAAAAGCCAATAAGAAAAGAGGCAGTTTGAGCAGCAGCTCCGCTCCGCATCCCACGTGACCACGGCGAAGCTAGCGACGCCATGGCCCATCCGAGACTACTCTTCTTTGCTATTTCGGGGAAGAATATTATGACAACTGGGTCCTGGGTCCACCTAACAGTGAAAGCGGCTAACCTACAATTTTTGGTGCAAAAACGGGGGATTGTATTATTTTGGGGATTTTTTATTTGTCACCGTCACTCTGTCTGTCGAACAACTTATAATTTTTTCACATATATTTCAAAGAAAAAGTTAATTTTTAAGAAAGAGCAAAAGAATTACCTCTTCACAGATATCTAGAGGACTCCATGTCAATTATCTCTTCTAAATAGATTTTGCAAAAAGTCTCCTATGTTTGATTGTGATCATATCAGCTTGGTTTAGAAGAGAGGAGATATGTTTGTAGCCTCCATGAAGTCATGTTGTATAAGACAAAAAAAAAAGTTGGGACAATTGCCCTTACTTTGAACTTCAATTATGAATTTCTCCTTATTGTTCCAATTTTACATTGGTTGTTCCTGCTTTTTGAAATTGAAGAATTCCTTACCCTACTCCATTATAACATTTAACAGTGTTGAAATAGGTGGTAAAAAGACATACATACCCTTGCACCATTGTCTCATTTCTTATCAATAGTTTACACCATTGCTCCTGTTTTGATAAACCTTGAATCTATTTAATTATGATAGAAATTTAAAATATGGAGATTTGAAAAACAAAATCGTGTCACTATTTTGGGCTTAAAATGAAAACACATCTTGATCCTGTAACAATTTTAATTTTTTTATTATAAATGATTCCATTTCTTTTTAAAAAAATTAGTAGTGATACCTTAATGCTTGAAAAAAAATCATTTTTTCCTATCTGATATTAATTTTGTATTTGCAATTGCAATTTTATTGCCTCAAACCAAAGCATGTAAAATTCAATAATCTTTATTTAAATAATGACCAATTAATGATGATGCCATACCTTAAACAAGGACAACATAGGCAACTAGGCGCGGCAAGGTTGTCCTGTATTTCTAGTATAACTGAAACTGGAAGAATTTTGAGAGAACAGAACCAACCAAGCAAACAACTACACATCCAAGATATTCCACATCAGATAACTATTTACATAAGAAGTATAGTATTTACACTGCTCAGAGCACAAACTACAAAGAGTATCCAGCAACAGCTAAGAAATATCTAGAGCATCATCCGAAAATACACAGGCTGATAAGTTTTATTATTATGCAATTCCCTTCTTAAACATAGTTAATAAACATGCATAGCAGTTCTCCACAAGCATCACTACCCTTTGGATCCTATTTATCTGGTGAACATAAAAGTTACATCCAAGATTGTTGCACAAAGTTGATGGTGTCTCGTATGATGATATCTTTGTTGTAGGCAAGCATTACAAGTAGTACTACATATTTTCTTCTCTCACGCTCTATTGCCCTACTCAAAACTTGCAAGAAGTGCCCAGCCGTTGCTTCATCCTTTGACCTGCAGCTACCTTTGCACGCTCATGAAGCGCTTCCTTCAGCAGTTCCTGGAACTTCTCAAGGAAGAGGTTCCACTCCTCTGCATTCATGTCTGATAACCTGACAAAGCACATACTTGATGCAAGCTGTTCATCTGCACTCATGGCACTTCTTGTAGCATTGCCACTCTGACCTGTAGGTTTGTTAGGAATGATGGGAGTACTCAATCCAGAAGACAAGACTCTATCAGACTCGTATCGGTCATCATGGTCATCATTGCCCTCATGGAGACTCTCCACAAGCTTTGAAAGAGGGCTCCTGAAACTAGACCCCTTCATGCTTGAGCCATTGAACCTTGGTGATCTAATTACATCATTGTATTCTCCTAACATGTCCATCGAGAACTGGAAATCAATATCCTCTCCTTGTTCAGCTGCGGCAGAGAATGGCTCCCACTCTACTACTCTCTTCCTGGCCTCCATACAGACAACCTCTAGCTGGCTTGGTTCCTCCTCCATCCCCCTGAACTCCCTGGTCATCATCTCACCTATCTCTGCCAAGCAAAGCCCGAAAGCCGCAGCCTCTTTAAGGAAGATTGTACACAGGATCAGGACACGTAGGCACGCCTCACGCATCATGGGAAGTTCTCTGCGTAGCATCGCCACATCCTTCATTGGATCCAGATTTCTGATGTACTCAAGCTCTTCCTCCGAGAATGGAATCGATGCCTGCGCCCAATGTATCCACTCAAAATAGGGGTCCTCCAAGTTCTCTGGTAAGCACAGGCCATGATCAATTGGGAACAGCTCTGTATGGCAACCAAAGCGGCCTGTGCTGCCATTAAGCTTCCTCACCAGCACATTACCGGCATGCCTGTCAGTGTTGAAAATTCTGATATCTAGTATGCCAATTCTATGGACAGCGGCAACAGGGAAGCTCGAGGTGCCATAGTCATTTGCGTCG
Source organism: Eleusine indica (assembly GCA_030378355.1). NCBI lineage: Eukaryota > Viridiplantae > Streptophyta > Magnoliopsida > Poales > Poaceae > Eleusine > Eleusine indica. The sequence goes on along the minus strand of CM059502.1, from coordinate 1,244,520 downwards.
AAGTCATGGGCAATGAACTGCTGGAACGAAGCAATCTTGCTGTTAACTTGCTGTTTCTGGTCATGAGCTGGTGCTGGACTTCCACCGTTCACCGGACAATTTATATTGAAGATGGAGTGTGTTATCTTCACCAGAGCTGTCGCGGGCACATTTGCAAAATTTTCGTGGTCCAACAGGTATGCCGCAACCTCCCTGAACCCTGTCTCTCCCACTCGCACAGACTTCTTCAGTCCTGGCTGGCCAAGCGCTCTCCCGACGAAACCCTTAGGATTGTTTGGTGCAAAAGGTTCCTCATCCGTGGGCTTCACGATGGCGACCTTGTCCCCCGTGACATTCCTGAAGTAGTACGAGCCACCAAGGCCACTCTCAATGGGTACTGGATCCACGCCGCTGTCCATTGCATTCACCACGTCGTCGACCAGGCGCTTCACACGGGGACAGCTGCTGGAACACCCAAGTATCTCAACCAAGTTGCTGCAGTCCTTCTGCTCGAAGTCCTTGGAGACCGGGCAGAGGCACGGGGTGGAGCAACTCCGGTTCATGCTGTTCCGGGTGAGCAGCAGCGGCGAGTCCGGCCGTATGAAGGAGAGGTCGTTCTCCAGGAGGCGGTCGCCGAACGTGAGCGAGGTCTCGCCGGTGGGCACGTTGAGCGCGAGCTGCAGCCGGCGCTTGACGGTGTGCGCGTTGTCGCCCCGGTCCAGGTCCATGCCGAGCACGCAGCCGGTCTCCGTCTGCACGAACACACGCCGGCGGCCCACCGGCGGCGGCGCGGCCGGGCGCGGCAGCTGCTTGGCCTCATCCCGGCGCCCCACGCCGAAGAGGCGCCTCAGGAGCAACGCCGGGACCTGGGTCTTGATGGCGCTGTCCAGGTTGGGGGACATGACTTCTTCCTCTTCTTGGTGCGCGCGCCGTGCGGGGTGGCCGACGCCGTCAGGGAGAGGGGAAGGCGCGCTCTTGTTGCTATCATCGGATCACGCCTGCAAACCAACAACCCTCCAAAGAAGAATCAACTTTCCACTCGATCCCTCCACCACCAAACACCTAAAAAATCCCGACTCTCCTACGATTTCAGTACAGATCGAACTGACTCGGCCACGAAAAGCAAGAATTCAGATGAAATGAGAGATGCGGAATTAAATCTCAGTGCTCACCATGGGGTGGTATGGTGCGGGTGGAGAAGCGGGGCGTGGGGGATAGGGGCTCAGCGATCGGCGGCCGGCGCGGCGGCAGGCTAGCGGCGGAGCAGAGCTCGATTCCTCAATCCATCTACCTCTCGCTCCCCCCCAAGGCCCCGAATTCTGTCCTCTTCTGCAACTCGCGCACCCGCTGCCCAACGGATTCCGCTGGGTTTCGGTTGGTTTTCTATCTCATCCAAGAAACAAGAAAACACAAAGATTTCCTCCTCATCGCCAAACCCCCTGTATCATCCAATATTTGCCTTGTACGGGTACAAGCGCTCGGGATCAGCCAATGAGGGGGCTTTAGATAGGGACTAACTTGAAATAAAAACTGAGAAGGGTCTGGCTGTAAAAGTTGAATATGGACGGGCATCATGAGCCGTGCGTGCTTGCACGCCCCTGCGCGCACACCGGATTGGCAATCAGCTCCCGCAACGTCTGTAATCCGTTGATCTCGAGACAGACGGCTTCGATGAACCGCAGCTGTTTCTTGGACGGTTTGTTGAGACCCGATGAAAAACCGGGATTGCATTTTTCCACCGCACGGAACCGTCTGGAAGCGCGCGGGCCACCGTCCGATGGTGGATAGGGGGAGCAGCTGGGCCGTCTAAATCGCGAGGACATGGCCCTCTAGCTGACTGCGATCTGGATAAGAGCAATTGGCTGCGGCCGGATGACGTGGGGGCCGCCACGTGGACCCTGTGTTCGGCCTTCTAGTCCATATTGCTATGCGGCCCTGCTGGTTACGAGACGATTTCGTCGTCACATGGTTTCAGAGGAGAGAGCATGTACAGTGCAAATTTTCCTCTCGCCGCACGCACGCACGCGTACAATTTTTTTTTTTTTGGAACTACACGCGTACATTTTGCATGCAAACGTAGACTGGGAAACCTAGGTTTAAAATCTTGGATTTGATAGCTATGTTAACACGATGTAAAGCATCTTGCATTGCAAAATGGATGGCTTCTATGTCAATTGACATGTTAAAAAAAATGAAAAAGGGGGTCTTAAAATATTAAATGAGAGGCATGTTTCAACAAACTAGCAATAAAGTTATTTGGATGGTGCATACTTTAGTGCATGACTAAGCTAACAAATCCCCTCTTGAGATATCATTGGTACCAACCCAAAATCTGGTGGTGATATGGATCCGTATTTTGATCCTAGTCATTTTGACTGTAAACGTGCAAAATTTCGTTTCTTGAAAGCATATGAGCATTACACTAGAGAATTGACATCCAATTGTAAAAGACTGATTACACTAGAGAATTAGTACATGTAAAATAACCACAAAAAGAATGGGTTGACATCAATGAAAAATACAAACGAGGCAACTTCTTATCTTATAGTTTGACTACCAGTTCGCCCGTGCGTTATTATGGGTCAGATGTTAAATATTTTTATGAGATAAAAAATTAACATAATGAGTAATGATTCTAGTAATGCATAACCCACGAGTAAGGTGTTGTATTATGAATTATGCAATAAAATTGCATGGGGACCGGGACCTGGTACTCGGACTAATTGGTACACTGAATCGACTTTAGGTATGACAGTGTGTAGAGTAAAGACCTTGCCAATAAATTAGAATCAGCTATGGTCTGTTGAGTCCAGATCAGGGTTCACATAACCATTATAACTGACCGGCTCAAGTCGGCGAAAACCCGGTCGGTTAACTAAGAAAATCAACCGGTTAACATTCTAGGTTCGGTTTTTCTCTGGCTAACTAGTCGGTTTCATTAAACGGCCAGGACCGGTTTCTCGATAAACCGGTCGGTTATTCCCGGTTATATAAACCCTGGTCTAGACCTTGACAAAGAATTGAAATTAGCTACGTGTAAGAATTGGACTCGACAACTCATTATATCCTACGTTACTATTATTTTTTTATTTATAAATTTATGCTAAATAAAAAAGATTAGGCGTTGTTAAACACGAGAAATAGCTACAGTCACCAGGATTTCACCATCGGCTCGTTATATCCTGAGTCATTGCCGGATTCTCCATGCGCTGCCCTCATGGCATCATGAATCAGATATACGATGTCATTGATCGAGAGCTAACAGGCATAGACACGTACAATAGGAAAAGAAAATATTTTATACTTATAATCTAAAGTAACACCAATGACGGCCTCACCTAAATTAATAAGTAGTAGAGATTTAATTAAATAAAATAAAAATGGAGTTTGTGTCTCAATTGATGGAAAAGGGTGATTATCCTCTGTTATTTCTAAGTTCTTTTGATCATGCCACGTCATTCCATCATCATCCTTTCCCTAACAGCACTGTCGTCTTGTCGGCACATCTACTGCTGATGACAAGTCTTTAGTATATTTTATGTTTTTCCTTTACTAAATTTGTGTTTATATCTTAAATATAAAATATAAAATGAAGAAAATGGGGAAAACTGGCGGTGTGGAGGAAGGGCGCGACCGCGCGAGACCGGAGGTCGCGGTGGAGCAAGGCCGACCAGGAAATCAACCCCATTTGAATCGGCGGCCACCGCTGCGACCCGCAGCCTCCCCACTCACCACGCGCTCACGGAAGCGCCGCGAGGAAGACAGAGAGATCGATGGCGAGCTCGCTGTCGCGCCTGGGAGCGGCGCTGCCCCGCGCGCGCCCGCGTGCCGCTGCGCGGGTTCTGCCGCCGGGGCAGTGGGACGCCGCGGCGGTCGGTGCCTCTCGACGTGCTGCGCTGAATGGTAATCAAGCTAGCCGTTTCGTGTTCTTAAGGGGAGGGAGATTGGAGGGCTGTGGTTAGTCATGAGTCTTGTGGTGATCCAATCCAAGTAGCTTGCTTCGATCATAATTCCGAATTAGTATATGTTGTTGTTTTTGTTTTTCGCGAGGAAAACTGTTGGTTTGTGCTGCCGTGTGGTCTGATCTTGCAGTATTGCTGCACTGGGACTGGGATACCATTCATGCAAAGGGGTTGAGACAATATAATTGAAATAAGTAGCATTTTAAAGCTTGGGGATTCGTTCCCCTGGCACCAAAATGTGTTATTACTATCAGGCTTATGTGTTTTATACAGTGGTTCCTGTTACTAAATACGAATTGAACTTCAGTTTACAGACGCCAAGCTCATTCTGACGTTAAAGCAGCCCCTACATCAGACTTGAAGGATGGGGAGAATTCTTCAAAAGGTTGGAGGATCAAAATGCTCTATGATGGTGACTGTCCGCTCTGTATGCGTGAGGTATGCTGCACCACAAATGAGCTTTTTATGTTCAGACACCACATAAAGCCATAAATCTTGGTGCAGATTAGGAAGAACAAGAAAACTTGGGTTTCCAATGAGGCAGTGATTATTCAATTAATGCCATATATAACTGAATGGTGAATTCCTAATTGTGTGGTATGCTATATGGAATATGGATAGCTCCTGCTGTGTTCACTAGCTATTTTGTCTTGGCCCGATTACAGAAACATTTGTTGCGTCTATTCCATATCCTGGGGAACCATTCAATTACCTAAAAATTGTAAGTGCAATAATTTTGTCTTCTACTCTTTTGTTTAGTCTATTGAGTCCCTCTTCCAGTTAGATGATCTTTTATGCCCAAATCTAATCACCGTTGGTAGTAGGTGGCCATGACCTATGAGCTTATGATAAATGGAGAGCCTATCAGTGTATGATTAATTATTGCCTGGATTCTTAACAACCCCTGTTATGGGTATGTTTTTTTTGCTGGGCTCATGCGACATTTGTGTTTAAAAAAATAATTCTGCTTTCAGTTCGTAAAATCCGGATGCAAACTGCCTAATAAAAAAATCCATGATTAATTTATATCACTTTTTTTCAGAAAGTATCTAAGAACTTTAGCCGTCTAGCTGAGATATCTGAACCTATATTCAGGGACATTCAAGTACTGACTACAGAATACTCTACTATGGACCTTATTATTTCAGAATGCTCACCAGGTTTAGGCATGCCAAGAGCTCTATGTACTCTACTATCTCTTGAATGTTGCATATTGTTGACTCTTATTTATTTTCATTTGAATGGGTTTCCTGCATTGATCATGGTGTTTTGGGAGCAGTACAGACATTGTACTGATATCGTCGGCTCGCAGCAACTAAATTTGCTCACACTAAGTACTAATTCATGTGCAGGTAAACATGCTGAGAGAAAGAAACGAATCCTACGGAGCTATAAAATTTGTTGATATAAGCTCAAAAGATTACTCTCCAGAGGAGAATCAGGGCCTTGATTATGAAACTGTGCGTAACAATTTAGTCTACTTATTCCCTTGTTTCTTTCCTCATGCTGACTTCTGAGTGAAATTGATGTCATATTTGGTGTCTTAAAAGCAACAGTGACACATTGACAATCGCTTGTACAGAACATTACAATGAATCTATCTACTGAAAAATATTGTATTGTGACTTTTTTCCCTTGCAAAAAAAAAAAAAAAAAGGATTGTATCTGCTGCTTGGTGCTGCTAAGTCTGGTACTTGGTACTAGCTCATTAGTATTTGTGCATCTATGCTCTTTCAAAAAGTGCAAAGTAAACCGTAAAGCATGTTGTCTGAATTATGACCATATACTGTACAACTGCTGCATGTTTCCTGCTATTCAGTTTTTGAGAGGGCATAGAGCAGTATTCGCTAGTAATTTAATCCTGCCTGAAATCAGGCTCTACCTGGAATCAAGCCAACTGTTACCAACACGTTTTGTGGGTAAATTGGCAATTAAATTAGGGGGTAAGCTTAATTTAATCCTGCCTGAAATCATTTTTTTTTTCTCGAACACGCAGGAGAGCTGTATATCATTATATTAATAGAAGAATCCTGCCTGAAATCAGGCCCTACCTGGAATCAAGCCAACTGTTAGCATTACGTTTTGTGGATAAATTGGCAATTAAATTAGGGAGTAAGCTTCAGGCACATTTGTTTATCCTTTCTAAAAATTATTATTTTCTGCTTTCAGGCCATGGGGAGGATACATGCCATTGAGTCGGATGGAACTGTTGTCACAGATGTTGAGGTATTTCCCTCACATGATTTCCTATTGAAATTTTCCAGTTTGTCCATTTTCAAAAGGCAGGATTTACTGTCTTGCTGCCAAATGAACTGCTGAATGTCAAAGAGACTAGTTTCAACGTATTTTCTAGCTAAAGGAAATGAATTAGACATGGAACTAATGAACGGCATCACTACCACAAGCTTGTGATACACTTCTCATGTGGCCATTTCAATACTGTACAGTGAAAAAAAAAATACATGCTTCTGTGCTCGCGCTGTTGAGTTTCTAGAAGATTCATAAATCAACATGATTCTCATTTAATGATACACAAGCTCAGAGTTTAAGTTTTATTGATGATGTCCAAGATACTGGCAGTAACCGTGTCAACCATAGTGAATAATCTACTAAAAACTTGCTGTTGTAGACTTGTCCACCTAGAAATAGTATCATTATGTCAAGAAGAAATAGTAAGTGGTAACTTGTCCACCTAGAAATTTGACACAAGCTACAAAGGAGTAAATTCCAATTTATATTGTCCTCCTAATAAAGTATGAATTGTGGTTTATGCATCAGTAGTGTTTTATATTCGTATTTACTCTGTTTTGAAGCGATTGTTGTTAAAATTGCAGGCATTTAGAAGGCTGTATGAGGAAGTAGGACTTGGGTGGGTTTATGCTGTTACCAAGTATGAACCTGTGAGTTCACACTTACAGAGTGAAAAGCATATGATCAGCTTGTTTTGTTCATTTGGAACGGTTACCAGTAGTTTTATCTTCTTGCGTTTTTTTTACTCCTTTTATTCATTGTGTTCCATACTTTGCACTCTGCAGGTGGCTACCATAGCAAATGCAGTATATGGTGTGTGGGCCAAATACCGTATGCAAATTACAGGTTCAACTGATGAGAACCTTGCGTATATTTGACTCATGATGATTTTCTTGTTGCATTTATTTTGGTTGTTGGGTTGGGTCTGAATCATTTTAGTGGAAGTTACTGGCAATGAAATATATTGAAATTTAGTCAGTAGACCAAGCAAATTTGATTGTTGTCCTCCTGTAATTGCAGGCCGGCCTCCACTAGAAGAGATCATGGCATCCAGAAAAGAGGCGGTAAGTTGACTATGAACCCATGAGCTCGTTTCCTCTTGACCTCTTACTGTTGCGCTTGAATGAGCATAACTTGAATAGGCTGACGGTTTTATCCTTTCGCAGGGCGAATGCAAAGATGAGAAAGTATGCAAGATGTGATGCACGAAATATTTGTCTACTCAACATGCTTAGATAGGTACATTCAGACAGTCCTAATGTTACAGTAATCTCATGGTGCTGTAGTATGGAAATTGGAAGCAATTCCAATAGCTGATATAGAAAGATTCAAAAAAAAAAAACTGATATAGAAAGTATATAACGGCTTGTTGTTGAAGTAAATGACGATTGGCTGTGTGAGAAATAAACTTTATGGTCATTGTCCATGTTTACTCTTCTCTTTTCTATGGAGTTTTAGTGAATGATCGCGCGTGCCTCCTGAGTGTACAAAGCAACGAGATATCAATGTTATATGTCATTGTCAGGACACAGCAAACGAATCGTCCACGTCCACAGTTTTTTTTCCCTGTTCTCGACAAATGCATCTACACCAACTTTCCGTATCATATCACCCAGGCCAAAGAAAAAAAAAGGAGTAAAAAAAATCGACTATTTCCTAGCTCTAACAAAAAAGGAACCAACAGAATATCATCAATATTTTATATTCTATATAAAGCCTAAACACATACAAATGTCATTCTTCACTTGTAAGGGACTTCTTGGGCACAACCCACGATACCTTCACAATCATTTTCAGGTATTACACATTATGTATCGGTTTCTAAGGAGTTCTTTATGGAGTGAGGGGAGCGAAGATTTCCATGTGTTTGACAGGCCTTCATTGTCTTACAGTGCTCTGCCTCATCATCTCGTATGTTGACAAATACATCGTATAAGTTATCTGCAAAGGATATGGGAAATGGTGAACATTTCCATACAAAATTATCTGCCATGTCCACTTTTTTTTCCCTTCTATAAACTGGTTTTCGAGAAAGCATCTAAACGGACTTCCGTAATATATGACCTAGACGAAAAAAGAAGGGAGGGGGGGGGGGGGTACCGAAACTGGACTATTTCCTAGTTCTAACTAAAAAGGAGAGAGAGAACAAACATACATAAAAAAATTGTATTCTATATGGAGCCTGAACACATACAGATGTCATTCTTCACTTGTAAGGCACTTTTTGACACAATCCATGATACCTTCACAATCGTTTTCAGGAATTGCCTATTCTGTATCGGTCTTTATGGAGTGAGGGGACCGAAGATTCCCATGTGTTTGACAGGCCTTCATTGTCTTACAGTGTTCTGCTTCATCATCTCGTATGTTGACAAATACATCGTACAAGTTATCTGCAAAGGATATGGAAATGGTGAAAACACTTCCATATAACAATTATGTCACAGATGAATAGAAGCCCAAGTTATATTATCTCTTATTACCAAGAACTTCAAACAAGAATTCCAGAAGCAAGTAAACAGCAAATTGAAATGAAGATTTGATAGGTCCTACATTCTGTACATCTCAGTAATAGGTGGTAGCCACAAGCCAGCAAGCTTTTTCAACGAATTCAAGATTTTGTTTGAGGGATCAGTCAAACTCATTTCATAAACTTAAGCTAACTTGTTTAGTCCCAACCTTCTGAAACATAAACGAGCAAAATGAAGCTGTTAATCAGCGGAAGAAAGATAAGGGAACTTTACCAATTTTAGGCCTCCTTGAACATGGAGCTCTTGCTGTTTGAAACTCGTCTGGTAGGGAAAAAAAAAAGTCCATGTGAGCAATAAGTACAGATATTAACAATTCATATATAGCATAACAAAAAAAACAAGCCAATGAAAGAGCTCACCAAATAAGTAAAGATCCTCATTCAGATAATAGTTTATAGCTGCCTCCGGAGCTGGTAACCCTTTCAACTCCTCTGTCAAAACGATATAAATAGTTATACACCATCAAATTGGAAGTGTAAGAAAGAATGATTCAGCATCTTGTCTAGTTACCAGTTCGGTTCAAAATTATCCAAGGCTTCTAGTAAGAATGAGAAATTCAAAAATAAGTAGGAGGGTTATGTTACCTCCATGGAGCTTGAGAAATTTGTCATAAGTTGAGTATGCATGTCTCTCTACGCATTCAGAAAAGTGATCTGCAATTAAGTTCAGAGAGTTCATGTTGCCATCACAAAGAAGGCATGGCAAAATAGCAAAACAATAATTCACCTCATAACCGGCAAGCAAGTGTACTTACAAGCCATTCGTGGGCTCAGCATGTACATCCCAACAGTCATGAAGTAGTAAAAAAATGCCATAAACCGTGCAAGAAAACGGTCAAACCATAAGGAGTTACCACCCAATTCCTGATATTAGCCAAGAGGTGAAAGAAAGTAAGCAATATGCCATACTGATATACCACAATAATCAGGTTAAGGGCTCAACAATGGAGTAGGATCAATTTTTTAGAAATTTGACTACTGATTGGTAAAGAAACCAGAATACTCGAATTAACAGAACTCAATATGAAGACACAGTAAAACCTAGCCTAACATTGAAAAGGTTACATGAATTTACCAAAGGACAGGCATAAATATGAGGGACATACTTCCATAATCAAGAGGTGATGGAACTCGTTCATGCTTTCAGCAAAGTGAACCTTTATATAATCAGCTCTTCTCGACCAGCCAAAGGTCTCATACAAGTGAAGCACTGATATGAATGCTGTTCAATGACCACATAGACATTATAGCAAACACTAGAATGGCATGCTAGAAATAAAATTAATAGGGAATTCAGGCTATTGCAAGCATACAGAATAGAGCCCTCACCGAAATAAGGCACCCTGGCAATAGTCTCCAATACAAAAAATCTGGCATAATTGCGGTCACGGTACAAAGTGCCAAGTATCGTGACCACCGATTCCTACAGAACATTCAGCTTTCAGAAAATCATCAAGATGTATGAATACAGTAACTGGATCACAGTTACAAGGTTGTGTAAATTTGGGCTCAATTTTGCTAAACATCTGGTGTAATTTGTATCATACCGTGAGGAAAATGTTCACGGACTGCTCGAGCTTGACCACCCAGCTTTCATCCGTGGGAACCATCTGGTCGTCCGCTCCGTCCAGAGGCGCGGCCTCCCTCACAGGGAAGGACTCCTCGACGGCCACCTCCGTCTGCTCCTTCTCCCGCTGCGCCTTCATCGCCTCCGCACGGAACCTCCTCCTGCACGAACCAGGGTTGCAGAGAAGCGAAACGCTAGTAAGACGAACAAGGATCGAGTCATCCGATTAATCGCATGGCAAGCCAGGTAGGGTTGCCGAGGCGCGTACCATGTGGCGGCAGTGCCGAGGCGCGCGGCGCGGGCGCGGTGGCCGTGGAGCGGGAGGAATACGGGAGGGGGCCGCCGCGGGTGCGAGCGCGCGGCCGTGAGCTCGGCGGAGAGCGCGGTCGGGAGCCGGGAGGCGGAGGCTGCCAACGTCATGCCGTTGGACCAGCGATCTGGTGGGGGTTTGCGGAGCGGAAATGAGATGGAGCTGCGCGGCGCGGGAGAGGAAGGAAGGAGAGCACCGGGGAAGTGGAGTGGCGGTATATTCGACGGTGCCGGCCGCTGTTTGCCGGGTGTGTCGCGGTCGTTCGGAGCGAAGCGCGCACGGAATTGGCTGGCTTCGGGTCAGCTGTGCGGACGAGAAAACAGCAGGATCGATGTGCCGACTGCCGAGTGGGGGGGTTTGTGCTTGTGCGTCGTGCCGTGGCGCGGTGCGCTCCCTTTTTTTTCCCCCTTGGTGTACTCAGCAATATCTTTCCGAAACTTCTTTTTCTCCAATTGTTTGTTTGCAGCAGTAAGCAAACTACGAATGAAAACAAAAACGAAAACGCCGTGAAAGCTAAGGGTAATCTACAACTTGTGATTGTGAATGCAATGCCGGGTTCAACGCTGCGTGAGGAAACGCCAGCAAGCACGGGCGGCACGATCAGCATGACTAGACATGGGATGTCAGGATAAATTGCGGGAGTGGTAGACCACTCTATGTGAAATTGTGGATGCGTAGTCGTCAGATTTGAGTTTCCAGGTTTTCCTTCAAATATCACAATATATTCGCGGATCTTAAAAAAGGACAGTGTTTGTCTCCACCAGGCCGTCTCAATTTTCAGAAACTTGGCACAAAGAAACCACAAATCTGACGCACATACAGTACACCAGAAGTTCCTCAAAGAGAGAGATCTGACAGATTCCCCATCTGTCATCACTAGTGATATTTTCTACTATGTCACAGCTGAATACGCTGCGTGAATTATGATCGTTAACGCTACAACAAATGATATTACACCATTGAGCTGACTAACTACCAGTCATATCGTCTGTTGTAATGCGTTCACGACATCTTATGGTCATGTACAACCTGCTGCCTGAGTAGTGTTGCTAACAACACTAGCAGACGCCCCGCTGCTTACGGGGGCATCCGTGCTTGAACCCGGCAACTGAGGGGCGTTGGCACTCTTGTTCTTGGATACTCTGCTTCGAAGTCTGTTCTTGAGTCGATTAAAGGGCCGCCAGTGCCATCTATGGCTATGATGCGACTTGATTTGACCCATCAGTTTTAGTTGCTCCTTGCGGAAGGCTCTACGAGCATACCAAGCTCCACCTCGCCACCCTAGTGCATACCTGAAAATTCCACAAGATAACATGTTAGTCTAGGCTTACGCAAACAGATGGGCAGCCCAAACATGATTTTTTTCACTTGTGTAACTATGTCATCAGATGGAAAGATTACATATGGTGGTTTACTTGCCTTACAATACGCAAGTGCGAGTGGGTCCAAGCATAAGGGTATTTATACACAATACTGATTCAAAACAGCCGAATATGAAGTTCAGACCATAAAACTTCAAGTTCTGGTGCTATAGATGCTATCATGGAAGTCGTCAGCAGTGTACAAAAGGGGCAAAACAAGAAATAATACTATGATTTTTTTACTTCTGTAACTATGTCATCATCAGATGGAAAGATTATACATGGTGGTTTACTTGCCTTACAATATGCAAGTGTGAGTGGGTTCCAAGCATAAGGGTATTTATACTCAACACTGATTCAAAACAACCGAATATGTAGTTCAGACCATAAAACTTAAGCTCTGGTGCAAAAGGGGCAAAACAAGAAATAATACTATGTCACTATCTGCGCTGACAATAAAAAAAAGGTTCAACTCAAAAACTCTAATTTAAGAGAAATATAGTCTTCTAACCTCTTCCTAACCTAAACCAGTAACTATATAGACCACCATGTCAAGTACTGATTTAAACACATTATAATCAGCATGCACTCCTTTCATGTGTCAAGTACCGAACATGTTGACAATAAATAAACTTGGCTAAGCATCAGTGTATCATAAGTAGAAAGTGACATATGGGTGATACAACAAAGTTCCATAAACTCACATGCTAATACAATCAAACAGGTCTAAAATTTAAGCATCAGCAGCACAAACATACCCAACAACAGTTGATGTCAATGCTGTGGCTACACAGGCTGGAATGCTAACATTGCTGGAAGCGACAATCTTCTTTATCTCTTCATGTTCAACTTTGTGAGTATCCTTCAGCTGTTTAAAGAGCAAAGAAACTGTATAAGGTACAAATTAGTAAAAAATAGCTACAAAATATTGCTGGTAGTCAACCATCAATGAAAATTTTAGGGCACTATCAGTAAAACAAAGTAATAACAAAATATTGCGGCTAGTCAACCAGCAATTACAAATTTAGGGCATGGTTTGTGGGCTTGCCAGCTTCAGAGTGCACAGATGTTGAAACTGTTAATCCTGTTTTGTCACTATGACTCGATTCAGTATCTACAGCATTACCACAAATATGCATATGTAATCAGCAGAATGAAAGCATATTAATCTTTCCATTAGTAAGTTAGCAACACAGAAAGTATGTTACGCTAGAACAGAAATAGAGCACATTTGCACATGGTTTTAATGTAGTATGCCCTGAACTAATACATACTAAGAGAGTCACCTAATACAGGAGCAAAAGAAAAGACAACATGGTGTTCGGAGAAAATAACAAAAAAAATGTGTAATGGTCCTTATAAGTTGCTTACAGATTCTTCAATTTTCTGAAGCCTGCTGTCCACCCTTGATTGTTGTACATGCCGAAGTGAATAGCCTGAAAAGATTAATTTGCATTATTTCTCTGTTAATTCTTCTAACAATTTAACTTGAGAAACAATGAAATTTATACTGCAAAACATATGCATCACAATGATAATCAAACTTGGTTACAATGTAAATGGACAAACTATGAAATTCTTCTAAAAATGTAACTCAAATGATAACCATGAAGTTGTCCACTGGTTAATTTATAGTGAATTCAGTGCAGTTGAAAAAACTTCAATTCAGTATTACAAGTGATAATCAGACTGTGGAAGGAAGCTTTGAACCTCGATCCATATAAGCTGTTTTGTAGAAATTGAACTGAGGGATTTGACAATGAATCCACAGGAATATAAGCATGGAAGTAAAAAAAAGGTCCAGGTCCAACTACATCAGCACCACAGAAACCATTGTTCCACTACAGCATTTGTTCTTAGTTGAGGTGTCCCTAAATCCTACCAAGTGAAGTATTATGGTGCACAAAGCTTTAACACCACGCCAGTTGCAGGATTTCAGCACTCGCTCACTCAACTACAGAGTAAAGCCCATGACGTTTCAGAAACCCAACCTAATCAATAAGAATAAACCTCTCCAGGCAATACTGAAACCTAAAAGTGTCAGAGAGAAGGAAGCAGCAGGAGCATACCGGCCCATGCCGTGAGGACGGAGGCGACGGAGGTACCGACGGTGAAAACTATGCGGTGGCTCTCGAACACTTCCTGCAGCCATCAGTCCCACCACACACACATCAGTCAATCACATAAAGACGGAGACATAAGCGAGGAAGACGGATTTGGCGCTATGTGGTCACCTTGGTGGAGAAGAAGGTGTCACGGACGGCGGCCCATGAGTTGGATGCCCGCCTCCGGATGTTGGGGAGCGAAAGCACCGCGCGGCCCAGCCGCCGCACCACCATCTCCTCTGCCCCTCCCTGATCTAGGTGGTAATCGCCTTTCCGAGGGTGTTCGAGTTCGATTTGGGTGGGGGCTTGGAGAGTTTTCGGGGGGAATTTGGGGAGCGCGCGGCCGATTCGTCTTCGCCGCTCAGTACCTCTTCCCCTTCTTCCTCACGGCGAGCGCGACCAACTTGCTCAGTACGACACGAACGGGCCGCCGATGAGACTAGTAGATGCGACCTCGCGGGCGCGGAGCGTCGAAACCCGATTGTGATACAGAAATCGTATTGGAACCATATTCTTGGTAGATTATAAATTAAAATAGAGAAACAATTATTTTGTATATCCTTTTTAAGTGGCTAACACATGGGACTAAGCTAACAAAAGTTCGCTCTTAATCGCAACAAAAGAAAACTAAAAATAGTAGTTTCACATTTGCCACGAATTAAATTACGTAAATAATGTATCACTATGAGAAGGACCATCGCTATCACTGATTTGTATTATTTTGATACAGTGATTTATTTCTGAAACCGACTTTGAAATTTCAGAACAACTAGCGTAATGTCCGTGTGTTGCTACAGCCACAACTTATAGCACATATTCGGGCGTAACTTATAGCACATATTCTTCATCTGTCTATAATTATAAGAATTTAATTTTTTTTTCATTTGTCAATGAATATAAGAATTTCTTAGTAGAAGCCACCCATGTGCTCCGATCTTCACAAAACCTTATCGGCTGCTCCTACCCTGTCGGTCATGTCATCCATCTCTGTTGCGCTTGTCAAAATTCTCCTCCCTGTTCCATCTCTACCTCGTCAAAATCCTTTTTACACTTCCCTAAATTCCTAAGAAGCTAGGAAAATTCTTATAGCTCTGGACGGAAGGAAGTGCATTTATACAAATATAAAAAGGCCCATAGCAAATGTCTCCTATTTAGCAATGGTTGCAATACATATTATACATGATAGGCATAACTATAAATTGGTATACTATAGTAAAATGTAAAAATAAACAATTTCATTTAACAATGACCCAAAGTGTCACATATTCTTCTACAAACATCATTACAAATTACAAAAAAGAATCTCAAGACAAACTATAAACTTGATTAGGATATAATATTATTGACCATACATGATGTCAAATTAATCCATGTAAGTTTCACGAGCATACTCTTAGTCTTAGTAATCTAATAAATAGCATCTAGAAAAATCATCAAAGAGATAAAACTCAATTAGATCACCAAAGCAAGCCCTGATGACCAGATAATATCATGTGATAGCCCGTCAAAGAAACCGGAGTGGTCCTCTGTGTTTCAACCTAACTTGGAATAATCAAAGGAATAAGCAGATGCTTCATACTCTTCAGTGAGCTCATTATCAACAATTGCTCACACTAAAATCCTTGTCTGGGAGCAGGCCATGAAGAAGACACTTTTGTATCACAGTATGAAGTTCTTCAATGAAAGAGTAACTTCGGAACTGGTAAGTGAAAAGTGAAAAAATCAGTAATATTAAAAATTAGAATAAAAGATAAGAGATGTTCAAAACCCCCACTATAAAAGGCAAAATAATTAGACAATCATTTTTATTAGGCAGACATATTTCATATATGTCATGTTGTGCTTCATGGTATGCAATCGTAATTCAAGACGAACCTCACTAAGAATGACAGTGTGTAAAAATCAGGTGGAAGTGTCCCTCACTTTATGTAAGCTATTAGTCTGGAAGTGCCCCGTGCTTATGAAAGCTATTAGTCTAAGACATAATATATTCTTAGGAATTGTATGTAAGCTATATGATATACATGTTTCACCAATGCTGTCAGTTAAGATGAATAATAAACTGAAGTGCATAAATCCAAAGCAAAAATTACAGGTAGAGGCATTTGGACTCACTGCAATCATGTGGATGAATAACACACTCTTTCATTGATGAATCAATTCATATTTCAAATCACTGCAATAAGAATTAAATAGCTTCTCATGAGGTCGCAACTTAGCACAAGCATTGAAGTTACTTGTATTCATTAGTAGCATTTTAATGGATACAGGCAACTGTTTTCACTATAAGGAAGAACAGAGAGATTACCGTGAGTTGAGTGAAACTAATAACACTAATATTGAAGACCTAAAAATAACACTAATATTGAAGACTTAAAAATAACACTAACATTGAGGACCATTGTAGTTGTAGACAATTATTTTCCTACACGCTAATCAACTCTCCCTCAAGGAGGAAAAGAAATAAAATAAAAAATAAAAAAATCTAACAGCATGGATTAATGATTCATCAGCAGCATACAACAATGGTTGATTCACAAGGAAATAAATTAGTAACAGCATTCATTATCGAACAAAAAGTACAAGTACACTAATTTTGCAAGCATAGCAAAAGGAAATAAGGATTAAACTCTCACTCTTCTTACTGGAAAATTTGTATCTAGACGATGTCATGAATCAATCCCTCACAACAAAAATCACATTACTGACTGTTAAAAAATCACAAAGTCAAATTTAGTTGGAAATTGACACGGAGCCAACTCATTGACTTATCAGGCATTCGGAGATTAATAATAACAGTTGAAGCCATCTACAGATTACCCCATTAGAAATAACTTCACACACCCGAAACGACATAAGTTGAGATCTTGACTCTTCCAGTTATAAGCAGTGTGGTCATTGCTTGCATTGTTTCTACCGAATAATATGCAAGCTATCTTATCAACTACTTTCGCTGTAAGAGATTTCGCTTCTAGAGTTCCAAGCTATCTTCTATCAGCATGATTGTGAATATCAAGAAATGGTATGCTATCAAGGTGAATACTCACGTCCTAACAGAATATTCATATTCTGGTAACTTTCTCACAAGTCATGCATATTCATGAAATAAGCTCAAGTACTCAGATGGTTGTGAATATCAAGAAATGGTATTCTATCAGCACTCAACAGAAATTTACTTTCTCCGGTCACTTTTCCAGTAAATCACAAACACAAATGTGAATATCTATGAATAGGTTACTACAAAGACAATTAGTAATTGACCTTTTTATTAGTTGTGATCAAAATTAGAAAGCTACCATCAGGAGATATGTTGTGCTAATCAAATTGTTACTCAGTCGGATCCACTTCCATCTAGCATTTTGTCCTTGCAGCCAGAACAGTTCCGTTAGTACAAAATTTGCTGGCTTGACCTTGAACAAGAATACCATAACCTGGGGTGTAGAAAAATGATCATGTCAGTCCATATATTGTAACCTGCTAGATAGTTACACAAAAAAGTATACTATTACCGGATTACACTTTTTCATATCTTCAGTATTAACAATTTAATCAAGAGACCCAAGACAACGAAAGTCAAGTACCTATAAGTGAAAACATGCATCATTCTTATTACATCAGCATGTCCTTACTGTCATTTGAAATTAGCAAATTTATAAAAAGGTAGATAAAAAGATCATGATCATCTCTGAACGGCACTACATCAGCAAGTAAGGCCATAGCTATTAAAACTGAAATTTTATCAAAGTGGCAAAGTAATGACACAGATCAATAGGTCAACTAAATCATAAAGGAATGTTCTCATGATATACCAGATAAAAAAGATGAAAGCGGTAGAGCTTGCACCCAATTAGAACTGCCGCAAGGACATGAGGGTCCTTGCCATAGGAAATATTTAGAAGTTTCTATACTAAACTACCGCAGGAAATATTTAGCCCATTCTGCACTCAAATCATGGATGTTGGTGACTGGTGAGTGACCCCAAGCTCAGAGTAGCTTCTTCCAGTCTGTCCATATATGTTTTCTCAAACGACCTAAACAGCATTGAACAACATATTAGTTCCTAAAATTCAAGTCGTTATGGATGAATCTAATGTTTGATCACGAGAGACCAAACCTCTACTCTATTGTATCTGTTCGCTTAATTGTATTGGACTTGAGTAATTAAGTTACAGCTTATTCATTATTACTCATGTACATTGAATGATTGAACTCAACTCTCACATACTACTTGCATACCAATTATTGACATCCTAGCAGATTGATTGCTAATGGAATAATGGAGTACTTTCCTCACATACTATGAATACTTTTCTCCTGGGTTCCATCAAGACCTGTAACTCAATATGGTTGGGTTTAGAGGAAGTCTAGAATACACTAACATGCACTGATCAAGGAAAATAAGCAGTAGATCAATAATGAAAAAATCAAAAAAAAAACAATCAATGCATCGCTAGATCTTATATAGAAGAAGCATTTACCGCTTGCATTATTTGCTCGGACTTTCTGTTCTGAAATTCCTCAGCCCCGCGGTGGCTGCATATGGATTATAAGTAAGCTCAGCACATCATCGATGAGGGGATCATCAATTACAAATTCTATGAGTGTAGTGGCACGGACCCTGACTCTGACAGGCGTTTTGTTGTGAAATTCCTCAGGAACCACTCATTTGGCTTCGTTGATGAGAGAAACGAGCAACTCTGCAGGCTCACGTGAGGATTTTTGTTGTATGCACTGAGGTCCTATCTATCTCTTAGGCGAAAAGGAAATTATGAGACCAGGAACAGATCACTGATTAGTATACCTGGACAAATACCTCAATCTTGCTGCCATTGTGGACCAGATTGAGAATGTCGTCGAAGCTGTAGATGTTGGCTCTGCTGTTCTTCTTCAGCCCCCGCCAATGGCCAGATCTTGCTACCAATGTGGACCAGATCCAGGCTCCCGACGTTCTTCTTCAGCCACCGCCAATGGCCCAAACGTCCTACCTCCCGCACTCACGGCGGCGGGGGCGTGCGACATGAGGAGGAGCACGGGGGCGCGGGGCGCGAAGACGACAAGCAGCACGTCGCAGTCAGCGAGCGTGTCCTTACGTCCTTCGGCCAGCGCGGAGTAGCGGTGCATCTTGGCAACAGGGAGGAGGAGGAGGTCTGGGGAGGACAGCGGTGGCGGACGTGGCTGGCCGGTGGCAGCGGCGACGACTTGGCACCCTCCTGCGCCGCCACGACGAGATCCAGGGCTCCTCCCAGCGTCGGGATCTCCATGGTTGTGGCGGCGGAGGTGGCACGGCGAGGGGCCCCAGATAGGGTTGAAGGAGGTGTCGTGCGGGCGTAGCTGCGGCATCGCAATGGCCGGAGAGAGGCGATGGAAGAGGAGGAGCGACGGAGGCAACGACAGGATGGGGAGAGGCGACGGCGCAGCGAAGGCAGAGGCGGCGCAACTACAGGATAGGGTTTGGGAGGGGGCGGGCGGGCGTTCGAGTTGGGTCGGGGAAGGGAGGCGCTGGCGAGCGGGCGTGCGGGCAGGCAATGCGGTACCCATTGTCGGCACCTTTTTTGATCCACTGTGATTCCGGAGCGGTGGCGGCGGCGACGGCGGCTCGGGACCAGGGAGAGGAGGCGGAGGAGCGGGGAGAGGAGGCCGAGGATCAGGGTCGGGAGGGGAGCGGCGGGTGCGAGAGCGTGGATCCCACCTGTCGGCGTCGGGTGATGGAGCAACGGGTTAAGGCGTAGAGTGGGTTAACCGTGAGGTATTGGATTGAAATCGAACAGTCTGGGGGACGACGGGTTAAGGAGAGAGGTGATGACGAAACTTTCCTTCTTTATATACTAGTTACTATGCGCATGTGGCACGCACGATAATTTATTTTGATAATATATAATATTAAAGTTAAAATAAAATTAAAAATAATAGTTATATCTTACTTCATCAAACACATGTCAAGAATTTGATATTATATCTTATATGTTTTTAAGATTCTTGGTTGTTCTTGCTCAAATCGTCTTGTTTCTATTAACAATTTATATTCTTTATATTTATATCAATGCTAAATCTTTTTTAATTATAAGCATAGAAAACTCTTTCCAGTAATTACGTAAAACTATTTTTTCACTGTACATCATGGCACGCTTGGAACCAGCCATGAAAATATTGAATAACATGGTCTGTAAAGGTGAAAAATAAGCATACATGTAATATCTGTAAAGATCGAGTTACCTATGATTTATGTGTCATTCTACAATGATCTACCGACTCCTCTCATATGTCATTGGATCAATGCCTAAATCTCCTTGTAACAACTAGATTAGTCCCCACGTCCACGTGATAAAGACATGACCTGACATTTAGGATTTTTATGCCATGCAATGCTATATACCTGTATGTCAACTTTGCGTCTATTTTTTTTCATCCAGCTGTGGGCTGCCTCCACTCTGTCAGAATGTTTACGCTATGCAATGCAATCTACCTCTACGTGCAAGCATTCCTTCTTTTGAAACTGATTCCTCATTCCAAACATGATCCACCGTGATTGCCTCCATGGCTCCATCGTTAGCCCATTCAACGCAACCCATCACCAAGGAGTCTTCCCAAGGAAAATCGCCTAATAAAAAGAAATGAACGGAAGGTGGTGATCATTGTTGTCGTGGACGTCAAGTGGTAATGGACTTCGGTGATCAGAAGGTAATGACCTGGCATGGCAGGCGAAACTTCTTACACCTGGTAACATGAAGAAGGCTGGAGGGAAGTCTTATGACAGTCCTCAGCCTGAACGACAATGACTGATGATGGTTGATGAACTGCTGCAGTCTGTAAGTCACCTTAACCTCATTGTTGTATGTTAATCACAGAGGAAGGCACACACTCTGATGATTCTTCTTTTTTAAATTTTGTTTCATATCCTTTTTTTTAAACCTTATTTTACTTTGGTATTCTCTCCATCCCAATGAAAGTGACGCTCTACGCTTCAAAATTTGTCCTAGCCAAAGTATTGTTCTGTAATTGTTGTGGGCCTCACAACTTTCAATTCCCAGAAAAAATCACATGGTTTCCCGTTGAGCGTCTTCATCCACTTCGTCTTGCTCCAAGGCTGTCGTCCTTATCGTATCATGGCTTATGATCCTTTTCATGAATGTGAATATGTATGATGTATGTAACTTTTGGATATACAGCGTGATATTATCATATTAAAGGCCTAAAGATCTGGAGGGGAGTACTATCTATAAACAAATAGGACAAAGTATTGTCACCTAAGGTTGGATACGTCATTAGCATATACAACTACACGTTCAGTTAGTCCTCCTAGAACTAGAAGGCATAATCATGTGTAGGTATTTAAACATTATTTTGTCAAAGAGGACAAACTTACAATTACAAAGATCCTCATGAGCTCATCAATCTTTTGTATAACTACCTTAGAAACCTGGTTTGTGTAGTTGTACTAATAATATCCTATCATTCTCTTGCGAAACTTAAATTGAAGTGAAAATATCCTGCCATTCGACGGTCTAAGTAGCGAGAAATGTGATAGATATTAACAGATCAAACCCAGTAGAAGAACAGCAGTCAGTGTGAACATTCCTATTCTAGAAGAACGATTGAGGAAGCGGATATTAATAGGTTACTGTTGTGGCAGATGCCTTGTAAACCTTAGCAACTTTTTTTTCTGGAAGAAGCAGGTTGTGCTTCATTATATTAAGAAGATAGAGACAAGAACTTGGTACAACACACCCGTCACCCACACAACCACACTTTAAAGGATTACATTCGCAACTGTGTTACAAAAGAAACAACCACTACAGAATATAGCCTAACTAATCTCCCAGCGGAGGGGCTCTTAAGAGGGATAAGCCTCGAGACCCTGCCATTACCCACATTTTGCTTGTTTCATTAAACCGAGACAGCACCTCAGCAAGGCTAGGAGATACTCCATTGAAAACACACCGACGATTATTCTAGAGCATCCAAGCGCCAAGCACAACGAAACCTTGATAGCTCAGACACTAAATCACACTTGGTGACATCCTCTACATCATGTGTTTTCTGGGCAATCCCTACTGGCCAAGAACTGATTTAATTGCAACTTGTTCAGAATCTATCAGCTACTAATAGTTTAAAGTTCACAACAGGCTGAATAGAAAAGTCACAAGAAGAGGAACCTGTGATGCGCTGGCTCTAGTTATCAGCCTAGCACAAAGCTGGCTAACCCATTGGCTAGTTCATCATGGATGTGCATTGATGCTATAAATGCATATATGCATATACACCAACATATGTTTTGGAAATCAAGCATGGAATAAGGTAAATTTTCACACAAAAAAAGAAAAAGATGATCCAGCTATCATTGTTGCAATTTCCACATGAATGAATGTTCAAGTATCAAATAGTTCAAACATAAGTCAAAAGTATATAAAATATTTGAACAATAAAAAAGAAAAAAAAACTCTAAATGTCATGCTTATATAAAAAATAGGCATACCCGAGAAGAATAAAAACCCTCAAGGCCTCAACTACTCAGTCTCACATAAGAAATTCCATATGACTACTACTCTTATCTCATGTAGGAGTAGAGATTATAACAAAGTAAAATGGTTTGAACATCAGGCAGGCAGGAGTTTCACCTCTTGCTTAGCTGACAAAGCATATGGATTGATCCATAAGCACATAGGGATCAAATTTCAGAATAAGCATATTAGACTGTAGCAATAGCTTTCAGAAACAATATGGATGTCACTAAAACCAGGTCCATATAAAACAAAATGGATGTCACAAACCGGGAGGCAACAACAAGTAATAAGCATTTTTTTTAACGAAATTCTTCACTCGATTACTTCTTGAAACAAAGCAATCAATAAAAGTGATATTGATCACTCATGCTAATGCCACGATAATATACTGATAAATCTACCATAATATTGATCCCAAAACTTCAAATGAAGGGCTCTTCGACAACAAATGAAATTATCCATGTGAATTCAAAAAATCACAGTTTAAGGTACTAAAATTTTGGAATTTAGTTTATCATAAACATGGATTAGATAAACAATGTGCAGAATGAAGTTAGAGTGGATAATTTCAAGGATTCAAACCAAATTTCTATAGGGCTGTAACCCTAATTTCAAAAACAAAAAATACAACTCTTCCAAATAGAAAAAAATAAGGTGAATTACCAAGATGAATCCTGTCCTGTCGCTTTGCAGCCTCCCTCTTACTTTCTCTATCTTGCCTAGGACAACATAGCAACCATCAACAACCAGATAGCAATAACAACATGAGAGGGAAACAATCATGAAATAGGAAAGGAACAATCCATGATCAACGAACGCCTACTAAAATGAAAGGAAATGGTGGCATCAATGCAAGCACGGAAATTGACTTTGTTTTATTTTTGTTGTACTTAATCACCAATATAAAGTAATAATCATTTTCACAAACTTGTTCTGGATAGGATAATGTACAAGCCATTGTTAAATGCTAGAAGTGGATGTGATCCTGTCAATGGTTGCCACATGGTAAATTACACATGATCATCAAATAAGAAATAACAACCAAGTTCAACCACCTTTGAGACTGCTTCAGAAAGTAAAAAAAAAAAGAACATTCAGTAAAGATATGCAGTGCCTGTGAGCTATTCCTCCAACTAAAGCTCGAATTAAAATATAGAACAAAGCATTAGTGTGGGACTTATATGTTACAACTAAAACTGGAATCAAAATTTTCCACCACTTCAGTGTGCTACACTACATGAAGTTTAAATGACATCATGAAAAGGTAAGCATAGCAACTAATGAAGGAATCAATATTCCCTAGTGACATAAATAGTACAACTTTGTAGGAAATAGAATTTAATTAGCCAATTCAGTCTATGTTGTAAAATGCATCTATTGTTATTTGTTAAACAACGAGTATGTTGTGACCAGGAATAAAAAAAACAAGAGAAAAGAAAGATGCTACCTCTCCATACACAACCAAGCAGGTTGAAGGCCTGAAGCCGATTGAGCTTATCCTAGTTGCCGTGTGGCAGTGCCCTCATCAATCTTGTCCCTATAGTAATGTGGTTGTAAGGGAGAAATCATGGAACAAGAACCCAAAGCATGATGGGGTGGACAAAAATTTTGAACAACACCTACATGCAGGCGTCAGGCAATTCCGATCAAGAAATACCAAAAGGGATTCCCCTGAATAAGTCATGTCTCATGTCCCCATTTGCTTCATCCTTGTTTTGCAGTAAATGCAGCGCAAAGCGCTAGTCAGAATCCTTGAAGACTTGATGATGTTGAGTAAAAGCAATGCTTTGTATGTAATTTACCTGCACATTTTTCCAGAAGGACCACAAGTAGATGTTAGACCAGCGCATGACCTTCGCATTTTTTTTTTGTTTCATACCTGGTGTGACTTGTACTTCCTCTTGTAATAACCTGCATTAAAATGGTGTCGATGGATACGTAAAATGCATTAGATGGGAACATATAATGTTCCGTTGTTTTTTTGTTGCTATGAGAAATACCATGTTGTCTTCTAAGAGAAATGAAGCTTTGTAACTCTTTTGATTTTTCTGCGGCAAAAATTCCCCTAAGTGTCAGAAATCTGTAGAGGGATATGGATTTTACATTAGAGCAAATCAATGAATGTTTATTGGAAGCAAAATTTTGACAATAAAGCATAAACATGGATATTAGCAACCCATTAAACATGAACGTAAAGATTCACTTGGTCTAGCATTCTCCGATGGTTAGCACAAAATTTCTATACTTCACACGTATTTGTATGGGTCTATCAAATATCCACACCACAACCAAGTAAATGACCCATACAAACTAAACTCAAATGAGTACTGGGAGTGTCAAATTATATCACGCGTGCAAATCAAGTTAAACTCAAACTTCAAATCCAGAATAGTTCCTTTCTCGCATGTGTTATTTCTTTTATTAACTAAATAAACATGAGGAGACAGGGCAACCTACCTGTCACTGATTTTGCGGCGTCTCTGTTGCTCAGCGGCAGAGTGCTTTGAGCATGTCCTATCCGGCAGTATAGCTGGTCTATGCCTGCCCTGCCGCTGCAAGCCTGCAACTCCCGTCCTTCAACTCCACCCTGAACATAAGAAGCTCTGCAATCCCAAAGAAACCAAAGAGGGAAAGCAGAACAAAATCATGTAAAAATCGACTCGTTCCACCATTTGACAGGCCAAACGACACCAAAGGACCACGAAAAAATGGCGGATTCAACATAACTGAGGTGTTACCTCTCAGCATGCAGACCTCGTGGGGCGTGGCCGTCGTCGTCGAAGCTCGCGCCGCCTCCGCCATTCGCTTCGGCCGCATCTGCTGCTATTGCAGATTGGTGCGATGATGGCAAAGGGGTGCGAGCACAGGAGAGGTCCGGGAGAGGATCGGACCCAACATCCGCATATGGAACGGGAGGAAGTGCTTCGCGAGGGAGCGAGCCGCGACGGCGGCTCAGGTTAGGGCTCGGGGAGGCGATATGGATTTGCCAAGACACACGTGATGGCTGACGGGAACAAGGAACCGCGGAGTGGGGTTTGGGAATAGAAAAGTGAATTGAAATTTTGGAAGCACAACGCATTTCGGGGCTATGGGCGCGTGGAGGAGTGAGTAGTCAATTCGGTGAAAAAAGTTTTTCTTGGGATGGACCATAAGTGAACGATTTGCACTGTTTTGATGAGTGAAGGATGAAGGAATTTTTTCATTTAGTGGCACCTCTCAAATTTAGTGGTTACATTGAATATTTATATGAAGATCTAATGGTTCTGATTGCTGGATATAAAATTTTTCTGGTGAAAAAATATTTTATAAAAACTCGTTCTTTAGTAGTTTAGATTGATATAGATCAGACACTGACCGGTTCATGCACAATACCAAGTAGGAGTTTTTCTTCTCTGTAAAGAGATGTGAACACGTTACAAGTGCCTTGTTCTTGCAAGAGACTGGTTCACACACCTATTCTGCAGATTTTTCAAATAATCCATTGTCGTCCATGTCAATCGCTTAGTAGTTTAGCAGAGTTCCTCTTCATTGAAATGGTTACTTTGCTGCCGGTGAATAGATACCCAAGCATAGCCTCAAATCAGCTCAATACGTTGAAACTTTCGTGAACATTAACTTGATCAAATTAAAACAAGCACTGAACGAAAAGAACATACCATCGAAATACCTCAAAAATTGCAATATTAAGGTTCATGTTAATTCACGGAAATGCTCTCACCCGGGTGTACATAGAGAATCGGCAGGAAGATGGCAGCAGATCCAAATACAAGAGGCTATTAAAAAGAAAACTCTCGAGGATCTCTGGCCTGATGCTGCACAGCTTTGCTCAAATTATTGCATAGTTATCGCCATGGGAATTCTCATCGCGTAAAGAATAGTGGTCGTGTGGTACAAGCTCTCTTAGCACAACACGCATCTATCTAATAGTAGAAGCCAAACAATAAGCGAAGGCAAATCGCCTTCTCCTTGCTGCTGATGTGATGTTGATGGATGGTATCATCACCGTTCAGAGGCAGAGCCGCAGGTCCGTGCACAGGTCGAGGTCCCCGTCCACCGGCGGCGGGAGGTTGAGGTCGAGCGGCGCGCGCGACCGGACCGTGGAGGCGTCGTCGCCGTCGTCGACGACGGAGGCCGAGGAGGCGCAGTCGCTGTGGCATTCCGCGTCGGGCGCCGCCGGGCGCAGCATCGTCAACCGCGCGCGCTTGTTGCGAGGCGCCACCGCCGCGGCCTTAGGAGGCACCCCGCGGGGCCCGCTGGACGACTCGACGGTGGAGCTGGAGCTGCACGTCGGGGCGGCGGCGGCCGGCGCGAGGAGGAGGCCGCCACTGGGGCGGCGGGAGGTCAGCGGGAGGCAGTGGGAGGCGGCCGGGAAGTTGGTCCTGGCGAGCGGGCCCCGCAGGTTCCGCGCCGCGACGTCGTAGGCGCGGGCCGCGGCCTCGGCGGAGTCGAAGGTGCCGAGCCAGATGCGCGCGCGCTTCGCCGGGTCCCGGATCTCCGCCGCGAACCGGCCCCACGGCCGCTTTCGCACGCCCCTGTACCGTGGAGCCGCCATCGCCGCCGCCGTGTCGCACATCGTTCTGTACTTTCACACGCTGCTGTCCTCACGAAGGCAAACAGGCTCCTTGTTGGAGCTGTGGATGTAGCGCGCGGGATTTGGCACAAGGCGCGAAGGCTTGGGCTACTGAGAAGGAGGAGCGGTGTGGTGACCGTGGAGGAAGGGGAGGTGGGGGTGGGGGGTAGAAGAAGGCAGGGGTGGTGGTGGTGGGAGGAGACGACGCGGGAGGGGGTAGCTTTGCGCAGCCGCTTCCCACCTTCCGCACTCGTCGTCGTCTCTCCCCAGCTGATGCCTCCATTTACTATAGACTTTTCTTTTCCTGTTTGATTTTCGCTTTCGTCGCCGACCTCACTTTGTTCTCCCGCGTCTTTTTGCGCTCGCAGCGATAACACGTTTCGCTTTGTTTTATTTTGCCCGGTCTTAGCTGCTGCCACCACCACCGTTCCTCCGCCTACTCGTTGAAGCGTCGCTGTGTTGTGCTGTCCACTACTACGTGGAACGGACTACGGCCGCACCAAGCAAATATTTGTTGTTGGCTTCATCTCTATCCGAACGGAGATTTGGTTGCACTTAACCTCACGGTGTACGGGATTATGATGATCATATGGGCTGCTGTGGGATTCGAATCCCCGATCGTCCGTGGTGCAGTTCATTACCCGGCCATCATGAGAAATCGATTCACGAAATCAATCAGGCAGTAGTTTAGGCAGGCAATCCGGGCGGCAACCGTACTCTCGTTCTAGGAGTGCTATTTGACTCTGATGAGGGGCAAGGTGGCTGCGGTCAGTCGGTCGCATGTCCTGGAGAGCTATTTGACTTTCGATCAGTCTCCGTGTTACACGAAGGTTGAATTTACCGTGTGTAATCCCGCCACCATCAGCACAAGTTTAGCACGAAAAAAGAGCCAAGCTCCATCGCATGATTGATCAGCCCCATGCTGGCCACCAACTGGTTCCTCCAGCCGCAAAACTTGTACGGTCACGGCATGTTTTGGCGTGAAACCTTTGCAACCCCAAAATCACGGCGGTCGAACGGACAGGTGACTGGTCACGTCACACAAAAATCAGCACCCGCCCTCCCTGCATCGTCTCAGTTGCAGCTACCGGCGGCGCCGTCGGGAACCGCACCACTCAACCCCCTTCTACGACTCCTAGCGCTCGTCCTGATGGTGGCTCCCACATCCGTTCACGGACCCACAGCTCAGTGGATGAGTTAACCGATGGACGCTCACGCGGCGGTGCGTTGCACGCGTTCAGAGTATGCGATGGGTCTTCACGGTCACGCACTCCCGGGCCGCGCCGCCCGAGACGTCTTTTTGATGCGACGTGACGCGCTGCGATCATGGCATGGGTAGGAGTGAGGTCGGTGGGCCCCACCTTTGACCGCACCAGACGCGCCGCCCGCCCGCCTCCTTCTCACGCGCGTGGACCGGGTCCGGCGGCCGCGTGACGGCGTGCGTGATTGTGATGGCTGGGCCGCTTTGTTTGGGCCTAATAAACCGTCCATTTCTCGTGGGGCTGGAGCTGGACTCAGTCGGCCCTTCCTTCCAAAAATGTCGGGCGATTTGTTAGGAAACAGCCCAGCACGTGAATGTGGTGCCGAGTCAAGGTGCCACGCCACCTGCCAACGGCCGGCGCGGTCGATGGGCAACGCCGCGTTTGCCGCGCGCGAGGCGGCCATTTTACTCGCGGGAAAGGCACCTGCCCGCCCGTGGCATTCTTCTTCAGGCCCGCGCCTGCCTTTCCCCATCCTTCCTTTCTCTCTCTCTCTCTCCCCTCGTTCGTCCGTCTCTCCTCTCTTCCCCGGCGGAGAAGGAAGGAAGGAAGGGTGAACGAGCCGGAGAGCAGAGATGGGATCGGACGCGTCGCCCAAGAAATGGACCCTCAAGGACCAGCGCGACACATACCTCAAGTGGTTCTCCCTCGCCGACGACGGTTTGATCCGCGACTCGTCGCACCCCTCTCTGTCGAATTCTCGTACGATTTGCAGATGATTGGTGCTGAATTTGTTTCGTTTGACTCTGTTGACCTGGTTGCGCGATCGAAGATGGGGACGGGCGCCTGACGGGGAGCGATTCGCTCAAGTTCTTCGCGATGTCCAACCTCTCCAGGTCGGAGCTAAAGCAGGTGGGTTGCCAGAACTGAAATTATAGGATGGTACCGTCTGCGTCCTTGAAATGTAACTGAAACGTTTCCTTTCAACTTTTTAGGTTTGGGCGATCGCTGATTCTAAACGTCAGGGATATCTTGGATTCTACGAGTTTATGACCGCAATGCAGGTTTTGTGCACACGCCACATTTTCATAGCCTGCTTCGATCTCATTTCTTCTCTTCCACATAAATTAAACCGGGTACAAATGTGCAGCTGGTTTCTCTCGCACAAGCTGGGAACGACATCAGTCAAGACACCATTGAAAATGCAGGTACAACAGATTCATAACACTGACGGTAGGATTAGAAGAACGTGGCTCACTGTTTTATTTGGTTTCAGATTTGGAGAGGCTACAACCCCCTGTAATGGAAGGTCTGGATAAAAAACTAGTATGTCCATGTTTACCTTTCAATTGAACTTGCAACAAATTTCAGCAACAGAACAACCTTATTTACTTATCTTCATCTTCTTTTTCTTCTATACGATCCTGGCAGAAAAAGAACTCTGCAGGCAAGGGAAACTCTGCTATTGCTGGTATGTATTATTACCATATACTAATATAAAATATCAATCATTTTTTCCATAATTTCGGGCAAAGTTTTCTCCGAATCATTATTCCAGAGAATATATACTTTGTCCATAGTCTGAAGGTTGTTTCTGGGTGCTGTTCTCACCGATTTTGCAGCATGTCATTCGTCAGAATCACTTATATCGGCTACCTGGTTCAACTCCAAGTCGGAAAAGAAGGTAGAATCAGCAGCTGTATGCATGCTAATTGTTTGGATGTATTCTTAACTTTTCTGCTGTGTTCAGTGCAATTTAACAATTCTCGTTACAGATTCCTTTAAGATCAGTTACTTCGATCATCGATGGACTAAAGAAATTATACATCGAGAAGTTGAGGCCTCTTGAGAAGACTTATCAGTTCCAGGACTTTGTTTCACCGTTACTGGTAATTACATCCCCTTATACTATCAATTTCTAAACTTTCGTAAGAGCATTGCATTGCTAAAATAGCACATGTTATTCCTTATGTGTCTCCAATAAGGTTTTTTAAAATATAACTCATTTGTAGACTAGCAGCGATTTTGATGCGAAACCAATGGTCATGCTCTTGGGTCAGTACTCCACCGGGAAAACCACATTCATAAAGCATTTACTGAAGACAAGTTATCCAGGTAAGCTAGTTGGATTTTTATGTGTTTCCTTTATTTTTCAATAGTCTATTTTTCACTTTGTTCTGTCTCTTGAACTATATCTCTTAACAGTACCTGGAATTTCCTTGTGCAGGGGCTCATATTGGACCGGAGCCTACAACAGACAGATTTGTTGTCATCACTGTAAATTCTCTCGGATGAATTTTCAATGGCTTTGAATGAACCTTTATCACCCATTATTATGATATTCGTACTTATTTCTACCATTACAGTCTGGACCAGATGAAAGATGCATTCCTGGAAACACAATTGCCGTCCAAGCTGACATGCCATACAGTGGGTTGTCGTCTTTCGGAACAGCATTTTTATCAAAGTTTGAGTGCTCTCAGATGCCGCATCCGGTATAATCTCTGTTTCTTTCACTGAGTTAGATTTCTTTTGGGTTTTCTTATGAACGAAACTGAAGTACCCATTTTCCTTGTCTAAAGTTACTAGAGCATGTAACCTTCGTGGACACTCCTGGAGTTCTATCTGGGGAAAAGCAGCGAACCCAGCGCAGTTACGATTTCACTGGAGTTACATCATGGTTTGCAGCCAAGTGTGATCTTATCCTTCTCCTGTTTGATCCTCATAAGCTTGACATCAGCGATGAGTTCAAGCGTGTGATTGGGTCGCTCCGTGGGCATGATGACAAGATACGCATAGTTCTCAACAAAGCCGACCAAGTTGATGCACAGCAGGTGAATATTCCTGTTTATCGCCATATCTTTTCCCTCTCTGTCCCTCGGCACGTCAGCATATTCCATTTTCCTGGCTCCTATTCTCTTGAAATATACAAAAAATAATGCAACTTATGTGGTTTGTGCAAATGATTGTTTTCTGTTGCAAAAATATTTTTTTTTCAGCTGATGAGAGTTTATGGAGCGCTATTATGGTCGCTCGGGAAAGTCCTGAACACACCCGAAGTCATGCGTGTCTACATAGGGTACGCACGGCCATCCTCACTAGTGACCTTACATTTGGCTATTCATCGATCAAGTGTATTGCAAAGACTGCATTGGTGTCACTGAAGAATACTAAAATAATTTTAACTCTTCAAGGTCATTCAACGATAAGCCGATTAAGGAGACAGCAGCTGGCCCACTGGGTATGGAGCTGTTCCAGAAAGAACAAGATGACTTGCTCTCTGATCTCAATGATATCCCAAAGAAGGCTTGTGACCGTCGGGTGAGACGCATCACCACGCGTACTATTTTATTCGTTTTGCATTTTTAATAAGTTAACTTGAGCTAAACAGTATGATTTTTTTGGGGGGGTATACGCTATTAGATCAATGAATTCGTGAAGCGTGCGAGGGCTGCCAAAGTTCATGCACACATAATCAGCCATCTGAAGAAAGAGATGCCGGCCCTGATGGGCAAGGCCAAGGCTCAGCAGAAGCTGCTCGATAGTCTGGACGACCAATTCGCCAAGGTTATCTATCCTGCGTTTCTACTACCACTACCGGTTATCAGTAGTAAGACCGTAGCAGTGCACTCTGAAACTGAATGCGTGGTGTATGTGTGATGCAGGTTCAGAAGGAGCTGCGCTTGCCGGCAGGAGACTTCCCGAGCGTGGAGGAGTACAGGCAAATCCTGAGCGCTTACAACTTCGACAAGTTCGAGAAGCTGAGGCCCAAGATGGTTCAAGGCGTGGACGACATGCTGGCGTATGACATTCCGGAACTCCTGAAGAAGTTCAGGAACCCCTACGACTGAACGACGACTGGGGTTCCTGTGACGTGGTCTGATGCAGAGACCACGAACGCTCGTGCTTTGTCGAGAGTCCATCATCTCTTGTTGGATGTTCCCGATTTTTAATCCACAGCTCGTGTCGTTAAGAGGGGACTGTCAGATGTCTTTTACCCTGATGATCTCTTTTGTCCTCTGAAAAATGCCGACGCTTTGTTTCGAAAGGTTGATTGTTGGGCTTGGGCCTCGGACGGAATCTTACTCTGTCGGAATTGGGCTCGGCGCACCGTCATCATGTATCCGTGGTGTTGGTGTCTTGGTGGCTTGGGCCTCGGACGGAATCTTACTTTTGCCGGAAATTAGACGAAAGTGAATCCTCCTAACACGGCAGCACCGTTGTCGTCCCTGCTAGACTTCTCCGGTTCATCTTCTTCTTCTTTTTTCAAAAGGAAGGGCAGAAGAGAAAACCCGTGAACGAAACAAAAGAAAAGCTGGAGACAAACGCTTTGACCATCTTGGTCTGAACATGTGTAACCATTTGGTCTGCGCATACTACGGTTGTACACGACTACGAGTGTGTTCTGACCCAAGCCAACCCCAGGAAGGAGGACCGTCTACGTTTACGCGGTCATAACAAAGACTTCGAGACTGGACCGGGCAAGGCAACACAATACCCACCATCAGATTCCCGTCTCGTCTCGTTGTCCTATCCTTCCTACCCCGTACAACAAGAGCAAAGCAGCTCTCGCTTCGCTTGTTCCCAACCCACCAAACCCAACTCCTCTTCCTCCTCATCTCCTCCTCCTTCGTTGTCCAGCCAGCCCCAAAAAGGCAAGCAGCCACAGGAGAGCTAGCCAGAGAGGAGACGACCTGACCAGCTGCGCGGCCGCCATCCCGCAGCTACTCCAAACAGCAACGTCTTAGCCGACCTCGCCACCTACCCACCAAACCCCTTCCTCCTCCTCCTCCCCCCCCCCCCCCCCCTCGGCTTTCCGTCGAGCAGTTGGTGTGCGCACCTAACCCTACCTCACCTCAGGCGGGCAAGTGAGCTCGGGCGAGTGACTGAGAGAGAGGGATGAAGAAGCTGTACCAGGGGAAGGGCCGCCGCGTGCACCCGGCGCCGTCGGCCGACGCCGCCGCCGCCGCGGCCGTGGTGCTGCCGGCCGCCGTGCTGGCCCTGGCGTCCGCGCTCACCGCCGAGGAGCAGGAGGTGCTGGCCTACCTGCTGTCCTGCGGCGGCGCGGCGGCGGCGGGGGGTCGCCCACGCCGCCCGCGCCGCGGGCCCCACCCGCCGGAGATGGGCTGCGCCTGCTTCGGCTGCTACAAGAGCTTCTGGGCGCGCTGGGACGCGTCCCCCAACCGCCACCTCATCCACCGCATCATCGACGCCGTCGAGGAGGGCGCCGGGGCGGGTGGGGCACCGCGCCGCCCGTCCCGCCGCCGCCGTCGCGGGCGGCGCAGCACCGGCGACGCCGACGAGGATGCCGCTGGCGCAATGGAGGAGGCGGTCGTCGGGGTCGAGCACCACCACCAGCCGCACCAGGACTTCTGCGACGACGAGGGCGAGAGGGACGACGGTGAGTACGAGGGCGACGGCGACGACGAGGAGGAAGAGGGGAGCAGCAGCAGCAGCAGCGTGGACGGCGACGGAGACGACGACTCGGTCGCCGGCGACGGCGACTGCAACGGCACCGGCAACGCCGAGAAGAGCACCGTGGGGAGGCTGGTGCGGTTCATCGGCGAGAAGGTGTGGGGCGCCTGGAACTAAGAATGGTTCCTGAGCTGCCAGAGCTGCTCGCTTGTTCTTGTAGATTAGGGGAAGGAAGGAGACCACCAAGGAGGTCAGTACCAGTCAGTCAGTACTCGGTAGTAGATGTTTTGATCAAGAGCGCCTCTGCTCTACGCCCTTTTCCTCTTCTCTCTTTTGGTTAATTTCGTTCTTGCACTCTGATGAGCATGTGAGGATTGAAATGGGGGGAAATCAGCATTACCTGACTGATCCCATTCCACCTCTCCCATTCATCCTCCTCTGTACCATATTTTTGCTCCCTTAGGTTCAACAATGAACTTCTTGCAAGAGAACACCATGATCCTCTTTCCTTTTCAGTTCGGTGCCAACCAGTTTCTTTTAGCAGGTGGTGTTGTTTAGCACGTCCTCATGATTCATGTGCGCTCATTGATTGATTCCTCTCCTCCAACTGTAAGGTAAGGAAGGAGCTCGTGTTTGTTTGTTTTAGCTTTGCATAAAGCTTTTTGCATTGCTATGTCTGCAATTGGTGGTGGTATCAAATTATGCTTGCCTCGTTGTCCATTTCTTCTCTGCTAAGAAAAGGGGAGCATATGTGCAAAGCTGCTGGGTTTTTTTCATAGTTCGTTAAGCCTGCATTAGTGGGATTCATCTCCCTGGAATCATTAGGATTAGCATCTTTGATTTGGTCAGTTTGTGCTGTTCTCTTCGCCCCCACCAACTCTCTCTCTCTTAAAAAACATGATAATCATGGAGCTAAAAGACTAGCCAACCTAATTTGATCAAAGATTTCTTTATAGTGCACAAGCACAGCATTTTTCATGCTGTTTCATTTTTCTTCAGCCCCAAAAGAGAAAATTTTCTTTTTTCCTTCCTTTCGAATACTGCCTTTCATTGGTGAGTGAGCCTTTCATCAATCAGTTGTTCCATTGGACGGTGCAAAAGGCCAAAAAGAAGCATTGGAGCTTTCCCCTTGCGCTGCATTGGTACTCCTGTTGAAAGTAAAGTGAAAGAACTGCTGCCATGCTTGCAAAGTGAAAGGTGGCCGTAAGTACTACCGGTAGTTTCACTCTACTCCTACTCGGCAAGGACGTGTACTCCACAACCTTCACTTGCCCCCATCCATCCGATCCTTTTGCAAAGAAATTCATTCAATGCCAAAGTTGTCTCAACTTTTGCAAATACGGAATTTCGCTATCTCGCCTTTTTTTTTCACCACTGGCTACTTGTAGGATTGCAGAGCGAGTAAATTGCATAGCACTGTACAGTACGTAGTCCCATTGATTGGCCAAAATTGATGTCACTATGGCCGTTCCAGGAGAGGCAAAGTCACTGCAGTGGTTAGGCTTGGAAAGCGAAGCTTGATGATCGATAGTGGTGGCCGAGGACGAGAGGCGGAGAGAGACAAGGGGCAGGTTGCTTGATGACACGCACCAATGCCTAATTTATGGGCACATACAATGCACTGAATTTCGCCTGCCTTCTCTGTGTCCTACGCTGCTGCAGTCCAAGGACGACTGGTACTACTACTGCCCGGCACTGGCAAAAGCAATGAATAAAGAACGCGGCAAGGTTTTGAATACCCTACTGCCTGCCTGCGTGCTCGATGCTGATATTTTTTCGTCACTGTTTCGATTTCGCAGCTGCAAAGAAAGCCGAAAGCAAAAGAATGAGGTGCCCCGGGTCGCTTTATGACGCAGGCGAATCGCTGCAGCCCAGGCATTCGGTACCCCTCTCCATTATTGCTTCATTTCCAGCTCCAGTTGATGTCCATTTAGTGCGATTTGTTTAGATCTCATTCGAATTTGAGAGCGTATTTAAGGGTCTGGACTCTTAATTCGGACCGCGGGAGCATGCCGTACGCTCGCGAGAACTGTGGTCCCTCTCGGCGCCGTGGAGTTACTCGACCGGTCGCTCTCTCGCTGTGCCGTGGGCCCCTGCCTGGTCATGGGGACTGCATGGTGGCGTGCGTGCCTGCTCCATGCCGAGTCAGCGCCAACAGCGACGCCGCGGACGCAGTAAAAAAAAGCCGGCGAACCCGGTCCAGACAAGCGATGCTACCCGTACTCCTGTGGTACTGACAGTACATGTAGCAGTAATCCCAGTAGAGTAGCAGTAGGTTTGTATAAACATTGTGGTCATGGTCAGGCAAAAACAAACCTCCAAAATCGTCAAATGTTTTAAGGGGAAGATTCTCCGTCTTGCTTTGGATTAGAAAACGCAAAGCATTTCGCTTACAACGATGACGCACCGTCTAGATGTTGCAGCCCCTCGTCGTTAGTCTTGACTAATGGCTACTCCCACTCCTACAGGGACTATCTTTATCCCGTGTGTTTGCTTTGCATGCCGCGATAAGTAGGCGAGGTAGAACTGTGAGTGGTAAAAAAATGAGACACAAGGGTAAAAAAAAAATAAGATTAAAATGTTGGCGTGAAGCGGAGAATGAGACAGGTGCTTGAGAGGAGAGGAGAGGGGGGCGGCAAGCACGAGGAGCGGGAGTTGGGACTTTGGCTTTTGTTCGCGTTGGAATCCTCGAAAGGGGCTGGGCTGGGAGAATGCGTCGCGTATTCTACTGCAACCCTGCTCTCCTCGTTTGTTTTCCGCGCTGCGCGTTGGCGTCTCCAAAGCTGCGTTTCCTCCTCTTATCTCCTCCATCCCTCTCCGCAGTTTTCTTTGCTGCCTTGAACCAACCCCACCGCAGTTAATTATCAAAAAAAAAAAAAACCCACCGCAGTTTTCTAAGGCTGGCACGAGAGCATCGTCAGCTGCTAGCCGGTGGAACCGGTGGCCTGCCTAATGGGGGGCCCATGCGCCCGGTGAGCACGACAGGTTGTGGTCAGCACTGCCGCTAGACTCAATCTCGAGGGACAGGTGATGAGTGGACAGTCTCCTGGAAATCCCGTTTCGAGTGAATACAACACCGTTAGCCTATCTGCTCGTATCGTGCGAATTTCTCGTGAATCTCATAAAAAAGATCAAAGAAACAGCCTAGTTTGACAGTTTTTACTCTCTCTTTTTTTTCAAATAGATGATTGACACTGCAGAATTCGTGAGAATGCATATGGACCTTGCATTCGTACGCGTACACAGGTTTTTTTTTTTTCTAAAAAATGGAGAAAGCAACAAAACGAACTCAGGAAATTGACTACTCGATCATGGTCAGATGAGACGAGGGCAGAGTCCAAGAGGCCAGCAGCCATGAGCTACACGCTGTTTCGTGCGCATTGAAAAGGTCAGTGGTCAGGTTGGGATCGAGCCATCGAGGAAATGGTCACCTGTGGACTTTTGTGTTCGCTGGTAAAACCGATATTCCCATATCAGTCTTTGGAAGGCAGGAACATGACAGTGAAGGGTAATGACAGCTTAGTTGACCAGGCACTTTAGGCTGACGGAATCAGCGGATAGTGAAATAGTAAGAGTACCATGTAGCAGAGACACAAAGCACTATGACAAACATCCCAGAACTTGGAATCAAGATATGACAAAGCATGTTCAGTACAAGCAAACAAACTTGAGCGGCACATCCTTGTACGCGAGATGCCTTCCATATCAGAAGCATGTTCAGAACATCCTGGTGAGCAGAAGAATCCAGTATATCTTCGACATGCCATTATCGCAGTGTATGACACTGATACTTCTACTGGAGACACAAGGAAATGGCCCAAATATGGCGACCACGATAGGTGGTATTAATAGACAGCCAATAAGAGAAACAGTGCTACTAACAGAATTATTTCAGTTATTAGCGCCAGCGCAGTTGGCCATATCTGGACAAATCCCAGGACCCGTAGCCACGTAGTCCGTCCGTCCATCATATCCCTAGACACAAAGTCAGAAAGATCAAATAGTAAATGACGCCATCCGCCATGTTGCTATGCCGGGGAAGTGATGGCGACCAAAACTAGTAATGTTAATTGTCTTTCCCTTGAGAGGCCTTGAGACGACTCTTGATCCACGACTCAAGAACCTGCAGCTCCTCCTTGGAAATCGAGTGACCAAGATCTGGATAGGCCTATAAAATGCACATGAGAAATTGTTAGTAAGTTGAATATCACATGGAATGTTCTCTGAAATGGGATGTAGAACAGGCTAAAATAAAGCCGGATGTAGCAGATCATCAAAATTCGAGAATCTACCTTAAATTCACAACTAACACCAACACTTTGCAAGAATGGCGGACCAGCTTGACCAGCTTCAAAGAGTACTGTTCTGTCAGCCATTCCATGGGACCAAAGAATAGGTGTCTGGAAAGCAGGAAAAAAATGTGAGAACGGTCAGATGAACTGATGGACATGCCAAGAATTTAGAATTGTTCTCAAACTTATGTTTTAGCAGAGAAGTGTTAATCTTTCTTTAAAGTTGATGCATGCATGGAAATGCTTCCCTCAATGGCTAACAATCTGTGGCCAGTTAGATTTTTTCTCCTAGAAAGTTATACAAGTGTCTGCAGTCTGCCCGATTTCACTCAAAATTCCCATTTTAATACAAGTTGATGCAACCTAATTTATTCCAGCAACGATATATTGCTTGTCACACCATATTATTTGAGGTTTGACTGTTAGAATTGATGGGAGAGCATATGGAGAGTAAAATTGCCAATGACACCCTTCAAGGATCTATGCTATTGCCACTACTGAACAAATAGAAGGGTAACTTCCCACAAAATAAAATACATAAGGATAATATATGAGCTGCTGACATGTACAATTAGGTATTTAGGTGTGGTACACAATTTCCATTTTGCAATGTTTGATCTAGTTTTACAGAAGCAGTGCGGAAGGACATCATGTATATATATATTTTTATTTCTTATGCAATTATAAAAATCTGCAGGGTCAACAAGACAACAGATTACAAACTCTATAAGAAAACAAAAACTAAGTAAGCATAGAAGTCTTAAAGACCACCTATGCGATATAATAATCTAATCCATACCTCCCACTCAACAGAAACCTAATTACTTACTCCAAATACGAGACATATTGCATTGATTCCCTCTGCTTCAATTATATCATGTCTTGAAGAACAGTCCTCATCCAATGATTGATCTAACATGTTTGCCTTTATCTACAAATAACTTATTTTTCTGTCCTACCCTCTAACACCTAAGAGCTTCTCCAATGGTAGAGTTAGCTAAGAGGTAACAGCTAGCTCTTACAGAACAGAATTGAGGAGGAGTAGGGTCCATGTTTAAGTCTCTCATTTTTCTTAGAGGCTGCCTCTTGAGGAAGAGTTAGCTGTCTTCTCTCTCTTCTTTTCCTTCAATAAACAATTCTAAGAGGCAGCTAAGAAGCAACCATTGGAGACGCTCTAAGTCCTAATATGGGGCATATCTGCACATAGGGCATGTATGGTTAACGCCCTGGCAAATGTGTCTTGCGCAAGCACCGCTCCCAGAAGTCCGATTTGGCTGAGACTGTGATGCGTCTCTGAAGGGCAATCTGCCTGGCATGGCAACAACTATACATAGCCCATATTCTTTTCCCTCAATTTAAGCCTACTGACTACCAAATTGACATGTAAAGTCTGACTACAGTAGAAATAAGGCGCCTAGAAATAATGGAGGTACTTTATGTTTTAGAGTAACCACTAACATTTCAATTTACCAACTGGAAATAACTGAAGTTAAGATACAGTTAATTCCATCCAACCAACATAGGAATACCTAAAGTTAAGATTCAGAAAAATACATTTTACAGAACTCAGAAAAAGTTAAGTTGCAAATATTTTTATTTTGACCACTTACACAAAAAGCTTGAACTGTTCAATTCAAAATAATATGAAAAGAAAATAGACTCCACCCTGTTCCTAGTATTAACATGTAGAAGATGAGAGTCAAACCCTGGTTCGCTAGATGACCCCCCCCCCCCTCTCTAGTAACCAACTCATCCCAGGGGATTCTGATTTGGCAAATACAGTACAGTGCTATAATTTGAATCTTACACATCCATCACTAATCAGTATGTAACCAATTAAAACTGGAAAAAGAACTGAATACATAATGGTCCCTGGAAATGAGCTACAATGTAGGTAGGTAGAGCTCCCAGCAGTTTTCGATGTGTAAAAGCAACAATTTCAGATACAAGAGGCAGCAACAACGTCCCAAGATATCAAACATCATCAGTTTTGTCATTCGTCACTTTTTACCAACCTATTATATATTTAAGCTTTCTTGCAACAATGCAACATATGATGGTTTACTAAACTAAAAGGGGCAAAAGGATGAAGATATAGATTACCTTCCTTGCTTCAGGTGAAATCCTCTCGACGACTGATGAACCGAAAGGCACCCACCCGCTAAACACTGCTCCTCCACCTAGCGTCTTCGGGTAAAGCAGAACACTAGCTAATGTCAAAGCACCTGTAGAACCATATTTCACAACTTACTTCACAGCACTTTTAAAACTTCACTATCTACAGAAACCTTCCAGTTCAATGTACAATGTCATTCTCACCTCCTTGGCTAAATCCACAAACAAATATGTTCTCAGGGTGGACGCCATCAGCTACTTCCTTGTTTATCATGGCGTGCACATTTTCCACAGCCTTGAGAACCCCACTGTCATCTTGTGGAGAACCCTACTCGTTTAAGATATTAACCAGATCAACATCTAACACCACATTCAGCTATCTGTTTTACAAGTGATATCAAGTGAACTTACAGCGCTCAAGGGTAGCTCGTGGATATCGAACCACGATGGCATTACTGCACCATCTGCAATCGGGGGAAAAAAAAAGAGTAGCTCGGATTCAGCGAAAGCTAACTAAACGCGTTTCGAGAAAAGCTAGAGAGGAGAAGTGATGGAGGAGGCTCACGGTTGCAGGAGACAGGGGCGTTGGGGGCGGAGGGGAACGCCCACTTGGTGAGGCGGAACTCCGAGGCGGAGAAGAAGGTGCGGATGGGCTCGTTGGCCGGGCCGGAGTCGCCGAGGCCGTGCAGCCAAAGTATGAAGCTCCGGTTGCGGCCCGCCATGTGGGAGGAGGGGACGAGCTGAGCGGGGAGGTCAGACGGCAGCGCGCGGCGGCGGAGGGAGGCAGCGAGGAGGGAGGCTGCGGCGACGGCCGCGCCGAGGGCGAAGAGGAAGCGGGCCAGGCTACTCATGGGTCATGGGCCGGGCCGGGTTGAAATGCGTCGATGAGGGTTGTTCCACGATGCGCTTATTGGTAGACTGGTTTGGTAATTGGTTGTCCCACCAAATTCTACCAGCATCTTACCTTGTAGTCTCATCAAATTGTCACTGTTAATTTAAGCATCGGATCAAGGGGATCAAAATCCAGAGACACAATTTACGATGAAAGTCAACTGCTGCTTATATTATCATAATCCTGTATCAGATCACGTTACAACTGACAAGACAGATTCACGTTGGCAATACAGTTAAATTCAGAAGTTTGGTGCCTAAAAATAGCAGCCATGAATTGGATAAAAGCTACGGAATATTCTTTACAAGCAGCAGAAAACTAATGGGCGTCCTTGTGGTAGGACGACAACGATGGCCTTGCGGTTTCAGTTCCTTCAGAAATACCAAGACGATAGGTGATCCATTGCTGGAGATACTGGAGCTCTTCATCTATTACCGAATGCCCAAGGGTAGGATAAGCCTGAAAATTAAAGTTAACGAGTTTGGAAATGAGGCCTGATGCTGCACACAACACAGCTATTGGGAGGTGAAATAATCGAGCTTTAACTACAGCTTACTTCCTCCGTATTTTATTTGATGACGTCCCGTAGTTCAAAACTGCACTACAGAATGTCAACAATAAAAATACGGAGGAAGTAATATGTATTTCGTTTGTTACCTTGAATTCGCAGGACATGCCAAGCTCTTCTAAAAATGCACACCCAGCATGCCCTGCTTCAAATAGTACCAGTCCATCAGCCATTCCATGAAACCACAATACCGGCGTCTGCACTTTGCCCAGAATTTTCATCGTTAAGAATCAAGATCCATCTCTGAAAAATTTTAGCATACGTAACTGCTAAGAGTATTACCTTTCTAGCTTCAGACGACACCTTTTCAGAAAATGATTCACTCAGCGGAACTGAACCACTGAAGACAACACAGCCACCTAAAGTTTTTGGATAGAGTAGCACACTTGCAATGGCTAGTGCACCTGTAAAATAAAATTTAAAAAATGAACTGTAGCAGCAGTGCCTCATGTCCTAAAAATGGTAAAAGCCGATTAAATTCAGTCATTTACCTCCCTGGCTCATCCCACATACAAATATGTTGGAAGGATCAGTTCCGGCAGCTACCTCTCTGTCTAACAGTTCGTGCACATGCTCCACAGCCTTAAGGACTTCTCCCTCATCCCTTACAGTTTTCTAATGGGAAAATATAGAATTATAAAATGAACAATTGATACTGTAGTGTTGCACTAGCAATGGAAAAACTAGATGAACAGAAGATTGGAAACAACTATGGTCCTTCTGTTTGTTTATTTTTTAGTACAGTCAGTCCACATAAAACTGTAAACTCCTCTTGTTTGTCATTTAGTCTTGCACTTTTTTATACATAATTTTTAGGACTAAAACTTTGACCGGCAAACAAATAGCATCCGCAGTTTTACTAAACGGAATGTGCTACCATAATCAATTGTGGGAAGCACCCTTGATTTATCCCTCATGCATAATCAGCAATTTTCAGCAAATATCATCGCCCATGGAAAATAAACTAATTTCAAGTAGAGAAGAGTACTACTGCACAGTTGAAGTGACAAATACGTTGAAACAAAACTGAGGAGCTGTTGTAGTAAATGATCGAACGACAACGGGAATAGGGTTTGATCAATTACAGCTGTTATAGGAACCTCCGAAATGCCGAACCAAGCAGTGATCGGCTCATCACCTACAAAACAATCGCAGTTGACCAACGGAATGAGAGAGTGACACCAAGTGTTATATGCTGAAGAATGTCATATGATGTCAGTCAGACATTTTGGCAGCATCAATGGTAAGGAACTAAAAAACAAATCCAATCGACTCGCGCTTGATGTCGAATAGCGTGCACACGAAGGCGAATCAATTTCTTTCACGCTTTTAGTTACACAGGCAGACACTTGGCTCGATCGGAAAAAAAAAATCCTCAACTATACGACACGGGACTTGGGAGTACTGGTACGCACCGTAGCAGGCGACGGCGGTGATGGTGGTGGGAGCGGTGGGGAAGGACAGGCGGATGGAGGAGGCGAGCTCCGGGGCGGCGAAGTAGGGCGCGACCTTGGCGCGGTTCTCATCGCCCGTGGCGCGGGAGCCGTGCAGCCACAGCAGGAAGCCGCTGGCCGAGGGAGACGACGCCTCCATCCTGAGTTCCTGACGCGGCAGACAGAGGAGTTGGTGTATCAACAGCGAATCAGTTGGGATTTTTGTAGAGGCCGCCAGCCGTCGCGTTTGTTTGGTTGCCGCGTCAGCGACCGATCCGATGATCGGATCACCCCGTTGGCGTGTGCCGTGTGGCGTGCGAACTACCATCATTTGTTTTCCAC
The DNA here is from genome assembly GCA_030378355.1 of Eleusine indica. Lineage (NCBI taxonomy): Eukaryota > Viridiplantae > Streptophyta > Magnoliopsida > Poales > Poaceae > Eleusine > Eleusine indica. Next base: position 1,201,129 of record CM059502.1, on the reverse strand, counting down.
CAAAGAAAGATCACGTAATGAGAAGAGCCACTGAATCCAGCCGTCAACGTATCAAGCATGAACTCTGACGCATCACGTGCACAATTTCAAATGACCGTACGATTTCAGTATATTAGAATGAGTTTACATCATTCGGTGAGATTGAAGCGAACTATTTAGAGAAGCAGTTGAAGACCCCTCCAAAAAACCAGCTCCTTGAACCCCCACGTTTCTTCAGGTTCAGGCCTTGCCTCTGTTCCTTCAGAATGTTCTCTGACGCCCACCGCTCGCAGTATTCCAGTTCGAATGGCGCCAGCGTGTGCCCGAGACTGTCGTACACCTACATTCGGGCCAGGATCAAACGATGTCATATTCAGAGAACTGCAACATTAGCCAGCTACTGATTGGGCGTATAACGATTTTTGTACCTTGAATTCGCAGCTCATGGCGAGTCCTCGCAGGAATTTAACTCCATCTCGCCCTGCCTCGGTTGGAACTAGAGAGTCGGCTCCCCCATGGATCCACAAAACTGGAGTCTGTACAAGGCATAACATTGCGGTATCACTGAGCTATACTATTTCAGCAGATAGCCATATGTCAGAAATTTATCAACTGTGGCCACAAGCCCACAACAGATTGAACAGAGCACCAGGCAAGTACTTCAGGATCAAGAAACAGATACCAGCAGCCACGAATCAGGAATGTCACTACTGCAGTAATCACACAGAAGTAATAGAAATTTAGCAGTACCTTCTTTGCTTCAGCTGTAACTCTGTACGCGAAAGAGGCACTGAAGGGGAGAAAGCCACTAAAGACTGCACAACCTCCCAGAGTTTTGGGGTATAGCAGGACGCTTGCTATGCTCAAAGCACCTGAAATGAAATGTGTTCAGTTTTGAGCTTGTATACCTTGGTAATGGTCTAGTAGTTCACAGAAGAACCAACACAAGGAAGCATGTAACTACATAAGAATGTTACTGCTTCTACCTCCTTGGCTAAGCCCAAAAACGAATACGTCTTGTGGATCTGTCCCAGCTGCAATTTCTCTGTCGATAATAGCATGGACGCTCTGAACAGCTTTCAGCACATCCTCCTCATCCTTCACAGATTTCTGCGCGTGTATACAGCATCCAAAGAAGGTGAATACTGATTTCTAACCGATCGCAATTCCAGAAAAGAAAAAAAAAGTTTCAAACAGATCATCGATCAATCAATACGAAATTTGACAGAAACAAAATTCATGCAGAGAAACCTATCTATCCACATTCATATGCTGCATGATCGAGTAACTGGTGTCTTACCGAAGTAATTGGTGCGTCATGGATATCGAACCACGAAGGCATGAGCATACCACCTGCGAATCAAACACGTACCAAAGCAAGAAATATTCAGTATAAACAGGAAGGACAGTTAAACAGGACCACGCAAACGTGTGGCAGCAATATACGGTTGCAGGTGACAGGGGAGGTGGGCGCGGTGGGGAAGGCCCAGCGGGTGTTGGCGAAGGCGGCTGTGGAGAAGTGATCCGCGATGAACTCGTTGGCTCTACCGCTGTCGCCGAGGCCGTGCAGCCACACCGCGGAGCCGCAGCGGCGCGCCCCCGCGGCGGCAGGCTCCTCCATCCGAGTTGAGAGACGACGCCTCGGCGATGCAACCGTTGACGATAGCGTGAGGAGACGATGGCGCGAAGGAGCTAGCTACTCAATTCATCTCTTCCCTCAAAAAACGCCATGCCCTGATCGCCAGCATGGGATATTTGGGTTCATGTTCTACTGAATTTCCATAGCGCGTGTTGACTAGAGAGAATGTGTTGACCTTGACTTCTCAAACGGAGATCGCATCTTCGTGTTTCCCCAATATCCATAGCTAAAGCCAAATGGGGACTGGTAACCCATTCAGAGGAATAAGACTTCCGGTCAGCTCAATGGGATAGCATCAGCCAGTGAACTGAAGTTAACAGCAGCCAGATGTATATCTTCCACACACAATCACAGAAACATTAACTGTTGTAATTAAAAGATGTAAATGGTGAAAAAGCACACCTATTTTGACAGAAAATATCAAAGGTAATTTACCAAAAATATCAAAAAAGATTTATTGTTCATTCACAACTTTATTCTGTTGAGACAGATGTGCACATATCTTGTACATTTTATTCAGTTCCTACTAAGCCGGATGATTTTACCCTAGTAGTGTACACAACTGAGTTTTGAGAGGTACCGGACAAGGAAGTCCCTCATAATTCCAGTATCGAAAGCACAAACAAACATACAATGGTGCTTCAGAACAAGCAATTCGTCAATATTCAAGTGTGCGCACTGCACCACAAGCATTATACCCTGACCTAAGACTCCAAGTAGATAGCTTATCATTCCTGATCGAACGATTGAATATGCACAATGACCTGCTCGATGTTCTCAAATTGCCGTCTTCCCTTCAGGATAGTCTTTGCACAATTGAGGGCAGCACGCTCACACAGTGCTCTCTTGTTAGCATCCTTAATAGACTCCAAATCCTCAACATGAGCAATTCCAACTATTCTCCTACATATGCAAGATCAGAGTTTAGGAAACAATAAACGAGTGGGAGTCTCGAATAAGAAACAATATTATATCGGTAGAGTTTGAAACTGATGTAAAAATGTGGTTTGCAGTTATTCGAGCAGGTATGTTTTTCGTCTCATAAGAAAAAAAAAGAGCTGGAAACTTTATTAGATTTTTACGTTTTTTTTAAAGTGCATGGTATTCCTGAAGTGCCCCAAATCTAAAAAAAGAAACTTCTAAAATTTTAGCTGTATTTGTCAGAGTTGCCATCGGAATCTTGGTACAACGAACACAGTGAAAAAGAGATGTTACATCAAAGCTGACCCCATAACCTTTTTCATGGCCTGAACATAGTGTGGTTTTGACTCATTTCAGAATTCAGATAGAAAGGATTTTTTATATATATAACTGATAGAAAAAAAAATCTTTGATATCTCATTGTGGTGCATAAGTAAATGAATTGTTTAACCTTTTCTTTCAAGAAAAATAATATTCATAGTCATCTAATTTGTAGTTACCTGATCATTTTGGCTGAACCAAATCCAAGGCTGTCATGGAATATGTTTGTCATGTAATTCTTTTGGGCAACGCTCAACAGGTCTGAATTGTTGAATATATCAGACAGATATGCCTCCCCATTTCCTTCTTTGTGTTTATTCCATAGTTCAACAAACTTCTTACGGAACAAATTCCAGGACTCTTCAATTGTCTTCAAGATCCACTTCTTATAAGCCTGCAAAGAATAGTAAACACCAATTTCAAGCCTGGAACTTTATGGAAGTAGCTTGCAAATTGATGCAAAATGTCCTAATAACAAAGAACTGGAGGTAGCTAATAATAAACTGAGACTTCTGTCACTGCCAACCTCCCATTAATTAATTCTGAAGATGCCATCATATTCAATGCATAGCATATTTGGGGGGTTGTAAAATTTTGTACCTTTTGTCTACCAAACACCGACTTCTTTATACTAATTATGGCCGCTCGATTAGAGCATGGGCTCGAAAGAACAATTATTTATTCTCATTCAAGATGTATCCATCATATTAGAAACATCTATCCTACCGAGCTTCTGAAATCTGAACAAAGTTGGCTTAAATTTATCCTGCCTAGTAGTGTTGAAACAAGTCAAACCACATGAATAACCCAACTATGTTTGACATCAACAAAGCACCAAAAGTATTGATGGATCGCTACCCACAAAAGTCAATTGTCAAGTGACTGAAATGGACTATGTGGTTGCGGTGTGAGAATATCACATACTGATGCTACTACTTGAGCTGCAAAAATGGCAGCTATCAGATTTATTCTTACCTTACGATCATTTGCTTGATCAGCGTGTCCATCCTGGGCAAAGTATGCCAAAATCAGGTTTCCTAGGAAGGCCCCAATATCAAAACCCATGGGCCCGTAGAACGCAAACTCAGGATCAATGACTTGTGTAGAATCTGGGGTCACCATGATGGAACCGGTATGGAGATCGCCATGAATCAGAGCCTGAGCTCTCTCGATAAACCTACGATTTCAAATCAAACAAGTCAAGTTTCCCATGTGAACAAACACAAGGAGTCATAACAGTGATTAGTGATCACTAGTCCAGCACCTACATTGATTTCAGTTCAGCTGCTTCCAACTTCAGAGCATCGTCTTCTCGAACTGCCTCAGCATCTTTGTCAAGATGTGGCGAGGTCCACCGATTGAATTTGGAGACTCTGTACGGGTCCGAGAACACAACTTGCTCCGTGAGCCTACACATCTCCACATTCGCACAGTACTGAGCAACTGCAACCGAAGCAATTCCCAGGCAATCCGGTTGATATAATTTTTTCCCCATTTGCAGACATGATAATAATGTAAGGTCAACAGGCTGAGAAACTCACCTCCTTTCTTATGCTCCGTGGTGGTGTTGTAGATCATGGAAGTGAAGAAGAGCGTCTTGGCCATGTAATCCGACATGTGCTCGGCGAGGAACGGGTACTCGACGCCGGCGATGAGGCCCTTGCGGAGGATGATGTGCGGCGGCTCGATGTAGCGCATCCCGATGAGCGACATGGCCCGGTCGAAGTGGTAGACCTCCGGCACGTGGTCCGGGCACAGGCGGCCGTGCTCCCGCAGCGCCGAGGCCTCGAAGTAGGCGCGCTCCCTCGTCATCGGCCACGAGTCCCCCACGCAGCGCACGTACGGGAGCGCCTGCGTTCAATTCGCCCGCCGTCAGGTGAAGTGAAGACGATGGATTCAGACAATGACAAGCGCGGTGGTAGAGGTGAGCGTAGAACCTGCTTGACGACGATGGCGCCGGAGTCGGAGGTCACGATGTAGACGAAGTTGAGGTTGCCGTCGCCGACCTCCCTGATGGTGATGGATTCGAGGCCGCCGCCGAGGTGCGAGGCGAGGGCCGGCGTGGCCTTGATGTAGGCGATCAGGGACGCCTCGTCGAGTGGGCGGAAGCCCTGCTCCGCCTCCGCTGCCATGGCTGAAGGTCGCTGGCGGCGGGGGACTCGTGCGGTGCGGGCGCCGGAGGAGTGGGGAGGGGTGGCGCCTGGACGGGAGTGTAGGGCGCGGTGGGGAATCTGTGCTGTCCTGAACAGCGGGAGGTTTATGTGTGTGATTCGCCCGAGCAACTCCAAATCTCGTGTGAGCGGTGAGCGCTGCTTCCATGGAGCGGTTCTTTGAACCTGGACTTGCACGACCGGATTCTTGCCTGCGTTCGAACCGTGCAACTAACGTCATGCGAAGACTCGGGTATTTCGGGCAGACTGGCCGACGCAAAAGAACGAATGGGAATACAAATTCGATAAACTTCCGGACTTGGATGTACGTACTAGCAATTATCTGAACGTTTTACTGAAAAATCATGCTAAAATGTGGTTCGCGACATTTGCAAATCCCGCAAAAGAATGTGGTCCAATTGCCTGGCTGGTTCTTTTACTGATTCGCAATTTCGTTATCTTGCGGGCGATAGTCTACAAATTCAACCAGCTGATAAGGTGGAACTTTCTTTATCACGATTCACGAAGCAAAGAGGATAGGATGGAATATGACCGATCTGTTGTATGCATGCTTCATACTTAGACCAGCACACATTCGGCGCTCCACAAGCTTTTTTGATTTTCTTCAAAAGCTCTCGTCACACCTCACTAATACCGACGTCATTCGATTCGAGGGACCGCAAGTAAGAGGATCGTCCAAAAATCGGCATGAAAGTGGCAACCACTAGAAAGAAGGCAGCATGAAACAAACCTTGCCATGCCGAACAACGAACCACCAAGCGAAACAAAGAAAATTCAAGTTCGTCTTAGACTTAAACAAATCATGTTTCCTAGCTTTTAGTTGATTGAAAACTTTCAATCAATGGTTTGTTACTTTGAGTTTTGATTTTTTGTTTATAGGATTATTTGTATAATAATTATAAATTATTAGATCTAGATCCAATATCTTAAAATGGGGATTAAAAATTGTTCAAACTTTCAGTCACTTAAAAATTAATAAGTTTTTTAACAAATACAGTAATTAACTCCAGAATGAGATTAAAACATATATGAAGCATACCCTAGTTTTTTTTTCTTTACGAGAAAAGCATACTTTAGCACACATGTATTGTGTATCTACTCCTACTATAGAAAGTCAATTGAAGAGAAGTGGATGTCACGATGAAGCTCTGAAGTTTACTCAAATGACGATCAATGGTTGTGAAATTAATAATGATGGATAAAGTAGAAATGAACAGGATTCGGGATAAGACATAAGAGAGCTCGTCCTACAAATGAAAATGATGATGGTGACATGTAATTTTTTTTATCATTGACTATATTTGCATTCTTGCCAGAATTTTCTGATCTCCACGAACCGGGTCCACATGTCATTCACGGGTCGTTCGCGCCGTTCATCGATCCCGATGCACAGCAAAAGCCGCAGAGTGGCAGACAGAGATCTCATCTGGTGTGCCGTCGTCTCGCGTGCTCCGCCACCACTCTACCCCACCAAATTCCTCCTCCGTGCTACCCATTTCAAAACAGCCAAACCGGAAAAGATTCCCCGTCCACGCCTCGCCGAACCCTAACCCCGGCGATCGATCCCCATGGCCACGCACGGTCGATCTCTTCACGCCCACCTCGGCGGCGGCGCAGGTACACGCTTGCGAATTCCCCCTTATCTCTTCCGCAATGCCGTCTTATCCCCACGGAATTCCGTCGATCTCTGACTGCTCCTGCCCTCGGTTCCCTGTCCAGTTGCCGACGTGCTGCTGTGGCGGCGGAGGAACGCTTCGGTTGCGGCCGTGGTGGGCGCCACGGCGGTCTGGTTCGTCTTCGAGCGCGCGGGCTACAGCTTCCTCTCGGTCCTGGCCAACGCCCTGCTCCTCCTCGTCGCCATCCTCTTCTTCTGGGCCAAGTCCGCATCGCTGCTCAACAGGTGGGTTACTCTTTTACCCTGACCTAGCTGTCGATGCTGCTGCTCCGCAACGTACATGTCTGAGATCTGATCTAGAGTGGTAAACTGCTTTGCTGTAGTTGTAGGCGTGGTGCTCCATGTCAAATTATGATAGATTGCGATAAAATTATATAGTCTTGATCCTGTAGATGCACTGTCCTAAGCTCAATACTAATAAATTATTCCACGGTTAAATAATAGAAATTGTGTAGGATAAGTGAACTCAAGGATTTTCATTTGCTTGATGATATAAACTCCCTTTATTATCTAAAAAAGTGAACTCAAGGATTTCAGTAGTTAGATTTCAGTACATGTTGTATCATTAAGTCTTTGGAATAATTTGGATTTGGTCCTTAAGAGCTGTTTGAGTGCATTCAAGGCTCCATTTGCCTTAGTAATAATGCAGGGGAATCCTCTTACTTACCCTTGTCTTATAGAGCCTGCTCATTTTGCCTTCATTACATTAGTCATTATAAGTAATCATGCTTCATGCACGCCAATGCATGATCCCGTTGCTGCAAAGCAAAGGCCTTGCTTTACTTTACAGGTAAGTTGGCAGAACAGTTGAGGTGTGCCATTGTACTAACGTGCGGCATTTTTCTCCATACGTGTAACTATATTCTGCTGTCTAAGGAGCACTCAGGTGTTTCTGTAGTTGTCTTTCAAATAGGTCATGGTCCATATTAGCTTCATAAACTTTTGGGGTCCAGTCATTGTGTGTGGCCTGTTAACCTATAGAAATCAATCATATAATTCAAGATATTAATGCAATATAATCTAATTTCTTTACTGCCCAGACTTGACTTGTACTTCAGTTTTGTAAGGCCTTCTGTTTTATCACTGAACTGCAAAACGAATTGATTTTGTACTTTTGTGCCTTTTTCATAATTTTAGACTTGAGGTTTCCCTATTTCAATTACCAAACAACAGAAGCATTTGGAATTGTTGAATGAAGTAAAGGATAGAGAGAAGGTTGTAGAACACAAAGAATAATGAAGCTAAATGGTTCTAAATGATGGCTACTAGTGTACTTTCATTGTCAAAAAGTTACCTAAATGATGATACCTATTGTTTTTTCTTTTCTGTTGCAGGCCTCTTCCACCTCTTCCCAATCTAGAGGTTTCAGATGCAGTTGTTGAAAAAGCTGCAGATCATGCTCTTGTATGGATCAATAAAATTTTGGCTGTTGGCCGTGAAATTGCCATCAAGAGAGACAGACAAGTTTTTATTCAGGTATCTCTTATCTCTTTCTCTCTCTATATATGGGGATTCTTGCATATGTCTCTTTGTATGCCTGACTCTAGATGCTCGTTTTCTTTTCTAAAGGTGATACTGATTTTGTGGGTGGTTTCATATGTTGGAATGCTCTTTAACTTCCTCACGCTCATTTACATTGGTAGGTTCTGTGAATTATTGCTTCATGGACATTTGATATTTTTGAGCCTACTGTTCTTTGTAGTTGTTCTTGAAAACTAAGTCTAAGCTTTTGCAATTTATTAGGGGTAATGCTCTCTCTGTTGGTTCCACCATTGTACGAGAGGTACCAGGATCATGTTGATGAAAAGCTTGGTCTAGCATACAGTGTCCTGTCGAAGCACCTAGAAACCATCATTAGTAGGACTGGACAATCAACCAAGCAAAAGAAGACCGAGTAAAAGAAATTGGTTCGTTGTATTTCGGTGAGTTCCAACATGACTTGTGGAGTATCTTACTTGTCCATGACATTCTGCTAATTCAATAGAATTACTTCCCTGTTCCATGTTATACTCCTTGTAGTTTGGCCGAATGGGCGTCTCTAAAATAATAACATGGGTGAGTTAGATTAGTTTTTCCATGACATGTATTATTTTGATTTGTAGTGTCACCAATCTCAGCTTGTGGTCACCCCCAAATCCGAATAAGCTGATTTATGTGCTGACAGCTGGGCAACAACATGGCCTACCTAGTTGGTTACTATTGTAATAGAAACAAATTCCAACATTTTTTTCACCGTTAGTTGCTTTGCTTTGCGTGGAGTGCAAATGTGACCCCAACTCTTGCAACCTAACTATGACTTAAGCAACCGTTTTATGCAATTTAGTCTCATTCTGGTGTATGTGGTTGTTTCTGAACTAATCAAGTAATCAGTTGGAATAGGGTTACTTCCCTTTGTATTTTTGTAGTCATTGTTTCCCCTGGCATAAATGCGTTTCCTTGGATCTAAAGTTATTTTGAAATTTCATCTCTATGTTACTTATTTTACTGTTTTATCAGGAGCATCAACGGTTCTCCAAACAGAGTGGGGCATGGGTCTTTCATCTTTGACTCTCCACACATGTGAATCTCCACTAAAATCGTTTTTCAGTATGCTGATATGAAGTTTTGATGCGCAGTGTTTAAATCTAGTCAGAAATGGGATGGCTTGTGTACCTTTTCCTTTTCTTACTAGAATATGAGATTTGTTACTATGGGTGGATATCTTGCTTGCAATTATGCTGAGATATTGCAACTCTCCGATACAAGGGTGTGAGTTGCTTGCTTGCACACTTGATTATACGATCTTGCTGTCGTTGATTCTTATTGCTTGGCTGCCTCTGAGAATTTTTATGGACCCACTTGATGCTCACCTGCTGGCACCCCTTTTCTGAAATACTGTACGTAATAAGATGTGTGTTACATCTGGCAATTTAACCACGTGAATTGGTGGGTATTTTTTTTTATCTTCAAATGAGTTTTGATGTACTTGTACTCAGTATGACAAAGCAAATGTACATGCTTATTATAGCAAGTTGTTTGTATCATGTACTCTTACAGAATGTTGCCAGTGGTTTAGAATTAAAACAGCCTCTGAAAATCTAACTGGACGAGGCTGCAGAGCTTAGTCTTAGTCTCAACTAAAGGTAGTAGTATTCAAAGTTCAATTTTTTTTTGTGTGTGTGTGAAAGTAAGTTTAAACTTTTCACTTGTTCATACAGGCTTAACACTTTTCTTTGAGCGCAATTATAGCTACTGATGTCAATACGCTTTTCTTGCACGAACTGTAGGGTCATTGGATCAAGCAGATGTATTAAAAGTTTTGTTTTTAGAAGCCGCTAGCTGTCGGAAAACAAATGACTCGGGGCCAAAAGTTAGAGCGGCATAATTTAGTTAATTGCTGTTCGGATGATTAATATGTTGTGGGAAATGCAAAGTTGTTGCTGAAATAAGCATCATTCAAGCAAAAGGAACACACCACCCAGAGTTCTATCTTTTAGTAGCGTATGCCTTTTGTAGATGATAAGAATACGGAGAATAAGCTTCGTCGCATAATGTTCTTTGTGATTTTGTATCCAGGTCTGCCGTGGAATTCTCGAAGCATGACTGGAACATGACGATACCAGACGCACGCTGGATTAATTAGCTTTCCGGAGCATGCACAAATGGGCGCAATGATCAGATAATGTACATGCCCTTCTGTCGCGGAAAGTCGACACTCACAATACTCTGTTTCGTCGTCTTCCCCACTGGCCACCATGCCCATGAGGCCACGAACTCATGAGCCCCTACCGGAAAGCCTTGACCAGAGCCGCACGAGTAGCTCGGTAGCCATTACGAAGCCCAATCGGTGGTGGTGCACTCTGCACTGGAACACCGTTGCCGCGGCTTCTCCCTTCGTCTTCTCTCCTAGCGCCGATGGAGACTAATTAACTGCCAACCCCACTAATCCTTGTGTTGTGTGCTCGTGCTCTGCGTGCTGCGTGCCATCTCACCACTCCGGTCCCTTGTCCCATTCCCACCTCCTTTTGGCTTCTAAAGCAGCAGCCGCGCCGATGCTCCACTACTAGTCCTCCATTGCCCCTCCCGTCTCCAATGGAAGTGGAACCATGGACCCATCTCGTCGTCCTTATATCATCCCAGCATGCATCTTCCCCACCATTATTCCAAGTAGCTAGTGTGACTACTTCCTGTTCCGTCAAAACGTGGAGAAATTAAATGGCGGTCAGAAGACACGCGGCTATAGTTGTTCTTGTGCTCGCCGGGGTGCTGCACGGCGTTCTGGGCGGCACGAGCCACGCCGGGTTCTCCTTCTCCAGGACCGGCAATGACGACCTGAAAAACGTCACGGCGCCGGCTCCTTCCGACGCTCTAGAAGAAGCAGCAGGTTGCGGTTGCGGTCCGACACCGCCGCCTTGGGACTTTCTGAACGAGAAGCTGGCGGCGCTGTTCCCGGTGATCCAGGCGTTCAAGCGCAGCATCACATGCGACCCGCTGGGCGTGACGTCGACGTGGGAGGGCACCAAGCTCTGCGACAGCCACTCCGGCGGGACCGCGTACAGGGGCTTCTACTGCGACTACCCTCCCACCGCGAACACGACGCTGACCATCGCGTCCATCGACTTCAACGGCTTCGGCCTGTGCGCCCCGTCCCTCGCCGGCTTCGTCGACGCCTTCCCCGACCTGGCCCTCTTCCACGCCAACTCCAACAACTTCTCCGGCGCCGTGCCCGACCTCACCAACCTCCCCTTCTTCTACGAGCTCGACCTCTCCAACAACAACTTCTCCGGCGCGTTTCCCGACACGGTGGTCCCGCTCGGCGGCCTCCTCTTCCTCGACCTCCGCTTCAACCGGTTCGCGGGCGCCGTCCCCCCGCCCGTGTTCGGCATCACCCTGGAGGCGCTCTTCCTCAACAACAACGGGTTCACGGGCCGGATCCCGGACACGTTGGGAAGCACCACGGCCCAGTACCTCGTTGTGGCCAACAACAGGTTCACGGGCCCGATCCCGCGGTCCATCTTCAACACGTCGGCCCACCTCGAGGAGGTGCTCTTCCTCAACAACGACCTCTCCGGGTGCCTCCCCTACGAGATCGGCCTCGTGGAAGGGCTCACGCTCTTCGACGCGGGGGGGAACCAGATCACGGGGCCCATCCCGCTCTCGTTTGGGTGCCTGGCTGACGCCGAGGAGATCAACCTCGCCGGGAACCAGCTGTACGGCCACGTACCCGACGTGCTCTGCCTGCTGGCCAAGAACGCCAAGCTCACCAACCTCTCGCTCTCCGACAACTACTTCCACTCCGTGGGACGCCACTGCATGGAGCTCGTGCGGAGCAGGGTGCTGGACGTCAGGCGCAACTGCATCCTGGGATTCCCCGATCAGAGGCCCCTGCTCGAGTGCACCTGGTTCTACGCAGACCCGCCGCAGCACTGCCCATTCGTGCCGCACATCCCATGCGACCTGCCCGGCTACCACAGACCGCATGCCAACAATCCCGCCCTTCTTCCGGCCGCGCATCGCCAAGGCGGTGGCAACTGAGGAAATGCTTCGTCAATAAGTCGAGCGTTGCAGGAGACGAATGTCAAATAACGGCCTACAATTAGCATTCAGTCTTTTGACTCTGATGTATTACTGCTCTGTCTTCCTGACTCATTTATCAATATTGCAAGTAAAGGTACTCTGCTCATTAATGGGTGTGATTCACGACCACGAAGTCCAATTGTACAAGGCGAAACCACAAAGTCGAATTGGTAGAGCAGGCGAAAAGAGAGAACGACCCAGGTTGGAGCAAGGAATTGATACCAAAAAAAGGCAGTCGTAAAACAACCAAATTCTTCCACACCGTAGAATCAGACAACGATGGATTTCAACACAGAAATCAACGTGCAAACAACCATTCACCAACTCCAGACTTAAGCTTGAATTATAAAACATTTCATTCATGACAAATTCTTGGTGACATGGCTATAGTACAAATGATAGCTAGTTATTTACAGAGTGATTCATATTATGGAAGATAAATAGTACCAGAACATATACGATAGATTAATGGAAGCCATGTCTTAATCAAATTATGAACAAGACCTAGAACTGCAGAATCAGAAAAGCTCAGAGCAGTCCCATTCCTCTCCAGAGCCTGGAGGAGTTCATGCGGTGTTCAGCTTAGCGAGGGTGCGCTTCAAGGCCTTCACGCTCAGAGGGCTGTTTTTGCTCTGCTCAAATCAAGCAAAAGAACAGATAGCACAATGTCAGTTTTTTGAAGGGATCAATCTTAAAAGCAACCTAGCATATGTACTTTCATTACAGTGAAAGAGACTCTTCAGTTAGCTACTGAATATGCAGTGTGATAACAGTCTAACTTGCATATGCTGAAGATGAAACGGAACAAGCTAAAGATTTACATATCACAATGTTAAAGAAAAACAGCAAGTGATGAGATTACCGCTGAGCAAGTCCGTGCCCTGGTGTTGCAGACAGGGTACTCTGGCGGGCAGCAGCTAGCATGATCCTTGCAGCAGGTGGCACCTTGGATGGGGCAGCAACCCCAGACCAAGCACACATTCCTGAAGCCAAATGCACAGCAGCAGGTACTGTCTGCTTCGCACGAGAAGTTCTCATCGCAAACATTTTCAGGGGCAACCGGAGGAGGTGGAATGGGAGGAGTCGGAGACGGCTTCGGCGGGTTGGCACCAGTCTTGGTCGGGTAGGATGCCATCATGGCAATCCCACACTTCCCACTGGTGGCATTGATGTTGCGCTCCATGCGGACGTACCCAGCCTCACCCCACTTAGGACCCCATGAGTTGCGGACAATCCAGTAGTCCTTGCCATTGTCAGTGCCATAGCCGACTGCGACCACACCATGGTCAAGAGATGTGCCACACTTTCCACTAAAGACACCCTGTAATAGGAATCAAAGATTTGTTGAGACCAACAACCTACTTGGAGCACAATCATAGGATGCTTGCTACAGCAAGTTCAATTACCGATTTGTAGAGCTGGAACTCGCGGCCACCAGCTTCAATGGCCACACTGACTGGCTGGTGAGCAACTGCCTTCTGCAATGACTTCTCATCATTTGCAGGAACATCTTCAAAGCCATCAATACTCACAACCTTGGCATTTCTCTGCAGCAATTAAAGTTTTAGTATCGAGTAAAAGACATCATGTTCATCAGGGGGAGCACAGAAAGGAATTGAAGATGTACCCTGTTGACATCGCATTTGCCATCCACAGCCTTGTAAGGGTAGTCATCTTCAGTGTCAATGCCTCCGTTCTTTATGATGAAGTCAAAGGCGTCATCCATAAGCCCACCATTGCAGCCACTGTTTCCGCCGTTGGTTGAGCAGTCCACAAGCTCTTGCTCGGACAAAGTGATCATCTTTCCAGTGACAAGCTGGTTAATGCTTTCAACTGCGCTTACAGCAGAGAAAGCCCAGCAGCTTCCTGCACAACCAATTAACAAACAACAAATTACAATCATAGAAAAATATCTCTTCTCAGGATAGCATGAGCATACACCAAAGTATTGACGGATGTTTTTTTTTTCTCGTTGCCCCTAATTGGAAGAGATTAACATTGCTGATGTAGTCAAGACAGTCAACCCAAAAGGAGAGGTCCAAAACTAGAGAAACAATTTGGAAGATAGCTGCGCTACAATCTTCAAAATAAGTAAAGTACGCAGGGCAAGTCTAACAAAAAGCGGCCGCAATTCTGTTCAGAGTCCACACAGAGAGAGAAACTCGGGCACTTGCTTCGTCCAGAAGCAAAGAATGAAAAAAAAACCATCTCGGAGACGATCTCATTAATATGACACCAGCTAAAAACAATCTAAACGCAAGAGCTAAATCAACCTTTTAAATCATCATCTGGCAACAATTGTTATGTTGAACGAATCTTATTTGTTTCACTTGATCTAAGAATTGTGCACAAGTTGGCCAGATTTACACGGGGGCTATAATAAAAGATCTAAAGCGACATCGGCGTACTTAGATCCGAAGTTAGCGCTAAGAGAGTAAGTAATCGCATCATATGAAGCAAAATTGAAACTGATCAGTCATAAGTTTGAGAAAGGATGGAAAATCACTCACCGCATTGTCCCTGGTTCTTGACGGGAGCAACCGCGCCCTTGGTCCTCCAGTCGACGGAGTCCGGCAGGGCCTCGACGCCGTCGTGGCGGTACCTCTCCTCGGCGGCGCGGTTCCTCTGGACGGGCTTGGCGCCGAGGTAGGTGGCCCGGAACTCGTCGTTGGTCAGATCGGCGAAGGCGTTCATGCCGAGGCGGTAGCCGTGCTCGTCGGCGCGGGCGTTGTGCGCGTCGACGAACTTGAGGTTGTCCCAGAAGACGCGGAAGCGGCGGTCGTACTCGCCGAGCGCGTTGTAGGCGCGGCCGTGCTGCGCGAGCCAGAGCTCGTACATGGCCCGCGCCTCCGCCTCGGTCCGCTCGATCCCCCGCGCGCCGTGCTCCTCGTTGTAGGAGATGATCGACATGTCGGCGGCCGCCACGGAGGTCGCGAGGAGGAGGGCGAACGCCATGACGGCGGCGAGGCCCCGGCCGAGAGCCATGGTGACGGCGGTGGTGGACTGTGGGGACGTGACGAGCGTCCCTATCTAACCCTCTTCGCTTTCCCCGTTTTTTCTCCTCTCCTTTTCCTCAGATTTTGCGGTGCGGATTTGGGGGCTCAACGCGGCGTCGATTTATAGGCGTCGAGGGGGAGAGATTGGGTCGGTTTTGGTATATCGGCTAAGGTCGCTTTGGTTTCTTAATCCAATTCTTTATTCTTCCTTTTTTTCTGAATGAATGAAATGAAACCATACCCTATGGTATTGATATTTTGCTCGCGATGACCGTATCAAATTCCGAATAGTTACAAAGTCCATGAGATGAGAGAAAATAAGGACCGCCGGACCTAAACTAATTCCTGCACGCGGTTGTTTGGATAAGAACTCTGAATCATGCTGCTGTACTATGCTCCATTATTGACTAAAAAAACAATGCCTTGTCATAGTTAACATGGGCTGTCCGATAAAACAATGAACCGAACTAGAATCGTGGGGAGGTACAATTACACGCCACGATGTATTTGCACTATTGTATACAAGTATGACTTTGTTCGTATTGTTATACTCAGAATCGAAGTATATTACGCTTTCACTGTAGCAGATATTTTGATGCCGGACTACCGGCTTTACTCCCTTTTTTAGAGTGCGATTCATTAACAACATTTTTGGGAGAAATTAAGAAAGGCTTTGCTTGCTCTTACACGGCAGAAAGATGTATCGCAGCAGCAGCAACACAAACACACATCGCTCGCTAGCCAACTAAATACTTTTTTTTACATAAAAAAATACTTCTTTTTTAGAATCGCAACTAATGGTTGTTAGCTAATGCGGAACGAGTACTCAAAAAAAAAAAAAACTAAAGTTCCTCCGATTAGGAACGAGTACTTTGCCACCCCACATCATCTTTTTCTTTTCTGATGAAGGAGTAGGCTGCTGGCGGTTGGGTCTAATTTAATTCCTCCGATTTCCAATTTAACATAATCCAGAGCAAGTTCAGAGTAAACTAAAACGCGAAAACGATTACTCAAAAAAAAAAAAAAAAAAACGAAGACGAAGACCCGCCATGCATCATGGACATTGTCTGTGAGAGCCGAGAGAGCTCGAGCTAGTGAGCTACCATCGTGGACCGATGGAGGACGAACGGCAAGGCATAGGACCGACCGTTGGCGTGTCGCCTTGCAACCGGAGAAATGGGCTTCGGTTGCGGCTTAAGAGAGCCGTCAACGATCGGCAACTGCCGTTCCAGGGCAAAAGCATCGGTTCGGTTCGTTCCGTGCCGGGCAGCGGCAGATGCACGCGCGCCGCTTAATCAAAGGCGGCGGCGTTTTTCCTTACCCGGGAAGAAAGAAAAAACGGCATGGTCCGGTCCGCCTCGCCCAGCGAGGGGATCGCCGATCCCGGCGGGTGACGAACGCAGGACGCGCACACGCCGCGCGCATGTTGCTCTGAGCGGAACAAGTTGCCGGCGGCGGCGGCGATGAGCCTGCCTTCCCACACCTAATCTCCTCGGGACGGGAGCCCGTGCGCGAACATGGACGAGAACATGGGGCACGTTCCCGTTCGACGACCCGAGCCGAAAGACCGCGGAACATGCGATGTGCGGGGCTGCAGTTTACCACGGCAGAATTTACTTACTACTAGTAACAAAGTGCACGAGGGATCACGTGTGGTGCGAGGCCATGGCGACCTACTTGCTTAACTAACGGACGAACGGTGGTTGGCCATGTTTACCACTATACGTTTTTTGGGTTGGGGGAGAGAAAAAGAAGAGATGGCGCCGAGCAGGCCGGGCGCACATGACATCTCCTTCCTTCCTTGGGAGCAGCGTCGCACATGACACTACCACTAACTACCACGGGAGGTTGGGTAGGAACGCCGGCCAAATCAAGCCGCCGCCAGCGGTTCGGGAGTTCCCCAATCCAATCCACCGTTTCTCTTCCTTGATCGGTCGTTCCTTGGCTCGAGGCCACACCGTGGCGTTTCTTGCGTGCGCCCGTTCCCTGCTGATACTATATACGTACCTTGCTGGCAGTGTTATCCTTCCATATATCTGTGGTCCTTGCTGCACCTGCACGCACGCCCTTCCGCCAGTATCTTGCCGACCAGCCGATCTTTGGTGCTCCTCCTCATGATCCATGAGGTACTTTTTCTTTTAGGCAGTACTTATTTTCTGAGGACAGAATCAATGGAATCTTTAGAGTCCAACCACAGATTCCGCAATGGCATACGATTGAACTCCCATAGGTGCGGTGCATGTAGCATACCCTGACGAAATATAGGAACGCCCAGTTGCGGTATGACGCCTCTCGCACTGGTCTGCTGCGCCAGCTAGCTACGAGCCAAGCCAAGCCAATTCAGTGCTGCCATTCCGGCGTTGATATAAGCATGTCGACCATGAATCTTGGGATTCAAATATTGGAGCCCCATTATTCGCGCAAGTATATACAATCACTATTTCTAGTGATACTCCCTCAATCATTCATATAACCTAAAATGTGGGGGCGATGGGAGGAGTATAATATCCTCTCGAGATTCCAGAATGATTAGGATCGCTTGCCCTACGCGATGTACAATCCCTCTAATTTAATCTGGTTCTAGGTCAATTAAAAGATGAAATCTTTCAAATTGCCACATTATTGACATTGCTTTTGGGAGCACCCAAAGCCCCCCCCCACCCCCGGTTTTAAGAAAATGCGGTTGACCTCGATCGGCGTAGTGGATGCCACGTTGTGCAGCTATACCTGCTCACCTGGGCTGGGCTAAATGGGTCGACACGAGGCACGGCCCAGGCATGGCATGATCCAGAATAAATGGGTCGTGCCGGCACGAATCACGAGACAGGCTGTGCTTGGGCCTGGCCTCAAGCACGATGGGCTGGCCCAAGCACAACCCGTTTAGCGTGGTTTGATGGGCCCGTATAGCCCGTGAAGCACGACCCGTCAAATAAAATGATTAATATTTTAATATTTATATTGAAAATCATATTTTTTTAGTTTAAATTTATTGATAAAAAATATATTTTTATATAAAAAATTAAATTTAGAAGAATAAATAAAACAAATAAAATTTAATCGGGCCTCAAGCCGGCACGGTTCGGATAGCCCGTCAGACCGAAGACACGGTACGACCCGTTTAAACAGGCCCGTGTCGTGCTTAGACTTAGGGTCAGGCACGGCGTGCCGGCACGGCACGGCCCAGAAATAATCGTGCCGTGCCGGCCCATTTAGTTACTGGGCTAGCCCGTGATGGGCCCATGCCATACCGACCCGGCACGACCCGTTGGCCAGGACTATGTGTAGCTAATTTTGGCTTCGCAAGATGCTTTTACCTTCCTGACCAAGACACGCTCCAGCGCTTGCTAAGCAACACCGTTGAAGCTTCAAGATCAACGACTGCTTCGTTCACAAGTGCTGTATCGGTACATGTGAACATTTATGGGCTTTCGTCTCAGGTATACATAGAGGGGGTTGCTACGCTAGTGTGCACGCACTGACACACCCTCCAGTAGTGACACCCTCCTTGGCTGTTGTTACACGCCAAAACAAAAAATTTAGTCCTAAAATGCTCAAATTTCCAAGACAATTGCACCCACATGAGCCAAACTGATGCATCATACCCAGTAAACCAAGAACTAAAGTAAAATAGTTAACAGCCTGTGAACAACCTAAGGCACCACCAGCACCCCTTCAATTTATCTCTACCTTCGCTTTCGCTCCTGCTTGGTGCTGCTGCTCCGTCATGTTCTTTCAACTTTGCTGCCGCGTATTAGTGTCTTAGACGTGGATGGAGCAAGATTTCATCTCAAAATAATCTTACACGGTGAATCAGACATAGCGACTGACGCAACCGCAACCTTGAGACCGTCTTCCACTTGTTCACGAGTGCCCGGCAGCTCAAAGCATATGGGCCAAGGTCTAGGTATGACTTCACCTACAACCATGGTTGAAATAACCGGGGTTAACCGGCTGGTTAATTTGGTAACCGGAAAACCGGTCCGAGCCGGTTACCCCGGCCGGTCAGTTAACCCCCGGTTATAAATTAAAAAAATTTAAAATTTTAAAAAAATCATATTAGACTTAACCAAAATAACCGACCGGTTAACCGGTGAAACCGTACAAAACCGATAATTTTGAATTTAAAAATATATATGCAAAATATATTAATAAAATCAACCTAACCACCCGGTTAACCGGAATAACCAGTCGGTTAACCGGTATAACCGGCTGGTTAACTGGTCCTCGGCCGCGTGCTCTCCAAATCGATTTTTGCCTAATTAACCGGTCGGCTATTCCGGTTATTCGGTTAACCGGTAAACCGGACCCGACCGGTTTCACCGATTCATCCGGTTATGTAAACCTTGCCTACAACACACCTCCAATGCATCATAGTGAAAGGAGCTCCTTGGTTTTGTGGGAGTGGTGGAAGGACCGCAACAGGAAGATTTTTTTTAAGAAAAAGAGCTAGCGGAGCGAAGGTTGCTTTAATGAATGCAAAAATAAGACATGATGTGGGGATTGGTCAGATCACGGGTTTTGCTTAAGCTTCGGGAGAATCGTGAGAATACGCAGCTCTTTTGCCGCTGCGTTTCGGTGTTCTGTTCTGTCCTGCGTGCCTTTCACTCTGTTTTCAGCTCCAGTAGTTGAAGGAGCGTCGCTGGTCTGTGTGCCAATCTTTGCTTTCGGTTTTGACTCTCCAGACATTGTAGCACCTCTGGTGCCATTTCTTTTCTTCCTAGCTTAAGCTCTCGCATGTTCATGTACCTTTCAAAAAAATAAATAAAAATAAACAGACATAGCGACTGACTAGGCAACATGCAAGTGACATAGCTCTTTTGATTGCAAAGTTATCTGCATATGCAAGCAAAATTAACGAATAACCAATAGCATTACATCACTGCAACTAGGTGTGCAAGTTCGAGTTTGTGGATCATCAGCTTATCTACTAGATTTTCCTTGCAAAACAAAAAGGGTATCTGCTAGATTTGACATGAAAATGAAACTTACCGGTGGCAGAGGTGTGGAAACTCTGTTTTCCCCTTTAGTGTCCCCACACGTCAGCCAGATCGTTTCTTCCACCTCCCTCGTCGCCGCCGCTCTACCTGTCACTCTTCTTCTTCCCGCCTTCTCACCGCCGATACCCTCTTGAGGCCCGGGTCCTCTCCCCTACCTCACCGCCGCCCCCAGGCCACAAGCACGATCCGCCTCTAGCTACGCGGTGGTCCTCGCCCTCGCCTTCACCGCTCAGTCCCAATCGTTGTGGAGGCCGAATCGGTTCGTCGAGGTTCAGATCCGTCTCAAAGCCGCCGTGGATCCGCTGTTCGGTCGACACCGTTGTCTGCGATTTGATTGGTCACGGCGAACTACTGCGGCGGATACTCGCGTTCCTCTCCGCCAGGCTCACAAGGGGCGGGGCGGGTTGATCTCCGGCTTCAGGTACGCCGTCTCCTGATTGCTCCCTGTCGTGCTTGTTCGGCATTCATAAATATGAATGAATATATGCAATGTTAGTTCGTGCGGAGCTTTAACTTGAGTTGTTAGATAGAGAACATTGTGGTTCGGCTTATTTTGTTTTTTTTTTTCAGATTTATACCGTGTTAAGAGCCCCCCAAAATGTCCCATAACTAGCTGATCACGAGTATCCAGGGGGTTTGTATCATCGGTTTTCAGGCAAAACTGAATGAAACATACAGCTCTTGAGCCTGTAATTAAAAACCAGGGCCTATGACTTCACCAACTGACTTCATTTGGATTATTCTTCTCTGATGCAGTTGCAGAATTCTGTTGAGTTAGAACTGCCGATCTGACACTCTGATGAGATGTCACTGAAGCTTCCACTTCCTCAAGGATTTTCCTTCCTAAGAAGTGTTGGATGGTTCGAAGACAGGAAGGCTGATTCAGCTGCCAGGCAGCATTTGTCGCCAACGTTGAAGCTCCAGACAGATAAGGAGGTGTACAGGCCCGGTGATTCAGTCACTGTGACTATAGAAATATCGAGCCCCGCTACTTTGAAGGATGACGCAAGGCAGACAGTGTCGGGTGAAGACGTTCCCTCGCTATTGCTAGATTCTCTCTCTTTCGAGCTTAAAGGGATTGAGAAGCTGGATAGCCAGTGGTTCTCTGTTCCAAAGCCCTTACCAGGATCTAAACAAAGGAGAGGTACATTCTGGTTACCATGTTACTGTGTAAAGAAACATTTTCCTGGTAGTCTGGACTCGTATGTGATTGATTTTCTCTTCTCCATAAGTACTTTGGTCTTTGATTATCATTTCAAGTGTTTTTTCGTGTTGCAAGTTTTGGTAGCTTAAAGGTTGCTCAGTCATCATTTGTTCTTGTTCTTTAATCAATGCATGTTTCCACAGCTCAATTTTTTTTATCCTTCTCTTTTCTATCATGGTTGTGCTTTTCATCTTCATCTCATAAACTTGCGTATCTCTTTATAATGAAAGGATTTAATTGATGCTTGTGGTTTTTTTTTCCCTGACAATCCTCTTGTGTACTGTGATGGAAATCATAGGTGAACGTCTGTTTCTGGATAGTTCAGCACCTTCACTGGTCTCTAAAGTGGTAATTGCTCCAGGGAAAACAAAAACATGTAAGCAATATCTTCTTTTCTCGTGCTAATATTGAGAAGCTACTGCATCACCAGCTCTGCCACTTCTTTACCACCAGCCATCACCTATTGTCTAACTCAAGTCACCTGTTATTTAATCTAATTATGACTAGTTCTGCTGTTTCACCATTGATTCACCCAGTAATATGAAATTACTAAAATCCTTGATTTTATAGACAAAAGTAGAAGATTGAGTGTAATGTGTGTATATATCACTTACATTTTGAAGTCAAATTCTGTTTTGTTAAAGATTTTTGGAAATAATTCTGTCACAGAGGGCCATGGCGAGCACACTGCACATGCTTGATGTTTTATGCACATACATCTCATGATCTCAAATTAATTAGGAATATTGGGTCCTTTTAAAATGTTAAGTGAACCATGCTCCATGTTTTCTGTCTTATTATGCATGTTTGCTTAGTTTGTAATATTTCTTCCCTATCTTTTTTTAGACCATGTTACTTAACCAGGCATTTTCTTCCATTGATATTGAACTGCTCATCTGTACATGGTGTGTTGTTTGTTTGTTTTTTCAAATTTTGTGATTGATTTATGACATTGAAATAATTTTAAAGCTAAAACATTATATGCAGACATTGTACGTGTGGAACTCCCAAAGATTTTGCCGCCATCTTACAGGGGCATCAGTATCCGCTATATTTATTATGTGAGAAGTACATTGTTTGGAAGGTCCATTGTATTGGGTAATGGAGACGAAAGTAGAGTCCCCATGAATGGTGCAATCCAATTGGTGAGTTGTCCGCGTATTTTTCTTCTTCCTATTTTGATATAAATGGTACTAAGTACTTTTAGAATTTGCATGATTTATGCTAAAAATTTGGAAGTGCTGATCTGATGACTGGGAATTAGCAATTTATACTGTTCTTCAAATTGACTGTTTGAGCTCGTAACTATCTGACCTGGGCATTCTTGGTTGATCTGGTTGTCGAAAGTTAGCGCACTGTCATACACTGAAGAAATGACACATGGCCCAGAACACACCGTGTCATGTAATTACATAGTTAGGGCAGATCTTTTGGCCTAGAATGACAGGTCTACAAAGTACAAACTTTTACTAGTAGGTTTTCTTAAATAATCAATTCTTCAGAGCTAGTGGAAGACCAAATTTATAACCTTGTGGAGACATCGGCCATGGCCCGTTTGCAAGAGAATTTCATTTTGAGACATTCAAGAAGAGGGGCTGGCCGCATGCACACATGAGTGGAGAGAATGAGAACTTGGAAGGATAGACATCATATTCCCAAAAAATGGGTAGCCTTATATTATAATCAACAATCAATGATGTGCTGGTTCCAGCATACAATCAAAACTATGACATGATAAGTAATATATTTACAGTTGTATGTTTGATTCCAACCCTTTTTGTACCTTGTTATTTTTCTTTAGGAGACGGGAAACAGTAGTTCTACTATTAATTTCCTTACCTTGCTTGTTATCGTTAACATGACTACTTTCATTGCTTACAATAGGCATGTCCATATTGTTCTTTGCTGGCCTTAAGATGATATTGTTCACAAATCATCAGCACAGCTTAACCACAGATTTGCAAGCTACTTGATGCCACTTTAGTTCTTTGACGTATCCAAGTAACTTTTGTCAGAATAATATACCAATTCACTTGGTTTCTGCAGGAAGCACGCGTCCCACTACAGATCCGTGTTTCCCAGAAAAGCAGCACCCTACTAAGTGAAGAAGGTTAGTCAATCTGCAAGCTTAATGGTTCCTTAAAGCCAAGGATTGTTATATGAAGCATGTGTTGTAGTTTATATGAATGATTCAATAAGACTAGAGACTATTCCTTGGTATTAAGTGTCCCTCAAGCCCTTGACGATGTTTCAGGGACTTCACCATTATCTGTTGATCAACTGGCCATATTTTGGAGGGAGAAAGATGAAGATTCAGAATGGGTGAGTTCCTATACAAGCTTGTGAGCGGCTCCCAGGTTTTCATCACTCAGTTACTCTACTCACTTTCCTACATAAGCTGGTGAAATGTTTATTTATACACTAGTTAGATGCTAAGGTACTTTGCGTACAGGTGTAGACCGTAATCTAGCTAAATCATTTGACTCAAGAAATGTCATGTATTTACTTGATTGCTCTCTCTAATTGCAGACCAAAGCAAATGATAATACTGATCTAGAAGAAGGATATGATAGTTCAAAAGATGAAGTTTCGTCTGTTTCCTCATACAATCCTTCCAAAGCAAATCCTGAATTCTCCCTCAGAAACTCGTTGTCAATGCAGTCCTTGTCATCACGCCTCTCCACAAGCGAGCCATTGTATAATCAAGCAGAACCACCCAATTTTCCCTCATACAGTCCAATTCCTCGATTATCGGTTTCAGAAATATCAGATGACCCTGATGGAGGTAAAGAGAAGACCCAAAACTTGTAGTTGACATATGGGGTGAAAGTTTTGTAGTTATTCCTTGCTTAATTGAATGTATTTAGTAACTCTCCCTTTATTTTTCATGTTAGCCATGCATCATACTCAAGGAAAATAATTAGATGCAGATATATGGTCATTTCTTTGATTCTGTTATGTGATAATTCAACCTTTACATGGATATTCCTCAGAAGGTGGCCATAAATTTGATGTGTATGAGTAGCGTATGATTCTCAAGGACAAATTAGATGCATATGTATTGCCATTTTTTTTTAATTCTATTACGTCACAATGAAACCTTTACATGGTACTCCCTCTATTTTTATTTTTTTTGCCCTTCAGACAAAGGAGCTGGTTCATTTTTGAACTAGGATCTCTGTCCTAACAACAGTAAAACAAAAGCGGAGGGAGTACTTCTCAAAAGGCAGCCATAAATTTAATGTGAATGTGTAAATAGGAGTTTTTGCTTGTGTTTAATAGCTAAATAAATGCATAAACAGGTTTAGTGTCACCTCAAAGGAAGCTAAACCGTCTCCTGTCGGATCCTCCATTGAATGGGCAAAAGTTTTCTCCAGATTCTGATCACCCAAAAGATGATGTTGGGCTTCCCCTTACTCCGAAACATGCTGAACCAGCTGGATGTAAGCCATCACGTCCTGTTCTAGATCTATTATATATTTACACTTTGTTTTTGACTCGAGATGTGACATTCACATTTCATCACTTTACCTCATTGTTGTATGTAATGTGGCTGAAATTGATTCACTTCGTTTTTACTTCTTTTCCCAGCTGAAGGCTTTGCGAGAGGGAGATCGTATAATATAAGAATAGATGATCAAGTCTTGCTTCGCTTTTCACCAAAGAATTCTGACTCAACCTATTACTTTGGCGATATGGTACTTAAATTTGTTTTATTGCACCCGGTACTGCCTTTTGTTGTTATAGAAGTGGTTATCTCAGTTTTTTTTTTAATATTGCAGATTGGTGGAGCTCTCACTTTTTTTCATGGAACTGGAACACGAAGGTGCCTTGAGGTAAAAGAGCAAGTTAAATATGTAAAAGATGTATGAAATGGAACTTCAAGTTGATAATTGCTCGATTCTTTTTCAGGTATCGATTACCTTGGAAACATCAGAAACAATTAATCCTCGCGCATTGCATCCTTCAAGGAGGAGCTCGCCAACGATAACCAAGGTTGTAAACTATTGTGATGGTTTTTCCGACATCAGAGCAGTTGTTTACTTGTGGCTTGAACAATTAAAATTCCTTTGTAGTTACCAATGAGGTTGCAGAACATTCTGTACAAGAAGTCTGTTTTGCACGTTTCAGCTGAAATCCTTAACATTAATTCTGAATAAAATGCCACCTAACCTACTCTTGAGTCTTCATGAGCTCACGAAGTTTGTACAATCTTATGTTGGATAGGTTAGCTTTGTAATACTTGGCAAGCTGGTCTTTTTTTTTTTAATAAGAAAAAGGATCTGTTTTGCTGCCCTTAAAAAATGCCTACTCATCAAAAAATAAACATTGCACATGACAGGTCAAGATCATTAAGAAGAAACCTATAAGGCACATCTTTAATTTTACCTGATAATGATATTGTGCATAGATTCCAGCAATATTAGATGTCGTATGCTCATCTAAACTCCTTTCTTGTGTTGGCTTTTTTATGTTAATTTATGAGTTGGTTCACTCTCTTCCTCTTTTGGACTCCGCGTGCAGCTGCACAGTGAACATCATGAGGTTGTTGCAGATCTTCACAAGACAAGCTTTCTATTTTCCATTCCCATTGACGGTCCTATGTCATTTTCTACCTCAAAGGTTTCCATACAGTGGTCTCTTCGGTTTGAGTTCTTCACAACTCCAGAAGGAACAAACGCAGCTAAGTATGTCATAATGTTAACTATTTTATGTGCCGGAACAATCTTGTGTTTCGTACCTCTGCTAACTTTTGCACGAAGATTTCATTTTTGTTTATCGCACTAAAATGTGAATGTTTATGCCACAGACCTCTGATAATTAGGAAATAGAGATCTCTGTACATATAGAGCACCATGTCATAACTAGTTTTTATGAGAGCTATTTCACTTTGAGTTTAGCGATATTGTTGAAGTTTAATCTGGTGCTCAGAATGTGTACATCTCTTCATAGTCTGCTGCTGCTAGTTTGAATGTGTATCTGCCTTCTCTCTTTGCCAGGTATGAACACCCGCTTCTTGTTGAAAAAAGAGAAAAGGGTGAATGGGTACTCCCAATAACTGTTTACGCACCGCCACTGCGGAGACGAGCCACTCATGGCAGAAATGATAGATCGGTTTTACTGGGAAACATATTCAGCTCTTGAAAATGTGATCTATACGTCTGATTTTGATCTTTGCTTGTTGAAGTATAGTATCGTTAAACTGTAATGGAATGTCATATCATTTTGACAGATGTACTGAACTAATGGAGTGCCTGTTAGCGGTTACACATTTTCATTAGTGCACGTGAGATATATGTGCTGTAATTCCATTATTTTCATTGTATTTTATTTCTCAAGGCTGTTGCTTAAAGCTGTAGTTTTAAAGTCCAATGTTCAATCATCAAGGTTGTAGGCAATGTTCTTTTTTCTTCTACAAACAATCTCATTCAGCAATCTGTCCAAAAGGTCTTGGCAGGCCCTCTTGTAGGCTTGCAGGTGTGACATACTGTACAAGACAATTTAGCTTCGTGTTCAGGTTTCTACTTCTACAATTTTGTGTTCAAGCAGGTGAAGAACTGCTAAACGAAACAACAGTTCCTTTACGCAGCATTCACCCATGAAAAGAACTAAAAAAACAAGCATAATAACGATGACTCATCCGTGATTTATACCATCTCAAAATCTGCTAATTCGTTTACATCAATCGTTAGTGTTGCCCGCCAATTTGGTGAGCTGTTTGTTGGTCACTCTGTCAGCACAACTCTGGCCGATAGCAACCTCCCTGCAACAGACTTGGTAACATACGGCTGTAGTACCGCAGTCTTCTCTGATAGAAGGATTTGTCTTTCCTGCTTCATGGTTTAATCGGTGCATCATAACTTAGATGCAAAGGGCGCCTAGATCTGCCACAGTTACATGATCTCGGACAGGTTTTGCTTCAGCTTGTTCTTTCTTCTTTTGCTTTTTTCCTTTCTGGCCTCTCCCTTGACCACCTTTGGCCCTGGTATGCAGCACATCCATCAGTTTATGGTGCTTCACCATTGTTCACAAACCGTTTAGTTTTTATTGACACTAGACTTTCTAACTAATAACTACACAGGTGCCATCAGTAAAATTCCTATACATGAATACAGAGGTAGCCTACCAGTAAATTATCTGCAATGATTTTTCTTCCGCTAAGAATTTGACATGCAATTATTCTTAAAAAAATGACATGCAATTCAAACAACGGGATGAGCTCAATGCATAGTGTGGAATATGTTGAAAGGCTACAGGAAGGTGGAAACATTAGCATTATACCTTGGATGAGGTTCTCTTGATGATGCAGCCATGGCTAAACTACAAGATGCCTTGTGCTTCTTTGTAGATCCACAAGAGCAATCCTTTGTTCTAGAATTTTCCTGTATAAAAACAACAATAGACGGGCATTATTTATTCCATTCAAAATGATGAAGCCATAAGAAATTCGCAATTGGAGTAACATGCTAGAAGTTATCCACATGACAGTTACCTTCTTAAAATGAGAATTTTGGGGGTTTTCCACTATTTCATCTTTGTTAGAACAACTAGTTTCATCCTTTTGCTCGAGCACCTCATTTTCATCTTGCCTAAGTTCAGTTCCTACAAGATGATACACTTTAATGATACAGTAAACTGATAGGGTGAAAACATGAAAATACACTAGATGAACTGTGTGTCGTTAATTCTAGTAAGGAGAGTAGGAGCTTGAACCCAAGACTTCATCAATAAGGCAAAATCACGTGGATACAACATTAAATGAATGTAAAAGCAAACACAACAAATGAATATGGAAGTACACTGTCAGTTTAGAGATCTGGATCTTGATTGAACAAGTACGCCATGATGAAAAATCAAACAGAAATTGAAACATCTAGCCATATTTCCCATAATCGGTCAACAAGCAGTTGATCAAACATATACATCTTAAATTCATTCTACAACATCCACTATGACCCCTATGAACTGCTATCTTTTGTGCAGGGATTCTGTCTCCAATCTTAGCTCCCTTCGGCCAATTCAAAGATGTGAAGAAACACATCCAAGGAACAAAGGTAGCAAATAGATGCTTATGCAATGCGATACTGATCTTCTTAATGACTACTAGAAATTTGGTCAACCAAGATGGAACGAAACATGTAACAAGAACTTGTACAGAATACAACACTATCAACCTATTATTGATAATAGTATTAAAATCCTCAACTTCAAGGGTGAATTAGGCATACACTCAGATGGAAAGAAAATAAGCTTTATATTTTGGCAAGAACGCAATTGGGATGGAATAAGACTTTGACAAATAAGTTTATGGTGTCTCAGGAGTCAGGACAATGAAAAACTTACCATCATATGCATTGTCCATGTAAGAATTTCCCTCTGTGTTATCAGTACACACTGTGAGTCGCTCAGCTATCATGTACTCAATGGTTGCATCAACATCACCGTCCATTTCTGTCAAAACCTGCATAATAATTGCAAATTTGGCATAGAAGATAATGATTAGCAACAAAAAAAAACTAAGTAAATGCACAATTGCACTGTAAGAAACAACATTGATCATGTAAGCCATACACGCTCAACGGCAGCAGCATCAGAACATCCAGTTCCAGCCATGACCAATTTAACAGATGTGTGATCGTAGGTTGATCTGTGTGAGGATTTCTTCAGGTTCTTTGCTTTTGTTTGGGCATTGTTGTTTGTGCTAGATATATTTGCGTCCGTCTGTAACTCAGTCACCAAAAAAAAAGTAAGCGGCAAGCAATACATGTCAGAGTTCTTTCAGGACAAAACTGAATGAACCATTCACACATCTCATGACGAAAAACCTTGATAATAACTGGCATTGCAGGACCTTGACATGGATCTTCTCTTAGCCTGACACTGTTGTAGTGCTCGCCATTATGATAAGACCTGTATTGGCATGAAATTGCAGGCAATGATTTTAGAGTGTATGTTACTGCATAAGAATGAAATGAATTTTACCATCATTCCCCAGTAATAACACTGCAGTGAGTTAACTTAAAAAATACTTTTGACTTACAAATTAATCATGTTGGTAGCTTCATGGCCAGGAAAATTGTTGATGTACCAACGGGGTGAGTTAAGCTGCAAATGAAACAGTAGTTCAGTACTGTACATTGTACCCGATTAATTCATGCTTATAATATATAGTTGATGCCAACAAAAATCACAGAATATCCAAAAGAGCATTCACGCCACGGGTAGTATGCAGTAGCAGACTGCTCGACTGCATAATTCCTGATTGAATAACTCAGAAAAAAAATCTACGCTTGTATTGGAAAGTCACCATGTGAATGCATATGTTTCTTCTTGTGACAAGGGAAGCTGCTTGCAACTCCATATGGCCAGCCCAAGTCCCATCCTTGAGCATGTTGCTGCAGTATTCGTCAAACGGAACTTCATCCTCGATGAATGGCTCAAACTCCTCACGGTGTTTCTGTAGGTAGACAAAAGTAAGATAATGAAACACAGATAGGCCAATGCCCCTATATGATACGAGCAACCTGGCTTGTTCAATAACACTCTTTCTAATTCCAGAAATCCTGATATAATAACATGTAGCAGAAATTGCAAGAAGAAAAATAAAAGAAACTTGTTCTTGCATACCGCAATGTACTCAACAACCATTGTTCGGTACTTCATGTGCTCTTCCTCACTGCCTTCAAGCTGGTCGCCCATTGCCCTGCAGACTACAATGAGTAGTCATATAACTCAAAAGGATGCACATATCTGATGATGAAGTGCAATGGTACTCTGTTCAAATCAATCAGCCCCTTGTTCTGGATATACAGTAATGACAAGCGTAAATAAATAAAGAAATTATATGTTCCGAAAGAAGTGAATCGTTAACCTGAAGAAGCAGTTGCCGTCTGCAGTGACTTCTATTATCTTGAGCCCAAGGGAGTCCAGCTGCGCCCTGAACTCCGTCATGTCGGCCTTCTTCCCCATCTTCTTCACCTGCACATGAATCGAGAACGAACGGAAGGAAACAAGTCAAATTACTCGCGACCCGAAGAGGATCGAAGCGCGACAAATTGCATTGGGGGCATTGGAGCATAGTTCGGTACCGCGTCGCGCTTGGGCTTGCGGGTTTTGGGCGGCAGCGCCGCTTTCTTCTTCGCCATCGAGTTGTCCCTTGGTGGGGGTTTCTTCGCGAATCCGACGGGCGGCGACGAGCTGTGTTGGACTACAGAGTTCCGCCGGAGCCTGGAGAGAGATCGGAGGGCAGGGCAGACAGGACACAGGAGAGAGTCCGCCTGGGCTTGCACGAGCCCGGATCAGGCTGTTCTGATTCGAGTTAGATCAGGTTCCCGTGGGCCGTGCGTGCGATCTCGTGGGCCGTGCGTGCCAAGGTTAGGACATTGTGAGACTTGAGTTGTAGACTGAGTGGCTTTGCGTTTCCGTACCTTGCCAAGTTTTGTGCATAAGCCGCAATGAAGTGTCCCGTCCAGCAGCACCCAAACCACCTTCCATCGTGAAGTCGAATCGAGCACCTGTTGCACTCTGCACGCCCCCGACCACAACTCTGCCGCACGATACATATAAATCGCGCTGCCTGCAGCCTCCCAGGAACACACAACATGCAATCAAATCGCAGTCAACAACACGCGTTGTAGCTAGAGAGAGAGAGAGAAGTTGTCGACACGACCCAAAGCCTCGACGACCATGGCGCGCGTCGCCGCGTTCGCGGTGGCCGTGGCCTTCCTCGTCCTGTTGTGCTGCCCGTCCTCGTCCGCCGCCGCGTCGCCGCCCATGAACGCGGCGGCCCGGCGCGGCATGGCGCGGACCGAGGCCCAGGCGCGCGCGATGTACGACACGTGGCTGGCGCGCCACGGCGGCGGGCACAACCGCGGCTCGAACCACCACCACGACGGGCGGTTCCGCGCGTTCTGGGACAACCTCCGTTTCGTGGACGCGCACAACTCCCGCGCGGGCGCGCACGGGTTCCGCCTCGGCCTCAACCGCTTCGCCGACCTCACCAACGCCGAGTTCCGCGCCGCATACCTCGGAACCCGACCACGCAACAACGTCACCACCACAATCAGCGACCGCGACCGGTACCTCCACGACGGCGCGGAGACCCTGCCGGACTCCATCGACTGGCGGGCCAAGGGCGCCGTGGCGGCCGTGAAGAACCAGGGGCAGTGCGGCAGCTGCTGGGCCTTCTCCGCGATCGGCGCGGTGGAAGGCGTGAACCAGATCGCGACGGGCGAGCTGGTGACGCTGTCGGAGCAGGAGCTGGTCGACTGCTCCAAGAACGGCCAGAACAGCGGCTGCAACGGCGGCATGATGGACGACGCATTCGCCTTCATCGCGCGCAACGGCGGCATCGACTCCGACGAGGATTACCCTTACACGGGCCGCGACGGCAAGTGCGACCTCGTCAAGAAGGGCCGAAAGGTTGTCTCCATTGACGGGTTTGAGGACGTGCCGCGCAACGACGAGAAGTCGCTGCAGAAGGCTGTTGCCCGCCAGCCCGTCACTGTTGCTATCGAAGCCGGCGGGCGCGAGTTCCAGCTCTACGAGTCGGTAAGCGAAGTCCCTTCCTTGTTTTCTGGTCGTCCATTGCACATTTGTACTCATATATATGCTTCATTCAATTCAAACGATATATAATGCTTTTAGGGCGTGTTCACGGGTCGGTGCGGGACGTCGCTGGACCACGGCGTGGTGGCGGTAGGGTACGGCACGGACGAGGACGGCAAGGACTACTGGCTGGTGCGCAACTCGTGGGGCCCGGACTGGGGCGAGGCAGGGTACATCAGGATGGCGCGCAACGTGACCTCGCGGGCCGGCAAGTGCGGCATCGCAATGGAGGCCTCCTACCCCGTCAAGACCGGGCCCAACCCGACGCCGCCGGAACCCGAAGAGGACGCGACCTGCGACCGGTACAGCTCGTGCCCGGCGGGGAGCAGCTGCTGCTGCAACTACCGCGTCCGGAACTTCTGCCTCGTCTGGGGCTGCTGCCCCGCCGAGGGCGCCACCTGCTGCAAGGATCACGCCACGTGTTGCCCCAAGGATCACCCCGTCTGCAACGTCAGCAGCCGCACCTGCGCCAAGGCCAGGAACAGCCCGGACACCGTGGACGCGATGACACGCTTCCCGGCCAAGCGCCAGTGGCCACCCTCGCTTGCAGAACAGATAGTCAGCTCCGTCTTTTTTCAGTAATCAATGGCTCTTTTTTTTTTCCAATTATTAGGAGGCTTATTTATTTATGTTCAGTCTCAGTTTAGGAGTCATTCATTGTACATATATACGAGTAAACGCCAAGTTATCTTATTGCAAATACATTTTCATTTTGTTTGCTGTTTCTACACGCACTAGGTACTAGCATCTGATTTATTATCAAAAAGTAAAGAGTAGTGATGATCGGCGAGTTTTTGAAATCAGAACAGAACAAACACATGGCCCCGCGTGTGACGACTGTAGGACACATCGCTCGTCTACTTGTCGCACATCACCCACTAGCGACCACCACTTGCGTCTGCGCTTTTCTGTAAATCTTGTCCAACGAAATGGCTCGCCGTGGCGTCGACAACAAATTTTACCATGAGACACAAAAAGCGATGTGAAGATTAAAAAAAAAAAGATTCACTCGTACAAAAATCTTCCGAACCGTTGCTCTCACGCAGCCAACACAGGTACATATATCCAGTAAGATGGTGACCTGGACTACTGGAAAGATGCTCCTGTGCCTGCCTGCGTCGAGATCAGGGGACGGACAGAGACATTCAAACCACAAAGCCAGCAGGCAGAGTGCGACTCAAAGAAATGGCCGCGGCGGCGTGGCCCGTCGTCCGCGCCTCCTCCCACTCCCACTCCCAGTGCGCCCTTCTGCTCTCGCGCTCCCCAACCAGCACCCGCTTCGCGCTCGCGCCAGCCCCAGGGAGCTCCATGCGGCGCCGGCTTCTCCTCGGCGTCGGCACGCCGGCCGTGGCGGCGCTGGCGGCCGCGGTGCCGCCGGCGGTGCTGCAGGATGGAGCGGCCACCATGTTCGTCACCGCCGGAGCCTACACTCTTGTGCGCGCTTTTGATGTTCTCACCGAGCGCCGGCTCATCGAACAGGTCTCGAGATTCACTAATCTCATCCCGTTCTTCTCTTGTGTTTGGAGGGGAATTTGTTGGGGATGTGGTTCGATTTCGATTTCAAGTAACAGTGGAAAATTGATCATGTCAAGACCATATCACTATTACTCTAAAGTACTTATTATCGTCAAATGTTTGCTGCCCAAAATGCTCATAATAATTAAAAAAAAACTCTTAAGCATAACCATCCGTTACTAATTTACAGTGATTTCTTGTAATTAAATCGGAGTGGAAAACCCCAGACTAGTCAAACATCCATCAGTCAGGTACTAATTTTGTTTCTTGTTCGCTTCTTGTCCTCAATGAAGGCAGAGTTTGAGCAGAAAGATTGTCCACGTGCTGTCCGGTGTTCTGTTCATGGCCTCCTGGCCACTGTTCAGGTATCCCCTGAATTCCCATCCTGCCAAAAAATGTTCAGAACCGTAGTTGCCTCATAGGACACGAGATAGCTTAATCAAAACATGCTCTATTTGCAGTAATTCGACTGAGGCACGATACTTCGCCGCTGTTGTTCCATTCTTGAACTCCATAAGGCTATTGACATACGGACTCCGTCTTTACACCGATGAAGCTCTTGTAAATTCGGTGACCCGCCAAGGAAAACCAGAGTAATCATACTGTACTCAGACAATGATCCTTCAGTGTGCTGACCGTGTCACTTTTGCAACGATCTGACGTGAACTTTTGTAACTTACAGGGAATTGCTGAGAGGCCCACTGTATTATGTCCTGGTGCTCCTGTTCATTGTTTTAGTCTTCTGGCGAGAATCCCCCATCGGGATTATCTCTTTGTCCATGATGAGTGGTGGTGATGGTATTCCCTCATTCCCTGGCATTACGTGTTTGTTTTATCTTTCATGAAACACCATTGCATTTTGATTCCTGCTAAGTATATGCAACTGCATTAACTTTGCAGGATTTGCTGACATTGTTGGGAGAAGATATGGTTCACTGAAGCTGCCTTTCAATAAGAAGAAGAGCTGGATTGGGAGCATTTCAATGTTCTTTTCTGGCTTCCTGCTATCTGCTCTGTAGGTCTTCGCCTCAAACATGCATTATTGGTTCTGAGGTTTTCATGCATCGTTAACGATGTATTAACCCATTTCTCTGCAGGATGTTGTTCTACTTCTCAAGCCTTGGTTACATTCATGTTAACTTGGAGGAGGCTCTTGGTAAGCTGGTTCTTGTTGCACTGGCAGCCACTGTAGTGGAGTGTATTCCTGTCACTGATGTTGTAGATGACAATATCTCTGTTCCTATGGCCACCATGTTGGTAGCTTTCATGTTGTTTGGCTCCAATGCACAATGACTAGTAATAAGAAAATGATTCAACTTACTACAACGCCTCCACACTTCCCCCCTTACACCATTTAAGTTCAAAAAGAATTTTTATGTGATGACTTGTACCATGCCACCACTATCTTTATTTGCCTCTTTGACGATGTTTTTGCTCTGTATCTTGTTTGTGTTTTTTGGTTCCCATGCAATCCTTATGTATTCGGTGTCGATGGGCTTAAAAATTCACCATCACCTTCTTAGTGGCTTCCCACTTCGATTTGTGAAGAAAGGACGATAGCTAGTTGGAAGTGACTCTCAGGTGTTCACTGACGTGCTTGGTTTTACCTGATAGCGTACTCTGTATTCTCCATTTATCCTCTCCAAGCCGTTGTATCTTCAAGCATCGTTAGTCGTTACGAGATCTTATTGCTGCAAATTTTTGAACTATGGATTATGTTATGTGCAAGATCTTATTGCAGTATAAACAAGAATTCTTTTTTTGGCGGGATTTAAATGGGAATCATTATGATTTTCATTGCAGTGCACATAAACCCACTCCAGTACCACATAAAATGGCATTGAAAACCACTTCTCAAATAATCTGCTTACAAACACAATTCTATTGTTCCAAGCTTGTATTTGCAACTAGCAACAAAGAATGAACAAACTTGGGAGTAACTGCACATTCTCGCAAGAGCTCTCGTGGGGTATTGACAGCTACAAAAAGTTCATGTACAATGACACCGGAGTGGGATTGATGCACCATCAGGCTTCCGCTTCTCCCGGGTGACTGCTTCCCGAATCATCGGTGATTTCTGATATATCTTCTTCCATATGTAGCTGACAGCACCATCTGGAGGTACAAGGCCATTGCTGCTAGAGTAACTGATGTCGTACTCAAAGATATGTTGCACGTGAGCCAGGTTTCTTCGAAACTCATCCTTCTGCTGCTTGGAGATATTTCTTAAGTAGTTTGTTAGCCACCCAGGTCTCAAAGCGTTACTGACTGAAACAAAGATGGAGAATTCTGTGTAGTCTATCATCCCTTCAAAAGGAAGTTCAACCTCATCGCTGACAATGACTGGTATGCAAAGACTGGCAATAGCATCAAAGAGGCGACATGAAGTTGGAGTGTCACCAGCTGGGTGCAAGCAAAACTCCGACGACCGCATCCCTTTTATTGATTGTTCACGTCCTGTGGTATTAGGAAAACCTTCTTCCATGACAATATCAGGCTCATTACCTAGCAAATCCCATAGTTTCTCCCTCACCAAACCACCCTGAAAAGAAGACAAAAATTAATCGTGAAGCTAAACAGTTCATCCAAATATCAAATCATAACATTGACAGTTTAATATGACTGCTCAGATTATTTGTTTTGGCACTGCTCCCTTGGAGAAATTATACACGGAATGAAAACATAAAAACTATTTTCCCTAAAAAAAACATAAAAACTATGCCAGAGTTGTACTGTAAGCGCATCTCACAATCAAAATGATGGAATGGCCTACGCAGAATGAAATGGAGAAAGCAGCATATACGGAGCAGATCTGCAAAGATTTATCATGTAGCCCACAAAATCTAAGGTCATTGAGATCAAGTCTTGTTGAAAGCACAGTCCTCAAATGATAGAGCTAGCAAGGACGTGGAAGAAAAGCAGAATGCATGATCTGTTTTACTCCTCAATTTCTGTGAATCAAACTTCAGATATTTGAAAGCATATAACACCAAAAATGGTGCAAGTAATACTTGCCTAGGTCCTTATTTCGATCCGAACTGATTGTAAAAGGCTAGTGAATAGTTCGGTTCAATTTGGCCAGATTGCAGATAAATAATATCAAACAGACAACATGTACGAACTGTTAAATAGTGTGATAAAAGAGGTACAAACCCGATGCCTATGCCTTGCTCCCTTGAAATATAGAAGGGTAGGACGAGCCTTATTCTCTGATAATCTCAATGTAGGAAGCAAATGCGTGTAAGGCACAATGACGTCCTTAAGTAAAGACACTTGAGTATGCTGTATCATGTGGGACGAATTTCTACTAGACTTTGAGTCCAGCCTGAACCATCCGCCAAAATCAACCACCAAAAGAATTGCTGGAGCAATCTCTGCCCGGACGTGCCACATAGCCACAGGGTCTGTGAAAGAATGCTTCAGTATTTAACATAACCTGAGCATGCAAAAGAACAATAAGCTGCTACACAGATTAACCTTCAGAGTTCAGAATGACAGAAACTGTAGATCATGTTCTCATATTTACATATTGCAGAGCCTACAACATTTGCTCCACAACATCTAACGAGTGCTAATAGTTGATTAACACAACTGACGGCATGTATACACAGCTGCAAGCAATGTAAACTGTAATAATACACAACAAGAGGCAGCGAGTCACAGATTTAGGTGATGCATTTCAAGTTCAAGGTATCTAACTATCTCGGCTGACAGCTTGAGACATCTATCAATCAAGGACAGTAAAGTAACCAAAATGGCTACTAGTATCTCGGACGAAAAAGAAAAAGAGTCTGTTGTGCAGGAAGCTGAGTAGTTTCTAGACTAGTAAGTTAATGAACTGCGAGGAGTGTTCCATGATAACATTTTATGCCTAATTCAAGAAGATCGAATCACGTCTAGCCAAATATAAGTAACCAAGTATACACAGGATAATTTAGGATCTTCATTCATCAGCTTGCATTTGCAGAGTCAATCAACAAACTGTTGCCAGCGACATCTGAATTACCTGTCAGGACGAAGACGTGGTCGCGGCCGCCGGACCGCCGCCACGCGGGGTGCGCAGTAACGCGGTCGACTACCTCCCGCTGCCGGCGGTAGTCGTGGTTGCCGTCCTTCCTGCGGAAGGCGCCCTTGGTGCCCCACCCGAGCTCCATCTCCGCGGACAGCGTCGCGAAGAAGGGCACGAACACGACATCGGCCTCCCTCCAGTCCTTGACGACCCTCACGGCGGCCGCCGTTTGGAGGGATGCGAGGAGCCAGTACTCGGCGCTGTACTGCTTGATAAGGGGGCTCTCGGGGTAGGTCGGGTGGCTGCGCGGGGCCGGGTGGTCCGGGTCGGAGGTGGCCGGGATGCGGGAGTCGGCGGAGGGGAGGGACCAGTAGCGGTCGAGGAGGCCGTAGTTGAGCGAGCGGGGGAGGTCGGCGACGTAGACCCTGAGGCGGCGGTCGGGGTTGAGGGCTTCAGAGGAGGTGAAGATGGACGGGGAGGTGGGTCTGAGGAGGAGAAAGGAGAGGGAGAGCAGGAGCAGGAGGATGGGGAGGGCGAGGACGGCGAGCTGCTTCATGGCCGCCGCCGGCGAGATCTTGGAAACGGCAAGAGGCCTCCTGGCCATGGCCCGTATCGTCAAACCAGTTCGTGCTGGCGCTTCGAGCCTCCAGCACGGGCTCCCATGGGCTGAAAATTTCTTTCACCTCCTATTTTGAAACGGCCCAGTATGCTGGAGTGGCTTTTCTTCGATTGGGCCCGTACAGCCCTTGGCAGGCATCCTTGTGGCGCAGCCCAACTCCTGGTTCAATTATTTTGAACAGAAAATAGAATGCTGATTTGGTCACGCGACGCCAGGTCAGGTCGGTGGGGTGGCCGTGGCAGCTCCCGCCTTCCCGGACAGCCCAAGGCCTTACAGCAACTTTAGTGGACTGACTATATGAGTTTCTAAATTTTTTTTTAGTTATTTGGATAAAAAATTATATATGAGTCTTTAAACCTTCTTTTAGTCATTTGGATAAAAAAAATCAACTCTAATCGCTGACTATATTAGCCTCTAAATTTGGTGGGACATTAAATTCGGGTCTAAACTCTCTAGATCTGGTCACCCACTATTCCTCCTTTAAATATAGGCCTCACTGTTTTTTTTTCTTTCTCTCTTTCCTTTCCTCTCCTCTGCGCCGACACTTCTCCCACCCCCGACGGCGCCGCCTGCCTGCCTCCCACCGCCGCGTGCCGTCGGAGGTCCTCCGCGCCTTTCGCCGCCGTCAGATCCGGCCACGCCATGGCCAGATCCGCCCCTCTTCGCCCACCAAAAAGGGCGTGACGCGGCCCCAAGAGGCGACGACGCCCTTCGGCTCAGCGGGCATGAACGGCGCGACGCCGACGACCTCCAGCTCGGCGTAGCCCCAGGTGGCGGATACTGTTCGAGTGGAGCTCCTCCCGCGAGTAGGGGAGGAGAGGCGGCGGCGCGCGCGAGCAGGGAAGGGCGGCGGCAACGGGAGTAGGGAAGGGTGACGGCGACGCGAGCGAGGCGGCTACAGCGCGAGCAGGGGACGGCGCCAGCGTGAGTTCGATAGGAGAAGGGAGAAGGCCGCGCGACCTCATCACCACATCCAGGACGACGACCTCATCGGCTCCGTGAGCGCGGCCTCGTTCGACGGCGAGCTGCCGCTGGAGCTTGAAAAGCGGCGGCGGCTAGTAGTAGCAGAGGAGGCGTCGGCGGCTAGCAGTGGGGGTGAGTAGGAGGCGGCGGCGGCTAGCAGTAGCAGAGGAGGAGGCGGGGTGGGGAGAGAGGGGCAGGGGTGGTGGGGCCCACGGTCAGAGGTATAGGGTCTCAGTTTACTTAGTTGGACTGGAGCACAAATTTATTTTGGGCCTCTAAAAATATGAAGGTGACTGTCAAAATGAAATATAGAGGCTCATTTTTTATCAGTCGGCTGGAGTTGCTCTTACCGCGGTGGCTTCGTCGCCTTCCTGGTGCTACGGGTTCGTACGAGCACCACGAGTTCAGCAGAGCGGCTACCTAACACTGTGTCAGTACCACTAGTTCAAACCGCTACATGAACCCTTGCGTTTGCAGGCAGAATCGATCGATCGAGGCACAACAGCACAAGCACACGCCCAAGAATGGATGCCTTGTTGGCGTACCTCCTGCTGCTCCCACTCTGCTTCACGTGCTCCATAATCGCGCTCATCATCCTGCTGCTCACCTCACCGCTCTTCATAATCCCAAACGCTCGTCTAAATCCACCACAACCGTCGTGTCACTGCCATCACCACTGTCCCCGTCGTCCGTGCTCATGGTGGGCCCACTCTTGTGGCTCCGACGGGCCCGTACACGCCTCGCACCTGCCATCCGCGACCTACACCGTCCCACAGCCTGGTGCTCAGCCTCCGTTTCCTGTACCCTCGCCCCGCCATCTTCGTCTCCAAGCACGGGCCCACCCACCGTGCGCTCATCCAGCACGGGCCCGCCTTCACCAGCCGCCCCCCCCCCCCCCCGCCATCGCGCCCTACAGCCCGCTCTGGCGCTCGCTCCACCGGAACCTCACCTCCGGCGTCCTCCACCCGTCGCGCTTCGTCGCGCTCTTCGCGCCGGCAAGGTGATGGGCCCTCGCGGTCCTCACCTCTGACATCGACAGACGCATCAAAGAGAACGGTTGTGAGGTGGTGGTTCTGGAGTCCCTGCAGCTGGCCATGTTCTCGCTGCTCACCTACATATGCTCCGGGCAGAGGCTACAGCGGCGCCGTGTGAAAGAGATCGAGGCTGTGCAGCGGGAGCTCTTCGCGTTGTTCGCCTTCTGCCCGGCGCTCACCACCAAGATCCTCTCTTCCGGCAGCGGTGGAACAAGGTGCTCTCCATCCGGCGGAGGCAGGAGGACCTCTTCCTGCCGCTGATCAGAGCACACAGACATGATCAGAACAACGTGGCGGGATATTGCTACGTAGACACGCTGCTCGCGCACCGGCTCCCCAAGGAGGAGGAAGGAGGACAGTCGCTGACCGAGGTGGAGATGGTGAGCCTGTGCACGAAGTTCCTTACCACCAGCGTCTACACCACGGTCACCGCGCTCCAGTGGATCATGGCCAACCCGGTGATTTAACCGGAGGTACAAACCAAGCTCCTTAATGAAATCATCACTTTAGGCGACTACCTTTTTCCTCCTGAACAAGAGGAGGAAGACCTGAAGAAGATGCTGTACCTGAAGGCCGTGGTGCTGGAAGGGCTGCGCCGCCACCCGCCAGCGCACTTCCTCCTCTCGCACGTGGCAACAGAAGACACCTCCCTGGACAGGCACCGCGTGCCGGTCGCCACGCCGGTGAACTTCTCTGTGGCCGATGTCTCTCTGGACGAGGAGGTGTGGGACCGCCTCGAGGAGTTTCGACCGGAGAGGTTCATGGATGGAGGGGAGGGCGTCGGCGTGGATCTGACGAGGAGCCGGGAGATTACGATGATGTCGTTCGGCGTGGGCAGGCGGATATGTCCCAGCCTCGGGCTCGCCGTGCTGCACCTCGAGTACTTCATGGCCAACCTCGTGCGGGAGTTCGAATGGCGAATGGTAACAGATTGTGACAACGGCAATAATGGCGTCGACCTCGCCGAGAGGCCGGAGTTCACCGTCACCATGGACCGGCTGCTACGCGCCCGCGTCGCGCGACGATGGTTTGATCGCACGCGGTGATTAGAGCTTTTAGCGTTGTGTGAAGCGTCGATACGATCATATAAGAGCATCTCCATCCCGGCCTGCAAAAACGAGCCCGCAAATGAGATTTGCAGGCCGGCTTGGAAAATGCGGGCCTCCAAAAAAGACTTCCAACTCTAGTGGCAATTTCAGCCCAGCCCCCATTTTTTCCCTGACGAGTGGACCCCGTCTATCATTGACCCGATTGTCATCTTCCTCGTTTCGCCCCGACCGCCTGAGGTCCAGCGTTGCGGCCCGCCCGAGCTCCGACGCCCGCCTGCGCTCCGACGCCCGGCGCCTATAGGGAGGCCACCCGCCGCGGAATCTTGGACGCCTTCGGCCGGTGAGGCCGCCCGCCGCTGACACCGGGGAGCTTCGGATCAACAGCCACCCGCTTCTCCATCCTCAAGATCCGACGGTGGAGAGAAGGCTACGGGGCGGCTCGGGGAAGAGGAGATTGCGGAGCGGTGAGCCGGAGGGAAGGCGTGATGCCGCCGCTGACGGTGATGAGGTGCTTGTACATCGGCGAGGTTGAGGTGGGGCGAGGCGGAGGTGGAGGCGGAGGGAAGGCGCGACGACGAGGTGGGGGTCTGTCACGACCCTATACCGAAGTATAGAGTGTGCCGTACAGGATCGCCTCGGGAGATGGTTAACGAAGTAACCATACATAGCATTCACGCAGGACATCCATCAATTACAGAGATACATCATAAGGGGTATAATATTACAGCTCAAGAGTCATGGCGGAAGCGAATTTAGTTACATTATTATACATATGTTCTTGGTTCATATTTCCTAATTATGCGGAGGTGGGGGATACGACAAACACTCCGCCAAGCCTAAGCAAGCCACGCCGGCCCTAGGGTAGTGGCTCACTCGTCTTGATTAGGGGAGCCGGGGACCCATTCAATGGTCCAATTCTGGGGTTCCTCGCCTTCCCACACAATTTTGTTACAGCAATCGCAATAAGTTGCTTGAGGCAAACCTGAAAAATCACATAATCGCAAAGCCTGAGTATCTAGCATACCCCGCAAGACTTACCCGTCCAAAAGGGGTTTACTAAAACCGACTCCTAGTATGCAGGGGGCCGACCAGGTTTGTTTGATATTTGCGTAAAAGCGCCTATTAATTCTATGTTGCGATGCTTATTTCTTAACCAAGATTTTAATTGCTCATTGCGGGAAAAGAACTATAGTGGACCCTAGCTAGCTGCTAAGACTGTTCAAATATACAGAACAATACAACATAGCAATTTGTACCCATAGAGTAAATAAATATCAGCATCCTAAACAAATTTCTCTACTTAAGTATCATTGCCACTGCTCGAACAAGAGATACTCATGACCGCGAGAGACGGCAATCCGAATTGATTTACATCCTGCAGGAGAATAACCCAAATGCACGACATACGCATCATTTAAGAACACGTATGGCCACCGTTCACGAGGTTGCGATAAAGTCGATCCGGGGCCATCGATCCCGAGTACACGTCCTCCCCGCGATACAGTACTTCGTATCCGGGGCTTAACCCGTGCACTCTCCAGCGGTCCTCGACCCGGGCATCCACCGTGCCATTCACATCACCTCTGGATCGATGAGTAATACCGTCCAACAATACGGCGCCCAAGTTACTAGGTTTACCAATTCCCATATAGAGGTATGCACTTGGTACTGTTCAATACTTGTCCGCGTGGTTGCAACGGTGGGTTCCCAAATTTTTAATCAATTCCTTTATTCTTCACGTGGATCATGATTGAATCAAGTGATCCCATAGCCTACCGTTGACTCCACTAATTTAAGCCTAGCAGTTGCTAACGAAAGGCTTACTGACGTAACTAAGTATAGGTCACAGTTTGTGTATGCAAGTGGGTTTCCATCCAAGCCCTATACCTAATGCACAATACAATATCCCTCTATGGTGACAAAATAAAAGGACTCGTAAATCAGTAGGGGTGCACCGGGGCTTGCCTTGGGAGTGATCGTAGTTAAAGTTTTCGACGGGGTTGAGCTCAACTTCGGGCTCCTCAGGGTTGCTTGCCACGTCCTTGCTCCCAGTCTCGCTCCCTAATCAATGCAGTGCAATGCATGGTCAGGAGTTGGACGATGATGCATGACACTTCCTCAATAAATAGGATTTGATGGAATGATGCTCATGCATGAGATGACATGTTTGTACCACACTCTGGCAATTATTAGCTTTCGGGGGACAAACTTCTAATTAGGGAAATGGGAGACATGGTAATAAGTGAGCATATCACCTATATCCAATTACGAGTATGCCATCGAGGCCCACTTAGCAAACATGTAAGGCTCCTTGACTTCCCACTTACCCAGGGCTCATTTCCCAATTAAACTACCTATGCAAGAGAACATAGAAATTTTATTTTGCAAGGTTAATTGCAACCTCCTAGAGTTTTACATGTTCACTTTTAATTGTAGCCCTGACTAATCTAGATATATACATTAATTGTGAATCATTATTATGCAAAAGAAATTCAT
Source organism: Eleusine indica (assembly GCA_030378355.1). Classification (NCBI taxonomy): domain Eukaryota; kingdom Viridiplantae; phylum Streptophyta; class Magnoliopsida; order Poales; family Poaceae; genus Eleusine; species Eleusine indica. The sequence continues at coordinate 1,157,377 of CM059502.1, read as the reverse complement.
GACTTCACTGTAAGTCAAGATTAACATGTTGCATGGGTTGTCCCAAGGACGGATTTACCACTAATAATAACCATATGCATATATTAGGCAATAATTATATTGAAATTCTTAAGTTAATTAGGAATGAGTAACTTTAACAGCCAAAAGCACACTGATGGTGCCCAAACATTTTTCATGGAGATTTTATACTTATGTAGAAATGCTCAAAGAGTAGGAATGCAAAATTTCAGAATTAAAATCCTACCCAAGCATTTATAGAAATTTATTTACTAAAAAATGGGGATTATGCAATAACACAAAAATTTGCATAAAAGATGGAAATGTGCTTTAGCAGAAAGTTTAGGAATGACATGAAGTGCTTACTGACCAAATCCCATGATTTTATCAGTTGTAGATTTTGGATTATTAATTTAATACTCTTAGCAAGGTTCTAACTTTGGTGATTTAATTCTACTAACCTACTGCATAACCCTGGACCTCATCTTGTTTTTCTGGTAGAGCAAGATTTTTGGAGTCAAACAAAATTAATTTCACATTTTTAGGCCTCTTATTTCTCGAGTTATTGAATTTTAAAGTTTTAATCGAAGTTCACCCTTATTTACAAATCTGCCACTGGCCATTTTTCAAATTTCTCCCCGCGCGCGCGCGCGGCGGAGCGGCGGGGTGGCTCTGCTGGCTCGCCGGCGGCGATCGGCGGCGAGGCACGGGATTTGGTGCTGCTCTACAAGATCAGTGACCCAAGGCGGTCACGTGGGTGGTGGTGGCCGGAGCGGGGGCTGCCGGAGCTCTGCCGGCGACGAGCGGCGGCGACGCTGGACGGCGGCCGACGGCGGCAGGCACGCCTAGAGGCGGAATCGGCAAGGGGGGAGGTCCGGAAGCATCACCTGGGTGCCGCGGTGCTCGTCGACGCGTGGGCTGGAGTTGGGGTGGCCGGGAGGGTGGTCGTCGCCGTGAGCCCTTTCCGCGCGGTGGCCGACGGCGGCTCGGGTTCTCCAAATTCCGGCGACGTCTCTGCACGAGGGAGGAAGAGGATCAGCAGGCGGCGAGAAGACTCCTTAGCGCGCCGATTTGCGAAAGAAGGAGGAAGGGAGGGGCCGCCTGGTCAGGGCTGGACGCGGCGGCGCTCCCGCGACTCGGAGCAGGGGAGCTCGCCGGGTTTCCTTGCGGCAGGGGAGGAGCAGGGCGGTAGCAGCGCTGCACGACCTTGCGGGGGCGCTTGGGGCGTGCGGGAGTGTTGGCGAGCGGAGAGGGAGAGGAATGGGGTGGGTGAGCCGCCGCTGCCCTTATGTCGTGGCCGCCGGAAGGGGGGGGGGCCGAGAGAGAGTCGGAGGGAGGACGGCGAGCTGTCGGGCAGGGAGTGGCTCCTCCGGTGGAGCTTCAATGCCGGCCGGTGGCACAGGCGCGGTTTGGCGGAGCAGTGGCCGTGACGGGACTACAGCGGTCGCCGGTGGCTCGTACGGGCGCGTCGGTGTCGGGCGGGGAATGGCCGGAGAGAGTGGGAGAGGGAAGGGGCGGTTGACCCGGTTTGACCCAGAACTTGGACTCGGATTTGGTAAATTCCGACACGTTCCCGTGCTCCAAATTTGACGCAATTTTTTGTGTGTACTCAGTGGAACGTGTGCTCCAACTTTTCTGTTGGGTGCACCTGTTAGTTTGCCTTTGAGAATTTATGAAAATTCTAAACCTGAAATACACTTTTCTGACTTTGGAGAAATTTTTAAGGGTATTAAATGGTTACCAAAAATTCTGGAAAAATTCTCAAAATTCTATTTTATTATGGACATTCAGAATATGTAAAAATATTTGGGTACTTTCATGGATTTTGATGATGTTTGTGAGAGACCCATAATCGAATATTTTTGGAATTTAATTAACTAGGCTTCTTTTCTTTATCCTTTAGCACATGGATCAATCATACTCCGGCTTAGTCCTTAATTGAGGTTAGGCTTAGTTAACTTCATGTTGTAACATGGAATGTCACAGCACACCCCCCTTAAGGAAATCTCGTCCCGAGATTTGCAAAAGAATGAACAAAAGGGAGGGTGCGGATGGTTACCGGTTTTGGGAGGCCAAAAATTCTGGAAAGTTGGCCTTCAGAAACCCCTCTTGTTCCCATGTGGCTTCCTCTTCCGTATGGTTACTCCATTGTACCTTGTAGAATGTGGTGGTGCGATGGCGCGTTACCCGGTCCTTTTGATCAATGATTCGGACGGGGTATTCGGGGTAGGAGAGGTCTTCTTCCAATTGCTCGGCGTCGGAGATAACTACATCGATCGGAGGCTTCAAACACTTCTTTAGTTGGGATACGTGGAACACGTTGTGCACCCGCTCAAGAGTTTCCGGTAGTTGCAATCGATAAGCAACGACGCTAAGCTTCTCCCTGATCGGAAAGGGTCCGATGTAGCGGGGTGCTAATTTGCCCTTGATTCCAAAACGAGATACGCCTTTATTGGGAGAGACTCGTAGATAGACATGATCGCCCTTCTCGAACTCCAATGGGCGTCTCCTTTTGTTGGCATAGCTTATTTGACGGGATTGTGCTGCCCTCATGTTAGCTTGAATCTGCCGCACCTTTTCTTCGGCTTGTATGACGAGGTCGGGACCAAAACTAGTTCTTTCCCCTGATTCGGACCAATTCAGCGGCGTTCGGCATGAGTGGCCGTACAAGGCCTCGAACGGGGACATTCCCGAACTCTCCTGATAGCTATTGTTGTATGAGAATTCGGCGAACGGAAGGCAATCTTCCCAATTCTCCCGATTGTCCAAAACACAGGCTCTTAGTATGTCTTCTAAATATTGGTTCAGCCTCTCGGTTTGACCATCGGTCTGCGGGTGATAAGCAGAACTTCGGATGAGAGTGGTGCCGAGACAAGCGTGCAATTGCTCCCAAAAACGAGCAATAAATTGGGGACCTCGATCGGAGATAATAGTCTTGGGCACGCCGTGCAAACATAGAATTCTTGTGATGTAGAGTTCAGCGTACTTCTTGGTAGAGTAGGTTGTATGGACTGGAATAAAGTGAGCGGACTTGGTCAACCTATCCACGATAACCCATATGGAATCATGTTTCTTGGGGGTGAGGGGTAACCCGACAATAAAGTCCATAGCAATATCCTCCCATTTCCAAGCAGGGATTTTTAAAGGGTGTAAAAGACCGGCTTTCCTCAGGTGGTCGGCCTTCACACGCTGGCATGTATCGCATTCGGAAACATAACGAGCGACTTCCCTTTTCATGCGCGTCCACCAAAACTTTTCCCTTAACCCACGGTACATCTTGTTGCTGCCGGGGTGTATGGAGTACTTGGACAAGTGAGCCTCATCCAAAATTTTCTTCCTTAACTCTTCCTTCTTTGGGACAACCAGGCGATTGTTGAACCATAGCACTCCATCTTCGTCCTGTCGGAAACATGTAGCTTCCCCTTGGAGCATCTTCTGTCGAATGCGTTCCATCCCCTCGTCTCCCTTCTGGGCCTCGGCAATTTCTTCGCGAAGGGTAGGGATGAGAGCTAGATTATACAAGTATCCAAATGGAATGATACGAAGACTTGGTTCGCTTGAATCTGAATTCGGGCATGCTCCTATGGAACAAACAACTGCGTGATTGCATTGGTCCCGACGACTTAGGGCGTCGGCAACCACGTTGGCTTTCCCGGGGTGATAATGAATCTCCAATTCATAATCCTTAATTAATTCTAACCATCTCCGCTGCCTCATATTCAGTTCTTGCTGCGTAAATATATACTTGAGACTTTTGTGGTCGGTGTAGAGGTTGACAAGGTTACCGAGCAGGTAATGGCGCCAGATCTTTAAGGCCAGGACTACGGACGCCAATTCTAAATCGTGAGTGGGATAGTTTTGCTCATGCTTTCGGAGCTGTCGAGAGGCATAGGCAATGACACGGCCTTCTTGCATAAGCACACAACCCAGCCCAGTGCCGGAGGCATCACAGTAAACGTCAAATGGTTTGGTAATATCAGGTTGAGCCAAAACCGGAGCAGTTGTCAAGTGCTTCTTAAGGGATTGAAAGGCTTCTTCACATGCACTACTCCACTTAAACTTCGTATCCTTTTCCAGCAACTTGGTCATAGGCTTGGCAATGCTTGAGAAGTTGGGAATAAATTTCCGGTAATATCCAGCAAGGCCAAGGAAGCTGCGAATTTGCCTGACCGATTTCGGAGCTCTCCAATTCAACACGTCTTCTACCTTGGCAGGATCAACGGCTACCCCTTCTACGGAGATGATATGACCCAAGAATGGAACTTGCTTTAGCCAAAATTCACACTTGCTGAATTTGGCGTAAAGCTGGTGATCTCGGAGTCGTTGCAGAACAATGCGGAGGTGTTCGGCGTGTTCTTCCTCGGATTTGGAGTATATAAGGATGTCGTCGATGAACACGACCACGAACTTATCCAACTCTGGCATGAACACGGAATTCATCAAATACATGAAATGGGCTGGAGCATTAGTGAGACCAAAAGACATGACGAGATACTCGAAAAGACCATAACGTGTGGAGAAGGCAGTTTTTGGAACGTCTTCGGTTCGGATCTTTATTTGGTGGTAACCGGATCGGAGGTCAATCTTGGAGAAAACTTTAGCACCAACAAGTTGATCGAATAGAATATCAATTCGAGGTAAAGGGTACTTGTTCTTAATGGTTACAGCATTCAGGGGCCTGTAGTCGACACACAGACGTAGGGTCTGGTCTTTCTTCTTTACAAAGAGGGCGGGACATCCCCAGGGAGATGAACTCGGTCGGATGTAGCCCTTGTCCATAAGCTCTTGTAACTGTTCCTTTAATTCTGCCAACTCATTAGGGGCCATCTTGTACGGCCTGCGAGAGATAGGCGCCGTACCGGGTAGGAGTTCAATCTTAAACTCGACGTCTCTGTCCGGAGGCATTCCTGGTAACTCATCTGGGAACACGTCGGAGAAGTCACGTACCACTGGAATATCCTCTAGCTTTTTCCCTTCAGCATGACACACTTGAGGAATGGACAATCTAGGACTCGGCAACCGAAGAATGGACGGACCATAGAGGGGTGAGTTCAAGTGGACCTCCCGGGATCCAATGTGTAAGACGGCTCTATGTTTGGTCATCCACCTCATACCAAGGATTATGTCAATACCCTGACCATCTAGGATGATTAACGAAGCGGGGTACACGTTGCCTGCTAACTTAAGTGGCACTTTTCTCAACTCAAGGTGAGTTCTTATTTTCCCACCGGGGGATGTGATGATGTATGGGGTTCCCGTAGTGGTGGGGGTGATTTTCAGATGATTCACACATGCTTGACTAATAAAATCATGCGTTGCTCCTGAATCAAAGAGAACCATGGCAGCGTGTTGGTTGATCGAGAACGTACCCGCGAGAACGGGCTCTCCGACTTGAATCTCTTCGACCGTGGTATAATTGACTCGGCCATTCTTGTGGGTAAGGGCAGAAGACTGGGGACGACTCCCATTATTGCCGTGGTTGTTACCGTTGTTGGGGTGGTTGTTGATGTTTCCAGAGGGGTTGGAGTTGTTGCTGTTTCCCTGGTTGCGCTTCGGAAAGCGGCACTCCTTGGCAAAGTGACCGGTTCGGCCACAGTTGTAGCATGGCTGCGGGGAGTTGTGCTTCAAAACTTGATTAGTCTGCTGCGGGGGGCGGGGACCAGCGGAGGGCTGCAGGTTGCCTCCACGGGAATGGAAGTGCCGCTGCGAGTAGGTGGGACGAGACCCTCCTCCTGGCGGTAGCGCAGCTCGGAACTTCTGCCCCGTCGGGGAGGTGATTGCCAGCCTGTACTTGGGCAGTGCGGATCCGGACGAACTTCCCATAGCACGCTTCCTCTTCTTGTCCTCCTGGTTAGCACGGATGGCATCTTCTTGCACAATGGCGGCACTTATTAGGTCGTTGAATGACCCTGCGGTAACTTGTGCCAGACGGTCTTGCAGCTTCGGGGTAAGGCCCGAACGGAAACAATCTTTCTTCTTCTCGTCCGTGTCGGCATGATACGACGCATACTGAGCCAAGTAGTTGAACTTCCGTGCGTACTCTTGCACAGTTCCCGCGCCTTGCTTCAGGTTGAGAAATTCTTGCAGCTTGCGCTTCATAAGACCGGCTGGAATGTGGTGTGCACGAAAGGCGGTGCAGAATTCCGGCCAAGTGACTTGGTGGCCAGGGGCAAGAGCAGTGGTGTAGCTTGCCCACCAAGCACTTGCGGAACCGCGGAGTTGCTGCGCTGCGAAGAGGGGCTTCTGGTGGTCGGTGCAGTGGAGTAGAGCAAACTTCGATTCTAGAGTGCGAATGAAATTATCCGCTTCCAGCGGATCACCAGCTTCGCCGAATGTGGGCGGATGAGTTGCCCAAAAGTCGCTGTAGGACGATTCGCGGGGCTGCAGCGGTGGTGGTCCGGGAGCTCCTTGGCGATTCATGTTCTCCATGAACATGCGGAACATCTCGTTCTGATTGTGGATGAGCTGCTCCATCGGCGTCATGGGCGGAGCATTGGGTGGCGGCTGGTTTCCACCCGCGTTGGAGGCACCGGGAGCCTCACCGGGGTTCTCTCCACCACGGCGAGTTTGCACCATCTGTCACAGTGGTAAAGCATATTAGCCCGATTATCGCCTGCAACATTATGGTAATAAGCCTATAATTCAGTGACAACAATAACATTTTAACTGCTCATAACGGAACTGTTGACAGTGCACGGTGCAATTTACGGGTGGTCACTTGGATTCCACTAGTTTCAACAACATAGGCAACATACTTATGATCAAACCATGGGTACATGCGACACGTCTTCCAATACATGGAAATCCTTATGTTCCCTTACTACCTCGTGATAGCACGTGGTCTGGAAGAGCTTTCGGTTACAACACCACCTGGCACTACTAGCACTATCCACATACGAGCACAAAGTCTTCACGAGCTTCCACCCTACACGACCTACTACGCCTCAGTCACTCGGTGTGCCTGCTACCATCGGACTCCCATTCCATGTCGCCCGGTCCAGGGGGCGCCTCATAGTCAACACCGGAGTCACCGTCCTCACTCAAGTCGGCGTCGTCTGGGGGAATCACCGCGAGTGGCACGGGTGGCTGGGCATTAAGAACCGCGTTCAGCTGGGCATTAGCAGCTTGGAGATGCCCAATAAGTTGTTCTTGTTGTGCGATGATGACATGTGCGTCGTTGAGGTTCCCTTCCATGACATCCCTCGCATCTTGGGCTTCTTCGCGTTGAGCTTGGAGCTCGCTTCGCTCCTCCAAGAGGGCGTCAACCTGGCCATGAAGGGAGTAGATCTCCTCTTGGGCAGCAGTGAGTTGGGCATTACGCTGGTTCAGTTGCTCCTGCAACTGCTCGCTAGCGTCATCCTCGATGATAAGTTGAGCGTCATGGAGCTGCTCGAACAGGTCCGCCCGCTCCAACTCGCTAGTGTGCAGTTTGCCCCTGAGGATCGCGATCTCCGCATCGCGAGTGGCGAGCTGGGCGTCTCGGGCGGCAAGTGCGAGCTGCAGCGCCTCACTCTCTCGTTCCAACTCGAGAATGCGTGCGGGAAGGGGCTCGTAGTCCTTCGGGAGCTTGTCGTCCACCATCTGTCGGAATAAGTTTTGCGAGGATGAGTCAAAACTTAATATCCCTTTAAGCATACATGTCCAAAGTGGCATAAGGATTGACGGTTAAGGGAAAAAAAAAAAAGTAAGGTGTCCAACCCGTGGGAGGGAGAACGATGCAGTTCTACGATCGACAGGGTAACTTGCAGGGATGAGCAAAAACACGTCGCTTCTGTACGATTTAACCTTTTGATCCCTTTTTGTTAATTGTAGAGGAGTTCAGTACCTTTCCAACGCATGCTCCCCCATCCCTAACCGATAACATCTCCGAGAGTTATGATCATCCAAAAACAGAGGACAGAAATGAGACTGCTGCTGACTTTCCGAAAAGCTTGCTGTTTTTGCAAAATCCGCCCCATTTACAGATTTTTCTGAGACAAACCCACTATACCAAACTCGTAGGGGAAAACATTAGCTTTCCAACGGATACTTATTCGCCTTCGTCGGATTAAAATCGAGGAAGTTATGCTCATTTTTGTGGGACTGACTTTCCTGGCAGAGTTCGTCCCAATTAAATTCGAACTTTCGTTTTAAGCGCCATAGGGATTCGCAGTCGCCCGGAGTTTGATTATTTCACATGTTTGTGATAATTGTGACCTTTTACATAATTTGGTAAAGATAAATGCATGTGGTATGTATGAATGCCAAATGCTCAATATGCCGATTTCCTACGTCCTCACAAAGGAAAACCTTGACCGAATATATAGATCGATCCGTCCGATGGCACGCACGCTTCTCGCACGTTTCTAAGCGATCTACCCGTGGTTAGTATATCTGCAATAGATCCATTTCAGAAACAATACATCAAATCCAAAAGAAACAAGCCAAAATAACAATGACAGTTATGTCCAGGTATTTGCCCACCCGGAAGGCAGCCGATATTTAAGCGCAATCGGTCCGCGCGTCAAACAAAATCCAGGTCTTTGCCCACCCGGAAGGCGTTCGGTGTTTCTTGCGCAACCGATCCGCGCACAGACACATACCTTCGGGGAAGAATCCGTAGAGGCGAGTAACTTAACAAACATAACCCAGGGTTAGCTTTGCCATCTACTAATAAGGTCCTTATATGGGCACTACTAGCTCGTACCTCACCGTGCGGCGTAAAACGGGTTGTTTAGGTCTTTTAAAATGTTCATCGGTGTGATGCTTATCCCGAGTCGGCTCTGATACCAGCTGTCACGACCCTATACCGAAGTATAGAGTGTGCCGTACAGGATCGCCTCGGGAGATGGTTAACGAAGTAACCATACATAGCATTCACGCAGGACATCCATCAATTACAGAGATACATCATAAGGGGTATAATATTACAGCTCAAGAGTCATGGCGGAAGCGAATTTAGTTACATTATTATACATATGTTCTGGGTTCATATTTCCTAATTATGCGGAGGTGGGGGATACGACAAACACTCCGCCAAGCCTAAGCAAGCCACGCCGGCCCTAGGGTAGTGGCTCACTCGTCTTGATTAGGGGAGCCGGGGACCCATTCAATGGTCCAATTCTGGGGTTCCTCGCCTTCCCACACAATTTTGTTACAGCAATCGCAATAAGTTGCTTGAGGCAAACCTGAAAAATCACATAATCGCAAAGCCTGAGTATCTAGCATACCCCGCAAGACTTACCCGTCCAAAAGGGGTTTACTAAAACCGACTCCTAGTATGCAGGGGGCCGACCAGGTTTGTTTGATATTTGCGTAAAAGCGCCTATTAATTCTATGTTGCGATGCTTATTTCTTAACCAAGATTTTAATTGCTCATTGCGGGAAAAGAACTATAGTGGACCCTAGCTAGCTGCTAAGACTGTTCAAATATACAGAACAATACAACATAGCAATTTGTACCCATAGAGTAAATAAATATCAGCATCCTAAACAAATTTCTCTACTTAAGTATCATTGCCACTGCTCGAACAAGAGATACTCATGACCGCGAGAGACGGCAATCCGAATTGATTTACATCCTGCAGGAGAATAACCCAAATGCACGACATACGCATCATTTAAGAACACGTATGGCCACCGTTCACGAGGTTGCGATAAAGTCGATCCGGGGCCATCGATCCCGAGTACACGTCCTCCCCGCGATACAGTACTTCGTATCCGGGGCTTAACCCGTGCACTCTCCAGCGGTCCTCGACCCGGGCATCCACCGTGCCATTCACATCACCTCTGGATCGATGAGTAATACCGTCCAACAATACGGCGCCCAAGTTACTAGGTTTACCAATTCCCATATAGAGGTATGCACTTGGTACTGTTCAATACTTGTCCGCGTGGTTGCAACGGTGGGTTCCCAAATTTTTAATCAATTCCTTTATTCTTCACGTGGATCATGATTGAATCAAGTGATCCCATAGCCTACCGTTGACTCCACTAATTTAAGCCTAGCAGTTGCTAACGAAAGGCTTACTGACGTAACTAAGTATAGGTCACAGTTTGTGTATGCAAGTGGGTTTCCATCCAAGCCCTATACCTAATGCATAATACAATATCCCTCTATGGTGACAAAATAAAAGGACTCGTAAATCAGTAGGGGTGCACCGGGGCTTGCCTTGGGAGTGATCGTAGTTAAAGTTTTCGACGGGGTTGAGCTCAACTTCGGGCTCCTCAGGGTTGCTTGCCACGTCCTTGCTCCCAGTCTCGCTCCCTAATCAATGCAGTGCAATGCATGGTCAGGAGTTGGACGATGATGCATGACACTTCCTCAATAAATAGGATTTGATGGAATGATGCTCATGCATGAGATGACATGTTTGTACCACACTCTGGCAATTATTAGCTTTCGGGGGACAAACTTCTAATTAGGGAAATGGGAGACATGGTAATAAGTGAGCATATCACCTATATCCAATTACGAGTATGCCATCGAGGCCCACTTAGCAAACATGTAAGGCTCCTTGACTTCCCACTTACCCAGGGCTCATTTCCCAATTAAACTACCTATGCAAGAGAACATAGAAATTTTATTTTGCAAGGTTAATTGCAACCTCCTAGAGTTTTACATGTTCACTTTTAATTGTAGCCCTGACTAATCTAGATATATACATTAATTGTGAATCATTATTATGCAAAAGAAATTCATGACTTCACTGTAAGTCAAGATTAACATGTTGCATGGGTTGTCCCAAGGACGGATTTACCACTAATAATAACCATATGCATATATTAGGCAATAATTATATTGAAATTCTTAAGTTAATTAGGAATGAGTAACTTTAACAGCCAAAAGCACACTGATGGTGCCCAAACATTTTTCATGGAGATTTTATACTTATGTAGAAATGCTCAAAGAGTAGGAATGCAAAATTTCAGAATTAAAATCCTACCCAAGCATTTATAGAAATTTATTTACTAAAAAATGGGGATTATGCAATAACACAAAAATTTGCATAAAAGATGGAAATGTGCTTTAGCAGAAAGTTTAGGAATGACATGAAGTGCTTACTGACCAAATCCCATGATTTTATCAGTTGTAGATTTTGGATTATTAATTTAATACTCTTAGCAAGGTTCTAACTTTGGTGATTTAATTCTACTAACCTACTGCATAACCCTGGACCTCATCTTGTTTTTCTGGTAGAGCAAGATTTTTGGAGTCAAACAAAATTAATTTCACATTTTTAGGCCTCTTATTTCTCGAGTTATTGAATTTTAAAGTTTTAATCGAAGTTCACCCTTATTTACAAATCTGCCACTGGCCATTTTTCAAATTTCTCCCCGCGCGCGCGCGCGGCGGAGCGGCGGGGTGGCTCTGCTGGCTCGCCGGCGGCGATCGGCGGCGAGGCACGGGATTTGGTGCTGCTCTACAAGATCAGTGACCCAAGGCGGTCACGTGGGTGGTGGTGGCCGGAGCGGGGGCTGCCGGAGCTCTGCCGGCGACGAGCGGCGGCGACGCTGGACGGCGGCCGACGGCGGCAGGCACGCCTAGAGGCGGAATCGGCAAGGGGGGAGGTCCGGAAGCATCACCTGGGTGCCGCGGTGCTCGTCGACGCGTGGGCTGGAGTTGGGGTGGCCGGGAGGGTGGTCGTCGCCGTGAGCCCTTTCCGCGCGGTGGCCGACGGCGGCTCGGGTTCTCCAAATTCCGGCGACGTCTCTGCACGAGGGAGGAAGAGGATCAGCAGGCGGCGAGAAGACTCCTTAGCGCGCCGATTTGCGAAAGAAGGAGGAAGGGAGGGGCCGCCTGGTCAGGGCTGGACGCGGCGGCGCTCCCGCGACTCGGAGCAGGGGAGCTCGCCGGGTTTCCTTGCGGCAGGGGAGGAGCAGGGCGGTAGCAGCGCTGCACGACCTTGCGGGGGCGCTTGGGGCGTGCGGGAGTGTTGGCGAGCGGAGAGGGAGAGGAATGGGGTGGGTGAGCCGCCGCTGCCCTTATGTCGTGGCCGCCGGAAGGGGGGGGGGCCGAGAGAGAGTCGGAGGGAGGACGGCGAGCTGTCGGGCAGGGAGTGGCTCCTCCGGTGGAGCTTCAATGCCGGCCGGTGGCACAGGCGCGGTTTGGCGGAGCAGTGGCCGTGACGGGACTACAGCGGTCGCCGGTGGCTCGTACGGGCGCGTCGGTGTCGGGCGGGGAATGGCCGGAGAGAGTGGGAGAGGGAAGGGGCGGTTGACCCGGTTTGACCTAGAACTTGGACTCGGATTTGGTAAATTCCGACACGTTCCCGTGCTCCAAATTTGACGCAATTTTTTGTGTGTACTCAGTGGAACGTGTGCTCCAACTTTTCTGTTGGGTGCACCTGTTAGTTTGCCTTTGAGAATTTATGAAAATTCTAAACCCGAAATACACTTTTCTGACTTTGGAGAAATTTTTAAGGGTATTAAATGGTTACCAAAAATTCTGGAAAAATTCTCAAAATTCTATTTTATTATGGCCATTCAGAATATGTAAAAATATTTGGGTACTTTCATGGATTTTGATGATGTTTGTGAGAGACCCATAATCGAATATTTTTGGAATTTAATTAACTAGGCTTCTTTTCTTTATCCTTTAGCACATGGATCAATCATACTCCGGCTTAGTCCTTAATTGAGGTTAGGCTTAGTTAACTTCATGTTGTAACATGGAATGTCACAGGGTCGAGGGGCTCGTCAACGGGCGGCGGAGGCCGGGGGGGGGGGGGGGGGGGGCTCGTCGGCGGGCGACAAAGACGGAGGGGAGTCACAGGGGCGGCGGGCGGAGGCGGCCGACGGCCCTGCCCGGGGGGTGGGCGACGGGGCTGGATGAGATCGGGACGGAGAAGGAAAAAAAGAAATACTATGGACCCCACCATGAACAATAGTTTGTAGGGGGGATTGGGGGCTCTAAAACTTGGGGCTAGGAGGGAACAATTTGCATGTTCATGCAAAATGCATGCTCATATGGGAGCCCTGCTGGAGCAAATTTTTTTATTTAGCATGTACAATTTGGAATTAGGGCTTAGATGCATGTCCTTACTGGAGATGCTCTAAGGACATCTTGATTACAAGCCCTCATATAGGCCCCAATCATAAATTTTGCATGTCAATTAAAGAAACTTGCTCTAACAGGTCTCTTATTTAGGCATGCAAAATACATGGACATACAAATTGTCACCTCCTAGCCCCAAGTTTTGGACCCCCCCGTTTCCACCTAAAGTGGGACCCATATATGTTTTTTATTTTCTTTCTCTTTTTTCCTTTCTCCTCCCTTTCTCTCTTCTCTCTGTCTTCCCGACTGCGCACCTGCCTCTCTCCCCCGCCTCCGGTCGGAGCGCCGCGTCCCTCCCTCCGCCGACGACCGAAGCATCGCCGGCCCAGCGCGCCGCCACTACCCGTGTCCTTGGCCCGCCCTGCCGCTCAAACTCCCCCCAGTCACCTCCTTTTTACTGGCCTATGCCCCAGGTCCCCTCCTTCCCAGCCGACGAGGGCGGTGGCGTCTAGCGTGGGCAAGGCAGCATCCCGACCATAGGCGTGAGCACGAGCGGAGGGTGGCATCGACGCGGCCCCTGCCCCCGAGCTCACCTCCATTGACAACAAGGCCATGCGCGGGCGCGGGCCGAGGCAAACGTGGGAGGCAGCAGGCAAGATCCACTCTACCTGAAGCCGCCGCTCGCCACCAACGCTAGGGCCAGCATGCTAGAGGTTCGCGACGCCAGTGTAGTCTACGACGAGCCAAGATCCATTTCTCGGTTTGGAGCTTAGCGTCGCTATTGGAGGTTGGGCACGACGAGCACAAGCAGCGGCGCGGGAGGGGCAGGACTGTGGAGAAGGCGGGCGCGGCCGTGAGCGAGCGATGGAGCAGCGCCCCCGTGGGCGGGGGCCGGAGCCCGGGAGCAGCATGACGGAGAAGAAGGAGATGGAGATTTTTTTTTTGTTGCAAATAGATGGGTCCCACCGGGAATATGGTCTTGGGTTGGTTCCTCGGCTGGAGTTGAGTGATTTTTGGGGGCTTTAATTTTTCCAAACTGGTTTGTAAATTGGGATTTGGAGGCTTAATTTTTCATGGCCTGCTGGAGATGCTCTAATAACATTCTACAAAGTTTACAACGAGTACTTGCAGCTGACTTTGGAATGAATGTCAATTTGAATGGTCTCGTACGTTTTACCCAAAATTAAAGGCCCAAAGCCGAAAAACAGGAGCGCGACGGGCCAGAGCAATCTTGTACAGTACTACGTAGCTGGAATCGGATCGGGACCCGAACGCTGCCTCGAATCGAATCTAGGTCCTGATGTGTTTTTATACGCCTCATGTGTCGCCAATTAAGAAGGCCTGAGAAATAAATGTATGTTACGTGTAAGAGGGGAAAACCGGTATAGAAAATGGCACGACGAGGATTCCAGATTCGGAAGATGTTCAAGCTATGTGTGTTCGTATTCTGTCCACTAATTTTTATATCTATCACATAGAATATTAGGATACTAAATAAAAGTAGTAAATATATATTATTTATAAAGCTCAGTTCATAACTTACCCATTAAATAACGAGATGAATCTATTAAACCTAATTAAGTCATATTAGGTAATATGATGCTACAATAAACATTTCTTAATAATAACTTAATTAAACTTAATAAATTTATCTTGTAAATTAACATCCAACTATATAATTAGTTTTATATTTAATTATCGTATTTAGCATTATATGACAATACTAAGATTTATTGCGCAGGAAACGAACACACCCGGCCGTGACGAGTTCAGCACGAGGGTATACCGCCGCAACCGCAAGACGACCATGTACAACTCTTTGGGCCGCGAGGTGAACCTCCGAACCGAGTTACAGATCATCACGGAGACATACTACAAGATCCCTGGAATACACGGGTGGGAAGAGTACACGCAGGAGCTTCCCACCATCAGGGCGCACACCGCCGCCATCGCCGTCGTGTTGGAGCGGTACAAGGCGCGCCGCTTGCAGCGGGGCTTGTTCCGGCTCGTACCCAAACCCAAGTCAGTCACGTTCCAGATCAGTGGCCCCCTCTACGCTCTGCCTCATGTCGCTCGTGCGGAAGCCTTGAGGAGGTCCAGAATTCGACGGCAACGGGACAAGAGGAAAGCAGCAGTCTCTGCGCTTACCTCTATCGCTGGATCGAGGACATGCTCGTCAAAGAGAATTAAATTAGCTTGATCGCCCTTCACAGGCCCAGGTACCGGTGGTCACGGAAGCACCTGCAGCTGCACCCCGTAGTTCGGCACCTCCACCGGAGATAGTCTGGTGTCGA
This sequence comes from Eleusine indica, assembly GCA_030378355.1. Taxonomy (NCBI): domain Eukaryota; kingdom Viridiplantae; phylum Streptophyta; class Magnoliopsida; order Poales; family Poaceae; genus Eleusine; species Eleusine indica. The sequence continues at coordinate 1,142,110 of CM059502.1, read as the reverse complement.
GTCCCTCCAGAGCGTTGTTGTCGGCGAGCCCCTCCGCCCGCCGCGGGCACACGATCGTGGAGTCTATCAGGTTCGTTGTAGCGATCCCTTGGACTTGGGTTCATGCGGCGGCGGGCCTTGGACTTGACGGACTTGCGTGACTTCGCCATGGTACCACGCTGCCGGCTGCACAGAAGGTAGGTTAATCATAATCGGTTACGATAACCAGTCTCATCAAGCATCAGAAGAAAACGTAGCAAGAACGATCCAAACAGGCATGGTAAGCCGGCAAGATCAGCACAAGAAGACACGGTTGAAATATTGCGGAGGGGCGAAACGAGAAAGTGTACAGGAAACAACTGCCGAGTTGTGGTACTTCTTCAAAAACAAAAGAGGAGTGCCCTGTAGTCGCAACATGATAAAAAAAAAAAGTACTACTAGTGTGCAAGAACACGGCAGAGTTACAGAGAAGTTAGCCATCAGTTCAAGACAAAAAAAATCGAAAAAAGAGTTGCAGAAGGAGAAGTTTTAGGTATATTTTACTACCAGTAATTACTGGTAGTAATTAAGAAGGGTAATAATGTAATTGTGTGATATGTTGAGAAATTTATCCCAATAAAATTAAATTATTTTACACATTGCACGTCGGACTCAGCTAAAAAAAAATAGAAGAAATCTTGCCGCCGCCGGCTCTGGCCTAGCCTGCCAAAAGAACAAATCTTGTCGCTGCGGGCTCTGGCCTGTGCTGCCGCCCTCCCCTGCCATGAGGTCCGGCGCTTTCCAGCCGTCGTCGGCCGGTCTATGCTGCCACCCTCCCCTGCCATGAGGTCCGACGCTTTCCCGCCATCACCGGCCTGTGCTGTCGCCCTCGCACAAGGTCCAACCCACCCCGTGTTGCGCCTTCTCCTTTGCGACATCCAAACGTGCCACTTAACCTAATCGCCGTAGGGACCCGGCGCCTGTCCCTGGACGTCCCTGGTCGCGTTGCGCCGCTGGCCTCCGCACACTGCAGTGCTTGACCCAATCGGCGTAGGGACGCGGCGTCCGTCCCTGGACGAGCTGTGCTGCTGACCTCCGCACGCGGCGACGTTTCCCCGCATCGCGTGGCTCCAGCGCCCACTCACTCAACCAGCTCGCACGGCATCACGCACGCCCTTCGATTCGTCGTCACGATGAGCCCTACGCCGCCGCCGGGATGAACCCTGACCGAAATGGAATAAAGTCTTTTGTGAGAAGCAGTCTCTTGGAAAATATTAAAATATTTAATCAAATTAATTAAAATAATTACATCTTTGTCAATTTAATTTTTTAAATATTATCTCAATAATATCATTACTATCTAGAATTACTAGTAGTAATAGTATTGGATGGATAACTAATCTAGACTCTTAAATTCTTTTTACCTTCTAATTATAATCAATAATTACTAGTAGTAAAATATTCCGTAAAACTCCTATGCAGGAATATGTCACAAACAAAACAAGAACCAACTAGCAGCGATCTTCATCGACAACCGAAACTACTGATCCAGATTCATGGCGCTGCGAAAAGGAGGAGAGAGAGTAGAGCACAGACCAGATAGGATCGCACCTGAGAAAGGACCAGAGGGGTAAGAGCAAGACTAGTGGTTTCGCCGGCTGTTGACGAAATAGCGTGGCCAGGTCAGTATGAGCCTGGAATAAAAGTCATCGTATATACTGGTGCTAGCTGGAATAAAAGTCACCGGCTCGATAGTTAATGCTTACATGCATGCAAATATTGAAGGACCAATGAAAAAGGAAATATGGAAGGATGCGCTAGCTTAGTCGTCTACACCGGGCTGAAAATAAACAATATACCTCGGTTTTACTGTTTTGCGCCAGCGATTTATGAGTCGTCTATCTCATTCTCTCTTCAGCTTTCTCACACCTCCACGTCAGATTCGTATGACGTGGATGTCTATTTCGTTAGCTGACTAGACATCAGTATACTTGCTCTGAGAAGAGTGACCACAGGGGCACGCACATTTATAGCCAGGCGCCACCCACCCAGGCACCCCCTTCACGCCTTCCGCTGTATTGCATCGCCCGCGTTCCAGTGGTGTACTGAACTACTGGTGGGAAATACAGAGATTTTTAGATGATGAAAAATTGTGATTGGATCCAAGAAAAAGGAAAATAGAACGTTGCGGTGCTGAATATATCCATAGAACTAAGCTTTAGGCCCATTACACACGAGTAAAGTACAACCACCATCACTTCGCGACAAAAGCCCGCCGGAGGCCCAAAAACGAGCCCACCGTTCTGACGGACACTTTCTTCCGCTCCAAGCCGGAGCAGGCGGTCCAACAACCCACACGCACCACCCCCGCATTCCGTTCACCGGATCGTCTTCCTCATCTAGCACGTTTTCCACTCTCCCTGCCTTACTTCCCACTCCTCCCCATTCCAACTCCACCCAACCCAACCCACCAAACCCTACTCTCCAACGACCAAGGAAGGACCTTGTTGAGCCGACTCCGCCGCCATGGCCGGCGATCCCCCGACGGGCGAGAAGGACAATCTCGTCTCCAGCTTTCTCGAGATCGCCGCTGGCCAGACACCCGAGATCGCAACCCAGTTCCTTCAGGTTCCCCTCCCTAAACCCAACCACCTTAGCTTCTGTGGGCGATTCGATTGGGTTCGAGCAGTTTGGTCTGATCCATGGGGTTTCCATTTCGCAGATTTCGAACTGGAACCTGGAGGAGGCCTTGCAGCTCTTCTTCATCAACGGCGAGTCCGCCCTTGCGTCGCATCCGGCGCCCCCAGCGGCCGCGGCCGCGTCGGTGGCGACGGCAGCCGGAGCGGAGGAGGCGTTGAGGTAGGCACACGGGAGCTTCTAGGGTTTTGGTTATGAGGGGATCATGATTCATGGAGGTGTTTTTGGTAGGATATTTATGTGCTGTGATTGGCAGGTTCGCCCCGCCACCAGCGGCGGCACTGGGGGATGGAATGTTGCAAGGAACTGGGGAAGAGGATGACGTCCGTGCGCCGCTGCCTGTGAAGCGGGAAACTCTCTATGGTGATGCCCCCGTATCTGTGTAAGTAAAGCTGCTTGATTAACTACTGTAATGATGTGGGACTGAAGCTTATTCATGACACTGAATATATGTTTCTGCATTTTCCATTTGCATGCTATGTCATCTGTTATATCATCCTACTAGAAATAGTCAAACATGTACTCTGTGTTAATTGGACTGAACTAGTAAGTCCTGTTTCATGGGGGTTTAAGAACACATTCACTGCCAAAACTAAGACAACACCATGGCCTGGTTTGCTTACCTTTCTGGTGGCTTTGAGCTAGCTTAAAGGGGAACTCCCCAAACAAGGTCTAACAGTGTGTTTGATTGGTCTGCTCGCTACTGATAGAATTTTTTACTTCATATAGTTGCTGACCACTGTTTTCATGATAATGGACACTATACCATCCAGCAAAATGTTGGCCCTTTGTCCATGCCTATTGTCATGTGCATTTTTCTAGCAGCAGCAATCAGTAGCTAAATCTGCTTCTTTTTGTTTTTATGGAAAGTGGGGCCCATCTATCTGCCTAGTAGTTTGCATCCTGTGAAATTATGGGTGTTCTGGTTCCTCGCCAATGCATTTCTTGCGTATAGCAGTTAGACCTGACAACAATAATGGTGATTCCTCTGACAAATCAAGTGTTGGGGATCATTTTTGAATTTTAGTTAGTTCATTCTGTTATTTGTGACCGAAATCGCTTAGATTCTGTTGATCAACACAAATCTATTTGACACCCATCCAGTCCCATCCCGACTCTTGCTTTTTTTGTTGCGCTTATTGGTTGAGAAGTTTCAATTATTTACCATAGTTGATATCTTTTTACGCTTATCACCAAATACTACATACTTGCCTAAAAGGGCCGAAATTTAGTTGCCTGGTTTATTCAGATAGTGATCTATTTATACAGTGACTATGCTCGTGTTGTTGGTACCACCATGGTTACACAATGAAATACTGGCACTGATATACTGAAACTTGAAGTGTTGTGCATACCATTCATCGTACAAGCTATGCTTCTATAATTGCAAGCAAATAAGCCTCCTTATCATGTAACTGTATTATCACAATACCTAAATATCCAGTCACTAAGCATTCCTAGATACAAGTATTGCTGACATCCTATTTTCATATTTTGCTTATTTAGTAGTATATGGTATCCTTCCACGTCCACCTAGTGTGGGAGCTTACAGCACTGGGTCTGTCATTTTAATTGTAAATGGGTACCTTTAGCAATGCTATTTCGACCATTTGTTGGAATCTTGTGCTCTATTGTCGATGTTAGCATTAGTTCTATGTTTTTACCCTTTTAGTTAGCTTGTGTAATTAAAGTTGTGGTGCAGCTTTTTTCATGGAATTATTAGGCTGCCATTTGGGTGTTAGTTATGCCTATATGTATTGTTTTGTTTTTGTTATATTGTCTGTTTCTGAACTTACTACCATTACTGCCACTGCTTTGCTTTTTAAAAATGTGTTTGCCCTTTATTGCAGCCTTCGGCCTAATTCAACAGTTGCTTTTCGTAACTTTGAAGAGGAGGCAAGACAGTCTGCTGTTTGGGATTCTGAACAGAATGCGACATCTAGTTCTCGTGACAATCTTGCTTCTTTATACCGTCCGCCTTTTTCTTTGATGTTTAATGGACCCTTTGATAAGGTAAGCTGGTTATCATTAATGCATGCTTATTTTTTGCCTCCACAATTACCATATGACACTGTTTTGGTCTTTGTTTATGTGACCAATGTCATAATCATCTACGATAAAAGTGCACAATGTATAATATGCATATCCTTGTGCTGGATCCCGCATTCCCGCTGTACTTCTTGAGCAGTAGAGCAGTAAGTTTGGTCTGATTAACTGGTCAACAAGAAACAGTGTCAATTATGTTTTAGGATGTGCTTTGTTATCAGTGTTTTTTATTGAAAAAATAACAGATGTCTACAGTAGTGTTATTGTTTATTTATCGTTCAATGACTTGCTACTCTTGAGTTTAAACTCCATAACATAATAATGCAAATCCTTTAACCCACTAATAAACTTGTAATGTAGGCAAAGTTAGAAGCTTCTTGTTTGGACAAATGGCTGTTAATCAATTTGCAGTCGACAGAGGAGTTCAGCTCTCACATGGTAAGTAGACTTTGTCTTGTTTCTGTGTTACTTCAATTGATCCTTCTGTTTATTACTTAAAGTTTTGACTGTTGAGTTGGTCTTTATGGAAGCTTAATCGAGACACCTGGGGAAATGAAGCAGTGGCTCAGTTAATTCGAACAAACTTTATCTTCTGGCAGGTTTGTCGTCCTATTCTGCTTCGATATCAGAGTCATGACTCTGACCCTCTAATTTGGTTTTACCTTGTATATTAGAATTTAAATTCTGTTATCGATAGCATAAACTTCTCTATTGAATGCTTCAGTTTTCCCCTACACTGACCTATGTTTGTTTAATTCTCAGTTATTGCCTTTATTTTTAAATGTGTGAAACATAGGTCTATCACGACAGCAGTGAGGGAAGGAAGGTATGCACCTACTACAAGTTGGTGTCTATTCCTGCCATTCTCCTAATTGATCCTGTCACTGGACAAAAAATGCGTGGTTGGAATGGAATGGTTCATCCAGACCGCTTGCTCGAGGTATTTGGGTACCTTATTTTGTTTTTCATATGTACTGTGCATGTAGCTTTTGCTTACATGAAAAATCAAATTGTAGCTATAAATAATGTCTCTACCTTGATACTTCTTTCTGAACCTGTACGTTACATAGGACTTGCTGCCTTACCTTGAAAAAGGTCCAAAGGAGCACCATGCTGTTCAACCTCAAAAGCGCCCTAGGCAAGTTGATCAAGAAACTTCTATGGGCAAGCAAGGTAGGGGTTTTATTGATTTTTGAATCCACAGCGCTACTTGTTTTTGTTTCTGCTTGAGAACAATTAGCTAGGAAAATTCAGTTTATAAGAATTATAAGCATACCTGGCGGCTGATCGTTTTATTCTTTCTTGAAAGCATACTCCGTGGCGTTTGGTGGTCAGCATTCTCCTTTAGAGTGCTCTTATGCACCGTTTACATGATTTCTTGGAAATTTGTGCATGAGGCCTACTTTTTTTCTTTCTTGAACACACACGAGGCCTACTCAAATTTTGATTTCAGAAAAAACAAGTTGATGATCTTGATCTTTTTATGATGTATCCCTGCTATTATTTGGTAACCTGTTATCAGCTGGCTACATTCAAAACATTACTTACCTTGTCATTTTACAAAAAAAAATTTAAAATTTTGAGGAATTTGCCATTTTACAATTGGTAAAAGAATAATGCTCAGTGTATATCTTTTGATTTAGGCAAAACAGCCCTTGAAGACGAAGATGAAGAACTAGCACGGGCAGTAGCAGCTTCCCTGGAGCAGGGTAAAGAAGTTGATAGAAAATCTGATGCTACCGATGAAATGGCTGAACCTGAGGACAAAAAGAAGCCGATTAAGCTGGAATACCCTCCTCTTCCTGAAGAACCTACGGGAAGTAGGGATCTTCTCTGCAGGGTTGCAATTCGGCTACCTGACGGTCGGAGGATCCAGAGGAATTTTCTGAATACAGATCCTATAAAGGTTGGACGACCAAAATCAATTTCCCTCGGTTTCATTTTTTTCTTCTCACTGATGTTTTATCTGTCGAACAACTGCAGCTCCTGTGGTCATTCTGCTGTCCTAAGCTGGAGGACGGGGAGAAGAGGCCTTTCCACTTTCTTAAGACCATTCCTGGAGCATCCCAGACCCTGGAATTTCGAAGTGATCTGACTTTTAAGGAAGCCGGGCTGGCAAACTCAATGATCAACCTTCGTTGGGACTAAACCCACTTCCATCCTGAACTTTGAACCTGTCTTGTTACTACTTGGGCTTGAAGGTGTTTTAGTTATTGTTCCTCAGATTATCGTTTTCTGGCCTGAAGATTTGGAGCCGAGGACAAACCTGTGGCCTGAGCTTAGTGTGGGAATTCCCTTTTGTCTGTCGTTCTTTTGTCTATAAACATTTCCCTAAGTATAGGACGTAGCTCTATTTACTGCACATATTTATCATAGTCCAGTACTGTGTACTGCGACATTTGACGCCCGGTGTTGTTTTTCTTTGGGTCTTGTCAAATGCTGAAAGAGAGGCAGCGCTAACTGGAGTTGTACTTTCCCATGTGCTGAATGCTCGTCTCTGCCCCTGGTTCTGGGTCTCTTCCTCCAATTACAACTGTCTTTCTACGTGGTCAGCTCGTTCTCCAGACTCCATTAAGTCTTGCCCTTGTGGGCCTTCAGTTATGATTTGTTGATCTAGGCGTTGTGCAGTTACGAGCTGGTCAGCCTGTGTACTGAGAAATGTTCGCATGGGCTCCGTTCCATGGTCCTTTGCTCGCCGTAACGTTCATGTCTTGCCAATTTTTTTTTTTTTTTTGCCTGTGTCTGCCGTTGGCTTGCGACGCAGTACAGAGACAGCGTGAGCTGTAACATGGTAACTTGCATAATTACCGTAGGTCGCCATGCTTTGGTTGCCTTGATAATTACCGTAGGTCGCCATGCTTTGGTTGCCTTGATGAGCTCCTAAAAAACATCAATCCCATGATGAGACGAGGTCAGTAACTCTGTCACAAGCTCACCTGCGTAATTACCTCCCGAGACATGGTAACGTCGAACCGGTGCGTGGGGAGTGGGGAGAGGTACTGCTGTCTGGTAGTGTGAGGTTACGGTCTGTGGAGTTTTGACCAGGCACGTTTGACTGGCAGCGTGGGACCGCGCTTATGATTTGCCTGCTGTGGTGCCTGCCTGCGCTGTTGCATTGGCCGGTGTCACTCTGCCAGTCGCAAACACACACAGAACCATTCGTCTTTCTCTCTCTCTCTCTCTCTCCTCCCTCCCCTGTTGTGGCCACAGCAACTGACCTCGAATTATTGCACCCGTGGTTCCTGGCTTCACTTCTCTCTCTCTCTCTCTCTCGACAGTGGACTCGCTACGGCGGTATAGCATAGCAGGAAGACGATTATGAGGAGGGTTTGGTTTGCCCGGAATCGCATTTATATACCCGTCATATATCTCGGACGCGCCACCGGCACCGCTGTAGCGGCATTCCAAACCCAATTATTTCACCGGAGATCTATCTCTCGGTCACTGTTGGCGAACGCATGCCCCTCCATGACTGTCCTTCTGAATCCTGAATTGAATGGCATCCGCTCCATTTATGTGCTCTCCTCCGTTGCGTTGCAAGCAAGAGCAGCTGCCCTGTGCCACTGCCCTGTATGTATGGGGTAGGGGCCTGGACCTTTTTCGCGCCTCCGACTGAACTATTTGGCGTTTTGGCTGGGTTTGTGTCTGCGTGGAGTAGTAGTACAATGCGTGCCAAGTAGTAGTACGCTTTTTGGCCGCATCTTCGGATCTTCTTTACACATGCATGAGCATCTATCTGAATTCTGAAGCTGGCTACAGTGTTTGCTGTGGAACGGAACAGGGCCAGACTGGAACGGGATACGCTGGCGCGTGGAGGATCGTGCCTTTTACAGGTTTGCATGCGCGGGCCGGGCGGATCCACTTCTGCATGCATATGCATTGCATGCCTACGAGCACCTTTTACAGAGCCGGCCGGTGGCCTGAGTGGAGCTAGTAGCATCCAATGCTGAGGGCTAGCTAGCTAGGTGTGGCTAGGAGCTAGTAGTAGCATCCAGTGTTGTTGTTGTACGACATGTGTAGGCCCCCCTTTGCGCTAATAGTCTCAAAGCACTTGGGCGTCCCGATTTTCTTCTTCAGAAACAGGATGCAACTTTTGTTCATTCAGAAATTTCCCCTCGTGACATGAGTATCATGAGAAGTTCTGGTGCATGCATAATTTTGTTTGGACATATGCATATATGATGCCTGGTGGACGTAATTGTACAATGCAACATTTTTATTTTATTGAGTTAGGAGGAAGAAGACAGCCAACAGAAAATAAAGCTGAAGTACTGCTACTACGGCGATCTCTATAGTAGTACGTATTTTGCAAGCTTACCATCACGAGAAAGCTTGAAGTTGACGTGGTGAAGTTGATGCTACGAGCTATCAGCATGATAGAGAGGCAGTACTACAACGGACTAGAGCAGTGGAGTACGAGTTCACACTGGGAGTGAAGGGGAGGGGCGTTTTGGGGAGATCAGCTATACGGGGGAGGGACGGATGTGGGTGGCATCTGTCTGCGGCCGGTCAAGGGAAACTTTGACTACGGACCTGAGAGCGGTGACAGCGGAGATTGTCAGGCCTTCTCTGACACACAAAAAAGAGGAGAAATCCACACGTTACTAATTATCCATTCCCAGATGATCAGTTCATCGCCATGTGGAGGAACCTGTACCTTGGAGATCCTTAGCTGATTCTATGCTCTCAGCTGACATGCTTATGCTTATGTAATGTAGCACTAGCATTAGGGTGGGTGGCATCGAATGAAGCCGAATCCGTGCTCTCAATCAAGGCGTGTTCGGCACTCTGTTTGTGCCCTGCCCGCTGAGTCGCTGATCATTCAGAGATTTCTTCACTAACTACCCCAGTCCAAATGTCCAATCCTTCCAGCGGCGCGCGCCAACTGCCCCCAACAGGATGCGTCTATGTAGGCTTGGTAGGGGAGGCGGAAAGACCAGACTGCCCCCACCACAAGCTAGCTGCTTGTGAATATGGAAAGCAGAGAGAGAGAGAGAAGTGAGAGTGAGAGTAGTGAGTGACTCAGGCAGATCGCGGAAGGGACAAAGGCCGGCAGGTCCGTCTCGTCCTTGCACTACCCCTGATAGTGAGAGAGAGATAGAGAGAGGGGTGATGGGCGGATGCCGACAACGCAGCGGTCCACCCTCTCTCTACCAGCAGCAGCGACCGCATCTCCGTCCCTCCTGCTTCCTGCTTCCTGCTTCCTTCATAGACCACGCTTTACATCCCAAGCCCCCACCGCCGGCGAGCTGGTCCTTACTCAGGAAATCCGGTTTACCCACACGGCGACCGGCGTTACAGTCGGCTGGCGATTACGAAGAAGAAAATAACAGAGAAATGGTTGCATGCGCGTGTGTGTACTCGGGCGTCTCCACGCTTTGGACTGCAGGATCATTACGCAGAAAAGGCTGGGGAGGTCAGCATACGTGATGCCTTTTCCGTGGTGGATCCTCCTTTCGTAAAGCCTAGCCAAGTGCCCAAGTGGAGAAAAGGGAACAAACCAGCTCAAATGGTTGTTATATTTTTCTTCTTCTTCAGGAGGAATAACTAGCCAGCTCACAGTCGCAACTGTATCTAGCTAGAGCAGCTAAAAAATATCTGAACGGACAAATCGCAACGAACGCTCTACGTGAAGAGCTAGAGCCGGAGTTACATATAGGTCTCACCATCTACTTTGTTTTATCAGCATCATGAAACCAAACTTTGTTTCAGTAACGAGAACGAAGAATTAATCTCTTCTTTCTCCTCCATTAATGTCATGTGTACGTATCATCTTTGGAGTAAATTCTGCTGACTGCTATTTCCTCGGTCCCAATTTAATTGACATATTGAAGCTTGATACGGAAATTAAGAAGAAGTATAAAAGATATGTGTATAGAAAACGAGGAGAAAAGAGATAGAGATAGAGATGTATTAGGAAGAGAGAAAGATGTATCGGAAAGTAAGAATGTCAATTATTTTGAAAAAATTAAAAAGAACTAGAATGTCAATTATTTTGATACGGGGAATATATTAAAAGGTGGTCATTGTTCGATACAGTATTTCCTCGACGCGTTCTGCGTCAGGAAATATTTAAGAAGTCGTTTATTGCAATAAACCCTGACGAGACGGCGGGGCTGTGCTAATTAACATGCGGCAACTCGTGCATGCGGTCATGCGCTTATGTCTCTTACGTGTCGGCATGTAGGGTTCGTTCCAGTTCTAGATCGGGCTAATTAAGTTTTAGCGTGCCGCCTTTGGTTGATGCGATGTGATTTGACCTCGCACAACGCATGCATCTCTGTGCTGCGCGTAACGATGAACACACGCGCGATCGGCCATGCAAACGCACCGCACCGGGGGCACTCGATCACCATGGCGCCGAACACAGATAAGCCCTTGCATGTGCGTCGTTTGATATGTATTGTTTAGTATTTTCTTTATTTTCCTTCTCTTGCATTTCCACATGGAATCACTCAAACGCATTTGCATCATGTAATCGTTGTTTTGGTCAATGAGATTTAGGTAGAGGCCTTCCCTCGCCTCGACTTCTTCAAAAAAAGAAAACATAGATAAGCCTTTTCTACAAATTAATTGCGACAATGTCAAATTATATACTACGTACGTGTTGTCGGTAAAACGTCACGGTAATTTGATGGATTCAGGGATAGGCGCGTGGCGACAGCATTTTTCTTTAACATAGTAGGCTCGGCTTTTGGGACAATTGTACTTGGTAATGATACAAAGGAAGACGGTACAGGGATCTGGTACTTGGAGATATAATACGAGAGAGTGAGGTGCAACGATAAAATCAGTAAACAACAAAGTACTCGTACCACTAGACAACGGTGCGTGGCTAGATATGGTACGGGGATCTACAAGTCACGTCAATCCCGCAGACCGGGCCGGTGGAAGAAGCAGGTGATCGCATGAGTACGCTCGTTGAACGATTATCATGCATACAGGTAGATGATACACACACACGATGACACGAGGGCGAGTACGTAAAGGTAGCTCGAGATATTTTTTTTTAGGTTTGCTTGTTTGGTTGGAAGGAAGCTTGAACTCTCGAGTCCATCCAATGCGAGGCAAGGCAAGAAAGCAAATGGCAGAAGCAGCAGCCGAGTTCATGCATGCAGCTAAGCTTAGCATCAGGGGGCGCAGAGGATGATAGGCCCCACGGCGGGGGTATCAGGTTTCACATGACAGCGACGAACGATGCTACTCGACACTCGTCTCTAACTCTAATGATCGCTGTTTGCGACAAACCCCAGAAACCCAAGAAACGCAACACAAGCAGAAGCACTTCCTCCTCGGTCTACTGATAAGTGATAGTAACACACTGGCTCAACAACAGCAGCAGCAGTCAGCACTGTCCGCTGCTCTCTCTTTCAGTCTCAGTCAAGTGCAAGAGAGAGAGAGAGAGAGAGAGAGAGAAAAGCAAAGGAGAAACAACCAAATTACATGCACGCGGTGCACCTCCAAAAAATTTCTACTAGTCACAGCCTCCAAACTCTCACATCCACAACAAATTAATCACCTTAATTACTTACATATTTTCAGCCCGGATTGCAAACACTACACATCAACTAGCTAATTAAGCAGGCGTCTCTCTGATGAGTGATGAGCTTCCATCCAGCATCAGCGGGAGGAGTCGCCGCTGGTGCGGTGATCAGTGACGAGCGAGTGGATGGCGCTGGAGAGGCTGTTGACGGCGGAGATGAGGCCAGCGAAGCCCTGGCGGCGCACCTCGGTGCGCTCCTCCTCGAGCCGAAGCCGCCGCTCCTCCAGGCTCAGCAGCTCGCGGTGCCGCCGCTCGCGCTTCTCCTCGCACGCCACCATCGTGCGGGCTAGCACGGTGGCGCTGCGCTCCACGCTGGAGCCGAGCCGGTTCAGACGCCGCCGCTTCGGCTCCGGCTCGTCCTCCGAGCCATCCTCGTCGCCGGACTCCGACGAACTAGACAGCTCCTCGCCTGCATCATCAATTAAACGTCTGCAGTTAATTACTCCAAATTCTGGAGCTCAAACAATGTACACTACTACAGCTACAGAATTACTACAGTATTTAGCTAGCATACATTAAGAAAAAACAAATGTCAGAAGTATGCTAGTATTCATGATCTCAGAGGAGAAAGAAAAGGTGCTTTATTATTAGCTTCTGCTGCATGCTTGCACGGTTGCTCCAAGCTTTCAGGCTTTACAAATGGATCTTGCCGAGCCGAGGCCTTTACAAAGTGATTGCAACCTTTGTTTCTTTGCAGCAGCAATGGCAGCGCAGATGAGCGAGCAGTTGCAGTGAGCCATAATTTTATTTCCCTGTTGACGAATTGAGCCTCCATAAACTACTGAGCGGCAGGATTCTCCTCCGCCTACTTTGGCATGCATGAGCTGCGCAGCTTTATTCTACACTACACCAGCTAAGAGTAGCATTATTACCCCGGGAACCAACAGTACTACTGTAGTAAAAGGGTTAAAAGTGAGTGATCCCGGTCCCGGCAGAGGTAAATAATTACACCCAGTCAGTCCAACTGAACGCAATACGAGTAGTATCTATCTCCCCCAATCATAACGCATGGCTTAAATAAGCCGGTAGGCGGTCCCACGTGTCAGTTTGAGCGAAACAGTAAATGGACGGATAGATACTCCTAGATGTAACAGCTGGGTTGCAGTATTAAGTACGGGCACGCGCGCGCGCCGACCATACCGGAAACCGACGTCGTCGTCGTGGTCGTCGCCGGCGGCGCCATCGCCGACGGCATGGGCAGGTGAAGCGGCGCCGGAAGAGGAGTAGGGAGCAGCGGCTGAGGCTTCGGCGGCGGTGAAGCAGGTGGAGGCGGAGGCGGAGGAAGCGTGAGCGGTGGCGGCGTCGTGCCGGCGATCGCGGCGCCCCCTCGTCGCGCGGCGCGGCGGGAGAGCACGTCGGAGAGCGCGTGGTAGACCTCGGCGGCGAGGTTGGTGGGGAGGTTGTTGTCCTTGCGGTCGTGGCGCTCCATGGCCCAGTAGGAGGCGATGGTGATGCTGGGATTGGATGCGCGCTTGGCCTCGTGGTCGCGGACCTTCTTGTAGTCGCGGAGGAGGTTGTCCCACTTGTCGTTGCACTGGTTCTGGCTGCGCAGGCACCCCTGGCTCCAGCAGTAGTTCTCCACCCACTTCCACCGCTGCTCCGCCGACCGAGGCGTCGTCGGCGGCGACCCCAACCCCAACGCACCACCTCCTCCTCCTCCGCCTCCGCCGGCGCGGCGGTCGTCGTCCAGCCGCTTCGCCGTGATGAGGATCAGCGTCTCGTGGAGGGTCCAGTTGCCCTTGCGGTAGTCGCGCGCCGGGGACGGGGGCGGCGGCGGCGGAGGCGCCGGGGAAGGCGGCGTCATCGACAGGTGAGGGTGCGGCCGGTAGTGTGCCAGCGGCGAGGCAGCTGCGGCGGAGGAGGACGGCGAGGGGTCCGAGGAGGAGGAGGCCCCTGCCGCCTTGGCTACGGTGTTGCCCGACATCAATCAACTACTATGGGGCTACTAGGAGGATGGATGGACATTGGGATGCCAAGCAAAGCAATGCTGCCGCTGTGTCTGCGGCTGCGCGACCCCCCGTATTTACATGCCACGCCGTTGCGTTGCGCTGGGTGGTGGTTTAGTGGTGGCGTTAAGCAAGGCATAAGCAGAGCGTTTCACAGCCAGCGTTGGGTGTCAATGTGTGTGTGTGTGTGTGTGCAGTGCCAGTGGTGTTCCATGTGACTAGTGGGGGCTGACGACCTCTGTCTGAGCTCCTCGCCTCGCCTCTCCTCCTCATCTCATGTGACAGTGCCAGAGCCATCACCAGGCTCCTCTGTTACGCCTCATTTCCCGTCGCTTCTTTTTCAGTTTTTATCGAAACTGTGCTTAAAGTCTTGCCACAGAGACAAAAGGTGATCAAGAAGGACCTGCCTTAATGCTAGCCGTGTAAGCTACTAACTACGAACGAAACCTGATATATATCCACCAGCAGTAATCTCGTGGAGCACCACCGCGCGCCTGTCCCGTAGCTGCCGGCGTGTCCTCCTCAGTTCCGGGCACAACCCGGGGCCCCTCCCAGCGCCGGCCGGCCACGCCATTTCCACCCACCAGATGAGAGTACCCTCCTCCTCCCTATGGCTATTCTCTTTCTCTCCTAGGAAAAAGGGCTTACTGTTTCCAGTGATTGTGCTTTGCCGCTACTGTAGGACATACTACTGTACCAAACAAACAGCATGCACCACCGCAAACTGTTTACTGAAAGCGACGAAACAAATCTTTTTACAAATAAATTAATATATGCTTGTTCCAATTTAGCTTATTGCCAATGATTGTTTGTTTGAAGCAAAAAATATATTACACCACACGCGAAAATCATCGAGGAGCCTTTTTGGCCGGCGGCGCTTGTTGATGCATTTGCACACATGAATCTTTAGGATCGAGTGCTACTACTATATATCTCGTAGTAGTAGTAGTAGTAGTAGTAGTAAAATACTCCAGGAATCCATGACAATCATTTTGTTTTACCAGCAGAAAAGTCCCCACAGGCTGCTGCACACTTAGAACCAGAAGCAGCCTAGCCTCAGGTCCACTCCAGGAATTCTACTTGTAGATGTGGCACTCTGGCCTTCACTTTTCGCTGCATTATGTTGGAGTTGGACGGCCACCGGCTCCTTTTTCTCTTCTCTTCCAGCCTACAAAATGAGGGGGGAATGAATGGAACGAATGATCGTTCGCCTCTCCAACTAGCAAATCAGCCTATCACAGTCCTACAGCCCTAGCTCTGCAAGAGGTCATCACCACAAGGAACATTCTTCACCGAATTATGGCTTTTTCCTAGTAGCATGTGTAGTAGGTGTTGGTTATTGGTTGCCTTTTGTAGCATAAAAGGAAGGGAAAGCCAACTCACCTGGATAGCTCAAACGCAACCTGATGAAATGCATGAGATGCCACCATTTTTCTTGGGCTTCACTGGATGGACAAGTGAGTTGCCTACCTTTTCGTAACAAAAAGAAAAAAAGGAATGGATATAAACGAGTTAATACGGGATCACGACGCAGACTGTTACTGCTGCCGTTGTGTTCGGTGCGTGGTGGGATGGACGTGTTCTGCTCTCTGCAGCCCAGGAGAGCTACAGTTCCAGAGATGCCAAACTGTTCATGGCTTTTTTGAGCGGAAGGGAGGCTGGGGTGGGCTGGGCCTCGGAGAACCAATGCAGCCCAGCCGTAAGGACACTGATCGACACACAGTGACAATAAACCTTTTGAAAAAAAAATTACAGCAGTTAAAACTAACAAAAAAAAGGATTAGTGAACAAAAAGTTCATTTGGAGGTGCGGGGAATCGAACCCCGTGCCTCTCGCATGCGAAGCGAGCGCTCTACCATATGAGCTACACCCCCTTGGTGTCCTGGACATAAAATAGATTTTACTTATTAATACTAAAGGCTTCTCAGATTCCTCTCGATATTTTATTCTTGAGCTGTTAATTATGGGGCATGGGCGTGAAGGATCGAAAATTTGAGGTTAATCACCTGTTCTCACTACTGATACTGCATTCGCATACGAGATCAACCAGTTGTTATTTCATCAAGAAAGCAATAATCATCCCGCTGGACAAGCTTCAGGGCTTCACGGCCAAATCACTAACCATCGATCCGGCTTATGAGCTCTGATCTGCCAGCAAGATCCAGAAGCGATCGATTCGCCGGCCGCCGTAGCAGCATTTCAGCCGAGAGACGAGCCGCACCAATCGCAAGCTGTGCAGCCCGGCATGCCGGTCCCATCTTTGGATCACTTGTCAAACTGGTAAGCAGTTACCTGGTTTGTGCACGATCAAATGACACAATGCTGAAGAAATATATATTGTAATTTCTATCAGAAAATGTTTGCGAATCTCACTTCGCACCACCTGTGACATACACAGGCTACAGATAAATGTCAAATGTATTGTATCCTTCCACAGGCTTTATCAAAAATTACAACCAGCATACTCATCGATTTGTACATCGATGATTCAATTCAATCACCTATACAATTGCGTGCTACTCCAAAACAATTTTGACCCTCCAATCAACTACTTCTAGAGACACAAGGAATGCTCATCAATTAACTACTTTTGAAATAGGCTAACAAATATGTAGAGCACATTCCTAGAATCAATCATGCTGCTGCAGATCTTTCATTATCAGGGTCATCTAAATTTAAGGCTTCCAATAACTTGGGCCATGACTCGGGTATTCCTCCTGGAAGATTGAACTCCAAGAGTTTTCCCCGTGCTCTGTAGAATTCCTCCACTGGTTTGCTCTGCAAAGAGGACAGCTCAATTAGAAATGATACCAGTATTGGCGATTCAATATCTAATGTAATCCAACAGTATAGGATTTTAAAGAGCATGCGTGCACCTTACTGAGTCCGAAATGATACACGAAAACTTCTAAATGGCAAATCAACCACATGTTTGTGGATATTCTTCTACAATAGACTAACAGTACAATGATGAAACCATAATTTCACAAATCTAATCTCACACATGCGATATTCATACAAGCATATAGGCTACTTGATTTATCTATAAAAATGAATCACTAGTGCAGCGTACAAGCACAAGTGGAGTACTCAGATGACATAAGTAGAGAAATTTAACCAACAAAAACTGGAGAGAAAATCTCGAGCCACTGTAACATACCAAATCATGGTAAACACGTAGTCGCTCCTTAACCACCTCTTCAGTGTCGTCTGCTCTACTAATTAGCTTTGATTCGCACTGAGGAGGAGGCAGTAGTGGAGGCATGTACATTCGAGGTCCACCATTCTCGCCCTCGATATTAATGTCTGCCACATTGAAATTCCCTCCACATTGGCTGCACATCCTTCTACCAAGACATTTTGCAAGGAGGGCTTCTTCCCGCAGCTTCAGATTAATCACCAGATCAATATCTGTGACTCCTTCAAGTATTTCCTGACCAAGCACATGACAAGTTTATGTCAGGGGAAAGTGAATATTAACAGTAATTAGGTGATATTCAGTTGTTCATTGATACCAAATGTCGATGATGATATATTGATATACGCAAAAGAAATCCAAGGATACAATTCTGTAGTTCATTGCTGGAAGGTACATCAAGGTAAATGTATGCAACTCTTACCAACTCATGCATGGTTAGTATGTTTATTTAGGCTACCCATTCATGAGATAAAACCAGAAAGACAAAAATTCAATAAGCTGAACTACAACAACTAAGGTTTTACAGCAACAAGTTTGCTACACATTATAGGTTTGCATAAGATAAAATCACCCCAAAGAAAGTGCAAATGACTATGAGGCAAGTATGTGTTTTTGCATACTTACGGTCAGGTCAAATAACTAGCTCACCGCTTGTCTTATGGTCCGTGGGAAGCCGTCAAGGATGAAACCCAATTCACCCTTTTCCTCTCCCTCTTCAAGGCGCTTGGACAGAAGATTTATGATGATCTCATCAGACACCAGTTTTCCATGATTGACAATCTCAGCAAGCTGGAAATAAAACACACATGCAACAAATTTATGGAACAACATGCAACATAGTAAGCAGAGAGACAGTGCCAATTTCATTAATTCAAGAGGGATTAAGTAGAGAGACATAAGTTTGAAAAAATATTATCACAGGAGTCCAAATGGGCCATATGAAATTGCATTAATAATGATATGACAACTAAGATTTAGCTGTTATCTACACCATCAGCCAAGCGGTTAATCTATCGTTTCACTGACATAAGCTTTTGTTTCAATAAAGTCTGAGATTCTAACAGGCTTTACAAGCTTGTGTTGAGTATATGGGTTTTATTAGCCACAATATACTCTTTGAAATCATTCCACTCTACTTCAATAATTCGGATTTTGTTTCCTAAAAGTCTTGCAAAATAATCAGCAGCTCTGTGAGCTGCATTCCCAATGAGGATTACATACAAACAAATTGTGGGGACATGCGTGCAAATGACGAGCGAGCTCGTTTACACTTTGCAGACGATGCTCCAAGTAATACGGCGCAGCTGTGGTGTGAGATTGCAGTACTCCTACAACAGTCATCGCTCGTGTACGTATCACAATTTTCTGGAGCTAAACTAGTTATCAATAATAAACACCTGGGCAGGGGATCCATCAATCTAAACAGTATCGTTCGGGTGGTGGGCGGCGTGCTTCGTTACCTGTTTGGAGTGGGGACCGGGTGAGGCGAGCGCGTCGCGGACGAGGTCGCCGGTGGCGATGTGGGGGACGTCGAGCAGCTGCGAGAGGCGGCTGGCGTAGGTGCCCTTACCCACGCCTGGGCACCCCAGGAACACCCACTGCACGCGCCTCCCGTCTTCCCGATCCCGCCCCTTGCGACCGGCCGCCGCCGCCGCCGCCGCCCTCAACCCAGCTGCAGCAGCCTCCTTCGAAGGATCCGCTGCCGCCGACAGGCCTCGCCGGGACGCGGCGGCGCAGGCCCGGATCGCACGAGAGATCCCCGCCATCTCGTCGCTCGGTGGACGGAGTAGCGTGCAGAGATATTTCGTTTTTTTCTTCTCGTCTGTTCGTGGCTTTGGGTGTTTGAGTTCGACACGGAGAGAGAGAGGACAGCCGTGTTCGTTAGGTATGGTTAGACGCGTGTCTGGTCAATGACGAGTGGGCCCGTAGGAAGTGAGTCCATGGTTTTAAACTGTTGTGTCACGTGTGTAAAATTGAAAAGGTCGGCGGCATTGGAGGAGAGGAATCCACGTGGTATCTTTCTAGATTCTGCCTCAAACTGCGCTATTTTTGTTCCATTTTTTGAAAGGAAACTTTGCTCTTTTCTTTACTTTATCGTGTGAGTGTTGCGATCGCAAATGTCACCGTGATCTACTCGCGTCACGCTAAGGAAAATTTCCCAACTCGTTCCTTGGGCCCGGCAATTCACATCTCGGTCAACAAGGTAACTTCTACGAAAGCATGCTGCCGACCGGGCCGGGCACTCACCTACCGACGTGCTTGCAGGCTGACAAAATACACGCAAAGAAAGCAACTAAGCAAGCACAGCCAAATACATAATGCATTCATAACCCAAGCACGCCTCACTACTCACTAGCAGTTAGATGAAAATGATCTTCTTCAATTATATTTCATTCAAATACATGTAATATCATCAATGTGTTGAGTGGATCAATCAGGCATATCCACTCATGACTTTATTCCAAACAAAAAGATACAAATTTTATGAAGTCCGCAATACTCTCCGCGTGCCGGCTTGGATTGGATCATGCCTCTTTATTGCCTCACTGGTTTTTAGCAAGCTGCAGCCGCCAATTGATCGAATCCAAAGCGTAGCTCGACGAAGCTGTTCAAGTCCTGCAAATCTGCAGGGCGACAGTGCCAGCAACCTCCTCCCATGCCGCGACCTGGACGAGGTCCGGGACGCCCTTCTGCTTCAGGAGGCGCTTC
Source organism: Eleusine indica (assembly GCA_030378355.1). Lineage (NCBI taxonomy): Eukaryota > Viridiplantae > Streptophyta > Magnoliopsida > Poales > Poaceae > Eleusine > Eleusine indica. The sequence goes on along the minus strand of CM059502.1, from coordinate 1,122,012 downwards.
CGGCACTCCTCGGCGGCTGCGAGGCCTGACGAGTAGGCGCCGTGCACGGACCCCGAATGGTCGGCACTGGCAGCCTCGCCGGCGAAGTACAAATTGTCGACAGGTGCAGAGAACCTCTCGCAAACGTCGGCCGGCTTTCCAACCATGTCGCACGAGTAGGATCCGAAAGAATTTGGATCAGAGCCCCAGCGCGACACCAAATACTGTGTCTGTTGCAAAAGAGATCAATCAGCAAATCCCAATGAGTCAGTCACATGAAGAGGCAGTCAGAAATACAAATAAACAGATGGTATCAATTAGATCACTTACAGGTTCAGTGGCACCAGGCAGCATCTTCTTCAGGTGAGACATGACCAAGCCGACGGCTTCCTTGTCTGACAGCTTCTCCACCTCCTGAGCGAACCTTCCAGCAGCCATAAACACGAGCACCGGATTGCCGGTGGCCTTGTGAAGGTTCAGGAAGTACCCACAAGCTTTAGGAGTCGGGCCAACCATTCCCAGCACTTCGACGTTTGGCCAGAAGACTCGGTCGAAGTGCATGGCGATCTTGTTCTCAATACCGACACCGAGGTCCTCTATGGCGGAGGTCTTCCAAGAGGGAAGTTCAGGCTCAAACTTGATTACCTTTGCCTTGAGAACACCGAGTGGCACAGTGATTATGCAAGCGTCGGCAAAGTAGTTTGTTCCATCCTCTGTACTCACCACAACTCCATTGTATTGCCGGTTAATTTTGGAGACCCTTTGGTTAAGACGGATGTCGAGACCTTGAGCAAGAGCCTGAATGACAGGGTAGTATCCATTTATCATCAGCCCATGTCCACCAGTAAGAAGACGCTCCTGAGTTGGAGAGGAACAAAGGATCAGATTTTACAAGAACTAAGCTAGCAAATTCTGTCCTACTACAAAGCAGATACTACGAATTCACTCTGAACTTTTGCATTGCACTAACCTGATCCCAGTTTTTCAAAGATATTTCATCAGCATCTGCAGCAAACCATGCCTCGAGCCGGCAGACACACCATTGCAAGACTTGATCATCTAGCCCTTCCAGCCTACAGATCAGGCACTATTGGTAAGTATTTATGCCAGCCAACAACAAAGGGTTTTGTGATTTATCAAGTAAAATAAATCATGAGTGTACGAGAGTACAAACTTTAAACTGGGGTTCCTCTCAAACACAATAGAGATAGCTTGTAGAAGGGGCATGTCATGCTCCTGCTCGTCACGAACTTTCATTGTCTGTAACGCAACATGTATCACAGAGTAAGCCAGACATGATCTTAAAAAAATGCTACATGTCTTAAAAAAATGCTACAACACAGCTTAGAACGAGTTCACTATGTACCTCTGCAAGGATCCTCTCGAACGTCTCTCCAACTTTAGCAACTGTCTCCTTTGGGACTTGATTGCCGTGCTTATCGAAAAGAGCATAGCTTTCCCAATCATGATCATATAGGACAGAGTTATCATCGCTAGTGCGGTATAATCTGAGCCCAAGATAGCCGATCAATGGTGCCAGAGAATTCTCCTTACAAGCACCGTGCAGCCTATATTTAATAATCACCAAGACAAAAGTTAGTAAGCATCATCGAGAAAAATCTGTGCACTGGGGTAAGAAATTCGAGCTCAGCCTCAGCCGACTAACCATGAGGCTCCCATATCAATTGGGCATCCGAATGAGTAATCGGTATGAACACGACCACCAATACGATCTCTGGACTCCAAAAGGGTCACCTGCGCGCGGAGAATCAGAGTCAGTTTACATTAACGTACACTGAAAATTACTGTTATGTGAAAACCCATCACTCGTCACTTACCTTGAATGAGGAATTAGACAGAGCACGAGCAGCAGCAACCCCTGAGATGCCCCCACCGATCACAATGACGGATGGAGGGGATGTGCACCGCCTTTCAATGGTTGGGAGCAAGAGGCCTAACCAATCAGATTTTATAATTAATTAAAATTCAATTAACGGGATCAGATATTATCAACAAAATATTAAGGGAATAAATCAGATTTCAATTAGCATCAATTGAAAAAAAAAGATGTTTATCAACAACCAATTAAAGGAATAAAACAAATTTTAATTAGAATCAATTAAGGAATCAGATATTTATCAGCAATCGATTAAGGAAGTAATCGAATATGATATCTATTTTTCTAGCAAAAGCAAATTCTATCTGAACAAAGTTAGATAGGACTGTTACTGAATGGTAAAAACTCTGCTCCAAAATTTCCTATCAATATAAAAGTTCCCCTTGGTCTAACAACATGCTAAAATTTATTAAAAACGAATGAAATACAGGGAAAACATTCAGTAGTCAGTACCTCCAGTTTTGAAGCCATTGGGATCCATAGCTGCCGTCACCGTCGCCAAGGAAGAAGAACAGGAAACAGAGGATTGAACAGCAGAAATTCCCTCCGTCTCCACAGACGCAACCGCGAACGCAATCGCAGTTTACAACAGATTACTCGTACTACTATTATTACTGTTTAAATTGGAATTACTATTGATACTACGTATGGGAATTGAGATGAAGAAGACGAAGACGAGGAGGCCGTCCTGGCGGCGGGCGATGTCGGTGCAGCGGCGGTGCGCGTAGCAGCTCATACCCCTATCTGGCTCCAAACCGGCAACTCGGGATCCCCCACACCTTCGTGATCTCCTCCGACGACGACGATCCGATCGGGCGAAGAGAAGGTTGTTCCTTGGTTCTTTCTTCTCCGGGGAAGGTGGGTTTGATCTGGGTGGCGTGCGTAGATTTTTTGGGGGGATGGAGGAGTTTGCGGCTCCGCTTCCCTGTTGGGTGATAGTTGTTGGGTTACTTTGAAGATGAAGCGTGCGGTCCTGGGGGGCCGCTTGCTTTATATAGACGCCAGACGAGAGGAGAGGTAGAAGTCGGCAACGACCCGGCACGGCTGGCGCCTTGCTTGCGAACCCGCGTCGGCCTTTCCGGCATAGTTGGCGCCTTTTTTTTTAATCGTATTACGCCTTCTCTGGTGCCGTGACAAAATTGACTGGCTGCCGAAAAATCCGTGTAGTGATGACGAATCATGTGGATGCTTTTTGCGTGGTCGTGCGACAGAAAGAATAGGAATTGCAGATTGTGACACCAGATATTACCCTGGAATAGAATGGATCCGTTTAATTTTTTATTCACTCGATCGTGGAACTATTGCTGGATGTGCATTGTTAGGGTTCAAAACAGTGACGGAAATTCTCGATATACTGACAATTATTTTTGAAAAAACAAGAAATAAAAAAATAATTATGGGAAATGTGAAAACAATAACGGAAATGAGAAAACCTTGACGGAAATAAAAATGAAAACAATAGAGCCGATTTCGATCGAATAGACGGTATACCGTATTTTTTTAAAATTTTTCGTAAAAAATATCGAATTTCTGAAGGAGTAACCTTTGTTACCGAAATAACTAAGCTTAAATGTACCTTACCATCATTAACCTAAGATTCATAGTTCAAAACTTCTTTTTGACTCCTGATTATTATTGCGTGTACCCTATAACACCTCTTAAAACTATTATTTTTTCATATGTCATGTCACTCTAATTTATTATCTCAACTATGTCGATGCGAAATTATTTTCGTCGTGCTAGATGAATAGTATGATTAATTATGTGATTATATTGACGTGAGTATCTAACATAATGTAATAACCGATAGTTATCGATCATGATTATCAATTTTCGATCGATATCGATATATTTTCGTACCGATAATTTCATTTTTGATTCACGACAGTATCGTTATTGTTTTCATTTCCGAGCTTATCGGTTTCGTTTTTATTTTTTACTAAAAAATATGATTGAAAAATGGTAATGCTAATTTTCGATCATTTCCGATCGTTTTCATCCCTATGCATTGTGCAGAATTCGGTCACGTATTTCTTTTTTTTTTCTTTTAAAAAAGGATGGTCTAGTAATTTTTTATAGTATTGTTTAAGCTTAGCTCTCAAAAGACTGTCTCACTCACCGATATTTTCCCGCAATCTGAACAGTTGCTTCTCGGTATTGGATTAACTCGAGAGATCCCATCCTTTTCTTTCCTTTCAGCTGTGGCGTGGTTTTGGCAATTCCATCTCTTCTCTTTTTACTTTTTTTTAGCTCACTTTCACACCCAGACAGTGTAGAGCTTTCTAGAGAAAACAAAATCACCAGATATTTCTAGACTTCTAATCCAGATGAATAGGTCCGTTTTAGTTCCATCCGGACAAACACACACAAGGGGGAGTCAAAAGAGTCCAAACGTTAACAATAGCAACAGCTTCGAGCAGACGAGCTAATCGATAAACAACGGAGATGCACATGATACCATGAAATTCTAATACTTTCCAAGAAGAAAGTCTAAGATTAAAGTTATTACATCAAACCGTGGCAGCATAACAGCTTTGAAGGCATTACTGCAAAGCAGCTACAGTGTTAGCCTTCTACGCTGCAGGATAGATAATACGACACATAATAGATAGCTTCGTTCTTCTCTTACAGCCTGGATATCTGGAAGGGAACCATGACTTCAGTCATCTCCTCCCTCATAACAATCTTTCCGACCTGGAACAGGTCCGAGATACCTAGCTGCGTTGAGAGACGCCTTCGGCAGTGCTCTGCAGCAGCAATGCCTGACGAATAGGCTCCATGCACCGAACCAGAGTGATCGATGCAGGCGGCCTCCCCAGCGAAAAACAGGTTGCCCACCGGAGCACAGAATCTTTCATATAAGTCAGCTGGTTTTCCCACCAAGTCGCACGAGTAGGAACCAAGGGAATTTGGGTCACTGCCCCACCTTGAAACCAAATACTGAACCTGGAGAAGGGCAGCACTAGCATTAGGAGCAAGAAATCGTTGCACAGATACTGATAGTTGAAGAATTTTCAGTGTATTCACTGTGCGAACTATGGAAATAGATATCAAATGCTCACCGGTTCGGTTGCCTCTGGTAGCATTTTCCTGAGCTGAGACATGACGAAGTTCACAGACTCTTCGTCCGATAGCTTCTCAATTTCATACGCAAATCTTCCAGCTACCATGCATACCAGGACTGGATTTCCCGTGGCTTTGTGGAGGTTGAGAAAGTACCCACAAGCATTCGATGTTGGGGCAACCCTACCTAATACTTCTACATTGGGCCAAAATACGTTGTTGAACTTAAGGGCTATCTTGTTCTCGATGCCAACACCAAGATCAGATATTGCTGAAAGTTTCCATTCTGGTAGCTCAGGCTCAAATTTGATGATATTTGCCTTAAGAACGCCGAGAGGAACAGTTATTATAGCAGCATCTGCAATAAAACTTGCCCCATTTTCCACACAAACAATGACTTTATTGTAACGCTGGATGATTTTTGTGACCCTGAACAGAACAAAGAAAGAAAAAGAGAGATAATAAGTTGACTATTTGTGTCATATATACTAATTGACGTGCTCCAGTAAAATGTAAATCAGTTAACTACTTGACTACTGTCACAAGAGTTATTCTGCATACCTTTGGTTGAGGTGAATATCAAGATCTCGAGCGAGAGCTTTGATAACTGGATCATAGCCATTGACCATAAGCCCATGCCCACCAGTAAGAACATGTTCCTGCAAATTAGCGAAGTCACTTATATTGTCATGTAAGTGTAAGCTTGTGTGGTGCATGTTAGGATGCAGTGCTAATTTTAAAGTACAATTTGGCAGAGTAAGATCCTTGAGCATAACTTCGATAGAGAATAAATCATTTTCTATATGAGCATATGAACACAAAATGTTCCTCATAGCATACCTGATCCCAATTTTTCAGAGATATATTGTCAGTGTCCGTAGCAAACCATGCTTCCAGTCTGCATATGCACCACTGCAGCACTTCATATTGCAAGCCCTCCAGCCTGGACATGTAAGCTGACACCATCAAATATCTGAACACATTACCATGGCATAATTAGGTGACTTTTAAACTCCACTTACCTCAGATGTGGATTCCTGTCAAGCACAATTGATATGGCTTGATTAAGAGGCATGTCATTTACATTTTCATCTCTTACTTTCAACGTCTGTCATGTTATTAACAAGTAAGCTTATTATAATTCCACAAAAGCATCGAATGGATAATATGTGTGTGGTAAAGAATGCAGTACCTCCTTAAGAATTTTCTCAAATGTTTCCCCAACTTTGGTAACTATTTCTTGGGGAACTTGGCGACCATGCTTATCAAATAAAGCATAACTGAATAAACAGAAACGAATCTTGTAAGAGAAGAAAAGCCAAACAAGATAGAAGAGATCACACGCTTTGCTCCTTATGGACTATCTGTTACCTTTCCAAATCGTGGTCATACAGCACAGAGTTATCACCACTTGTGCGATACAATCTAAGCCCAAGCATCCTAATCAATGGTGCCAAAGAGTTCTCATTGCATACGCCGTGCAGCCTGAATCAGGATAAAAGCATTAGACCACGGGGTGTCAACATCAAAACTAAGTGGATGATAAAGGAAACAAAAGAATAGCACTTAGATGCACTAACCAAGATGCACCCATGTCAATTGGGCAACCAAAAGAATAGTCAGTGTGCACACGGCCTCCAAGTCGGTCCCTCGACTCCAAGAGGGTGACCTGTAGTTGTTCAACCGTATGTAAGTAAACAGAAGCATGGAAGTATCCAACAGCTGGACCGCGAGCTAAAAATTTACCTTAAATGAAGCATTAGACAAAGCACGAGCGGCTGCAATGCCTGAAATCCCTCCCCCAATTACAATTACAGAAGGGGTCGAAGAGTTTTTTCCGTCAATGTGCTGAAGAAACAGACCTGGTGGAGAACATAAATGGTATTCAGTGCACGAGAAAATGAAACTCATAGACCTTTTAATATACTCCATCCGGATATTGTGGAAGTTGAACTGATCCCAGTGCCCTAACATCACTTTAAAATTTTTGGGGGAGCAATATCTCAAAACCACTAAGACATTAACCTTGTAATGTTATTAAGGACAATTCTCTATAATATATATATATATTACTGAAGAATTGATTATTAATTAAATTTTCCAGCTGGAAAGGGTTGGCTGTCTTAGCATGTACTAGTGGCTAGCTGGATTGTCTTGTCTACTTGTGTCATGATAATCTAAGAATATACGTAACAAAATAATTTCTTCTAGTTGATTGGTTGCAAAATGCGATAGAATCATTCGATCCATATCAATTCGAATGAATCGATGGGGCAGCATATTCTGCAAAAGCACAATTCACAAACAAGAACAAGGAAGCAAGTTGACATCACATGCGGTCCCTCAGCCTTTTCTCCTCGGACTGCAAGATCTTTTATTTGAAAATGCAGCGCCCTCTACTAGTTTGGAACCTAGTCCGACATCCCTTTCATTCTGCCGATCTCCCTTACCACCCCCCTGCTTTTTATTTCTAGAGGTCATGCTGGCAATATTCTTCATCCCAGATTCTTGCTGATTGACTCAGGTGGGGCCACCAAAATAATTTGACTGGACAATCAAGTAAATTTTGAGTTATTAATTTTGTATTCCCTGGAGCTATGATACAGTGAACCCTACCAGTATCAGAATGAATCCAAATCATAATTTTAGGCCTAAGTATCATTTGGCCTTTTAGCATTGGAGAGGCCACTATGCTGCTATAGCTATACAGTCAACAATGAATGGACGGCGGTCCATGACAGGGACGTTTGGTGTGACTCAATCGACTTATTACTACTCTCAAGCTTGCCGCTGAAATTAATTTAAAATTGTGCCACTGATTTGGAATGTTAAAAATCTTCTGCTCTTAATTACTACTATGCTGCAACACGAAATCAATCCGGAAATGGACAAAACAAAGAAACGTTTCGGAGGGAAACGGAAAACAGGGCAGTAACGCACCTCCGGCACCGAAGCCATTAGCAGGCGGCGGCTTGTCCATCCTGTAAAGCGACGAAATGAACGGGGCCCGATCCGGATTGCTGCCCCACGGCGACGTGGACGATGGAGCTCGAATCGGGTCGGAGAGATCAGAGCGGAGAGCGAGTGCGGACCGACCGATGGGGCCGGCGGCGGCTAACAATTAGAGGCGATTAACGCGCTGTCGCGGCCGCCACGTATAGGCAGCGAGAGGTAGAAGACGAAGATGAGGAGTCCGTCCATGAAGCCGCAGGGGACGCTTGTGGTCGGCGCCGCATGAATGTCCCCGCCTCTCATACCCAAACCAGCTCGTCGCCGGCGAGGCCCGCCGCCGCCGACGACGTCCCCAAACCGGCGGCGCTTCCCGCCCGCGGAGCCACGCCGCCCGCCGCGCGCGCGAGCCGAGCGGTGGCGGTGGAGGGAGAGAGAGAGAGAGGGACGGGGACGGAGGCAGGCGGGGAATTGGTGGCACTCGGTCGCAAAAATGCAAATGATTTGCAAATGCACGGTCCGGTGCTGGGTCGAAACGGAAGAGGTGTGGCATTATATAGACTTGGCCCTTTTGCGCGCGGGTGCCTGGATTATTGCAGTATTGCGAATTGCCATCCCGCGGGCGGCTGCGCTTGCGCTATCGATCCATCCGCGAGCGGTGGCTGAACCCGAGCGCTTCGTTGCGGCAGCACAGCACCGTACCCTCTCTCGCTATCGCCTATCCGCGAGCACTTTTTCCCTCTCGCTATCGCTGGCTGTGTCAAATATACAGTACTCAGTTTCGATGCGATCCATGAATGAAATGAGGGCGTATGCGGAAGCACGTGACTTTTATCAATTTAGTTGGTTGTTCCATTGTCCCTGGTGATGATGAATGGTACTTTTCTGAATCGTGCTCTGGTTTTGATTATGAATTGCAAGGGATGGGATGGCCGGCGCGCTAGTGTTTCCCATTCGCTACACGCTAAACGTGTGGAAGCCGGCGACTCAATCCGCGGATGATCTCCGTGCGTGCTTAGCTTCAGGGTCATGTCACAGGACATTGCGTTTCTTGGAACCTTCTAGCTCCGATATCCTCACGACAAGCATCATTTCGCTACTCCTGAACGGGATAGACTTTTTTTTTTTTTTGAGAGTGAACGGGATAGACTCTACGGGCAGGTAAGGAAGGTCACCGTCTCACCACCGAGCTTGACGAACCAGTCTCGGTACGTCGTCGTCATCAGCAAGATCCGAAAATCTATACGCATCAGACGAAGAAAATTGACGAACGGAGGAAATTGGTGACAGAAACCATCATCTTCTTTTTTTTTTTTAAATGAAACCATCATCTTCTTTGCATGGGTAAGGATGCACCGCAAGAGAGAGAGAGGGAGGGGATGACCCTCCAAATGACCAAAATACCCGGTGAGTCCAGCCAGAGAGAAGCGTACATGATCTGCATGTGGACCGCTGGACATAACAGCAGGCGGCCATCTGGACCGTAAGGAATATTCCTGTGTGCTTTTCTTGGCAACAAGTATTAGCTGGTGGTATATTCCCTACCAAAATACCTCTCCGGCACTCATTGTGAAGTTGTAACCTGCCCCTTTGCTTCAAACTGACACTAACTTATATCTGAGCATTCGGCTTTTTTCTTTCACGGCATTATTATGGTTAACAAGAATCTTTGTACAAACAAAAAGAAAAGAAAGCCGGCCTGATACAGATACAGCTATGGTCATGCAGATCGCCCAACGTAAAATATTTGAGGATTGGAATCATGGAGACTCTTGATTGATATATTTATACCAACAAAAATAAAATAAAGCTTGATACAGCTATTCTGGCTATTGAGATTTGTTTGTTGGGGAAGATATTTTGCTTCCATGGTGCAAAGTGCAGAAGCTCGCTAGGTCCTACCAGTATCAAATTATCAGGTTCATTTTGGGCCCAGATCACGAGTGATTTTTCAATTCTCAAGTTGGGGCGAATATCGAGCATCTGAGAATAGTGATGGCCGGGGACGATGCCAGTTGCCAGCGCGTGCCACAGTATCGTTCTTGTCATACTAGCCATAGTAGTCTGACACTCTGACGAGAAATAAGCACCGACGGACTGGACAGTGATTCCATGTCAAAGATAAAAGAGATAATCCCTCTAGTATTATTACAAAACACGCTAATTTCAAATATGTCAGTTTAAAATAGCTTATTCCATATATGCCATTAGATTATAAATTTTATCCTCTTTATGCCATCGATAAATAGTAAACCATATGAAAAGATGAAAATGATCTTGTCTTCCTTCCTTCTCTCTATGAGCTGGAGTCTATGGCCGGTGGCCGCCCGTGACCTTGCCCCGCGTTCACCGCTCGGCTCCCCACGCGCTCACCGCCTCAAGCCCCCACGCGCTCGCCCCGCCTGCACGCGCCCCTCCAGGCGAGCTCGCCCAGATCCGCGCGCGCTCGTCCCGTCTGCACGCGCCCCTCTAGGAGAGCTCGCCCCGGCCGCGCACGCCACTCCAGGCGTGATCGCCCCGGCCCCCGCGTTCGTCTCTCACCGCTGTTCGCCCGGAACGCCGCCCCCACCGCCTCGGCCGCCGCCGCGATCCGCCTGCTCCCGTCGCGCCGTGATTTCCAGCGAGCTCCCCATCCTTCTCCATGCACCGCGAGTCCGCCTGGAGTCCCTGTCGCCTCCTTTGCCTATGGCAGCCCTCGGCGGCCTCTCCCTCGACCGCCGTAGCCACGCCGTTGCCACGGGAGTGCCGCATGCCCCCAAGCTCCCCGCCTCCATAGGCTTGCCCCGACCGCCGTGCTCCTGCCTTGGCGTGCTGCTGTGGCTAAAATTAGGTTAATGACCACAATTAAGAAGACAGGAACAGATTAGTCATTTTTAAAAAAATATTAGCAGTTTAATAACGTAAAAGGCATAAACAGAATAAATTTTATAACACAATGACGTATATAGAATAAGTAATTTTGTAATAATAATTTAGGACTGATAAAAATTTACAATGACACCTATGAAATTGACCCAAGATACAAAACGCTCTCAGATTGCATCTTGGTTTTTTTTTATTACTGAAGACGCCTGAACTCCTTGCAAAACCAACGTGCGCTCACATTATATATTTGGATATCATTTCACTCCACTATCAACAACATAATTTTCAAATGCCGCCGATGCAGCAGTTTGCAATGCCGTGACGAGATTGATGAGATAAAAAAAAAGTTAGGCCATGTTGGACCAGCCAGGACGAGGAAGCCTGAGCACGATGATAAGGAGCCTCCATCGATGGAGATAAAAGAGAAGAAGGCAGGTGGAAGCTGGATCTGTTGTTTGCTTGCTTCCGGGCCCGCCTGGATTCCCGTCCCTCCTGCCTCTCCGTCAACCAAAGCTGCAATAATATCAATGTATAAGTGGGTCCCAACGTCGTCGCCCACCTTCTTCAGTGCCGCATGTTCAGTGCTCAAGCTCAAGGATGGCTGGCAGTGAGCATCGTCTGGCTGCTGTCGACAAGATGGTGCAGTGCTTCTCCGTCGATTCGGTGAAAAAGATACTCTAAATTGATGCTTCGGGTTGCTGATCATTTGAGAACTAGTATTAGTTGCATGGCAAAAGATTGTATGCTTCCTAAATTCTGCATCCTCATTGTAATGACCTGTGCAATTTTTTACCTCGGAGGAGGGAAAACTTTTTAGAATATAAAGCCCGGATTGATTCATCGTCCCATTCAGAGAGCCCTTTTTGGGCTTTGGAAAAGCCTACCGGCGGCTGTCCCGTCCAGGTCTTCCCTTTTTCCATAGGATAGGGGGGAAAAGTTGTAAAGATTTGTGAAGCAGACAGCGCGCTCCGAATATTCATCTGGCCCCGGTCATCTTCTGCTAGCTTCTGAATCATCAGCTGTAGCAACGATATGTAGACATGTATAACAGTACTGGCAACTTTCCTACCTGCTTTGTACACTTATTATGAACAAAGAAGAAAAGTTAGTGAAAACTAGCCATCATAATCGGTTACTATACCTAATTTTTAATTTGAACAATATTTTTAGCTTAAGAACAAACTATTAAAGTTGGCTGTGTTCAATTACAATTCCTTTTGAGAACAGATCCAAGCCGGAAAAAAACAAACGAGAACCAACTATTGGTCCAAAATATCTCCAAAGAATATTGGTAGTTGAGTTTCAGTACAAACACACGATTTTGTAAAGGTTATTTTACTTGCCGAATTCCGTCATACTCATGGGTTAGGTACTGAGTTACTTTAGTTTCTTATTATGGACAAGCGACGTGGCCCGTATCGCAATATCTCTATCTGCAGCTCTGCTGATGTTTGTCAGCTTGCAAGAGTGTGCAGCGTGACGACGGCCATGGCTGTCTGTCTGTTGACGATTACAGACCCGCTCCCACCATTTTCTACTGTCGTTTTGTATAGCTCTTTAGTACTTCGAAAATCTAAATGAGAAAGGTAAATGGTAGATATTTGTAGAAATAGCCAAAGCGGCCTGGCGGCTTATCATTATTAGTTTGCTACTAGGTAGTACTAGTACAAAAATAATTCAAGGACATGTCGATTTGAATAATAAGTAGGGGTATCTTCTTATTTTCTGTATATAATAACATCATCATAAATAATAAAAAAAATACTCTCTTTATATTTTAAAAAGAAGTCATTTAAGACATGATTTAGCATATCAATAACTCATTAATTAGAAGATATTTTTTCTCTCTATCCCTGTTAAGGATGCTACAATATAGCAAAACAGCTCAAGCTATGAGGATCCTTCTTTAATTTTCCACAACTTCAATATTTTTTTGCTTCTTGAGAAAATGACTTGCTTTTGTAAAATCAGCTATAGATCCAAATCAACTTTCGCGAACGCTGTGATTGATGGAGATACATCTGGGCTACTATGGACCATGCATCTCGATAGATATTCCTAGCCACTTGGGTCGGGTTAAATGGGCTGCCACGAGGCACAACCCATTTAGAGCGGCCCAGGCACGACACGACCCAGAATAAATGGGTTATGTCGGCACGAAGCACGGGACGGGCCATGTTTGGGCCTGGCCTCAAGCACGATGGGCCAGCCCAAGCACGACCGTTTAGCACGGCCGATAGGCCCGTTCTAAGGCCCGTATAGCCCGTGAAGCACGGCCCGGCCCGACACGACCCCTCAAATAAAATAGTTAATATTTTAATATTTATACTGAAAATCATATTTCTTAGTTTAAATTTATTGATAAAAAATATATATATAATTAAATTTAAAAGAACAAATAAAACATATAAAATTTAATTGGGTCTCGGACCGGCACGGCCCGGATAGCCCGTCGGGCCAAAGGCACGGCACCACCCGTTTAAATAGGCCCGTGCTGTGTTTGGGCTTAGTGTCAGGCACGGCCCAAAAATAATCGTGTTGTGCTGGCCCGTTTAGTTGCTGGGCCGGCCCGTGATGGGCCCATTGGCCAGGATTATCGATAGATGGTTGCAAGTTGCGGTGGCCTACTCGCATTATTGATCAGAGTGATGCATGTGTGGCCTTCGTACTGTACATTAGGTGATTGATTTGTAGTTTTACTATAGATCACCAGTCAAAATATCGTAACACAAGAAATTAGCATGTTAGTAGTTTTCGCGGTGAATTTTGCAGAATCTGTCAAGATTTTTTGCCAGGAACGACTAATCGTTTTCAAAGAACTACTGCTCGTCCGTCCCACAGATGCTTTCGGAGCGACGTGGAAGACCGTTAGGTGATCCGTCTGTTAAAAAGCATCGTGTGAGTGAGAGGGCGGATAATAATGTCGCTAAATATATCCTAATGCCCTCGGCGGCGTCATTTGTGTGACGCCGCTGATGAGAATGCTTTCTTGCGGAGGCAATGCAAAGCGGACAGGATTAGGATTTAGGAGGCGGCGTTGCTGGTCTGGTAGTAGCTTGCACGCCAGTTGGTTGAGTGGTAAGCCTCATCATGGCTTTGGCGTTTGTGCCGCTTGATATTGGCCGGTGACTGGAAAGTGGCGTGCGGCTGCGGACCCGCTGCGTGGCCTCCTAATCCTGCTTGTCTCGTGCGTGGCGCTTGCTGCCTTTCTTCATCAATTGGTGATTAGAATTTAGATTCATGTGCTTTACCTGCCGGCGACCTAAACCAATACTACTAGGACTCCCACTTCTGGGTCGTAATATGATGTGTGTGACATGGCAAACATGAACGGGTGTGGAGAACTGCAATTTCTGGAGAAGGTTCCTGCGCTTTATGGAATCCGAACCGGAAGCTAGCTTTCAGGATCGTACGTGGTCGTGGACTGAAAATAAAACAGTACTTGAGATAAGCTACGGCTGTTAGTTTTGTCCCCAAGATAAGTGCTACTACCGTGTCTCATGGGATCATACAGTCATTTAAATAGATGTACAAAACGTCCAGAGTTTTGAGCCAAGAACAGTAAACTGAAGCATCCATTGCGAACAACTACATACAGACATACTGATGCTGAGAAACAAGCAAGGCCAGTACCCGGTGGTCTGAAGACTAATAAATAATCCAAAGTAATAATTTGATGATTCCGTTGCCGGCGAACGGCCATGGACTTGTGTGTTGCTTATCCTGCAGTCATCGTAAGAGAACATATGTAATGTTCAGATAAAAAGACTGTTTTCATTTCATACTGTTTTCGGACAACCAGACTCAAACGTAGGATTAGGTCAATACAACGCTATACCAGAAGTCAGCAGCAAAATTTTTACTCAAAATCAAATTAACTCCGGCTTCAATGGTTGCTCCTTTGCACTTGCAGAACACTTGGTGATTTTCAGGCAAAGGTGGATTGTTCGTTGAAAATGGAAGATTCAGACGAGGATGTAACGGAGAGCAATCAGCGCCGGTACCGTTTGGCGCTCGGCCACTATCCTCCTGCACCTTTTCCGGCCACCGCGCCCGCAATGACGACGAAGATGTGGCCGTACGACGTAGCACCTCCGATCCGGACTCGCACGCGGCAGGCGTTGAACTGACGGAGGCAAGCCCGGAAGTAGAGGTCGGGGGAACATCATCAGCTATCGAATTTCTTGGAACCTGTCCTAGGTCTCGGCATTCAGTGGCGGGATGTGCCTCGATCGCCGGCGACGCGACACGCCCGCTTGACGCGCCGGGCGCCGCCGCAACATGGATGCACGGAGGATAGGAGACCGCGTTGTACAGAACTCGGGTGCTCGTACTGGAGTCCCACAAGCTTCTCGTACGCCGCGTCGGCGCCATGGCTGCTTCATTCGAACAGCCTCTTTGTTGAGAATAAGAGTAATTGGAGGGTTTCTGTGGAAAAAGGCCAAGCATTCTCCGCGTGGACTAGTGTATGCCGTTACTATCAAGCTATGATGTAATCGCGATCCAATTTTCGTGGGCTTGACCGGAAATCTGGGCTAAGCGAAGGCCTCTTCCCGCAAACGAACCCCCCGGCCGCCAGTCAAGGCATCGTGGACCGCTTTTCCAACCATTGGTGGGCCTTAACGGGTTATTCCGCTCGAGGCGGGATCCCCTCCGCAAAACGTCCATGGGCCACGCTGCCAGGCCCATTATGGGCCGCACGTCGAGACCAGATGGTCAAAAAAGAGCTCGGGGTTGCAGGATGGGCCGCGACAGAAGAGCACTGCACGGCGGAGCTCGACGGCCAGCACGAGCATCCAGGACAACGGCGAGCTCGTCGTCTCTTACTTCTGGAGCATCTCGCCCTTTTACTGTTGCTCGTCCGCAAGGAAACCGTACAGCACACACCGCCGAGAAAAGATTGGAAACAGTACTGAAAACTCTGGTGTGACAGATTAAAACAGACGGGACTTTATTATTGTTTCAGTACAAGACGACGACAAAAGCGACGCTAATTTCGCCTTACACAGTAACAGAAGCGCACAACTCTGAAACTTTACAGCGACTAAGTGTGTACTGTAAAATTACGAGTATGAATGGCCGAAGCCATACCATCTCACTCTCACCGTCCAGTTCAGAAGGAAACCTTGATGCCCAGCAAAGCCATTAGCTGGGACACGAACTCCGGGTGCCCCGGCCAAGCAGCACCAGTCACCAGGTTGCCATCGGTGAAGCAGCGGTCGATCGGGTTAGGCTCCAGCCAAGTACCTCCCCCAAGAATCACGTTGAGCTTCACGGCCGGGTACGCAGTGCATTTCTTCCCCTACATTATCCACACAACAAGGGATTGAGTATCAGTGCACATGTCAATCAAAGTTTGAAGTGCTCTAAGAATATTCAACACATTCATAAGCTAAGGACGCAGGAGAACACGATGCTGCATTGACGAATAAAAACAATACTACATCATTTGTCCCGCGACTGACTAGAAGGTAGAAACAGCTGGACCAAAAGAAACATCTAGAGCTAGTCTACAATATATATCATGAGGACCAAATCAATAGATAACAATGATAGAAAAAGACTGATGTACCTTAAGGACTCCAGCAGCAGATAAAATCTGTTGGCCATGGCAGATCGATGCAATTGGCTTGGCTTTATCCATGAATCCCTTCACCAAGCTTAGGACTTTATCATTCAGTGCCAGATACTCGGGAGCCCGCCCGCCAGGAATTACAAGTGCATCATAGCTTGAAGCATCCACACTTTCAAATGATGCTGTCAGAGTAAAATCATGACCAGGCTTCTCACTGTAAGTTTGGTCACCTTCAAAGTCATGAATGGCAGTCGGGCACTTGTCCCCAACACCCTTGTCTGGACAAACGGCATCTACATGACATCCAAGAGCTTGAAGCGACTGAAATGGGACCATAACCTCATAATCCTCCATGTAGTCCTATCAAGCATGTGATCAAACAAAAATGTTCAGCATGGTGAATACGAAAACAATGACTCAGAACGGCTATTCGACAAGGAATCTGCTATCACCCTATAAATGCAACGTGTGAAATAATGGCAGAGATAGTCAAAAGGTACATACGAACATGTAACGACTTCTTATGAACGAGTGTGATTTTTCTCAATACATACCCCACAGAGGAACAATATTCTCTTGTTTGATCCTGCCACAGAACCACCAAGTGCTTTGATAAATAGACTGATGAATTCAGGATGAGATTCATAGGTCGCTGCAGTGACGAGATTGCCATCAACGGCGCATTTTGCCATGGTATCAGCCTCTTCCCAATTAGCACCAGCAGCAAGCAAAACTGGTTTAACAGCTGGATATGCTGTGCAGCTACGGTTCTGGACCACTCCTGCTGCTGCCAAAATCAATTGTCCGTGGCAAACTGATGCAATAGGTTTCTTAGCGTTAGAGAATTTTCTGACTAAGTCCAGCACTTTTTCATCCATTGCAAGGTATTCAGGTGCACGACCTCCAGGAATTACCAATCCATCATATCCATTCTCAGTAATCTCATCAAATGAAGCATTTAGTGTGAAATTATGACCTCTGGACTCAGAGTATGTCTGCATGACAGATCATAAACCACAGAATGAGAACAGACTTGTCAGTGCAAAAATATTAACATGTAAAGTAACATTAAACTACATTCAAAAGGAATACTCATTGTTACTCATTCTTCCAAATGAAGATTTGATTCGAAGCAACAAAAACAACAAAGCCTTCAATCCCAAGTAACTTGGGGTAGGCTAGAGATGAAACCCAGAAGAACCAAAACACAAGGACAAGCAAACAAAAGGAAGAATGAGCTTGGGGTTTATCAAGCATATCTATATATCCAGATTAATAAAATCTATACAGATGTCAGTTTCATTCTTTGGTTGATGTGATCCGAGTATATTAGAAATACAGCCAAGAGTATCACACAGTTCTTTTGTTGTACTCTACTACCGACTTGCATTGCTCTAGTCATCTGTCAATTAATACATAGTTTTCAATCAGATAATTATTTTGTAATTAATATACAGTTTTCAGTCAGATGACTCTCTGCTAAGCAAACCTCCAATAAAAGTACAACTCAAGTATGTGGCGGAATCTTCAAGTAGTCAACTGCCCACCAAATATGTTTGAATCTTCGATAAAAGTAGTATGCCGAAATCAATAATACCCAGGCAAGCTAGAAGAATTAAAACTGTTTATACGACAACCAAATTACACCACTTCCTTGATGCTCTACTGATTTTTAACAGAAGCATTTGAAAAATTTTATAAGTTTACATAAAATTCAGAGTCCAAAATCCCCCAGATTTTTCATTTCCGATATTTTTCGTTAAAACATCGTGGATTCAGTGTGTAATGTACAGTCCTCCTGCAGCTGTAAAACTGGCTTACCCAAGAAACACGAGTTGTTTACAGGGTTTAATCAGAGACATGTACATTTCTTCTGAGCTCTATATCTTGAGTAGGCAGATAAGACACCAATTGGTCGGTGCAAGCTTCTAATCTTCAGTGTCAATTTAACAAACACAGAACATACACCACGTCCAGTCATATCAGAAGAACAAAGACTGACATAACTAAAGCGTAGAAAAATAACTGAACCACGCAGAAGAGAAAAGGATGGGGGAAATCGATCCAAGTACCTGATGTCCAGTCCCCTGATGAACGGCGGTGCGGCAAACGTCACCGGCCTTCTTGCCGGGGCAGACGGCGTCCACGGCCATCCCATATGCTTGCAGCGCTTGGAATGGGACCATGACCTAATCCATCAATTTGGAAACCGATTATGTGTCAGGACGACACACCACTGTAAGACTGATTCCTGATCCAAATACAACCATAGCAGCACAATTAGACGGGGAGCGATTGGAAAGATACCTCGTAGTCCTCCATGTAGTCCCCGCAGAGCAGAAGCACCTTCTTCGATGCCATCTCTGATCTCCCGCGCAGCTTCACACTAGCAACGGCGAGAGGCTTGGGTTTGTGTTGCCTAGCTCGTAGTCTAGAAGCTTCACCGGGAGAGCAGAGTTTTATATGCCACTCGAGGGTCATCCGGAGAAATACACGGACTTCATTTCTTTCTACCACCTGTTCCTTTCCTTTTTCATGTTTACTCGAAAATGACCAGTATTGAGTTTCAAAAAATAAAATAAAAAATTGACCAGTATTTTTTTTTTCGAGAACATTTTGGTTCTGAAATGGCTGACCTATGTAGTATAAAAATCAACCCTGTTTTTTGACATAATAATAGTATAATCTTAGATAAATTAGCACTTTTAGTTTTATATTAATCCAGAAATAAATCATAAACATGATTAATAGATTACATAATAAACTAGACAAGTCTACGTAATATCTAGACAGGTCTATAAGGTCAGACAAAAGCATAGCATCTACCATACTAGCAACATCCATTATAAATAAATAGATCACGAAAGCTAGTATGAAAGACATAGTTTGAGATGAGAGTACGTACGTTTCCTTCTGGACTGGGTAGAGGAGGTGACGACGACGTGCAACACCGTCACGTTGTTGGTGACGGCGGGTGAGACTGACTCGACGACGAGGAAGATGAGCTGTGGCGACGAGCTTGACGAAGACGAGGAAGCGATCGAGCAGTCGCGTAGAGCGCTTTCCAAAAACCTTATTCGCCCTCTTCCGGTGCAGGATCACAGAGGATGACGGTTTCGGAGACCTGCTCTCTCGTTCATCGGTGCATGCCGACGATCGGGATGGAGAAGTCTAGGCGGCGCAACAGTAGCGAGAGACAAAACATGCGTAATATAATTTACGGCGATACCCGTACGTATTTATAGGGAGGAACCACTAGGGTTGGGCATCCCGCAATCGAGTCGGTTACCATATTAATACGTCAATTTGCATAATGAAATATATAGATATATGGAACATACAGCAAAAAGAAAGTGCAAAAGGAAGCCGCGCTCCCGCAAAGCAAGGGACCGAATTTCGGTGGACCATTCACGAAGGTGATGCGCGGCCACGCTGAAGGTGCATCTAGGCCCCTAATTTTATTTTGGTGATTGGCGCCAATACAATTGACCAATCTAGATATCAACAAGAGACCAGTACAAGCACTGAGACCGTGGGACAGCAACATTTGCTCAAACATTAGAGAGAAGGACAACTTCAAAACCTTCTCCACCGATGAAGTGCTTGGAAAGCTTCATTCCCAAAAGCAACAAAATGATCAAGCCAACAAGATAAATGCCTTGATCAAGCAAATTGAGAGAGCAAATGGTGACAAAAAGGTGAAGGTGCATCTAGGTCCCTAATTTTATTTTGGTGATTAACGCTAATACAATTAAGGATGAACTAATTTTGTTGATGAGCATGTGTGTAGATTATGATACAAAGTTTGGTGAGTAAATGCATAGAAACAGAAAGGGAGAAAAGAAGATGGCAAAGTGCTTCAAGTTGAAATTTAAAATATGCTCAAGAATGAAGTTCATAGTATTTTATTTCAATTCTTGAGTATAAGAAAAGCCGTACTATTAAGAGGGACACAAAAGTGTGAAGCGGAGGTGAACTAAGTGCAAAATTCCCATTTCTATGCCATACAAAAATTTCCAGGGCAAAATCATCGGACTTGTCTGACCCATCGGACAAGTCCATCGGACTCCAGTACCTCTGCCACTCTGGGTCGTCGAACATGTCCGACGGTCATCAGAGAAGTCCGATGACCAGAGGAAAGTCCGACGCATCAGACACTTTTATCGGAGTACAGTTCCTCTGCCACCCTTTTTCATCGGACTTGTCCGATGGCCATCGGACTTGTCCGATGAACAAGACTTGTCCGAGCCATCAAACAAGTCTATCGGATTCCAGTATCTCAGCCACCCCTGTGTCGTCAGACATGTCCGATGGCCATCGGACTTGTCCGATGGTCAACTTATCCGAGGCATCGGGCAAGCTTGTCGGACTCCAGTTTCTGCGCCACCTTGATTCATCGAACATGTCCGATGACCATCGGACTTGTCTGACACAGATCTCAGAAATTGGGTCTCCAACGACTCTTTTCCCCATTGGGCTATAAATAGAACACCTCTTCGCCCAGTGGCTGGTGGGTCACTCATTTCCACTCAAAAACACTCCCAAGCTCACTTTGCTCTCTCCAACTCTCCTCCCTTGATTCCACTCTTGATTTGTGAAGGGATTGAGAGAAGATTGAAGTGCTCCATCGACTCCAAGCTTTCATCCTTTTGAGCACTTGGTTCATCCTCACCGCCGACAACTTTTGTGTTTGTTACTCTTGGGGATTCTTCTCCTAGAAGGTTAGAGGTGCCCGTAGAGCTTCCAACTTGTGTGGTGACGCCTCGGAAAGTTTGTATTGAACCCTCCTCTATGGAGTTTCTAGTGGAAAACCAAGTTTGATCTTTGTGGTCACTTGGAGATGTTAGGGTTGAAAGAGACCCGGTCCTTTGTGGATCCCTCAATGTAGACGTAGGCTCCTTTGTGGAGCTGAACTTCGGTGAACAAATCTTGTGCCTTGCTTGTATTTTCAATCACTTGTGTCTTGTTTACTTGTTCTTGCTCATAAACTTGCTAGTTAGGGTTTGCTTCATATTTCTTAGATTAACTTTTGTAGGTTGCTTGGTAGTTGCTCTCGTTATTTTTACAGCACCCCCTTGCTTATATTCATCTACTCCTAGCTTGCCTTACTCTAGTTTTAACATTTACTTGGTCGATCTAGTTTTCTATCTTGTGCCATCGGACAAGTCATCGGACTTTCCCTACAATCGTCGGACAAGTCCGACACTGCGCATTTGACTTTTATTATTAAGTGAATTTCAGGGATAATTGCCTATTCACCCCCCGCCTCTATGCACTTTCAATTGGTATCAGAGCAAAGATCTTCTTGAAGGCTTAACCGCTTGAAGATAAAGATGACAAAGGGAAAAGAAATTCTGCCTAGTGGATCGTCCGAAGCAAGGTCCGAGGGTGATGCACATGGAGAAAATCCAAGGATTGAAGATAGTGATAAGGATGAGCTACCAAAAGCCTACAACAATGTTATGTTTGATTATGATGATCTCAAAAAAGATCACATTGGGCAAGGGTCCGGTAGACTCCCCTACTTTGATGGACAATTTTATGATGATTGGAAATGCAAGATGATGATGTATTTGGAATCCACGAGTCACCATGTTGCAAATATAACTGAGAATGGTTTCTTGTGGGAAAATAGAGACACTCCAACTCGTAAGGATCAAATCAACATTCATCGTAATGCCGTGGCTGCTAGTGCAATTGTTTTCGCACTTAGTGCCACCGAGTATGACAAGATAACCGGAATAAAGAATGCCAACCAACTATGGAGAAAGCTTGAGGTTATCTATGAGGGCATTGATTCCGTCAAAGATGCAAGACTTGAAGAACTGTAAAATGAGTTCAACCTATTCATTATGGGTCCGGGAGAAGGCCCAAAAGAAGTTCATGATAGGCTCATGAGGATTGTGAATCAAAGAAGAGCTCTAGGAGCCCAAATGACCGACCTAGATATTAACAAGAGACTACCACAAGCACTGAGACCGTGGGACAGCAACATTTGCTCAAACATTAGAGAGAAGGACAACTTCAAAACCTTCTCCACCGATGAAGTGCTTGGAAAGCTTCATTCCCAAAAGCAACAAAATGATCAAGCCAACAAGATAAATGCCTTGATCAAGCAAATTGAGGGAGCAAATGGTGACAAAAAGGATGTGGCACTCAAAGTCACACAAGAGAAGAAAAAGAAAGTGATTGATTCTAGTAGTGAGGATAGTGATGATGAGATGGCCTTGCTTGTAAGAAGATTCAAGTCATTTCTAAAGAAAGATGGATATAAGAAGAAAAGCTTTGACAAGGGCAAAGCAAGAAGATCAAAAAAAAACTTGCTATGAATGTGGTGATGAAGGACATTTCATTGCGAAATGTCCAAAAAGGAAGAACAAAGATGAAAGAAGGAAAGACAAGCACCACAAGAAAGACAAGAAGTACAAGAAGCATAGAAGAGGTGAAGCTCACATTGGTCAAGAATGGAATTCCGATGATTCATCCTCCTCCTCATCTTCCTCCTCCGAATTCGACTCGGATGAGGGAGGCATTGCTACACTAGCCCTTGGCGTCACTCCCACCAACACTTCTCTATTTGGGAGCTTGAGTGATGATGATGACGATAACACTCACAAATGCCTCATGGCAAGAGGATCGAAGGTAACAAAATCTAAACACAAGCGTTCCTCTTATGCTAGTAGTAGTGATGATGATGATGATGATGTTAATGCTTCACTTCCTAAAATGCTTGAATTCATGGAATTACTTGAAAAACAAAAGGAAGAAAATGATAGGCAAGAGGAGCTACTTGAGAAACAAGAAGACTTGCTTGTTCTCGAAAAGAAAAGAAACCTTGAACTAGAGAAGCTCCTAGAAGAAGAGAGAAAGAAAAACAATGACTTAACTATGTCTCTCACTAAGATTAAAAATACTTGTGAAAATGTCAAGAGCATTAAAGATGAACTTCAAGAGAGGTATGAGGATTTGGAAAAGACTCATAAGTCTCTTGAAGAACAATATAGGATTCTTTCAACTTTCACATCCTCCTCAAATAATTTCTCTCATGTCTCCACTAACAAAGGATGTGATAGATGCTATAATATTGATGTTAACACTTGTGCTACTAATATAAAATTGATTGATAACTTGAACAAGCAAGTAAAGGCTCTTGAAAGTAAAATACAACATGAGAAAGAGGTTGTTAATGATGAGAAGGCAAAGTATGTAAGAGGTGCATACACATATACTAGAATGCCACATGTCATGGATGGCATTGGTTATGTTGAGGGTGCCAAGCATAATGCTCGGGAGAACAAGAATGGGAAGGAATTCCTTAAGTTCATCAAGGAAGGATCTTACCAAAAGAAGCAAGCCAAGAACAAGAATGTTAATCATCTTTCTCATGTTAATGATTCTCGTGCTAATATGCCTAGTGCTACTTGTGCACTCTTTTATGATTTTGATGCTTCATATGTGCTCATGAGAAACATGCATGGACGCGTGTTTGCCAAATATGTTGGGCCACACAACAAGAGGCTAAAAGCTTGTGTGTGGGTGTCCAAAGTGCTTGTGACTAATGTAAAAGGACCCAAGCAAATTTGGGTACCTAAAAACAAAGCTTAATTTGTTTTGTAGGACTATGTCTCCGGAGGATCAAGTTGGGTGATTGATAGTGGATGCACCAATCATATGACCGGAGACAAAAAGATGTTCAAATCATTCGAGCCAAGTCATGACAAAAATGAGTACATCACATTTGATGACAATGGAACGGGACAAGTACTAGATTATGGTAAAGTCCCTCTCACTCCTTCATATTCCCTCTCTAAGGTTATGCTTGTTGATCACGTTGACTTCAATCTTCTGTCCATTTCACAATTTTGTAAAATAGGCTATGATTGTTTGTTCAACGAATATGGTGTGACCATCTATAAGAGGAGTGATGGCTCGGTTGCTTTTAAAGGTGTGCTTAAAGGAAAGTTTTATGTTGTGGACTTCTCCACGGATGAAGCTAGACTTGGTACATGCTTACTAGCAAAATCCAACATGGGATGACTATGGCATAGAAGGCTAGCCCATGTTGGTATGAGAAATCTTCACAAACTCCAAAAAGGCGGCCACATCATAGGACTAACCGACGTTCGCTTTGAGAAGGATAAAATTTGTAGTGCATGCCAAGCGGGAAAGCAAGTTGGAGCATCACATCCTGCCAAGAATGTGATGACCACCACAAGGCCATTGGAGATGTTGCACATGGACCTCTTCGGCCCTGTCTCCTACATAAGTATTGGTGGTAACAAATATGGTCTAGTAATTGTTGATGATTTTTCTCGCTTCACATGGGTATTCTTTTTGCATGATAAAGGTGAAGTAAAAGATTTGCTCAAGACGTTCATGAAAAGAGCACAAAATGAATATGAAGTCAAGATCAAGAAAATAAGAAGTGACAACGGCACCGAATTCAGGAACACTCAAGTTGAAGAGTATCTCGATGAAGAAGGCATCAAGCATGAATTTTCAGCACCCTACTCCCCTCAACAAAATGGGGTAGCCGAAAGAAAGAACCGCACGCTCATTGAGATGGCAAGGACAATGCTTGATGAATACAAGACGTCCGACCGTTTTTAGGCCGAGGCCGTCAACACCGCATGCCATGCCTCCAACCGGTTGTATCTCCACCGACTATTGAAGAAAACACCATATGAGCTACTAACCGGTAAGAAGCCTAATATTTCCTACTTTCGTGTTTTTGGGAGCAAATGCTTTATGCTAAACAAAAAAACCAAGACTTCTAAGTGTGCTCCAAAAGTTGATGAAGGTTTCTTGCTTGGTTATGGGTTGAATGTTCATGCCTATCGTGTATTCAATAAAACCATCGGTTGTGTTGAAATCTCACGTGACGTGACATTCGATCAATCTAATGGCTCTCAAGGGAAGCAAGTTGTTAATGATGATGTAGATGATGAACCTCCTAGAAGTGTAATAAAAAGGATGGCCATTAGGGATGTGAGACCACAAGAAACATCAAGTATTGAAAGTCTACCCTCTCCCTCAAGACAAAACCAACATAATGAGAACAAAGAATTATATCACGCAAGAGGTCAAGATCAAGATGTTGGGAATCATGAACAAGCATCAAGCAATGATTCTCAGAGACATGATAAAGAGGCTGATAAAGATGGTGGTCAAGAAAGCTCACACCCACCGCATCCAAGAGTACATCAAAATGTACAACGTGATCACCCCGTCGAGCAAATTCTTGGAGATATTGACAAGGGAGTAATCACTAGATCTCGAGTTAGTAATTTTTGTGAACATTACTCTTTTGTCTCTTCTATGGAGCCATTTAGGGTAGAGAAAGCACTTGAGGATGCGGATTGGGTGATGGCCATGCAAGAAGAGTTGAACAACTTCACAAGAAATAAAGTGTGGACTCTGGAGGAAAAGCCAAAGAACAAGAATGTTGTGGGCACCAAATGGGTGTTCCGCAACAAACAAAATGAAGATGGAGTTGTGACAAGAAACAAGGCAAGGCTCGTGGCAAAGGGGTATTCACAAGTGGAAGGTTTGGATTTTGATGAAACTTATGCCCCCGTAGCAAGGCTTGAATCTATTAGAATATTACTAGCGTTTGCTACTCACCATGATTTTAAGTTGTACCAAATGGACGTGAAAAGTGCATTCCTAAACGAGCCAATCAAAGAAGAAGTGTATGTGGAGCAATCACTCGGCTTTGAGGACTCTAAGTATCCTAACCACGTTTATAAACTTCATAAGGCGCTCTATGGGCTCAAGCAAGCCCCGAGAGCATGGTATGAATGCCTTAGGGATTTTTTTTGTTAAAAAGGGTTTTGTCATTGGCAAGGCCGATCCAACCCTCTTTACTAAGCGTTTTGGCGAAGATATCTTTGTATGCCAAATATATGTCGATGACATTATATTTGGTTCTACTAACCAAACCTTTTGTGATGAATTTAGCGAGATAATGACCAAAAGGTTCGAGATGTCCATGATGGGAGAATTGACATTCTTTCTAGGCTTCCAAGTGAAGCAACTCAAGGAGGGCACCTTCATATGTCAAGCAAAGTACACACAAGACTTATTGAAGAAATTTGACATGGACAAGGCAAAGCCCATCAAAACTCCCATGTCGACAAATGGTCATCTCGACCTCAACAAAAAGGATGATCCCGTTGATCAAAAGGTATATCGCTCCATAATTGGCTCTTTGCTTTATATTTGTGCATCTAGGCCCGATATCATGCTTAGTGTGTGTATGTGTGCACGTTTTCAAGCCGCTCCTATGGAGTGTCACATGGTGACTGTTAAGAGAATATTGAGATATTTGGTTCACACACCCAACCTAGGGCTTTGGTACCCCAAGGGCTCAAAGTTCAACCTATTAGGCTATTCCGATGCGGATTATGCCGGGGACAAGGTAGATAGAAAGAGAACCTCCAAGACATGCCAATTCTTGGGTAGGTCCCTAGTGTCATGATCATCCAAGAAACAAAACTCTGTTGCACTTTCCACAGCCAAAGCGGAGTATGTTGCAGCCGGCAGTTGTTGTGCACAACTGCTTTGGATGAGACAAACTCTAAGGGATTACGGTTACAAGGTGAACCGTGTTCCACTTCAATGTGACAATGAGAGTGCCATAAAGCTTACTTATAACCCCATTGAGTATTCACGCACAAAGCATATAGATATCCGCCACCACTTTTTGAGAGATCATTCCATCAAAGGGGATATCGAAGTTAGCCATGTGAGAACCGAAGATCAACTAGCTGATATATTCACCAAGCCCCTAGATGAGAAGAGATTTTGCTATCTTAGGAGTGAACTAAATATTCATGACTCTAGCAATGTGATGTAGAGAATGTGCACATCTGAATGATGATTGTTTTGTTATTACAAAAAATTTATTGTTTTATGTCAAAAATCTATTATGTGTGCTATTGAAGTCTTTTTTTTTTCACTAGATCGAATCTTGACAAAATATGACCATTGTTATGTTTTGTTGATTGTTGGCTGACCATAAGATGTCAAAACTCTCCATCAAACTATTTTTAAAGAAAATAAAAATCCTCTACTCTTTCCTGGCTGGGCTCTAAAGTCCGATAGTTGTCGGACAAGTCCGACGGCGTCGGACAAGTCCGACTGTCATTGGACAAGTCCGGCGGTCTAGGGTTCCACCCTATAAAACCCAACCCGATTCATCCCTTCAGTCAAACTTTCCTCATTCATCTCCTTCACGTTCTCTCTTCTCAAGAACACTCCCATTGGCGGCACCAAGGAGATCTCCCTTTCCCACCATTCATTGGAGCAAGTTTGGAGATCAAGAGGTCCTCCTCCACCGAAGTAGTCCAATTCCCCATTGTTTTTGCAAGGTTTAACCCTAATCCCCTCTCTTTCTTGGTTTCACCCTTAAGGTTAGGGTTATGGATTAATGCTAGTACAAAATCTTGTTCCCTTGCGTTTTTGATCCATGAAGGCAGCCTCTAGTTAGTTGATAGTGGAGTAGAAGAAGTTTGGGTACTTGTGGTAGGTGGATTCGTGAAGGATCTAGGTTTTTTTGGAAAAACTGTGTGTCATCGAACAAGTCTGACGACCATCGGACAAGTCCGACGCATCGGACTTGCCCGATGATTATCGGATATATCCGATGACCTACAGTTTCTTCAAAAACCTGAACTCTTCATCGATTATCCTCACCCCTATTCCTCTTTTTGACTCCCTCCTAACTTGTTGCTCGCCACATTTTCTCAGCATGTCTGACGTCGAAGCATCCCCCTTGAGGGAGAAGAGGACCAAGACCGCCGAAGACCAAGGTCAGAGCCAACCCCCAAAGAGGAGGAATGCCACTGCTGGGCGGATCCGCCGCACCAAACTGAAAGCCCCATTTGCTAGAGAGGAGCCTGAAGAGACAAATGAGATTGACAGTGTCATGCATCCTCCGGCGGAAATGGGCAACTCTGACCGTGACAAGGTGAACTACCTTCATGCCTCCACTGAGACCTGCTCTGCGGCAAGGCTAACTAACTTCTATGATGGTGAGAAAGAAGCTTTTGATTTCCGCTTTCATGCACATTTTCATGCGGACTGGTACCGTTCTACCTATCTGCGCATGAAGAATGCAGTGGTTGAGATGAAGTGGCTGGATTGGGATCACATGAAGACAAGGAAGCATCCATTACTCGATCAAGTGCTGGCTGCCTGTGAGCATCATGATCTCAAGACCTTCCTGACTTTCCAGTACTCTTGGAATAGAGAAATCATAGCTCAGTTTTATTCAACTGTCTATTTTGATGAGGATGCCAAAACCATGTCCTGGATGACGAATGGCACCAAGTACACCTGCTCCCAGAACCAGTTTGCTGGTATGATTGGACTTAAGCACACACGCAAGGAAAGGCACAAGGTTCACAAGAGAAATCATATGGATGCTGATGACATGAGGTACATGTATGTGGACCTGGACAACTGCTCTCCTCCCAACTCCAATGGACTAAAACCATTCTTCTCAGTCTTGTTTCGGATCTGCAGAAGTACTTTAGCTCCAAGGGGAGGCAACTCTGACCGCATTCCTGCCTATCAGAGGGATATTCTGTACTGGGTTCATGGGAACAGGAAATTTGATGTCTTTGACTATGTCTTTCAGGAAATGTGGGA
Organism: Eleusine indica; assembly: GCA_030378355.1. Lineage (NCBI taxonomy): Eukaryota > Viridiplantae > Streptophyta > Magnoliopsida > Poales > Poaceae > Eleusine > Eleusine indica. The sequence goes on along the minus strand of CM059502.1, from coordinate 1,093,030 downwards.
CATCTCTATCTCTCCCAAGCGTGGCTGTGGATACGCACCTCACATCATATTCATGATTGAGAAGGTGTCGGGCTTAACCTTTACCAAGGATATGAAACATCTGAGCCTGAAACCTCAGATTCCTTCTAACTGGACTCCTGACACCACTTCTGGCCAGTTCTTTGGAGCAGCTCAGCCTCCTTCTCCAGCTGCACCACCGCAGCCACCTCGGGCTGCCCCTCGGGGCATTGGATCCTCTCATGTGCCTCCTCCTCCTCGCGGCAAGAGAAGCGGGATTATGAATATGTTCAAATCCCTCATCAGCATGTGCAGGAGCATTAATCAAAGGCTAGACGTCATTGAAAGAAATCAAAAGGGTCTCTATGACCATTTTGGTATTGAGACTCCTCCTCCGCCGTCCCCAGCTGAAGGCTCACCTCCTCCCACTCATGATGACCCCGCTCCTCAAGATGACCCCTCCTTCACCGTCGAGGAGATGAACTACTTTGGGTACTACCCGACTCCTCCTCCTTTCTCTTCTAGCGCAGGTTCGAGTGCTCAACACATTCGCTTTGAGGCTGATGACGGCGAAGATGGTGAAGATGAAGCTGCCCATACTCTTCGCCAGCGCAAAGGGAAAGAACCGGCTATTGATGAGGAAGAAGAGGAAGAAGCCGATGATGATGATGAAGACTACGAGTTCTCCGACGACTAGAGCTCTCATCACCTTCTACCCGCACTTTTCTCCTTTTTGGGTGTCTTGATGCCAAAGGGGGAGTAGTGTAGTTATCTCAGTTTTTTTTTTCTTAGTTTGTGAGTTGTGAGTGGGTTTGGAGTTGAATTATTTATGGCACTATTTGGTTTGTAAAACTCTATTTTTGCTATCTATGTGGTTGGTTTGTGCACTTTATTTGCTTATTTTATTGGTACTTTGTTGATCATCTTGTTATTTGCATTTCGTCTATCTTGTATGATTCGTTGGTGCAAATTAACATGTATGCACAGCTTTAGGGGGAGCTCTCACATTTTTTTTAATATGTGCACTTGTTATTATCTCATATTCTCTCACTCATGCACACACTTAGGGGGAGCTCCTCATCACAAACTGAATCTTCATTGCATATTTTTATGAAATCTAGTTGTATTGTCATCAATCACTAAAAAGGGGAAGATTAAAGGTGCATCTAGGCCCCTAATTTTATTTTGGTAATTGCCGCCAATACAATTGAGGATGGACTAATTTTCTTGATGAGCATGTGTGTAGATTATGGTACAAAGTTTGATGAGTAAATGCATAAAAATAGAAAGGGAGAAAAGAAGATGGCAAAGTGCTCCAAGTTGAAATTCAAAATATGCTCAAGAATGAAGTTCATAGTATTTTATTTTAATTCTTGAGTATAGGAAAAGCCGTACTATTAAGAGGGACACAAAAGTGTGAAGCGGAGGTGAACTAAGTGCAAAATTCCCATTTCTAGGTCATACAAAAATTTCCAGGACAAAATCATCGGACTTGTCCGACCCATCGGACAAGTCCATCGGACTCCAGTAGCTCTGCCAGTCTGGGTTGTCGGACATATCTGACGGTCATCGGACAAGTCCAATGACCAGAGGAAAGTCCGACGCATCGGACACTTTCATCGGAGTACAGTTTCTCTGCCACCCTCTTTCATCGGACTTGTCCGAGCCATCGGACAAGTCCATCGGATTCCAGTACCTCTGCCACCCCAGTGCCGTCGGACATGTCCGATGACCATCGGACTTGTCCGATGGCCAACTTATCCGAGGCATCGGGCAAGCTTGTCGAACTCCAGTTTCTACGCCACCTTAATTCATCGGACATGTCTGATGATCATCGGACTTGTCTGACACAGATCTCAGAAATTGGGTCTCCAACGACTCTTTTCCCTATTGGACTATAAATAGAACCCCTCTTCGCCCTTTGGCCGGGGGGTCACTCATTTCCACTCAAAAACACTCCCATGCTCACTTTGCTCTCCCCAACTCTCCTCCCTTGATTCCACTCTTGATTTGTGAAGGGATTGAGAGAAGATTGAAGTGCTCTATCGACTCCAAGCTTTCATCTTCTTGAGCACTTGGTTCATCCTCACCGCCGACAACTTTTGTGTTTGTTACTCTTGGGGATTCTTCTCCTAGACGGTTAGAGGTGTCCGTAGAGCTCCTAACTTGTGTGGTGACGCCTCGGAAAGTTTGTATTGACCCCTCCTCTGTGGAGTTTCTAGTGGAAAACCAAGTTTGATCTTTATGGTCACTTGGAGAGGTTAGGGTTGAAAGAGACCCGGTCCTTTGTGGATCCCTCAACGGAGACGTAGGCTCCTTTATGAAGCTGAACTTCGGTGAACAAATCTTGTGCCTTGCTCGTACTTTCAATCACTTGTGTCTTGTTTACTTGTTCTTGCTCATAAACTTGCGAGTTAGGGTTTGCTTCGTATTTCTTAGATTAACTTTTGTAGGTTGCTTGGTAGTTGCTCTCGTTATTTCTACAGCACCCTCTTGCTTATATTCATCTACTCCTAGCTTGCCTTACACTAGTTTTAACATTTACTCGGTCAATCTACTTTTCTATCTTGTGCCATCGGACAAGTCATCGGACTTTTCCTACAATCGTTGGACAAGTCCGACACTGCGCATGTGACTTTTATTATTAAGTGAATTTCAGGGATAATTGCCTATCCCCCCCCCCTCTAGGCATTTTCACGCGCCCATCGCCCATGCCCCATCCCGCCCGGCCTGGCAAGGCGAGCCGAGGCGAGCGAACGCGCGCGTGTGTTCTTCCTTCTTCTCATTCACACACTTGCAAGAGATGCTAAAGCAACCAACCTTGTAAGTTAGACTCTCTCCACCTCCATTAGCAATGTAGGACTAAACCTTTGCACTCCCACCACTCATAAATGGGTCTTTGAGATTTTTTAGTAATTATTGTGAATGTTAATGGGCTAAGCCAATCTAATTCTAACAATCCCCCACCAGATCTCAAAGTCCCAGCTAGACTTTGCCTCACCCCACTGTTGTTTAATATACCAGTGTTTTCAGTGGAGACTGTTAAGTTGAACTTCCACCTAAAACAATAAGCTACACTCATTCATAACTTGAACAATGGACTATATCTTGAATTGCAAGTTTTCTGCAAACAAGTTTCACTTACTGTCATAACTGATACTAGACCTCCAGTAGGCTTCTTCGTGGGTGGAGCATATAGGTCATATTCCCTTGGTCTTTCATGAGCTTAATAGAGATCACCCAAATCTCACAGATTACGACCTTACAACAATTAGGCTCATATAGGTGTATTCATTCAAGAACGTTCTGTAGGTCAACATCTTCGCTATTTAAAGCCAACTGAATACATTAAGGCAACAACCAACCTACCATACAAATATCGAGAGTAATGCATCGCTTCTCGAGTGGGTTATAAAAGGTTACTCTCATGCTAACCAATAGCTTGTTCTTCCCATGTCCTACTTCACGGGATCTCCGATCACATAGGTTGGGTTACTATTATAGAATTGCATATATGGGTCTCATACCCATCTTCTTCGATGCACTGTCTATCACATTACATAACAGCCCCTTGGTGAATTGATGTACCAAGTTCTCACCAGTTGAAATATATTCTACTGATATGACTCCGGAGTTTCTCATTTTCCTAACAGACTTTAAACGTCTCTTAATATGTCTTGATGACTTCATATTATCCTTAGAATTGTTCACTTTGACTATCATAGTTTGATTCTCACAATTCATGAGGATTGTCGGCATAGATTTCTCGACAATAGGCTAGTCCATCAAGAGCTCACGTAGTCAATCGGCCCCAACTGTAGCTGTATCTAGTGCGGTAAGCTCTGCTTTCATGATAGACCTCGTCAAAATGGTCTGTTTGCATGATCTCCATGAAACAGAAGCACCACCAAGAGTAAATGCATATCTACTCGTGGCATACAACTCGTCAGTATCAGATATCCAATTGGAATCACTATAGCCCTTTAGTACTGCTGGATATCCAGAATAATGAATTTCATAATCCATAGTACCAACTAAATAGTGCATTACCCGCTCAAGCGCACGTCATTGATCATCTCCCGGACAAGAAGTAAACCGGCTCAGTTTGCTCACAGCAAACGAGATATCAGGTCTAGTAGCACTAGCTAAATACGTAAGTGATCCAATAATCTGAGAATATCTTAATTGGTCTCTGCCAATTCTCTTATTCTTTCTAAGGATCAAGATGGGATCATAAGGTGTTGGAGAAGGCTTGCTATCCTTATAACCAAAACGGTTCAAGAGCTTCTCAACATAATGAGATTGCGTAAGAGTAATCTCATTCTCTCCTTTGATTAACTTGATAATCAAAATAACATCAGCCTCCTCTAGATCCTTCATATCAAAGATTTGGCACAAAAAAGTCGTGACCTTATTGTTCACGTCAAGATTTGTTCCAAAGATGAGTATGTCATCAACATACAAGCACAGTATAACTCCTTGACCCCCACCATGACGGTAGTACACATATTTATCAGCCTCATTGACTGAAAAGCCTGCTGTTAGAAGTGTTGAATCAAATTTCTCATGCCACTGCTTAGGAGCTTGTTTTAGACCATACAAAGACTTCAACAACTTACACACCTAGTCCTCTTGACCCTTTATAACAAATCCATCTGGCTGATCCATATAAATTTTCTCATCCAACTCATCATTAAGAAAAGCTGTTTTAACGTCCATCTGATAAACGATAAGACCATGTGATGCAGCCAGAGCAAGTAATACACGAATAGTGGTTAATCTAGCAACAGGTGAATAAGTGTGAAAGAAATCTTCGCCTTCTTTCTAAGTATAATGTTTAGCCATAAGCCGAACCTTATACTTGTCAATAGTACCATCAGGCTTAAGCTTTTTCTTGAACACGTATTTACAACCCACAGGTTTGTAACCATATGGTCTGTCGGCAACTTTCCAAGTTCCATTAGAAAGAATAGAGTCCATCTCACTATGGACAGCTTCTTTCCAGTCATCTGTATCAGAAGATGCATATGCCTCTGAAATGGTTCTAGGAGTGACATTCATAAGATAAACAGTGAAATCATCACCAAAAGACTTAGCAGTCCTTTATCTCTTGCTCCTCTTAGGAGCTTCACTTTCAATCTCCTCATGGATTGGTTCAAGTGTTTGTTCAGCATGATCAGAAAATGCACTAGGTTCAGGAGTTGTTTCAGCAATCATATCAAAAGATAATCTAGACATACTATGTAAATCTTTCATAGGAAATATATTCTCAAAGAAAGTAACATCACCAAACTCTATTAATGAATTAACATGAACATCAGGCACCTCGGATTTAACCACTAAAAATCTGTAGGTAATGCTATGATGAGCATATCCAAAAAAGATAAAATCTACAGTTTTAGGTCCTAACTTACGCTTCTTGTTGATTGGTACGTTAACTTTGCCCAAACAACCCCATGTGCGTAAGTAAGAGAGCGATGGCTTTGTACCAATCCATTTCTCATATGGCGTCTTCTCCTTATTCTTCATGGGAACTCTATTTAGGACATGACATGATGTCAATAAAGCCTCCCCCACCAAGCCTTAGATAATCCAGCCGTGTCTAACATGGATGAAAGTGCCTAGAGGGGGGGGGGGTGAATAGGTAATTATCCCTAAAATTCACTTAATAATAAAAGTTAAATGCGCAGTGTCGGACTTGTCCGATGATTGTAGGGAAAGTTCGATGACTTGTCCGATGGCACAAGATAGAAAAGTAGATCGACCGAGTAAATGTTAAAACTAGTGTAAGACAAGCTAGGAGTAGGTGAATATAAGCAAGGGGAAACTGTAAAAATAAGGAGGGCAACTAGCAAGCAACGTACACAAGTTAATCTAAGAAATACGAAGCAAACCCTAACTAGCAAGTTTATGAGCAAGAACAAGTAAATGAGACACGAGTGATTGAAGTACAAGCAAGGCACAAGATTTGTTCACCGAAGTTCAGCTCCACAAAGGAGCCTACGTCTCCGTTGAGTGATCCACAAAGGACCGGGTCTCGTTCAACCCTAACCTCTCCAAGTGACCACAAAGATCAAACTTGGTTTTCCACTAGAAACTCCACAAAGGAGGGATCAATACAAACTTCCCGAGGCGTCACCACATAAGTTGGGAGCTCTACGGACACCTCTAACCGTCTAGGAGAAGAATCCCCAAGAGTAACAAACACAAAAGTTGTTGGCGGTGAGGATGAACCAAGTGCTCAAGAGGATGAAAGCTTGGAGTCGATTGAGCACTTCAATCTTCTCTCAATCCCTTCATACATCAAGAGTGAAATCAAGGAAGGAGAGTTGGGGAGAGCAAAGTGATCTTGAGTGTGATTTTGAGTGGAAATGAGTGACCTCCTGCCACAGGGCGAAGAGGAGTTCCATTTATAGCCCAACGGGGAAAAGAGTCATTGAAGACCCAATTTCTGAGATCTGTGTCAGACAAGTTCGATGGTCATCGGACATGTCCGATGAATCAAGGTGACGTAAAAACTGGAGTCCGACAAGCTTACCCGATGTCTCGGATAAGTTGGCCATCGGACATGTCTGACGGCACAGGGGTGGCTGAGATACTGGAATCCGATAGACTTGTCTGATGGCTCGGACAAGTCTTGTTCATCGGACAAGTCCGATGGCCATCGGATAAGTCCGATGAAAAAGGGTGGCAGAGGAACTGTACTCCGATGAAAGTGTCTGATGCGTCGGACTTTCCTCTGGTCATCGGACAAGTCCGATGACCGTCGGACATGTCCGACGACCCAGAGTGGCAGAGGTACTGGAGTCCGATGGGTCGGACAAGTCCCATGATTTTGCCCTGGAAATTTTTGTATGGTCTAGAAATTGGAATTTTGCACTTAGTTCACTTTCGTTTCACACTTTTGTGTCCCTCTTAATAATACGACTTTTCCTATACTCAAGATTTAAAATAAAATATTATGAACTTCATTCTTGAGCATATTTTGAATTTCATCTTGAAGCACTTTACTATCTTCTTTTTTCCTTTTTATTTCTATGCTTTTAATCACCAAACTTTATACCATCATCTACACACATGCTCATAAAAAATTAGTCCGTTCTTAATTGTATTGGCACCAATCACTAAAATAAAATTAGGGGCTTAGATGCACCTTCAATAGAATTAACCAAGTCAGTCAAGGTGCGATTCTTTCTTTCAGCAACCCCGTTTGATTGGGACGAATATGGAGGCGTCCTTTCATATATCATAACATGTTCCGTATAGAATAAGTCAAACTCATTTGAGAAATACTCGCCACCACGATCGGACCTAATTCTTTTGATCTTTTTCTCTAGTTGAGTTTTAACTTCAGCCTTATAAATTTTAAAGTAGTTTAGAGCCTTATTTTTTATTTTTAGCAAATAAACATAGCAATATCTAGTCGCATCATCAATCAAAGTCATGAAATATCTTTTTTCACCTTCAATCAATATACCATTCATCTCACAAAGATCTGAACGTATAAGTTCTTGCGGTGTTAAGTGTCTCTCCTCTGCAGCCTTGGGAGGCTTTCGAGGTAGCTTAGATTGCACACAACTTGAGCACTTAGAACCTTTAATAATAATAAAAATTCAGAACTAAATTCAAGCTAGAAAGTCGAGACATAGAACCAAAATTTAGATAATATAAACGTGAATGCCAAACACTAGCATCACTCTCATTAACACCATCACAAATATAGTTCACAGACTTATTGCAATAATCTGAAAGGGAAAAGCGGATCAAGCCTCCGCACTTATAGCCTTTACTAATAAATTATCCACTCTTAGACACGACAACTTTAATCGACTCAAGCACTACCTTAAAACCATCCCTACACAAAAAAAAGCCACTAACGAGATTTTTCTTAATAGAAGGGACATATTGTACGTTCTTTAATTGGACAATCTTTTCAGAATTGAACTTCAGCTCGACCGTGCCAACACCATGAATAGAAACATGTGATCCATTCCCTATTAGGATGGAGAAATCCTGGGCGACCTGGTAAGAAGTAAACAAAGAAGCATCAACACACACATAAACATTAACACCAGTATCAAGCCACCAACTAATAGATTGAAATACAGAAAAAAAACATATGATAAATTACCATACCCACTATTTTCTCCAGCACTAGTCACCATGTTCGCAGTCTTCTGCTGTGGAGGCTTCCTTACTTTGCGTTCTGGACATTTCTTTGTCCAATGCTCATTAGAACCGCAAACAAAGCATGCTCCCTTCTCCTTGTTCTTCTTTTTGAAGATAGTGGTCTGCTTAGGCTTATTGTTCTTGCCCTTGTCCTTACTACCACTGTCATGAGACTGCTGTGGATGATGCACCATATTGGCAACAGTGTGTCCCTCGTTAGCTTTAGAACATCCATCCTTCTCACGAGCTTTCTTCACAACATCAAAAGACGCGATCAAATCTGAGACAGATATGTTCGTTCTCTTGTGTTTAAGAGTAGTGGCAAAATCCCTCCAAAACAGAGGTAATTTGGCAATCATGCCCCCAGGCACAAGCTTCTCAGGTACGATGATCTTAAGCAGTTCGAGTTCCTTCACAATGCACTGTATCTCATGAGCCTGCGCGACGACAGATTTACCATCTACCATCTTATAATCATGGTACTGCTCAATGACATACAGTTCAGTGTCAGCATCAGAACCACCATAGTCAGCGATCAGAGCGTCCCATAATTCCTTTGCGACTGTATGATGGATATAGACGTCCTGAAGACGATCTATCAAAGCTCCAATAACAACGTTCAAGAATATTGTGTTGGCTTCACTGTAGGCCTTTTTCTGATCTGTAGTGAGATCGCCTTCAGGTTTACCAGTGGACACCCAGAACACATTCATGGCAGTAAGTCATAGAGTGACTTTCACTTGTCATATCTTAAAGTGCATACAATAAGGTTTTTAGATTGTTGGATAAATTAGCACTTTTAGTCTTATATTAATTCAAAAATAAATCATAAGCATGATTAACAGATTGCATGATGAACTAGACAAGTTTACGCAAGATCTAGACAGGTCTATAAGGCCAGACAAAAACATAGCAAATACCATACTAGCAACATCCATCATAGATAAACAGATCACGAAATCTAGTATGAAAGATATAGTTTGAGATGAGCGTACGTACGTTTCCTTCTGAACTGGGTAGAGGAGGTGGCGATGACGTGCAACATCGTCACGTTGTTGACGACGACGGGTGAGACCGACTCGACGACGAGGAAGACGAGCCGTGGCGACGAGCTTGACGAAGACGAGGAAGCGATCGAGCAGTCGCGCAGAGCGCTTCCCAAAAACCTTATTCGCCCTCTCCTGGTGCAAGATCATAGAGGATGACGGTTCCGGAGACCTGCTCTCCTGTTCGTCGGTGCATGTCGAAGATCGGGATGGAGAAGTCTTGGCAGTGCAACAGTAGCGAGAGGCAAAACTCTAGACGATTACGTGATATGATTTGCGGCGATATCCATCCGTATTTATAGGGAGGAACCGTTAGGGTTGGGTGTCCCGTAACCGAGTCGGTTACCATATGATTCGTGGCGCACCATTCACACAGGTGATGCGCGCCCCCACCCCCGCTCCGCCCGGGGAGGCGAGGCGAGGCGAGCACGCGTGTGTTCTTCCTTCTTCTAATCCACATATTTGCAAGAGATGCTAGAGCAACCAACCTTATAAGTTGGACTCTCTCCACCTCTACTAACAATGTGGGACTAAAACTTTGCACTCCCACCACTTATGAATGGGCCTTTGAGATTCTTCAGGAATTATTGTGAATATTAATGAGCTAAGTCTATATAATTCCAGCATATAAAACCGAAATGTAGTTGTGTACCAGCCAATTTTCACTGGGTGGAAAAAATATTAATTGGAAGGCAGAAGGGCAAATTTATTAAAATCAGGTTCTAATAGCTAATGATGTGCGCATTTTATAAATTCTACTTTATACCTGAAACTATTTTTTTTTCAGAAAGCTTGTTCTGTCAGACACCCGCAGTTGTAATAAGAATATACAAAGGCAGGCAAGAGACGCATGATGATTTGCAATCCAAGAAAGGAAGAGGAAGCATTCTGTAGAACATGCAGAACGTGGCAGCAGCTTATGCAGATCTTAGCCAGCGCAACTACCATATGAGCCTTCGAGGAGAATGTGGTATGCTGATTTTTGACCATTATTAGAGTTTTTTTCAGATTCTTAACGAATATGTCCAGTTGTTGAGGCCTTGAGGAATCGAAGTCATGCTTACACGGTTGACTTGTCACTTTTTTTTTTAGACCAAAGGCATTTTGGTCCATTGAAAGCAAAAAACTGCTGGTGTTGCGGTTGCCAGCTTACAGCGTTTGAGCACCGAACCGGTTGACTTTAACTGCAAATGAATAATATACACAAAGAAATAGTACTCTTTAGATAAAGATCATGGTCAATGATCCAGATACAACTGTTGAACATGTTAAGGATGTAGATATTGACATTTCCTCAGCTCTTTAGCCGGGCATTCTTCAAATGTGTTAACCAACTCTGACGGACATTTTAAGACCGAGGAAGCACTACTCCAGCAAGGCTGATAAGGTTTAAGAATCCACATAACATCATGGCAAAAAATTGTTGAAAAATAACTGAAGCTTCATTCAGAAAACCAACAAAAGAGTGTAAATAAAAGACCCCCTATAAGAAGGGGTTAATTATATTTTCCATTTTGGACGTAATTGATCGAAGAAATCTCCTGCTGTTAGTAAGGAAACTAATACAATACAAAGTTTGAGAATAGATCAGATATGCTGAACAATCAGCTGTTTTTACATGTAATGACTCATCAATTATGAAAATTATTATCCTTCATATCTGACCTATACTTATCAGCCTCACTAAATAATAGGCTTTGCACTATCAACTTGATGAAAAAAAGAAACATGAAGCACCAGGCGAGATGCACTAGGCAGAAGCAAGCAGCTCAGCTTTGCCCCAAACAATAAAAGCAATGAAAACCAAGGAGCTCAAGACAAAACAACCCCAACTTTCCGAGCAAAGTCATCTTCATCATCATCATCGAAGTCTTCATCATCTTGATATGCATTCTCATCTTCAGATTTGTATTCATGACCTTCAATTGTCTCATAGTCATCAAACTCGCCATCCCTCTGCTCATAGTTATCTACATCTTGATTTGTGGATGGATCCACTTGAGTAATGTCTTCATCAAATTTGTCACCATGGGATGAAGATTGCCCCTGACCCTCCACAGGGACCTGATCTTCATCCTTATACTCATCACCTGATCCACTCTTGCAATATTCAGAGCTGTTAGTGTTGTCAAAGTCTTTGTTATCAGCTTCAACCAGAGAATCAGGCTGCATAACTGCAGCCATAGCAGATTTCTCACAGCTGGAAGATGAGTTATTGCTCACTGCTGCCTCTCTTTTCCTCTGCAAGATAACACTGAGGGGTTTTGGTCCCTCGAAGTCAACAGATGCTTCAGAATCCATGATTCCATTGGTCTTCCTAAGTTCTCGTAAGTTTTTCCGAGCACCAGTGTGAACAGAATCCACCGCATCTCTTCCTGAATAGCGGCCATCTGCATGTCTCACACTTGAGGAAAGTTCACTTGACCTCCGTTGGCTCTTTTCATGATATTGTCCTGCCTCACGATGCCTAACCCCGTGAAAATCCGCATGTCTAGCTGGAGAAAGTCTGTCCCGCAGCCGCTTCCTATCTCGCTCATTCTCAAAGCGAGTATCAACCCTGTCAGGTGATCTTCCAGGGAGCTTTATTCTGCCCGTCAGACGGGAACTCAGAGTGCTTCCACGAGGGCCCTGATATCGATCTCTATGTGTCTCATGATCTCTATGTGCCCTATTCCTGTAGTGTCCGCCCCTCTGGTGCTGTTCTCCATTGCGCTCTGGGCTAATGACTGCTGAAGAAGCATTTATTCTTCTCCTGCGGAGCTGATGGCGTAGATCTGATCTATCCATATCAGCACGATCGATCTCTCTGTGAAGAAACCTTCTGTCTGAATGGAAAGGCCTGTCCATGCTCCTCTCAGATGATGACCTACGCCTTTTCCTCTCATAGGCATCATATAGTTGCCCATGGCCATGCTCACTCATTCCATTGAACCGCTCTCTTTCATGATGAGCCTGCATGTCAAAATCAGCAGGAGCATATTCATAGTCTTCTACAGGGTACATATCTCTTCCAAAGTCCTCCTCATCATGTAAATAAGCAGCACCATCTGCATCGTTGTCCACAAGAACATCAAAACCAGGTGAAGACTCCCCCAGAAATTCATCAGCCTCCCTACTGTTCTGTGGCAGGTCATCTGAGGGAGGCATCGGGTAATCCTGGTTCCAATCTTGGATAGGGTCACTTTCCAGAGGAAGCTGGTTCTGATAGCATGCAGAAGGATCCTCCTCTGGAGTCATGAATTTTTTCTCCACTGCTGGCGTGTTGGGTACCTTCTCAGAATTGAGTCTGGACTTCATTGCGTTGGAAGTAAGTTCAGAAGATACCGCAGCTACACCATTCTTGGCACCATGGACCACAGATCGATCAACAGTCAGTTTGGACCTGTCACCAATTATTGGGGCGCCTTGTTGCATTGTATTATTTGCTTCTGCAGATGCCTCATTCTTTTGAGCTTGAGGCTGTTCCAGGGGAAAGGAAGAAACCTTTGCCAACTGTTCTGGGGGATTATTACCAACAGCTTGCGGTCCGTGATAAAAAGGACATCTATCGCCTTTGATGCAATTCCCTTTCTGGAAGTAATAGCAAGGGACCATCTGCTTGCCCGAGTTGTAGCCACCATAATGGGAAGAAACTGAAGGTACGGCAGGAGTGGGAGCACCAAAGAGGCCATCGATTGGCTGCACGGAAATAATGAAAAGAGGATTAAACTTCATAACATAAATGTCCAAACAATCTTGATTTTGACCTAAGCGAGCAATAGGTGCTTCTACGTCCATTGACATATCAGTATGCCGTGAAAACATCAGCATAAAAGTTATTAGTTAATTTAGGTATGAACAATGATATACATATCATATTGAGACGTACCGAATGGCGAAATGAACATTTCGGATTCAAACAATTGCCGTTCATCCAGTACCAACAGTCTCTAGGGTTCATCCGGGCACCCTCACTGTGACGAAAATCACATTCATTCCCCTGTAGGATCCAGCAGTAAGTTAACAAAAAAGAGTAAGAGAATGTATGCATGAAAGACAAGATTGAACTGCATAAAGTGGTTGAACACCTAACATTATATTGCAATAAACCAGAGCATATATTGAATACAGTCTTTTTTTATAACACGGGAGCTACAAAACAAACATAGTCATGAACACAACTCAATGCAGCATGAAGACCATTCAACACAAACTATGTTTCTGGATTAATATGGATCAAGTGATTACTTTTCATGTGTACCACTAGCTTATGCAAATAGTTACTGGTTTAACATTATATTGCATACTAAATAAAATGTGCATGCATGCAAAATTACGTGGGGAATACCAAGCTATGATAGGTCCATCTTAAAAATAAGCAGCATGTGCCAATTCAGAGAGGTTAGTGATGCTGCAGTGCCGTGCCGATACAGCAAAGCTCTATGTTCAAAACGCAGCACTGCTGTGTGCTGAGACATCTATCGTGCTGGAAACTAACGCTATCAATTTGTCAAATAAACCAAAGCAGTCAATCACAAATTACTCCAGGTTACCCACGCCAAGGAGCAAAGATGTTTTCAAAACAATGAAAGCATCAATCTTTCACAGCGAAATTCCTGCAATACCTAGCTCAGAAACCCTGCCTACCCAGGCCCCTGTTCCCAAGACCAAACCCACCTCGCACACAAATTACAAGCTTCAATCGCCTGAAACATCACCACGGAAACTGAAACGAAATTGCCAAGGGACGAAGACGAGGCGAGGCGTACCTTCTTGCAGGTGAGGGGCGAGGCGAGGAAGTAGACGCAGTCTGTGTTGCGCCTCAGCGCCTCCTCCTCGGGCGTCAGCGGCTTCGCGCTGGCCGCCGACCCGGCCGCCGCGGCACCGTCAACCTCCATGGTCCCCGTCTCGAGGGGGACCGCGGGATCCTCCGCCCCTGTCCCCGGGCGGCGTGACGGAGCGCCGATCGCGCCTGCGACCGCGGCGGACGGGGGGAGCGCGAGGGCTCGGCGAGACTGCAGCTGCTGCTGGCGGCGGCGGGGGGGAGGGGGGGTAGATCTGTGGCCGCGCAGGCTTAGGGTTGGGGAAGGGAAGGGGGAAGGCGACGAGGGGATGGGCGTGTGGACTGGGTTGGAGGCCGCCTCTGCCCGCGGGCTAAACAAAACGGGAGGAGACGCCACGGTTTATCAATCACAAGGGGACGCACGGCAACGGCCAACGGGGCAACGAAACACAGGCGGGCTAGCATTGCAGGGAACGAGGTTTTCTTTCCGGTTTGGGTCGCTCTTTCCCTCTCCTAGTACACTGCAAGTCTGAATTGACCTTTTTGTCTTAAAAAGGAGAGGGGGAGGGAAAAGATCCGCATTTACTGTTTGTCCACCGTGATGTCAGCAGGTTTTACGCGGATGTACTCCCTCCGTTTCAAAGTTGTTATTGTTATTAATTTTTTTTATTACGTTTGATCATTTGTTTTATTTAAAAAAGTTTAAAAATTATCATATATTTTTTTATTATTAGTTTTATTACTAGATAAACTTAAAATATAATCAATAATTTTGTGTATTTAAGATAATTTTTTAAATAAGATAAATAGTTAAAGTTTACAAAAAAAATCAATGACGACAACCATTTTAGAACGGAGACGACAAGGTTGAGAAAAGTAACGAAAGAAAGTGCCAACTTTTCAAGACCAGGACAGACTGGAAACCAATTTGACGAAGGGCGTGACCGCATGAAGCGTGTAGGTAAATACGTATGCAGCGTCAATTACATTTCCGACCTCCCAATTACACCTTTGGAGAGCCAATGGGATCTGCGCTGCCAGCTGCAACACTTTATTTTTCCTTTTTGAGATTCCGACCTGTTTCTTCTCAGCTGGACTTCCTACGAGTCAGTAGAACCGGAGTTATGTTCGTCGAGCGCTGCTATATGTACGACTAGGTCATCCGACCCAATCATACGACCAGCACAAGTAGCAAAGCATCAATCAACGATTACCAGAGACACTAACCAAGAGCAGCACATCCAACAGCTGATACACAGTCGGACTTCTGGGTCGGACAATTCAGTCGGACGTGGAGTATTTCTCATGTTCGCCACAGGCTGAATCCCACAGACCGAATAACCTCGCCACAGCACACGGTCGAGTCGGACGCAAATGCGGCGGCACAATCGCACAGCCACAGCCATCGCCACAACTCAACAAAACAACAACAAAAAAAAGCGATACTCGCGGTCATGGTTCAGGGCTTCAGGCGTTCATAACAATGTTTCAGATAGAGAACGCCTAAACTTCTGCCTTAGCTCGACCTAACATAGTATTAGAGAGATCTAGCAAGACCAGCATCCACAGAACCACACGACAAAATTAAACAATCCTCCTGCATTCCAATTATTGCAGTTCATCGTCGAAAGCATGTCAAGGAATCCTCAAATACATAGGTAGCTTAAAAGAATCACAATACAGTTTCAACTAAAGCATAAGTCTGAATGTTCGACGCGACATATGACAGAGTGCCGTGCTGAGCGCAAGAAACCAGCGACTAGGATAGAATTACTGATACTGATTCCTTAAGTGGAACCTACAAAATAAAAGTTGAGCGTATCGGTGGCCTGCACCAGATACGGGTACCGGGGAGTTCTGATGACGTGCATGGTGTAAACCAAGAGACGACAAGGACGAACTTGCGAGCACCGTCGAGCAAAACCGCCAAGAGCAAGAGTGCTACCAGATGCCACAGAATCGCCAAGGGAGCCTGTCAATGTAACCCAGCATAAACATGTTATTGGACAGTAGTGAATGCCTGGATAGCTAATTAAACAACAATCTAAATATGCTCTTTGGTAATGCAAAAGGTCAAAAAATATGAAGGAAGAAACTGATTTTGCTGAACAAACAAGAGAGCAATAATAATACTAAGATGGAAAAATGGGGGGGAAGCGCAATAGGAAGTGGGGCTAGGGGTAGAAACGCAATAGCCCCAAACACGTCTTCGTTTACAATTTGCAGGGGTAAAATCGCAAGAAAGAAAAATGGGGGGTAAAAACGCAATAGGAAGTCGGGCTATGGGTAGAAATGCAATAGCCCCTACTACTAATTATGGCACACCGTCAATTCAGTTAAAACACACACCGCACTGTCAACAAAACCCAGCTGCGGCAACGTGAAGACAACCAAAGAAGAGAAATCATCAATCATCTGAGGTTTTTTTTTTAGATTAATCATCTCCCCAAAAAAAGATATTCTACAGCAGTTTTCTTAAGAACCTGGCCAAGATTGAGTCATAACCCGCTGCCCAGATATATGTCTCTAGTTTGTTGTTCCTTGCAATCAACAACTCAGAGAATATCAAAAGCAATCAGCTTCAAGTTATTGGAGAAATCCAGTAAGATTTTAGACAATATGTTTCGTAAGTTTTTAACTGCTTTTGCATTGAAAATACATTTTCGAAAAGCAACTCTATAGGATTAGGTATAACAGTATTCCAGGAGTTCAGTAATTTAACAGGAAATTGACCTGCTAATTTATAGGACTTCAGGTTCACATTTAAAAGGAAGCAAGCTATTTTTACAGGCTAAATATCATAAACTAATCATCATTCGGTTAATAATATAGTTTCCACGTTATGTTCACTATCCCTAAATAATGCTCCATGCAAAACCATTTCTAAGGACAAATAGTTTTACAAAACATAAACTTGTACACAACATAGACCAATCATTATAATTATCTAAGCAAAATAACTATACTGATACAAGTAATGTCTGCAGTCTACCTAATTTTTTTTACAAGCAGCCATGCCAGAAAATAAAATAACATGATGTGGAAATTACCAGATACAGCTCCACGTTCTTTTGATTTAAGATTGGTACCGCGGATCGTTTCCTTGCTTTCCCATCTTATGCACATCCTCGGGTGAAAGTATCTTGATGTACCATACACTATTCACAAATGACCTGTACAAAGTGAGAGAGCTCAGTTTCAGGAGGGTTTATCACTGGCATGCATAATGACATAACCATATAAATAATAGAGTTCAACGAGGCAGAGGGAATATATGTCTCTGTTGAAAAATGTTGTAGGTGCATGTTAAGGAAAGTGCTTATGGACCAAAATATCTTCCAACTTAGCACGTACACTACAAACCCATGATTGACTCTGATGTGTTTTGAAGTTTTGAAGTTTCAAATATGATTCTACACATTCAAGTTTGATTGCATATGCACAACGCGTGCACGTTTATAACTTGCCCAAATGAACTTTTCCATCTTGTGTTTGAAAACGTGACAAAATATAAAAATAAAGTTACATTGTCTTTAAATTTGCAATGGTTCATGAGCTAATTGAAGGGTCAAATTCAAATTTAAAGTGGTATAAATGCCCGAGTATCAGGTCTAGTAAATTTCAACCACACGAGGTGTAAATTTCAAATAAACTATAAATTTCATGGGCATGCCAACACAAACTATGAGGTGTAAATTTCAAATAAATTATAAATTGAAACTAGGCATGCCCACAAAAACTATGAGGTGTAAATTTCAAACAAACTATAAATTGAAACTAGAATTCTCGCAATAGCATCTTACTCCCACGGGTCATCTCCAAGGAGAAGCGCATCGTTCTCCCTGTCGATGAATACAAGCTGCCAGCCTGATCTATCAGGGTCGTCTAACTGACCCTTAATGCCAAACATCTGACCCAGTTCTTCCCGAAGTTCAGCATAATTTGAGAAGCGGGTGATGTCCAAGGATCTCCCAACTGATCCTGACTTGTAAACCTGCATTTTATAGAGCGGTTACACTAGAATGGACATACTTTTGTTCTAGTGAAGAACTGTAGACGTAATATACTACACTCACCTTAATGAATGTTCTGGTTGTTTGGTCATTCTCTCCTGTATTTTGCAATAAACCAGAAGAGTCATCCAGACAACCATACATTGCATTTTGCAGATACGTTGACCCAGAGGGAACTGTTGATATGTTATTATCCGCAATGTTTGAAGTCAGATTAGGCACCATATTGTACAGCAGGGAGGAAGAGTCCACTTGAGGACTAAAAAGTGACTGGTTCTGCGGATCACGGCCAATTTTGTTCTCAACAGAACCATCTTTGCCAGTGGGTGAGTTAAGCGAAACCGAACCCCCAAAAGGCATTGACTGTGAGCCCAGAAATTTCTGCTTCCATGCCTGTTGCTGTTGTTGTTGTTGCTGCTGCTGCTGCTGCTCACTAACTACTGATTGGTTGAATCTAGACAAGTCCACAGACTTCGAACTTCCCTGAAGAAAGTTTGATTCCAGCATATTCTCATTGCTGCTAGAGCTGACAAAGCTTGATGAATTCACATTAGGATCAGAGAAGCCAAATTTTTCGCGCAAGTGGCTTGGTAGTGATGTCGGACTGGGGAGAATCTCACTGCTAGAAACTTGGTATGTTTGATCCGGTTGAATCTTACGCTTCTGGTCATTATGAGCATGTTGCATTTGCTGGATTTGGTGGAGTTGCTGCTGAATAGCACTTGGGCTGAGGAGAGATTGAATATTTTGAGCCTCAGGACTAACTATTTGCTGTTGGCTTGCTTGCTGCAGAATCTGTTGTTGCAACAGCGGATTGAGGTTGCACTGTTCCTGGTGAGCTTGCATAGGTTGTTGAAGGTGTAGGAATTGCTGCTTCAGATAACCACCAGACTGGGAGGCAGCAGCTGCAGCCATCACTGCTTGGTACTGATCATGTTCAGTGCTCATCAAGGATGGATGGAGTCTCTGTTGCCCCCAGGAACCTATACCAGGTGACTGAAAGTTCAAAGACTGAAAGCCTCCGTCACCAGCAACTCCTCTCAGCCACATTAAAGCATTGCTGTCATCTTAAGTACAATACCAATAACCAATAAAAGCATAATGAGAATAGTGATAACAAGGATAACGATATTAGAGCATATTGTGTCATTTCTCATAACAAGAACATGAATACAATTGACAAAATATATGACAAGTTGAAGATCAAATAGATGAAGAGCCAAAGCCAATAACATTGGTCTAACATGGTGCTTCAATGTGGACAGTTTGGTTAATACCTAAAAGATATCCTGCTTTTACATATACTACAGTTGTACTTCCGATTTCCTTTGGAGCAAATGGAAATTTGAAAAAAAAAAACTTTTTAGCTCCACATCTACACAGTGATCTTTAGCTTAAATCATATGTGTTTCCTGATACCATTTGATTTCCTGACTCGCCTGTTGGATCTAAAAACACAAAGAATACCATTTGTTTCGTAACAGCTGATCACATACAACAGCTTTCTACTCTAAAATATATTGGTCTCACAAGGTGTTGGCAAATACCAGCTTTTATGAAGTGGAGAGGGTGCCTCATCTCCATTCATAATTACAGATGCACTCCGGTTAAAAGGTTAACACCAAGAATGTTAACTCCAGCTCATTTTGGTCAAAGCAAATGCTGTTTGTTGCGGCATGTAATGTATAGTAATTGAATGTGATAATGTAAGCTGCTTTTAGTGTCTACATCACTTTCTGCCAAAAAAAATAGCATGCAGGAAAATAGCTCCAACAACAGAGATTATATAACAAGCATGAGTATTCGTAGTGTACCATGAAGACCAGCAACTCCAGAATACCAAGGATGCTTAACTCGCAGTGGAAACAGGGATGGATACATTGGAAAAGTTGTCAATGGCTCAATTTCCCACAGAGAAACTCTAGGTGGCCTTTCTCCAGCAGTTGATTCATCCCAACCAACCTGCATTATGGTATCAAGGATATAGGTGGTTAGGAATACTTGTAGCATAAAAATTTAAGCCAGTCTGATGGATTCACAGAAGTAACGAACTATGTATCATGATTTGTACAATATCCTGAAGAAAATTTTATTTCTCTCTCTCTCAAAAAAAAAGGATGGTTGATAGTAGAACTTCTGGAGGTTAAGAGCTGCATGATTATTTGGAAGAAAACCAGAAAAGCTGATCAGAAGACGAGGATAAAGAATGTCAAAAATGGATTCAAGAAAATGAACAAATCATGATGTTGCATATGTCAAAAGACATACAAAACGGAGCATGCAAAAAAAAAAAAAAAAGAATTAATATCATGGGGAAAAAAGAAAACAAGAAGACAGCTAAGCTAACAAGAGACTCTTACCTTCACCGATCTCCAATACGAACTAGGCCAACGCACTGGGTCTGCATCACTGACTTCTGTTATCGTGCCCATATACCTATACCGTTACAGCATCTAGTTTGAGCATATAATAATCATAGTTGACAACAGAGAAAATGACCCAGATCCATACAAATGTACAACCCACCATAGTACTAAACAACCAAGAAAAAGTAAAGCTCAACTGTTCAAACGCATGAAAAGAACTCTCAGCATGAACCACAAGCAAATTTAGGTATTAAATTGCAGCCTCACCTGCGGACGCTAGATTCCTCAGTCTCAAACAACATCCTGAATCGCATCCCAACAGATATTCGGGTGTGGAAAACAGCCTTGATGTATTTGGAAAGTGGTATGACAAACTCCGATGGACTTGCCCTGCAAGCACATTTTTATCTTTAAGTAGAACATAAGAAATGAAGAAATGCCATTTGCTGATTAAACCATCCAATTTACCTGGGATTATAGAAAATCGTGAATCGGCTGTTAGTCGCAGCAGCATGAGCAGCTGCTGCAAGGAGCCCTATGTGCATGCTATCACTTGAAAGAACAGAAGAGGGCATCACAGTCTGTGGCCGGCTGGCACGTCTGATTCCAAGCAAAAGTTGGTTTTTCTCATTCCTAAATCAGTGAATGAAAATGGAGTAAGCCCTAGTCATTCCTAAATTCAAAAGGGTGGGATTGACACGCTGGAACATACCATATGAACAGCACAGAATCTCCCGCAACAAGTCTCTTAGCACTGACAAACACGCTCCATCCAGTAGTCAGCAGGTGTCTTTTGGGTTGGCCTGTGAAATATTTAGCACAAAAGAATACAGCATGAAGGTTAAGAAAATCAATCTGTAATCAATATTTTTTAGTGTTGGTGAGCCCATTTCACAATCAGTATAGTGGATGGACCATCATTCATTGGTATCGCACTAGCATTTGTGTTTAAAATTAAGCATTTAATGGCATACAAAATCAGCAACAGATAAGCTATACTCTATGGAAAGAGAAACTCAAGACATCAGAAAAGAACCAACGTGTGGTGCATTTGTACTAGCCTGAAAGATGTGCATTAGTACACTCATAGGCCCATGTACAATTCGATCTGTAGCACTCGTGACTCTCACGGATATTTCAGAAACGTAGAGGAGAATTCTTGACACTTACAACAGGAGCAACTTATTTGTAATTCAGTACTGCACTAGCATGAAGGTAAGTTACCTCGGAAGATGTGCCTGAACTTCCATTCCACATCGTGAATATCTCGTGCGATAAGTTCCTGTGCTGGAGGCTGCTGTGTGAAATCCTACAAACCACACTATACCACCTGTTATTGGCAACAGAAAACCAGAGAACCCATGCAGGTAAACAAACGGGACACCGCCCCCAAATTACACACTCATCACACCAGAGGTGGGAAGACGCGCTCCGCGGCACGGCGTGGCACAGAGAACCCGCCGTGCGTGCTGGTGTCGCTGGCCGTCAGCGTCTTGCAGAAGTAGTTCGTTGGCTGCTTGCTCATGATCCCCATCTCCGCGGGCAGGTACGCATCGTTCTGCTCTTGCTGCACAACATACAATCGAGAACCTCATATTAAGAACTCTGAACACACCGATATCATCCAGCGCAACAGGTGTCGTCAAACCCCGATGACTTACTGGGTTCAGTGGCTGGAGCGTCATCTGTGCGTACACTTCATCCGTTTCGACATCCGCCTGCAGAAACAGTTATCAGCATCCGTCGGCAACGAAATGGTGGACCAAACGAATCTACGAAATTTGGGGAGAAGATTGCGCACATGCATTGTGACATCGTGAAGCTGGCAGATCAGCTGCGGCGGCAGGTTGGGGTAGTTGGGGATGTGCCCGTCCACCTCCTTGTTCGTCGACGCTGCCACCTTCACAGACACGTTGATTCACACGCATTAGCTCGAAGCAGAAGCCAACGATCAAAGACAAGCAAGCAAGCCCCACGCAGGCAAAACACCCAACACCTTGCACGCAACAGGCGGTAACCAAAGCACTCACCTGCTCGCTGTGACCCTGCGGGAAGTAGACGACGCGCGTGCTGACAGTTGGGAGGCACACGAGCGGGCCGGCGCAGGCGTGCCACAGCTCCGAGTTGAGGCACTTCTTCTCTGCACATACATACAAGCGCAAGCACAAGCGCGCTCGCCATTAGTTCTAGAATAGAACCAGCTGTATAAAGCAAACGAATCGATTCGAGAAGACGAAGCAGCAGTGGGCAAGAGACAACGAAACGCTCACCTTCCTCGGGCGGCGCGGCGGGCGGAGGCGCCGGCGGCGGCTGCCCGATGCTGGCCCCGGAGGACGAGCTCATCTCCCACGACGGGAACCAAAACCTAATCTACCACCACCACCACGCCCTCACCAATCCATCCACCCCCCGCCTCAAATCGGCCGCATTCTGCAACAAGCCAGGCAGCCGCATCAGACGAGGCCACCGGGCGCGGCGACGAGAAGGGAAGGACAGGGACGCCTTACCTCGTCAACTCAGCCGAGCTCGGAGATCGCCACCATGGTTTGTGTGTGGGGAGGGAGCCGAGTGGGGGGTGGGGGCTGCGTGCAAGCGGAAGAGAGAGAGGAGAGAGGGGTGGGAATGATTAGGTTTGGGGCATTTAAGCGAGCGGAGATGCGTGTGTGGGCGTGCGGGTGGTGTGTGCGCGCAGCAAGACTGCGAGTTCGCCACAGTGCCGCTGTGCAGCGGCGAGTTTTCGTTTGAATTGAATAAAGGCGGAGGAGAGAGAATGAAGAGAGTCGCAGGAAAGCGAGTCGTAGTAGGCATTAAAAAAGCCGTATATCATGGGCTCATGTAAGCGGCTGTCGGGGCTTGTGAGATTGTTGTTGTTGTGTTTAACACCACGGGCGCACGGCACGGCCGTAATGGAATGGAGAATGGAGGAGATCCACCACCACTTGCCACCAGGCATCCAGTGCAGTGCAGCTCAGTGGTGTGTGGATGGATGGATGGATGGGCGGATTGACTGGTGGCGTCCCTTGGTGTGGGCCAACTCTGTTGCCACTGCCACGCCATGGCTTTCAACTCTACCACATGTTTGTCCAGTTCCGCCCTCCGGTAGATTCAAACTTATCTGCACAGTTCATTTCATCAAGATGCCTAAATCCAACAAAGCTATCACTACGAGTTTAGGTGAAGCTACCTGTACTCGGAATAGATTCTATAATAATCTCGAAGGCCGCGTGGATGGAGCTTTCCCGTCACACCATAACCTGCGTGGTTTGTTTGCCTAAGAAGGCTCGTGTGTTGCTAAAGTGGGTAAAGTGGCCATCGTGTTTTCGGAACGCACAAAATATCTCCTACTAGCTAGTAGCCCCTAACTCCTCCCTGCTCCCTGCTTTATGCATCCAGGCTGCCGTAGCTGGCTGATCCAGAGCTACCCGCAGGCGAGACTCGCAATCGTGCCATTCCGGATGTCACGACAACCCCCGCTCCCATTCGGCGGCATCTTTGCCCAAAACTGCGACGTGATTTGGCAGCGACCCTGTGGTTATTTGCGATCCTTTCCGCTTCCAGCACACTGCGACTCCACTGCCCACTGGGGTATGGTAACCAGCCAGCCAGGCAGCACATGATGGCGTTCGCCTTTAACTCGTGTCACCTGCCGCAACCGCACCTGCTTCCGGTTAATCCTGACCAACACACGATGACGATGGAGGGATTGATATTAAAAAAAAAACATGGGGAAAATGTTGGAGTACGGAGCAATCTTGTCACATCAACTTATTAGTGTGCTGCTGGGGCATGATCGTACCCGTGACGTGACCAATCCCAGCATGGGATGCGAAAAGAAAGGAAAATTATATATTTTTTTCTTTTGCGTCGCTCGCAGCAGCATGCGTCGCCCTGTCGATCCAATAAAAAAAGAGGGCAGTGACACTGACATTAGAAAACACGTTTGACTCGTACATGACGTGACGTGCCGGAGACGGGGAGCACGGATATTCTCCGTGCTTTGCTTTCCCCTTTTTAACTGCGCCCCTGCTCTCCCAGTGAAACATGCACATTCTGCTACGTGCGTCCTCAAAATTACTCCACCCTCCTAGTAACATCATGCGCAGTTGCAACCGACATTTCATGAAGCCAACTAACGATGGCTACGTCAACCCGTCTCCACCTAAAGCAATGCCTCCTTCGTGCTGACTGACGAATAATCCAGCTCAGGAGTGTCAACGTCATCACCAATCCCTGTTGTTTAATTAGTGGCAAGGACTAATGCAAGATAAGGGTTGTCGCGGTTTAAGGTTCCAAACCCCCAACATATCCCAAGATCTTTGTTGTTCGTGATGTTAATGGAATCCAGCTGCTTTCTGGCTTTTCAAAGCAAACTACTCATAGTATAGAGATGCACCCTAAGCTAGCTTAAAAGTCGAAGACCAGTGGGGCTCATGATGATTTGCATAATTGCGACCAAGCTAAGCTAAGCTAGCTATATATACTTGCAAACTAGTAAAGCTCTCTCTTAGGCTTGCTAGATAAGTTTACCAAGCAAAGAAAAAAAACTGAAAGGGCAAAAGGGATCTTCATTCATGTGCTGTCCTAAACCCAAACGAGAGGTCCTCCTCCCATCCGTACATAGCTTTTGACCGTGCCACGTCTGACACCAGTGTGCACGTAGTACTGCTGAGCAGCAAAGGACAGAACATGCAATGCACTTTCCATTTTACCGCGCGCGGTTCATTTTGGTACTCGACCCATTTGCAGCCGAGCTCCAAAGTACAGTACAAAGCAGAGCCAGGTAGGGTACTGTAGAATCTTATTTATGACTTAATTAACTTCATTTCCATGGATCGAATTAATTAGCAGCCTGTCGTTACGCAAATGCTAAGCAATCTTATATTTATTATTTGGAGGCTCCTTTTGAGGCTTCCACAAAATTTTAAAAATTCTCACAAAAAAGCAAAACATCCGGTCGTAGAAACTAAAATAAGATGAATAATAGTTTTTTGATCTAAAGTGATCTAAAATTACCCACCTCTGCCATTATAAAAAGATAGTAAAAAATATCTCTAATACTTATTTCTTAATTATCCACCTTGCCATTATGACCAAATAAAAGCTAAATTCGTAATAATAATAAAACAATTAGTCAAAAATACCCATAATACTTATTTCTGAATGACCCACCTTGTCATTATGCAATAAAAAAAATCTAAACTCGATATAAAAAAATTAGTCAGAGGTGACCCTAAAACTTATTTTTGAATTACCCATCTTGCCATTATGCAATAAAAAAAATTTTAATTCAGAATAAATAAAATTAGTCAAAGGTGCCCCTAAAACTCATTTTTGAATTACAAATCTTGTCATTATGAGAAGGAAAAGACTAAATTTGATAAAAAAAATATCATATAAGAATATTAAAAATCTTATATGTAAATTTGATCTAGAGTCTTATAAACCATCACAAACGTAAACGATAGATATATAACAAGAAAAATAATTTTGATCAGTAATAAATGTCTGTCAAATCGTAAGACATATTATTTACACTTAGTATGGCGTGTATAACAATCATTTCAATTAAGACAACAAGTTTTTCTCTCAAAGTGGTATTCATATTTATTATTAAAATATATTAATCTAATAAAAAAGACTTACTCATTTTTATATTGAAAATCTTAAGACACGATAAATTTCAAATTTGTTATACTAGCCCGTGCATTCACACGGGTTGACGCACTAGTAAGTACTAATACAAAACGAACTGTGGTTTGATAGGAGAATAAACTGAAATTGTTGTCTTAAGAAAAGAAGGTTATTCACGAAAAAAAAAGAAGAAGAAGAAGGTTAGTACTATTAGTACATCATATTTTCTTTGAATTGTGCGAGGGCTGCTAGAACCTAGAGAATCAAATATAGTACGTACACGGAGATGCATATATATATATATATATGCTGTCAACCCGCATGCATGATTATCGAATACCAACCAGCACACATCCAGCATCGAGTCGCAAAGGTTGTTCGCCTGTTCCCTCTGCGTCGTGCACCGCATAGACAATCCGCTTATTAGTAGTCGTCGGCGGACAGGATCCAGGGACTTGAAAATTCAATCACCCCGGCTTTATCACTTGCGTTGTGTGTTTGGTGAGACGGCCGGGCAGACAGTCTTCTGCCGAGACATGTTCCGAGTCCATTTGACAAGTTACGTTACGAGGGGCCAGTGGTACGGTGCCCATTTGAGTGCAGCAGTACTGTTGGTACGTTGGAACAGTTGACAAGAATGCATGCATGCATACGGGCAGGGCCGTGCTCAAGTGCCCATGACTTGATGTTTGATGACCACAAGTGTCTGCAGTCTCGTGATAACCTAGGTACGTGTATAGGCGTACTGGATAAAAAACCATGCATGTGTGTTTCGTAGTTGTAGTTGTCGATCGGGGGCCTCGTCAGCGACGCCATGGTTTATTTCGAGAGCGCTTTAATTTGTTACTTAAACAAATAAAGCAAGTTGTTAGTCGTGGCGTATAGTACTAGTACTACTTATTGGATTATGGATCAGAAACACGACTACTCGTACATGCGGTGCGGTGACAGAACCTTGGAACTTGATGCTCCGGCGGGACGTGCCTGGTCACTTTCAGGTGCATCGATCGGGGGCCAGGCCAGCACACAGCACAAGAGCACAGCCCGACGGATCGGACGCGAGAAGAGAGCACAGCGCCACCTTTGGCTTTTTGAACAGATCATCATCGAGCTGATTCTGATCGAGGGGGTTGCTGACTGATGAGTAGGGACGATCGAGTATTGAGAAAGAGAGAGAGAGAGAGGGAACAGGGCCGGGGCCCATGCATGCGCTGCGCCAAAAGTTGGAGGCCCGTGCCGCGTCCATGGCTCTCTGCCGACGACCCGCCGTGCGCCGCCGGGCCCGGCGTTGCCTGTGCCCCTCCAACTCCATCGTCCCCTCCTGCGAGCTGCCTGTCGTGCAGTAAGTAGTGACACGCCATGCCGTGTCTGCTGCCATGCTCCGAGATCATCGATCGAGTAGCGTGTGTGTTCTTCTTCCGGGACGAAGACGACGCACGGCATGCGTGCCGTGTGCTGACTGGCTCGCGCTTCGGCGCCGTGGCAGTTCAACAGTTTTAACGGCAGAGCTGACGCCGGGGTGTTTCTTTCTTTCTTTCCCCTCGCACAGTCACATTGGACAGGCACACACGCGTGCGTTCGTGCGGGGCGGCTACCACGACGAGCAGCGCGGCGGCACAGAGGATCAGCAAGCAGGCACCAGGCAGTCGATACTGCCGAATTTCAAAAGGAAAAAAAAAATATATCGCCACTGGCAGCCCCCGCGGCACGAGGACGAGGCCCCACGGAGTACTCACTCACTGAGCCTTGGTACTCACCGAGTCACTCCCTCGCAGGCCGTCGCGAACACCCACGAACCTCCGCATCGAGCAAAGAGAGCTTTGAGATTCACGGCCCCCGGCCCCCGATCGATGAGGCATTCCCGGCTCCCAGCTTTCGCGCCTCCGCTAAATAATCAATCATTCCACCATAATTCATCACCCTCCTCCGTCGCCGCGCTCCCGCCCATGCGCCCCTGCCTACCCTCCTTTGGTACGACTTCCTAGTTGTAGCAAGTGCCGGGAGGCGAGGTCAAAATTTTCCTATTGCTACGACGCACAACACAGACCACCCGTGGTCTCATTTGTTTTTATGATGATGATGGCGATTCGAGATTTCCCAGGAATCCCCTGTGCGTTGCGTCACCGGGATCTCGTTTATTTGACAGCCTTGAAGAATTTTAGATTCTGCCGGCAACGCTAGCTTAACTAGGCTAGGCACTAGTACGTTCGTACTAGGATATCGATCATCGCAAACAGTTTGCGTGCGTCACACCAGAGTGAGGCTACTACTACTGCTGCTCCCTACTGGAGTAGTACATGGCTCACTGTTATCGATCATCTCACTTGCAAATTATAAGTGATCAGCTCTAGTGCAAGACTTGATCAATAAGAGAGATCGATGCGTTCCCCCCGATCAGCGGATCCACAGCTGTAATTGAACTACACATAGTATATCAATCGCTGAATAATTGGTGTGTGTGGGTGTGTGTGTACTTAGGAACCAACACGGAGCGCGATCCCTGAAAGTCCTCATCACTCATCGCCTACCCGAGTCAGCACCCCTAGGAAAGGGGGAGGAATCACTGGACCTGTCCCGTAATCCATCCAAACCCACCACTGTTTCGTAACCTCGCTTTCGCACGCCTTATTATTGCTCGTGTCACCTTTCTTTCTCTCTCTGCATGTTTTTTTTTTTTTTTGGACGCGATGCTCAGTGTAGGCATCTTCTTCTCTTCTGTCCTCCGTTTCATTTCCTGCCTTCCCTCCTCCTGTCCCCTTCCTGTCTCCCTAAGCTACCACTGTCCAGTAGCAGCATAAAAAACGTGATGCCCACACGTTTGCAGGTAATTAATTAAACAAACCACTTGGATTAGTAGTAGTACACTGCCAAATTTGGCGCAATTAAAGGCACACACTCTGACATGCACACCACAGTACTACTACTATTAAAAAGTCCAATAAAAATTTTCTGCGACCGCGCCCTGCCCGTGACGTGCATGCATGCACCAGCTGAGCTGAGCTGAGCCGAGCAGCAGCACTGGGATGCAAGTGCAAGGGTCCATGCCACTGGGGCTGGGGACTCGAGGAGGGAGGGTTATGGGGTGGCTTTTGGCCAGGTGCGCACCGCAGTGGCAAGTCGCAGCCTTTGTTTGCCCCGCCTCGCCATGAGCAACTGTGCATGGGCCCCCCTCCCCACGCACCTAGCTCTGCGCTTGCACGGCTGCGCAGTGACAGTGCCCGGGTCGGGTCGGGATCAGTAAAAGCAAAAGCCACACACCCTACCACGCACCATCGCGTCCCACCCCCACAAAACCAGCCAGCCCCCCAAGATCTACCACTCTGTTTTCTGCTTCCGCTGGCCTGGCCACCACATTGGATGGTTTACCTCACAACTTCAAAGATATGACTGCGGCTCCAAAAGCAATATGTAATCTTTTATTTTTTTCTAGTTATGTATACTATGTAGAAAAGCTACACTTTTTCCTTGAAGAGAGAGAGAGAGAGAATGACATAACTACAAAGAAAATATTTTAATATTTCTAATAAGAAAGTCATAATTTTGGATTTCATAAAGTGCGGGACTCAAACAATGTCATAATTGCTCTACATACCTACCTTCTCTGCGAATGAGTAAATGCGAGAAGAACCATCACTCATGGTCAAAGATGTTTTTTTTAAAATATCATATTAGATATAAAATAAATGGTTCATGAGTTTTTCTTCGATATGGTTATATAATGTTCTTCGTATAATAACTTATAAACTTATAAAACTTATTTGGAAGAACCTAAAATCATTTAATTTTTCTTTATAATTATTATAGGAACCAAGTCCCACTCCAAACATGTTGGCAGTCTACTTGTTAAGAGTCATGAATCGATTCTCTAGTCTAATTCAAACTCTTCGAAGGTGTAATCGCAGTAAAGAGTGACTAGCAATTGCGACCGCTCGTGCGCGTAGCAGTGCTCGGGCAACGACGCCGCACCCGCACCCCACAAGCACAAGCATACACGGGGTCAGGGTGACAGTGGCGTGGAGATCTTTCGGGCTTTGCAAGTCCTGGGTGGTAATAATAATGGTGACTGAAGATGAAGTGAGAGGTGAGAGAGATGTGTGATTGTACAATGCACTGCCCCCACTTCGCAAGTACTGCTGCCCCCACCCCCTGCTCCCGCTTCTGTGCTGTGTTGCCTTCTTGATTGGAGATGGAAATATTCCCATACTTCTACTCTCATCAATCAACACGATAAAAATAAATTTAAACCGATGCTAGCTGGGCCATACGCAGGCAGTGTCTCGTAGCAGCAGGCTTTTGCATCTCACTGTGTTCTGTATTGTGAATTGTGATGTGCCCGAAAGTCTGAATCACGTGTCGCCGTGGGAGAAGAAAGAGATCATTAGTTTTTTTTTTTTTGGGAGAAAACGAGAGAGATCATTAGTTGGGCTCAAAAGAGCTGCAAGCGACTGAAGTATTTATGGGCCATTCGCAGGCCGTAGCAATCCTAGGCCCATCGGAAGCCCAAATGAATCAGGCCGAAAGTCAGTAGTTGCTGCCGCTTGGGCTCGTCGTCAAACGCAACGCAAGGTAGGTCGGAGACCACCACTCCGCCGGCTCCGGCGACGTTACCCGGAACGAAGAGCGGCACAACACCCCATGCGGCCGTGGGGTCCTCCCTTTCCGTTCACGCGGCACTGCTCGCAGACCCGGCCACTGGTCGCTGGATCAGGATGCGGCAAGGCCGCTGACGACGACGACTCTGCTCGGCAAGGCTGGGGAATCGCACGCTCCGGCATGATCGGTAGACCGGCCTACCGGAATAGGTAAGGGAAAATTTTCATCTCATTTGTTTAGTATTAGTATCTGAAGGCCTGAACTTAGCAGCTTTGCAAAGTGAAAAGTGTCACATTTTCGAACATTGATCTCATAATCGGTCATAGAAGAATTCGTAAAGCAGCCTTCACTGTTGTGACATCTGAACTGCTGAACCACTCTGGAAGGGTACACCAGTCACCAGATCATCAGGAAACGTGAAAACTGACAGAAACATAGTGAAAGAAAATATTCTTTTAGAGCAAAGAGCAAACTTTTGAACTTTTGTCACTGTTGGTAGAATAAAATCATTAATTGTTGCCCCAGCTCTTCCTCAAAACCAATTAATTAACAAATACGAGTAATAGAAGCCAGTTACTAAACATATACCTCCAAAATTTTATACCATATGCATAACAGAAGTTACAAGACATCGCAAAATCTGTAGAGAAAGCTACTCGTATAATCGCTTTGATTATTGTACTGAGAGTTTTAAACTACAAAGCATTTCTACAGTCTGGTGATGTTGCAACTACCTTATGAACAAAATAGGAGGCTCATATCATTTGACTTGAGAGAGGAACAGTACAAGGGAACTCCCAGCATTTCAAGCTATTCAAATATTATGTACAGCTAATCATTACTAGAAACTGTCATGCACAAGCAAACCGAAACCATTGGAAACTCCATAATTGCATATACGTCAGTCATCTGAAATTTCTTCTAGCCATGCAACTAACTGTTGCGATGTTGGTCTCGCCTTAGGAGCAGAAGTCACACAAAGGCATGCTATCTCGAGGACTCTGATCAACTGTTTTTCGTTCTCCTTGCCATGTATGCTTGGATGGAAAACTTCAGTTTCCCTCCCCTCGTCCTTCATTTGAAGCACCCATGACACGACATCTCTGCTCCCTTTTGGCCTGCACATGTCTACAGGCCTTCGACCCGTGAGCAGCTCAAGCAAAACAATACCAAAGCTGTAGACATCACCCTTGTAAGTTGCTACAGGTGATTGCCCATATTCAGGAGGAATATAGCCCAAAGTTCCCACTACATCTGTTGTTACATGTGTCTCGTATGCACAAATGAGCCTTGCTAAACCAAAATCAGCGAGATGGGCTTGAAAGTTCTCATCCAGAAGGATATTGCTCGACTTGATATCTCGATGCAATATGTGGGGATCGCAAGACAAATGCAGGTATGCCAAACCCCTTGCTGCACCCAGTGCTATCCGTAGCCTCTTTCGCCAATCCAGCAACACCCCACTATCAGCCCTCTCATGAAGCCAGTAGTCCAAGCTGCCATTCTCCATATATGAGTAGATCAATAGCCTGTCATTGCCAACCTTGCAATACCCTTGTAGTAAGACTAGGTTTTCATGCTGAGCTCGTGAAAGTGTCTCGACCTCAGCTTGAAACTCACGCTCAATCTGAGAGTAGTCACCTGAAAGTCTCTTGATTGCAACTCTCCTCCCATCTGGCAGTGTTGATTTGTAGACAAGTCCAAAACCACCACAGCCAACAATATAGGATTGATCAAAGTTGTTGGTGGACTTCAAGATGTCCTCTATGCTGAGTTCTTTGTTGTTTTGGAAAAGTAACACCAGGCATGAATTAGTAGACTCTGAGCAATCTTCAGCATTTGCTATGGCCTTGGGATTGTGCTCCTGCATTCTTGTACGAACAATCCTTGATACAATCACATAAGTACTAAATAACACAGAAACAACTCCAACTGTGGTTCCTAGCACAACAGCTGCTAGAGTGGCTTTGCTCTTCTTGCGATGTGGAGGTTCCACAAACGATTTCTTCTCCGAGCAGGAGGAATTCCGAAGCAGGCAGAGTTCAGAGTTGCCAACAAAATCCTCATTTGAGAATGTGGAGAATTGGCCACCAGTAGGTATAGCTCCAGCCAGTTTATTGTATGACACATCAAACCTAGAGAGAAAATTCAGCTTTGTCAGAGATGATGGTATTGTCCCATTGAGATCATTGTGGGCTAAATTCAGTATTTCCAAGCTCGACATGTTTGACAACTCATCAGGAATTGGCCCCGAGAGGTTGTTCCAGCTCAAGTCCAGCACATGAAGCTTCACAAGATGACCAAAGCCTGATAACACTGGCCCAACAAGCAAATTGTTTGAGAGTATCAGTGATGGTGGGAAGCTGCTGACTTGGTTATACTGTAAACCTCTGGCAGATGAATCCTTCTTGACAAAGAACGGGAGGTCCTCTGTTGAAGGCTGCTCACTCGAGCCATTAATTGAAATCAATCTCTTCATATGTGTAAGACTCTCAGGAAGCTCCCCACTGAACGAATTGTTCGACAGGTCAATGTAGAATAGATTATTCAGGCTCCCTAACCAGGGCGGGATATTCCCATTCAACTTGTTCCATGAAATGTCCAACACATTGAGGCTCTCTAAGTTCTGCAGCCATGGCGGAATTCTGCCCGAGAGTAGACAGTTTGCGAGGACAAGCACCTGGATGCTCTTGAACCCATTGATGCCATCCACTGGCATTGTCTCACCACCACGGAAATTCCTGGTGAGCACCAAGCTCGCCAGGTTGGGCAGGTGCTGCAAGATTTGTAATGCTGATGACAGATCAGTGAAGCCATTCCCTGTTAGTGAGAGGTACGACAGGGACCTCAAATCCTTGAAGGTCTCTGGTATCTTGCCACCAAGCTTGTTCCTTGCAAGGTTCAGCGTCCTCAACTCAGTGCACGATGCAAAGCCAGGAGGTATATCACCAGTCAAATTGTTGCTTCCAGCATCAAAAGTGCTCAGCCTTGGCAGCATGTCGAAGTTGATATCAATCGCACCAAAAAGTGTGTTATTCCGTAGACTGATTACCCTCAGCGTTGGGCAACTTGACAAGGAAGGAGGCAATTCACCAAAGAACCTATTTGTGGCCAAGTTTATGGACTCCAGCCTCCTCATACCTCCAAACACATCAGGGATGGGACCGGTGAACCTGTTGTAGGATAAGTCAAGCTGCACAAGCTGAGAGAGTTTACCGAGCCCATTGCCGAGGTTGCCGGAGAGCTGATTGTCCTGTAAGCTGAGCCTCGTCAACTTCGGCATCGTGTACAGGTCCCTAGGTAGGTTCCCAGTTAAGCCATTGCCGTCGAGATAGAGCTCAACCAGCGCCTTGCACAGGCCAAAGCCACCGGGAACTTCACCGGAGAACGCATTCTCCGAGAACCGCAGAATTTCGACCGGCGCAACACAGAGCGCAGAGGCGTTGATGCCACCGGTAAAGCTGTTGCCGGAGATATCAAGAACCGTTAGGTTCGCCGCGCCGGGGAACGAAGGGTGGGGGCCGGTGAAATTGTTGGAGGAGATGTTGACCACCTCGATCGCCGGGAAGCCGCCGTCGCTTGCCGCGAACGAGCCGTAGAGCCCGTTCCCGCTGAGGTCGAGCACCCGCAGCCTCACCAGGCTGCCGAGCTCCGCCGGCGGCGAGCCGCGAAGGGAGTTGCCGGAGAGGTTTAGCGTCACAAGGCCATCGAGGTAGGCGACGGAGGAGGAGATGCCGCCAAGTAGGCTCTTGTTGTAGAGATCCAACCCGACCACCCTCCCAAGATCGCAGGTGACGCCGGTCCAGGAACAGCAGGCGGCGTCGCCTGAGCCCCACCCGACAAGCCCCTCGCCCTTCCTATCCAAGCCATTGGAGAAGGAAAGAAGCGCCTTCAGGTCTGCCGGG
The DNA here is from genome assembly GCA_030378355.1 of Eleusine indica. Lineage (NCBI taxonomy): Eukaryota > Viridiplantae > Streptophyta > Magnoliopsida > Poales > Poaceae > Eleusine > Eleusine indica. The sequence goes on along the minus strand of CM059502.1, from coordinate 1,058,548 downwards.
TGGCACGTCTGGTTCGGGGACTGGGCGCCATGAACGTGGAGCAGAACGGCGACAAGCGAGAAGAGGAACAGCCAGCGGAATCCTCCCATCTCCGGCGACAGGCGGCGGCCGGATCCGGAAAGGAAGCTCTTTTCTTGCAGAGCATGAACGACGGCAAGGGCTCCGGAAGGAACTTCTCGCCCAGACTCACGCCACCTTGCTAGGCAGCATGCATCCAAGCATCAAGAACAGGCACTGATCACAGAGAATTTTTGTGGGAAGAACACAGCAAAAAGGAGGCAAGGCCTATCCTTGAAGCAAATTGCAGACAGGTTTCAATGGACTTGTAGCAACTCTCGCATGGAAACTTTCCTCATTTCTCCCCTTCAACGCTGAATCGCGAGATTGTGTGCGTCGCAGAACGAGGACGAGGACATCACAGGAGCGAGGGGGGAAAGTCAGAAGAAAGACAGGGACGGGTTGGTTTTGACTCCAATGCGCTCAGCAGTGCTGCTTGGATTTGTTTATCGGTGTCTCCTTGCCTTTCTTTATTCGGAGATTCATTTCCCTTTTTTTTTAATACTGCTGCGTTTCTCTTTCTCTCTCCTCATACTTTCTCGTGTCTTCTTCCTCCCTCGCTGGTAGGCGCACCAGTCCTAGTTGTGCATTTGATATTGTAGTGCAATCGCAATTAATAAGCGTCTTGCATTTAGTCGTGGTAGTGGAGGAAATGGGTGAGCAAATCAACGGGTGCGTGCGAAAAATAAATACAAGGTGGGCGGTTTCGGACTTTGAAGAGTGAGGTCAGAGAGTCTGATGGCGATGGCGACAGCAGTGGTGGAGAAGAGTAGCCAGAAGGTGATTAAATTAATCGCTATGCTAGTAGTCACTAATCTCATGATGCAAATGCGTCGATGGCGTCTCATTGTTGTCTCTGTTGTCTTTCATCAGCATTATCAACAAAATTGCCGCTCCAGAATTTGGATGTTATTATTGCTTGACTTGCTGCTAAAATAAGCATGATAGTACAATTGTTGGATTTGTTTCCAATTAAGCACGCAATAATAAGGTAAAAAATAATGACAAAACCAGCTTGGCAATGGCTGTTATTAGCTGTAAAAATATTTTACTCTCCATATTTCTGTTGCTTATAAATTGGTAGTACTAGTGTACGGTACTATATATTGATGTGAATGACACGGTACGTGGCAGCGTTCGGTTTAGATCGACATGGACATTTGCATGCACGGCAGAGAAGAGAAGACGACCGTTGAATTTGTTTGCGTGCAGACGTGTTGGTAGTCTTTATGAGGGAGGAAGAATTTTAGGTGAAACGTTGTAAACTCGGTTGGTTGTGGGGAGCATCCAATGGGGAAGTGGAAGTCAAAGCTCTGGAGCCAAAGAGAAAGGGAAATCAAAGAAATGGCAAAAGGAGTAGTTTTGGTCCTACCATGCATGACAGTTTTGGTCCTACCATGCATGACGGTCTGGGGAGCCTGTTTCTTTTTTCTTCTTCCCTCTCTCTCGGCGACCACTCTCCGGTGCCATCATTCGATCTGATATGTATACATAGTTACTGGACCAGACAATTACTGTAGTACTATAATTACTGTACATAGAAAACGTCCGCCGATCCGACAAAAGGATTCTGAGTCAACTTTCATTTAATATGGATTCTGAGTAGTACTATAATTAAAGCAGTACAATTACATGGACCTGATAATTACTGTATGTCAAATACACAAACAGAAGCGATCGCAGAAAGACATGCATGCAACTTGCATTATCATTTGGCAATTGTCATGGAGTCTTATTCTGTATCAGTTGTCGATGGAATGGAAAGACATTGTACACACAAGTGCTCGGTCACGTAAGGGCTGTTCGGCCGGGCTTCTTGTCCGGCTTCATGAGCGGTTTCACCAAATAAAACGTCAAACACGATGCTTCTGAAGCAGCTCCTCCGTATATTCAGGAGGGAGCCGGTCCTCAAAACAGATCGAAGCCGAGAGCAACAAAAGGGTAGCTTTACCGGCTTCCTCTCTTTCTTCCACTGTCCACATAGGCATAGCCAGTAGAGAATACCCAAAAAGTCCTTGTGTTATGTCAGTTAAAATTATTTAATGATTAAAATATAATTTCTCATTCTTCCACAGAATGATTAAAACTATAATTTTTTTCCTCTCGTTCTTCTGCAGTCCACGTAACCACCATTTAATGATTAAAATATAATTTCTCATTTTAATATTTATATCATATAAAATATAGATCAAATATATATTGTTGGATAAAATCAAAATCATATGTCCAAGAGTATTATGGTCAATTGTTTCTTTCATATATTAAAACAAATTAGAAGAAGCCACAAAAGAAGTTGTTTTGCCAAACAATTTCAGACAGAGCCACAGTCACAACCACAACCAGCACAACTACGTTTTTAAAGAAGCCACAGCCACATCCGAAACCAACATAGCCGAAGTATGCTGCCACACGGGAAATGGAGAAAATGCAATACTGTTCTGAACAGTACGAATCAGTTGTCAAACAGACACCGACGGCCGAACCACGCTGAAATGTGCCCGTAAAAGAAGAAAGAAAACTAAAATCTTCCATGATATGGACATGATTCATTTCCATTGCACATCACATTTTCTTTTTCTTTTTTTGAACGCGCACATCACATTTTCTGGACGCTGAACGGTCAGCCAGTCATACAGCGACAGCGCGGCCAACATTTTTCCGCGTGAAAGGTGAAGAAACCGTACAGATGTTCAACCGTGTCTGACTCTCAGCTCTCACTCCGGCCGTACTAGCGAGAGCGAGCGAGGCTTTCCTTTGTTTCGCCGTCCATGGATGGAATGGATGAGATTGAGAGCTTTATTTGGGGGTTTGTTGGCTTAGTCCTCACGCCATTCTCCCTTTCTTTCCGCGCTCCGATCCGGCCGCTTTTCTATATTCCTTGCTCCGCCGCGCAAGCAAAGGCCAAAATGCCTTAGCATAGACTAGCTAGCCGCGACGACGACCCTCTAGTTGCTAATTATACTTCTCTCTCGATCCGACGAAATTGCAGCGTCTTCCGTCCGTGCGAAACGGTGAAACACAGGCCACGGGCAAGGCAGCGGGCGAACACGACTCAACAACTCACGAACAACGCCGTCACCTCTGTCCGTGCATGTTCTTTGAACGATAGTACACAATAATTTTAGTATAAATCCACTACCATGGGCCTTAGATTTTGTCCAAGTGGATTGCTTCGGTGATGCGGCCAACGAGAGAGAGTTCAGACTTTCCAAAAGTGTCCGCACTGAGTTCGTAAAGTTGTGCTGAATTTTAAGACTACGACTCTTCCTAGAGCTTTGAGTACGGCCTAAAAAGGGTCATTATCTCGGTTTGACTCTTAGCTTGCTAGACTGAGTCATCACTCATCAGTTTCAGTGAGTGATGATGGCTCGCTGCATATCGAATACTGTAGCAACATCAGCGGTGCCATGCCGAGTTTGAACGGGCTGCAGTCTGTACAGTACGCTCTAGCTGTGCATGTGCAAAGCCACGCTTTCCTGTTCAAGCTTGCCACTCTGTGCTCATCTCGATCGGTTTGAGTTCTGCTACCGAGAATAGCTCGTTGGAGTAAAGCTTACTGAAAGCCACCCGGTCCTATGCTGCAGTCAGAACAACAGAGCACGCGTCGAGAAAAATTTAAAAAAAAAATGCAGGCAAGAAACAGTCCAATTTCATATGCGCGTACGAATTCTGGTCAGTGTTCATATACGCGCGTCTCTGAACTAATGTTTTGATTTCTGAAAGCATCAGTGTTGAATGCAGAAAATCCACCCTCGCAAGAAATAAAATAAAAATAAAAATACAGAAAAGTCCACGCATATGTGTTTGACTCTGGCAGATCGAAAGGGACAGATGTTAGCGACGCTAATCTAGGAGAGCCTTGCTTTGGTGTCAAGCATGTTCCTTCAGCTTTCTGCTAGTAGTCTCGACATGCATGCTGGGTCGTTGCAAGTTCGTTAACGTCGCCAAGTCAAAGTCTCGGACAATGAGTCAGTCGCCGTCGTCGGAGCTGGGATAATAGATAACAAAGCATCGGTTGCGTGGGATCACGTCCGGATATATTGTTATTACCGAATAAACAATGTAGATGTAGTATACTCCAGCTCGACATGATCACCAACCTGATGAAGCTGAAACCGGTAGAAAAACTTTAGAAAATATAGAAGAGACCACGAAAAGGAGAGGAATCAACCTGATGCAAACGGAGCCTTGAAACTGCACTAGTTATATACTCTACATGCATGATTACCAAACCAGCTCGAGTTTATACGCACCAGCCGCGTGTTTAAGTCAACTTCAGTTCGTGTGAACGATCTAGTAGGATCATATACGAACTATGAAAAATAAAAATAAAAGCCTCCTCTTTTATATTTGTCACTTGTCAGGAAAAGAAAAAACTTGCACAATAGTCCAAGATGAACACAGGATGTTCTACGTATATGTCAGACGAACAGTATGACTTTGAGGTTGATCTTAAGCCGCCTTAACTAGTGTATCCAAATGCTTAACTCCCCAATCACGCAAGCATTCCACGCTCTTGAATCAGGCAAATGCATGGAGTGGATCCCTATGCACATGCGTGTGCATGTGCCGATCTGAGCGACAGCTTTTGTTTTCAGAAGGCAGGCCTGAGGCACACTGAAGAAGCAGTTGTGGATCAGTTACAATACTTAACTCCGGTGTTAAGAGCATCTCCAACAATTCCTAATATTTTGACTCCCAAAAACTCTGAATTAGCAACTTCCTTCCAACAGTATCCTATTTTTTTTCCAAAAACTTTAAATACAACACGTCATCAGCTGGTATATTGGACCTACTGGCCTTCATCACCTTCCCGACCGTCCTGCCCCTCTCCCATCCTTTCTCCCACGGTAGCACTAGCTTCTCTGTCTATGCACAATGGCTGTTGCTATTTCGAATCAAGCTATACAGATCTGACCTCAAGACAAATAAAACTTTGATTAAAATAGAAGAGAAGAAAGATCACAAAGTGAGAAAATGGAAAGTAACAAACAAAAAATGATTGTTGCAGCTAGCGGAGTTGGAAAGCTCATCAGGGACATTTCGAGCAAAAGAAGCAAAATAAAGAAGAAAAAAGATGCAGACGTGCAGTTAAATTTCTCTGGGAGTTTTCTCCTTGCGTGTGTGCTCATCTCATGTTGCGTTGCTGGCCAGAATATGCAGCTGAGTGTCGAATTTGGGATTTCCTTCTACCGTATGGTTTCTGCTGCTGCCTGTGCTCAACAACGATGAAGAGACAGGACCCGAGTGCAATCCTGTTCGTTGCAGCGAATTTTGGGTGTCACGGCAAATTCAAAGGCAGAGGGAGGTAGAGAGAAAAGAAGCGAAGGGTAGCACCTGGGCGGGGACAGGTGGGCCCGAAGAGGATTGGGAGTTGCTATCCACTTCCTAAATTTGGCAACCAAAGGGCTGATTATTGGAACTAAGTAAATTTAGAAACCTCATATAGGGAATGGTTGGAGCACTAGTTTTCAGCTCCATTCCCCAAATAAGGATTTTAGGAACTTATCTTGGGAATGGTTGGAGATGCTCTAACTACTACCAGAGTAGGTTGATTGCTATTTACTAGTAACTTGTTAGGTACATGTCCACTGATTGTCAAACCAGAACGAGATTCAGTTCATATACAACTTATCCATCCTGTTCTCATCGAATAGTAATACTACAAAAATCACCTCCAGTAATACGTCCAGAGAAACGAGTTGGCTCTGTCCTCTCATCTCTACTTATTTATCAGTTTAACAAAAGTTAAAGAGAAAATCTAGAACCTCCAATTATCACCTACGTACTCGAAGCTGTAGCATGGAGCCGATGTCGAACTGAAGTCTGAACACACGGCATCAGACTCGCGTGCGTGCATGGAGACGTTGCATTCTCGAGGATCAACACATATGGATGCAGATCTTTCAAATACAAGAAACATGCAGACGCACGTGGAATGTTTGGTTTGGTCACCAGCCACACACACATTGAGATCCAGAATCTAATGACTAGTCCATTTGGACAAACAAAATCGTACACACAGTTCAGCGTAGCTAATGTCGATCATGACGGATAGGATATACTGTATACCAATATATAGCAAGCTGCACCGGAAACGAGTTGGCCAGAAAGTGCTCTGTGATCTACTCGGCTGCGTGCACAAGTGAATGGGCTCACCCGATCCACAAGCTAAAATATTGCTTCAGTCACTGTCTCGCGCGGAGAAAAGAGTACCAATTGGGACAGATCAACTGCAAATTAAGTTTGAGTTTCAAGTTTCGCAGTTCAGCAGGAATTCTCTCTCACCAAACTAAAAGAAAAATACTGTTTGTGTGGAGTATGCAATCCTAATTATGCCGTGTTTTATAACATTTTAGGCCAGAAAACAGAGCATGGAATCCTGTTCCTGAGCGAATAAGCTACCATGAAATGAGGCGCACACATTAGGTTCAGACCACAGAAAATAGGTTCCAACAGCTCCATTATTTCGATGCCGGTTTTACAATTTGCCGGCTTGATATCGAATCCAACAAAAAATAAAAGAAACGAAAGGGATTTATACGTACTGTGGAGAAAAATGGGAAATGAGGCAGGGCTCCATAGCTCCATCTAGCTAAGTCTTCAGGCAGTTAACTGTCAGGCTTTCAACTTTCTGCAAAGTGGGCGCATGCTAATCCACTTGAACACGAGAAATCGCTGGGCCATGTTGACTAATCCTACTTGTACCCCACGGATTTGACCTGCCCCGTCAGGAGACCGCTTACCTACAAGGAAATACTCCTGGTATTTAGTAACTTCATCTCTCTGCTTTCCTTTTTTGTTCTTAATCGTCTTTTCCTTATACGGCATACTCCTAGTACTTAGCAGTTTTATGACTTTGTAGAAGCGAAGTTGTATTTATTACTCCCTCCGTTCTTAAATTGTTATCGTCGTTGATTTTTTTATTTAACTTTGACTATTCGTTTTATTTAAAATATATAAAATTTTAAATTATGTTATAATATTTTTTTTGATAATAAAACAAACTAGGACAACATATTTTATTTAAAATATTATTTTAAATATATAAAATTTTAAATTATGTTATAATATTTTTTTTATAATAAAACAAACTATGACAACATATATGATATTACTTAAATTTTTTTAAATAAGACAAATGATCAAAATTAATTAAAAAATTAATAGCGACAACAATTTAAAAATAAAGGGAGTATACCACAAGCACAGCCGTGCAACTTGGACGAGCTGGGTCCAAGTAAGTGGTCTAGCAAGTTTATTACTTTTCCACAAAGAATGTTTTCAGTTAACAGTCCATTAGTTCATTTACATTATGCCACTACTCTTCAAGTGCAAAGCTTGAACTATGCAACCTGGCAAAAAAAAAGGTGCTCATGCATAAGGAGAAAACTGGGTAGAATCTTCCTATACTAGCTTGAGCATCCAGCTCCTGTACGCCATTAGACAGATTTGATTGATCGACCATTTCGGAAATGGTTAGTTAGGCCGGTCGTCCAAACATTCTTTTTCCCAACCGTTGTTCTTGTTGCTGCGACTTTCGGACCTGGAAAGAAACAACAAACACTGCAGTTCGATTTGATTCTTGTTAGAGGTGCAGCAGAACAGTCGCTTGCTCTGCAAGCTGTCGCATATATCGGCTTCTACGCTATCTTGGAATATATTTCCACTTGTTTGATGCTATTGTTCCCCTTCTTTACAGAATACGACGTTGTTCCCTAGCTTGATGAGCGAATCCATTTCACGGTTCACTCAGAGAAAAGAATGGCTGTTAGTATTTCTGCTTTCTTTTCAGATATCTTCTCTTTTTAAACTTTCATCATCCAGCTAGCCCAATTTCAACGGCGCGGCGCGGAGGTGACATCACTAGCATTAGTAGACGTTAGTGGAGAGGAGGTTAACGCCACCCAAACAGGGAGGTAATCAAGTGCTCCTTAACCGAGGCCAATGGCGAAAGTTGTTAGCAGTGACAAAAGCAAAATTGAACTGATTGATCACTTGTCCAATTAAGTGGAGGTTAATGGCGTATATATCCTTGCGTTGCGAGTGGTGAAAAAGTAAGTGGGGGCGTTGTCCCATCATTTAGACAAGCTCAGCCAGGCTCTCTAGCGTTGCTCGAGAGATGTAGAGGGACATCTCAAGTGCCACGCGTGCAATCACTGATGGCCTGAGCCCCGCTTTTCTTGTGCAGTCAATGATGGGCGGTGAGCAGCGAGGGGAGACCACAATGCCCGTGCCCGTCCCATGCTTCCATGGATGATTGCTCGACCTTTGTAGACTTAGGGTTAGGTTGAGTCATCGACACGGAGGCGACGAAGCGTCGGAGCTGAAGCTGAGCCATCTGCGAAACAATAACAGCTTATGGAAAGAGACCAGACAAAGCAGCCCAGCCGAAGTGCGTTTTAACACAAGACTGACCAGCAGCAGGCCTGCAGCAAGGCTTTTAGTGGTTGATGGAGCAGCAGCATAGCCACTCACGGCCAGAACGTGCCACAGAATTTGCTATTCATGGGACACCAACACGGCAACACCACGTGCAATAGGCAGATGATATATTACTGGTAACAATAATTTGCTAACTTGGATAGAAAAGGATTTCATGTTCAGAAGAGTCGACTGGGTGATTTGTCACCTAAGAGATAAACTACTGAATCTGACGAGTTCACACTAGAAACAGGTAACATCACATTCACATGTGCACAACTACAGGATCAAGGGAAGTGATGAACTGTTACTGATAACCTATCGCTCGCTCTTCTCTCGCGGAGTTGACAAGGCGACCAGGATATCAGTAGCCCGAATAATGCGGCTTCTTGTACAAACTGGCATAGGTAGTTTATTTTGCGATATGCAGGGTGGAGCCTGGTCATTCAGCTCCATAGTTCCTGTAATTTACAAGAAAAGAAAAACGTTATTGTCAATGAAAGCAAAAGAAAACAAGCAAAGGTCCTACTATATCCCCATAGTGAGTTCTCTGGTACCGTACTTGATGTGGGAGCACTATGAACCTTGGTTGCTGCATCTTGGACTTGACTGTGATTGCTCTGAGTCTGTGACATCCTATCAGCTGATGATGATTCACGACACTTTGGCTCTTCGCTTGATGCTGGAGTATCATGGCCTTTTGGCAACATACTCAGTGATAATGAATCACAGCCCTCGGTGCTTATTAATGGTGAATTTCCACGTCCTTTCAAAAGAAATGACAGACTCGATGATCAACATTTGGTAGGCAACTACCAATCTTAAGCTACACAAAGCATTTGACTCGACTCAATGCTGATAGTACAGAGAGGCTTACCAGGTGCACTTGGTCTTGGTGCATGTGAATTATGCTCATGGTTACCACTAGGAGCTATTAAACTATTCCTGACTGCCATATCCAAGGATAACTGCTTTGTTGCTGCCGTTGCAGGTTCGCTAGACACTTCAACAGAAGGCTTGCACCATAATGATGGCTGCAACAAAAGGCAATAAAAAGGGTTACGCAAAAACATAAAAATACCAACAAAGAAAGGGAGCACAAATGGCTAGTTGGGAAAAACGAATCAGAGGCCTACACATCAAGAGACGAGCAAAGAAATATCAGACAGATTTCCCTACACTTGAGACATTGTGTTGCTTGATAATTTACTACAATAAAATCAAACACAAAAGAATACAAAAACCAATAAAATAGTTTTATTTTGATTCAAGTCTTCATTCTAGAAAAGCGATATGCTTGCGAAAGCTGACAGACGTCTACATCGCTATTCAAGAAACACAAGTCCAATTTCATAAGAAGAATTGAGCACTTATGGCTCTAGATTTTCCAGACAACAGGTGTTAGTCTTTTTATGTTATGGCTCACCATTTCAGTCTAGATTTTATACAGTATAAGCATAATGATAGAGGCAACCTGTGTGTGATGAGTATAGCAACCATCACAGTGTTACTCAGGTGAACTCTTAAGCGTCATATTCCAGTAAGTCATTTCTTTAGAAGCTGGCATATATGTACAGGGATGATTCGTCGTGAATTAGTGTGAAGCAAGGAGCATGCATACTACAAGTAGAGACTTACACATTGTTGAAGTTTATTGAGGGCTTCCAAAAGTATTTTTTCCCCGACTATGGTCATCATCTTCTTCACCATTTCTTCACGAGTTATTTTTCTTTCCTGTCAAATAGCAAAATTGAAAACTTTTAATGATCAATAAACATACCAACAGACGTAACATAATTCATTTAGATAGTACCTTCAGCTCTTCATAATGATGGAAGAGCAGCTCCATTGCCACTGGTGATATATTTTCTTGAATTCCTCCAAACAGGGCTTTGAATGATATCCATGGGGTAGTTGGTCCTTGACCTGTTTCAGACAGTACCTGCATACATGGTGGTCTGGTTAGATTAGTGGAATATTACTATAAGCCTAAGTTTAAACTATGCCATTGTAAAGAAGCAGGTAAGGGTAAAGGGCGCAGTGGGAGCCTCTCCTACTGTTTCGCGTCCAAAAAAAAAAGGAAGCAGGTAAGGGGATCACTGGAAAGCAAATATGTCGAAGATCAAGCTTAGGTTATCCCATTGTGTAAAGACATCTAACAGGAAAATCACCATGCCAATGATGATCAAGTTCATAAGATTAATGTTGACTCACAGGTTTATGACAGAGGTCCGCTGCAACTTTCTTTGTCGGTGAGTGAAACCATAAACCTTTCAAGCCAAGCAAATGATCTGAAAATGTGTAGCAGAAAAATTATTTACTGCACCTATCTCAATATGAAAAGATAAAGATCTTAACTTTTATTATAATCTTACTTCGAAATACTGGGGCAAGCTTGAAACTAATAAGATATTCAAACCGGATGTGAGTTCTTAAATGTGATTGCCCTATCACACAACACCTTGGGTTTAAGCAATCATCAACATCAGAATCATACTTCTCACTGCTTGGAAAAGCGTCTTCTGATCCAAGCTCAGTGGCTTCCCTTTTGCCCAGTATCACACGGCACAGCAACATATACTGCACACCTTTTTCGTCATCATCACAAAAACCAACACTGGTAAAAAAAAAGAATGTGATGTAAATATACTAAACATTACAAAACGAAATAGTATTCACAATTGATATAAGAAAAGGCACCTGGTAAATGCTTGGTTTTCTGGTGAAAGATAAACACCGGCATTGAAACCTGACTTTTCAACAGGTTTTCCAGTGGCATCCAAACCATCAATCAGAATCCTGATTATGTCATTCTTCCTACATCCCAACCATCCATATCTTACATTTGCATCACCATGTTGTTTGGTGAACCTCATCTGTCTTTCAAAAGCTTCAAGTCTACAGTGTCCAGTTATATCATTTGGAGAGTAGCGGTAGACATGAAGTAGATTTTGTGGGGTTGCAAATGGACCCATACCAGAGAGGAAGAGGTCCTGGACAAATCGGAAGTCTTTGCTGCCCCTTTTCACATATGTGATCTTCTTGCGTAATATATCTGCATTGCAAGATTTCCGAGGATCCCGGGGGCAAGATTGCAGGACAACTTGCTTGACCACTTCGAGTGGAGAACTTGCAACTTTATCCAATATTATTCCCTGTGCAGTGCCCTCAAACTTAACAGCCTCCCCATTGACTGCATCGCCAGCTTCCTCATCAAAGAACACAGACGGAAAGAAACACTTGTCAGTGTCATCAAACCATGCTACAGATTGCTGATTTCTGCTTTTTAGGTTGACCAAGGTCATTGACAAGAAATCAACAAGAAGAGGTTCATTGTCCATCACAGCCACAACACTAGATTTATTGCCTCTGGATTGTTCAACGAGGGACTTCATTATTTGTTCAGGAAAATTGTGCCAAGAACCTTTTTTGTAATACATGATACGGCTGGGCACTCCACTCTTTAGGAAATTCACACAATCATTAGCAAGGTCAGGATGTGCACAGCAACTGTTGCAGCTCTCGGTAGATGAATCAAATAAGGGACTATTTTTGTCTTCAACACGGCGAGATTTGCACTCTTTCAACAGCCGATCATCAACAAGCTTGCGCTTCAGGCATGGTGAGTTGGATTCTTGTGGTGATGCCATGGAGTGGCTTGATTCCCAATTTACCACCAGAATAAATGGAGAGGGAAAGAAAACAAACCCTAATACGGATACAGGATTTATAGATCTCCCTTCATTTTGAACTCTCAGTGTCGATCCTGTACAAGGTAATGAATAAATGTCTCACTCGAATAGAAAACACAATTCAAGAATTCTTTTAAGTAATTCATTATCTAATTTATTTTAGGGGGAAATTCTTCAACTTTGATAGTTGTGGCTTGGAAAATGGGGGGCTGAGACCAGATACATTGTTTGGAACACAGTCCACCTGATCTTCTCCTAGTAATTTTGGGCATTTGGTACATACAGGATACAGCACAAAAATCACTTCCTGCTTTTAGTGAGACATGGCAATTAAAAACATTCTAAATAACAACAATACATGGCACTTTGAGCTAAGGGATCTCTCATATAAAAATCACATGAAGCAAATGTTCATGAACAAAAAAAAGCTTTTATTTAGTATCAACATTACATATTCTTGACTCATCCTTTCTTCTGCTATATTGAGTCATAAATAATTATAAATAATTATAATAACACTGACTATATAACAACTTATGGACTAAGACATCATTTTCTGTGTCCAACATAGGACACCAAGTGATCAAGCAGAGCATTCAATCAAAATTGAACCCGCATTCAAGACACGACAGCAAGCACTGTCAACTCATCAAGTGAAAAATGCGACAAAAATAGCAATTAATAGAAGTAACATGCAGAAACGACAAAGTATACATGAAATCAATAGAAACAACATACAAAAACGATAAAGTACGCAGCACACCGCATTAGAAAGAAACAAATCTAGCATCTCTTTTGAGCATCCATTGCATGGTGCACACCTATCAATCACTGTGCAAACAAACCAGAGGCAAAATTTTGAAGGGACTAGTAACGCCTTCTAATAACATCAATAACCGAGAAACCTCCGCTATAACGTCTTCTAAAATTGGCCATATAAATTTAAATTATAAATGATATAACTGCTTGCATCCCAAAAAATCCATGACAAAATGCTACTACGGCAGCCAATAGTTTAGAGTACCAACCATGCAGCCAACCCAACCCTGATGGAATGCTACTAAAGCAGGTGGATTCACCCAACAAGTGGAATGGTCAGACCAAACATGAATTCGCCGAAATTACATGGAAGAGCAATACAATATAAGTCATCAAAAGAAAGAAATATAGCAGCGTTTTTTTTTCAGGAAAAAAAAGTAACACTGCAATTGACGCGGGGGGGGGGGGGGGGGGGGGATCTTAGAAACGAATTTTCACAAATGAAGAATCAAACTGCACATTTTTTGACAAAAAAATCCTAATGAAATTCTCAGGGAAATGCCACCTTCACCAGTCCATTCCCAGAAAGCGTATCCTCGTAAATGCACAATCAGATCCGAATGCTAATACTACACAGCACGCAAATTCAAAGTAGGAGATAATTCCCCAAAGCAAGCAAAGAGATCAATGCCCAATAAAAATGCACCAACATAAGTCCATCCATCTAAATATTCAACAACAAAAAAAATCCTATTTATATACCAAAATGAGCTCCACCACCTTCATCATCTAGAAAGAGATGGAATATAAGAACGTGCAAAACAACATTATCCTCATAAGAACCCAACTTCGATTCAACTTATACAACCAATGCTTACATTATACTACGCTGCAATAAAATTTAAAAAAAATGGAAAGGCGGTGGCAGCCACAAACTGCATGGACGAACCAGATATCAAAGAACAAAATGTGCCTACGACGGGAGTTTGGGACTCTCCGGGAACCCCATTACGAGCGGCACTGCGAGGTAGAAGCGGGAGGAGGTCACGAGGGTTGCACCAAAACCAACGGTAGCTCCCTCTCTCACGCCCCCACTGCTTCTACGGCCGCGTCGACCGGGGTACCAAGGATTCTAGGGTTAGGGTGTCCTAGCTTTTGATGGAGGAGCAACGCGGCGCGGCGGGAGACTGTAGTCGCGATGCGGTGGGTCGTGCGGTTGAGACTGGGCGGCGAGACTCCGGTGAGGCGACGGCGGTGGCGGCGCGCAAGGAGGTGATGGCTGAGCGGTGGCAGGTGGGGAGGGGAGTCGATAAGGACGGGGGGGCGAATGGGAAAAAATATTGAGAGGAAGAGGGTTTGGGTTTCTTGCAGCAGAAGCTCAGAAGTCAGAACGCGCCGACGATGAGACAGGGCTAGCCGTTGCGCGTGACGGCCGCCGACTCGCGGCGCGCGTGCCGCCGCTAGGGTTTACGGGGTCTGTTCGGGCCGTAGCGGACGGCTGGGCCACTGCGTGCGTTCATCTGGGCTGAGATTTGAGGGTTAGTATGCGGCCCCATCACCGCTTTTTGCATAGGCCGAGTAAAAGAGGCCAACGGCCCAGTTATCGTCTCGAACGTTCACTCTCCTCCCCAGCCGTCAACTACACTACCCTCAATTCACAAAAAAAAAAAAACCTACACTACCCTTCAACTAGCACCCCTTCCCGGCGTCGGCGAGCCTGCAACACTGCAGCAGTAAGTAGCCACGTAAATAGGAGCAGGCGGCGAGCCGTTTTTGCGCAATGAATTTTAGGTGGTGCAGGAAAGGCAGCACGCCAAGGCATTTCAAGGATCACAATGCACCTCCACAAGCCACATGCGTCTCAGGCTTTTAGGGCATGTTTGGTTGGAACCCTCAACAACTTGCCTGGCAAAAAATGCTGTCTGGAACTAGCTTGAAAATTCAAAGAATTTTGCCTGGTGAGGCAAATATGAAAGCGATGTGTTTGGTTGAAAGGCTGGGCCTGAAAAATACACATACACAAAAACGTACAATTAGGGTGCACTTGTTAAATGCACACCGTATAAATATAAATATGAGTTTGCTTTTTTTTGTAAAGAGAACACATAAATTGATGTCATAAAAATGAAAATAACACATAGATCCTACATGTAATTATTTTTTATTTTAAAATATAGTCATTATGGGTCTTGTTTTGTAGATTAAATCACAAAGAATTCAAAGGTTCAAACGGATCCCAAATCAGATACACCGTTTAGAAAATATTATGATTTGAAGCTTGATAACATAAATTGCATAGCATTAATTGCATCCAATGGCAACACAACACGTCAGCTCAGGAGAAAATCTTTTTCCAGGCAACGTGCTTGGGCTCCAGGCAGTCGCTTTTGAGCGCCTAGACGTGAGCAGTTCTGCCTGAATCAGGCAACAAATGAGGAATCCCAACCAAACGCAGCACAGGCAGATCTCAGCCAGAAATTTACCCAGGCAATTTTAGTCCAGGCCTCCAACCAAACATGCCCTTACAGCTTGGCACACGGGAGAGAAAGGATCACCAGATCTGTGAGAATCACTCACCCCATCTCAGTGCACCACACACAAAGCATCCACTCAGTACCATTCATCACCAATAGCCCTTCCTATCTCCACAGGCTCTCACATTACAGTCACAGCGAAAGGTATACATACAGATGAAAAGAAATTTCCGGAGACAAAAGGGGAGCGAAGGAGCAACGAGCGTCCTTCCAGCAGCATATCAGAGAGATTAAGAGCCTAGCGGACCACTGGCTGCTGTGCTCTTCTCCCCCACCAAAACAAGATCGGAAACTGAAGGAAAAAAAAAAAAACTCTAGCTTGGAATGTACTGCTCCCGCCATTATAAGGATGTCTTGTCAGACTACGCTTCCGCTTTGCTGTTGATTGCAAGTGTGAAATATATCAGTATTGTCGTCCCCACACTTGACCTGTTAAACAATATCAGGTCAGAGTTTAGCATGTTATCAAATGGAAAAGACAAATGCAAATGTACTAGAATATGTACAGCGCTGTTAATGCGTGGCGTGGTCTACTAGTACATAATATTACACACCACAAACAACAACACGACACCAACAAAGCCTTTTAGTCTCAAGAAGTTGGGGTAGGCTAGAGATGAAGCCCGTAAGAGCCAAAACACATTTGTATCACAGATATTACAAATACATTCAGCAATCAGAAGAACCAATATTAGCCCTAAGTTGACAACAAAATGTTGTAGCAGAAGCATACTACAATGGTAACTAATGATGAGAAGACAAATAGCATGCTACCTATGCGTTTATCTCATCAAGGAATAAGAATCTTCAATGGCAATTAAAATGAAAATCAACTTACAGTGTTGCAAAGAAGAGGAGAATTCTTCGAGGGTTAATAGATGTGAGTCGATTAAATCTTTTGTTTCTTCCTTCAACAGAATCAATAAAAATGGGTGTGGATGGAGCACAATGTGAACCAGCCAGAGTCTTGTTTTGAACCAGGGGTTGCTCCAATTGAGAGGGCACAACTGCAGAGAATCATATACATACTTTAGACATTTGCTAAAACCAGGCAAGCTTGACAGCAATATGATATGTTAATTTTTTTTAGCCTACAGAGAGGCTTGGCAGCAATATGATATCTAATCAATCAAATATATCTTAAGAAAACATTTCAACTACAGTCAGATGGTGCTAGATACGATGAATAACAATATACAGTATCAGTAGATAATGGCAATGGTTTTGATCTTTGATACAAAGAAATTCCACTAAGGTATACCTTAACAAAAAAGAACATGAAGTAAACAAGAAACAGCATCATCTTGTTACCTTTGATAATTAGTTTTTTCCCTGAATCCTCTTGCTCCTGCTCTTCATTTCCCCTTCTCTCGAGGCGATTTGAACCCTTACGTGACAGAGCCCTCTGCAAAGTGAAAAATAAGGGCTCGACAAACTGAAACGACTCCCATCCCTTTTATACCTTGAGTTAGAAGAGGACATACTGTCATTTTTGGACTTCCAGAGCAGCATTTGTCAGGGGGTTGAGGTAGACCTTCAATATCCAGCACCACATTGGCGGTTTTGTCCATGCTAGTGATCTGGCTCTGTTACAAAGCTCTGATCAATTCGGTGACAAGTATCAAATGTGTTCATTAAGATATAAGAGCACGAAGCAAGATACACCATTAGCCAATATTGTACTGCACCACTGTGTCATCTAATAAAGCACTATACACAAAGCACTAATGTTCTTGACCTAACGCCATCAGGACAGTTTCCACTAACAACCATTATTTGCAAAGCACAATCGTACAAATCAAAATTATAACACCAGATCAATGGTACTAGTAGAAACCATGATTTCTCATAATGATTCCCTATCCACCAGCTAGCAGATGATAGTGATAAAAACAAATTTATTATCAGGTCCTATTTCTTTCTAGAATGGACCTCCGTTTTATTTTTTAGAAAACTGACCCAGATACAAAAATGGTCGTCCTACATACCAATAATAAACAGAACAAAAATTATAGGTACTAGGCCGTGTTAAGCACCAACCTGCAGTAAACCTTGCTCCATACAACGTGTTACCCAACAGAATAATAATGAAGCAAACAATGCGCCCACTACAACCAGAAAAACAAGCATGTAATCAATGAATGAACCTAATGGTGTCTTCACAAAGAGGCAGCAGGCAGGCAGGGGCTAACTATTGTAGCTTTCTGATCGTTCATGATCTGATATTAACAATGAAACGAGCAGAGATGGCATGTTCATGGTAAAATCAACCCGCGAGGACGTCAGGGCGATGTGTAATTCTGCATTGGACCGTGCTCTTCCTAAACTGCGGTTGGCTAAAAGCAGAGTTGCCGACATGTTTGTTGTTTCGCTTTTTGGAATATAGTAGCTTTACTGGCTCTTTGCAACGAGTGAGAATGTATGCTGCAACCTAGCGAGAATTTAGAAAAGTTGAAACAAGAGATGGTCAGATCTTCGAGGTGCCATACCTTTATGCTGCTTTTATGTCACCAGTTCGCAGAAGCAGCAGCCTTCTTATTTTCCAAACCTGAGGAAGTAGGCCCAGAAGTTAACCAAGAACTACATTCCTTTGCCGAAATACAGGAAACGAGAGTAAAATGCTGATCTACCACGCAGCGATTAACAATGAGAAACGAAGCAGGTGGACTGGAGGACGCATAAGTAAAGATAGATTGTGGATTTGAGGGACGGCAGGGGAACAAAAAAAACAACACCACTTGGCAGAGCAAAATGAAGAGTCCATTTTGAGAAAAATGCCGGGCTTCCTTACCGGGTAAGGATCAAGTCGACCGAAGCGGGGACGGATCTCGACTGCGAGCAGGTCCACTCCAGGGCGCGGGAGGAATGAGGGGGAGGAACTGTAGAGCCGGTTGCGGTCGAGGAGAAGATGCGCGCGGCGGGGACCTTCTTCTTCTACTAAAGGTAGCAACGGACTGAGTGGTTCTTCCACTCGATCCAATGGCGCGATTTTTATGGATGGATTCGGAAGGAGCAGAGTCTGTAGCAGAGGAGTTGGGAGGGGGAACGGACGAAGAAGAAGCAGAGTGGTGGTAAGCGGCGCGGCGGCGGGGGAGGAAGCAAGCGGTTTGGTTTGGTTTGGTTTAGCTCACGACTACACGAGGGCGTTGTTGCGCTTTGGCCCCGGTCCTACGCGCCCGCGCGGACCGGGTCCATGAACCGGAGGGAACCGCCACGGTTCGCCCCGACGCGGACGCCGAGGGCGCATGGGCGCGGTACAGGTAACCCATCCATCATGCCGTGGTGAGTGAGTGAGAACGGGCGCGGCGACCGAGGCTGTCAGTGTTTCAGTGAGAGCCTGGCGGGTTTGGTTGCGTGCGTGTTCTCGCCTAGCAGTGGCGGAGCCAGTCACCAAGAGGCACCGGGCACACGAACGAACGTGATCAAGAGAGAAAGTTATTGTATGAGGTTGATCGATCGATGAGGATAAGAGTGTGATATCCTAATCTAGTGCTTAATAGAATTGATAGAATATTTATATTAATAAGTTGTAATTTTTTTTTTAAAAGTTTATCTCTAAAAAATTTTAAGGTTAAACATGTTTGGCCTGAAATAATTTAGGTATGATGATTGACTGAGAAGTTTGTCCTGGGTACGTACGAGTGAGGATAAAGTACGCAGAAAAAACATATGTTAATCTGTAAAGGTAGTCTTGAGATTCTAAAAAGTTGCCAGATGTAAGTCCTTTAGTCTTAAAATTCTAAAAAACTGTCAGATGTAAGCAGATCCGACCTCGAAGGGACGGGATGTTATAGAAATGAGGTAGGAAGAAAAGATTGAAGATCGAAGCAAAGCTAGCATAAAGATAGTAACGAACAAACGCTGATAAGATTAGCACATTTTCCTTATTATGAATTGGCCATTAGTACTAACTCAAAATAATAACCGTTGTTGTCTGGGTAAAAAATTGCATCAGAGAAGGGGGCGCCGCGGCCCCGGCTGGCCGACGCCTGGCTCAGCCAGTGTCGCCGAGGAGGCTCCATCTGCGTCTGCGCGGCGCGCTACCGCTACCGGACGACGAGGCGTTTCTGCGTTGCAGACCTGGCGGCGCGTTGCAAGTTGCAACGGCCAGCGCAGCGCGCGTCAGAACCGAAGAAACACACGGGATGGTTGCAGGGTAGCGCAACTGGACAAACGGTTGAGTAGCCCGGCTTGGGGAGGAGAGGGGAGAAAAAGTTGCTTGGGCTCAACGGGAAACGTCCGTTTCTGATGCCAAGTTTGTGCGGTTTGACGTGCCACCGGATCGGAATCTTTGCCTCTGCCATGTGCCGGATGCCGATGACGAAGCCCACCGGCGCCCGTGCCCGTGCGTGCTCAAGCCGCGCATGCTGCCACAGTGGATCGCATATATGACGTTCAGTGATGACACGATAAAAAGGCAATAAAGCTGGCGAGCGAGAAAAAGGGCGGGTCTCTCGCTGCAGGCTGCAGCGTCCGTCGTGGTTCATCAATCAATCACGGCGCCCCACCAACCGACCCCAACACAACGTCGGTGTCGCTCCTTCCTTCCCTTCCTCCGGCTCCGATCCGACCACCAATCAAATCAAAGTCATGATAAAATGATAAACGAGCCGCAAGCGACGGTGCGGTGACCACCGCTTCGCCGGACGGACGTGCCCGTGACCAATTCCTCAACTGTCTCTTCTCCTCAGTCCTCCCATTAGATGGCAACCTTTGGCATGTTGCAATTTTTTTTTTTTGATATATTATTCGTAGCCCATTCATTATTAGGCGTCCATGGAAGACGAACGGCAAACGAGGATCGCGAGCCAGCCACGTTCGTTCGTTTCATCGCTTTGGAGTGGAGTGGAGCGGAGCACGCACAAATTCTACTTTCTATTGGAGCTCGTCACATGTCGTTTGTTCGTAACCGTTGAGTGGTTAGCCATGCCCAGCCTTGGAAGCTTGCGTGCTCTGTTCCCTTTTCCTTAGATTCTAATTAAAATCAAAGTAGATTAGAGAACGAGACGAGCAGTTGCGCTGCACCAACAGTCAGTCGTGTTCATCAGATCGGCCAGACTGGTGGTGTCCTTGTCCTGCCGCGCGTCTATCCCTTGGAGTATGTGTCCAGCGATCTGGTCTGGACGCACGCAGCACGGTCCATGAGCACTATGCATTTCTTTTCATTATTATCCACGTGCCGAAATGCATCCAGCTACGACTACCCTTTCTTTCGTTCAGAAAGAAAAAAAAAATCCAGCTACTACTCTGTCGGCGCGTGAACCCGAAACATAGATCACAAAAACTTAATTTTGATTTCGGCGATTTAGACCCAAATTCTCATGATTAATATGATCTTCAAAGAGGCGAGGGGACATGTTATGCTGGACCTGATTTCATTTTCCGACTGACTGAATTGTCAGACTGGTACTGCGCTCACGGGTTGGCGCCATTTTGGCCTTCTCTGCAGACTGCAGTTACCCAAAGACTGCTGCGCTGCATATGGACGCTTGCTCAAGTGCGGCGTATTGTTTGTATCCACGTCCCAGTCAAGTACAGTATGTATGTTCCATCATGTGAACCCAAAAATTTCCGCGGAGGCGCCGCCGGCGCTGCGTCCTGGCCTCACTCTTGGCGAGTGGCATCGGAATTCCAGCGCCGCGCAGTCCAGAGGCAGCCGGATACTTGTCGTGGCCTGTCGCAGCCAACAAAGTCCAAGCTCTGCATTGTGCACGATTTCCTGCTTAACTGCGTTCCTTGTTTCAACTGCTGGCTGCTTAACTGCGTTCTGTTAAGTATTAGACGCCTTGACTGTTCATGCAAACTGCTCCAACGGCACCTTGAAATTTGGCATTTGCAACTTGAAACTAACCTATAGTTCGACTGGAAAGCTACTGCTGCTGGAGTCAGCCTCGAGGTGGCTTCGACGGGGCCATGAAAAAAAGGCAGCACCGACAAAGTTTAACATATTATGCACAAACTATTCTTTCTAAACATTTTAAACGACATATAATAACTAATTTTGTACCTCAGAACTCAAGCCTCACGATAAACAATTCATTCAGAACTTCAAACAACTTTAGCATCATGATTCATGAAAGTGATTCTTTTTTTTTAGAAATACGACATTTGCCGCTGCCTTCATTAGAGGCGGAGTGCGGGACGGGGGTTCGAGCCCTTACCGGCTCAGTGCTCCCGTGCGCGTTTTGCCACCAGGTCATAGGCCTATCCACTCATGAAAGTGATTCTAGCCACCGTACCATGGGGGGAATTGGATTCTTGCCACCCTTAACAGGTGGCATCTTAAAAACAAGCCTTCTAAAGAGCACAACTTAAAAATGCCACTCATAAGCAGGTTTTTCTTTTCCCTCACACCACATCTGAAATTCTTCTCTTTCTCTATTTTTCACAGAAAAACTCAACGTGAAGTGACCATCACGGTTGACATAACCGAGGTTAACCGGCCAGTTAACCCGGTTAATCAAAAAATCTGTGCGGTCCGATTACACCGGTCGGCCGGTTAACCAGAAAACCGATGCGGTCCGGTTACACCGGTCGGCTGGTTAACCCCCGGTCTGAATTTGAATTTTTTTAAAAATTTGAAAAATTTTGTATCAAAAATTTGGTAAAAAACTAGAGATGAAATGAAGATTTATAGTGAAGAAAACATCTAAATCCGAGCTCATTTGACATGGAAAAAAAATGATGGAAGAAAAAAAGAAAAGAAAAAAGAAAAATCATACCTTATCCTCTGAAAATCCACCCATCGGCGTTCCCGTGACCACATCCCATGCAGTCTTGTCCTTCGTAGGTGGCCGCCCCCATTCGCTGGCCGATTTGCCGCCAGCATCGCCCCCAATCACCGCCGACGGCCGCATCCAGCCGAGGCCTTCAGCCAGTCGGCTCACCGCCCGGGCCCCCCGGTTAGCCGCCGGGCCGAGCGAGTAGCCGGACGGTTAGTCTGCTTCGTTGAGCAGATCTCACGCTCGGCTTGCAGTCGGTTAGCCGGCTGGTTGGGTCGGTTAACCAGCAACGACGTACGGTTAACCGTCGATGGCTTCCGGTTAGCCGCGCACTGAGGTAAGATTTCTTTTTTTTCTTTTTTTAGGTAATCTATATTATCATAGGAAATTTAGGTAGGCAAGTTATGAGCTTGTAGTTAATTTAGGTAGTCATGTATGACTTTAAAACGTAGATAATATAGATAGGAAACACAGTAATAACTATGTACCATATTATGATTTATTGCAATTGCAATGTTGAAGTAATAAATTGTATATGTCATTGTTATGTAGGGAGATATGACAGACTGTAATCAAAGTGATGGTGTGTGGGAACATGATGTAAATCAATTTTCAGTATGGTCATGCAAGTATTGTAAGATTTCAAGAAAGGGGGTGGTGCCAATCGATTCAAGCATCATTTGGCAGGAGTGAGGAAAGATATGCTCATCCATGCCTTTCTCGCTTGTCATGGTGGGATAACATGAACTTGGTGGTCAAGTCTATGAAATCTTTGTATGCATTCCTTCGATTTGCAGATCAGGACAAGAAGCCAAATTTGAGTGAAGTCCTGCTAAGATTCCATATAGTGAGGAATAAGTATGAAAGTTTATTTCAGGGTAATTCCTGAGAATTTGAACGATTTATGACAGTGATCAATCATAGAATGGGTGATATTGCAAGCATGACTTATGTCAATGCAGCTGTTGCTTTGCATCTCAAATGTCACTATGTATATGGCACATCAAATAACATTGAGTTTTGAGGAAAAAGAAAGGAAAAATGAAAGAGTGGTGTGAGTGAGTGGAGAAACCTACTCAAGGATGGCATTTTTAAGCTGTGCTTGTTAAGGAACTTATTTTTAAAATGTCACCCGTTAAGGGTGATAAGAATCCAATTGCCCCCGTACCACCACACCCACCAGTTCTTTTCATCCGATGAGCTATATTCTGGAATCAAGTAATATAACATAGTTAAGTAAAACACTGTGCACGAGCGCTGAACTATAGGATACAAAGGGCATGGATGCTCTTTAAGGCTGAACTTCATTCCAGCTTTTCCTTCTGAGGCTGTTCACTTTTACAAATATCAACACATACAGTGTGTCGAATAACCTATCAACTATCCTTAAAAATACTGCCCTCAAAGCCCTCATAAACAACAATGTGTTCCAGGCCATGAGAAGACCGAAAAGAAATCCTACTTCCACTATGATGTATGTAATTGCCATCGCCTTATGTGTGACATAACTTTCTTCATTTCCTGATGGCAACATCTCGAAGCAGGATGAATTCCAATGAAAGCAGAGTGCTGAATTGCCTACAAAATCCTCATCTGTGAATGTTGAGAATTGTCCCCCTGTTGGGATATCTCCAGACAAACTGTTGTACGACACATCAAATTTGGAGAGAAAATGCAGCTTTGTTAGTGCTGGTGGTATGTTCCCACTCAGATCATTGTGGGCTAAATTCAGCACTTCCAAGCTTGACATCCAAGATAACTCATTAGGGACTGGCCCTGATAATTGGTTCCAGCTCAAGTCCAGCACCTGAAGCATTACAAGATGACCAAAGCCTGGCAAAACTGGCCCAACCAGCAGATTATTAGAAAGGATCAGCGAGTATGGGAAGCTGCTAAGCTGATTGTACTGCAAACTAAGTCCAGTTGAATTGTTCTTGATGAACCATGGAAGGTCCCCTGTCGGTGCCTGTTCACTAGTGGCATCAGTTGACATAAAACTCCTCATCTGTGATAAGCTCTCAGGCAGTTCCCCACTGAAAGAATTGTTTGACAGGTCGATATAGAAGAGATTGTTCAGAGCCCCTAACCATGACGGGATATTCCCGTTTAACTTGTTCCATGAAATGTCGAGCACATTGAGGCTCTCTAAGTTCTGCACCCAAAGAGGAAATCTGCCCGAGAGTAAACAGTTTGCAAGGACAAGCGCCTGGATGCTCTTGAACCCACTGATATCATCCACAGGCATTGTCTCACCATCACGGAAATTCCTACTAAGCACCAAGCTCGTCAGGTTGGGCAGGAGCTGCAAGACTTGCAATGTCGATGACAGATTGGTGAATCCATTCCCTGTTAGTGAGAGATAGGACAGGGACCTCAATTCCTTAAAGGTCTCTGGTATCTCTCCCACAAATTTGTTCCTTGCAAGGTTTAGCATCCTCAACTCAGTGCACCTCGCCAAGCCAGGAGGTATAGGACCACTGAAATTGTTGCTTCCAACGTCAAAAGTGTTCAACCTCTGCAGCAAGTTGAAATCAAGAGCAATCTCACCAGATACCGAGTTGTTCCTTAGACTGACTACCCTTAGCATTGGGCACCTTGACAAGGAAGAAGGAAATTCACCGACGAAACTATTGGTGGCCAAATTTATGAACTCCAGCCCCCTTGTACCTCCAAAGACATCAGGGATGAAGCCACTGAACATGTTGAAGGACAAGTCAAGCTGCACAAGCTGAGAGAGGTTACCGAGGCCCTTGCTGAGGCTGCCAGAGAGCTGATTTTCCCGTAAGATCAGCCTCCTCAACTTGGACAGCTTGTACAGTTCCCTGGGTAGGCTACCAGTGAGACGATTGCTGTCTAGAGAGAGCTCCTCAAGTGTCTTGCAGACGCTGAAGTCAGATGGAATGTCACCTGTGAGCACATTCCCTGAGAACCGTATGACCTTGACCGGCGCAAGGCATAGTGCGCTGGCGTTAATGCCGCCGGAGAAGGTGTTGCTGGAGATATCAAGAACTGTCAGATTCACAGCATAAGGAAACCCAGGATGCGGGCCCGTGAATTGGTTGAAGGAGATATTCACCACCTTGATAGCCAGGAAACTCCCTTCGGTAGAGTAAAACTCTCCAAATAGCCAGTTCGCACTGAGGTCGAGCACCTGCAGCCTCGCGAGGCGGCCAAGCTCTATAGGCGCCTGGCTATGGAGCGAGTTCCGGGAGAGGTTTAGAGTCACAAGCCTGTCCAGGGAGGCGATCGATGAGGAAATGACGCCATGGAGGCTCTTGTTGGAGAGATCCACCTCGACCACCCTCCCAAGATCGCAGGTCACTCCAGTCCACGAACAGCAGGACGGATTGTCGGGACCCCATCCGGCCAGCCCGGCGTCCTTCTTGTCCAAGCCATTGGAGAAAGATATAAGCGCCTCCAGGTCGGAGGGGTCGCAAGTCTGGTTCAGGAATTGGCCACCAGCACCATGGACGTGGAGCAGTACTGAGGCAACCAAGATGTATAGCAAGCAGCAGTGGTAGTCTCCCATCTTCAGTGAGGCGATGAGAGGCGAGAATGGAATTAGCTATGCGTGATAATTAACAAATAGGCTAGTTGAGCACGTAGCGTGAAGAGGAGGACGGAAGCAGCCACGTGGGATGGGACCAATCATGGTTCATGGTTGACCTTGGAATACGGGCTGGTCAATGTGCACTGACTTTAAGTGCACTTCTCTGTAGAAACTGATGGAAGACCAGCATATTGTATTGTATCCACGTCCCAGCCAAGTACAGTAGTATGTTTGATCATGTGAACCCAAAAATTCCGGCGGAGGCGCCGCGGGCGCTGGGTCCTGGATGACAGTGCTGCTAGGCAAGTTGGCGGGGCTTTGACCGTACCTTCTGCGTGATCACTGATCACAAGCGCCGTTCTCCACACACAGGCAGTAGACATTGTGTTAGGGCTCCTTTGGAACAAAGGAAAAACATAAGAACTTCATAAGATTTGAACCCTATAGGAAAATTTCCTATGCATCCCTTTGAAACAAAGGATTGAAAGCCCTCAATTTCAATGTAGTAATTCCTAAGGAATGACTTCCTCCATAGAGATTTTGAAGGATTTCTAGCAAGAGGTCCAACCTCATAGAAAATTCTTTCGAGTCTATTTCTCACCTCTAATTTGTGTTTTTTCTGTGTTACATCCAAACATATAGGAATCTTTCTTGTATTTTAAAATCCTGTAGGATTTAATATGGCAGACAATACTTTCATGTGTTTTTCTTATTCCTACATTTTTAAAATTCTACGTTCCAAAGGAATCCTTACTCTTGAATCTTTGATAACAACGCAAACTTCAAAGTAGATCTTTAACATCTTGCTACTCCGTTTTGCAGCAGTTCTCCCAACTAGTAGGGTAGTACCATCCATTTTCTGCTGTGAATACATTTAACAGTTGTGTGAAAGAATATTATCAAGACAAATATGCACAAAACCATTTTATATACATTCAAGACGGTATTAATGATGGGCCTCCGCTCTCAAGGCCGCATGTCAAATATTTCATTAGAAATCTTAGACAAGTCGATTCATGAACTAGACGCTACATCTATCATTTCTCTTCAGATTATGAACTAGGCAAGGAGAACCGGAATCAAGAAATTCTAACAGTACATTCAAAATTTTGTACCCAAGCGCTAATCTATAACCAACGAAGAGCCATACCCGATCTTTAAGGATGACTTTCATCTCCCCCTGCTCTTTCTGAGGCTGTTCACTTTGACATTTTCACCATTGCCCAAACATATAGCATATCAAAGGACCTATCAACCATATGAAAATATGCCACCCTCCAAGAATTTGCAAAAAACAGCGTAATCCATGTCAGCAGAAGCCCCAAAACAAAACCTGATTGCACTACGACGTATGTAATCTGTACTGAAGTATCTGTCACATGAGGCTGCTCATTACTTGATTCCAACATCTTATGGCAGGAGTTCCAAAGAAGGCAGAGTGCAGGATTGCCCTCAAAATCCCTGTTTGTGAATGTGGAGAATTGTCCCCCTGTCGGGATATAACCTGCCAAATTGTTGTATGAGACATCTAGATGGGAAAGAAAACTGAGCTTCGTTAGAGACGATGGTATGCTCCCATTGAGATCATTGTGGGACAAATCCAGCGCTTCCAAGCTCTGCATGTTTGACAAATCATCAGGAATTGCCCCTGAGAAGTTGTTCCAGCTCAAGTCCAATACAATAAGGTTCACAAGATGGCCAAAGCCTGGCAAGATTGGCCCAACCAGCAAATTGTTAGAGAGGATCAGTGATGGCGGAAAGCTGCTGAACTGGTTGTACTGCATATCATGGCCAGATGAACTCCTACTGAACAATGGAAATACCTCGGTCGATGCCACCTGCTCACGTGAGCTATCCCTTGAAGTTAATCTCTTCATCCATGTTAAGCTCCAAGGCAGCTCCCCACCAATCGAATTGCTCGACAGATCGATGTAGAAGAGATTATTCAGATTCCCTAACCATGACGGGATACTCCCAGTTAACTTGTTCCACGAAATATCCAGCACACTTAGGCTATTAATGCTCTGCAGCCAAGGCGGAATCATGCCTGAGAGTAAACAGTTTGCTAGGACAAGCACCTTCAAGCTCTTGAACCCATTGATGCCAGCCACAGGCATTATCTCTCCCCCACGGAAATTTGTGGTAAGCACCAAGCTCGTCAGGTAGGGCAGGTGCTGCAAGACTTGCAATGCCAACGAAAGATTGGTGAAGCCATTCCCTGTTAGTGAGAGGTACGACAGGGACCTCAAGTCCTTAAAGGTCTCTGGTATCTCCCCAATAAGCTTGTTCCTTGCAAGGTTCAGCGTCCTCAACTCGGTGCACCTCACGAAGCCAAGAGGTATAACACCGCTCATATTGTTGCTTCCAGCATCAAAAGTGTTCAGCCTCGGCAGCAAGTTGAAGTCAATAGCAATCACACCAGACAGCGAGTTGTTCCTTAGACTGATTACCCTCAGCGTTGGGCACCTCGACAGGGAAGCAGGCAATTCACCAGTGAACCCATTTGTGGCCAAGTTTATGGACTCCAACCTCATCATACCTCCAAACACTTCAGGGATGGGGCCGGTGAACCTGTTGAAGGATAGGTCAAGCTGCACAAGCTGAGAGAGGTTACCCAGGTCCTTGCTGATGCTGCCAGAGAGCTGATTTTCCCATAAGATTAGCCTC
Organism: Eleusine indica; assembly: GCA_030378355.1. NCBI lineage: Eukaryota > Viridiplantae > Streptophyta > Magnoliopsida > Poales > Poaceae > Eleusine > Eleusine indica. Next base: position 1,030,143 of record CM059502.1, on the reverse strand, counting down.
TTCAATTCCAACAGCGTGTACAGTTCGCTGGGTAGGCTCCCCGTGAGGCCATTGCCATCTAGACAGAGCTCCTCAAGTGTCTTGCAGACACTGAAGTCAGACGGGATCTGACCTGTGAATTCATTCCCTGAGAACCATATGATCTTGATCCGCGCAAGGCAGAGTGCGCTGGCGTTGATGCCGCCAGAGAAGGTGTTGCTGGAGATATCAAGAATTGTCAGATTCACAGCACCAGGAAACCTAGGATGCGGGCCCGTGAATTGGTTGCAGGAGATATTCACCACCTTGATAGCCAGGAAACTCCCTTCGGTAGAGTAAAACTCTCCAAATAGCCAGTTCGCACTGAGGTCGAGCACCTGCAGCCTCGCGAGGCGGCCAAGCTCTATAGGCACCTGGCTATGGAGTGAGTTCCGGGAGAGGTTTAGAGTCACGAGCCTGTCCAGGGAGGCGATCGATGAGGAAATGACGCCATGGAGGCTCTTGTTGGAGAGATCCACCTCGACCACCCTCCCAAGATCGCAGGTCACTCCAGTCCACGAACAGCAGGACGGATTGTCGGGACCCCATCCGGCAAGCCCGGCGTCCTTCTTGTCCAAGCCATTGGAGAAAGATATAAGCGCCTCCAGGTCGGAGGGGTCGCAAGTCTGGTTCAGGAACTGGCCACCAGCACCATGGACGTGGAGCAGTACTGAGGCAACCAAGATGTATAGCAAACAGTGGTAGTCTCCCATCTTCAGTGAGGCTCTGAGAGGCGAGAATGAAATAGGCTCTGCGTGATAACAAAAAGATTAGTTGAGCACTGGTAGCGTGAAGAGGAGGATGGAAGCAGCCACTTGGGATGGGACCAATCATGGTTGATCTAGGCTAGGAATACGGGCAGGTCAATATGCACTGACTTTAATTGTACTTCTTGCATATGGGATTGAATGGTCTCTGTAGAAACTGATGGAAGACCAGCATAAAGTGAGATTACACCGTTCAACACATTGCCATTAAGCAGATTAAAAAACACCTGTTTTCAAAGATGGTAGGCATCCAGAAAGGAATTGTATTTTTTATTAGGCTGCAGTGCCGATGAAGATTATCCAGCTGACCCAAATAAACAGAAAACAGCACCACGCAAACTGAACAAGAAAGATGAAGTCCAACCACTCTTCTTTCTGTTGCTACTAAAAAGTCCTCAACAAGTCTGATGAAGGCAAAAGACAACACCTAGGAAATCCAGCTTCAATGTACGAGCAAAGAAATCACGGTGCAGCACAATCATCAATGTCAGTGTGATTCCTCAAATAGCTTCCAGTGGCATATAGCAACAGGAAGAATAAAAAGTGCCCGAATAGATCAAATCAGTCTGCCTCAGCTAGTATAAATGTCCAGAAAGATAGAAAAAAAGAAGAGAAACTGAGAAGGTGAGATGTGATCTGTGAAAGGCAGCACTTACTGAAAACAAACACATGCATATAACACATTTTAGAATATGTTCACTTCAAAAATCAAAATATTGCTCAAAGATACTTTCATTTTTTGCAATTCATATGCGGACATACCAAAATGGGACCATAAGCACCCATGTTTCACAAGACAATTCAAATTATGCTTTGCTAGAGAACTGCAGTCAAACTGTGAATGCCAGGCAAGTAGTTCTTGAATATCAACTACCTCAATATACTATATACAGATATCATAACAAGATGAATCGACTTTTCTTTAGTTGCTTCGCTGGAAGGCAATGGCCATGCACACTTTCAATATTCACCGTCCTTGAATAAATATGCGCAAAGCGTGTGCTATTAGAAGAGACCTGGTGGAATTAGTTTTTCTAATGGAAGGTCTGCCTATTAGTAGTGTTTCCTCAGAGTTCTATCTTAGAAGTAAGACTTGATGCAAAATGATGGACAGTTCTGGTAAGCCAGTTGGTAGGTCCGTATTCTTCTTCTATGTAAGTCGCCCCTTCTCAGTAATTCATATCTGAACTAATCATTCATTGATACAAATGAGAAGCGACAAACCATAGTATTAAATTAGCAAGGAAATGAATCAATCTGTTTTTTTTTTATAACTACAATCTGGTTATGTTAGGAACTTATCAAATTAAAACTTCAGAATCATGCTGCTGTGTGTCCTAAAATGAATGAAAAAAAAACAAGTCAAAATGTTGCAATAACAAGGGAATGATTGGTTCCCATGACAGACAGCTTACATGATAGGGAGGACTTGGTTGAGACAGGCTGCTCTTGAGCTTCACTCTCTCAAGTCTTTAGATATGTTAAGCCGTCTCGCCTGTAATCTTCGGTGTGTAAAGTCAAGAAGAGCTTGTTAAAATATAAAGTCAACAAGCAACTTGAAGCATCCAGATCAGACCATATAAAAGTTCAAGCAGTTTACATCTTGATTGAACCTGAACAGCAGCTTACATCTTGACTGGAACCTGCTTCCATTGGTTACTTATTATCATGCAAATTTTAAAATTGTTTCTTATGCTCTTTCTTATAGCTATAATTGAGCAACTGTTGCATAGTCTGGAGAGTATTGATATGTATCTTCTTGTTTCCGTTCTTATGCTCAAAATCTTATTATGTACACCAGCTTCCTTGGTATGATGAAGCTAAGCATGCCATATCCCCATTTAATTGAAGTCAATTCACAGCAATCTGGCCATTTGACATTAAGTCATTTTCACAACTATCCAAAAGCACCATGTTTCCATTGACTCTAAGCAACTCATCACGACAATAATCTATATGAGAGTGGCATTCATCGTCTGCAGAAAACACATGGACTGTTTTCTTAATCTCAATCCAGCTAAGTCCAGGCTCCTTTTCAGTCACCAGCCCTCTGATCTTTTTCCTAATTGCAGCGACATTCTCCCATTTTCCTACAGAGGCATAAAGGTTTGAAACAAGTATATGTGTTGAGATATCATCTGGGTCCTGCTCCAGAGCTTGTTCAGCAGCATGAATACCGACGGAAAAATCTTTAAATGTCACACAAGAACTAAGCAGAATTCTCCATAGTTCAGGATACTTCTTGGCAGAAGGGGATTTATCAATTAAATCAACTGCCTCCTCCAATAAACCTGCCCTACTCAACAAACTCACCATGCTTGTGTAGTGTTTGAACCCTGGCACAATGCCATCGGTCATCATACAATACCAATAAAATTTTCCTTTCTCAACAAGCCCGCAGTGGCTACAAGCAGAAAGGAGGGAGATGTAAGTTACATGGTCAGGTTGGAGCCCACCACGAATCATATCACTAAATAATGTGAATGCCATTTCAGAATCCCCGTGATTGCCATATCCTCCTATCATAGAATTCCAGCACTTCAAATCTGGCTTCTTTACAGTGCTGAACACTGAATAGGCACATCCAAGAGCACCATTTTTTGCGTACATGTCAACAAGGCTTCCAGAGACACAAATATTTCCTTCATTACCACTTTTTGTCACTTGAGCATGGAGCATCTCCCCTTGCTTAAGGCCTGCAAGATCTGCTGTGGAGTTCAAAGCACTGCTAAGAGAGAAGTTATCGACCTTGTGCCCCTCCTCCAGCATCCTAGTAAAGTACTTTAGGGCCAATTCTCCCTCACCTAGTGCAGAGTGGCCAGCAACCATCTCGGTCCACATGATTACATCTTTCACCGTAAGCTTATCAAACAAAATCCGAGCAGACTCCGGCTCCTCGTTCGTGAAGTACATATTGATCAGTGTATTCCCTACAAAAACGCTGATCTCCAACCCAGCTTTGATCACTTGGGCATGAAGCGGCTTGCCACTACACACTGCTGGTAATGCAGCAGTAGCAGACACCAAAGCTGCAAACGTATACTCATCAGGAGTGAGTTGTTCACTGGAGACCACGGCTTTGAGCTTAACAAAGGTATCCATAGCATTCCATCCATCCCCAACGCAAAACCCAGCAATTATGGTATTCCATGACACCAAGTCAGGCGTCTCAATCCTCTGAAACACACGCCGTGCAGAGTCCATATCACCACAGCTGCAGTACATGTCAAGCAGAGCGTTCTGCAGCGGCAAATCAGGATCAAGCTCCTCTGATTTCACCACCCATCCATGAAGTGCACGTCCATGGCGCGAGGCTCCAGTGCGCGCGCAGCCACTCAGCACTGATGAAAGGGTGCTCTCCGTGGGTGCAAGACCAATCCTCATCATCCCGCAGAATTTCTCGAGAGCATGATCAAGGTAGCCATACCTCACGTTGCAGTGCATGACGCAGTTCCACGCCACCACATCCCGCGTTGTCATTTCGTCGAACACCTGGTTGGCGTCCCGCGGCGACCCGCAGGCCGAGTACATCTGCAGCAGCGCCGTCGGCACAATGTCGCTGGCCAGGAAGCCCAGCATCGCGGCCTGAGAGTGCGCGGCGGCCCCTGCCCGACCGTAGTGCAGCGCACCGGCGGCGCGGAGGATGGCGCAGAGGCTGGGAGCCGTGGGACGGAGACCCGACGCGTGCAGGTCGCGGAAGAGCGGGAACGCGTGCGGCGCGTGCCTGGCGGAACGGGAGAGAGCGGAGAGCACGGTGTTGTAGGAGACGACGGAGGGGTGCGGTGTGGATCGGAGGAGCGCAAGGGCGTCGGGGACGGCGGCGAGGCGGGAGTAGAGCGCCAGCACCTGGTTGACGAGGAAGGTGGTGCGCGTGGGCGCGGAGGGCAGGGAGGAGACGACGAGGAGCGCGTGAAGGGCGCGCGCGCGCCGGAGGACCGCGCGCGGCGGGGAGCGGGAGCGGAACAGCGCCTCCGCCGCCGCGGCGAGCGCCGGCTCGAGCGTGTGGAAGCTGAGACGCGGCGACGACATGGGGCGGGGGGCGTTTCATTCCCCAGCGGGTTGAGGCGGCCACCTATATTTCATGGTTCTGAAACTGAATCCTCAATTTCGAACAATTTTATTGCTGCTCCAACGACATGGGGGACGCGCAGTTCGTGGACGACCTGGTCACGCTCATGGAGGACGAACTCAATCTCACTGACGGCCCGACGCGTCCAGCATTCTCATCGACGACACGGCTTGGATGGTGGCGGCGTGGTGGACACCCGTGCGCCGCGGCGCCCATCAATGACATCGCGTTGCAGAGTTCGACGTTATGGGCGGGCGCCAGCCAAAATGCCGCTCAACTTCGGGCACTCCTGGCGCGGAGTTGCGGGCGGCTGAATCCAATCCGTCAGTGTAACCGCCGCCGGAGCAGTCGAGGCAATGCTGAAGCAGGACACGAGATCGATTCGCGAGGAGTCACCATTGGCGAGGAATCACCGGCTCTTCCTCCTCGTCGATCTCGTCCGCTTCCGGTTCGAACAGGGATAAATACGCCCGCCATTAGAGTGTAGCAGGGGATTCATACGCGGGGAACGGATTGGGGAGAACTAGAGCGCGACCGGGTGTCCATTCGCCGTGACGGGGCGTCGGCGTCGCCGTCGCCGGAGGAGAAAGGGGAGCCGTGACTTCAGCGGAGGAAAGCAGGCGCAGTGGAGGTACTACTTTGCAAAAGAAACTAATACACTAAGGGACTATATGAAAATAGTTGGATCACGATTATTAAACGTGATTCATTTTAAGAGATTATATGTAGAATGTTGGATCACGACTATTAATTATAATATATTTAAGGAGGTTTTATGTAAAATATTAGATCACGACTATTAATCGTGATTCATTTTAGGGGTTCTGTAAAAATAGTTGGATCGTGATTAATAATCATGATTCAAATTAGGGACTTTTTGTAAAATTGTAAACTCCAGTCAACAGGCTTCCACCGTGGGATCGCGCGTGAACGTTGTAGATTCAGGTCTCCAGGTCTCCGTCTGAACTCCGTTGACGAGTCATGAGTCCTGATACATTTAGAAAAAAATATATTAATTTTTTTTAAAAAAAAAACTCTAGATGTTCTTCCCCTGCCACGAAGATAAGCACAGGGTGCTCGCCTCTGCTCTCGATCATCGCCACCGTGCCCGGCGACGCCGTGAATACCCGGTCACCTCCGCCACTGCCTTTCAAATCCGGGGTGCCCATCAATCCTCCTTCCACCTGACCTCCACCACTCCTGAATCGAGAAGTGAGATCAAAGCCGGAGCCCGCCCACCACGCAATGCCGGGCCTCGCCGCCGAGCAGGACGCTGTCTCGCTGGTGCGCCGCGTCGCCCGCGCCCTCAACCGCCGCGTCACGGACCTCGTGGCTCTGCTCTTCCAGCACAAGGTAGAACTGGTCTGCTCGTCCCCGATCCCTGTGCTCGACCCCTAACCCTAACTGACCATGAGGCCCTGTTCCTGTCTCGCAGAGCGCCGGATCCCTCGGCGCAGTCGCTGGCTTTGCCATCGCTGTCGTGTTCGCGTGGAGGTTCCTGCGGTCCTCGCCTGGGCGCCCCCGCAGGCCTGCTCCCAAGCGACCCCCGCCCCCTGTGGCTCCCGTGGTCACCGATTCAACAGCTCCTGAAGCGGTGGAACCTGTCGGTGATGCCGGCAAGGTAAATTCTGTTTGGAGTGTTCATACTGTGCTATTGTTGAATATGTGCGATTATTTCCGACAAGAAATTTGTGTTTGGCAGCTGATAACACGGCAAACTGTCGCAAAGCGACTGAGCGGGTATAGAAAGGTACATTCATTCCCCTTCCTCTTCATCTACTGATGTATCGCACAAGTCCACTTCATTGCCCGAATAGGAAGAAAGAACCGATTTAGACCATGCAGATTGGGCCTACCAGAGATAGCTGTGTTGAGCTTTATGGTTTTATATATGAACCAAGTTAGTAATGAAACAGCTTAAAGAATTTACCCTGAGAAGAACATGGAGTATACAATGAGCAGACATGAACGCTAATAGTGATTCAGTTTAGCATGATTTATCTGGTCTTAAATGCTTGCAATGCAACAACAGCAACAAAGCCTTGTAGTCTCAAGCAAGCGGGGATAGACTAGTGATGAAACCCATAAGAACCAGCAAGAATCTTCTTAAATCTTTGCAATGATGGGATAATTAAAATTTTTAGGATCTCATAGATATTGCTCATGCTCATGCAGGTTACATGCCAACTGCTGGGTGTTGTTTTTGAGGAGAAAACTCCTGAGGAGCTTCAGGTATGATTAGCAGTGCACTTGAGGGTATTTATCTCCGACAACTGCAACTTAACGTGTTCCTATCCATCCTTGGTGCAGAAGCATGCCACAGTTAGACCTGCAGTAATAGAGCTATTGCTGGAAATATGCAAATGTTGTGATCTATATCTTATGGAGACTGTACTCGATGACAAGAGCGAGGTACAAACTTTGTTGCATTTTTTTTCTTCATAGTGTGCTATATGCCTATATCAATATTTTACATTGAATCATCTGAAATATGACTGAGGAATAACCGTAGGAGAACGCCCTAATGGCCCTGGAGAGTGCTGGACTTTTCAGAGCTGGTGGCTTGATGAAAGAGAAGGTAATTATGGATTCAAATTAAATCTGTTAATTCACTCAAATTCATTTGTGAATTTCATTATTGAACTTGTTAAATTTGTAAATTCCTTATAATTTCATTTGTGTTCTTGTCCTCATTATTGAACTTGCCACATCACTGTAGTTCATTCATGTTCTTGCTCTCATTGTTGATCTTCAATGATCTTTTCATTTAGAGTCATTTGTTGGATTTATGATAGATTACATGATGGTCAGACATGCACATTGAAAGATCTAAGTGACTTTCACATATCAGTGCAGCAGATCATACAGAATCTTCATTTGAGGTTTGGATGGACAAAAGCATAGTTTTGTTTGTTTCTAGTTAGTCCAGATGTATGTACCTTGAAATGGTTTACTTAAGTTATTCCTATCACCTGTGTTTGTTTTTAAGCGGAACAATGTTTATGTTTGCAGGTACTCTTTTGCAGCACTGAAGTTGGCCGAACTTCATTTGTTCGGCAGTTGGAGGCAGATTTCCACATTGATACTAGCCTCGACGTAGTTTCTCAGTTATCTGTATGTGATCTTGTACCTTTGCTTTTCCTTGGTGGTGGGTTTGTTTCAATGTTCAAGTTTTTTATAATGGCACTATTCTTCTTTGCTATCAGCGATTCATCCGATGTCAACTGTTTATATCCTCAATGGAAGGAGGTCAGCTTGCGGCCAATGTATACAACTCTCCAAATCTTGAACAGTTTTTCTCTTGAAGGCGTAGTTCTTATACTGGCGAAGGGATCTGCACCCTAAACATGCTGATTTTAGCAGCACATCATTCCGATCTGTGCCATGCCATGCAAATCTTATGGAACCATTTGCCATTGGAGCCCTCAAAAATATATCAGGCAAGCATCCAATGGTTCTCACGTTGCTGTGCATGTTCTTTCAACTGGCTCATAGGTGAGTGTGTTGTAGATAATCAGAACACTAAGGTGAATCCATTCAGTTCATGGTGATGTACTGATCATGTAAAATAAAATAATAAGAAGCTTCTTCTTTGCTATTAACCTGGGCGCAGCCATGATAGAAGTAACTGTGGATCATGTTATTATTTGCATTCACTTTGGAGCCAATATGGGGAAGATTCTTTCGGGAACTGGGCTGGACTTGGGTGAGGGTGTTTCTTTACTGAAGAAACTGTTTTTTCAAGCCTTCCTGTACCAAACATTGGCACATTTCCGGTGGGTGTTCCGTGCTGGATCATTAGAGTTGGAGCTAGGAATTGCTGAGCGAGTGTCATCGAATGCTTGCCCAGATCTGCCCGGTTGATTTTTTTTATTTTTTAATTTTTTTTAATTTTTTGAAAACTGCCCGGTTGAATTTGGCGGAGTGCACGACCATTGTTCCGACAAAGTGGTCGCCCACTGCAGTTTCGATTGAGGAATCAGAACTCGATCTCTGCTTCCAAGACGCCCCGATATTAACATAGACCAGGTCTACGATAAACGCCCGCTCATCTATTAGTTCTGGCCCGAATATTAACATAGACCAGGTCTACGATAAACGCCCGCTCATCTATTAATTCGGGCTTTTATACAGGTGCCGATGCATCAATTCCATGGACCATGTCTACACGTCCGGTCGAATGCTTAACACGATCGGTTGAAGAAAAAAAGTGACACGTACGCACCGACCGCGGACGCATGTCCTTCGCCGCCTGCCTTTCCGACCTCGCCTTTGTCTTGGCCTTTCCTTCCCCAACCAAAAGCGCGCCTCCACGAAGCAAATCTTCCATCCCCCTCGCAGAATCGAGGAGCGCACGAAATCGGCGGCATCTCTGCGTTGGCCTCTTCCAGCCGAGGATCCCCTTGATCCCGATCCTACCAGGCTTCGATCCCTGGTCCAGATCGCGCAGCACATGGCCGAAGGCGACGCTGCAGCCTCCGCGGCGGTGGCCACGGCGTCCCCGCGATCGCCGCCGCCGCCGGAGACGCCAGCGACGCAGACGCGGAGGCAGCGGGGACTTGTATCGCGGGTGTGGAAGGGCATCTTTGGCGGCCGCGAGGATGTGGAGAAGCTGCTGCAGGCGCTGTCCAAGGAGGAGGAGACCGTGCGCACCCGTCTCCGCCGCCGCGCCCGCGCCTCCCGCCAGTCCGCGCACAACGTCCTCGCCCTCGCCGGCACGCTCGAGGTGACTTGATCGCGTCCCCGCTTCATTTCGCTCTAAATTGTACACGCTAGCGGACTATCTGTCATGCAGTTCGGTCTAGATTCTCCTCAGAGGGAGGAATGTAGAGTTTGATTCTTAGGGTGAATCTGATGCTCACTAATCAAATTAGGTATACTGTTCAGTAATTCGCATCTTCGTGACTGTTACGGTGCAATAATGCATTACTCCTGCTCCAAAGATAGAAGTAGGGACACAATGAGTAGAATTGCATTGGAGTTGGTTCATTAGTGTGTTGATATTTTTCTGTTTTTCCTTTCCGGAACAGATTGTGGCTGTTGGATATGCGATTATGACTACGAGATCGCCAGACCTCAGCTGGCAGATGAGAGCTGCCAGGGTGTTGCCCATGTTCCTGATTCCTGCTCTAGCAGCTCTAATTTACTCAACAATTACAAGTCTCACAAAAATGCGTAAGTACAAGCTCATGTTCATCTTCATGTTCTGTTGTCACATCCCTTCGCGAGCACAAAACTCTTAACATATTGTTAGGCTCTTTCTAGTTGCTACACAGTCTGGCAATTGAGGTTGAGCAATGAGCAAAAGCAAGGTAGTAGAAATGTGCTATTGATATATCTGCTATTAACTTCCTCATGCATTATATTTGAGAAGTAAGCACACAACAGATTGTTGCCTAGGTTATTTATCCTCAACAAGTTGTTGTGTGCAAGAAAAGTTACAAAATATGTTGTGGTAGCATGAGGTGTGGCTAAGTAAATTGCTTCAACCAGTACAATAATAATTCATGTCTTACTACTGCTCTTTTCTTATCTGCAGTTGATAATAGAGACCAACATACTCTTGAAAAACTTCGAGCTGAAAGGCAAGCCAAGATTGATGAATTAAAGGAGAAAACAAATTACTACATGACTCAGCAACTCATACAGGTTTGCTTGCTGATTTTTGTGTTCTTCATTTTTTTTTCTTTTGCAAACAGCTGACTCTTCATGTTTGTGAACCAGAGATATGATCTGGACCCTGCTGCGAAGGCTGCAGCTGCAAGTGTTTTGGCATCTAAGTTGGGTGCGGATTCTGGATTAAGAGTATTTGTGGGAGATGATTTAGGCAGGGATGCAACACTCGGTAAGAGTAATGAAAATAATATTGGTCAAACTGCTGGTCTGAGGCAAAGAAAACCAGGACATTCAAGCAATGTCGCCGGAGGGACCCATTCCCCCAAGCCATTAGACACCTCAAATGTGTATGATTTTAATGAAGAAGGCCTTGGTACTCCGGATCAAAGGTCTGTTGAGCACTTTAGAGGTCCAGCAGGTAATGATGGAGGATGGCTTGCACGAGTGGCTGCTCTGCTTGTAGGGGAGGATCCAACACAATGCTACGCGCTAATATGTGGCAACTGCCATATGCATAATGGTGGGTGACTGATAACTGACTACTTTCCTCCACTAACTTAAAGTTCTTAGCTTATCAACTTCACTCTGTCAGGTCTCTCAAGGAAGGAGGACTTTGCATTCATCACATATTACTGTCCTCACTGTAATGCTCTCAATGGATCCCGGCAGCATGATGATCAGGAATTAGTATCTAATTCTGTCAAGGAGAGTCCTAGTCCTCGTTCTGACGGTAGCTTTGGTCCTAATTCTGGTAAGGAGAGTCCACATTCTCATTCAGACAGCGCAATTGACCATGCTGGTGCAAGCCTAGCAAGCTCAAGTATTGCCAGCCCTGTTGTGAGCTCCTTGAGAACTGTTGAAGAACTTCCTGCAGAAGATTCAGTGGAGAAGGCAAGTAGTAGTGATCAACCCGCCAATTGAACTCGTCCTTTCCTGTAGAGTATGTATTTGTGAAGAATTCCATCTGTAACAAAGATTTGTTGGGGTGTCCAAATTTTGTACCTACCACGGTAGCATATGGACTACCATGTTTTGTGCATTATTGGCGTGTAGCAACTGGTAGCTTTTGGGTGCTTTCATCGTGGTATAGCCTTAGGGGTACCAGGACTGCCTACTTGCTGGCATCTTGTCCAGCTGATGGGACTGAATGATGATGCAATGTTCATTGCTTTCATTATTTGTTTATTGAGTGTATAGTATTTGAGAAGTTTTGGACAACGTTCTTATTTTTTACTGTATTTTTGTTTTGTGGGTACTCACCGGAATACATTGCTGGCAAGTGACAAAAATGAATGTTGGATTGTCAAATTAAGCTTCAATGTGTACAGTAGTTTTATGTCAGATAATTCCCAAAAATTTGGGGAACACAAGGAGGCTTTTCCTTTTATAGTGGAAAAAGAAAATTGATGAATTACAGGGCGAAGGCTGCAGGCTCAACGTTGAACTAACAAAATTTTGTGAGTTCCAGTTCTTCATCATGACAGCAATAGTGATCGCCCCAACACTATGGGTCAATGGATTGTACTTATTGAGAACAATGTAATACCCCTTGCACGAAAAAAAATTTATATTCATGACCAATCAGAGAAACAAAACATGTGACGCCTCCAGCCGTTCAATATTTACAGTCACTTGCGGAGCCTCCGACCAAGTGTCTGGTGCTCTAGTCTACTGGCTGAATACAGGAAGAGCAGCAAATACCTTGCGGCTCGTGTGCCACAACTGCATATATCTTCCATATTCTTCATCAAGGCGCAGGCACACGGGTTGGAAACAATCAGATCACTGGGAAAACACCTAGAAAGCGTGGTGGCTCTTCCTGCACTCAGTCAGCAACTTAACATGTAAGCATTTCTTGCAGCATGTCAACAGAACTGGGGAAGCTCCGGTCATCTGATCTCCTATTTTCCTCTCCCTCAATGTATGGTACATTAGCTCCGTGGCTCTTGCTTTGTATGATGAGATGATCTTGTTGTGACATATGATGCGACCTTAAAGATAAAATAATACATTTAGACATAATTGAAACCACGGTTTGTGCAAACATTGTCTGCCTCTCATATTACTAACAGGTTGTGAGATCTAACCATTCTGTTCAATTGAAGCAGTGAATTCAGATGGTTTTCATTTACTGATACAGGCAATGAAGGCATCTGACCCATGATACCAGGCGTCTCGCTCATTCTGCAACATAAGAGGAAAGTATTACGTGAGTAGCACAAGGCTATAATTATTAAGACTAAACCTATTTCAAATTCTACTTCAGAATATTCTGAGAAAATGATTTGACCTAAGAATAAGCACCAATCATAAAGCAAAACTTAAAAGTCAAAGCGAATGAGAAGAAGTAGAACTGTAAAACTAAATGATTGGCAACGAATGCTTTACCTGCTTAAAACCTCTTTGATATTGCTACTCATGCGAAGAAACAGGTTCATGTTATCCTCTGCCTGCAAGAAGTTCAGGCATGAAAATTTTAGATCACGAAACATATCCCACACTTAGCACATGCTTTCCCCAGAACTTATAGTATTCAGCAAACCAATGAGAGGGACAAGCTGCAACATATATTAAAGGCCTGCCTCCATCAAGTATTTGATGGCATACAGATTTAGCTCACATGATGTCCTGTATCATTGATGCTAATTGCTACTGATGCAATAAATGTGCAGTCAACTGTTCAAGAATAACTGCACATATATAGTACGTGTTATGGTCCGAACATAAACAATCACTAGAATTAACTGCACATATATCGTACATGTTATGGTCCAAAAATAAACAATCACTAGAATTCTCCAAATGAGGATGGAACCTCAGAATAATGGATTTATTTTTGTCATTTATGGTATTGATTACAAAAGCTAAGGGAACTTCTATAACTTCTGTTACAGATTCAAGAAACAATTAGGTGTGCAAGGTATCTGATATTTGTTGATTTCTCACACAAATTTCTTCATTCAGTTTCAACCAGATCCAATAAATACTACTATATCAGTCAGAGGATCTGATCTATTTTTCGTGGACTTGTGAACACAATTCAGGACAAGATTTTTAATAGGTACTCCCTCATTTCGTTTTTATTTGATGCCAGCTAGTACAAAACTGAGCTAGCTGGTGTTAAATATGAAAGAACAGAGTGAGTTTGGCAACCATATAACCAACAGCGATAATTGAGGACAGATATTTTAGAGGTACAGTATGCTCAATGAACAACATTCAGATACTATAAGCAGTGTAAGTTTAGGATAGATATATGCAAGAGATAACAAAGTGATAGACCTTGAATGTTTCAATATTTGCAGCAATCTGGTTAAGTAATTGATTATTTTCCTCCAGGAGATGTTGGGTTGCACTGTCGACAACAGGAGCTGCTTCAGGATACAACCAACTGAATGTTAATATAAGAAACAAGATGAACACAAGACAGACGTACTACAAGAAAGTCCACTTTCTCGTTACTATTACATGAAAAGGTGCACTTTCTAAAATTATTAACTCCCCTTGAACTGCATACAAATCAATATGGATGAAGGAAACAAGACCAACATGGCATAATCTAGGAAAGGCAGCAAAGGTTTCAAAGACCAAATTTGTACATAAATCATAATCTTGAAAATATTCTACTTCAACTCAGATCATAATTAAAATATCTGAAAAGAATAGTAATCCAGTTAAAAATTCAATGTAAGCTCCAAAGAGCTGACAGGTGAATCAAGTACAACACTTTATGATTAAACTTCTATGGAAATTGCCAGTCAGGCTAAATGGTTTCAGATAGTAACTTCGTTAACAATCTACTGAAATTATTGCATGACTTTTTTCGAACAAAACTGAGAGTCCAACCTAAACCTTATTTGACAAAGAGGAGATGATTTCAGGAACAGCTGAACCAAAACCAAGAAAATAGAAGTTATGGATTGGGTTAAACCTTCTTTTGGAACCTGACATTGTTGATTTGGTTGTTGCATTGATATCGAGAAAGGAGTCACATTATTTGCATGTGCCATGTGAAAATTACCCATCAGGGAAGATGTAACCATTTTTTCCTGCAACATATTGACACTATGAAATGAAAGAAGAAATAGATAATTGAAAAGATAAAACAACAGAAAAGATGGGCCTCTAAATAATTTATTCATATATGAAAAATTACCTTCATGTCTCTTATTTTTTTCCCTGGATAAAATCCATCAAGTTTCTTCCTCTTATCTTTACCCTGTAATAACTAAAACATGTTACTAGGACAATGTAGCTTATTTCATATGCTGCCTATGCTAGTCTCAGTAAAATATCAAAGCCTACTGCCAAAGAGAAAATTATGGATCCATGGCAGAGATGAAAACTAAGCATCACTTAACCTGAAGAAAGGATCCAATATTAAAAATCATCAAGTATTTTCAGATTGCAAACAAAAGAAACCTGCACTTTCGATACAAAGCAGAGTAACTTTAAGCCAGAAATTGCTATGCTCTTATTATATGTTATTATACTCGACCTAACCCTTGGTTACTGACTACCTTGTTTGCCTTCAAAAGTAACAGATACTCTATTTCTCCAAAAACATGTTTATAAATTTTTATCTAAGGACACGGTACACTGAAGAATTCACTACTTTGATTAGCAGGTTAGGTGCTGGTAGTCTACAGTTAAGTACACTGAAAAATTGCTCCTCATCATGGGAGTTGAAAAGGTATGCTGAAGAAATACCAAACATTTGAAAGAAGATAACTTAACTGTAGACCACCAGCACCGTAATGCAACATCCCTGATGGTTCTCTTGGGCAGCATAGCTGCTATCTTGATGTACTTCATGATATTAGGTTCACGAGCATATCTGCCAATGTCAATGAAGAATTAGCAGCGGAATGGAAATGGATAGTTTCTAATATTATATAATATTGATTGACAAAACGGCGGCAGTTTTAACCAATTAATAAATCAGAAATTTGCTGTCTTATTGGCGTGTAAAAATGTGGTCATAATGTACCAACAGTGGCCATTAAGAAGTGTGTGGAAAAAAATAAGGGTATGTTCAGAATAACAACAAAAGCAACAGAGAAAGTTCATTTGAATTTGCTCAAAATGATAAGGTGAAAGGTTCACTTGCATAATTCTCCCTTTTGATTCTTGATTGATGGTACACCAACATGGAACACACAGGAGGTGAGAAAATTCATAGATGCAACGAGTCATACTAACACTATACAGGGCTACAGGTGAAATGAATATGGTGGATTAGTTTACCTCACAAGTCCTTCCTTCAGTATACTCAGCTCCTGGTCACTCCAATCAGAAGGTGAACCAGTGACGAACTTATACTTGGGGCTCCCCGTCCCGGAGCCGTGGAGCACATCCCCAGACGAGCTCCGTGACGGTCCAACCCCCGACGAGTTTCTGATAACGCCGGTGTTTGGGGAGAGGTAAAGCCCAGCGTTGCTACTGGTCCCACTCACATTCCTGGGAGCCATGACCATACTGCCGGTAACGCCGCCGCCGTTGATGCCACCATCGCTGCTGGATTGGAAGGAGAGCATGTGGTGGTTGTACACCGAGGTGGTGATCCCCTGGTGAAACCCCATGCTTGAATCAGCTGCCATCAGGCCCGAAGCAGCTGAAAATTTCCGATCTAGTCGCCCATAAACACTCCCCAAATTCTCCAGAAACTCAAATCGCTCAAATTCGGATCAACCTGCACAAACCGAACCAAAACAAAGCATCACACAACTGATTTCCAGCAGGCGAGCAGCTCCGCGAATCCCACGAACTCCAGCACGAACGCGAGGGAAGTCCACTTCGGGAGCCGTGCAGCTCAGCTCCAGCGGAAGCCTCGCATTTCCGGCTCCCGAGGACGATCCGATCGAAGCCTTTCCAGGGCAGTAACCAGGAGAACCCAAGCCCCACCTCACCCCAAACCCAAGCATCCCCAACCACCGCAACGAAATTGCCCAAATCCACACAAGCACCCGCAGAATCCGAGCGGCTCACCTGCCTGAGGTGCCTCCGGCGACGGCGGCGGCTAGGGATCGTCCGCCGCGGCTCCCGGCACCCGACGCAAGGAGGTCAGGGACAGGACGAGCTAGCTGGCGCACCGGCCGCAACCACCAGCTCCTCCTCACCTCACCTCACCTGACGAGGAGGCGGCGAAAATTCCAGCCCCACCGAAACAGCCGCAAATCCAAATCCAATTCGAACTCGAGCTCCGGCTCCAGTCGCTATGGGTGCGTACGATTCAGAAGGTGCGAATCGAGCGCGAGATGCTGGCGTCGCCGGGCTATATAGATCAGCACACGCGAACGCGAACCCAAGCGAGCCCGGAGAATAAAACCCCCTTTTTTTTTCTACGGTCCGTTTGATCTAAACTAATCGCGTCGGGTTTTGGTTTGCAGTCTTTGTTCTTAAACAGCCTACTGGTAGGCTCCCACCGCTAGGGCGCTGCTAGGCTTCATCACGCCCATGCCTTTGTTTTATAGAGTCCCTTGGATTCGACCCTTCAACTGGGATTAATTACCGATGCTGCCATTTTGGCGGGCAAAGTGTCGAGCTACGAAACACTTGAGGCAGGACGATGCGCGCATCACGGCCGTTGGTGATTGTACGGTGGTGATGACGTGTTGGGGTGGATCCGACGGCTGCAGGCGGGATTGAACCGGGCAGGATGGACCGCCTCGGCGGGTGGGCCCAAGGGGAATCTCGAATCTGGCTGTCCTTTACGGAATCACGAGCAGTAACCGTGGAGACAGGAACACGTACCAGCACTCTTTCGCACTGCCCATTTACACGAGGGACCAGGCTAAAGTTGCATGTGAGTGGTCCCACTTGTCAATCAGAGCAAAACTGGAGTGTGTTGCCTTTGGACCAGCTCCACTTGTGGTGGGCGCCGCATGAAGGACTGCTAAAATTCGCCTGCCACCCAAGACAGGACTAGGACTACTCGGTGAAAAAACATTAGTGGCTATGGCTTCGATGCAAGTTTCTATAGTTTCTTGACAAGAATAACATAGCTGCTTGTTAAAAGAGATAGCTTAGTAGAAGGTTTAAACATAGAACTGTGATCTATATGCTACTCCCTCTGTATCTAACTACCTTATGTTCTACGGTTTTATTTGACGTTCTCGGTTACCGATGTCTTTGAGTTTTGTACTGTCCGCGTTTGCTGTAATTATCTGCCTGTGATTCCCAAAACAAATGAATAAAATAAAAGGAGAAAAGAACTGTAGCCAGCATTTGTGTGTGCCTCTGTGGTAGGTCTACGCACATGAGCTCCGCAGCCGAATAAAAAATGCAGAAAACAGCACCCCCGCATAGGATTTGCGTGCAGCGGTTGGGTAGATGTACAATATGTGCTGGTAGTACTATTTTTTAACAACTAGTTCGGTTCAACAATACAACTCAATCTTGAAATGTCTAAATAAAAATAATACAAGATTAAAGGCATACATGTTCATGGGGATCTAATTTATCTAACCATAGCAATTGAGTTTTATCAGGAACCTCGCATCTCCAAAGTACTTACCGATACAATATGTGCCTTTAAGTAAGGAATAACGGTCTCGTAAAGGATGGATTCATGGGACCATGGCCCAATAGCTATAGGCAACTTGGGAGGAAGAAAGAAATATTATTTAGAAAAAGGGAAATCTGCTATGAGGCATAATGGAAGAGTTCTACATTTTTTAAAGCTAAGTCATGATACTAATTCTCATGATCCTTGTACAGCTTTTAACTACTTTAATTTATTTGAATACTTAATCTATCATGAAAACATGGTGGTATCCGAAAAGTACAGTGACCATAGTGACCTAAACTAGTTTATAATCATTGCACATACACTGATCAATTTTATATATTTTTCTAATAAACAGTTGTTCATAACAAGAAATCAGTACTTCTCATCATGATCAACACTCGTATTCCGTTATTTGGTTGTGCCTATGAGGAATACAATGTACACGAGCAAGAAGATTATACATGTGGTTGAATTTGCTACCTACACCTTGCGTTAGATTGGCACGTTTCACTCATCATCTAAAACTACTACCACATGCAGAATACTAATTGTAGTGAAACTTGTCAGAATAAAAAACCTCTTAGGCGTTTCTTCTTTGGCCGTGTCAATGTTCACGAGCTAGGGCATGTTTCTGTTGATGACGAGGGATGCCGTGTAGCGTACTGGCGAAGCAAGATCGAGAAGCCAAAACCAAGGAGGAAAAAAAAAACATAAAAAGAGAAGAAATGATGAGCCTAGCTGATGGCCAAAGCCAACTACCGAGTGCGACACAAAATTCCCCTGTGGGGAACACCGCACGCATGCCAGCCCCACCATCGTACTTTTGAAATGAAATAAAGAGGAGAAGAAGAAAATCGCCATGATCTGCATCTCCCAAACCTCGCGGAAAAGAACCAAAATCCCACCACTCGGTCGATCCACCAAAGCCGCGCCGAGCATCCATCTTTTCTCACGTGTCTTCTCTTTCATATCCAAATCTTTCTCTTTTCCCTATATCTTTCGATAAAAGGTTTTATTTTTCACATATGGCAAGTTCCTGTGCATAAATCCTACAAATAGAACATAATTTTCAGGCGACGCAGTACTATTTCCGTTAGGAATTCAGATGGTATTTTAATTACTTTTGTCCTGGATGGGAAAGGAAATTAGTTTTCTACTGGTGCTCCTGCCTGTTCGATGGACCGGTATTTTGTCACTTGTTCTGTTCGTTTTAAACCACTGCATGTGCCGCTCAGAGAGTGAAGAAGAGGCCATCAAAATATATCGTTATTTTTCAATGGAAAAGAAATCGTTATTTACCGTCCTCCTTTCTTCTTTCGGCATGACACGCCAACGTGCTGCAACTTGCGCGCAACTTGTTCCCTGACATTGATGCCATGCAGTTGCAGGAGCCGGCCGTACGTACGTGTCGCCCTGTCAGTCGTCTGCTGGATTGTTAGTTGGGGCTCCTTACCCAAAGTACTCTCATAATAGAAGCCGATGCGGAATTGTGCTAATACAGGTGGATAATGTCTCTAGCCTAGCTACCATTGCATACTCTTGGTCATAAGCAACAGAATTCTGTTTCTCTCTCCCACAAATATGCTGTCAGTCGCCAACAGCTGGAGAAGTTTTTCTTAAAAAAGAAAGAATATTATATCAAACAGCATGTTTATATGCGTAATTAATAGAGCACCTAAGTCCTACTGTATTAACGGTATAATGCAACGTATATTTTTTCGTACATGGCGGAAGAGAACGGTACATGCGCTTAATTAACCAAAGGGGGTGGTGTTGCGTTGTCGACCTGCCATGCTCTGTGTTGTACGTTCCAGCTGGGCTACGTACCCATGTGACAGCCACACAGAAACAAGACATTGCTGCAACATGACATGACTTTCACGAGCACAAACTGGTGCCGTTTCCTCTTCGGCTTGGAACCAACTGTTATGCTGTCTCTTTTTACAAACCATCTGGGGTAGTAGCATGCAAGCCGGCCGGTTACAAGAACATTCGACACCACACACGTCAGTAAAGGTTCTTTTGCGACGGCACATCACGCAGAAAGTTAAAGACGTCTATATACGTACCGGGACAAGAGGAATACTTTTGCTTGTGTGGTGCGCAGCATAAAACCGTGGCAGCCTGCGCTGTGAAAATAACCTCGATCGCGAGTGCTTGCAGTGTTTGAAAAAGGGCCCTATTCCTCTGCTAGTGGCCTCAAGTATCTTTCTCACGGCCACACTATATAGTGTCTCCATCCGATGATGAACAACTCAATATAACATTTTAAAGAACTGAACCGCACCACCAGAATCCAATGGCACTACTCTAACTGTTCGGCAAAAAAACAAAACAGAGAGAAAAAGAATCCAATGACAGTACAACTTATAGTATATCACTACTATATCATCAGCATGCAACCAAAGTCGACGACAACAAAACAACACAAGACGTTGCAATCGTGTAGTACATGCTAGGTTGCAAAGAAGACAAATGAATTACCACTAACTAGCTGCTGCTTTTATCTTCTGTCCTGCTAGCTAGTGGCCTAAGCATCTTTCTACCGGTAACAACTTCTTTGTTATTAGAAAACAGTTTAGGAATCGAACCACCAGCAGCAGGCAGTATCAACTGAAAGCGGTACACGCGTGCGTATACTAGCTAGTACCGACTCCCAACAGCAAGCAAACAAAATGCAAGGTAACAAAACAGCACGAAAACGTTGCAATCGCATGGATACTACTGGCCAGGCCGGAGGGAATTAATTACCATTAGCAGCCGCGCGCTCGTCTAACGAGTCCGCAACATAGTGATCTGATGTGGTCCTGTCTTTTTTTTTTTTAACCGCCGCAAGATTCGGTAATTGTATAAAAGATGTTCCAACCAATGCTTGGTGTCAAGTGTGGATAAGTACGGTGTCATCAGCTAGCCTGGATGGAGGCGAGGGAAGAAGATTCTTCCGAAGAAAGCAGTGACGCGCCGGTGACTACAGATGAAGGAGGCGAGCACTACTGCTCAAGCGAGCCTTGTGCTTGCAGCAAGATGCTGCTAATCGAGCATACAATAAGCATTCACCTTGATTGCCTCTAAAGCAACAGCAAAGGCGTCATTATATAAATAGTACTGTTTCTAATATTTATTTTGCAGCAATGTTCTGTTTATGGCCACTACGTGATCCAACGGCCGGTCAGGACCACAAGCAGCTAAACCGGGGTCATGCATGCATGCATCCTGCAAGTCCAACACCCACTACTGACAAGTTCGAAGCTGCTTTTACCAAAATCTAACCTGATTGGTTGGTCGCCAATTACTCAATGTATTCATATTTAAAAAGTGATATGTTGTGAGAGGCGGTATCATAATATGGAACACTGCAGACTTGCTTATTGCTCGCAATACTACTAGTGACTAGTGAGTGCATGATGCATCCACCAGGTTGAGGGATCAGTTGTGAGCAAGATGTGTTAAAAGAAAAAGAAAAAAAAAAGATAAACAATGCTGTCCGGCCAGTCACGGAGCTCGTGAGTGCATATGATGCATCCACGGGGCAAGGAGGAGAGGCAAATTATGAATACGCTTTTATCAGCCACTGCATAGATCAAGAGAAAGAAGAAAGCTAGAGACGCGAGTGCAGTACCTAATCCATTATTTAGCGCCACCACGCATGACGCGAGAGAGTACGATGCACAGCTCGTAGTTCCATTCGTTAACTAACCTGTCACGGCAGACTATACTAGCAGTATCAGTAAACAAAAAGCGACTCTATCTATTATATTAATTAATTACCAAACAGTGTGATAAAAGCGCCCAACTAATGCCGAAAAGGGCCTGAACGAAATATCTTGGCCGAAATAAACAAAACGCCAAAAGCGCCCTCGTCAAGGCCGGAGGCGGGCCCCGCAGGCGAAGGGATAAAGCTAGCGGCTCCAGATAGTTGCTTCGTAGTCGCGGGGCAGCATCATCATCATCCACGCCTTGGCTTGGCTTGGCTTGGCTTGGCTTGGTTTGGTTTAGTTTATCATCATCATCACATCAATCACCTCCGGTTTAAGGTTGACTAGTAGTAATCGCAGCGGCGAGTAGTGAGCATGGCGCCTTGGTTGTGGTTGATCTTAAAGTAAGCAGCAACGCGACCAACCAACCAACCATCGGCGATGTTTCCAAAAAAAAAAAAAAAAAAAACAATCATTGGAGACGCGTGTGGGAGGAGGCTTTTGAGGGTTCTGCCTCATCAGCGACAGCCAAGCTGACAAGTGTGAGCGTTGCCTGCAAAAGGTCAAGCATGCATGGCCCCCTCCAGTAGCAAACCTGACCCTGAAGAACAAATTGGTCGCGTTGCCTGCAGCTGCTCCACATGAGAACTGAACGGCCAGGATTGATCGAGTCATGCGTTGTGGATTTGTTATGCACGGTGTGGTACTATACACCTAATTTGTTATGCCCTACTCAGATGCCAAATTATTCTTCTTCATTCAGGGCACAGTACAGATTCGCTGAAGAAGAAAGACCAAGCATTCGGGCCACTGGTTGGTACAGTAACCTCTTTCGCTGGGAATTAAGCTCACATCACAAGCACGTGTAATTTCAGCTTTATGTTGTCTCTCCATGCAAAGAAGTGGGAAATTCATGTCGGATTGCTTGGAACGACGAATATATGTGTGTGCTCTCTCTGTAGTGATTGATGCTGCTACAGTAATGTACTTCTCCTTTTGAGGTATTTTACTTTCTCGTGCCCCCGCCAGAAAGTGGGAGATCTTGTTGACTCCAAAGGGGAGATCTGATGCTTCCTACATGCTCCTCTCCATCGCCAATAATTCTGGTGGTTCTAAACGACCAGATTCGCTAACGGTTTGTGCAAGCGTAGTAGTGCTCCTGTATTATATTGCATTTTATCTATAAGGTATCTGACTCCTTTAAGTGATAATGTTTCATTTTTCTTGATTCGCAGGGATTCAGACTTCCAGTTTCAGAGCTTCAGAGGGAGTTGTGTTTGTGTTGTGCAGCTGTTCTACCCGCTTCGAGAACGGAACGGGTTCCTCTTGACTTCAACTACAAGGATACAGTATACACTGACGTGTGGGCCCAGTAAAAGTTTGGCTCACATGTCAGTGACTACTGTCCACTGGCTTGAAGTCAGAGACTAGAGTCCTTCGAGAACATAACGGAGCGAGACTCGGAGAAAGCACGTTCGTAATGTCTGGGCCTTTACATGTGAACAAATTTTTTTTTTTTAGCGACTCAACAAAAACATTGAGCTATGTAGCCCTAGCCCATTAGCATATCGATGTGCGCCTCATCTGAATGGAACCTGGACTCTGACCTAATAGGCCTATCCATCCAATGATTCCAATCCAACATGTGGACCTTTTGACCTCACTCAACCCAATCTGGCCAGTCTATGATGTCTTACTGGGCTTTGTGTGTGATAAAATGGGCTGAACATGCAAATACACTCTCGATTCAATCTCCTGGGCTCTGTTTCTCCGGACCGTGGAGCAATACGGAATTCGGCCATTCTAGTTTGACTGACCTTCCATTCGAGCATAATTTCTCGAAGGGGGAAAAAAAAAAAAGCTTTGACATCTTACTGGACAGTGATTGGTAATTCGTTCTTGAAGATAATAGTTTTTCCTTCAGTCTTATCTGTAGAACTAAGAGGATGAGATGTTTGACATTTCATGTTCCAGCTGGTTAGTGCAGGTTTAATATCCTGTGACCAGTGCTTAGTGCTTACAATCTTAACGACAAGATATGACATGAAACTTAGCATCGTGAGATCAAGTCGACGAGGACCGTCCCCATCGCTCACTTCCACTGAATTTTTAGGCAAAACATATGCATCGCACGACCGAACCGCAACAGCATTATTTTGCATCTTCAACTGGATCAGTCAACACTCATTTAACAATTATTTGAAAAACTGATATGAATCATCGAATCCCCGGAAATATCTGATCGGACCATTATTTCAAATTTCCCAACGCTGCTGCTTCCTAACGTGGAAATAGTTTACACTTCTGAATACTAAATGGCTTGCGCTCATGAATAGTTTCAGAGGTTGACATTCCCTCAGGCTGGACACCGCTGGAGAATTGATAACGGGATCTCCAGATGTTGGACCAATTAATTAATTATAAACAAAAAGGAAGAAACAGAGTAAGAGCGCACAGCGTGATGAACTTTGAATACCATATCACCCCGACTTTGACTTCACCATTTAAAAGGAATTCATCCGTGTCGCGTGACTATTTCGCTGGTTTATTTTTTGTGCCTGCTGTGCTATCTCGTTGACATTGCTTGCGAGTACCGCATGGTTTGTTTTGTGCAGATACGGATCATTTAGCTAGCGGTAGTAAAGAATAAGGAGTGGCTTTGACGTGGCGATTCCTGTGATTCCGCGATCTGTGAGAATAATGTCGCACGCTTGCCTGCTCTGTTTATCGTCCAGTGATGAGGTGGTGGACTTGAGCAGACGGCCTACTGCTCCCACCAGCTCCAGCAACGTCGATTTCAATTTGATACGCCAGTATTGTGAGCAAATATTGAAGATTAGCCATTGTTTAGACATAAAAATTTTCGCGTGCCAGTACTAACACTGAATGAATACCAAGCTGTCTGCGAGAGTGAAACGACGGACCAACTTGAACCATCGATGATCAAAACCGCAACTGCACAATCGAGGGACTTGATAAGAACAGCCTGGGGGCCTGGTGCTTCCGATTGGAATTGGATGAGCCGTATTGGTACAGGGAGTACAGTACGTACGGCACTCGATCCTTGCGAATATCTGCTTGTTAGCCAGTGCCGACTCGATCTGATTACTGAACCTGAACCACCCCCCACCTGCAACTCGATCGGCGAGTAAAATAATCCCTCGTGAGCCATGGATGCGTGAGGAGAGGAGCAATGCAGCATGGCGTCCATGATTATTGCCTCACTTTGCATCATGTGTGGGTGTGGCCGAGCCACCTGAGCGATGTGCCGTCCTCAAACCAAAGCACGCACACGCAGCAGCTTCCTTGGCCCCAGCCGGCATCATCGATCGTCAGTGATTGGACCGAGGAGATACCGCACCGCCACCGCCGTCCATCCTCCGATCCCGTGTTATCCGTTGAGATCTTCGTGAAGCGGATCACGCTGTGGTGGAGAAAGAGAAGCTCACACGCGCGCCATGCCGTTGCCGACTTGATCCCCCTGATCTCATTCAATCCGCATGCTCCAAACCAAGGGATACGCCCGTCCTTGCAAAGCGATCTGCAAGTGATGCGAGGTCATGGTGCAGATTGGATGCGTTGCTTCCAGTCCCCGCACGGACGCGGTCCATCCCGTCAGTTGGCGTTCTATTCAGAGGAGCATGCATCACCTCACCCGATTCTCTTGTCATTTACTTGGAATTTTCTTGCAGGTCACATTGCGCCATGGACCTCGTCCAAGAAGTCGTCACACTGCATCATCAGGTGAAGGACTAAACTGAAACGGTTAGTTTATCCATGCCGAGCACATGGAAGCTATAGATAGTACTTCTCCAGCTCTGAAACAGTGGCCCTTCTCCCGAAATGACACTGGTACGGAGGAGGATCTGATGCTCTCCGTGAGGTGATCTCTCTCCATTCTCGTACCTGGCGTCTTGCTCCCCACTTTAGGAAAGAATCTTTTTTTCCACTCCATCCGGAAAAAGGACCACGGGTTGTCGACAACCGAGGCAGCTAGGATACGATACGATTCCCCGGCACCAAAGCATGTTGCTGCAAGTCGGCACAAACTCCAGCCAGCATCACCCACTCGTTGCATTAGTTTATACTCTTCGTACAAAAAAAACTTGGTTACACCACCTCCCGAGAAACGTATCCAAGGCCTTTTCTTTCGAAACTTTATCCTCAGAAATCTCACATACAGCTGCAGCTGCAGGCCAAGAATCGAATCGTATCGGTCAGCTCGACCGTCTCGGGCGGCACCTTGTAGACTAAAAACAATATGCATGGTGCCGGTTCCGAGATCTGCAATGACAGGGTAGCTTAGCGCATGAAACAAGGATTTGCATGCACAACACGTCAGTTGATCGGTGTGCTATCTGTCAACCTTTCAGGCCGTGGCGTATTGCTGCGCTTCTTCCTCTTTCAGGGTAAGGAACAGTTCCACTTTCCACACGGATGGCGCTTTCCTAACATCTCAAGGAACCAAGTACTTTTTCATGAAGGGAGAAAAAGAACTCTGCAACGAATCTGCCAGCACTACCCAAGAAAGGAAATCTGCCAACACTACCCAAGAAAGAAATCAGGTTAGAATAGTATTTGTAAGAAAAAAGATCTGTTGGTGCAGTACCTTGGATGCAATAAACCAAACTGCAAATAATGCTAACTGAAATGGCAAATTTGATTTCAGATGAACAAACGCCATTCATATACTCATCAAACTTGTAGAACACTTTTTCATCAGTAGCAAGTACTGTAGTACATAGCATTTCCATTTCTAACTGAAAAAAGCAAGGTAAGGATCCGGTCGCCCATGCTATTCTTCTCACCAGCCCAAGATACTGTCCGCCCAGATCTCGCGTCCCATGTTACCAGTTGCTAAAGACTGTCGTTTCCTTCGCGAATGCCGAAACGGATCAAGCAAAGCGATTCGCGTTTGATTGTTTTTCCAGTGCTGCTGCTTGTGAAGTTCTTTGTCAGCTGGTGTACGAGTAGTAGCAGCTGTTATTTCAATAAGCATCTAGATGCACATACAGGTACAGCGAACATTTGTGCACAATTCAAATAAAAATCTTGTATTTTTTCTTGCCCCAAGGACAAGTTGCTTAGTACAATTTGTACTAAATGACTTTTTGCTAACAACGTGGAAAAAAAAAATCTCAGGGTAGCAGAGCAGTTCATATGATAAGTCAATAAGATTTTGCAGCATTAAGGTTGGTAATTTCGGACTAAGTAGCTAACTAAAGGTAAATACAAGAATACTATTTGTTACGTGTATTAAGCCATAGTTCACCGCTGTAATTAATTAAGATTCCCGTCGTGTTTGACAAAAGAAAAACGCCCTCGCCCATGTGAGAGGATAAGAACAGTGTAGTAGAATATAAAAGTGGACTGGTGATGCAGAAGCTATTTAGTATTTCATATCAATGTTTTATTTTTGGGCGTTGCTTGCTTCTAACCTTGTTTATCGTTTGACCAAACATATGTCACCTGAAGGGGAGGGGAGAGAAAGGGAAATAACTATACTCTAGAATTATGGGATGGGGTCCGGTCAATGCAGGTTTACACGTACGGGCACAGTGGTTGTTGGAAGGATTATTCCCACTTTCAACGAGTCAGGTGAGAAGTTTCTGCACCGAGAGAATCCGCTGGGGATACGTGGTTGACGCAAGCAAATCAGCAGCCAGAATGTGAGATACCAGCAAAGCCACGCGGAATTAGGAATTGAGCTACAGGCGATGACCCCTTCTTGGCTGGGAAAATGAAACTTTATCTTTCGATGAGAAGAAAATACAGCTGATGGCACCACTTCATGGGATTTCCTGCTGATGTAAAATGAGATCCTCTGGCTAGTCAATGGCGTGCAGCGTACATCTCAGCCTTCTTAGTAAACGGAAAAAGGTCAGAAATAAATAATAATTATTGTTTTTGTATTATAATGGCTTTTCCTCCTTTAAAAATGGTAACAGTTAAGCGTTCGAGGTCAGCAGTTTCTGGACATGACAGAGCTGTGTTAACTGTCTGCTGGATCAGTGGAAAAAAAAGCAATATAATTTTTGAATGAAGAAGGAGGACCATATATTGTTGTTGTAGTTCAAAACAGTCGGTGTGATTCGCATAATTCAATTATAAGTTTCGGAATATTTTTATATTGTCCTCCTACAACATAATACTAGATCAGAATATTTCAAAAAATTGTTAATTTTCAAAATCAACTTTCTAAGTCATCGAATCTAAATCTAATAATTTTATAATTATTATAAAAAAAACTTTTTTTAAAAAAATCAAAAGATAAAGTAACTCACCATCAAAAGTTTTCAATCGATTGAAAACTGCTAGTAGAAAATAAGTTTCAATAAATTTATAAACATTGTAGAAGTACTATGTATATGGAGGCTCATTATCTAAACCAAACGAATACGGTGGTTAAAACAGAGTAGGGTAAAGTCCACCGTTCTTTTCTGGAATGAGCTTCACCTGTCAAGAGACACAAGTACCTGTATTGATTTATTAGCATTCATCTCGCCAGCTACTGGCTCGTACTTACGACTCCGTATGGTCTGTACCCTTTGGCTGACGCAAATGACTCCGTATTGTCTAGGACACCAACCAAATCCGGTAGTACTTCCAATTCACTGGTTAGAGGATCTCTGGGATTATTTACCCCACTCATGTGTCATGTCCACATCCATCTGCAGAGCATTGTGCATGGCACGTATCAACATGAAGATTCAAGAACAGGCCATGATTGGGTCTGGTGGATCGATCGATGGGTCAGTGGTAAATGAATAAGATGAGCCCGAAACGAAATGAGCACGGCGTACTGAAGATTCAACAAGGCAGTGCATCATCCCGTGTCGTGAATACAGTATGCAGGCGGCGCGTAATTGCCGGTCACGTCGAGAGATTTTGCTCCACGGAAGGACGCAGATCGCCGCCCGGCCGTGATCGGGTCGCGATCGTATCGTCCGGCTTTGAATTCGCGGGATCCTCTCGTTTCATTCCATCGATGCTGCGCTGCCACACACGCAGGTCAGGAAACGACTCTGTATCCTGCGACAATTGTTGGATGATCTCAGAGCTGGCATGTTCTTGTTGTTGCGCGTAACGAACGGAAGCTGCTGAAATTTCAAAGATTTCCTTCCCGGAAGCAGCGCGTAACGAACGGAAGCTGCTGAAATTCGCGGGATCCTCTCGTTTCATTTCATCGATGTCGTTGTTGCACGGCCTTGGAGCCCGTAGCGTATCCGGATTTTTTCCTTGCGCTCAACTGTAGCAAAACATTGCTTCCTGCGACTTCCTTCCCTCAAGGTTACTAGGGGCATGGAAATGCTGTAGCTTGACGCCAGCTGAGCAAGATTTTGGAATGAATTTGATTGATGTGAATGTGATCCTCTAAACTCCTCGTGCTCCGAGCAACCGTACTATAGAATAGGAGAAGGGAAATATTCGCAAACCCGAGAAGATTTCGATTTGAGCCCTGCATTGCACAGCCCTCGCCTAGAAAGAAAAGAGCCCGTGGTGCCATGCAAATCTGCCCCCAAGAGAAGCAAAGCAAAGCAGCACGAGGAGGAGAGGGGTGACAGGACCGGCGTCGAAAGCGAGAGCCGAGGCAGGGAAATCCCGGC
The DNA here is from genome assembly GCA_030378355.1 of Eleusine indica. Taxonomy (NCBI): domain Eukaryota; kingdom Viridiplantae; phylum Streptophyta; class Magnoliopsida; order Poales; family Poaceae; genus Eleusine; species Eleusine indica. The sequence goes on along the minus strand of CM059502.1, from coordinate 1,000,861 downwards.
CGGATCGCCGCGCGGGCCCCACCTGGGAGGGGGGCATGGCGCGTGGGCCCCGCGGATCCGCGCCCCCGGATCGGCAACCTGGGCCGTGGGCCCGCAAAGACTGGGAGCGTTTTACTCGATCCTCGCGCCTCGGATCCGTTTTGAGATCTCGCAGGATTTCCCACGCATTAATTTGTCCTCCCCCTATCCTCTCTGCCTCTTCGTCTCCTTCTTCCCCTTCGTTTCCACACCACACCTGTATATATACCGCGCGCGCGGCTCCGCTTCTCCTCGCAATCAAACTCCTTTTTCCAACCCGAGTGCTTTGATCGATCCCTCTACTGCACCTCAAGCGCAACAACAGACTCATTCGAATTACTTCACCTCCGTCAGAGATCCTGCAATTTTGCAATGGCTGCGGCTGCTCCGTCTCCGGTTCCAGCTTTGTCCGCCCCCGCCACCAAGGTTGCCTCGCCCAAGGCCGGCGACAGGAAGGTCGTGCCGGTGACGGTCGCCGACGAGGTCGAGCAGGAGCAGATGTTGCACGTCCTGGCAGTCGACGACAGCAACGTCGACAGGGCGCTCATCGCCAAGATCCTCCGCAGCTCCAAATACAGAGGTAAATATCGGTCCTGCGAAATACAGAATTCCCCGACTGTTTGTTTGATTCATCAGAATCAATCGATCAGCAACAACGACATCGATGCTAATTTGTGTTCTTGACTCGTGCAGTCACCACTGTGGATTCAGCGACCAGGGCTCTCGAGCTCCTCTGCCTCGGCCTGCTCCCCGACGTGAACATGATCATCACGGACTACTGGATGCCCGGGATGACCGGATACGACCTCCTCAAGCGCGTCAAGGAGTCGTCGGAGCTCAAGGAGATCCCCGTGGTGATCATGTCGTCGGAGAACGTGCCCAACCGGATCACCCGCTGCCTCGAGGAGGGAGCAGAGGACTTCCTCCTCAAGCCCGTCCGGCCGTCCGACGTGTCCCGCCTCTGCAGCCGCATCAGATGATCGCCGCGTCGCGGAGGATGACTACCTTTTAGGATTTTTCTTTCTGTTCTGTTTCTCAATTTTTTGGACATAGATCTACTGCTGCCGCCTCAAACAACAGGAAGCTAGCTGTTGAGGCTTAGGGAGACTAGCTTTAGGAGGTTAGGAATTAGGCCTGTGATGTGCTGAAAGTTCATAATCGGCAAATAGGAAAAGAATTCTTCTGATGTTGTTCAGAAAAAAGTTGTCTTTGAAATTACGTACTGTAGCATCTTGGCAAACCTGCTGTTTTAAGATCAGAAGAGTTTTTGATTATTCCAGGATCAGCAACAATTCATATTTTAAATTATTTCTTTCCATTCCACATGGTTATCACGCTTCATCCACGATCTGCCTGTCCCCTCTGATTTATTTTCAAGAGCTCAGAAAAATTGATTGATTGCTAATCAGTTATGTTGACGGTTGGAATATGCCTGCCGTATATACTTAAAATTGCATTAGCAGTGGCCCAAACGCTTGCGCTAGCTGTGCGTATCAGGAATGCATTATTCTGCCCGGTGCGTATCGGCCAAGTACTATACTATTGGGTTCTTGGCCGTCTTAGGTGAGCTGTTGTTGTATACGGTGTGTAAAATAAATTGAAAAGGTCCAAGGGCATGTATGTATGATAATGAAGCCAGTGGAAGGATCTCCCCAAAGATTTGCTTACCTGGAAGCAGATTCTGCAAAAGGGACCCTGCAGTGTATGTGGCCCTGTTCCCTGTTGTAGTTGGAACGTATTGTTCCCTGCTGGGAACCTGCAGGATCAGGACCGGATCCGTCTCCACAGGAAAAGTCCACCGGCGAACTGTTCATGTCTTTGATTTTTCTTGTTGTGCGAGTATGACCGACTTTTGAGTTTGAATTCTTTACGGGATCAAAAGCGGTTGACACTGCCAGTGACATTTTAACAATGTGAAAAAAGTCGGATTCTAGAAACGGGTTTTTGACCTCTAATATATCCTGGCTCCTAGCAGTCCTGGCTTTGATTATATCACTTTCTCCATTTGATGTGTGGCACTGTCGAAATTTAGTACATCCACTGCAGCTCGAGGTCAACCGACAACAATGGCTACCTGTGAATGCGTTACCGAAAATTCGTCCATCAGGAGCTTATTTCAGGCATGTACTGAAAGTCACTTTGCTCCGAATCAGCGATGAATATTATTATCTTTGGACTGGGCGGCTCACTTGCAGTGTGCATGATGACAGAACGAATCAACTTTTTAAAAAAAAAAAATAAAAAATAAAAAATAAAGAGTTGTCTCCTGCTTGTATTGACAAAACGAATCAACTTTGTAACAAAAGAGAGAGCTGAGCACGATTGAAACAGGTCGAAACGTAGTTGGGTGAGCAGCGCATTCGCACGGAGATGTTGGTTGGAGAGTACCGACCGGCCTACCGGGATGCTAGTAGAGAGGGAGATACGGAGGAGATGACACGAATCGAGGTGGTGCGTACTTGAAACGCACGGCGGCCGTGGCGTGCATGCAACGCCGCTTCTCCTCCTCGCCGCGCACGCAATTGCTTCTTGCTCCCGTGCTACTCACGTACGTAGCAGGGCTACGGGACCTACGGCACGTGCCGCTCATCGTACTTCTGTTTTGATTGCTTCCCATCCTATTACGAATTGAGCTTGTTCATCATCGATGGAGGTGAATGAACTTGCAACGTGATTCAAGTACTGAGTCGTGTGATATGAGAACTGCAAATCAGCTAAATCGCTCTCTCCGATCCGACGTTGAGCTAGGAGCGAGATGTCGCCGTCGTAAATATTCGATGGAGAAAAAACCTCGTCAAAATCTGCAGCAGAATCGAGTGAGAAGGTCGACAAGGAGATGATGTGGAGAGGTAATCAGGTTCGTGGTGGCCGCCGAACTGGAGCCTGAAGACAACAACCCTATCGTCAGAATCCACCGGAGATCATCACGACGGGGCCTGCCTCTGCCTATGGCTGAGAAAAATAGTTGGCAGCCTCACGAGGGAAACGTGGGAGACATGACATAGGAAAACTGGAGGAGGAGGAGACGGGACGAGACCGGGGCCGGTTTGTTGGTTGGTTCGGTGCCCGCTGCCCGGGTCAGTCACCACCCATACCAATATAGTACCATCCATCACCGGGGATTTGCCGCAGATTGGCACGCCCAGCTGTGCTTCATTTCATTGCGAAAAGGCAAAGCCAGAAATGCCGTATCCATTCGACGGCGGCGTTTCTGATTCTCAAGGGCCTGGACCTGAAAAGCGTTCAAAGCGACTTGACCAGTGGACCACCAGCACCAGACCTGCTGCTGCCCTGTGCTGGCTGCCGCGATGGATCCGGTTTGGGGCCCCGGAAATATTTTCTCAGAGGATCTGATGAAGGCCTCATCAAGTCTGCAACAACAACGGGTGGATCAGACGGGATCGAGTCGAGAAATCACGGGCGTCACAGCTGCACGTACGTACTAGTACCACGGCAGTATAGTACAGATGCTGTTTGAGAACATGTACTTTTTCATTGCTGCACACAGATACCGGCCCGGCCGTGCTGGCTATGGGACTGCTAGGTCAGTGTGTGTAGCCATATAATACGGTGTACCGTGGCTAGATCAGTCGTTAATGGTGCACGCAGGGTACATGTTCCGACCGAGTCCGAGCTGCTGGCCCATCATCACCAATCGTAGCACTACTAGCAGGTACTAGCAGCGACGACGTGTGCAGTGCAGTGCAGTGTCTGTCGAAGATTTTCTTCGTGACCGGAGGGAGACTTGGTGCTGCCGCGGGATGGTCTGCCTCAAGTCCGAACTGCGCGATCGCGATCGGACGGGGGCCCAGCCCAGCCCAGCCCAGCTCGCGTCCACACCGCGTATCACCGTTTAGTCTCTGTCCGATCGGATGCAATGCAAGTCGTGCCGCGGATCCCCCATGATTCTCTTTCTCGATTGATGGATAGAACCAATCCGGCTGGGGAGCGTGCTTGTAAATTGTGATGGAAGAACGAACGCAACGAATTCGAGCCCCGTCAAGTCTCCGGTCGCCGGACCCGGTATGGACGGGGTGTCAAAACACACTGCCTGCAGAATGTCACGTCGTTTTCTATAGCTCAGTTTTGGAACTTTGAATTGATGAGTCTCCATTCACAACACTGTTAACACGACTTTGCGTATCACCTCCCAACATCTCACACACCTCATCACTGTACTCGACCAGGAAAATTTTGCATCACAGAATGGCACGACTCTCCTTTCTTTAGGCATCCACCAGTCCTTACGCAGTACTAGTATAGAATACAGATACGGCACTTAGGCCGTTAGGCGCAAGACGTGTACTCTGTCGGCTGCAAAGACCTCACTGCAGCGATATACGTCTACGTATCGGTTCATGTAGCGACAGCTGATACGATACTTTCGTCATTAAAGAAAAGCCATGTACGTGCCTTTATCATCGCAATTGGATTTCGTAGGATCTAAGAGTTGGTCACAAGTCTACAAGCAAATCTTACGAGGACGGAGGTCACTGCACAAGGTGATCTAAATGAGGAAGGACGATCTGACTTTATGCGGTAGTTAAAAACTTGAATGGGCAGCACGGTTGTTAAATTATAGTACGTCAGATCTAACAACGCGACCCGACAGGGCGTCTTAGTGCCAAACAAAGTAGTTACACGTACGACAACCACAAGAGTCTGAACAATATTAGTGCAGCATTTGGTGTGAAAACATAGAATATGGTACGGTATGATAATCAGATAGGACAACATACAAAACAAGGCTATACAAAAAGTAGAGAGAGGTGTGTCACTCATATCGGCCATATAATAAGCTGCTACTACAAAATTTGGCCGAATATCAGTGCCTCCACTCGATACCACAGTGCTTGTCAAGCAGACAGGCCACATGCCGTCTTGGCATTGTCTAGAGCTGCCAATCGATGGTGGATAATCCCAGCCTCTCAAGGATCTGATTTGTCTTCGAGAAGTGCCTGAGCATCATGAAAGCATAATAGCAGTTGAGAAAAGACTCAGTGTAATCACAGCAAAAGCAAACGCTTTCTTTTATTTGCACTGGCCCCATAAACAGGATTTCAGATGCCAAGATCCAGTCGATGTTGCATGCATCAAGCCTCAGCTAATGCTTATTCAGCAGTACCCATTAACACTAGCAAGTGAAAAGGCAAAAGTACTACTATCAAGTTGGCAAAAATAAGAGAGGACATGACAGCCAAAAGCAACGAGTGTTCAATACACCACTCAGTATGGACCGACAGTTGAATTGTATATGGTGCTGGTGGGGTTAAATCTTTTTTTTGTTAGATAAATCAATAAACGTACTACTACTTAAATCTTAGCAGTAACAAGCGCAGCCGACCTAGCATCAAATAATCATTATGGTGAAGCAAACAAGCAATTAATATTATGGCCCCAAGAACGATGTAGCAGATGATTTTTTTTCGTGTCTTCAATCTTTTCTCAGTTTGTTTGTTTACTTAATACTGGTCTACTCAGGAAAACAGTTTAGAGAAGGCAGAAGGAAATAAACCTGCATCCAAAGAAACCTCTGTTTGCAGACAGGCCTGATGGGTGAGCAGACTTTAAAATGTGATGTTTGGTTTCATCAATCAATCTGCAAAACAACATGAAAAGAAATTCTAAGTGTCGGTTTGAAAAGTAAAAAACAAACTATCAATTAGGTATGACTCATGCTCAGTGCTGCAGCTCAGTGTTCCAAGTCTTCCAGATGTAAGTAAAGCATACCTTATTTTTGACTGAGCAGAATTTCCCCATAGAAGAAAGACTAGCCCTGATTTCTTTTGCGATATAGTCTTAATAACAGCATCAGTAAACTGTTCCCAACCTTTCTTGGCATGTGAGTTAGCTTGATGCTCCCTCACTGGTAAGAGACAATCAAATCAGAAGTTATTGTCAAGCAAAATATAACCAGGAGAGTGAAAATAACAGAAAGTAGTATGATTTTGGGCAAAACTAGAGAGAAGCACAACAAATGTAAGAGCACAAAATGGCCTCAAGGTTATCTTGCAATTTGCATCATGAATTCACGATTGTGCAGGATTTACGCTAATGTCATAAGCGAAGTTGCATTTTACCAAAATACTACCAAGTGTGACAATGGCATGCAGTGCTACCCAACTTGTAAATCTCGAAGTACAATGGCCTATTGGCAGCCTATATTTTGGCTGGTGTTGGCATTATGTTTTCTAGTTTTGGGTCACTCTAAACCATCACTCAAACAGAGCAGAAGGATGATACATTACAGATAACACAACTAGAACTGGAAATGTCATAACTGTACGGAATCACGCATTTCAGTAGCTAATCTTCCCTATTTGACATTCGTTATTCGAAATGGGAATCTTTCCTTCTTATCCTAAGCTGTGTTGGTCAAAAGGCTCCCTAGAAAGGGTTTGCCTTGGCGAACGGGTGAGTAACGCGTAAGAACCTGCCCTTCCCTTGGGAGGGGTACAGACTTATCTATCCCTTCGAAAGAGCTTATCAGAAAAGATTTCTCAGGCAAGAATGCGGTGGTACAAGGACGATTGGAAATGCCTGGGACAGAGTTCATTCACTTGCCTTGCTGCCCTACTCCTCATAGTTGATCCGAATTTCTAACCCTGATTGACTCAATCAGGAAGAGGAAGACTTGATAAAAGATGAAAAGAAAGGATTGATTACCTTTTTAAGTCAAGAAAAGAAAGGATGGCTATCGCATTATATGGAAGGTTTCATCAAGGGATGCCGTGCTTATGTGCATCCACAATAAAATTGGTCTAATTACTGTTCATATAGCTACTTTGCAGACAAATAAAGATATGACAACAATCGAGATAAAAGGAAAACAACAGCTATGATCTGTCAGTGTAGACAGGGCCTCTTGCAAATATAAGACAAATCTAAGCCTTTGTTTAGAAGCGCCTAGAGGAGAGAATTATAATAGCAAAAGTGGCTAAGAATTTTCCAAGGCTCGACCATAAGCACGAGAATCCAAAAAATTAGAATCAAGCTCCACCAAAGTGGATACGAACAATCCTAATCCAGTTGCAACTAGAAGAATAGATAGAAGTACAATTAGGCCAAAACCCAACATCCACATATCCACAAAATAAATTGCAGTAACATAGTTTGGTTCAGATTGAGATAGAAAAGAACCAACAGGGAAGAAAATAGATCTGTTCTGATGGAGAAAATAATCATACCAGTTAGAACAGTATTGAGCATTAGAACACCCTGCAAAATAGACATTTTTTTGTCTAAATTAGTAAATATCCTGAAAAGCAAAGGTTAGGAGAAACTATGAATCAGTGATGTTATTTAAGGAACCCCTTTTATATAGGATGCTAAATAACTAAAGAGGAAGCACCTTCATTTTGTTGATCAATCACTTTAAAGTAAAAAAATTCAAATGCAGCAGCCACCTTTTATTTTCTAATTCTTATATAGCTATCACCTTATTCATTGCTGCTTTATTAACCGATTCTGATGGAATCACTTAGTAAACCATAAGCAAATGAGGAAACTAACTCCTTACATGGTGCACCCATATAGCTACAAAATTGGGTTCCTTTGACGCTTAGCACATTACGCAACAGAATATACAAGAGACGATTGATCAACTAACTAATGCATGTAATCATACAAATGGCATATATAACATTCAGTGACAATGTGAAGCCATTTTTTTCAAAAAAATTATTGTCCAATATTTCATGTTATGTTTTCTTCATAACATAATGAAGTGCAGCTCTCCTACGTTTTCGAGGAAAAAAAAAATCATGTTATGTCACACACCACATAGCCTCTTCTGTAACAAGACTGAATATTGTCATCTTACCTGCACAGCCCATCGTTCCAGATTACCATGCAATGGAATAGTGCAACCTAGGTCTTTTTCCAGCTCTTTAAATATGTTTCCCAAGCTCGAAGGTATTTTTATTCCTTCTGGAACTGAGAAAGACAATCCCATGGCCTGACCAGGGCCATGATAAGGATCCTGAAAAATATACATACTGCAATGTGAGCACATTGAGAAACAATAGTAAAAATGCACTGAACAGACATGTCCCTTGTTTCATAGATGCACCATTCAACATTACAAAATGAAAATGAAAATGAAAAACCTGAACTCAGAAACTAATTGCAAGATGACGCAGCTAATTTTGTTCTATTAATGCCAAGAATTTCTCAATACAAAGCACAAACCTCATAGTCTGTTCAATATAGAAAGCTCAAGGGCTCCAAAACTGTGCAACATAAAAGCTGATGTTACACGGGCATTTTGACACCATGAACCATTGCGGCCAGCATAGAACAGTACCAAGAAGGCTCACAGCACGATAGAGACATAACATAGAATACGGTTAAACCAGTAGGCTCACATGAGTTAAGTTTAGGAGCAACAGATCATTTATCATAATAAGTTACACAAAGAACATAAGCAAAACATTGTGCTCTTGCAACATGTGATTTGGTCTACCAAAAACCAACTTATGCAACAGTTAGATCATCTGAGCCAGCTTTACAAGAAATCAAAGACATTATCAAATTTAGAAAAGATGCTGCAATACCAGAATTGCTGCACATTAGTACAGTACCACTTGAGCATAAGCAGGGCATTTATATTGAACAAAAAATGAGATAACATTTCATATCAATTGGACGGTATGAGTTAAAAAATAACACTAATAGAAGCAGTTGACGTGTCAATGTTTATGAAGGCAGGTTAATGAAAACGAGTGCCACACTGTTCGTTACCAATTTTGTATCTGTAATGCAGATGGCAAGCATGATAAACTGACATTTATTAGCTATTCTATGACAGTTTTCCACACAAATGATAAACATGACAAATGAAAAATTGAAGGATGGTTTCATTGATGCAAGTTTGTTCTGCTAGATTGCCAATGCAGTTTCAGACTTGGAACAAGTATATAAGAGAGATGGTAGGGGGAAGGATGCAGGCAGGAGATACCTGGCCGATGATGACGGCCTTGACACGGTCGAACGGGGTGAAGTTGAGCGCGTGGAAGACAAGGTGCTGCGGCGGGTAAACAGGAAGCCGCCCATGCTGGCGCTCCTGAGTCACGAAGCGGCAGAGCTCGAGCGCGTAGGGCTTGCGCAGCTCCCCTTGGAGCGCCTGCAGCCACGTCTCCTCCACGAGAAGCTCCTCCAGCTTCGCCGCGCCTCCCGAGTCTAAAAATCCCCACGGAGCCAAAACCTCAGGTTACACGACCGGCGAGGATTGCGTACGGGCGAAATGGAACCCTAGGTGGAGCAGGGTATACCTTTGGCTTTGGATTCGGCGAGGCGGAGGTTGCGGCGCGCGCGGGCGAGCGCGAGGTTGGTGTCGGCGCGGCGACGCTGCTCCGGCGAGAGTTTGGCGTCGGAGGCGAAGGTGGAGAGGGAGGCGGCCGGGGCGGGAGCGGCCGCGCGGAGTCGCTTGGCGGGGCGCGTGAAGAAGTCGGCGATGGTCTTGGGAGCCGCCGGGGTGGGTGGCGACGGCGGCATGGCTTTCGTTCGTGATTGGGGAAATTTGGGGAACGGCGACGGGTTTGGTCGGCAGGTTGAGCTGCGCTTCGAGATTTTGGGTGGGGGGAAATGGAGTTCAGCGGCGGACGAAATGAGCGCGCGTTGTGACTTGTGAGTGAGGAAGGAGGGAGAGCGGCGCCAAGTTTGGGAGCGCGCGGGGCGGTTGCCGCGGTGGAATTGGCGCGTCCTCTCGGCGCCAAGTGCTTTTCGCCGCGGCTACGCCGACGTGGCCATATGAACGTGGCAACGTTGATGGCCGGGCTGGGTGCCCAATTTGTATCTTCTATCTGGGCCGTAACGAAGGCTAGACTGGACCTGCTTGTCTGTGTTCTGGACAAGATTTAGGCCCAGAGCACTAAACGCATGAAAAAATAATTTGTCTAAAAAAAAAGAGTACTAGGTAGTGTTGGCTGTTTCATTTGCTTAGCACTTGACCTCAGTTTACTGAACCTGGGGATGGCAAGCGAGACTCTGAATGTGACCCGAACTTCCGAAGCCTGCAACTGCAAGGTGCTCGTATGGGGCACTATGGGCATGTGGTTAAGGAGATTCATGCGATGAAAGAGAGGTTCAACATGATCAAGTTCGTTCACCAGGAGGGGCTCGAATGGTGATGCTGACAGATTGGCCAAAAGCTCGATCTATGAAACTGTAGGAAGACATGTATGGCTTATAGCTCTACCAGCCGGAGCGTGTAATTCTTATCACCCCAACGATCAATAAAGAGTGGTGATGGTCGTAAAAAAAAAAAAAAAAAAAAAAATACAACCAACCGCGGCGCTTCACATCGCGTTCATTCTTTCTTACCTAAGCCAACTTTGTCTTAATAAAAACTATGCGAAATGCAATCCAGAGACCTGAATGGAATGGAAGTCACAAAGAAAATTCTCCACATGACCACAACAGTATCAATTAGAACCAGCAACAATGCGCGATCCAAATGAGCAACGTAACACAACCGACGTCATTGGAACTAGTACACTAGTAGGGGGCAGGAGTAATATTTCGCGAACAATGGGCGCAAGATCAGGCACCGAGAACCATGACTGGCAACGCCATTGCGACGGCCATGGCGCCGGCGAGGACGGTGGCGCCGCTCGGGGTCGGTGGGCTGGGCGGCGTCGGCGGCGCGTCGCTGCCGATGACCTTGATTATCATCCTCTGGCCGCGCTCGCAGTGACCCGCGACGCCGCTGATGAAGTAGAAGAGGCCCGGGCGGTCGAGCGTGACGGTGGTGTCGCCGTTGTTGGAGAAGAAGATGGGGTGCGACGCGGCGCAGCTGTTGTAGTCCTCCTCCGTCACCACCATCACCGAGTCCTTGTTGTTGTACTTGAAATCTACACAGGCCATCAATCATCCATCATTGACCCATTGTGCACGCACGGATTAAGGCCATGCATTGCATTGGAGAGAAGAACTGCACGTGAACAGCTGCGAATGGAAGGTGCGTATGAGATGGCATGAGAAAAGCACAGGGATCTTACGGAGGGTGTCGCCGACCAGGAAGCGGTTCTTGGACGCCCACTGGTTGTACCTGCCGCCGTCGTTGGAAGGCGGCACGGCCCAGCCGTCGTCTCCGCCGACGTCGAAGGCCGTGGCGCCGGCGCGACGGCACAACGCGCCCAGGAGGGCGAGGAGAAGCAGAGCAGAGACTGGATGCGCCATCACCATCACCGACGAGTTGATTATTAGAACCAAAGAAGATTTGGGCGGAAGAAGCCAGGAGAGGTAATTAATAGAGAGGGGAAAGGGAAGGTTAAGCGGTGAGTCGAGAACGGAGGTGGTGGTTAGAGTTTGGAGGAGAGAATTGTGGAGAGGGAGCCAGAACGTCAGTTTGACCGTGGCTTGCGCGCGTCCCTTGCGTTTTGTTGATCGCCCCCGGCTTCACTTCCGTTCCCGGCTGGCCATTCAATCTGGGCTGCAGTTGTGCCACTACTCGTGTTGGACTTGTAGGTCCAGTGATGCCTCTCGGCCCGTCTCTTACTCTGCAATTGGCAGGGAAAAGACGCGTGGAGTACGTTCTAGAGCATTTCCGTTCGTATCTCTCGCAAAAAAAAAAAAAAGGGGCAGGGCAGGACATGCTACGACTACGACTGATGGGGTCGCGTACGGCGTACGTGCTGACGCTGCAGCAGTATGAGAAATGCCAAGCAGGCACGGCGGCACGGCACTCCTTTGCCCACCCGACCAGGCCCTGCCAGCGACCGGCGCCCATCCGGTGCGTTTGCCGCGACGGAAAAAGCACCATGCCCTTCTCGGCCCTGACGCTGTTGCGTGACGGCTGCACGTTCGGCGGCATGGGCTGTACTAAGTGGTTGAGTTGGGTGGGCGATCGTGCCGTGTCAATGCAGTGCTCGCTGCCCCCATCGAATTCCCATTTTCCCGTATCATTTCTCCTCCGATCCGACGTGCAGAGAAGAGCCTGCGCGCTCTGCAAATCAAAAGAGTACATTTCTCAGTGAGAGTTTTGATTTTCAAGGAGGCATCTCGAGATGACCCGATGACATGAAAGGCCTCTCATCTCGAGATAAGTGAGGCTTGGTAGATGAAGGGAAGCTGAGATATTACTAGAAGTGCACAAGCTTAAGAGAACGTTGCGCATAAAGACCGAATTGAAAAGATGGATCAGGATGAACACGCATCTCTCAAATTCCTCAATACTAGTAGTATAATACTATTACATGGCAAAATTACAGAACGGGATTGACACTTTTGCAGCAATTTTCCTGTTCCATACATGACCGGATTCCGCATATCCAAACGTATGCGGCCTCCTTGACACACAGACTCACCCACCCGACCAAACCCGAAACCTGCCCCTGCCCGCCTTCGGCTACGGACGACACACCAAACCAACCTCCTGCACTGCACGATAGAAGAAGAAGAAGAAGAACAAGTTGTTGTGACCTGTACCGGCGGTACTATACAGTTACATGCACCTAGTATAGTATACTAGCAGTAGTAGAGCACGCGGTTATACAGGGCGACAGCTATTTACAGGTGTTTTCGGCGGGTCCCACCATGAAGCTGCCCAGCTCGGCGTTGCGGAGGCACAGCGCCGCGCGGAACACGCCGTTGACGGCGTCAGCCAGGCGGTCCAGCCGCGCCGTCAGCTCCTCCGTCCGCTTCTCCACCTCCTGCGCCGCCTCGTGGACGCCCCTCTCGCCGTCGAGGACGGACGCGAGCTTCTGGACGGCCTCGTCGATCGCGTCCACCTCGCCGGCGTTGGTCGCGAGGGCGGAGAGCTGGCTGGAGACGGCGTTGAACGCGTCCGCCCAGGGGAAGTCGCCGGAGACGACGACCAGGGGGAAGGCCGCGGCGGCGCTTACTCCTCCTCCGAGGATGGCGGCCGCGGCCGCCGCAGCGAGGGAGGAGACGGCGTTGACGGCGACGAGGACGCGCGCGGCGCCGGAGAGGCGGCCGCGCGGCGGCTGGTCGAAGGGGAGGGACGGGAGCGGGGGCGGTGGCGACGCCGCGCCGTCGCGGTCGGCGAGCGCGGCGCGCGCGCGGCCGACCGACGACGACGAGAGGAGGTGGAGCGCGAAGCGGGCCAGGAGGCGGCGCCGGCGCAGGCGCTCCAGGCGCGCGGTGATGGCGTTGCAGGCGTCGAGGAGCGCCACGCCGGCGTCGAGGTGGGCGGCCACCGCGGCCGCGTCCCCCTCCCCGGCGAGCGCGGCCGCCGCGTCCCCGAGCGTGAGCGCGAGGAGGTCGGCGAGCCGCGCGAGCGCCGCGAGCGGGGAGGAAGACGGCAGCGGGAGCAGGCCGCGGAGGCGCGCGGCGAGGGCGGCGTCGAAGCGCGCGGTGGGACCCGCCGCCGCCGCCTTGCCCTGGCTGTGGGCCTTGGGGTGGAGAGGGGCGAGCAAGCTGTACTTGTCGGCGAGGAACATCTGGGCTGTGCTGAGCGACTAGCTAAGCTAAAGTAAGCTAGGCTCGGGATCGCGGCGGCGTTCGGATTGGAGACTGGCGGCGAGTCAGGGAAGAAGAGGGAGGAGACGGAGCGGAGGATATAGAAGAGGTTGCGTCGCGTCGCGGGTGTGAAAAGAGGCCAACCAACCAACGGTGTGAAGGATGCGTTTCCGGGAAGGGGATGGTGGGACATGGGAGCCAGCAGCGTGGGCCCGCCGCGTAGACGCGTTCCCGGAACGCTTCTTGCTTTTTGCTTTGCCACACTCCCCTCCTTCACGCTTCTTCCATCACTCAACCCTTCTTTTCGATTTATTCTTGGATTATTTTTTAGAAACAAAACAAAGGACCTGACTAAATGGAGTGCCAATCCTGGCTGCCGACCTCAGAGGACGGCATAAGTGGACAACTACACTTTGAGAATGTTTATCCTAACGAAACGTATTTTGCTAGTCTGGATTGCTATGTCAAACCGACCATTCGGGCGTTTGGGCAACCACTTCCTCTCTCATATTTTTCTTTTAAGCCTTCTATCTTTTCAGAGCGGAACGAGTTTTCTGTGGGATCTTAACGAGCGTCGCATAATAAAAGCAGCACGGGCAGGCTGGCGCCGCCGCGTAAGCTTAGGCAACCGTTGACTAGTGAGATTAGAGGTGCTGAAAAGTAGAAAACTGACGCGAGATTTTGTGGGCTACAGATGATACTAGACGTCAAATACAAGCTTGCAAGCGGAACATACTCGAACATTGCCTTGCCTGGCGAGACATTGTTGTCACTCGGAGATGTTTTTCATCTCATTACCTTTGTCAGTCTGATAACTGACTACTTACCCACTCTGTCGTGCTTTCATATTTATGGCATTTAATCTCCAGGCACTTCACGGTCCAGGTCGAATCCTACGATCGCCGTACAAGTAATTTTCAGTGCGATCCTTGCACTCCTCCACGGTTCACACCTCACACATTACTGAGAGTTGTCGGAAATAGTAGTTCACACTGAACTTTTTTTTTTTTTTTGATTCAAGTTCACACTGAACTGACGAAAGGAGTACCGTCGAACGTGAAGTGCGTCCTGACGGAGGTGTACGGATGTCCTCAATTTGTCACGGCAGCAAATCTTTAACTGATACATACTTGATCAAGGAATCAAAATATGCCCTCCTACGCGAAAGCTCCCCTGTGCTTCTCTTAAGCTACGGTTGTCTTGCTAGGCAGCCATCATCAACATTTTTTTCTAATTCAAGAAGGGATAAGACAATCTGAATCAACAAAGTACACGCTTACAAGGAATTAATCCTAAATGCACATGCAATGCTATTTGTGGGCATCTGTTTCTGTTGGTACTAGTAACTTTTTTCAGAAAACGTGTGTATGTGCTGCTACCTTGACTTCAAAAGTCTAAACTATGATGAAACCAGCGTGGAAAACATGCTTTATTCATGATTTTTTTTTTAATCTAAGACAGGATACTTCGCCGATATGTCCAGTCCATTATAACCTTAGCAGTCTCCAATTTTTTTTGGCTTTTTCCTACTTACCGTGGACGCAAAAAAACGTACACGGGCCTTGGCACATCAGTGTTGCATCACTTGCAAAAAAGATACTTCCGTGTGCCGCTAACTAATCACCATGTGAGAAGCGTCACACATGTTTAGGCCTATAGAGCGGCAACTCCAGTGTTACGAGAAATGCTGCAAATATTCGCTTTTCTGTGGCACGCAATACAGCTCTGAGGGGGTAAGCGGTGTAACAAGCAGTGGGAAGGCACAAACCGCGGCTGAAAGCGGCAACCCGGAGGCGGCCAAGGGAAAATTACCTGGAGCCATTTGGTAGCGCCACTGTTGCCACCACGCGTGCTTCCCTTTAGCGCCACGCATCCGAAACGGTGTGAACAAAACTTGACCGTCAGAACCTCAGCTTTGTCAGTTAGCCCATCGACTTTGACCTGACCTCGACGAAAACTTCTGCTGCACACAACACATGGATAATGAGGACGAACAAGTCATAAGATTAAGAAAGAGTATAAGCCTGGAATTAAGGATCTGTTGATGTAGACCCTTTCGACGAACTGAGTTTACAGGAAAGGTACGCCTGAAGTCTGAAATGTGTAACCTTGAACTACGGCAGGCTGACAAGCAACTGAAAGTTCCGGAATAAACAATACAGAAGGTAACAGATTAAAATTGCTTTCTAACAGTCAGCAGAAACGTAAGATATTAATGAAGCATTTTGCATTTAACAAATAAGGATTGTGTCAAAAGTCAAGCTGTAACATGCTATGAAGAAGAAATGGAAATTTCCCATATTATGGATTCAAACGTCAAGATCAATAAATACATTTTTTTTTAAAAAGACACATAAATGATTCAGCAGCAAAAGAACAGTGAAAATGAAATTGCCGCTCCAGTCATCCATCCATTGTTATGCAGGACAAAAATGACTCAACTAGTCAACTACAGCAACGTAAGGCCATGTCTGCAATCTTCAACAATACGGCTAGTGTTGCTGCAACTATCTTGTGTTGATACAAGTATTTGTAAACAATGACTATTTCAACAATCTCATTAGTGTCTAGGACAGACCTGGCATTTACCAGATCAAAGTCGGCAGATAAAAGTTCAAAAAAAAAAATCGGCAGATAATGGGGGGGAGTTAAGCAAGGTTATGCACTTGAGCTTTCTTCCCATACAAGGCATCACACGGGCAGCAAAGCAGCTACCATCGTAATCAGGACAGCTAATGTTTCCTCTTCTTTTTTTTAGTTTCTAAATAAATAAATAAATAAATAAATAACATAGCATGCTGAGAATGTTCTTATCATCTTGCATGTGCTCAAACAAGTCCAGGTGATGGCTCAGAATATCGAGAATTTATTATAGAACTGTTGCGAAAGAAATGCAGTTTCCCATCCCTAAGCTGGTTTGGTATCTAAGCAAGGTGGCAACTTGCTGGCAGATTGGTCCGGTCAGCTTTGAATACCAGAATTGCAGGTTCAGACTTCAATGTTGGGGGGCATATGTGGACCCATATCCATGTTGATGCGCTGATCTATATCGGGGACAAAAAGAACTAGTTTCCCCTAAAATACGGATGCAAAATGGATTGAATTCCATCTGTGGGACATACATGGGGTGTATGCTGGTCCACATTGACATAAGATGATAAAACTTGATAAGAAAGCTTCATCGACCAAAAAGAATAAAGAAATACAAAGTCATATATGATGCACACTGCAATTGATTTTAGGAGACCTGAAATCAATGATACTAAAACTAAAATTTTTTACATCATGTAGTTTCACAGCATGGACATATTTTCCTAGCATATTGTGCAACATCTGTTTGGTAGGAATCCAAACAGATGAACATACCAGCTAGGTGCTGATGCCAACCATCAGAATGCTACATTCCATCATCTTCTAAGCAACTCACTATTGAAACTTGGTTTATTGTCATCAGACCAAGCGAAATTTCATTAAAACCATGGAAGCTAAAGTACTGTTAACACAAAGGCAGGCAGTTGTATACATTTAGGGATGGCAATGGGTAAAAACCCACCGGGTTTGAGTGTCTCATACCCATATCCACTATAAGTAAATCAAACCCATACCCATACCCATACCCGTGACGGGTTGAAGCTTCACCTCATACCCATACCCGTCGAGTAATCGTGTACCCACGGGTTTCCCATACCCGTGATATTTCAAAAAAATTCTTAATATTTCGATAAATTTAATCAATTGCGATGAGAATTTTTCGCTTAGCACATGCACAAAATCAGATTGTATGTTAGTCTACTCTATTTTGATAAAGTTAATAGAGCTAGAGTTACCAAAAAATAATAAATTCATATTATGAATCACAAACTACACATAAATATTGGGTTTGCAGGTACACGGGTATGGGTTTCTGGTTCCCATACCCAAACCCACGTACCCATCGGATACAAGATTTAACCCATTTATGTACCCACAGGTATAATTTATGTCTCATACCCATTCCCTAATAGGGGTTTTACCCATCGGGTTTCGGGTATCGGGTACCCATTGCCATCTCTATATACATTCCATATAAATAGTATACAGATTCGTTTCATTCCCAACAATTTCTTCTTATAACGTCCACAAATATGTAGAAAACGACAGATAATTATCAAAATTGTGACATGTTAGTATATTCTTACATAACTGTTGCAGTAGATAGGATATCAGGATATTACGATAACTCTGAAAAAACTGCAAGAGAGAGAGAGAGAGTGCTAATGTTACGCATTAAATCCTTGAAGTATTCCCATTTCCCATCCCTCCCCCCCCCCCCCCCCCCCCCCCCCAAGTTATCCAAAAGTTAAATGCAAACCAAATGCCAAATGACAGTATCCAGATAACATCTGAGTGGACCACAAAGCACATAGAAATCACCAATTTTCTGAGATAGACGGGCATGGTTTCAGAAATTAGTAGCTTAAGTCGTCAAGCACAAAACAACAAAATCTGCAAGACTATACTAAGTTGGAACTCCCAGCTTGGTTCAGGTAAAAAATAACAATGCGTTCCTTTCATGTGATTACTGCCAGATTTCCCATCTATGGTACCAAATAATTCCTACCAGTTGTAGTGGCTTGCAAAATGTATAAGCATTATTGGTTTCATTCAATTCAGCGTCTTAAATTTTCTACAGATGCCAAAAGGAAAAAAAAAACAAAACTCACCACATTATTAATACCATCATCACCATTTATTCCAAATATGAGACTGATATAACAACAATAAAGACAAGACAACGCACTGCAATGCTAACCAAAAGGTATGTCACTAACCCTGTATACTACTTCCAGATATTGCATTGAACGACTTAGATCTTCCAGGCATATGTACATCACTTTATGGGCGGAATTTCTGATGCCAGAAGTGGGAATTTCCAAAATGAGCTACAGATTATGTTGAGCTGCTGACACAGACAAGCTTCTCTCGTAGCCTTTCCACACGGGCCTAGACAAGGGAATATGACATGACACATGGGCTATTGAGCTGATAGAGCTAAATTAACTGCAACTAGAATCATGAGGTATTTGCAATGCTATCTGGTGCTAACCTTATAAGACTTGGAACGACGAATGGATGGATCAAGATTCAAGGCATCTGCATAAGCATCCTCTGCAAGACAATATTCACCCATTGCAAAAAGAGCATCGCCATGCAGTAAGTGAGCCTGTGTAGCCATGGCCAAAAAGAGTTTACAGAACACGAAATAGATAACGTGAAAATAGCAGGGAGTTAGGAAGGAAGTTATGTCTGAAACGCTGATAATGAAAAATTTATCATGTGCTTCTTGCCTAAGGGACAGATTGATTGGCAAAAAAGGAGAAACCAAACTATGAATAGTGTCAAATTCAAGGGGCAGTGGTTGGACACTATTCATAGCCTATTTTTGCTTACTCCTTGTGTAGGTCGAGTTACGAGTTCTGATCTAAAATTTTGTGAGTAAGTGGTTGAATGTCATACTAATGTTGTGTGACCTTTTTTTTTTGGTAATTCTTTATGGTGCTACTGTTCATCAAGGGCTCAAACTGATGCTATTGACTTAAAAAAAATTATTATTGAAACTGCCTTTTTATTAATGCACAGAATTAAATTTATCAGATAAGCACTGCTCCGAGAAGCTCCTAGCTTTTGTACAAATTAATTTCAGATTGAACAATTTACAAATACATATTATAAGCCAGTTGTGGCACTTACCACCCAAAGCCAGTTATGCCCTTCGAAAGCGTATTGAAAAGAATAAGCATTTCTATACAAATATGGCACCAAATAATTTATGTGCATTGAAAAATTACAATCATAGAAGTATTTTTTATATTGTTAAAAGTACCAAACCTTCCTCACTTCACCCATCAAAAAGTTACTGGTTACTATGTACTCCCCCCCATTCTCAAATTGATGTTGCTAGGACAACAAATCTAGTAAAAAATTGAACTAAAAGTGTTGTCCAAATGACAAAAAATCAAGAATGGAGGGAGTAGGTACTAGCACAAGTCAGCGGCAAAACATTGGCGAACTCGATCCATCCAATTTACGATTGGGAGTGAGACAACAGAAAACAAAGATAGACATCAGCAACTGCTAACCGTATACTGATCAAATTTATACCCAAGGACATCATAACATTAGCAAGACACGGATATGGCTAAAGGGATTTGTCATGAAATTTTGGCGAATTAAAATACCTGAGTAAATTTGGGAGCTATTCTTATTGCGTCCACGGCATCCTCAAGCGCACCACAGATATTGCCTAGTGTTAGTCTTGCCTTGGACCTGCATAATAGTTGCCATAAAGTTCATGTGTAAAACTTGACAGACCCGCCGAATTGCACAATCACACACCAAACCCAAAATATAACACTAAAAAACCTGCTGCTGTACACCAGATGCACACCACCACAAGCATTGAGACCAATGGCCTAAAAAACATGCAATTACAGTGAGAATATCAAAAACACCAGGCAAGACACACTTCAGATTTTCAGAGTGGCACCTCTGTTAAGAGAGCCTCTGCTTCAGCCGCGTCTCCTTTCTCGAGGGAGGTCTCCGCCTTCTCCCTCGTGGCGAGCACAGCGAGCCCCGTGGTCGCGTTGAACTCCGCGGCGCCGAGGAGGTGCTCCAGGAGCTGCGCGCCGCGCGCCGCCGTGCCAACGTGTCCGAACACCGCGGCGCCCTTCCCGGCGACAGAGGCGGCGATGTTGGGCCCCGCCCCGCAGCGGCCAAGGCACCCGCAGGAAGCCACATCGACGCGCGGCGGCGCGAGGCCCGCGAGCGCCACCAGGACCTCGCGCCCGCCCTGCCGCGCGCACGTGCGGTTCGTGCACACCCGCACCTCCACGTCCCCCGATGCCCGAGGGGTAGGAGGAAGCCGGCGACGAGGCGGCAGCCTTCGGAGAGGGGAGGCGATGGAGCAGCAGTGGTATGCTGTGGTCACTGCCGGCACGGTCGCGGCCACCGCCATCGGGCGTGTGGCCTTTCTGGCCTATCGTGTCTGTGTGACAGAATGATAATCTGGGGAGTTTTCGCGAATAACATTTTTTTCAGGGTCTCATTCAACTTTGTCAGCTCGTTATACTGTATATGTGGTGTGTGGTCCTTTTTAGATAAACACCCTTACTTTTCCATATTAACAGAATCCAATTCGATTTGTCTGGGAGACGAGGACCCGGTTCGAGGCCCGGTTCAGCGGCGAGAGGCCCGCCCGCTCCGTCGTTGTTTCCGCTGCAGCAGGGAGGGTGCGCGCCACCGAGTTCTCCACTCCGGCATGCCGTCAGGGTGAGTATCCACGCCTCAGGGAGTTGCGGCATCCTTCGCGACCGAGGGGTGCCGTTCTCATCCCCGCCGCTCCGGCCCTAGGTACTTGATTTGGTCGAATTGTTCTTAGGTTGTGAGACTGTTCAGTGTCTCGAGGGTGCCAGGGATTCTTCCGGGATGTTGATGCAACAATCCAAGCCTTGTAGGCCGCAGCGACTCCTCGCTCGTCTCGGGGGTGTTCGATGAAATGCGTACACAAGTGTGGTATCCGACACCTTTTCAATGACATGTTGTTACTTGCCTGTATCGTCGCCCTCATTCATATGCATGTAGAATGATTGTCCATGGTACAAGTAGAAAATGTGTTGCAGTATGTAGACATGTAGTGTGTGCAATATTTGTTATATGCTCCAAAATGCTACTTGCCATTGTGATTCTTCAGTAACTCGAAAGTGGCAAGCGATTGTATCATTCTGATCGCTGTTTCTTGATGGGTGTAGAGTGATGCTGGGGTCACGTGTGCATCTGAAGGGATGGCAACAGGCTGCTGTTGCGTTTGGTTCCGCATTTGGGGCCTTGCTTGACCCTAGAAGAGCTGATCTGATAGCTGCTCTCGGGGAGACTACAGGGAAACCGGCATTTGAGCGTGTGTTGCAGCGCATGAAGAACAGTGCAGAAGGCAGGGTAAATCCGAATTGCCCCCTCTATCATTAGACAGTTTTCCTAGGCCATGTATAGTCTGTAATACCTTATAGCTTCAGGTGTTAGCAGTTTTTGTGGATTATATGAGAAATATTCCTATACAGCTTATTTTGTGGATTATATGCAGAACTGCCTCAACAGTGAAACATATTTTTTTTTCTCATGTAAAAAATGTGAACAACAGCCAAGATGATTATACTCTGTCTGTTACTAGAAAGATTTTGAATTATTATGTTGCTCCTTTTACCTGGATGTTTTAGCAAGCTATCATAGACAAGGATAGATAGGGTTTGGTTACTGCTTGTGAGTCAGATTAAGCATGCTGTAGCCAATTGCATTCTTTTATTGTTCTACTCTACATTGAATTAGATTTCAAAAGTATTGGGTTGGACTCTTCACTTACCGCCTTTGTGACCAATTTAGATTTTCTTGCAATATGCAATAAAAGTAACCCATGCCAACTGAATATGCAATATCTACTATGGTGTCATGAATATTTTTCCTCTGTCCATGTCACTGATTTAACCTTATTTCTCCAGGAGGTTCTTTTGGAACGTCCTCGTGTTATTTCCTCTCAGGTTTCTCATGCTTGGGACATGCCTCAGAACACATTCGGTGCAGCATATGCTCAATTCATGGGATCAAGGAACTTCTCACCAGATGACCGCCCACCTGTCCGTTTCATGGACACTGATGAGCTTGCATATGTTGCAACACGTGCCCGTGAGGTCCATGATTTTTGGCATGTGCTATTTGGCCTTCCAACGAACCTGATTGGGGAGACTGCACTCAAGGTGATCGAGTTTGAACAGATGTTCCTTCCAATGTGCATGCTGTCAGTTGTCGGGGGCTCTGCAAGATTCAATGAGAAACAGAGAGCGCTGTTTTTCCAGCATTACTTCCCATGGGCGACAAAGGCAGGTCTCAGATGCACGGATCTGATGTCTGTTTACTATGAAAAGCACTTCCATGAAGACTTGGAGGAAGTGAGGAGAAACTGGGGCATTCTACCATGTCCTGACCCCAAGAAGAGTAACATATAGACTAAGTCTATTCTGCATGAAATGGTTGTTTTTGGTTTTAATCTGTGGGCTGATAATTGCTATGTTATCACATCAGGAGCTATGCTAGTTATAGTCAAGTATATGTTGGTCAGAATGTTATGGGACGAGCATTGTTGATGTTTGCTACTATCTATGAGCCTTTTGTTGTGTTACTCCCTGCAATGCAGTTGAAAAAAGTGTTTGAAATGTTGACGGGAAAAAGCATCTTCATTCTTGCCTCTCAGCTCTGCAACCGCAAGCAAGACAACCCTCATCTCTGGAGATGAGGCGATGGCCGAGCCATTATTAGTTGTTTCGAAGTTGTGGCACACTTGAGTAGGGATGCTACCTTGCTAGAGTCTGAACACGAAATTATTAATGAAATGGACATAACGAAGTCAACCAACAAAAATTAATGAAAATGAAATTTTGTTCTGAAGTCTGAATTTGCTTCAATGAACTGCTTCAGTCAGATAGTGGCAACTGCTTCAAGAGGGCCAAGCTTTTTGCCATTTAAGTTTTAGGAGTATTCAACAAAAGAATCAGCCATTTGAGTATTATTAGTAGTACAAATTTGGGTGTACAAGTTGAAGCTTCGATAAACTATACCTCTGTTGCTGCAATGTGCCTCTGTTCCTGCAAATCAGCAACCGGGAGCTTCGCCATATTGTTGCTAGTAAATGAACAAATGCATAGAAAGCTGGCCGCGAGCCGGATTGGAAGCGCGCGGAGGATGTGGAAATTGATCACCTCGAAGCTGGCCGTCAATGGTTCTGTACACACGGAGCCGGATCGTAGATCTTGTGCCGTCCACTCGTCGTTCCACTGCACCTGCACGTCACAAGACTCCGACGGCACGCCGCCTGGGAGTAGTCTGTTGAGCGCGTCAGCCTCACCGTGCGGTCCGTGCCGTCGCTGAGCAAGCACAAGACAACCCTCAACGCCGTGTGCATGTGGAGCGGGCAAACGCCGCCGGCGAGGACGACGACATGCTGGTGATCCATGCATTTTAGATAAACCTATATGATGATCAACTGCCGGTGATGTTTGATGTTGTGCATTTGGGGCTGCGATTATGGGGCGGCATAAGTTAAATCAACGGCCACAAATTAAACAGGAGTGGTAGAGATCGGAGTAGCTTACTGTCTACTGCAGCGTGCTTTGCTTCACATGCTGCGCTCAAGATCACTCCACAACTGCGGGGGATTGAGATCCTCTGAATTGGAGGTCTCAATCCAGAGAGGGGGAACTGTAGCCGGAATTAACTCTATATCTGACCGTTGGATCTGGAATGAACGAATAAGATCAGAAGCTACAGAATCTGCAAAAAAGTAAAAAAAAGTTGCTACAGTGCCACGAATTACTATTCACTATGTTCTTTGCTACAGTGTTGATGCAGTCTACTGTTTCTTCTCTCACGAATTACTGTTCCAAGTGGTATGATTCTCTGCATTGAGTGAGCTACTATAGAGGATACGGATCCGACTGCGGGAGCATCTCGTTCAAGGTTGGAATAACCGATTTAACTGTCCGGCTCGGTTTGGTGAAAAACCAACCGGTTAACTTTATTACAGTATCAGATCCGGTTTTTTCTGGCTAATCAGTCGGTTAGCGTGATCGGCCGGAACCGGTTATCCGGTTAACCGGGATAACCGAGCGGTTCCTACCGGTTATTTCAACCTTGGTCTCATCTGATGACGCACCCATATCCTCTGCAGTAATGCATTACTGACGTGTAGGCCAGTATAGCATCAGGCCCGCATGTCAGCCACTGTTACTGCTAAAGCACAACTCAGACGATCCGAATGCCTGATGGAGGGGCTAGGAGCCTCCGAAGCAAAAACAGAGAGAGTTCAACTCCGTTTGACACAACACAGCCTATTCTCACTATTGAGAGGATCTTGCAGTCTCTCCATCAACCGATCAGCCAACAAGATTTGACAGCAATAGCAACTGAAATTTGGTCGAAGTTCTGGGAGTTTGAAGGCTTCATAAAATAAATAAGGCCTCCTTTAGAACAAAAAAAATAAATAAAGAAATATCATAGGATTTGAATCTACCATGTGGGCAGCGTCTGTCCGTGCTCCAGATAACCGTCATCGATCCACGATGACCACGATAATGACTTCGACGGACACAACAAAGGAGCATCAAGGAATGAGGACAGAGCCAAAGTTGATCGAAGAGCTCGTTAGTGGCAGCAATGGGGAGGAGGGCGACATGCACATGAATAGCCAAACATATATGGCGGCGAGAGAAGCAGGCTGGAAAATTTAAGTTGATTTGGAAACCATGACGTCTCGATGATCAAAATGTGCACTACGTAATTTGTGAATTCAACATATGAGAAAGTTGATCAAAGCGATATTGATTAAAATAAGAAACTGATAGGATCAGCATAGGAAAATGATTGCCTGACTCAATGTGTTGGATCACGAAAGAAGCGAACGTAAAAGAGAGGGGGAGCAGGGTTAACATAACCAAATCGACCAGTATAACCGATCGGAACCGGTTCGACGGTTAACCAGAAAATCGAAATAATCATCCGGTTAACCGGGCAAAATTTAATTCCGGTGACCATCGGTCGGGAGGCAGTTAACCGACTGGTTATATTAATTAACCGGCCCGTACCGATTTACCGAATAATCAGGTTAACCGGCTGGTTAACCCTAGTTATGTTAATCCTGAGGGAGGCGAGGGGAACCATGAGAGATGGTAGAGTGATCGGATGGCATGGGCTACGCTAGCCACGGATGATGGGATACGAGCAACATCAAAACCAACACCAAAACAACATTGGGGCAGGTGGACTCATCTAAATTAATAAGGTGTCGAGGGTAAATAACGGGGTGCCACGTGACACCTCTTAAGGGCTCACATGCGTCAGACTCGAACAGACCTAAAGGGGCCCGCAGGATCGTCACCAAGGAGCCGCTCACATGGGCCCCCATGGGAAGCATCCCCGCGGCGGTCGGGTCTTAGCCATGAAAGCCGCGCCGCTACCCCTACTCGCTTGACCCCCGAAGTGGTCGAGGGACGGCCGCGTCCCGCTCGATCCCTCGACAGGGGTCGGGGATTCACCACACCCTACACGACCCCCCGAAAGGGACAGAAAGCGAATCGTTCCGCCTGAAGGCGCGTGCATGGCCCGAACTCCCAAGCGGATGACTCAGCCATTAACCCAAGCCAATCCACCCCGGGGCAAGGGCGGGCGCCCCGATTCCACCACTGACACGACGACAGTGTGGGCCCCTCTCGCAATCATAAGGAAAAATCTCCCTCGGTCAACTGTCAGGCCAGGAGTGGCGGAGTGGAGAAACTCGATCGCCCTATCCAGATGGTACGGATTCCAACTCCGCGCTGGTCTAGACAGACGCAACCCGACACCTCGACCCTTGACGGAGGGGGTCGAGCGAGCCGGCGGTCAACAACCGCCAACCAGCCGGCCTTAAATGCCATGCCAACTACGCGGGCACAGTGCTGTGGAGTCAAATCCCTCCAGGCACCTGCCCCCCCCCCCCTCGTCAGCACTAGTGCCCACTGACGGTGGCAGGTGTGACAAGGCACGCCGCTCTGCCGTCGCGCGATGACACGCCTAATGATGACAGTGTAGGACGGTTTGAGGGACAGCTAGATTGAACCTTCCCCAAACGACGTGACGAAGCACATGCTGCACCTCCCCGCGAACGGCAGAACACGCCGGCTACAGTGACACGGAGGGGCTCGACTCGACGACGGAGAACGGGGGCACGCTCGGACGCAGTAGTGCCCCTCTGCCACAAGACCAGGACGGTGGGGCCCACAAAGACCGAAGATCACGCCATCGACTAAGGCTTCGCCTTCCGCGGCACGACATCACCAACTTCGCACGTGTAGAACTCTCTCTCTCTCTCTCTCTCTCTCTGTAATCGGCCCCTCCCCTTGGAGTATAAAAGCGGAGACCCACACTCTTCTTCAAAAAAGACCAGGGGACGAAGGACCAAGAACCAAAAACACCACAACACACGAGATACACGCGCACAATCCGCATCCGAGACTTGGAGAGCACTATTCTCTCACCACCGTTGTACACCCTCACCGGAGTAAGTAACATGAGTAGGACCGAGAACTGGATGTAGGAGACTTTCTCGAACCAGTATAATCCCCCGTGTCCTCTTGCTTAGTCATCACCGAGCCCGAAGCGCGCACTCCTGTGAACAAATTCTACTCGTCGGTGATCTAAACACCGACATGAGTAGAGAAAATTCGAGAGGACATTATTGCAAGAATTTGTGATTCGATACTTCTAAAGGGCCCTTGCGGAAAGTCAGATGGGGTAAACTGACGATAGCTATTCACCCATTCGCTAGATCGAACGGCTGTAAGTCTTTTTATTGATGTTGAGTGGCCCTTAACGTTTTTAGATATGAAGTAGTGCAACAACTAGTGATTAAGACAGCATCTCAAACTGGACGGGAAATTTTCATCAATCTTGCATGCCAAATTCAAATTTCATCTCGGCTAACCACTAGCATGTAGAGTAACATGAACCCTGATTTGTCTCCTCCCCACCTCCGCCCGTGTGCCTGTGGATGCAATGCAAGGTGGGTGAAAACCATTCATGCTCTCTACTAGGCACCAGTGCTAAAGCATAATTTCAGCAAATTATACTATGCAAGTGAAGCCACAAATCCTAAATCGCCATTCAATCAAGTGCCAGTCCATTAATTATTCCATTACCACAATAGAGTATTCATGGGTAACAACCGCACACACCATATTCAATTACCAAGCACTAATTAGCCTACAGTATTTAACCAAGCACCTGCTCCATGCAGCTTAGAACAGCGAAATGGTGTTATACTGTTACCGACTACATGATACATCACGACAATCATTCTAACTTTAGGTTTTGCATACCTCAGTTAACTAATAATAATTCACATATACAACTTAGAACCAAGCACGTCTACTCTTGGCCAATTCCCCACGGAGGGCCCGTTCCTTCTTCGCAGTTAGCACACGGAAGGCATACTCGTAGCATTGTTCTCCCATGATGAAACCAATAGCCATACATCCAATAATGTGAATTAACGGCATCCTGCCCCTTTTTTCCTTCTTGTTTTTCTCCCTATCAAAACGAAGTGCATAATGCATGAGTATTAGGATCATTTCATTTCAGTAAATATCAAACAAGTTGTAGCGCCTCCAATTACCTCCTGGCATCAGCTTTAATCCTAGCTATCCCATCATCAATAATACTAGCAATCTTGCCATCTATCTCCACTCCCTCTTTTTCTAATTTTGCCAACAAATGATCAACCTCCTCCCCCGTCTTCCTACAAACATCAGCTTTAGCTTCATTGCTGGATCCACCCTGGTAGGATTATGTTGATAATTATAATTATGGCAGTAATATGAGTTAAAACAGCTATTCATGCAAGTTAGTGGATGCTAGCAAGAGAGAAGAGCTGCAATTGGCTAACAATAGTCTTTTCAGAATCCATTAAACTCTCAAAAGTTTGACCACTAGTATGTTTGAAGCTATCAAGATTGACTATATGAAATCTATATTAATATACTTGGTTTTGAAAACGCTTTAACAACAGTACAATTTCAAACATCATTGATATAGAAGCTTTAAAGCAGTCACAAAGTTGTATATTGAGAAACTCAAACGGTCACTAAGGAAAATAAAACATGAGAATGGAATACTATGGAATTAACTGTTCATCATATCAGCTGTGTACTCCAATATTCATAGATGACATGTGCATGTTGCTCTAAAGCTGGAATTTGTCTACTTTGATTAAGCAAGAACACACTGATAGTAGAAGAAGAAGAAGAAATTTTTTCCTGATTTTAGATAACGTGAGATTTATTTCAAATTTTTAGTTTCATTATGCATGTGCAATTTTTTATTTTAAGCTTAATGCTATCAAATTTGATGATTTATGGACATAGATTTTGATAGATTATATACTGTCACATTCTTTTGCAAGATGCAATTAATTATGATTCTAGAGCATCAACATGTAAGAACCTACAGCATATGAATGATATTATATCAATAGTAATAGAAAACTAGAGTATCAAACACTACAAAACATCTGCATCATGGCTGTAATTATCATGGTACAAGCAAGTAACTGCGGTTTTGAAGTCAATAGTGTTCTCTTGACTCAACAAAAAAAAATGAATAGATGGGAGCTAGTCATAGTTTTTTGTTTAGAAGTAACATTAGGTGAAGGGCCTGATTCCTAATGTATGTCAGATACTATGTTGCCCTTTTAATAAGCAGTATACTCCAAATAAGCAAGGTTCAATCATCTCCTATCCTTTTTTAAGTGGCTATTATGCCGTTCACACAATATTATTCTTGACTTTGCCATATCCCTTGTTCTTTTGGCTGGGCACTTTGTATGGTGGCCATAGGCTTTTTGTTTGCTATACCAAGGACAAGGAAAGGTCTTATGATGTACCTGGGAAAGGTGTTGTTACTTGACGAAACTTAATGGTTTAGCTTCAGTTAATATATTGGTAGAATTGTTTCTGGAAATGCCTTAACAACAGTACAATGTAGAACATATATTGGTAGCCTTTGCATGCTTGGACCGGGCAGCCCGTTTTGACAGCACTACCTTGAAGTAACGCCTGCGTGCGACCCCTGCAGCCCGACCCAACTAGAATCACTCACGGAGGCCCACATACAAGATTGATAAGGCAGCCCAACTGGAAATAGCTTTCGATTAAACTGCTTTGTGAAGAATGTCCAAGGTGGGGTCGCAAGGTTGATAGCAAGAGCATTCATTGGCGCAAATGGTCGGACCTAACACTGCCAAAGTGTCATGGTAGTATGAGTTTTAGAGACATCAAATTGTTCAATATATCAATGTTGGGTAAACAAGGGTGAAAGTTGTTGACTAAACCAGACTTGCTTTGTGCCCGAGTACTTCCTAAATGGAGACTTCATGACACTCGGAATAAACGCAAATCCTCACACACTTACACGCAATTCTGGCTGGTAGGCAAGCGCTAAGTGCAGGGCTGATACGTCACATCGGAAATAGATTAACAACTAATGTTTGGGAAGAAATTAGTTTGGGAAGATAAGTGGATTCCTGGTGCAATTGGGAACAAACCTATAGTGTGTCCTAGAGAAGGTGCATCAGCGGTTCATGTCTGTGATCTCCTTGATATGAGTGGTAGCTCCTGAAATGATAGAGCGCTAACACAAAATTTGTTACACATGGATGTTCAGGTTGTCCGTCGCATTCCCTTGGGCAGGAGTGGGCGAGGACTTTTGGGCATGGTCGGAACAGCGTAATGGTCTTTACACGGTGCGGTCGGCCTACCAAATACTAACAGAGGCTGAAGCTCGGCAGCTTCCAAGGCGGTCCACTTGTCGGCGCCGTTCGACCGCTCCGGCTGCGCCATTACGCTTCAAGACCCTGCCACCACTATTTAGTTGGTGGCCGTCGGTACGACACCCGACCTGCAAAGTCGCAGGCAGCCTATGGTTGTCGCGGTGTCTAGGGTATATCTGGCACCGGCCTTGATGCGCAAAGGGACATACAAGGTCGTCTGCTAGTCGCCGCCTGCCAGTCCTTCGGCCGCCGCTGCCGCTCTTGGTGGCCGTCGAAGTCGCGCCCCTCCTCAGTCGTCGCGGATAGGCATGCAGGTCGTTCCCTCCCCTTGGTAGGATAGGTCCTGCGACAACGTCTCTAGCGACCAGGTTGCTGAGTAGAGCTGCCACTTTGCGGCCGTGTGTCCCTGGGTGGCCCATCCTCACTCGTTGTCGATCGTGGATGATAGCGGTGGGTGTTGTGCAGGGCAGCCCTCCTACAAAGAGGTGCTACTATAACCCGAAGGAAGAAGACAACCAGTTGTTGTGGAGGGGTCGAAAACATGCGAAGATGGTTGGCAAGTTGTGAAGACTAAGCGCCTACGGTCGTGCTCTGTGCTTCCGTCCATTGAACAGTGAGGCACGACAGTGAGAGGAGCGACAGTTGTATTACCTTCAAAAAATGAAGGGGCTTTGCTTCAATTGTTTTGCCCAGGATTATAAGGTTGCCTCATGCCGCAACCCACCTAGGTGTTGGCGATGCACAAGGTTCGCTCACATCTCCACAGGATGTCGTTCGAGCGGCCTCGAACAACCTATGAGCAGCCCCTCCGGTCATAAACTAAGGGATACTCAGACATTGACACAACTCTAATGATGCCCGAGATGCCGTGATCGATGACAGTTTCCTGCTCATAGGGCATAACTCACCACCTATAGCATGTGACTATTCTTCGGATCCAATGTTGGTTGAAGCCCTCCTTGTCAGCCAGAATCGTGACACATAGGTGAGCTCCTCCACGCCAGCGTCGGCTACTACGCTCCTGCATGTTGTTAGTCTCCCCCTTCTCTATGAAGAAGTCTAGACTCCTATGTTGCTTAGGAGTAAAGCAAAGCAATTGGTTGGGTATGAGCTAATTAAGGCTCTAGGCAATTTCAAGCAGTTGATGACAGCTCCCTTATCTCCTCGACAATTTTCTTCATTTGAGAAGAAATTAAGAGTAGTGTGTCCATAGGGTACTCAAAGTTGCAATCTTAATAAGAAGTCCAGAATCAAGTCGAGGACATTAGCTTTCAGAGTAGTCCGTGATACATTGATGAAGAAGTGGATCTTTGTCAAAAGGATAATCAGTTGTGACAAAAGGATAATCAGTTGACGGCTTTCTCCATAGTGGTCAAACTATTTGAGACTCTGAGTTTGCGTTCCTAATTGTTGATGCATGTATTTTAGTTTCTGTTTGTCTATCAGTTTAGTGTCTTGTTCTTTGGATCGTCATCTCGAGCTTGGTGATATTCACAGCTCGAATCTGAGACGGATCTACCAGGTATTTATGTAAACTTACCTTAATGAATGATAGTGCTCCTGATTTTTTTTAAAAAAAAAAAACTATCTGAAGATGCAGATGCGACTCAATAGAGAATGACATAAAGATAAGTCATACCTTCAGCCTCTGGCTTCTAACTGAATCTTCTCTTTGTCCATAGCCTGATGATTATACTACAACTTCAGATTAAACTGTAAGAAAAACATCGAACTGCTGGAAATCCTAGTGGTCTGGTCCTTTATATACAAACGAAATCAAAAAAGGATTTTTTATAATAAATGCACTAAAACTACAATGCACACAACTTTTTTGCACATTATGTTAGCCCGTGTAATCACCAAATTTCTTATAATATATATATATATAAACACTAATAAGCAAGAAAGTAGAAATGACTTGCAGTAATAACTGAAGAAAAGGGAGTAATTGGAGAAGGCAGGTCACACCCTACACGGTTAGTTGAAGAACTAAGCGGAAGTTCTTGACATGTACTACCTGGGAAACCGTCCATAATAACATGGATCGATGAAGAGTATAACAAAATGCTATACGTACCCTACTACAATTTGTCCTACGGTTGCAACGAATGATTGAAGAGGACGAACAAAGCAGCAAAGAGCGTGCCGCATCGATCGCCATCGACACCACGGCTGGTCAGTGACCACTACAAATGACTCAATCCGTCGTCACCATGCATCCCACTGCACGCACGCCGCCGGCCGGTATGGATGCACGCGGCGGAGTGGACGAACAAAGCAGCAAAGAGCGTCTGGGAGACACAGGAGTAGTGTTGGATCGTTTAGTTTCAGTAAATGAAATGAACAACAAACGCCAACTTTTTTCTTTTTTTTTTGTATTTCTGGTACATGGTCGCTCGGTCAGAATCTGAATTATTCTGCAACCGGTTTAATTAGCTAAAGTTCAGGATTCAGAAAAGGTTGCAGATCGACAGGCAAAACTGCTTAGTAGACTTTTAATATTCACTTGAAACGTGTGAGATAGAATGCTGATACATTCAGAATGCAAAAAAAAATAAAAATAAAAAATCCATCAGTAATGATCTCAATCCACCACTGAATCGTTATCCTAACAGATGTGCGTCAAAAGCAAAACCAAAAGCCAACACAGATAAATTGGACATTATTGTTACCCGGGGTTCTTCTGAACAAAAACTTGACGCTCGATCCCCCCGACCCCGAGTTCAGCATCAAAACATCGCCGTCTTGTCGACACCCAGGTTCCGCGACGGTGCGCAGTCCGATCAACCGCCAGGTCCACTACTACACTACACGGTGGAGAGGCGCCCGCCGCGATCTTCAGGATACAAGGCGCGGCTGTTTCTTTTCGGGACAGATCAGGCTGCGATGTCCAGGACGTGGTTTCGTTATCCAGCGACCGGGCGAGGGCGATCACGATCTCAGGAACGCAAGCGGGCAAGGGTGATGGCACATTATTGTTGGAGACGGAGGAACGGCCGGGGAGTTGAACCGAAGCTAAAAGTGGACGACGGGCGGCCGGCCGGGGAGGCGAGACTGCCGTCGCCGCAGATGAAGAGCAGCAAGTCGGCCATGGCCACCTGCACCTGGCCGTCCTCCTTGCTGGCCGTCCCACACCCCTGGGCAACAGGCAGCCACCTCAGCGCCGGTTTGACACGTCATGCGTCTGAGGCAGCTAGCCTCTCTGTCACGGTGACGGCGAGTAGCTCACTCAGGTGCACTGCAACATGCAGCGAGGACACACGGGGATTTGGGGAGGGGGATGGACTCGTGTGGTGATGATAATGAAAAGCCTACGGCACGGGAGTGACCGAGACCGGCTAACTTTACAAATATTTTACTTCACTTTTGAGCCACGAACGACAATTTTCCTTACCCATTCTTCTATTAATAACAAACAGAGATATATATAGGAGTATACAAAGTCATCCAAATCGTTAAGTTACTAGTTAAGCTATAGTACAAATCTTTGTAACATATTATTATAATGATACTTGCTCACGTGATCTAGGGTCGATGTAAGAAATAACTAGCAATCATCTAACTGTTCATAAGGGAATTTCCTCCAAAATTCACGAACAGTTGAACAGACCATGAAAAGTTTTGAAGCTGCATGTCCAGATAGCTCATCCTTTATTTCTCCTCCTATAATGCAAAGGCAGTTCCCACCCACAAACATACACCAAAAAAAAAAAAAAAAAAGATAGCTCCTCCTTGGAGCGATTACGTATTTCTTACGTAACGTGAATGAATAATATCTTGCAGTATACTCTTTCTCCACCATATAAACGTGAATGAATAATACCATACATTCCCAGCTTACTGCTCATCTTCGTCTCCAGCTCGATCGCCAACCACTGTATGTGCATCAAGCACAGGACAAGTCATCACAATAGCCATGGCAAGTGGTGAAGGAAAAGTTTTGGTGGAGAAGGGAGAAGAAGGCAAATTATTCCAGGCGACCGACCAACCCGTTGCTTGATCAAAACTTTAGAGAGAGGAGTAGGGCAGGTGTTTCGATTGCCTAGCTCGAGATCATCGTGTGGGACAAGGGATTCTCCTAGATGTTGGTCATGCGGTGGCAGCGGTCATATCTCTACAAGGTGCAGACGCAAGTTTTCCGTCATAAGGGAGAAAGCTTTGCCAGAGGGCGATGGTTGGATTCTCTCCATACCCGTGGCACTCTGTAGCGGGGCTAGCTCAGGAGCATGTTCCACAAGATAGAGCACAAGACTTTGAGTTCCTCCGATCCAAACCCCGGGTCGAGAGTACCGATGTTACTACTGCAGACTCGGTGCAGCAGAGAGACTTGCTTACTCATTGTATAATTGATGATGATGAAGAGAAAGGCAGGGGCAGAGGAAGGTTGCGCGTAAGAGGCGCTCTGAATCGGGTGTCCCGTGGGATTGATAGCAGGGACAAAGGCAGAGTTTGGGCATCAGAAAGCAATCACAATAGTGGTTGTTACGGTGGCAAAGGCAGATATCATTCTTCTGAGCAAGTTAGCAACTGGTATTCGAGGGGAATCCTCGCAAACAAGGAACACTAGGCAAATAAGCTTGTCACCCCCACCGTCAAGATTCAACGAAGCCCATGATGAGAGAAGAGCTATGAGGCTGTTGTGGAGCTCCAGGAGTTTCGAAGAACCATTCCTGAAATCAAAGTTTACATAAGCACACGAGGAGTTTTACTGTCTAAAATATTGACCATTAGTTTTGAGAAACTATTGGCCAATAGTTTAAGGGTAATTTTGTAATTACACCATTATAAATAATTTTATATTTATTTTATAATAGAAATCTAATAACCCTAGCAACTTATTAAAACATCAGTTGATCTTTCAAAAAATAAAATATTAATTATTAATCATATTACTAATTTATTTTTATTCATGACAATATAAAATAATTATTATAAATCTCAAAATGTTTTTTTATATTACCCTTAAACTGATAAACTATTAGCCAATAGTTATATGTATAGATTATCGAATCTCAACCATTAGATCAAACTTTTGGCCAATAATTTTTCAAAACTAATAACCAATATTTTGGATAGTAAAACTCCTCAAGCACACACCCCTCACATCTATGACTCATCCTGTCATGCTCCATTATCCATTACTGGTGGATATAGGTGCTAGACCAATACAGGTTCAAGAAACAGAATTCAGGACAATGATGGACACAGATGCAATAGAAATAGTTCCTCACGAATTCTGTGTGACACCATTCGACAATTGTTGCAGGGGCACATGTTTGAATCTGAAATTGTGTCTCACTCCAATCACAGCATCTCTAGTTCTTATGAGGTCATAGTGATACCTCCGGCAAATTCTTATAGAGCTTCTTATAAGGGATTTATAGCCCCTTCCATATAAATGGGCATACTTCTGGGGCGACCAGCCTGCAAGAGCTTGTACTGCAGCAGCTGCAATCCAACACTCTCGGCCAGCAGGGTGGCAGAAATGCAGGACAAGAGAAAGGTCCTCCGAATGGGATGCCCAAGCCGACCACTCAACTCCAAGAAGAGCCACACTTGGGAGCAAAAACCTTCTCTGAATTGCACACTATAAAAGAACCATCTACAGCCTCTGCACAACCTGTCGTGATGCAAACTCTATTGATATTGCTGAAAACTCTGTTGGGGAAACTTTTGAGGAGGTTGCTCTTGACCTGAACACTCACCTAGGAACTGGGGTGGTGTCGTCGTTGCAACTGGAGAAAGATGAACCGATCATGTCCATATAGCAATCCAAACATGATGCAACCCTTCATGCCCCTTCTTTCGTATTGCAGACTACAATTACTAAAAACAACTTCCATGCAAAAACAGTGGAGACTAAAGAGGGATTGCGAAAGAAAAGACATCGACCCAAGAACAAAGCAGAGAAAACGAAGCCGGCCATGGAGATGGTACAACAAATGGTAGCCAAACAATGGGGAAACACCCAAGAAGATCAGAAGCTTGAAGAGCTGATACCCCAGCAGTATCTCTACATGTATAAGCAACTGTTGACAAAGAAAGCAACGAAAACAATCACAAAGCTAACAACTGAGAAGAAGAAAAAAAATAAGAAGTCAACCTTAACTAGAGAAAAGGAGGCTGCTACTCCGTGCAAGAAGATTGAGGGAAGGAGGAAGTCCAAGAAACAAGACATATCAAGAAGCTCCCAGCGACTCAAAAACAAAACAAAGTTTTAGAATTTGGTTCTGAAATTAGTCCAAGAGATGATCGCAAGAAAGTTGGCCGTCATGAAGAGACACAGGAGCTGGAAGAATTCACACTGCAAAAATACCTGGATGATTTCAAGAAGACGTCCTCAAATGATGCTATGGATGCCTTCAAAATTTTGTCTCAGGTTGCATAGAAGAAAAAAAAGAAAAAAGGAAAGTACTCAGACTAAATTCCAGCAAAGGGGGAAAATGTAAGAAGGATAACCAGCTGGCCCATGAGGTCAAGGTTTAATATGTCGATATCGGCGATTACCGGGTTTCCCCAAATGTTCCATACGAGCTCTACATCTTTTATATTGTGGCCTGCCGGAACTGTTAAATATGCAGCAAGAAGTCTTCATTCGGTGGGGTGTTACATGGTGTTCCAGGATCTCCTTCAGTAAACGAGCAAGAGACGAGAGGAATTGAAGCAAGACACTGAGATTTATAAGCTGACATTGCTATGTCACCAAGAAACCAAAATGGCAGATTTTGGTAATTCAATCACCGGCAACCAAGCTAGCAAGTTCCGTAGGATTGGAAGATCCTTCCAAAGCGAAAAAGAGTTCCTGTCTGCATGAGACTTCCCTAGTTCTTGGTAGCATCAAGCAGATTGTAGATCAACAGCTGCCCCAGCGATGACTAGTGTTTCACCTATGTGTATTTCTTTATGCTCTGTTTTTTTTTTCACCCGGACTTGGTGATGGCCATGTTTGGGGCCTGGCGTCGGGTTAAACTATGTAACCTTAGACTGTAATTCCTTTTTATTTCTCTCTTAATGAATGACAGCGCTCCTGTCTTATTTTCTACAAAAAAATTTTAATAACATCTCGAAATATACCTCCATCCAGAAAATTTTAGTTAGCAAGATATCGTCAAATGAGAAATCCCTACACTCAGATAACTTGGCAACATTTTCTAGTACTCCAGCATCCCGGAATAACTTTAAGGGCATATACACAGAAAGATCACTACCTCCAAACAGTCCTGTCCTGGATAATATAGATAAACTGCAGAATCATCTGTAACATATATTCACTGTAACTTTTCTAGGGTTCTCATCGTCACGATTCAATTTGCACGTACAATTAGGTCCATTGGATATATTTATGTGGGTCACCTTTTGGTTCTTAATTAACCCTTCATCTGGGAGTTTTTTTTTTTTGGCACCACCTTCATCTGGGAGTTGTGATACAACGCGTGGCTTGGCAAATAAAGAAAACTCCCTGATCATGGAAGGTGGCCAAAAAAATATGTTGATATGACTAGTAGATATTATATGCACACTGTTAGTTTACCAAGGTTTACTTTTCTAGATCATGGACAAACCACGACAATGGAAGGTTCGAAAGAACGCTCAGATTTGAAAGAAGAAAATTCATAAAGCTATGTACAATGCGTATCGCTTCATGGTAACTATTTTCATAAACGCATTTAGAGGTAATAACATTGTTGAGACATGTGTGCTGTGCCGTTGTTATTAGTACTACAAGACATGAATAAAGGTATTTTCCTACCATATCTTTTATTGGGCCTTATTTGCTTTTTTGTACCCTGATGTGTTCACAAGTTAATTAATGCGTCTCATCTGTCCCCCCACACCACACACGCACAGGGTGGCAGCACATATGTAGAGCGGCAACGATGCTTTTTGTATCCAGTCTTGGACCCTGTCAGTGTTCGTATAAGGAAACTTCTGTTTCTAGTGCCGCTTCTCTCTCTCTCTCTCTCTCTCTCTCTCTCTCTCTGCAGTGCTGCCCGACACGGTGATTATAGCAGAACCCTTTGAGCTAACACACACACACACACCCACGCCGCCTCCTTCCACCGCCACAGGGACCGCAGTGTTCCGTATCAGTTGTTCGTCATCTCGTGGCCATGTGTTCTGGAGGTGAGAGGCCACACCGGCTCCAGCCACGGTTCAGGGCGTTGCGGTGACACATTCCTGCAGTTCCCACGCTCTACTGCAAAATGAGAGTGCGATTTGCGGCAGATTTATCGTCGTCCAACTAATTATCTGCCGGGTTGGTGCTTCAAATTTTTCGTAATCGGAAGGAAGAGATCAGCAGGACTCTCTCTCACGCGCGTGCATGCACACACGCGCGCATGGTGCAGACAAGAAAGTAGTGTCAGGTGGGAGAAGCAGCGCAGCGGGTAAAGAAAGCGTGTCGCGCGGTCCGATCGATGGCAAGCTAACGGCGCGCGAACACGGTGGCGTTGCTACGGAGTGTACCTCGTGACCATCCGTGATGCATGTGCTACGCGCACACCGGCATACGACGCAAGTTACGTGACCGACAACAAGCTCAGCGACGTTAGATCAAAGTCAAAGGAACTCTCTCTCATACACACACCAGATGGTAGCACAGATGTAGGGCGTACTGCTGGCTAAATAGGCCGTGTCAAGCGTACCGATCTGAAACGTGATAGTACTATAGCTATCAACAACTAATACTAGTACTTGTTGTCTGATGCTCATGATGGGATTGGCCAAGCGTGTTTCCCATGCAGCTGGCACGTACGGGAAGGCATCAGGGGGTCAGCGTGAGCCGTGAGGTGTCTGTCTCTCTGACCCACACCCTGATCTCCTGACCGTGAGCCATGCAGCTGCCACTATATTGCGAGAGAAGGTGCAGGCAGAGACTTTCTCTCACGCGCGTGCATGCACACACACGCGTTTCTGCCCTCGACAACAAGCTCAGCGACGTTAGACTCCAAGCATTCCGAACCGCCGGCCGAGTCGTAAGGCAACACCGAGAAATGATCTTCTTTTTGCTTCACAACAGGTGTGCATGTGGCTGTGCCTAGAATCCTAGATGGTGAAGACAAGAAAGCATAATCGCTTGTCAGTTCATTCATGGTAGGCTGAACCGGCTGGGAAAGCAGCAGCTGGGCAGGTGTGTGCCGCGCTCTGGGTCAGCTAACCGAGATCTCTCTCTTCTCTCTCTTCTCTTCTCTCCTTCGCTATAGCTAGGTAGCCAGCTAACCGAGAAGCCATGTTTCCTGCTCAGCCCTTCCGTCTTCCAGTCAAAAAGAGCTGTTTTCCCCTTGCTCCACCGCACCCGCCTCTGACGTCGGTGGATACCATGTCGCCCGCAGAGGCCTCTTGGTTGAAGCTGCGCAGCTTCTTGGTCAACAACGCCGTCGCCCTACAGCTGGTGATGGCCGCACGAGGGCAGGAGGAGGAGCTAGGAGGCAGTTTAGTGATGATCGGGCGGGAGGTTTTGCAAGAATTTGTTAGATCCAAATGGCTAAAGTTAATTTATATCCCTGTCTTTTTGTATGAGAGCTGCGTATGTTCTAATTAAGCAGCTAGTCTATGTTTCGTGGAATGAAAATTTGAAGGGCGTACTTGTCCTCGTGTCTTAATTTGTCTCTCTTGAGCTCGCGATGTGCTCTGTCATATCGCTTTTCCGGTTTTCAGGCTTTTGCAGGCAGGGAAGAGTACATGCGTTAGTAGGTTCACCATCACTTTTTGTGCATCCGACATTTTTTGTGCTCCTATTGCCGTCGTGGTTTCCTCTCGCCGTGCACTGATGCGGCAGTAGTACAGTGTCCATGCATCTGCCTGTCGAAGCGCACCTGATCGGCTGATCCGTCAAGTCCATGCACCGTGCGTAATAATCTGCATGTACCGTACGTAATGATGTGCAGTGTCCATCTCTCTCTCTCTCTCTCTCTCTCTCTCTCTCTCACACACACACACACACACACACACACAATTCCTTTTATTCTCAGCATGCACAGTACTGCGCCTCCTTTCTGGAAATAAAGACCGTGTAAACTGTATTTTGTTTCTGTTTCTTGTGAGAGTGAGACTATACGGATTATATAACAGGGTTTCATTTTTTGCTTTATTATTTATGGTCAAAGAGCGAGATGGGGATGTCCTAAATGTATGGGCCCCTTTAGTAGGGCTTCTCTACAAAATAGATTCTCTACAAAATGGATTCTCTATAAAACAGATTCTCTACTAGAAACACTTTTTGAGATGTTTGGCAAAACGAATTCTCATGACTTTTGAAATAGGATAAGAGGAGACAAATGTCCATAATGCCCATGATAAATTTGGAGAAATATATGTTCCACTCTTGTGCTTTTTTTGTTGTTGCAACAACTATCTAATGACTTCACCCAACGTGAGCTCATCTTGATCTCTCAAGTGACGACTCAAAAGCAATATATCAAAAACAAATGTCCATAAGAGCG
Source organism: Eleusine indica (assembly GCA_030378355.1). Taxonomy (NCBI): domain Eukaryota; kingdom Viridiplantae; phylum Streptophyta; class Magnoliopsida; order Poales; family Poaceae; genus Eleusine; species Eleusine indica. Next base: position 960,601 of record CM059502.1, on the reverse strand, counting down.
TGACTTTGTACACTTCCCTGTCGCTCTCCTTGGCAGCAAATTAATCAGTTAACAACACCATTGTTAACAAATGCCTGTTCAAGAGTAGGGGAGGTGAAAAAACGAGTAGTAGTAAAGAAGGCAAGAGACAAGTGTCCACCGAGGATGTTCCTCCCCTGACCCCCTCCCTGCATGGCGGCGCCATAGGCAACGGCCTCGTCAGTCGGGGTTGAGGTCCTTGCAGTGTGAAAGTTGTCGTCCCTGAGTGAGGAGTTGTGCTTGATGACCTTGTGGTGCTGCCTCCGACGAGGACGATATCGTCGAGATGTCGCCCTACTCTTGTCCACGACCTTAGCTTCTTGTACGGCAGGAGGTGAGGGGATCGTCGAACTGGCGCCGCAGCTTTCCCAGCGCGCCCGTGTCGCCGGAGATGTCGCGGCCGTGCTTTCGCCTCACAAGCCTGACGAAGTGGTCCATGACGACGCGCGGTGGTCCAAGTCGTCCTCGCCTCGCCGCCGAGGCGGGTGTCGCCGTTGGTGGCGCGCACCTCGCTCGAAGACGCCGCCGTCGATCTTGTGGGCTCGTCGTTGATGAGCCGGCGTCCTTGGTGGCCTGCCGGTGCGCGTCGTTGATGTAGGCCGGGATCGTGATCACCGCGTCGCTGACCTTAGCTTGTGGCCCAGGAACGCCTCCGTGGTCTCCTAATTCATCCATCTTGCTGAGCACCATCGGTGTCGGTGAGGCTACCCACGACACCCGTTCCTGTACAACACGCCCACGCACGATCGAGAAGGTGTAGGTCGATGGGCCGATCACCGTCGTCATCCCATCCGCACCCGACGGCGGCAATAAACAGAGGCGACGAGCCGACGACGCTGCTCCTGCCACTAGGACAAACAGCCCGACCAGCAACGTCACACGCGCCATGATCTTCTTTTCTTTTCTTTTCTTTTTCCAAGAGCTGCCTAGTAATGTGGCACAAGGTGCCTCGCCAACGTTTATATACCGTAGTAGGTGAATCAATCAGAACGGCAAGTGATGCGTGTCCCCGTGTCGAAATAATACGTACTTTACCGCTATCGTAGCCATCGATTTGCTTATCGGACGGACACATACGGGTTATCATGACGTGTTGAGTCTGGCGTCTCCAAGGATATGACAGCCCCCCAACGCACGCGAACTGGCAACTTCAAACTCCCTCCCCCTCTTCTTCTTCTTCTTATAATTTGTTCTTGGGACAAACTATAACTATCTCAAATTTGTTCAATGGATAAGCAAAAGAGGAACATGTGTATGTTTGCACAAGTTTGAGCCTAGCGTTTTTTTTTTTTACAACTAGCGTTTTGTTATTGACTGATGTTGTTGGCAAAAGAAAAGGTATTCAAACACAGGGCGGCAGGGCTGCATTTTTTGGGATTTGCGAGTACATTAAAGTTTTATTTATCTTCCTCAACTACATGGGATAGCGTACTTTGGCTTTTCCGTCTATAAAACTGGGTATTTGCTTTTTTAAATTATTAAACCTAGTTCAGTCTGTCTTCCTGTCAGTGGTTTTTGATAGTGGTTTTATCCGACATGGTATTGAGATCTCATTTGCAATATACATATCATTTTTTTTCCTCCCTTTCATCCCTTCTTCTTCTTTCCCAAACTCCCCACATCCACCGGCTTCCCCCCACGCACCCAAAGCTTCCGGCGCCTCCGGTCCCACCACGCGCACCAGCGACATGACCCCCCCCCCCCGACTCCTCCAACGCGGACGGGGACGACGACAGTGCCGACGAGGTGAAGGTGTGGGCCTTACTCCGTACCCATGGCGTTCCTCCACCATGAGCGCATAGGGGAACGAGGAGAGGAAGAAGGCGAGCTTGTCACGCGAGGCGGCGGTCGGGTCAGGCTTCGCGATGGAGAAGGAGAAGGAGAAGGCGTGCAGGCGGGGGCCGAGCAAGCAAAATCCGCGAGGCGTGGCGACCGGCTAGGGGCGCGAGCGAGCCCCGACGGCATCTGGGAGCACGAGCGGCGGGCATGAGCGGGCCCCAGACACTGGGGCTTGGTCGACCCGATGGAAGCTGGGGGCCCAAGCGGCGTGGCGGAAAGCACTCGGGCTGCTCCACTTGGGGCGGGAACTCGGGCAGGGAAGGGGCTCGAGCGACGTGCGGGCCGCCATGTTCTCTCGCCACGCAGGCGAGGGCGTCGGTGCCGACTGGGAGCAGGGCGAGGCTGCTAGCGCCGATAGGTAGTTGGGTATCGGCGCGGGCGGGCCGTCGTGCTCTCTTGCGGGAGAGGGAGAAGCGAAGAAGAAGAGGAGAGAAGAAAGAGAAAAAAAGGGTCCCATCTGCTGACTCAGCATGAGGCGCGTGCCCGATGCTGACTCGAACAATTGACTTGGTCAAAACCACTGTTAAAACCAGACAAGTAGTTGAATTAAACCGGGTATAATAGTTGAGGATATCATATACCCAATTTTATAGATCAAGAAGATAAATTGTTATACCTCATATAATCGAGGTAGGTAAATAGTACTTTTTCTTACTCGTAAGGCCTGCTGGCCCCTCTCTTCGCATGGATGAGCCAAGTTCAGGTGGTAACGACTAGTGAATGCAAGGCCTGCCAGCCCGGCCGAGACTGAACTAACATGCCACTTTTTGGGATTTGGCGCATCCACTCTACTCGGATCGTGGCATCATTGACTCGTTGCATTCATGCTCAGTCTCGCCATCAGAAATGTTTCCGGTTCTACCAAAAAAACAAATCGCAAATGTTTCCACGCGCTCATCAAATGAAAGAAAAAAAATGTTCATTATATTAGCATGGTTGATGTTTCTGCACACGAAGTCGTAAAAAAAATGTAAATGCAACGATGATGGATGACTATAAAACCGGATCCTCTTCATAAGTACCAGACCAGTGTGTGTGTACAACACTACTAATTCTACAGTATAGTACATTTGAAAACCATTCACTGGATTATCTTGGTTTCTAGGCGGGGGGCATCACTGAAACCTATGCTGATGTCTTGATGATGCTAATAACATGGCTGCTCTCCCCAGTGCATTCAAACAATGATGCCTTTTCCATGTTGCGAGCAATAACATTGGAAATTAGCTCTTGGTGATAGCAGGGCAGCTTCGAGCTAAATGCTCGAATTCTCTGGTCTCGATGATGGCAAACAGAACTGTTGAGGAGTCGATGAACTCTAAGCATGCCTTCTTAAGACCAGGACATTGGTGCAGTTCTGATAACTCCAAGATAGTCGCAGCAGAGCTGGTACTGATGTGGTTGCATAATCTGTCTTCACATATCGTCTTCAGTCTTTGCAGTTTATACTTGTCCGCCGCAACAAGTAGACGTTCAGCCATTGCACGCTCATCTTCTTGTTCCAAGTCAGCTGGCAGTGCATCCGTGTATATGTAAACAAGTAGAGCCCGAAACACGTGTGCGTCCATATCATCAATTCTTATGACATTAGTATTTGCGGCTGTTGGGCCAAAGAGCAGTGCTCTGAAAACGGACGACCACGCAGCAAGCACTAGGCGGTGCGCAACAAATGTCTCGCCACTCACATGGAACTCAATATCGTTGGTGCCGTCCTCTCTAGATAGGATATCGCCAAGGTGCTGCATGTCATCGTCACAAGGTGTAAGAACGGCCTCCTTTACAATACAAAAATCCACCCTCACGATGAAGCAGTCATCCTTTAGGTATGGTGATCGCGCTAAGTCCTCCCGTTTGATGAACCTCCGATGTCCAAAGCCCCAAGTCTTAAGAGTCGAGAAATCAGCTATACGAGAGTGGTCCAGCAATAGGATGGCACCGGCTTCCGGTCTTGGTCAAGTAAACTGAACGTAACCTGCGCTTTGACAGCCTCGGAGACTTCGTCGACAAGAACCAGGTAGATGGAGCTAAATTTGGCGTTTATGAGCCTGCATAAAAAGGGAATAGATTTGTACGACCTCTGCCCTTTTGGCCAATAATGGATCTTCCATGTATATCCTCCAGCGCGGAACGGGCACGAACTGAAGCAAGGCCAGCCAGCAGTGTCTGAGATTCTTGAGTGCCCATCGATTTTGAGTTCGTGGCAGGCTTTCACGGTCAAGGTGGCAGCTGAGGGCAACTCCTCGTCAGCGCTGGAGGAACCCATGGCTTTATCGGAAGAGAAACGGGAGGGGACGAGGGGTTTATTTCTTGCAGTTTTTGTAGGGGATGTGAGGTGTGCAGGACGGAAGAGAAGGCGTACGTCTCCAACTCCAACTGCCACTGCTCTGAGTTTCCTTACGGTCTGAATTGCTGGTAGGGAAAGACAATCTTTCCCTTCCCGTTTTACGAAAAAACCGAGAAGGAAATTTTCCCTATAAGAGTATAAGCTTTCTTTTTAAGGAAAAATTGGTTCCTCACGACCTCAAGTTGGAGAGTTTCTTTCCTTTTTTTTTTTTCTTTTCTCACGATCATCCCTTATCTCTGTGTGTCTACAAAAAGGCAAGAAGCCACTCTGCCTAAACCCAAAGTTTTCGCCCACCACAATGGCGTCCAATACATCGTTGCGCTCCGCCAGCACCATTGTCGCGGCGAGATCCTACCACGAGCTCAAGATCCAGGGGTACTCAAAGACCTTCAACACACACGGTAGTGACCATCCCAGCTTCAAATCACACCCGTTCCGTGCTGGCGGGCGTACCTGGCAGATCAGTTACCTGCCAAAGGGGAGCCTCAGTTCAGACACAACAGATTACATCTCTTTCTTTTTAATTCTTGTTGATATTGTGGATGAGGACGTGATGGTACAGACTACGTTCAGCCTGCTGGACCAAGGCCACAAACCTGTGGACGACTACACTTGGACAACTAAAATTCATAACTTCTCGAGCACCAATAGGTGCAATGGATACGAGAGGTTCATCAAAAGGGAAGACTTAGAGCAATCCAGTTACTTGAAAGATGATTGCTTCACCGTCAGAGTCAATGTACATATCGTCAAACAAGGGACGTCCATCGTGGTGCCACCGTCTGACATGCACCAGCACTTTGGTGATCTCCTGTTGAGCAAGGTGGGCACAGATGTTGAATTTCAAGTCAATGGGGAGATCTTTGCCGCACACCGGCTGGTGCTCGGGGCACGGTCATCTGTCTTCAGGGCCGAGCTCTATGGCCCCATGAAGGAAGGCACGGCGAAAAACATGGTACAAGTGGATGATATGGAGGCACAAGTGTTCAGTGCATTGCTTACCTTCGTATATACGGGTGCATGGCCAGAGATGGAGCAACCGATGAGTCAGCGATGGCCCAGCATCTGCTTGTTGCGGCAGACAGGTATAACCTGCAAAAGCTAAAGCTAATGTGCGAGGATAAGTTGCAGAACCACATCCGTGCAAGCTCTGTGATAACTATCTTGGCGCTAGCAGAGAAGCACGCCTGCCTCAGTCTTAAGAGAGCATGCTTCGAATTTTTCAGCTCCTCGACGGATCTATCACTCGCAGACATTGAGACGGGCGATTTCGAGTATTTGGCTGTGACCTGCCCTACTGTTACAAATGAGCTAAATTCCATCATTTCTAAGAGGGAATAGGAAATGCGATTGATGACAATTACAGATAATCCTCCATTCTGAAAATAGTCATTCGGACATAAAAGAATGAACTGTGGCTAGTACAAATCAGGTGTTCTAAGCGACATGAATTCTAGAATGGAGACAAGCACGTGGGATTTTTATGTACTTTTGGCATCTTTTCAGGGTTTTCAACATTATTTTCCATGAACCACTGTTACTGATAAATCACCGGTATTCTGGAGTCTCTTTCCACATAAAGTTCAGAACCTGGCATCTTTCCGTTGGTAACAAGTAATAGGTTATCATATTTCAGAAAATGTACAATTCCACATCCCTTATTAAACTTTTGAGTACCTGGCAAATGTGGCATGATACATAAATAAAATGCCGTACAACTTTGCTCATGCTTGTTAACGAAATTTACACAAAACTCCCCTTGCCGAGGACATTGCTTTCCCTCAAAGAATCACGCTATTGTACATAAGTAACACGCCAAAAGAACACAATAATTACAGGGCTCAGGCTTACAGCACAACACATGACGATACATGCCACTCTAACACGGAATAAACTATGCAGCAGCTGTAGTACACAATACACAGCGCATACGAGACTCAGCAGATGGAGAACCGCCATCATCCGAGCCATTGTCACTATCCTGATTACTGTTTGATTTCATCAAGTCTAACCCACCTTCAAGGCAGGAAAGATGATATGCATGGCAGCAGTAGAACACAATGACAGAGATGTCCTGGATAGGCAAAGGATCGAAGCACAAACAACAGCGGGCACCACATCTCGTTCTGGATTTGATGTCTAAAGCCCGGACACTTGTTGATCTTTCAGTTGCTCGCAAAGATCCATCATCAGCTCTGTTTCCATGCACTTCCTCGTCCATGCTTGCCATATAAACTCCACGCCGAGCTTCATGGTAGTATTTAACCAAAAGGTTAACACAGTCAGCCTGTACAAGACAAGTTTTGGAAATACTAAGAAATCTCAGATGGACAATCAATAGGGCAGGGTAGTAAACCAAAGATAGTTAACCTTGAGTATATCATTGCATCCGTTTCGCAGAGAAGTTTCTGTTCGGTAGTCCGTCACAATTTTAACAAGCCGATCTCGCAACCTACAAAAGCATGAGTAAAACACTACCAGGAAAGGAAATTATTGGATCAAATAAGGGTTTGAATCAGATGAGCAAGAATATTAAAAAAATAAATAAAACTGTCACAACTCTCAATGGTTGGATCAAAAGGTGTTGATCAGTAGAATTTTATTGTATCAACATAACCCAATAACAATGATTGCTTGTGATAAACAAAGAAGGGGTCCACGCAGGTTAGTTCTAGTGACAGGCTCTTCTACCATGTAAAGATATTTTGTGGGATCATGATTTTTCTACAACTTTTACAGTACTATACCGAGGTATTTCCAATCCATCAGGAACCAAACTGACAATATAAAGAGGGTCAAGATTGCCAACGGTATGTTCCAACAACATCCCAACCTGCTCAACAGTCACAGAAGCTAGATTAGAAGAAAAAAAATGTTTGACACATGGAAGATTAAGCATAATTTGTTTCAATTACCATTTCAGGCTTTTGGAGACATTGTCTAATCAGCTCATCCCACAGTTCATCATCATGTTGCTCCATAACAAATTCAACAGCCTGTATGTAATTCAAAATTTATGCTCCTGCCTAAACTCGAACACCAAATTAGTTAATATAGATAATGGACAATCAGGCTAGAACCTCTTGTATATCTTCAAGTTTATTTATAATTGTTGAAAGAGCTTCCTTAGCATTCCCCATTCGCCCGAGGACAAAAACCTGCTCCCTCACAAACTCCTTTTGTGCAAAGGTTTCATATGCCTAGAATAACAAAAAAGAATAGTCAAGCCAATAATTAATCAAAAAAAGAATCTATTGATGTGATGTCTTATGGAATTATGACCTTGTCGAGCCTATAATGCTGACTGGTACGTAGGAAAGGTAGTAGCATCCTTGGCTCATATTCTGCATAGAGCTCCACCTATAGCATAGACAGTTTGATTTACTAGTTATTGTCAAAACACAGACGATACACAGAACAATGGGGGCAATGGACATGGCAAGAAAGTAGATGTTAGCACAAAAACTCTACATTAAAAGTAGGCAATTCAATACCTGCATATCATGAAAATCTTTTCCGGCATGTATGTCTATCTCAAATAGACCGTGCAAATATAGATGCAACAAGTATCTCTTATCACAGTTTTTACTGGTGTGCAACAACTGCTCCACAACTTCATATGGGGGAATGATATCACGATGTTGAATCAATAGGTGAACTGTTCTTTTACTGTCCAGTATCATAAGATTGGCGACCTGAAACATATGCAATTTTGTATAAGCCAAATTAGAAATACAGCAAGCTTCTAATGCAAATCACATATGCAAACTGAAATATCTTGTTACATTCAGACCATACCTTATCATGAATAGCATCATGCAAGTTGTACTTTTCAATAAACTCAAATACTTCTGGCTTCAAGAGCTGAACAAAATAGTGTTGGATCAGAATAGGTAATTGAAAAAGATATTGTAGTGCAATATGAAACATTTGACTGCAATAGGAACTACTTACTTCAGCGTAGAGAGAAAGTGCCTTTTCATACTGATTATTTATCACATACAATTCGGCTAATGCCTACAATGCACAGAAGAGCAATATATCAATCAAAGAGCTTAAAGTGTATCCCAAATTATATTTTGACATCCATTAAACAATATCCAAACCCACCTCTTTCAACTGACCAGTCATTGATGAGGAGTTCAATTGCGGCTCAATGGCAGATATGACTGGTGAAGCAGAATATAACGAAGGCGGCCAATTTTTTACCGTAGTCAAGAGAAGTTCATGGAAAGAAGGATTGGTAGTTAGAGCGACAAGGGCAACCTACATAACATGATCATAATAATGTTACAAACATATAAGTATGTACAAATAAGCAAGCAAAAAACTTCTGAAGTCAGCACAGCACCTCATATGCAGTATCACTCAACTGAGGATTTTCTGTTGGTATATAAGGAACCAAAACAGGAAGCTGGCGGAGATGAGCAAAGTGAAAGACCCACCTGTGGCATGAAAATTCTGATTATTAACACAATGAGGAAAAGAACACTCAACAAACACAAAAAGAGACAAAATCTCAAAACTCTTGCCACTTCATATAGGATCACAAATTGATGGCCATAAATGCTTTTCTGACCTCTCCCATGCTGAAGGGGACCCTCGCAGCAATTTTGGACAGAGTTGAGCCGCTTCAGCATACTTTCTTTCAATTATCAAGTGATCAAGGTATCTTGAACCAACCTGATATGAAACATGAAGAGAACTTTAATAATTCAATTCATTATAATTCTCAGGTAATTAGGTCTCGATTTATAGTTCTGGAGAAGTCCTCATAAATGGGCACCTAAAAGGTAGACCATTTAGATGAGAAAATGCCATACTAAACTTACTCAAATTAAAATGTTAGTAGAGTGGTGTATCATAGAGGTTTTCTAATCAACAGCTCAGAAATGAAATAAGCACCAGTGAACATCTATTGCCTTTTTTGATGAAAATAAAAATCCACTGTTGCATCATAGAGGTTGTCCAATTGACAGCTCATAAACAAAATAAACACAAATACTAGAGAGCTCAGTCTGCTCGATTCCTATATTAAGGAACCTCGTCATCAGACATATGATGCATAGGATTCTTCATTTCCTAATCAAACTCAATCATTTCCAGTTTACCTCATCAAGAAGCTCAGTCCGTCCTTGTCCTGCCTCAACTGCAGCCAATGCTTTTTCATGAAAACCATGTTGAAGAAGCCATGCAATATGATCTTCAGCATCTCTAATAAGAAGGCACACATTATATCAGATGAACTTTTATTTCAACAAATTAGCACTGTGTAGGCATTTCAAATAGAAAAAAAAAATCAAATATCAAACTAGCCTGGTTATACCTATAATAGGCAAAAGAAATGAAATCAACACTGTATAGACATTTCACTCAAGTGATTTGTTGTCAGTAGACGCTCTTCCTTATTACAATAAAATTGTTAAATAAAAACATTGAAATCACTAAGGTACTCAAAGTGACAAACAGACAAGTTTGATAAATGAATTGGGGCTTCATATCAACTCTAGATGTGTAACATGTTAACAAACCTTGGCTTTGCAACCACTATATCCTTAGGAGACAGAATGTAATACAAAGGTTCATCGCCCGCTGCCCACTGCCCACCTGCATTGCTACTTCCTGAACAAAACAAGGTTCCTTCATTAGAAGAATTCATCATGACAAAAATAAATTGTCATTGCTGTTACAGCATGGTGAATTAAACCTGAAAACGGTGCATGCGCTAGAGCATAATCCTTTGCCTTGTAGTGCTCATAACCATGAATAGGAAGAGCATCTGTAGTGAGCTCATCATTTTTCCATGATACAAGATGTATTTCTGGGCGTTGTGCTGTTCCCTGCAATAGAAAATATCAACCTTGGCACTGCAATGTTAAAGGAAAGAATATAATACAAATGAGATAGCAATTTACAGAATACAATGTGAGTGATAGAAATTGATGATTACCTGGCGTGAAGGAACAGAGGTCCTAAATTTTTTGTCTTTGTCATCCTCATCGGGAATATAGGCGAGCACAACTAAAAGGTCACCAAATGGAGCAATTCCAGAAATGTGGTAGCCAGTCTGGAACGAACCCACAATATCCACATACTTCTCAGAACTCGCTGTGGTGATGGTCCTTTGTAAGCCATTGAGTCCTTGAGATGAATCTGTTCGAATAGCTGCAATTTTGATGCTTGTTCCCCAACCAATAACTAAGACACTATCATCCTAAGCATGTAAAGATCAGTCAGCGCAATAGGTACATTTTCCATTGAACTATAAACCTAAAAATTTAAATATTGTGAGTCAGAAATACCAACAACCAGGTGTGATCATGCTAAAAAAATACGCTGAATGCTCCTAAACATAATTAACAATATGATCCATCCATTCCTGAACTGATGAGCATTACTGATTTTACCTACTTTTTTTTGGCTAATATTCTGTGTCTTATCTTCACTGAAGTAACTAGGAAATTGTTAATTTCTGATTCCTTAATGCACATATAATTTTGAAGCTTACAATTTTATAGAACTATTTGCTTTTGTGCAGTCATAATTTGTTTATATACTGCTCAAAGTGAAATGTTACAGCTAGGTTATACATGGCTCAACTACACTTTACATCATTCATATGATCAACAGAATGATTTACCTGCCAGACTAGATGGGGAACTAAAAACTCCGGCCGAGGAATTCCTTTTGGTCGTTCTATAAATGCAATTCCTTTGTCTGTTTTCATATCATGCACTTTCACCCCTGCATCATTAGCCCAAGCAAGAAGGTCCGTCCTCCACTTCATAGCATGGATTGGTCCTTCACCATCACGCAAAACCTATAGCATGGAGAGATGAGACGACATTAGAGCTCCCTGAACCCTGAATACATCAGGTCATCAGTTATCCTAAGGAAACCAGGTGCACCTTTTTGTTGTACCCTCCTCCCCAGGTCCTCTTTGTCAACACAAGAACTTGACCTGCTAAACCACCAGTAGCAAATCTCCTGTAGTTCCTGGAATAATCAGGATCTAAAGCAATTGCTTTCATGGGACGATGGTATTCAAACTTCAGCTTTTCATCGGTGAAGAGGCTGCTTATTACTACTGTGCCATCATCTGAGCAGCTGCCTATATATTCGCCGTCCGCGTCGAAACTGATGTCGTTGATGGTTGCTGTGTGAGCAGCGATTTCTTTCACCTACAGATATATTGACGCAAAGGATCAAAACATGATAAATCTACATGGCGTGGCAACATTGGTGCGCACACTTCATTCAGCATATTATGTGTCAATTTGTTTATCCATGAGTTTCATGAATTCTCAATCCTATTAAGAACAGTATTACATTCCTGTGTTAGAAAATGCATTGCATGATTTCAAGCAGTAATGAAGGAAGACAGTAGCAATCTTAAGCCATTCAAATATTTCTCTCTAGGGATGGTGCAGAAGCTTCTCGTCACAGAGCTATATCAAATCAGTTTCAGAAATCCCAAATCAGTTCTAAATGCTGCACAGAATCCTAATCCGATGCATGGTCGTAAGTAATTTTTTTTCGAAATATCATGGTCATAAGTAATCGCTCCCTCATATGTTCACCACTGAATGAACTAGCAAGTAGCTTTGCACAACGCATCACTAGACCAAGGTCCTGGCTGGCAAGCTGAGACGACGCATCATATGCACACGAATGCCACGATCCTGATTAGCCCCTCATCAAATAAAGCGCACGTCCCTCCCCAGTGCCCACCACAATTCCGCAAGCGCCGTGTCCCGACGGGTACCTGATTGCCCTGGAAGTCGAGGATGTGGAGGGTGCCGTTGTGGGTGCCGAGCGCGACCATGCGTTCGGCGACGGCGATGGCCGCGGCGGCGTCGGTGGAGAGGATCGCCGGCACGCTCCCGCCGAGCCGCTGGTACTTGAGCCTTGGCTCCTCCTCCGCATCCTCCTCTTGTTCCTCCTCCTCGCCCTCATCTCCGTCGTCCTCCTCCTCCCGCTCGTCGTCCCCGTCACTGTCCGCCCCGTTCTCGTGCGGCGGGTGGTCTCGCCGCCCGGTGGACATCCTCGCCGCCGGCCGACGACGGTGATCCCGCGAGATCTCCCGTTCGGAGTTGATGTATGGGGAGGATTTGGGGGTCCGCGTGTCAATTTGGAGCCGGGCTTTTTTACTTTCTTGTGTTTGGATTGGTGTTCGTATAAGAATTTGTCGTTAAAGCTTTAGATTACTCGAGTCCAATCGAGCCGAGCCGGATTTGGCTCACGAGCGAGAACCAGTCTCGATCGGCTTGAAGTCAGTTTCGGCCGATGGACCGGGCAGAATGGGTACACGTGGGCCTCCACGACCTTCTGGTTCAGTGGATTAGATAGATTGGAAGCCCAGCAATTAAGAATGCTCATCCAAGCTGAATTATTGTTTCATTATACTAAAAGAAAAAGGCGATTTTTTTTTGCAAGGAAAAAAAAAACAGTCTAGAATGCAGCGCCGTTATCTTAACATTGACATCCAACGTCGACACTCTACCTGAAAATGGAAAATACTAGAAATTGGCAAACAATATGGTCCGTGTTTTTGCCTGCTTTGGCATTTCGAACTTTTGCTGCAGTCCCATGGCCAAAATCCAAGCTCTCCATTTATCCATCATCTACATGTACCTCCAAGCTCTCCATTTATCTGGATCCGGACGTTGACAACAATACAGCACTCTGCGTCACGGAGGCCGCCTCCACTTTCATTCTTTTATTTATTTTTATTTTATAACGAGAAGATCATATCGTGACCTCACGATTAATGGGAAGTATGATATCATACGGCCGACCCATAAGAGGCGAGCAAATTCTTCAGCATTCACATGGCCTCTTCTGTTTGAGTGTTTTTTTTTTTTTACATGAAAATACGGTACGTGTTTTGTCTGAAATATTTTTTTAGATAGTTTTGTCTGAAATATTTGAGAGACATGTTTGAAACGTTGTTACACCTGGTGATGCCACTCGCAATGGTTGCGAACTTGCGGTGAACGAGAGTATGAGTACGGACTACGGAGACGCGGCATATGCATATTCCATGGCCGGGAAGGATGAATCGACGCGGCTTGCTTTGCTTCATTCTGGCCCAAGGAAAGTGGAGCCGCGGCGAATCCCTCGGTGCTCGTCGCGACACGACATGGCATTCGTCGTCTCGTCAAGGCCGGGAGGCGTCAACGGCGACCGTCTGACGCGGCGGCAGATACGTCAACGGCGTAGGCACCGGAGCAGCTAGTTGTGCTCGATCTTGTCCAGTTTCGCCATTAGAGCTATGACCAGCCCGATTGGGGTGGTCCACGCCGAGCTGACTGACCCTTTTTCTTCTGGTCCGGTCTCTTGACTCTGCGCCGGTTGCAGCTCGATTCGCACCAACAAAACGAGACCGTGCCGTTGGGAGAACCCGACACGACCGTTTTGTCCACCTGGAGCTTGCCGATGGCTGGAGCTGCACACTTTGGAATCTGGACCGTGATCGCTGTTCGGCGGCGTCTGGAGCTGCGGATTCGGTCCGCAGTGGATAGTTTTATCCTGATTCCTGGGCAAGATCAAAGCTGTTGTAATGCGCCAGCTTTTTCTGACAGTAACTCACCTGCTCATAAAAGTTGGTTTCACAGTGGCTGGACGATCATGGCCGCATGACCTAAAAAAAGGTGCATTTTCATCCTGCTTATGGATTACTAGAACACAGTGTTTAAGTTATTACAGGGAAAAAAAAAGGAAAACATGAAGGGACAGCGGTAAAACTTTACATCCCTCTCACTCGATCAGTTGTTACTCTTGCCCATCTATCTCACTCACAATCAGCACCACGCAAAGTAAAAAGGACCAATGCACCACCGACTGAATTAACTTTACAAAAAAAAAAAAGGATCATCAATCAAAGTAAGAAAAAAGATGTTAACACTACTCCATTACTATATCAGCAGAGCCTCGGCAAGCCTCTGCCGCCGGTCTGATGGCAGGAGGCGGCGGCGGCGAAGGACTTGCCCTTTGCCATCTTGGTCATCTGGCCCTTCATCTCCTTGCACGCCCTCTCCAGCTCCACCACCCGGTTCTGCATCTTGAGCAGATTCAGCCGCAGCAGCTCCTTCTCGTCGCTGCCGCCGTCGAGGTCCACGCTGCCGCGGACCACCCGCCTCGGCGTCTGCGACGGGTCGGGCCTGCCCTCCTTGCTGATCTGGAGCTTCGACTGCTGCGAAGCCAGCGCCTGCACCGCCACTCCGGGCGGGATCCGCCGGTTCTTGGCCAGGTCCTTGCACGCCTCCAGGGTCAGCTTCTCGTAGTTGAGGCATCGGCACAGCGTCGTGCGATCCTCTAGGGAAAGCGTCGGGTGCGACTGCATTTCAAAGAACACCACATATATATTCAGCAAGTTTTCATCTTCCTGTCCTGTGCATGAGTTTTGTTCAATTTGTTGCTTCCCTGAATGTGGCAAGCACATTGTGAGATGCACAACAGAAGGATAATGCTGATCACAAGGATGAATGAAAGTGCGCTGCATCAACAGTTTTTTTGTTTTTTTTTGTGTGTGTGTGTGTGTGTGCGTTAAGGAAAGTCAGTGTGGATGCAAGGGAAATGAAACGCATGAATAAACGGAAGGAGATGATTAAAGAAGAGCCATTTGCCCATCAAAAGCATCAAAGGCTAGAGCAAAGGCAATCTGGCTCTTCTGGCAGATGGGGCACCGGTACTAAACAAGCGCAAGATCTTAGTTGTAAAATGGCCAGAGGCCAAGACAAAAGGGGAACCAAATTCGATGGCCCAATGACAGGATGAATCAAAAAGCGCACTGTAAACAAGGCAAAAGGTTAAAGGCACGTCTGCATGCTTCCAACTAAAGCTCAAACATGCCTGTAAGTGAAAGACCAAGTTAAAGCACAAGTGGTAATTGGATATCATAGTCATTCGCAGCAGAGAATTAGTTGGAGACTGAAGACTGAAAACTATTCTGAATTACTTGTAGAACAGAAACTGAAAGACAAGGAATGGTTTACACTACAGGCTGTCTGAGATTAAGGATAGTGCATGACATCGCAATTCTCAGCAGATTTCACTGACTAACATGGATGGGAAGGTTAGGACACTCGTAAAAGGAAACACATGTGCAGCAACAAGGCTTGCAGATTTTGATGACCCAAAAAGCACATGCTTGCACATTTCAGACGGGCTAAAGGCACGGCAACTTAATGTTTCCCGCCATAACATAAAGTACACGACAATCTATAGCGTCCCATGATAGTACTGCCGAACTTTATTCAGTTGCAATCTCATCGATCACTACAACTAGACAATGAACAGGCGAAGCATATGGGAGAGAAGAGAGAGAGAGAGAGATGCGCTGTCTCAGCGATGAACAAGATTCTGGATGTACTAAGCAGTATCCGAAGTGTCAAAGGAAAGTAGCACTGCCACCAATAACAACTGAATAGAGGCCAACCCATCATGACCCCAATCATAAACTGACAGGATATTCGCGGCCAGGTGTAAAAGAGAGAGAAAAACTGACAAATTCAGAACTCAGGCAGTTGTTTGTTTCTCAACATATTCAGAACGTGGATTTTAAATAAAAAGAGAAATAATTCACAATGTAAGGCAGGGGGCTCTGAACATTGCAAAAGGGTGTGTGTGTATCTATAGGTAAAAATTCATTAGTTTTTTTTTCTTATAAAATTAAAAAAGTTCACTATTAACGTCTCCTTTTATTATTCGTTTGCTACTATAATGCCAGAGAGTACAGCCAGGTCTCTGCCCCTAGCTAGTACCCTACGGTTAGCCACCCAATAGCATCAACATTCTGTTATCATGGTCTAATCATGATTATATACAGTTATTGTTGTACTATCGAATCCATTAACAGTAAGAAAATTGGCTTGTTCCACGGGAGAAAAAGTGAAGTATGTGAACAGATGCTAGTACAGTAAGCAACCTCTGAAAAAAACATAGATAAATTACCAGTCGAGTGGTTTAATTACCTCGAGGTAGATGTCCAATGCTCTGTACACCCCGTCGTAGCATTCCCTGGCGGCGTCCGGCAGGCTCTCTGCGACGGCGAGGAACTTTGACACCTTGAGCCCCTGGTCCGGCGAGATCTCCCCGAGGTACTTGTCGATGAGCCTCCCCACTTTCCTCATCCTCAGCGACGGCGCGTCGGCGTCCTCCTCGGAGCTCACGAACACCCTGACGAGCCGCATGACGAGGTTGACGTCGTAGACGCCGCCGCCGTCGCCGGAGACGAGGAGGTCGTCGAGCGTGGCCTGGTCCAGCATGAGCCCCATGAGCCTCTCCAGCTTGTGCCTGCAGTCCCTGCTCATCCCCACGCCCGACACGATCCTCAGCACCCAGAACAGCCCCCGGCACGAGAACGCCGTTCCCCCGACGAGCGCCACCCCGTGCACGGCTGTGTCCGCCAGGCCGGCGAGGGTGCCCGGTTCCTCCTCCTCCTTGCACATCGGTGGCCTGCGCGTGGCGGCGCGGAGGTAGTGCAGCAGGAACCGCGTTAGAATGAGGTTCTTGTTCTCGATGCCGTAGCAGCCCAGCACGCGCATCACCTTCTCGATGGTCGTGGGGGACAGCGACGTCATGTCGTCGAACCACCACTCCCTGCCCACGCACGGCCGCATCGATTCCGGCGTCTTGGAGGACGACGACCGCGCGAACCCCACCGTGTCGGGCGACGACGAGCACGACGACGAGGACCGGTTCGTCGGCGTGCCCATGGCGGCGGCGGGCGTCTCCGGGCTGGCGGCGGCGGTGATCTTGGAGAAGAGGGCGGAGATGAGGCGTTCGAGCAGGCCGGAGGCGTCGGCGGCGGCGGCGAAGGGCTCGCAGCTCTTGACGGCGGCGAGGACGTCGGCCCAGGTCCAGTAGTAGAGCCCGTTCACGAAGGCCTCCGCTTGGGCAAGCAGGTTGCAGGCACACACCTCCTCCGTCATCTCCAGGAACACGGCGGCGCAGTGCAGCAGCGGGAGGTTGGACGGGCACAGAGGAACGCGCCCGTTGTTGTAGCAGAACCTCGCCACCAGCTCGAACCCCTCGCCGCCGCCCGGGAACTCGGCGAGCTTGATGCACAGTACAGCCTCTTTGCTTCTGCTGCTCGTCTTCTTCTTCTCCTGCTTCACCATTGCCCTCAGCCTTCCCGAGAAGGCACACATGACGCTCTGTTACATTGCAACAACGATGACTGTTACTGTGAGAGATCAATTCAGAACCAGAAAATAGGGAGGAACTATAATTGGTGAAAATGGTACGTGCCTGGTGCAGATGAAGCGTGTGATGGCCATTGATGTGCACCTTGAGGTCGCAGAGCTCATTCATGGCTCACCAGAGCAGGGAGGAAGAAATGGAGGCCTTCCGTGGGGATGGTGCAGCCAGCGGAGTATAAAATCTGGGAACCCGGGAAGATTTGCTTGCTTGCTCGGCTCCGTGGGGGGTTCCTCAAGGCACGCACAGTCACAGGCTCACAGTAGTATAGGCCACTGAGATGCAAGTTGAGTGTGCATGTGTCATGAGCAGAGAGAGATATTGCCAAGTGACTCACCCATGATTCTCAACAAGAAAACAAAAGCAGGTTTTGGTCTGGGTAGGCACCAGGTTCCCTGAACTCTTCAATACTCGAATCTGCAGCTCAAAGTATAAGTTATCAAGGAAAAAGGGGGAGCCAGCCTTCCTAATGCACTAGAGGCAAGAGAACAAAAATGTACGCATTCTAGTGTTGTATCCTCAAAAGGGTGATCTCCTTATTCATATCCATGGTGGGTGTCTTTCTTCATTGTTCAGAATTTGCTCTGCATGCTGTCGGACTGTGGCAGGATCAATTAAGAGTATCTCGGACTGTGAAGTTTGCAGTAGCAGTTTTTTTTTTTTTTTTTGAAACAACAAAACATCATCTGCTATGCCGTCTTCATCTTTTCTAGCTAATCTGAAATAAACTTTGGAGGAATGTTCAAGGAAAAAAAAAAGGAACCGATGAAATATTACAAGAGTCCTCCCCTTCTTCCTCAACGCCCCTTCTTCATAGTAAGCATAAGCCCATAACCTCATGTACACAGTCGATGCACTGCTGAAAATCTTGAGTCAGATTACAATGAAAAAAATAGAAATAGAAAAGAAGGAAACATGACAAATCACCCTCGTTATTTAATTCACCTGTGAGCCCTTACGATTTGTTTGAAGCATATGTGCTCTGTCTGGAGTCGGGCAGTAGTGGATTCACTTGTCTAAAAACAAATTGTGCCAGGTTTGTCACGTTGATAGCTTAGGCCATCCAAAATTTTGTATTTATCCCTCCATGGGACAATATATTTTGGATATTTACTGTAGCTCACAGGCCGCAGCCTTACGCCATGTGCGAGTTGCTAAGGAGGGTCCTTTCAGGCTTAAATTATTTGAATCGCAAAGTTGTTGCTTAGGAGGAGAGGCGACGAGAGAGCATGGACCACTGCAATGTGATTTTGGTGACATGTTAATAGAAATAGCTGAAGAACCTAAAGGACATAGGAAGAACAAGCATGCGAAAACAACAGCATCTTATAAGTTCGTGGATGAGCTGTCTGATTGCTATGCAATTACAGCGACAAAGCATGGCAAGATTTGCCAACCGTTTACTTCTCAAATTTGCAATGTTTAGCCTCTAAGCTCAGGTTAGCCGATGAAAGATATGTAGCTAGCAAGGGACAAATCAGTTGAAGGCTAGGTACGTGCAGTGCGTGGTTCATTATATATTCTAATGGCATTGAGCGACAGAATTCAGAGAGGGTTAGGACGAACAGCACCATAAGATAATGCTGCAGATGCATCCAAGCTCGGTGAGAACAACGACATGCAAGCAATAGTACTAGCCAAGGAATCAATTAGCAAGTGGCAGAGGAAATGCCTCTGGTGTTAATCAATCAGCAGGTATGCAGCAACTTCAAGATGTGCAATCACAAAACCACCACCAAGTACATCCAACGTGTGTTATGGTGCAAATTAACCATCTAGGGAGTAGGGACTAGGTACAATGTGAGGGACAGAGTTTGATCAGACAAATCTGACCCAAATTTTGGTTTTGACTCTGCTGGACATAACATACAAATCTGAAACTTGAATTCGACGCATTTCACATAGAACCTCTGAATTGAACGGACTAGAGACTTCCTAGTGAATACTATGGGCTACTTGCACTAGTTTTTTAGAGGAGTTTTATTGTCCAAAATTACTGGACAGTAGTTTGAGGGTAATTTCGTAATTGCGCTATTAATTAATAAATTTATTTTTATTTTTATAATAGAATATTAAGTCTACCAAATCATTAAAACGTTAGTTTATATTAAAAAATATATAAAATATTAGTTATTAATCAGATAATATAACTTTATTTATAATAATAAAAACTAATTATAATAAATCTATAACTCTTATATTTTTTGATATTACTCTCAAATTGAGAAACTACTGATCAATATTTGAATAATAAAACTTCTATTTTTTTAATACATACAGTGCTAGTATTTCCGTGTGTTTTTTGTCTGTGGACAGTTGAACCTGGAAGCATCGACCACCAATGCCAAGAACAATACAAGCACTGAACAGGCAAGCCAGCGACCAATCTACATTATCATTCGTGTCCACGTCGAACAGATATCCACATTTCGCGGCAATTATTCCCGGGGACGGATCACGGGAGATGCTTTGGGGGACAATCATAGGTTGGCGTCGGCTAAAATATGGTGTTGGGAAGTGGACATGAATGTTCTCTTCCAACTGAAATGGATAGTGGCGATTCCCTCGGCGCCACGGCGTTTTTTTGCTTGGCTCACGAGCATAGGAAGCCGAAGGCAGACAAGAAAGAGGGAGGGATAGAGAAATGGCGGGCCTATCGTTTTCCTTGCATGGGCGTGAATGATTGTTTGGCGACTCGTTGGGAGCATTGGGCAACGGGTGAAAAAGCTTTGAATTATTTACTGTACTAGTTTGGCGACTCATTGAGAGCATTGAATACATGTGAAACGTCGTAGACAACTTGTCCAATTTGTCTCTGGATCATTGCAACCCACAATTTCGAAGTTTTTCCCACTTCTGTTAAGCCAAGAAAATATAAAATTCAGGATACACGACAATAGACAAACGACAATACTAGCAAGGTAATAGCCTCAGAAGCAACAGGAGAAGCCTTGTCATATGCAGAAAAAAATATATTTGTTTTTGAAATGTTTTTTTTTAATGTTTACTCACGGAGCTGCAGCCGATTGTCGCAAGATAAGAAAGAAACACGTAAATCTATACTCTCTCTGTTCTAAATTATATGATATTTTAGTCTTTTTAAAATTTTTCAAATTATAAGATATACTTGTATCTCAATGTATTTTTTTCTTTTCTCAATACATCTTTATTTATATCTCTTCTTCTTGTTTTTTATGTAACTATCTTTTTTTACTTCTTTTAATTCTCGTGTCTGAAACTAAAACGTCTTATAATTTAGAATGGAGGGAGTATGAAGGATAAGAAAGATCCGTTAGGAGCATTTGGACATTAGCCGTCGTACCTCGGTGGCTCACGGTTGGTTGCGCCGCTCTGGTGCATTGCGTGCGGTGGACAAATGAAATGATTTGCTCAATACCTCAACGCCGGCCGGCCATTCACACGATCGATCAGTTCGGCGCCGACACACGTTCCTTGAGACTGAGAGGTCATGAACCCTAATAGGATTTCCAGTGGAGGGTTATAAATGACCTCCTATACTATAATTTAGAAGTCCAATCTAAAATACCAACTCTAATGAAACTGCTAAATTCTCTCTTATTTTTTAAGCCCTCCCAAATTTCCTCTCTGTCAAATTTGCAACTCTCTCATCCCCCTTCTAAAACGTGGCCTCACAGATATTTTCTCATTTTTCCTTTTTTCTATTTTTCCCCATTTCCTTTCTTCCACCCGAGGCCCCGTCTCTGCGCCCTTCCGCCACCGCCGCCCAGACCCCGCCGCCGGCCAGTCGCCGTCCCGGTCGCCCCGTGCCGCCGGAAAGGTCGCCGGCCCCGGATCTCCAAGGATGGAGCCACGCAGGCGGATTTGGGGGCCCCCAGCACTGGATCGACGGGCCACGACCCTAGCTCGATACCGGCGGCTCGCGGCAGCTCCGGCAGCCCGCGCCCTTGCCAACCGACGGCCCCTCCTCCGTCGATGAAGCCGCGCAAGCGCACCTTTATCACGCCTCCTGCCCGGCCGACTGTGCCACCTCCTCCCCGTCCGATGGTGCCGCCTCCTCCTCGCTTGAAGGCGCCGCCTCCGCCCCGGCCGACGATAGCGACCTTCATCTTCAGCTCTCTTTCCAGTGTCGGCCTGCGTCGTCCGGTCATTCCCGGCATCGCACCTCAGGTCGATGAGGACACGCTCCATGGCCATCGACCCTAGAGCGGAGCAGCGCGTGCAACCGGCAAGCAAGCAACACTGCAGCAGCAATACATATCGGCCAAGCAAGAAAACAAGAAAGCAATCAGCAGTAATGGCGGACGGCAAATATAAGATTTTTTTTCCCCTGAATTCCTTGTCCAGCTTCTGTTTTTCCCCCATTGCTTGTAAAATTGCATAGTTGCTTGATTTTGTTTTTCATAAATGTCAGTGTGCGAAACAAATATAATTTTTATTTAGGAGAAGAGTTCTAGAGTTGTTTGATTGATTTGCTATAGCGATGGTCATGTTGATGAACCAGTGAATTCTGTCTAGAAAGGACTCCCAGTCGCATAGAGCTTTGCTGCTAGTTTTGTCAGAATAGAAAGGACATTCTTATTTTTCAGAAACCTGTTCTATGTACCATACTACTCTTGTTCCATGTTGAGAAAATTTCCTAACCTACTTGTAAAATTCTTGTTTGATGGAATTTACAATTTACAGAAATAGAAGATCTTGATAAGGAAAGGAGAGAGAGAGAAAGAGAGAGAGAGAGAAAATAGAGAGCATCCATGAGATCGGTGTCTGATATGATGACCATGTAATTAGGACTAGTGCTAAGGGAGTGCTACTTATTATGTGCTTTACTTTCAAACTGGTATCCCTAGTACATGTAGTGAACCTTTGATTTCAATAGATCTACTCTTGTTTAAAGTTTGTTTCCAGGTCTTAAAATATAACTTATTCTGAATCATAACATAGAACTTATACAATAAGTTGAATGATAGAGCTTCTCTATCTCAAAATATAAGTCATGAAGGATATGTTCAAGCCTAGAATATGGTTGAACAATGTGAATTCAGTCTAGAATGTTGTGTTTTTTCTCCAACATTGTTGTTGTCAAGCTGAGCTTATAATCTGTATTTTTAATGTCATTGTGAGACTGCATGTAGCCTGAACTTAAAACAATTTCTCTCAGGAAGTGGCGTGTGGGCGGGCACTAAGCTGAGTTTGAGCTCGATCTGTAATGAATTCGTATAGTTGGTAAAATAAAACAGTGTAAATCTGTAATCTTTATCGACGACCAGTAAATGACAATGTTTCTTCTTCTTTTATAAACGTTGCAGTTGAGGTAATTGTTGGTATGAAGGTATGTTTGAGTGATTCAGTATAAATCCTTATGTGATTGCTAGTCTTTCTTACTACCAAAGAACGAAAACTAGGAGATGAACTAAACTATTTAAATGATTGCTACTGCCAGCAGACAGTTGTTTTTGGTCCCTATACTGAACTACTTGTGCTTGACTTTTCAAACTTTTTGTTGCCTTGATCATTCAGCCATTAAAAACTGAATAGCTAACAAAGATACCAGAGGTTCATTTCAATTCTTAAATGGTCTAAATAATTAGCAATATAAATACGAGCAGTGGCAGAATTCCAATCTTCAACTATAATTTTCAGTGGGGGGTCTCTGATCCATTCTATCATTCAGTTTCAGAGGCTCCTGTACTTTGATCTTACTACTAATCTAAGGAACCGGCAATGTTATTTTTGTAATTTTTGATTCCTTGAGAAGTTAGTGCTGCTTGTGATTGGTGTTGGCGCTTTGACGTTGCAATACTTTGCATAGTCGGCAAGGTGTCGCCGGCGGTGGCACGACTGTAGGCACGACCGCGGATGCGGGGGGCAGCAGCTCACCGGGTCATCTGGCCAAAGCTCCGTCTCTGTCGTCTTATCGCCTCTTTCCCAACGGTAGATGACCTCGTCCATGGGTCGCCGAGCAGGGCGTGAGCTGGGCATCGGAGCCGGGCTGTCGCCTCCCTGCCGCCATGTCGGCAGGCGAGCAGGCCTGTGGGGAGGAGGACGACCCTGGGGAGCGGGCGACTGCGGGAGTAGGGGCGGGACGGGGAGCAAGGCGGCAGCACCGGTGCCGACGCGGGCGGGGAGGGGGGGAGCAGAGACGGTAACGGCACTGTACGTGCCCGATTCAGAATCGGGGATAAATAATTTTTTTTTGCTTGACAAGCGGGTCTCATATTATTTAGCAGCCTATTTGCAAGTCTTCATTGGAGTTGAAAGCAAAATTAGGCTCTCAAATTTTATAAGTGATCTTATAAAATAGAATTTGGGAGCCCAATTTAAAGACAGAAAAGTACTATTCACCTCCCTCAACTACAACGAGTAGAGCAGTTTGCCTCCCTCATCTATAAAACCTATTATCTGACTGAAAGTGCCTAGGGGGGGGTGAATAGACAATTATCCCTAAAATTCACTTAATAATAAAAGTTAAATACGCAGCGTCGGACTTGTCCGATGATTATAGGGAAAGTCCAATGACTTGTCCGATGGCACAAGATAGAAAAGTAGATCGACCAGGTAAATATTAAAACTAGTGTAATGCAAGCTAGGAGCAGGTGAATATAAACAAGGAGAAGCTGTAAAAATAAGGAGAGCAACTAGCAAGCAACCTACACAAGTTAATCTAAGAAATACGAAGCAAACCCTAACTAGCAAGTTTATGAGCAAGAATAAGTAAATGAGACACGAGTAATTGAAAGCACAAGCAAGGCACAAGATTTGTTCACCGAAGTTCAGCTTCACAAAGAAGCCTACGTCTCCGTTGAGGGATCCACAAGGGACCGGGTCTCTTTCAACCCTAACCTCTCCAAGTGACCACAAAGATCAAACTTGATTTTACACTAGAAACTCCACAAAGGAGGGGTCAATATAAATTTTTCGAGGCGTCACCACATAAGTTGGGAACTCTACGTGCACCTCTAACAGTCTAGGGGAAGAATCCCTAAGAGCAATAAACACAATAGTCATCGGCGGTGAGGATGAACCAAGTGCTCAAGAAGATGAAAGCTTGAAGTCGATGGAGCACTTCAATCTTCTCTCAATCCCTCTTAATAGTACGACTTTTCCTATACTCAAGATTTAAAATAAAACTCCATAAACTTTATTTTTGAGCATATTTTGAATTTTATTTTGAAGCACTTTGCCATCTTCTTTTCTCCCTTTTTGTTTCTATACATTTGATCACCAAACTTTGTACCATAATCTATACATATGCTCATTAAAAGATTAGTCCGTTTTTAATTGTATTGACGCCAATCACCAAAATAAAATTAGATGACTAGATGCACCTTCAGTGACACCCTTAACTCTTATATCAGGTTTAATTATACTTCTTTGACGATATTGTAAGCGGTTTTATCTACGTGGACTGATAGGTACTTAGATATCATTTTTTTTTATTTTTTCTCTTCTTCTTCATCAACCTTTCCATGCCATTCAGGCAGAAGCGTCTGACTGTCGCCGCCCCGCTCGTGCCGGCACCGACGCCCGCCTGCCCGAGGGCCCCCAGCACCGCCAGGGCCCGCTCGTGCCCACCGCCGCGCCCCGCTTGGTCCTGTCGTGGCCGAGGCGGAGCTTTAAGCGGGCGTCCGAGTCCGAGTGCGTGCCGCCGCTGGGACCTGCTCACGCTCGTACCCGATGCACCTCTTTCGGCATGCGTGCGAGAGGTCGTCGACGTGCTCTTCTTCGCGGGGGCCGTGATCATGGCGTTGGCGTCGGGCCCGACGCAGCTGGTGGCGGGGCGCGCACTGGTGGGCCTTGGCGTGGGCACGGCGTCCATGGCTGTGCCGCTCTACATCTCCGAGGTCTCCCCCGCGCGTGTCCGCGGCGCGCTCATTAGCACCCTCGAATTCCTCATCACTGGCCCCCGACACCTAGAGGTGGATGCTTGGAGTCGCCGGCGTCCTTGCTGGCGTTCAGTTCGCGCTCCTGCTCTTCCTCCCCGAATCCCGTCGATGGCTCTAGAGAAAGGTGTTAGATCTTCTTTTTTGCGGCGAGCGGAGGAGGCCGAGGCGATTTTGCGGCGGGTATACTCGCCGGAGGAGGCGGACTAGGAGATCTCGGAGTTGAAGGACTCCGTCGCCGCCGAGCAGCACGACAGCGCGGGGAGCTCGCGTCCGACAGCTTCCTCGAGGACCTCCAAAACCGCGTCTCCATCCTTGCCTTCGACCCCGTCCACCCCTCCGCTGCCTCCTTCCGCGCGCTCCCCGCTCACTTCCTTTGACTCGAATGATGTCGAGCCCCGCCGCATCGGGAACGCCTCCATCGAAAGAGAAGAAAAGAGAAAAGGAGAAGAAAAAAAAGAGAAAATAAATAAATAACATGGCACGTGATGTGTGAGACCCACTATATCATATCAGATAAAACCATTATCTGAAATCGTCAGGGAAGAAGAATTAAATCAGATACAAGAATTAAGGGTATCAGATATTCGATTTTATAGATATGGAGACAAACTATTCTATCCCATATAATTGAGGGAGCTAAATAAAACTTTTCTCATGCTCTCAGGCTGCCAAGGCCCATGGACCCATCAAGCGCGGCAGAGATTTTGCCTTTCGGCCCGGCCTGGGCGTTTCTGAGCCGAACCGACGCCTTAGCCTGGTTGCAACGAAGGCCTAAGATCCATCATCAAGCAATAAACCGCGCGCTCGCCGAGAGGGCGGGCGGGGCTCAGATC
The DNA here is from genome assembly GCA_030378355.1 of Eleusine indica. Taxonomy (NCBI): domain Eukaryota; kingdom Viridiplantae; phylum Streptophyta; class Magnoliopsida; order Poales; family Poaceae; genus Eleusine; species Eleusine indica. Next base: position 934,499 of record CM059502.1, on the reverse strand, counting down.
TAGGCGCCGCCGGCCTTGGTCCTCAGGCGCACGCACGGGACGCGTCTTCCCTCAGGCGCGAGGCCAGATCCAGGCGCGCCGGCTTCTCAGATAAGTGAGTTCCAGAAAAGCTTAAACAAACAGAGCCTATAGAAGCTTCGGGAGGGGGAGACTCGAGCATTCGTTTTTTTTTTCCTAAAATCACCGCACGAACCCAAAACCCAAATTCGCTTCTCTTTCCCCAATCGCAGCGGCGCCCACGGTTTTCTCCCCCGCCCTCGTCAGATCCGCTTGATTATTCTTCTTGTATTTGTATGGTGAACCCGTAAGAGTTCTTCGATTCTCCGGTTGCGAGTGCTCCATCTAATTTGTTTCCCGCGATTTCTGTTTGGGGTTCATCGGTTTCAGGCGCGCCTCCATGGCGACGGCGGCGCTCGTGGTGACGGACGAGGTGGCGCTGCCCATCCGGGCGGTGGGGGATTTGGCGGCTGCCGCCGAGGTCCCGAGGGAGGAGGTGGCTGTCATCACCCAGTGCGAGGCGCTTGGTGAGTGAGCCTCGTTTCCTCTTGTTCCTTTCCTGTTGTGCATGACAGCATGAGTACAGATACCAGTCGATTTGTTTTCCTATCTAGTTCAAACAGCGGCCCGTGTTAATGGACACTCGATTCTTAGGATTTTGTTGTTTAATTTGGAATTACAGGGCAATCCTCAGATATGCCTGTCGTGTTGAATTTCTTTGTACATGGTGCCTCTTGAATATGCTAATTGCTAAGAACAACTTCACAAGTGTTATATTCTGTCTTTCTATCCATCATCCATACACGAAGGAAGATAGGAAAAGAACAGGATGTAGAGAACAAATATAGGATAAGAATAACGTCTGTTTTATTTATTTATTTACAAATTCGCCGGATGATATCTGAATTAATGTATCAAGTAACACTATTCACAATGTAGTTGAGCCGGTGTCTGTTAATTTGTGCAAACAAAACGAGTATTTCTAATTCTGGGAGCCTATTAGACTCTTATGTTGATGAATTTCAGGTTGGTGTTAATGTGTCGTGCTTCAGTGTCATATCTTTGTTTGTTCTTTGATTTATCATCATATCCTGTCATCTAACTGTTTTTAGTGACATAATCAGGTGGTAAGTTGCCTTTCGATGACGCATCAGTTGGTGCTGTTCTTGCGGTCATTAAAAATGTGGAAAGCCTGAGGGACCAGCTAGTTTCTGAAATTGGCCGTGTCTTGAAAGCCGGGGGAAGGGTACTGATTCAGAACTCCGCAACCTCCTCCGGCCAGAAGGTAACTCAACTGAAGTAGTCTTCCTTGCATCTTCTCTAGAACTGTTAATATAGTATTTTTCTAATTCTTATTGTTCCTATGTGTCAGCCAAATACTGACATTGAGCGCAAGCTACTGATGGGTGGATTTGTTGAAGTCCAAGCTTCTGCTGCAAGCGCACAGGATAATGTGCAATCAGTTACGGTGAGTTGCCTGGGTTCATGCTGTTATAGTGTGTTAATGGTGTTGTGCAGGCCTTAGTTCTGGTGCTGACTTGAACTACTTGCAGGTTAAGGCAAAGAAGGCATCCTGGAGCATGGGTTCTTCTTTCCCCCTTAAGAAATCTACAAAGGCTTTGCCGAAGATTCAAATTGATGATGACTCTGAACTGATCGATGAAGATAGCCTCTTGACTGAGGAGGACCTGAAGAAACCACAACTTCCAGTTGGTAGGGTCATAAAACCTATTTATATCTGAATTTAGATCCTAAAGGTTTACAATTGCAGTTCTGTACAGAATTATATCTGGATTTAGATCCTAAAGGTTTTTATTGCCCATATTTCACCAGTTGGAGACTGTGAAGTTGGAGCAACAAGGAAGGCATGCAAGAACTGCAGTTGTGGCAGGGCCGAGGCTGAGCAGAAGGTGGAGAAGCTAGAGCTCACTGAAGAGCAGATCAATAACCCTCAGTCAGCCTGTGGCAGTGTAAGTATTGTGCCCTACAGTGGTGCTGATGCTCTCTTGTGAATAATCTATTGTTGTTGCCTACGTGCAATTTTTTTTAATGATATTTCATTTACTCTATGCAAACAACAATTGCAGTGTGGATTGGGTGATGCGTTTCGATGTGGTACCTGTCCATACAGAGGCCTCCCGCCATTCAAGCCCGGCGAGAAGGTACTGTCTTTGTTTTTCCTCTCAAAATTTGATGCTCTGAGGATATCTAGATTATGAGTGTTGGTTCCAGATGCTCACTGTATTCCTTCTCCGTTGGCAGGTTTCCTTGTCTAGCAACTTCCTTACCGCTGACATATGATGGTAGATGGTGGGAAAATAGAAATTGCCATTTTGGATTGTTTATTACTAGTTGTGACAGCACTTGTTCCAGAAATATGAGTGATTATGAAAGCAAAACTATTGTGTTTGAAGGAGTACCAGTTTAGCTTATCCGTGTGTAACTCTGCCTATGATCTCGTTGGGAATATATTGTTTGGTAGACTACAGTGGACGCTGATGCATATATTTTCTCTGTCGAGGGATATCATGATGGACCATGTAACAAAAAATTTGTTGTGAAATGACACTATTCGTGAAATGGACCATCTCGGGGGATATTTTTTCTCGTTGTGACATGCAAGTTCGATTCCACCTTGGTGATTTCAGTTTCTGTTACACTTCATCTATTTTTGAAATGATGACGTTCAGACAGGATGAGCCAATTGTTTTTCAGTTCAATCGGCCGGTCAGAACGACAGGAATTAAGGAACAGAGGGAGTACATTCTAAGCTCAAAAGTATAGAGTCGCTTGCTTAGGCAAAAAATTGTTTAACGACTGTTTAGTATGTAAAGTGAACAAATTCTGTCGCTTGCTTAGGCAAAAAATTGTTTAACGACTGTTTAGTCTGTAAAGTGAACAAATTCTGACCCTGCCGGGTTCAGATTCGAGCTTTAACTGGAGCTTCTTTCGCGCTCCTCGTCAGTTTGGCGTGCGATTTGTTTCTTTAGCCCCATGACGTTGTTGCTGAGTATCAACTATCAACTACAACAAAGTTGAATGCATTTTAGGGAGAAGTCATCACTCATGGTGAGGCAGGCTCTACTTAACGACTTTGATCTCACATCAGCTGGAAATATACGGTGTGTGCGGACTGCTGAAACACACATAAGCGAGAAATCTCTTTTATTTTCTGAAAGATCAGCTGAAAATCTGGTCGTTGAGCTGAAAAAACTACTATCTCTGAATTTTAGAGGATACTCGGGTTTTGGATGTCCTTCGGTCATGTATCCAATCTATAGTTGCTCAGCACACGAGTAATGGAAATTCGTTTTCATTAGAAAATTGTGATGTACATATATTTAAAAGCTCAGAAATTGTGATAAGTTTATAATTCGTGCTGTCATGTATCCAATTGCAGAGTTAGTCTTTTTAGTTATAATCCTGGTCCGCCGCTGGTTGTAGGAATCGCCGACCTTGTTTTGTTGTATGTGGACTGGGGAGCGCGTCCTTTGTTTGAATTGTCTTTGTGTAATATACCTTCCTTGTGGGCCTTTACGTAAAAACAGACGATGTGCGGAAGGTTTCGCAGCAATGGAGATGCTACCACCAGCGACCAGCGGGTGATTTTTCCCAGAACAGGCCCCGTCTTCAGCCCTCTTCTCTCCCGTTGACCCTGTCTCGCTCTCTCTCGGCTTTCCTTTCCTGGCGGCGACGACCCGGCGAGAGGCGACGCCCTTCGCCATGTCTTCGCCTGGCACTTCGTCGGCGACGAGCACCCACCAGGTATGCCCGCCCCTTCTCTTCCCTGAGCACCCCCTACCCTAATGGAAGCTATTTGTATGCGGATCTAGCCGAATTAGAAGTTTATCTGGTTTAGTCCAGTTTGTTGTTCCCCTCTGACCTCTAATTAGGGTAAATATGCAGACATGCTGTATATTTTTAGAGAAACGAGCAAATATGCAGTTAGTTAGCGATTCAGTGAATTAACTGGATGTCAGTCGGAAACTTGCAATACATAAATCCAGCAACTTCATTTTCTGATGCTGTCATCATCTACTGAATTTCCTGATGCCCTTATACATGATGTACTGATTTTTTTTAAGGCAAATACATGATGTACTAAAATGGGTATCATATAGTTTGCCACGAGCACTAAAGCCTGTGGACAGAAACCGATGGAAAAAAAATAGCGTCCTGTATAAATTTATGCTTTGCCTCACGTGCAAGTATGATGCACCATTTATGTTTTGTGGACTACATGATAAACTCAAAACAAGAGTGTCAAGTCTGACTAATATAGCGAGCCAATAAATGGTACAATAAGAGTAAATTACTGCGGATTTCTTATGTGCAACATTTTGCTAATTGGTGTCCCTTTCCTTTTTAGGTAGAGCAATGTGTCACATCGATACCTGAGGATCATGAGGCCACTTGTTGGGGCTGTGGTCTCCGCCTTGTTTTTGCAAGTTATGCACCTGTCTTTAAGTGTGGCTGGTGCGGAGCGATTACACAAAGCAACCAAACTACAAGAAAATCTGATAGTGTATGCTTTTCTCACTGGAGGCGTTTCCGGGACAGGTTCTTTGTGACGGTGCTCGCCCTCTTTATGCTCTTCATTATATGTAGGTTCATTGTCTCTTGCCGTCAGCTTCAGCTATAACTTTTCACAGCTTATCAGTGCGATTAATGCTACTTATATTTTTAATATGCTCCATATTGTTGCTTGTGGGTCAATAGCTTTTCCTTTTGTTTCACAGGTGGTGGGGTCTGGGCTGTATATCCTGTTATCTTCTCAATCAGCAATTTTTGGGGCATCTTTCACTGTATGCTAACAGCTCTTTTGGCTACATTTACCATCATGAGTTATTGTGTGGCCTCTTTCAAATCTGCTGGTGCACCAGCAAACACAAGGTGGGGCAGCTATCCCATGGTTGGGAAAGATGATCTTGAGAACTATACCTTTTGCATGTACTGTAGTAAACCAAAGCCCCCAAGGGCACATCACTGTCGATCTTGTAAAATGTGTGTGGTGGACATGGATCATCATTGCCCATTTGTAAGTCTGATAACTTATAATGTATCCATGTCTTTTTGCATTCAGTTGCATCATTATTATATTGATAAGGAAATTTGACTTATTGTATTTTCTTCATGTGTTTGAATGCAGATTGGTAACTGTGTGGGAGCATCAAATCACAGAGCCTTTATCAATTTTCTTATCTCAGTGGTCATTAGTTGTACCTATGTTGCAATAATGACCATATACTCAAGTTATCAAATTTGGCCCTCTGTTGATTTCCCAAATCTAGCATCATCTCACCATTCGATGAGTTCTACGAAAATATTAATGGAGATCATTACTAACTTAGCGAGCTCTGCGCTCTTCTTGTCTGCAAGGGGTATAGTTTTGGTATATCTAGCTTTTGCCAGTTTATCGGTAAATGCTGGTATAGCTGTTTTGCTGTGTCAACAGCTTCATTATATATATGAAGGAAATACATATCTTGACCGTTTAAATTCGGTGAATGTCATGCATGGAGAGAGAGGGTTGCAAAACCTTGTTAGATTTTTCGGGTGCCCCTACCCAATTTCCAGAATTTTATTGCGATATTCAAACACTGGCAAGTTGCAGGACGATTCAGGCTCTAAAGTTCTTTAGAGGTATGAATCACATTTCTGCTTAATTTCTTATGTATTTTTGTGCATTTCATATGCCAATTTGAGAGAACCAGTTAAATTAGGGACTAGCATCTGTTTTCACTTTCTATCAGATGTGCAAGTTTATAAATTTCAGCTAGTTTTGTTTATTCCTGTACAGAATTACTATGTTTTATTACTATATAGATGCATAGTTGCCACTATTAGCTTGTCACAGTTAGCTATCGTTACAACTAAAGGAATCAACTTGTTACATCTATGCCTTGTTTTTATTTTATTTTTTATGGAATCAACTTGTTATTTCTATGCCTTATGAAGACTTTCCTTTATTTGTAGATGTGTTGCCATGCTGTATATCTGACCAAATGAGCCATCAGACTTGTTACACTTGTGTGGAAACTATTTGCAGTTAATACGATTTTGTATAGTAGTGTTGATTTTCAGACGACCAGTCGACCAACACCCATAACTAGTTTGGACAGCTGAAATTATTCAGAAACCAACATACATGACGAACCATTTGCTGCGGGAAGTATTAATTGTTCAGATGGATGTTTTTCTCACAATGATTTATGAGAACAGTTTCACCAGATGCGAGCAAACAATATGGCCAGCGTATTCACTGCCTGCAGAGAAAATTAAATTATTGATGATTTTGCAATATTTGAACTTCTGTGCATCTGATCTTGGCAGTGGTTTTGATTGATGCTATGATGTAGAAAAAAGCGTTTGGACCATGTCTCTTTGATGTTAATACAGTGACATGTATAGGAAAACAGCCCCGTAGCTGTCATTGTGCTTGAATTAACCATTGTAAATTGGTGGAATAACCATGCACATGTGTAATACATTGTTTACTTGCTATCCTGACAAAAAAAAAGTGCCCATGATAGGCAATTCAACTGGTTTTTGTGGAATGGTCGCCCAATATAAAGTTGCTCTCATGTCTTTTGGAACCATTTTAGCTGTATTTTTCTGTTCCTTGTGGCATTGCATGAATCCAGCAACTCCGCAATTCAAAATTCCATGTGATGCATGCATCAGTTTCCTTCATTATTCTGAATACGCAACAGAAAAGACGTAGCTGCATTGGTCATCTGTTCGTTTGATTGTTATATCAAAAAACTGCTTGTGACGGGTTGATTTTTTGTAGTGTTCTGCTTCGTTTGTAGCTGATGTCGGTGTTGAGTAACAACAGACAAATCTCATTACCTATCAAAGTTCTCCAGGCCCACCGCTCTCGTTTTGTCATGTAGAGTGTGGGGTCAGACACGGCTTTCCCGGAGTGGGTTCGAGGCCTGACAGCTTGTGGTCACCATCCGATCCTTATCCTACGGCTAGATGTGAATCTGGAGTGCAGCGAGCCTGGAAACACGGCCCCGCGAAACCGTGAAGTGCGGCACACGCGCCCCGAGCCCCCACACGTGCGGGCCGGACGGTTCCTTCCCGCGCGTTTCCCGGCTTCGGTTACGCAATCCACGGCGCGCAGCCATTGGCCTTTGCTCTATCTCTATTTAACCACACGCCTTAAACCCTTCGATCTCTGCTAGGGATTTGGAGATCAATTAGATCTTGCAGCTACGGTTTTTGCACTGTCTAATCTATGAATCAACTCAGCATCTAGAATGCTAGCGGAGAAAGGACGTGATCACGCTCTCCACAAGCTTTCTTGAACGACGGGTAAATGTAGGGTCTGTTTGGCAGGGCTTCGGCTTATCCTGAAAACGGCTTATTTAGTGGCTTATATGTGAAAACAGTTTTTTTTGGCTTATTTTGGCTTATCCTGTCAAAACAGCTTATCCTGTCAAACTGTAATTTCACGCCGATCATTCAAGAAAGTTTGAACACGGATCGCCTGACTTGAAGGCACCCGGGCATAGTCGCTGACGTATGGGATCGGGTCAGCAGTGGCCCCATATGTCAGTGTGTACTGTACGCATGCAGTACAAGTCAGGGGATCCTGGCGCAGAAAGTTCATGGAGACCATGGCGCGTCTTTGAACAGGAGAGATGGAATCAGTGGTCTTTCTTTCACGAGATTATTAACTGCAGGTATGTGTGCTCTTAATTTTAGTTCCTGCACATGCTCGCTTCGATCGCAAGCAAGATTGTTCCAATTGATTGGATGTCCTTGCATGCCCCGTTGTCCCCGGAACGCCTTCATCAGAGGAACACATGACGGATCTCCCCGTCTAGACCCTCTTGCCCCATGAGATTATCTTCTCTGTCTCTGCAGCCACATGGCATGTGCTAGTTCCACCTCTCATCTGTTTCCTTGCAACTTGCAAAATTCTGATGGATCCCTGCAAAGTAGTACTAACAACTACATTATGGAGGGGCACAGGGTGATTCCGTACATACTTAAAGTTTAATCATACTTGTATAATAGAATTTTGCTTTGGTTCAGTACACGACGCTCCACATGTCAGCGTGATGCGTATACACCCCACACACACAAATTTGTAACTAGACTCGCAAGCAGGGTCAACAGATAAATGCAAAACAAAAGCCGGCCTCAATGGGTGGACAGACGAGAAGGTCGGGAGGAAGAAGAACAGGCAAGCTGGTCCTAGGCATGTTGCCATGTGATCGCCGCGCTGCACTGCCTCGGCACTCACCAACATCAACGCGGCAGGGTGCAAATTATACTATACTGCTCTACTGCGTCCTTCTTACAGAAGAGCAGCTTGTAACGACAAGCCAGCGGTATCATTCCATGCTATATCATATCAATGGTTAAATTCGAGATAGTTCTTGAACGGAATAGTTTAGTTAGCGATTGAAGTAGTTGCAGAGGAATGTAGCGACAGTTCTCTGCATCTCTATAGTTTCATGCGATGTGAATCGCTTGTGGATGGCTCGCGCTGCCCAGGAAGAGAGGACGACGCCACCTTGTCTTTACAGCTCAAAGATTCACAAATGGCACATGCCCTCCTCCTGGCTGGCTGGATTGGCTTACACACCCTCCAGAGGAGAGAGAGGGAGGGAGAAACCGAGAATAAACAATAATGCTGGCTGCCAATCGGCTTCAGATCCAACAGAAATCCGCTTTGCGATCAGTACCGTGAATTCACGTTGCTCACTCGCTCGTACGACTGCCGGCGGGGCTGGGGCCAATGGATCTCTCTGCCCATTTTTCACCTTTCATGCGTGTTTGCCCCCTCCTCTTGTGCCTGCAGGCTGGTGAAGGTCAATAAACTGTTCCATGTCTTTGTTTGGTTGCTGCTCGTCGTTGCTGTGCTCTGGGCTTTCAATTAAATGGCCATGCTACTGCTCAGCTGTTGTTGCCGTGCACTTGCCGTCAGGTTGGAACCTGCCTGTCACTGTAAGTAACTCCGCTTTGGGTTTTTTTTATAGGCAAACAGACATACAGAACAGGTAACTTATTGAGGACCACTACATGCTAACCAAGCTCGTAGACAAGATCAGAAATGGACATGTAACTTCATGCGTTACAAGCTACTATGTCTTGCATCGATCGTCGCTTGATTTGCCATCAGAAGTACAGTAGCCTCACTAGCGCTTTTTTTTTTGGGGGGGGGGGGGGGGGTAGCATCAGGTGACCTGCCTGTGCCAATTGCCATCATTCACCTCTTTCTGCAGCGACAATGATATCCTTACGAGCTTTGTTAATCATTCGGCGAATGTTGCATGGTTGGCGTCATATGGTCATGATGGTGACTGCCACAAGGAGCTGCTGGTGTGCCACATCAGGTATTCACCAGAGTTGATGACAACAACAGCAGATTAACATTGTACTTCAACTTGTAGGGGGAAATCTGTTTATACAGTGACTTGAGACCAGAAATTTCCCCCTCGTAGAACAGGGCATGTCCATTTCGCTGACAGTACATGCATGTGGTCCAGATCTTCTTTAAATTTAGCGCATGGTACAAACGCTTGCATCAACCCAAGGTTATAACTATTCTGGTCCTGCCGGTTATTGTAATTGGCTTATTAGCCTGTCACTGAAGGTGGAGAGGGATTATGCAGGAAACACATGGCCATGACAAAGAAAGTGAGGACAGGAGCAATTGAAGATGGTTAGAAAAATTCAGAGCGCATTGTCCGATAGCTAGCTGAGGGATGAGAGGCCGAGCACATGGACGTCGTTGGCCACTAAGGCGCACGACAAGGTTGTTGTTTTTTACATACATGCTGGACAACTGGAACAACCGAACAAGGGCGCTTTTTAATTGCTTTTGGAAGAATGGAAGGAGCATATGTGCCTTCCTGCCTCTGTGCTCTGCGAGCTCGTGTCGTGGTTGGTGGTCGATCGATCTCTGCTGATCTGTTTCAGTTTCGCAAGTGACAGCAGCTGGTAACTGTGTTCTTCAACAGTTCTTGAAGTCACCGCCAGTTCTTACATAGATTCATCTCGCAAGTTCGGGCAATGTGCGCAAAGCATGGGTGAGTGCACGGATAAAGAGGCGGATTAATTTGGCATGACGAGATCACATCTTGCGTCGCGCGGAAGATAAGCAGCAGCATGTGTGGAGTGTCGTGGACGACTCCGGCTGACTGGCAGTGAGGCCGTCCATGCACGAACATCACGCCCGAGTCCTGACTGAAGTCCCTGATACGCTCTGAGGCAGAGGCGGAATTAACGCCGCTGAGAGACTGAGAGAGCCTCGCATCGCATTCATCTCGTCTGGCCCCAATTCATGGCTAGAGCCGAGACCCTTGAGAGAGGGCGCTTATGCTTTGCTTTACCAACGCGCGCGGCCAGCAAGATCTCTAGACTACACCACCAGACTAGCGTAGCCTTGCAGCGAGGATGAAAAGCTGGACCAGGGAGATTTTAATCCGAGCTGGCCTGCTCTAACCCTGTCCGGAATCCTCGCCTAAACCATAGGTCTCGTGAAAGTGGTCATACTCATACAGAAGTGGTAGGTGTGTGATCGATCGATCGGTAGATGCAGCTTCTGCAGATCGAACTATACGAGGATAAAAGTTTTGGTAATAAAACGAGATGAAAACAATGTGGTGCGGTGGCTCGGGGTGCCGGCAGGCGCACGGAAAAGGAGGGGAGCCCATTCGGACAGTGAGGCTACCCCGGGCTACGGCATCGTACCGGCCCGTGCCTCTGCAGCTGCCTCATCTGCCTCTGCCACCACCCGCCCGGTTGGTTACTTCCTTCCCCCAGCTATTTATATCCCCTTCGCCTCTGTGGGCCGTTGCTCTCACTCCAAAGGAACTCACTCTTTCTTTCTTTCTTTCTTTCTTTCTACCCCCATCTCGCTCAACCACCTCCAAAGCTCTCTCCTTTTTTCTGTTTCTTCTCTTCTTCCGGCGCTTGCTGCTGGTGTGGATGAGCCGAGAATTTCGCCGGCCGGACTAGCCAAAGGAAAGATGTGCGGGCATGCTTTCCACAGGCTTTCTTGAACTGTGAACTCGTGGGGGTACGTGAGATGGACGCGCTGGCCTCTCCTGCTGACCTCGCAGCAAGCAATTCTCCGTGAATTGCTCACGCTTTGGTCGTCTCTACCTGTTGATGGTTCAAGAAAGCCCATGGAAACCATGACGCGCCTTGTGTGTTTTCGCTCCTAGCATGGAGAATTCTCAATTCTGCTTCTGTGGGGTGCCTGATTGGGGGTAGTTTCTGTGTTTTTCTGTTCTGAATTATGGTGTTTTTTGGGTCACTGGTGGGTAATTCTGGGAGAATTCAGATAATTCGCAAGGTACTAGTGCTTGAATTGTCAATTCTCTGGTGTGGGGATGATAATTGCAATGATTCTTGTCTTCTGTGGTTCGAGAGTGTCTTTGCGACCATTATCAGACTTTAATTTTGTTGAATTCAGGCTTACGGTCCTTCTTGCCTTCTGAATTTCGTTTTCTCTGACGCTTCCTCAGATGCAATTCAGTGAAGATTTCGTTGCTTGGTGTGTTTCCTTATCTGGATCTTGCACTTCATAGTTTTCTGTGTTCCAACCTAGCACAATTGCTCTCGTGTTTGAGACTTATGAGCTGAATTCTGCCTTTTTTTTTAGGTCCCAAACTTTTTCTTGTGATGATTTTTTATTCTTGTGATAATTTTGCTCGGTACTTCACTATATATGGGAAATTCAGAACAGGTTCTTAGTCTGAAGGAACACTTGATGGGGCGCGACAGCCATCTGTAATTCAGCATGTCAGAGCAGTGCAGACAAGTTTTGATGGAGCAACGGTGTGGGGAATACGTCTCACATGAAGAATTCAGATCACAATCCGCCTCACCACAAGGTTTGATTTTCACTGGAGCAATCTTGAGATTTTTTTTTTCCTCACATGCAATTCGATGAGGAAGTCAGGCCTGAATCGTACTGACGGTTTTCAGAGCACATACATAATTCATGTCTCCAGAGGACAATTCAGCATCTCCTGTGCCTTACAATTGTCATGTTCAAAATTCAAAACTAGACATCCCCCAACCCCACTGGATCTGTGTTTGCCGTAATCTGAACCTGACAGCCCGTACTTGTACCATTTAGAAGAACACAACTGGAACTGAAATTACAATTTGTTTCTCTGAACAGAAAAGCCTGGGGGTCTGGACAATTCCGCTTTCAGCAACTTGAAAATTTGGCATAAGCCACGCATGGTTTACAATTACTAATAAATATAATCACCGCCGCGTTTACACCAAATGAAAACCCTATATGTGAGTGACAGTCACAGCAACTCGGGCCCCGGGGAGAGAAACAGAAAACAAACAGAGCTGCTTTTGCCTGTGGTTTTTGCCCAGGTGATCAGTGCGGCGCATTACAGCATCCCCGTTACAGTTTGCGCTTGCGAAGACGCCGCCATGCTTCAGTTTCATTCCGCGCCTGAAGAAAAATAAATAAAAGGGGGGAAGGGAAGCAGCGTGGGTGAATGGTGTGTTTTGTTGTGCTGTGCTGTCCACGACAGGCAGGTGGAAATCACGCCTTCTGCAGAAAGAGATCTGATGGAGCAAAAGCAGCAAAAGGTCGGCACATCCCAAAAGCTAAAATAATCCCCACATAAAGCCATGCGATTCCCCCCAACAAACCATGAAATCACGCCCATCTGTTTTTATGCGATTTGTGACCACGAACGGCAGTGCAGGACTGCAAATGCAACAAACTGATCCGGACCGGACCTCCTGCTCTGAAAGCGAGGGAATTTCCCACGCTCTCCGAGGACAAAAGTGAAGGTGCATTGCAGAGCTGGGATACAGCATGGGTGTTTTAACTTTGCATGGGGATGGAGATGAAGATTGGCATCCACTACTAGTACTCGACTGATGGATCAATCAGCACAGCAGTGGTGATCTGCATCAGTGCATGCAGGGTGATTTGTGAAGGATTGAGAGTGAGAGTTATATGGATCACATGATTCGCAATGATGGGATGGGGGTGACCCACTGTGTGCTGTGCAGATCCAGACCCTTCCTGCCACGGAGGGGACCAACCAGATCCCCCACAGGGCATATGAGATATTCGTCTCTGAGTCGCTGTATATATTATCCTACCAACCTGCACTGCACACACATGAACCCTATACAAGCTACTACTACTGGTAGAAAAGTTACAGGCAGCTCAATGAAGGAAAGGAAAGGAAGAAGCAATGCAACAACCAGCGATGCGTGGGGTGGATTCAGTCAGATTGCATGTGTGCAGCCGAAAAGGTATAAAAATAATAAAAAAAAAGGGCAGTGCAGATGTTCAGAGTTTCCTTCACCTCCCCAAATTCAGAAGTGGTACTAGTTACTGCTGGGGTTCCTAGTAGCTATTTATGTTGATGTCCTGGTGTGTTTGACACATTGAAGAAGGCATCTGATTCTAAAGCGAACAAGACACGATGGAGGAGGTCCTACCTACGGTACTAGAGTAGTAGTAGTACGTGTCTTGTTCTCTTGTTGCTCGCTCACTCAGCAGTCAGTGAGCAGCAGCTTGTCGATCCGGGTAGCTAGGAAGGAAGTAGAGTAGCTAGGAGGAGTGCGCGCGGAGGAATTGGTCCACCTTGATGTTGTTTGCGCGCGAGAGGAACTTCATGCAGATGGGCGGCTTGATCCCGGCGAGCGCCAGCACGGACTGCGGCAGCGTCCATATCCCGTCGCCGCAGATGAGCCCCGACGCGACCGGCGGCGCGAACGCCTTGGCCCTGGCCGGGTCCAGCCGGTCCCACGTGAACCGGATCAGGCTTCCGATGCACATGTCGATGCCGAAGTAGGGCCCGAGGTAGAACGGGATGGCCATGGCCATCGGCAGCGGGATGTATGCCGCGGCCCTGGGCCCGGCTAGGTCGCGGGCCAGGTTGATGAGGATGGCGCCCACGAAGAAGGCGATGCAGAGGTCGAGGCAGTGGCGCGGCAGCGAGCCCAGCCCTTGCACGCCCAGGATGGCCATGTTCCGGTACACGAGCGCGTTGGGCGACGGGTACTCCGACCCGGGCATGCCGATGTCCGGAAACGCGTTGTAGAAGAGCCAGAAGACGGAGGGGGCGATGACGCAGCCCATGGCGGTGCCGATCACCTGCTTGCATATATTGGTGGCTTCAGAATCCCTTGTTTTCCTTCCCCAGGAAAAGAAGAAGAAAATGACAGACCTGGCTGACGAACATGGATCGCGGCGAGGCGAGCGTCATGTACCCCGTCTTGAAGTCCTGTGTGAGGTCGGAGGCCGTGGAGACGATGCCGATCATGACGCCGCATGCCGCCAGGCCGGCGATCATGCCGCCCTCCGACGCGCCGGCCCACGCGCCGACCGTGAAGATGGCGAGCTTGCCGTAGGTGGTGGCGAGCGACCAGTCGGTGAGCCCGCAGCCGTAGGCGTTGCAGAAGGCCAGCACGGGCGCGATCACGTACGAGGCCGCCACGTGGTACCACCGCAGCTGGTGGAAGATGCGGGGCACCGTGGCCACCGACACCACCGCGATGACAAGGTACGCGGCCACCGCCAGCTTCGTCGGGATCTGGTCCTTGAGAAACAGCTCAGACCGACGCTGGTCGTCGAACGTCTCCTCCTCTTGACCCTGATGGTGATTACTGGAGGAGACCGGCAGCGTCGCCTCCGACATCATCCCGCGCACCTGCATCACCAGCGCCGCCACCGTCTTGCTCATCACCTTGAGGAAATTGTACAGCCCGTCGCCCAGGATCAGCGCGATGGAGATGAACACGCGGTAGCCCACGATGCCGCGGAGGCTGCTCGGCTTCAGCTCCGCCGAGTACCAGTCGCCCTTCTTCCGCTCGATCAGAGGCCACATGATGCCCCACGAGATGACGCCGCCCAGCAGCACCGACAGGTTCACCAGGTACGGGCAGATCATCCCCACGCCAACGTATGTCGCCGAGAAGTCGAAGAAGAACCTGGTCACTCATTCATGATCGTCCACTCGGTTCTTGTTTTTGTTTTTTCATTCTTGAGACTCGAGAGACTGAAACAATATAATTCTTCTTCATTACCTTTGCTTGTACGCCTGGAGTCCCATCGTCGGAAACGACATGAAACCGCAGCCTTCACCGCCAGTGTAGAACCACTGGAAGAAGCCCCAGCTGAAGCTCGTCATGAAAAATTTCCCCAGTGTCTTCACCTGTCTCCTGCACCAACGAATTCATTCACCTGTCTCCTGCACGATAGAGAGATGCATTGTGTCTGTACAAGTACTCATCACATAAACAATTAATGTCTGTACTTGGCAAGCTTGGCTCCCTGAGGAGTGTGGAAGCTGTTGATCAGGTGCGCAGTCGCAGTGCCACTCGGGTACACGAGCTTGTAATCGATGATCATTATCTGAACCAATAAAACAATGCATCATCAACATGCAGGATCATACATGATTTCTCGGGTATATAAATCATTCGTACCTTCCTGAGGGGTACAACAGAGAAGAGCCCGAGGAAGCTGACGATGTAGAGGAACCCAATCATCCAGCCCAATCCGGGGTTCTTGATGTTCTGCGCCTCCCTGGTCTCTCCCGACTGATCGCTGATCCTGTCGCTCATCGCGAAAATGTAGCTTCCAAACCCGCCTGTCGAATACAATGGATGGATCAGCAAGTAGGAGATTCGACCACTGAAGCAGAGTATGCAAAGGAGTCGGGGGCATTTAGTTGTTGGGGTCTTGGAGATGGAAGAAAATTGTTTCAACTAAACAGGGCCTAAAGGAAAAAAAGGCCTAGGACATTGAAAGCCCACAAAGCCTATGCCATTTTATAGGCCTAAAATCAAGCCCAATAAGTACGCTTCCGCATCTGTGTTCCGTGGGGGGGGAACTCGGGAAGAAGCTAGCAAGAACTGCCGCGTCGAATTCCCATGAGAAATGGAGAATTTTGCTCAAAAAAAAAAAACAGAGAAATTGAGAATCCATGGATTGATATGCGGGCAAGATAATGAGGAAGGAATGAAATTGCTGGACAGTATATGTAAGGACGTACCGCTGAAGGCGATGCCGGAGCACGCGACAACGCAGGTCTGCACGACGGTGTTCTCCTGGCGCGTGAAGGGCTTGACGCTGGCGACGCCGGCCTTGTGGAGCAGCTTTGTCCACGACGTGAGGAGGAAGAAGCCGAGGAGGCCCGCGGAGACGTTGAGCGATGGGATGATCCCCGTGGTGAGGTTGAGCTTCATGACGATGACGCAGAACATGGCGCCAAGCAGCACGCTCACCGCCAGCGCCCGCACCGTCACCTGCTCCCGCCACCCGGGCACCACGCGCCCCTCGAACACGCGCTCCACTGACACCCCGGCCTCGTCCTCGTCCTCCTCCTCCTCTCGTCGCCTCCTCACCGCCATGGCCGATTCGATCGATCTCCCGGCGGCGATGATCCGACGACCGTGTGCCCTTCTCCCGCTCGGTGTGCTCGTACGAGTGGCTGTGTGAGAGCGCGGGTTTGAGGGATGGTGTGTGTTAAGAGTTCTACTAGACCCCGCGTGTCAGTGTGTGGTCGTCTCCAGTTCCCTCTCTCTGCGAGCGGTTTCGCCGGGCGGGTCACTTGGTCACTGGGCAAAATAAAAAGGACCGATGCATGCCTTGGGTGATCCGGTTCCCTCGGCCACTGTCTCGCGCTCGCATCGCATGCCTCTCCACCGTGGAGTAGAGTGTGGATGTAGCGCGCGCGGCGTGAGCAGTTAATTAAAGTTAAAAATTAAACTCAGAAACAACTTGAACCAAACAAGAATGAAGAAAACCCAATATATAGATCTTGCATGTATTACTTTAAGGGAGCTAGCGGTGCACATTGCATAGTTGCATTATTGTTCGCACGCACACAATACCAGACCAGTACATGAGAGTTCAGTTCAGCACCGGCGCAGGGCCAGAGCACGGTGGTCACGGGCACTTGGGGCGCCCGCCATGGGTGGTGATGTTGGCGTAGCATGGACACTGGTCTTGGTTCCCAGATGTTCCAGGCGGCACGCAGTCGCAGCGGGCGCAGCAAGAGCCGCACGCCCTCTTGCACAGGTTCTGCCGCGACGCCACGCGATCCCGCAGTCTGGCAACATCAAACAGCATCCAGTGAGACAGAGCACACTGGTCCTATACTGATTGATTAGTAGGAGTACTAATTAACAGCAAGATGTAAAAAGTGTGAAAAGGAAAGAGGACTTGCCGATGGAATTCACCATGGGAGATGGTGCAGGACTCCCTACAACCTGCATAGAAGCAGTGCCTTCCATCAGACTTCACGAAATCACACTCAATTCATCTTACTAGGAGTAGTATTTTACAGCGAATCGGACGAGCGATCTCTTACCTGCATCTGGTTGAGATCAACGGCGGCGTTGGTCTCAGTGGCAACCCCCAGAAGAAGCAGGAGAAGGAGAGCGACGCAGGCAACATGCGTCCGGCCGGACGAAACCGCCATGGCAGCAGCGCGCCTGCGCAAAACTACCTGGCACAAGCTACTGTGCAAACTGGATGGCAACTGCAGTCTGCAGGCAGATGCTTCAATTTGTTGGGTATGAGAGACTTACGGCCGGTGCAAGCATCCCGATAAATACAGGGCCTGTCCAGCCGTTCCCGTTCTTACGAGGTCAGAGGGTTGGAAAGGTGGCCTTTTCCCTGTTTTTGAGACGCCGGCCGGGGCTGCGCGACAAGTGTGTTTGGACGTTTGGGGTACGCATCGATGAGGAATGCGTTGGGACTGTTATCGCTTCGGCTTGGATCCATCCGACCAGGTACAGGGCATTCATGACGCTCTCTCGCTCACAGCCAGTCTGCCTTTTGACATTTTGCTGACCATGCGTGCACACCTTCTTCTCGTTCGTTGATCCTTTCTTTCGTTGCCGCTTTTACTGACCGTTGCAACTTACATTTACATGTTTTATGTGATTATATGTCACCCCTCCAATGACAAGATGGAGTATAATGTTATCAATGTCCCTTAATGACTTCATGTTGCTCAGGAATTTGTATTATCAGTTATAGAAGTTGATTGTAAACCCAATTACAGATTAATAAAGATTGACTTTCCTTGAAAAAAAATTCGGACTGATGGACTCTGTTATATATATATATATATATATATATATATATATATATATATATATATATATATATATATATATATATTTCTTATTTATCAACACCAATATATCCCTACGAAGCAGAACATCCTGCTAGCATGCACATATGCCCCGTGGAGGAAGACCCTACTACATCTTGCTGCTGTTTTTCTTGCCGGTGCGTTCCATCTCCTTGGCGATGTCCCGGAGCACGTCCTTCTGGACCTTGCCCGTGGACGTCCTAGGCAGATCGGCGCGGAAGACCACCGTCTTGGGCACCATGTAATGCGGCATCCGGGCCCGGCACCAGGCGATGACGTCTTCCCCGGTCGGAACCGCACGTGCTTCATCTTTTTTCAGAACGACGAAGGCGCAGGGCGTCTCGCCCCAGAACTCGTCGGGCTGCGCTACCACAGCCACCTCGCTCACCGCCGGGTGGCTGCATATCACGGATTCGACCTCGACGCTGCTAATGTTCTCCCCTCCGCTGATGATGATGTCCTTGGACCTGTCCCGGATCCTTTTTTTTTTTTTTTTTGAATAAACCTGTCCCGGATCTGAAAGGTACCCATCCGCCCGTGTAGAACCACCCGTACTTGTCGCGTACCACCGCCTTTGTGGCCTCGTCGTCGTTGAGACAACCCAGCATGACGCACGCCCCGCTCAGCACGATCTCGCCCATGGTGGCGCCATCGCGCGGCACGCTGCGTCCCGTGTCGGCGTCGACGACGTCCACGTCGGCCATTGTTCTCCAGAAGCCTCTCCTACGTTAACGTCGAAGGATCGGCGGGAGGGAACTGCTTCTCGTAGGGGTCTTCCATCGGGATGACGCGTGGGGCAGGGTGGTCTGCCGGGAGGAGCCGGAGCGCGTCGTGGAGGAGCTGGAGCGACGCCGGGTCGACGAAGACGAGCTTCGACCCGGAGTGTTTCAGCAGGACGGCCACCGTGCGCGCGTCGAGACGCGTGTTGATGTTGTTGAGCACGGCGCCGCTCATCGGCACGCCGAAATGCATCTCGTACATGGCCGGAACGTTGGGCGCGATCACGGACACCTGATATATATAGCCACATCAATTGATCAAGCTTTATTTTGAGATGCGAGTTCACTGATCTCGTTCTCTCTGGGGATCCTTGAAGAATGCAGCCTTTTGAATTTGAATATATAGGGAAGCTCGCCGTCTGCATTGCGTCGCGCCAGGTGTTCAGCGGCGTAGATGATGTGAGCCAAGTGTCATGCACAATAAAATTTTCAACCATGCATGGGCTGCTAGAGTTCATGCGAAACAACGTGGCCATACACCATGTTATTACGTTCATGAATGCACAGGTTACAAATTCCAGCCTATATAGATAGATATATGCTATCCGTAGCGCAGTCCCCGTTGACAATTAATGGTGACCGAGCACCATGGTAGTATACTCATGCATGCACAGATTACAAATTCCAGCCTATAAATAGATGCTATCTACTATCTCTTTTCTTTTATAGATTCTATCTCTATCTAAAAATATACTTATTTCTATGTTTGATCAAAGTCAAATGCTTTCTACTTTCACTGATAGTAACATATAATTCATGAAGTTTGAACTTATATAAATGATACTGTTAGATTTGTCGTGAAATTAGCTTACACCCTATTTGGATCTAATTTAGATTCTTAAAATCTGATTTTTATTTTTAAGATTTTAAAATCCAAATCCTAAATAAAATCAGGGTGGCGACACTTGGATACCGATCACGTTCTTAAAATTTGAAGAACAATGAGTCTTTTGGTTATAAAATCTGGCTCTAGCTGGGTATAATCAGATTATGAGATTATCAAAATCTGAGTTCTAGATTTTAGAATCTGATAAAAAATATGTCATGTTTGAAGAACTCACGTATTCTAAAATCTGGATACTTAAAATCTCAGTGGATCCAAACATGACTTTAATATAATACACAACTTGTATTTTTAAAATAATTTATTTTTATAGATAACATTTGTCAAATTTAAAAAGATTTTGACTTTGATCAAACCCATAATAAATACTTCTATCTGTAGCGTAGTCCTGTTGATGAAACAAAGACTATATATAACCTTTTTTTTTTGTCATTCTAAGCTGGTAGATACTAGTTGTTCATTAACCTAAAACTTGTGGCTAGCATCATCACTCGTCCAAAAAAAAAAGAGACCCAACCTAGAAGGACTAGGTGGTTTTCATTAAGGAGAGAAAAACGACCAGAAATAGGCATCCAAATTCGAGATAGTGGAAGCTCAGTTCCTAGCATCATCACTCGTCAGCTATGCGATTTTGATAAAAGCCCCGTTGTCACATGTTAAACTAAGCGGATCATGACCTTTCATATACTGCTATTAAGATATGTGAGAGCAACTCAAGCACCATGAAACAATGAGTAAATTCAATCCTGTTTCACGTGGAAAGTTCCTTTTTTTTTATTATCGGTTATGTTTACACACATTAGACATGAGGTAGTTATAAGCTGACAATCATCTCCTTGACACCAGCCAGTGCTGTTGGGAAAGAGAACCATAAGCATTTTGATTGTACCTACCCCGCAGAGTGGTAGAGGTACCAGCTGTTCGAAATCCGTTTCAATCCAACCACGTAGAGACGTATCGAAATCTCTTGATTTCTCAAGTCAATCTCAGTACGGAGTGGATAACAATTTGCAAGTTGCAGGACAAGGCAGTGAAGGCATCGTCCGAACTAACAACCACCTCCATCGTTTGATCGCCTGTGCCGACTCTTCTGATAATATTCTAGTCTTGTTTCATTTTGGGAATATGTTTTATCACGCTTCCATAAAGCGGAAGAAGAGATTAGGCCAGTCTCAATGCACTTTTTTATTGTACTCTTTCTAATACAGAGTTTTAAGTAAGTGAGTCATCATACTTTTATTAGAATGAAAAATCTCTCATATAAGATAAAAGTCTCTTTTCTCTTTCTTTATAATTAACTTGTCATGTCAGCAAAAATTACATATATGATATGATATTTAGTGTTTATAAAAAGGTGCATTAAGACTCACCTTACAAACTGTACACGAATGCGTCATTTCACGAGACCATGACCGACTTGACACAGACGCCAAGAGGCAAGCACACACCAAAAACGGACCTACCGAACTCACTACACTTGTACTACTGGTTGACTGAAACAGAAGGGACGATCAAGTACTAGCATTAATGCAACTGCCACCGCCTGTGATGAGATAACGAACTGACAGTCTCTTTTGCAGGGAATGTCATATATAACGCACACCAGACGACACCACCACCGCAGCGGCCGCATGCAGAGAGGAGTATCAATAAGCCCATCGTCGAAGCTGATTAGTTAGCTGAAGTACCCCGTGTGATCCAACCGCCCGCCATGCAGAGCACCGCCTCCCTGTGTCCGCTTTCACAATCAAGGTGAAATTTACTTGTATCTATGTTTGTAAAAGTAGCAATTATCAATGCTGTAAAGTTCAAACTTTCGCTTGGAGATTATTATGTGTTCTTCCCATACCTTAGTTTTGGTTTCAAAAGTTCAGTCTCGAGGAAGTGTTTTATCCTGACTTTTGATATCTTCAGAAACTTAGATAATCCATTTTTTTTTTCTTGGCTATATTTCAGTCCCAAGCTGAGCCTGAACAGAAGGGTTACTGGAGGCGTAGTATCCTGTAATTTTAAGCAGGGAAAGAGGAAGAAGGTGATCGCAGCCAGCCTGAGAAACCAACCTCCAGCATCAGCAGCTACGCTGGTGAGTTCGTCACCGTCCAGTCAAGTCAAGCCAAGCCTGAATGGCACGGGCAACCTGGGCCCGAATCCTGCCAACTCGTGCCCGCTGACGCCGCTGGGCTTCCTGGAACGCGCGGCCACCGTCTTCGGCGACTGCCCCTCTCTTGTCTACGACGACATCGTGTTCACCTGGTCCCAGACGTTCCGTCGCTGCCTCCGCCTCGCCTCCGCTCTCGTCTCCCTCGGCATCTCCCGCGGAGATATCGTAAGTCATTCTTTAGTAACTCTCTCTGTTTTAAAATTATTATCGTTATTTATTTTTTTCGTGAACTTTAACTATTTATTTTATTCAAAAAATTATCTTAAATATATAAAATTATTGATTATATTTTAAATTTATCTAGTAATAAAATTAATTATAAAAAAATATATGATAATTTTTAAAATCTTTTGAATAAAATGAATGATCAAAGATAAAAAAAAAGTCAATGACGATAATAATTTTGGAATGCAGGGAGTATTTGTTTGTTGTGGCGCATCTGGCGCATGACTAATGATCTTGACGATCTCGATCGAATTGAATTTAGGTGTCCGTGCTGTTGCCGAACGTGCCGGCCATGTACGAGATGCACTTCGGCGTGCCAATGAGCGGCGCGGTGCTCAACACCATCAACACCCGCCTCGACGCGCGCACGGTCGCAGTGCTATTGCAACACTCCGGGTCCAAGCTCGTCTTCGTCGACCAGACGACGCTCCAGCTCATCCGCGACGCATTCCGGCTCCTCCCGTCTGAACACCCGGCCCCACACGTGATCGTCGTCGAGGATCCTCACGACGCCCCACCTAACGCCGAGACCTTGACTCTGACGACGTACGAGCGCCTCCTCGAGACAGGCGACCCGGATTTCGAGTGGGTGCGTCCGGTCAGCGAGTGGGACCCGATCGTGCTGAACTACACCTCGGGCACGACGTCGTCGCCCAAGGGCGTGGTCCAGTGCCACCGCGCGACCTACCTGATCGCGCTGGACTGGCTCGTGGAATGGACGGTCCCCCCGCGGCCGACGTACCTGTGGACGCTGTCCATGTTCCACGGCAACGGGTGGTGCTTCCCGTGGGGGATGGCCGTGGTGGGCGGCGCCAACGTGTGCCTGACCCGGGTCACCGCCGCCACCGTCTACGCCGCCATCGCTCGCCACGGCGTGACCCACCTCTGCGGCGCGCCCGTGGTTCTCAACATGCTCGCCCACGCCTCCGACGCCGCGCGCAAGGCGCTCCCGCCGGGGAAGAAAGTGCAAGTCCTCACCGGCGGCGCCCCGCCGCCGGCGGCCGTCCTGCAACGCGTGGAGAAGCTCGGGTTCGAGGTGAGCCACGGGTACGGGCTCACCGAGACCGCGGCGCTCGTGGTGTCGTGCTCGTGGAAACCCGAGTGGGACGAGCTCCCAGAGTCGGAGCGCGCGCGGCTCAAGGCGCGGCAGGGCGTGCGCATACCGAGCCTGGCCGAGGTCGACGTCGTCGACGCGGAGACCGGGCGCAGCGTGCCCCGCGACGGCGTCACGACGGGCGAGATCGTGCTGCGCGGCGGGAGCGTCATGCTGGGTTACCTCCACGACGAGGAGGCCACCCGCGCGGCGATACGCGACGACGGGTGGTTCTACACGGGCGACGTGGGCGTGATGCACCCGGACGGGTACCTCGAGATCCGGGACCGGTCCAAGGACGTCATCATCAGTGCAGGAGAGAACATCAGCAGCGTCGAGGTCGAGTCGGTGTTGTATGGCCACCCGGCGGTGAACGAGGCGGCGGTGGTGGCGCGGCCCGACGAGTTGCGGGGCGAGGCGCCGTGCGCGTTCCTCAGCCTCAAGGACGGCGCGGCGGGGACGGTGACCGCGTCAGACATCATCGCGTGGTGCCGGGAACGCATGCCGCGGTACATGGCGCCCAGGACCGTCGTCTTCCGCGCCGAGCTGCCCAAGACGTCCACGGGTAAGATCCAAAAGTACGTGCTCCGGAACATCGCCAATGAAATGGGGCCTACCCGCAGGGGCACCACCACAACCACCAACGGCAGTGGCAGCAGCAAAATGTAAGGCTGCCTGTCATTCTCCCGGGATGTTGCACGCGTCCTCTTCTAATCTTGTGATTGGAAGGACAAAGGCACTAGATATTCAACGATAATGACCTCTCACATGATTCATCACATCCCATTTAATTTCAAGCATCATGTTCATGCTTATCGCATACACTTGATGAAGCCATAATTCAATACAGTACTCTGGTTTCCTATAATTTAATAATACAGGTTCAGCTTTTTTTATATACAAGGGGCACACTACCTTCATATCACTTTTTTTTTCGGGCATGCTATTTGTTTTTAAGTAAACTGCTCCTAATACCTCATCAATCTTATATTAAGGCTGGAGATGAAATATGGTTGGAGGGTACACGGAGCAAGGAAAAAAAATGGGGCATTTGCAAATCTGCCCTTATTTTCAAGACTAATTCTGATTTTGCACTTCTTTTTGAGACTTTGCAAAACTAGTTCTGTTTTACTCAAATTGTTACACAGTTGTACCTATTTTGATGGCAAAACTGTAATTTTTCCTATCAAAATAGGAGCAACTATGCAACAACTTAGATGCAAGCAGGTCTAATTTTGCAAAGTCTTAAAAAAAAGATCCAAAATTAAAATTAAGGTTCAAAGCAAGGGCACTCATGCAATTGTCCCCCAAAAAAAAAATACAATCCAACTCTAGTTGTGCATAGAGAATTATAGATTATGTGAACTTTTTTATATAAAAAAAGTATAGGAAACTTGATGCACTTTATGAATCCATAACTATTTGGTTATATCATAATAATACAGCTTCTATATATGTACTATTAACTCTATTGGCTTTTCAAGGAGGGTTGTTTCTTTGTTCAACATTCTCTTTCTTCTTCATTTTCCTTCCCACACCCCCTCCCCCTTTTAGTTATATGTTTCCAGGTGTATGTGGGAGGGGGGGGGGGGCTCAACCCCTTTGCCCCCACTCTAAATTCATCGTTCCTTAATCGACTACTTCTCCCTTCATGTTAAATAATTTGATGTTTTGGAGATGAGCATAATAACTAAGACTAATGGGCCAAAGCTTTGCAATCCTTCATTTTAGTTTTTTTAATTTATTTTAGCTAGTTTTCGAATGGTTCGCCTCATCATCTACATTCATAAGGCTCGAACAAACTATGATGTACTAGGTGTGTTCCCATGCTTGTTACGGGATCTAAAATTATACAAGATAGAAATTATTAATAGCTATCATGGATAAGTTAATATAGAATGATAGCTATTAGTTTTTAAGTGAACTATATAAGTATAGTATCAGGAATAATTGTATGAGTGTCCAGATGATTCGGATTTATATAGTCATGTTTGCGAGTGAACAAACATTTTTGGTGGTTACCACCAAGCTTTGTAATGAATTTGGTCTTCGGTGGATATGTTGGGGGTTCGTAGTTGATGAAAATCCCATGCTGAGTTAAAATAAAAAGTATTTGATGCCTCCATCTTGTTGCATATCACAACTAGGTATGCGCTCCAACTCAACCTCATACTTGCGTAAATATCAGACGTCCAACAAGCAACAGGTTGATGATCCTAGGCTCCTATCGCTCTTCGTGAAAAAGGCATGTTTAGTGCCACATTCGGTTCCTCCAAACGTAGTGGCGACAGCCAACTCCGTCTGGTGTCACCGGGTTTTGGGATTGGTAGCAAGGGCACGGACCGCTCTGAGCAACATACCGGGCCATAGACAGGAATCGTCAAAAGAAAATGAAATTTGCTAGCGGTGCAGAAAACAAATTCACTCTTCTTCCCAAATCCAAAGTCAATCGATACGGTTCGGCATATCAGAAAGCTTCGTCATAGCGGTCGACGGCGATGCAGCAAAACGGCCAAAGCATTGGTGCTACTTACAAAACATTGACTCTTGCCGTATTAAACGGTTCGTTACTACCACCGGCAGCTTACGGGCGGAGGCGCAAGAGCAGTAGAGTGAGGCACAATGCTCAGCGTGTAACTTGGACGGTATTATTGGTTCAGAGTGATCGTGACGAAAGAAGCACTATATATAGAGTGTGTTCTAAAACACAGACTGCACAATACACATAACTGAAGCAGATTCGATGGTAGGTCCGATGCGACCTCTCTTATGAGTCCGATTTGATTTCTCGTGCGGGTAGAACAACCAATTAATAAGTACTAGTAGAGATACCTCTGCACTAAAAACGGACGGGTTATTTGTGTTCCGCTCTGGTCTTTGTCTGTGCCTTGCTCCCTGACACCGCAGGGTAGGTTTATTTTTAATGTCGCTTTGAGATTCAAGCACCATGATAATAGATAATCAACTAAAATGTCAACAACACATATAATTAAGGGTATGTTTGACACGACTTATAGAATGACCTATGCAGTGGGTTATAGTGTGATAAGCTATAAGCTCTGTTAAACAGCTATTTTGCATAAGCACTTATTACAATAAGGTCTCATAAGTCATTTATCTTTTTTACTAGAATAGCAAAGTCAACAAACACTAGTTTTTTGAGCTTATGGACTATTCCTCCCTAGAATAAGCCATTTCAGAAATAGTATAAGCCATTTTACTAAACAGTTTGAGAGCTTATGATACAATAAGCCAAATAATCACTTTTCACAGATAAGCCAAAACATAAGCTATTTTCAACATAAGCATAAGTTATGTCAAACACACACTGGTACATGGGTCCTATACTGTTGACCACGTCATATTATCCCCACTTTCCTTATTATTGCTCTCCGGACATTGAGCACCATACCACAAGTAGAATAATCTATGGGATTTTTGTGATCACAAGTAGATTATGCTTATGCCATTTCCTTTGTACTTAAGCCTGCGCAAGCGCAAGATACCAAGCAGAGCCCATCCCCACCCAACTTGCCAAGAAAAATCACGTGATTCGCTACAACATGCGAGCCTGTTATATTATCACCACTTTCGTAATTATTGGCACGGAGCACTATAGTAGGACAACTAGAATCTTTATAATTTGATGGAGATGCATGCCATTTTGGCCGTACTTGAAGCCCGCGCAAGCTAACAACCAGAGCCCATCCTCACCCAACCTGTAAGAACGACGACGTGTTACATCTTGCTGCTGCTGCTGGCTCCCTTGCGTGTCGACCCCATCTCCTTGGCAAGGTTCCGGAGCACGTACTTCTGTATCTTACCGGTGGACGTCTTGGGCAGCTCGGCGCGGAACACCACGGTTTTGGGCACCATGTACCGCGGCATGCGGTCCCGGCTCCACGCGATAACATCGGCCGGGGTCACCGTGCCCGCTGCGTCCTGCTTGAGGCTCACGAACGCGCACGGCGTCTCGCCCCAGAACTCGTCGGGTCTCGCAACCACCGCCGCCTCGTTGACCGCCGGGTGGCCGTACAGCACGGACTCGACCTCGACGCTGCTGATGTTCTCGCCGCCGCTGATGATGACGTCCTTGGACCGGTCCCGGATCTCGAGGTACCCGTCCGGGTGCATCACGCCCACGTCGCCCGTGTAGAACCACCCGTTGTCGCGTACCGCCGCCCTGGTGGCCTCGTCGTCGTGGAGGTAACCCAGCATGACGCACCCGCCGCGCAGCACGATCTCGCCCATGGTGGACCCGTCGCGCGGCACGCTGCGTCCGGTCTCGCCGTCGACGACGTCGATCGCGGCCATGGCCGCCGTGCGCACGCCCTGCCGCGCCTTGAGCCTTGCGCGGTCCGTCGCGGGGAGCCTGTTCCACGCGCCCTTCCACGCGCAGGACACCACCAGCCCGGCCGTCTCGGTGAGCCCGTACCCGTGGCTCACCTCGAACCCGATCGCCTCCGCGCGCTGCAGGACGGCGGCCGGCGGCGGCGCGCCGGCCGTGAGGATGCGCACTTTTTTTCCAGCAGGGAGCGCGGCGTCGGAGGCGTTGGCCAGCATGTTGAGCACGACGGGCGCGCCGCAGAGGTGGGTCACGCCGTGGCGCGCGATGGCGGCGTACACGTCGCCGGCGTCCACGCGGCGGAGGCACACGCTGGTGCCGCCCACCACGGCCATCCCCCAGGGAAAGGTCCACCCGTTGGCGTGGAACATGGGCAGCGTCCATAGGTAGGTTGGTTGCGGCGGCACGGCCCAGTCGATGAGGGAGTCCACGGTCACAAGGAAGAGGCCGCGGTGGCAGTGGACCACGCCTTTCGGCGCCGACGTCGTGCCGGAGGTGTAGTTCAGGATCATCGGGTCCCACTCGCTCCTCGGTCGGATCCACACGAACTCCGGGTCGCCCTTCGTTTCCAGAAGCCGCTCGTACGTCAACATAGAGGCGTCGGCTGGAGGGAACTCCTCTTTCTCGTGGGTGTCCTCGACGAGGATGACGCGTGGGGCAGGGTGTCCCGGCGGGAGCAACCGGAGCGCGTCGCGGAGGAGCTGCAGCAACGCCGGGTCAACGAAGACGAGCTTTGAGCCGGAGTGTTTCAGCAAGACGGAGACCGTGCGCGCGTCGAGACGCGTGTTGATGTTGTTCAGCACGGCGCCGCTCATGGGCACGCCGAACTGCATCTCGTACATGGCCGGCACGTTGGGCAACAGCACGGACACCTTATCCAAATCAATAATCGATGGGACACCACGTCAGAGTCCGGTTCCCACTGCTTATGTGAGGAGCACAACAAACCAGAGCAAAAACAATTCCTCGAATTTAATTGACTGGGAAGAGAAGGGATGGTGTGCTTATTACGATGTCGCCGCGGGAGATGCCGAGCGAGACGAGCGCGGAGGCGAGGCGGAGGCATCGGCGGAGCGTCTGCGACCAAGTGAAGACGGTGTCGTTGTAGACGACGGAGGGGCAGTCGCCGAACACGGTGGCCGCGCGCTCCAGGAAGCCCAGCGGCGTCAGCGGGCACGAGTTCGCCGGGTTCGCGCCGAGCCTCTCCATGCCCGCGGCGAGGATATCCGGTGGAGGGACTTGACTGATTGATTGGGGACGACGGGGGAGCAGGTGAGGGACAGTGGCACGAAAGTTTATAGTAGTATCTTCAGTGAAGCCACCAGGCGCGTGCGTGGCTGCCGGCCGGTGCGCTGTCCTGCGAACCGGGCGACACGATGGGAATTCGATGGTCAAGATCGCGTGCGACTTGCGAGGTGCTCTGAATTCAACGGGTGGGGATCGACGAGGCAATAGCAAATGACGATGTCATGTATATTGTCTATTCTGTGAAATTTCTGACCGTAGGTTATAGTTTAAGCAAAAGCGAGTGGTCCTAGGATAAGCACAACTGACACGGGTGATATGATTCATTTCCATGGATCTGATCCGGAGTTTCTCACGCACGAGCTACAGCTTTACGTCTCCTGATTGTCCTCTGTGTTTTGTACCCAATCACTCATGATCGATGGTTGGTGACGCAGATAAGTTGGACGACGTCGACCTCGCGCGACGTCTCGATTTATACGATTATATCCGATATAAATACATGGAACAAGAGATGGGCCCTGCTTAAGATGAACGATCACTGATCCAAACACGGGGCAAAACATGTCTCGCGGTCGCCTACGGCTCCAGAGTTCCGTATTGGAACTGGGAAGACACTGCTTCAACTTTGTTTTTTTTTAAGATTACATAATACAATTCAGACACTTACAACGTACGCATACTCACCTCTATAAATACACGTATGTAAACCCTACCTCTATGAGCATCTTCGAAGACTGAGCCGGCAAATCCTCTAGATTGACGAAATCATCACTGACGCCTCGCCGTCGACGGGAGCGTTGCCTACCACTGAAAGCATAATGCCGTTAAATCCTAAAAAATTCACTCCAACTACAGCTGCATGCTATGCTAGCTGTGCTTTTTGCCAATGTCATCTTCTTCGGCCGTCCGAATCGATGTGGGTCCCAACACCGTCTCACTGTGCCGAGGGAGACTTTTTTTTTTAAATACTGTGCCGAGGGAGACTGGCTGACTAAAACGTGTGAACCTGAATATGCTGATGCGATTATATATGAACGGGCTTGTCAGCCAGTGTGCCCCCACTACTTACACGATTAGTTTCAAGGATCAATATTTGCCTGATTAATGGAAGAATTCGTGGACCCTTTTCTACAAACTGAAGCTTTAATTTTGAAGTTTTGCTAGCTTATTGACAGCTAACTGATTTTTTTTAACTTTTGTCTTAGTCAGATTAATTTTTTTTTGGTGTCTATCCATTTCCAGTTTCGATCTCCATAAAAGATGTGTTTTGCCTGAACAATTGGTGAATTCAACAAGGGAGAAATTTGTGAGTGTGCTCTAGGGACAATATTTTTTTCACCATTTCTAAAATATATTGATATATATGCTTTCCCCCCTTTCACCCCTTTTTGTTTGGTTATCTATTGTCCTTTTTCCACCTCGTCTTTTTGTCCTTCTTCTTCTTTATTTGTTTGTCATTAGAGAAGTGCTCTGTAGAGCTCTTTCTCAAAACTAACACGAATCTCAAAGCAGTTTGTTTAATTAAACCAAAACACCGGCTGACCAAAGTGTGTGGTTTGTGTATGTTGATGAAGAAATTTGCAAGAGGCCCTTTTTAATTACTCTATATGAACATACGAGACTGACTAATCTGCCGCTGCTATCTACCACTTAGTCTAAGGGATCAATATTCCCATGATTAGTTGAAGAACTTGTGGACTCTGTTCTTGAAATTGAAGCTTTTGCGTCTTTATTCAGATTCAGTCTACTCGTAGTCTCTATTTGTAGTAGAAAAAGGAACTGACATACGAGCCTAAGTTTAGAACTCCATTTTGAAAGTATGGGAGATCTAAGTGACATGATCAAATAAATTTAAGGACCAACTATACACCTTACTCTAAAAGAGAGTAAGAAAAGGACAATACAAGTGAACCTGCACGTGTTCTTAGCAGTGACCACGTGTCGTAGTACTCCACGCCGTTGGTGGTCCATGAGTTGCTCACCGTGTGCACGAACTCAAGTGAAGACCCTGATCAATCGGGAGGCAACAATAGAGATTTAATTAAATGTTACTAATCTGATCTTACTTTGTAATTATGTGTTACTAGTCCCTATGTACCGTGTGATTGTTTTGGTGACGTGTAGGTTGACGGGTTACTGTCGGCATCGTTAGGTTTAGATGCGAGATGTGCAAATGTATCATATGTGTGTGCGTTCCTGATGATGGTGGACTCGACACTGTGGTAATTGCATCGGGCCATCATGAAAATCAAACGTATACCCCTAATTATAGGTAATAGGTAGAGGACATGTATGTAAATTTGCTTGGTGTGGGCAAATGCCTCCTCCTACTCCTTCACACATAAGGGGTCATTGAATCACTTCCTCGATACCAATCACTTGGTATAGACCGACTCCACATAATAAAGATATCACCTGAAGAGATCTATGGAACATCGGCTCGTTTGTGTTTATTTATTCATTCACGTTTCCACTTTGATCCACTCGGAGAGGCTGTGCACTGGGTGTTCTTCGAACAATCACCCCCGAGCCACCTGCGACGAGTCCCTTAGTATTTGTTCTGGGCTCCTAACCATAACATCTACCTAGACTTCATTTTTAAAATATCTATCTAGTCGTCTATCTAGAAATTAAAGCTTTATTAATCCATGTTCCGGTTTCAAATGTAGTTATATGCACTCAAAGGGTGAGTGATATAGACGCTATGACAAATGATTTTCTGTTGTCCCTCCTAGTGGATGTATATCAGCAAAAGATAAAGAAAAGAAACACTTCACATGGAGAAGTTGAAAATCATCATTTCAGAATGCATGAAATATGAGTGTTGCATTTGACGCTCTTTGTTTTGGAAATAAACATGTGTTCAAACACGGAATGCACAACGTTATACTTGTTGCTCATTTTCAATCTTGAGGACGAGCAGCTCTAAGAACGATGTGTGTGTGTGTTGGGTGGGGGGGGGGGGGGGTGGCAGATGCTCCACATCAGAGAGAGTATGACTCATGACTTAGGTCAAGCGGTTCCAGTGTATGACGAACATTAGGTAATATCTACCTAAACTAGTCTAATTAGAAATTGCCTTCACGAACATGAGGTCATATCTACCTAGAGTAGTCTACTTAGAAATTATTAAAGCTTTAATCGAGGTCCAGTCTCAATGTTCATTTCTAACACACACAAAAAAGATGGTGGACATGTGGAATGATAGCTATATGCACCCGAACCAGGCACGGAAGGTAAGTGATAGAGACGATCTGACAAATGTGTTTTTGTCATCCCTTGTATGGAACACATCAGTAAAAGAGACATGTGTTTGCATTTGAGACTCTTTGTTTTGAAAATAAACATGTATTCATACAGAAATTAATCACACAATGTTCTACTACTTGGTGCTCATTTTCAATCTCGAAGGCAAAACATTGCACACTTATATTAATAAAGTAAAAAAATTAATAAGAAAAATATTACACTCTTAGTATTTGTTGTAGACTCCTAACCACAACATCTACCTAGACTTTATTTCCAAAATATCTACCTAGTCGTCTATCTAGAAATTAAAGCTTTTATTAATCCAGGTTCTGGTTTCAATCTCCGTCTCTAGCACACAAAAAAAGAGATCGATACGTGTATCTATATGCACTCAAATCACGCGGAGGGATGGAGGGTGAGTGATATAGACGCTATTACAAATAATTTTCTGTTGTCCCTCCTAGTGGGTGTATATCGGTGAAAGCGAAAGAAAAGAAACACTTCACATGGAGAAGTTCAAAATCATCATTCCAAAATGCTTGAAATATGAGTGTTCCATTTCTAACACACACAAAAAATATAGTGGACATAGGGAATGATAGCTATATGCACTGGAACATGTCTTGAAAATAAACATGTCTTGAAACAGAAATTGCACAACTTTCTACTAGCTGCTCATTTTCAATCTCCAAGGCAAAACATTACACACTTAATGAAGTAAAAAAAAAAAAAGATAGTACAAGTGGACCGGGAAAAGAAAAAGAAGCTCCGCCGGCCGGGCAGCTTTTTGTGTATATATAACGGAGATCGACTTAATTAAGCCGTCTTGTAGTCGACCACTGATATCTTGGCCGCCGGTCCGCCCTGGATGTAGACGACGGTGAACTGCTCGTCTGCGTTGAGCCTCTTGAGCCAGGAGGGGAACTCGTACATGTCCTTGGCGGGCGTGCTGGAGAGGCCGTAGATGGGGCCTGACAGCTGCTTAATGTGCAGCTTCAAGTAGGTGATGGGCTGCCCGCATTTGTTCTTGGCGGTGACGACGTGGCGGTAGTACTCGACGCCGTTGGTGGTCCACGAGTTGCTGACCGTGTGCACGAACTCAAGCGGAGACCCTGTGATCTTGGGAGATTGTTGTGGCGGCGGGCTATTAGTGTTGTCGTCGGCGTCGTTGGGTTCCGATGCGAGACGTGCGAAGACGCCGCAGATGGGCGCGTTCCCTGCGACGGTGGGCTCGGCGCGCTGGTAATTGCATCTGTCGTCGACGAAGGCGTCGTTGTCGTCCGGCCCGCCGACGATGGCGCCGTGGAGGACGTTGGGGTCGGGTCCCTTGCTGTTGTAGAACCTGTCGAATCCGTCCATGCAGCCGACGGGGTCCTTCATGGCGTAGACGGAAGGGATGGAGGCGCCGCGGTGGTGCACGTGCGTGGGGAAGCTGGTGCCGTACCCGACCATGTAGCTCATCCCCTTGGGGTTCTTGCCCAGCACGTAGTCCACCTGCGACTTGGCGAACTTGATGATCTCCTTGGGCTTGACCTCGCCGTCGGGGCACTTGAGCGTGCCGTGCGAGACGCCGAGGTAGTCGGCGTAGACGGTGAGGAGGAACGTGGCTGAGCTGACGTACTGCATGTTGTTCCAGTCGTCGAAGTAGAGGAGCCCGCCGGGTGTCACCTTGATGTTGTGGGCGTTGTTCTTCTGCAGGCAGGCGCAGAGGAAGAACTCGGCCTTGGCCTGGTACTGCTTGAGCGTGTCAACGGCGTACATGTTGTCGTTGTTGCCGCCGCCTTCGAAGAGCACCTTGGAGAGGAGCACCTGGAGCCCGGCGTACTTGTTGTCCCACGAGAACTGGAACACGGCCCAGCCGATGCCGCCGAATGCCTCCGCGTTCTGGGCGATGTACTGGAGGTAGTCGGCCTCGCCGGTGGCCTCGTAGAGCCACGCCGCCGACCAGAGGAGCTCGTCCTGGTACCCCGACGCCGACGGGTAGAACTTCTTGGCGCCCTTGACCTGGAGGGAGTCGTCGTACCGGCCCCGGAACGTGTCGGCGAAGGTGAAGAGCTGCCTCGCGTGGAGGAGGAGGAGGTCCGCGTACATGGAGTCGTAGGGTTTGAATGCCTTGGCAGCCGCGGCCAGTGCGGCGGCGGTCTCGCCGGCGACGTCGGAGCCCGGGTGCTGCGGGTCGATCTTGAACGCCGTTCGAGGAGTGGACATGTCCTCGGCGCGCTCCCAGCACAGGTGGTCGCTCTCGCCGTCACCCACCTGATGGAATCGAACCAGAGTGATAACTGACGAGTCAGAGAGAGACCGTGCAGTGTGGATTCGATCTATTTGGGCCTACACTACACAGAAGTACCTGGACCCAGAGTCCGTTGGGCTCTGTGTGGGCCTTGATGAAGTAGTTGGTGCCCCAGCGGATGGCGTCCAGCGCGCGGTTCAGGTTGTTGGCGGCGACCATCTCCTTCTCGAACTCGATCACTCCCCACGCCAGCATCGTCACCGCGTACGCCATCGGGAACCCGAACTTCACGTGGTCGCCCGCGTCGTAGTAACCGCCAACCAAATCAACCTGTGGAGGATGCCATTATTCGCAGTTCATACACATATATATATACGATCGATCGAATTAATTAATCTCGGCCCAGCTATTGTGTACCCCTTGGGAAAAGCCGTCGTTGAGGGCGGAGTCGCCGCGCCATTGGACGCGCCGGTCGGAGGGGAGCTTGCCCGACCGCTGCGCCTCGAAGAACTGCAGGCACTTGTCGAACGCGCCGCCGTAGTCGAACGACGACGCCTGGGAAGCCGCCGCCGCCGCCGCGAGGAGGAGGAATGCCGCGACCAGTAAGGTGGCCGGCGTCTTCTTGATCATCGATCGCGCCATGGCTCGACCTCAGCTACCTAACAATTTCAATTTGGTCGTCGTCTGTACTAGTGGCTGGAGATCGAGCCCGGCACGGCGGCCGAGTTTTATAAGGTCTACTGATGAATGTGCAGGAGTGGCCTGCCGCGACATGGTGCTACGTTTGGTGCCTGGCACGTCGGGAGGGGAGAAGAAGGCCGGGTAGGATCTTTGAGCCTCGCACGTCTCGGGGAATAACACTCATCGAATACATATATAGCTGCGAAATGCATGCCACGTAACAGCAGAAACGGATAATCTAATGGACAATACAGAATTACGGGCCTTCTATGTCAGTCACAAATTTTAATTTGTTGTGTCGGCCGTGGCATTCTGCTACCATTCGCCTGTATCATCATTGTTTGCCACGGATCTTGCTCTGATCTATGAACGGTCCAACTGATAGGAATGAATAATGATCATGTTGTGCCATTTCTGAAGACGGAAGGTCAAACCGTATAGATAATAAGCATATGGTCACAAGACATGGCACCGCACCACCATTGTGTTTTTTATTATCTTTGATAAATAAAGGGAATAGAGCGAGTTAAGTCAACTAGTATCTATATTTCCATTTTTTTCCCCCCAATGTGCCTGATCATTTCATCATGTGTTTGCATTTATGCAACTTGTGAACTCTTACTATCCATGAGTTATGTGCTTTCGTTATGCACAAGTCGATTTCATAATCAGTGGAATTGCTCTTATAAAATGGGGATGCTGCGTGCTTGAGACTACCGTTATGGATGTTTTTGTTAGATTTTGTTGGTTTGAAGGCAATAGAATTGTTGAATAGACTTTTAATTAGCGTGCTTTAGTCTATTCACACTTTTTCTTTGCAGATTTCATTGTCGCAATAATTCCGTTTATGGAATAAACACAGACGCCCATTTCTATCTCTGATAGCTCTGATAATGATGCCAACAGCGGTGATAGCATTGCCTAACACTGGAAACTGATTTGGACGATCGCAGACCTTGAGTGTGACTGAGTTGTACTGTGTATTTTTTTTTAAAAAAAAACTGAGACTTACTTCGAAATCCTAGTTCGTGGGTGATCAGGACCTTAATTTTGTAAGTTACACAGACCTTGCAGATTGAGGATTGGAAGCAGGCATGGTAAAGCTGAAGGAGCGAAGCGATAACACATGGCGGTAAAATTTGATTGGATGATGCGATGCGTTTTGTAGCTGAAAGACGCTAAAAATCGGCTTGTGGAGCTTGCAACTCAGACATTACAACTAGAAAGACCCGTCTCATTGATTATTGATATCCTTGTAATATACTTAGGACATGCTAATATACAACAGTTTGGGTTGATCTCTCTGTGATAAAAATACTAGTGCGTCATCGTTGAAATCATTTTCACCATTGCTTATGATTAACAAAATCCAATATACACGGTTGTACAGATGAGTGACATACAATTATTTCTACCAACTCAATGTGAGATTCTGGCATTTTAACACAGAAAATATCTTCCAAATTATTCTATATTGATATTATAAAATACTAATTGCCTAAAGAGACCACAGTTGACTCCAAATATACTGTAAAACTCATATTCTCACACATAACAATTACTTAATAAATAAAAAGAGATCAAACCTCAATAGCACAATACACTAAGGTAAAATTTATGAGAAACTTAAAATAGCATTACCTAAATAATCATTTTAGTAGCAGAAATCACATTTTAACTACAAAAGTGAAGCTTCCTGTAATTAATGAGATTCAGTTTATCATTACTCACAACATTGAACATGTGAGTAGTAATCTAAACTCTAAACAAGCATATCTACTGTCATGGACAGTAGATTCTTCCACAATGCCAAAGCCTCCTTGCGTTTTTTTTTTTTTGACCTGAACACAGTGGGAGAGGCTCCCACTGCCAATTTTATTAATTAGCGGTTAGAAAAAACTGTACAAGGCACAGAGGCCAGAAAAAAAAACTAAAGGGAAGAAAGAAAAAGCCTCCTTGCTTGACAGCATGATGGCTCGTATCCACCTGAAGTGAATAGTCTGCAGCCTTGTAGATCCTGATTGAGCCTGAAGCGCCATTATGCCCCTTTGCTGCCGTGACCACAACAATTATTGGATATTAGTTGCAATACCTCATGGCAAGGTGGCAACATACCAATATCAGAGATATTTGACCTAAATGTAAAACTCTTACTAATTTTAACTTAAAAATGTGAATCATAGATACCAATACCAGTGGATAAATAGATTTTCGAATAGGAAAAACAGGTGTCTCTGAAAAAAAAAATTAGCTGATAACCTTTTTTCCTCATAATATGATGTTTTGTCTTAGCTGCACCGAAAAATAAAGAATCTGAAATGCACAACAAGCATTTATATATCTTTTTGTCCTGATACAGAATGTGAAGTAGCATTTAACGGCCAAAGAGAAAAATGCAAAGAGAATGCTATTCATAAATATTTGCTCGATGGAAGAATTTTAGACTCTTAAACTCTCTGTGGATGAAAATTGAATCTATGTTCAGGGTTCAACTGAACAGTAAATTCAGCGTATCTTTTTTCTTATTGCTTCAGCTAGGGACTTGGTAACATCTTCTCTCCAAATTAGACTTGGTACCTCCAAATGACCATTGCAACGGTACTAGTACTAGCTAGATCAGTTATTCCTGATCATAAAGGGGATCAATGAATTCTACAAAGGAATGCATGTAAAAAAAAATCCTTTGTAGCAGCATTATCAATTTAGTTTTCAAAAGACATGAAATGGAACATTGCCAGTTGAAGGGAACAATCATATCATGGGCCTATTGTTTCCCCACTCACATTTTAAATGCGGATCAAGGAATCTGAGCATCTGATCATTGGTGAGTACTAAGGATCATCATCATATAAATTTCACATTATATACTCAAAGTTGCAGGTTTTAAATCTACAACTGAGACCAGGTATGCTAGACGGGAAACAAAAATAGGTGTATCCAACACTATATGGCTTGCAACACATTGTTATGTTAATAAATGGCATGATAATTAACTGCATTGATTAAACTCTTACGAACTGTACTGAGTCTCTGAATATATTAGCCCATAGGCTTTGCACACACCTTAAGAGTCCCGAGTCACCCTGGAAGACTAGATGGCATAATGTCCAGACTAGTATATGCACTATCTCCTTCATCGTCTTGCCACTGAACCTTGGCTTGATAATCATGAGTTGGTAATTTCGTCGAGCAGGTTGCAAGCATAGAACAGGTTGACAATCATGGTGTAAAGATAGTGTGATGATCTGATGGAGCGTGTTGTGAGAGGCTGAGGTATGTGCGGCTTGTGAGACCACTGCATCCTTTCTTTGCAAAGGAGTCAGTAGTCACCAATACTATGCGCTTGCCGGCCGCCACAGGTGCACGATGCAGCGCAGAAGTTGAGAACCGCAGGACTACAGGAGGAGGCGCGCAACGCAGATACGGGCGCAGATAAGAGTGAAGCATAAGAATCATCACATGCGCCACGCTGGCCTGAGGTTGCTTCGTGCGCTGCCTTCTCAGTCACGAGATGCGGCCGTCGATCCGACCTTGCTACGCCGCGAGAGATGGCAACGGTGATAGAGCCATAGAAGCGAGGAGCCGAGCACTGGGCTGGGCGAGAGGGATGAGAGAGGTGCCAGGTAGCCGCCGCTCACTGATAAAAATGGGTGGACGAATAGGGGATCCGTACAGAGGAGCCAAAAAACGGAAGGAGGCGAGGGAGGCGAGACACAGGCGTCGGGAGGAAGCCGAAGAGATACATCAGCGTGAGGTCGTCCTCTTCAGATCAGACGGTGGAAATTGACTCAACTTGCAATCGGACGGTTCAAGCGCAACTTCATACGTGGCATGACGTCAGCACGAGAAATCGCGCCGATTTAGTTTAGATTAAGGCTCTTGCCTAAAAATTTACTCTCTGGCATTTTGTCTATACTTAAGCAGCTAGATAGGCGCCTGGCTACATTTCACACCATGTCGGCTCAATTTTGTTGGCCGCTTCCTTGTTTTGGAAGGCCTACCGAATGGGAATATGGGTCAGATCAGAGCGTGGCATGATACGGTGTAGGGCCTTCAGCAATTCGAAAACTGGCAAAGGAGAAAGATGAAGCAGAGCTCCCACCAAAAACAGTCAATGGCTCTGCTCTCAGATGAGTTTTCTATAAATAGTGTTTCACGGTAACACTTCAGCCCTTCTCTCCCCAACACTAGTCGGATCTAAAATTCCAAGTAACTCACATGACTTGGAAATAAATTGATTGGTGCAATATATTGTTCCCACCGTACCAAAATATGTAGTTAAGATTTTCAGAAAGATAAAGAACCCATACAGTTTTTTTTTTCGATGTGCCTGATGATTCCATCATGTGTTTTGTTTGCATTTATGCAACTTGTGAACTTTTACTATCCATGAGTTATTACGTGCTTTCGTATGCACAAAGTCGATTTCATAGTCAGTACGTGGAACTGCTCCAAGAAAGTGAAGTATGTACTAGTTGATCTTGATCCCTATTTTGTGATACCATAGTTGAAATGCAACATATCCTTGATACCTTATAGATCCATCGTGAATTTGCTCACGCATCTAGTCTAAAAATTTCCGTAAAATTTATGGCAAGCGTTCATAGAACTTCATTTTCCATGAACAAAAAAAATCGAAAGTGAAAAAAAAAGAGAGGTCGTACCTAATTAATGGCCTGCGATGTTGCAATCCAAAATTTACGGGCTATCGTCTATGATGAAAGTATGTCGGGCCTAAATCACTCCGATTTTCGATCCTGTGATCCGAGAGACCATCTACATGGCCCAAGCCCATAGTTCCCTCGAATGTACGGCCGTGTACCCGTCGCTCTCCCTGACATGTGGGCTCCACCCACCGGCCGGGGTGAGCAGCAGGCCGGTCATCCCGGTTCCCGCAATCCCCTTTCTCGCTTCCCTTCCAAGAAGAAGAAGAAGAAACGCGGTGGAAAGGCTTGAGTCAAGGGGCCGACCGACCTCCGCACGACGGAGGGAGGCAATACGAACGCGTCCAAATCGGCAACCCAAACCCTTCTCCCCCATCTTCTCGCGCTCGTCAAAAAATCCTCCCTCCGAAACCCTAGCTTCCAAAATGCCCCAGTAGCTTCGATCGCCACTGCCATGGATCCGGGCAGCGGGATGCTGCTCGAGGACTTCGGGCAGCGCGTGGACCTCACGCGCCGCATCCGCGAGGTCCTCGCCAACTACCCGGAAGGCACTACCGCGCTGCGGGAGCTCATCCAGAACGCCGACGACGCCGGTGCCTCGCGCGTCCGCCTCTGCCTCGACCGCCGATCGCACGGCGCAGCGTCGCTGCTCGCGCCCGCGCTGGCCCAGTGGCAGGGCCCCGCACTGCTCGCGTACAACGACGCCGTGTTCACCGACGAGGACTTTGCCAGCATCTCCCGCATTGGCGACAGCAGGAAGGTGGCCCAGACATGGAAGACTGGTCGCTTCGGGTAGGCTCTCCCGTCTCTTTTTCGTGCTCTGAGCTGGCTTGGAGTTGTAACTTGCAGTTCTAAGCTTCCCAGATGGTGAAATTGCTTCAGAACATGTACATTTTGTTGCTTGAGGTTTTAGGTACGCGATGTTGCTTTTGTGCTAGGACACCGTGATCACTGCATCGTGCCATCTATTTTGAGGGGGTTGATCACTGGGGGACGATTAGGGACTGCATCAGTATGCTGAATAGGGAGAGAGCGGGTTACAGTATCAAGTGAATGAATATTTGATTCTATAGTTAAGTTTTAGTTCAGTCCTTTTCATTTTTAGGGTCCTTTTAGTTGGTGTTGCAAGTTAATCTTTGTTTCTAAAACATCATGGATGACAATGTTCTATTCTTACAAATGGTAAAAGCTGTTGCTCATGCTTTTTTGATTCAAAACAGTTAGCAATTTATTACCT
The DNA here is from genome assembly GCA_030378355.1 of Eleusine indica. NCBI lineage: Eukaryota > Viridiplantae > Streptophyta > Magnoliopsida > Poales > Poaceae > Eleusine > Eleusine indica. The sequence goes on along the minus strand of CM059502.1, from coordinate 893,615 downwards.
GGAAGGCTTCTGAAGCACTGAACTCAATTATGTTCCTGCAGGGTTGGTTTTAACTCAGTGTACCACCTGACTGACTTGCCATCATTTGTGAGCGGCAAGTATGTTGTCTTATTTGATCCACAGGGTGCTTATCTTCCAAATGTCTCATCAGCGAATCCTGGAAAGCGCATAGATTATGTCAGTTCATCAGCGATTTCAATGTACATGGATCAACTGTCACCATATCGTGCATTTGGCTGTGACATGCAAGCACCGTTTCAGGGGACTTTGTTTCGTTTTCCTTTGAGGAGTGTGGAGCAAGCATCTTCGAGTCGGTTATCAAGACAATCATATACAGAAGATGACATTTTATCTCTTTTCGTTCAACTGTACGAAGAAGCTGTATATAATTTGCTTTTCCTTAAAAATGTCCTATCACTTGAGATGTATGTATGGGAACCTGGTATGACAGAGCCAAAAGTAGTGTACTCTTGCTCCTTGGGTTCAAAAGATGAAAATCTTTCCTCACATCGCCAAGCCCTCATAAGATTTTCAGGCACTTCTGCTGACTCCTCTAAGCAAAAGTTGGATTCCTTCTCTGTGGATTTTGTATCAGAGGCATTCTTGGGGAATAAGCTTGAGAGAAAGAGCTATACTTATTTCATCGTACAAGGGATGGCATCCACATTAAGTAAAATTGGTATATTTGCAGCTGCAGCCGCCAAAGAATACGATCTTCACCTACTGCCTTGGGCTTCTGTTGCTGCTTGCATCTCCAATATAGGGCCTGAGGTACTACTGCTTGATTTGTTTTCATTTTGCATCTCCAATATTGGCTTAGATTGCCAGATTTAATCTTTCATGTAATTTTTTAGCTGTCCTGTACTGTTAGCAGGACATTTTCCTTCTAACACAAATAGTAGAAGGATCTTGCATTTTTTTTTGGGATGAAAATAATGCAACTACCCAATAAGTTTCTTGTGCCTACCTAGCAATTATTTCTCTTTCTTTCAGTAGGTTTCTGCCATTGGTTTATAAAAATAGCAACTATTATTGATGCATGTAATTGGAAACTATGTTTGCGGTTCTTGGTTAACGGACTGATGCAGTTGTAAAATGCCAGCGTTGTTCGTTTTCATCTAACTTTTCAATTATGGAAACTGGCAAGAAGGTTATGTCGTAGGCTGAACATTTGGAGTCACAGGTAATTTTGGGTTAGGGAACTAGACCAGTGTGGTGTTCATCAGTAAACAAGTGTCATCAAGGTTTCTATGGGGTGGCAAAAGCTGGGCCCTGCATGTTGTTGTCTACTGCTGGTATAAAGAGTAAATTTAAAAAATCTACGACTATTTTGACCCGGGTTGCAAAAACCTACAGCTTTCGATGCCATTGCACAAAACTATGTTTGGTTGCAAAAGCCTACAAGTATTTTGATGTTTGATTGCACAAAACTAGAAGTATTTTGATGCCATCAACGGCTTCAGTGTCTTTAAAAATGGTTCTATTGAAAATTCTCTCTTTTTCTTTCATGGAGGTCAAGAATGTTGTCAAACTGCAAATGCTTGATTATAATTGTAAAATGAACTTCATCTCACAATTTCTTTGTGGATCGATGTATCATTTCAGAGAGCTTTATTTTACGTCTCTTTGTGCTTGCTGTGGTTGCTTTATGATGCTTGCTAAATTTTACAGGATACTATTCTCAGGCAGGGTCACGCATTCTGTTTTCTTCCTTTGCCAGTGAGGACAGGACTATCTGTGCATGTCAATGGTTATTTTGAAGTTTCCTCCAACCGTCGTGATATTTGGTATGGAGCTGACATGGATAGGGGTGGCAAGCTTCGCTCTGACTGGAACAGGTTATTGTTGGAAGATGTTGTTGCTCCATTGTTCAGAGAACTGCTGCTGGAATCACGGATGCTCTTGGACTCCACAACATCATATTATTCGTTATGGCCAACTGGTTTATATGAGGAGCCCTGGAGTATTCTTGTGGAACATATTTATAAGGCTATCTACAGCTATCCAGTATTGCATTCAGAGATCGAAGGTGGGACCTGGATATCACCAGTTGATGCTTTGCTTCATGATGAGGGGTTCTCGAGAAGCAATGATCTTAATGAGGCTCTTGTGTTGTTAGGAATGCCTGTTGTTCGCCTACCTAAAATGATTGTTGCTATGCTTTCAAAATTTTACAAGAAGTCTATGCTGAAAATAGTAAGTCCTCCGACAGTGAGGCATTTACTCAAGGATTTAGGAAAACTTGCAAAACTAGGAAAATCTCATAGGTTAGTATTATTGGAATACTGCCTTTTGGACCTTGACAGTGCTGATATCGATAAATGCATGAATGGACTCCCTCTGATTCCACTTGCAAATATGCAGTTTGGGATTTTTTCTGAGAGCTCCCATGGGAACCATTATTATGTCTGTGATGATATGGAATATGAGCTTCTTTCTGGAGTTGGCGATAGAGTAGTTGACAGAAACATCCCCACCGTTCTGTTAGATAAACTTCATCAGTTAGCCAGTAATTCTCAGGCAAACATTACTCTTATTAATGGACCAATCTTTGTTAAGCTCTTCCCCAGGTTATTTCCTCCTGGATGGAAGCGTCTAAATCAAGTCCCTTGGAATCCGGGATTGGGTGGGTCCTTTCCTACAGCAGCCTGGTTCAAACTTTTTTGGCAATATATTGGTAAATGCTCCTATGACCTTGATTTGTTTGGCGATTGGCCTATACTGCCATCTACTTCTGGCCATCTTCACAGACCATCTACAGGCTCAAAATTAATTAAAACAGAATCACTGTCAAGTCTTATGAACGGACTCCTGACAAAGCTAGGTTGCAAGATACTAGATATTGAATACTTAAGTGAGCATTATCAATTGCCTCGTTATGTGTATGATGGCGATGCAACCGGAGTCCTCCATGCTATCTTTGAGACTATGTCATTGGAGGGTGTTGATTTGCAATCTCTGTTTCAGCGCATCACACCTGGAGAGAGAAATGAACTATACCAGTTTCTTCTGGATGCAAAATGGTACTTAGGAGGTTGCATTCCTGATACGAGCATAAATCAATGCAAAAAGTTGCCAATCTTTAGGGTATTTAATGGAGGTTCTCCCAGTTCCTATGGCTTCTCGGATTTATCTAATTCAAGAAAGTATCTGCCACCTTTTGGTGTTCCTGACTACTTACTCAATGCTGACTTTATCTTCTGTATATGCACAAGTGATGAAGATATCATAATGAGATATTATGCTGTTGAGCGCATGCCAAAATCAATCTTCTACCGGAGGTACGTTCTAAATAGATTACACGAGCTACAGACAGAGTTGCGTGATTCAGTGCTATTGGCCATCTTACAAGATCTGCCTCAGCTGTCTCTGGAGGATCCAATGTTCAAGGAAGCCTTGAAAGTACTTAAATTTGTTCCCACTCTCAATGGGACCTTGAAATGCCCACAATCTCTTTATGATCCTCGGGTGGAAGAACTCTATATTCTTCTTCAGGAATCAGATTGTTTTCCACATGGATCATTTCAAAACTCGGATATTCTTGATATGCTGCTTTGCTTGGGGCTTAGGACTTCTGTTTCTACTGATACCATAATACAAAGTGCTCGTCAAATTGACTCACTTGTGAACATAGATCAGGAGAAAGCTCATTCAAGGGGTAAAGTGCTTCTTTCATATCTTGAAGTTCATGCTCACAAATGGTATGTGAATAAGCCATCTGATGGTTGGAAGAAGGTGAACATGCTAGCTAAAGTTACCACTGCGCTCAGGTCTCGTGATAAATCTTGTGAGTTTGATCTTGAAAAGTTCTGGAGCGACTTAAGAATGATTTGTTGGTGTCCTGTTTTGGTCACTGCACCAAGTCCAGTGTTGCCGTGGCCTTCAGTATCATCCATGATTGCTCCACCTAAGCAAGTAAGGATGCAGGAAGATATGTGGATTGTTTCTGCCAGCTCACGCATACTTGATGGTGAATGCAACTCATCAGCCTTGTCATACAGCTTAGGTTGGTCGTCGTCTCCATCTGGAAGTGTGATTGCAGCTCAACTGCTTGAACTGGGTAAGAACAATGAGATCGTGATTGATCAAGTCCTTCGGCAGGAGTTAGCTTTGGTAATGCCTAAAATTTATTCTCTACTGGCAAATTTGATTGGTTCTGATGAAATGGATATTGTGAAAGTGGTTCTAGAGGGCTGTAGATGGATTTGGGTGGGGGATGGATTCGCAAAAGCTGATGAAGTTGTTTTAAGTGGCCATCTTCACCTCGCACCGTACATTCGTGTTGTTCCGGTTGATTTAGCAGTGTTCAAGGACTTGTTCTTGGAGCTTGGCATAAAGGAGCACCTGCACCCTGTGGATTATGCCAGTATTCTTAATAGAATGGCCATAAGGAAAGCTTCGGCTTCACTTAACGCTGAAGAGCTAAGAACAGCTGTATTACTTGTGCAGCATCTTTCTGAGTTCCGGTTTCAGGACCAGCCAACACAAATGTATCTACCTGATTCTTCAGCTAGGCTTTGTTTATCTTCTGAACTTGTTTTTAATGATGCTCCTTGGTTACTTGATTTTGGTCATGACATCAGTGGGGGAGCATCAAACCTTGCTTTAAGTTCCAATAAGCATGTTCACAATTTTGTCCATGGTAACATTTCTAATGACGTGGCAGAAAGGCTTGGTGTCCGCTCCCTTCGCCGTCTCTTACTTGCTGAGAGTTCTGATTCAATGAATTTAAGTTTGTCAGGGGTTGCTGAGGCCTTTGGACAGCATGAAGACTTGACTACACGACTCAAGCACATTGTTGAGATGTACGCAGATGGCCCTGGAATTCTCTTTGAGTTAGTACAGAATGCAGAAGATGCTAAAGCTTCTGAGGTTGTGTTTTTGCTGGACAAGACTCAATACGGCACTTCATCCATTCTTTCACCTGAAATGGCTGAATGGCAAGGGCCTGCTCTCTACTGCTTCAACGATTCAGTTTTTAGTCCTCAGGACCTTTATGCCATCTCTCGAATAGGTCAAGATAGCAAACTCGAGAAACCTTTTGCTATTGGAAGGTTTGGTCTTGGCTTCAATTGTGTATATCATTTCACAGACATTCCTGGGTTTGTTTCGGGTGAGAATATTGTCATGTTTGATCCCCATGCCTCTTATTTGCCAGGAATTTCGCCGTCTCATCCAGGTTTAAGGATAAAGTTTGTAGGACGAAGGATCCTAGAACAATTTCCCGATCAGTTCACTCCGTTCTTGCACTTTGGTTGCAATCTGCAACAGCCATTTCCAGGCACACTCTTTCGGTTCCCTCTCAGGAATGAGGCTGCTGCTTCCAGAAGTCAAATAAAGCGAGAACAATATGCACCACAAGATGTAGAGATGCTCTTCTCTTCATTCTCTGAAGTTGTTTCTGAGGCTCTACTTTTTCTCCGCAATGTTAAAAAGATAACGCTGTATGTCAAGGAGAACAATCAGGAGGAGATGCGACTTGTTCATCATGTCTCAAAACACAATAGCCCTCAGATAGCTAAAGAACCTCATGCGCTTAATCCAATGCTTGAGTTTATACATGGAAATCGACCATCAGGAATGGATAGAAACCAATTTTTTAGTAAGTTGAATAAGACTAAAGACAGTGATTTGCCCTGGAGTTGTCAAAAAGTTGCAATTCTTGAGCAAAACCCTACTTCTCACATGGTGCATTTGTGGATCTTAGCTGAGTGTATAGGTGGAGGTCATGCTAGAAAGTTGTCAACTGCATCTGGTAGTACATCTCACTTCTTTGTTCCTTGGGCATCTGTTGCTGCATATCTGCATTCAGTAAACGTGGAAGATACAAAAGCACCATCTGAGGAAGCTGAACTCAACCATGACAATTTGGTTTTCAGGAATCTAGAACTTGGATCTTTCCGGGACAGAAAAAAATTTGAGGGTCGTGCTTTCTGCTTTCTTCCTCTACCAATCAATACTAGCATACCTGTGCATGTAAATGCTTACTTTGAACTATCTTCTAATCGAAGGGATATCTGGATTGGAAATGACATGGCTGGGGGAGGAAGAATACGATCAGAATGGAATCTTGCGCTGCTTGAAGATGTTGTTGCCCCGGCTTATGGCCACCTGCTTGCAGCCATTGCAGAAGAGCTTGGTCCGTCTGACCTATTTTTGTCATTTTGGCCCAGTGCTGTAGGTATTGAACCATGGTCTTCCATGGTGAGGAAGTTTTATGTATCTATTGCAGAGCTTGGACTTAATGTTTTGCATACAAAAGCTCGAGGTGGTCACTGGGTTTCAACAAGGCAAGCTATTTTTCCAGATTTCAGTTTCTCAAAGGCAAGTGACCTAGCAGAAGTTCTCTCCCAAGCTGGTTTACCGATAGTATCTGTACCCAAGCCAGTAGTAGATTGCTTCATTAATGCATATCCATCAGTTCACCTGCTAAATCCTCGGCTACTGAGAAGTTTGTTGATCCGACGGAAGCGTGGTTTCAGAAGCAGAGAAGAGGCTATACTTGTTCTAGAGTACTGTTTGAGTGATGTTGAGGATCCTTCCTTTTCTGATAAATTGCAAGGCTTACCTCTCCTTCCTTTGGCAAATGGATCATTTGCAACATTCAACAGGCGAGGGGAGGGTGAAAGAGTGTTCTTCACATCACAAATAGAATTTGACCTTCTTAAGGACTTTGTACCACATCTTGTTATTGACAACTCTTTGCCAGATGGTATTTTGAAGAAGCTGTATGACATAGCTTGCTCTGCACGCTTGAACATGTATCTATTCACATGCAATTTTCTCCTGGAGCTGTTGCCTAGAATCTTGCCACCTGAATGGCAACTTGCTAATCAGTTGTCTTGGTTTCCAGAGCAGCAAGGTCAGCCGAGTGTTGAATGGATGATGTCACTCTGGAAATTTTTGAGGCATTCATGTGAAGATATCTCAATTTTTGCGAAGTGGCCTATACTACCCCTTGTAGATGGCAAGACCGTGCAACTTGGCAATGCTTCAAATGTTATAAGAGATGGGGGATGGAGTGAAAATATGTACTCATTGCTTCAGAAACTTGGATGCTTCTTTCTGCGATCTGATCTGCAGATAGAACATCCCCAATTAGCAAATTTTGTTCAAGAATCCACTGCAGCTGGTGTTTTGAACGCTGTGCAGTCTGTTGCTTCTAATTTACAGGATATTAAGGAATTGTTCGCGAGCACTTCATTGGCAGAAATGCATGAACTCCGCAGTTTTATTTTCCAGTCAAAGTGGTTTTCAGGAGATCAGATCACTTCTTCCCATATGAAGACAATCAGCAACCTCCCTGTATTTGAATCATACAAATCCAGGGAGCTTGTCAGCTTGACAAATCCAAGAAAATGGCTTAAACCAGACGGTGTGCATGAGGATCTGTTAAATGAAAGCTTTATAAGAACTGAATCTGCAAGGGAGAAGTCAATTTTGGTATCGTACTTCGATATCAGGGAACCTCAAAAGGCAGAATTTTACAAGGACCATGTACTTCCTCGAATCTCAGAGTTCCTATCCCAGCCAGCTGTTGTTTCAGCAATTATTCGTGATGTGAAACTGTTGACAGAGAATGATGATTCAATCAGAGCTTCATTATGTGAGACTCCTTTTGTCTTGGCAGCCAATGGAGAGTGGGTTCAGCCCTCCAGGTCTCTCTCTCTCTCTCTCTCTCTCTCTCATGTGATGATGTGCATTTACTGTAAGATTTTATTATTGTTTCCCTTCAGGCTTTATGATCCTCGTGTGCCGGAGTTACATAAGGTGCTGCACAAGGAAACCTTCTTTCCTTCTGAAAAGTTCATGAATTCTGACGTAATTGAATTGCTGGCTGGTTTTGGACTGAAAAGAAATTTGGGGTTTAGTACTTTGCTTGACATGGCGAGGTCAGTTTCATTGGTGCACAATTCAGGACATGATGATGGATTCGCGCATGGACAAAAGCTACTGACATATCTGAACTTTCTTGAATTCAAGACTTCAAACATGGAGGATAGAGAAACCTTCCATAAAGATGAGAATCCGGAAGCAACTGAATTTGGTGAAAGTTTGGAAGCAGAAAACAATAAGGAGGGGTGTGGCCTAAGTGACCAAACTAGCATATCTTTGTTTTCTAACTTCGAATATGATATACCAGAAGACAGGTTTTGGTCAGAGTTGAAGAATATTTCTTGGTGTCCTGTCCATGTTACACCATTGCTGAAAGGAATTCCATGGTTCATATCTGAAGATAATGTAGCACCTCCAGTCATCACAAGGCCAAAATCACAGATGTGGCTTGTTTCATCAAAAATGCGGATTCTTAGTGCTGATTCCTGTTCCATGTATGTTCAAAGAAAACTTGGTTGGTGTGACCCACCGAATGTGAACATTTTATCATCCCAGTTAGTTGAGCTCTCCAAATCATATGATGAACTCAAGATGTTTTCTGCAGACGCAGATGTTGATGCTGTCCTGCAAAAGGAGGTTCAAATAATCTACTCAAGACTGCAGGATGTCATTGGCACTATCGATACCAGCATTCTGAAAGAGAATCTGGATGGACATCCATGGGTATATGTAGGGGACAGGTTTGTGCCACCAGGAGCACTTGCTTTTGACTCACCTGTAAAATATCATCCCTACCTTTATGCAGTTCCATCTGAACTGTCAGAGTTCAAAAAGTTACTCGCAGAGTTGGGTGTGAGGCAGACATTTGATGCAACAGACTATCTGAATGTGCTTCGGCGTTTACAGAGCGATGTCAAAGGAGAGCCGTTGTCTGCAGAGCAACTGAGTTTCGTTCATTGTGTATTAGAAGCATTTGTTGACTGTTACAATGACAGTCAAGCACCTGATGTGTTGCTGAACTCATTGGTGGTTCCAGATTCATTTGGGGTTCTGGCACCTGCTAGAAACCTTGTCTATAATGATGCACCCTGGATGAATGCTGATTCTACATCACAAAATTTTGTGCATCTTAGTATTGGCAATGATCTAGCTAAGAGGCTTGGGGTGCGATCTCTTCGTGGATCATCATTATTGGATGATGAGTTAATGAGGGATTTGCCATGCATGGAATATTCTAAAATAAGTGAATTTTTGGCTTTGTATGGTGAGAGTGACTTTCTTTTGTTTGACCTTCTAGAGGTAGCAGACTATTGCAATGCAAAGAAAGTGCATTTGATCTATGATAAAAGAGAACATCCGAAGCAGTCTTTACTGCAACAAAGTCTAGGTATGGTAGAAACTATCTCTAGGAAACTATTTTGTTGACATTTTTTTTTCTCCCAATGAACATGGAATGCAGTGGCTGCCTGTTTAGATTTGTACCTGAACTGCAAATATTTTTGGTTAAAGCTTTGAACAAACAAAATATGCTTATCTTGTCTTTTTTGTTTTGTAAAAATGTTTATAGGTGACATCCAGGGTTCTTCATTGACAGTGGTCTTTGAAGGAACAGTAATGAGCCGAGAAGAAGTTTGCAGCCTCCAACTTTCGCCCCCCTGGAAATTGAGGGGGAACATTCTTAATTATGGCTTGGGACTTCTTAGCAGTTATTTCGTGTGTGATACATTGACTATTCTTTCTGGTGGCTATTTTTACATTTTTGATCCCTTGGGCTTGACTGGTGGTGCAAGTTCCACTGCTACCTCTTCAGCAAGATTCTTCTCTTTGATAGGTGAGGAATGTGATAGCCCAATTTGCTTACATAGACAGCATCACAATTTATCTTCTGCTTTTCACACTTCACACATGGTATATAAATTTTCTACAACTGTGAAAAGCTTATCCTTCTCAAGTTCCGATTATTTTCTTCCATTATGTTGAATTGTTTAACATTATGCGTGGTCATCAAGTGACAAATTGCACTTGAAATTGTCTATAGCAAGCTCTGAGCGAAGGAAAATTAAACCCTTACCTCATTGGAACACATTAAATACTTGGTAACTTGAACTTCTTTTTGGTTCCAAGCAAACTCCATTAAAAAATATCCAAATTACTGTATATTCAGGGAGCAAGAAGCTCCTTTCCATGACAAAGCTATGTCGCACTGCGAAGCATGTGATAATTTTTCCTAGTTGCTTTCTAGAATTTGTCAATGAGTTGCATTGTCCTATTGCATAAGATGTTTGAGAGTGAAGAAAGTAAGTTGATAACTATAAGACCAGGACATGTTAAATCGAGCATGAATTTGTTGCTAACCATATCATGAAGGCAAGGCTTTGAAATTTCCTCTTTTGAGTTCCTGATCGTGAATTTGCATGATGCACAATAAATCAACTATATATTCAAGAAGATTGAACAATATGTGTCCTATGGAAACTTAGGTAGGATGTTGCATGCTCCATGACATGTTCATTTTGTACTCTGAGGAATTAGATGTAGAATGGTAAGCCTGAAATGAGCAGTAAAAAAAGTGCTACCTTTTCAGCAGATGGCTCTGCCAACAGTCACAAACTTCATATGAAACTCACTAACTGTTCATAATAAAATTGGCTTGATGATAGATTAACCAAATTGATAAATATTGTCGCTCGGTGTCGGCTTATTGTTGATTGATAAGTGTTTTAAATATTTGTCCGGCAGTGTTATCTACTAAATCTTTTCTGCCCTGTGTTTGAATATCCATGATTCTAGATATTTTATTTGTGAAAGTGTAATCGTTCATCAATTTAATTATACTGTACCTATCTGACAACATTGACTCTCTGAAGTCAGATACAGTGATTTGCATCTTTATAGTGTACTATTATTTAATTTTTTTGACCAAGTTCTTGTATAGTATCAGAGCATTTCTGTATGTGTTTTGGATAAGTCGTTAACAGTGCTACTGACTTTTCAGGAAATGATTTGGTTGAGAGGTTTCACGATCAGTTCGTCCCGATGCGTGTTACACAGGATGCTTCGTTATCTACAGCAAACTCCACAGTTATTCGAATGCCTTTATCATCAAAATGTCTGAAAGAACTTGAAGCAGGTTGCAATAGAGTGAAGCAGATTTTTGATCGATTTACACAGAGCCCATCCAGTACTCTCTTATTCCTGAGGTCAATCATTCAGGTAAGGATTTTTTTTGGAAGGCTGTCAGCCTGTCATCCATAAGCAGTAACTCCAATTCTTCCCTTGTTCAGGCTTACCTCTTCAAACTGTTACCCTGTCTGGTCTCTACCCTCATAACACATTCGTTTATCATGGATTCTGTCCATAAACCACATTTGTACCATGGTTACAATCAGACACACTTGTTTATACTTCTCCATGACGTGGTTTGTTTTTACTTCACCTGAGTCGACACTTCAGCTGATACCTCAAAACTAACTCATTTTGGGGAATAAGCATGCCCTTTTTCTTTCCATTTAGAGTTTATGTTTCGTTGTTATGATCTGATGCTTTAGAGCCTTTCGGACAATACGTAAGAAATGCTAAATTGATATTACCTTTCAAAATGGTTCGGAAGATTCACAGTATTACAAAAGCTATTTTGGATATCAAACATGTTCATGAAAAACTCGTTCCAGATCTTCTGACGTCTAATCTGCTGCCCCTTTGATGTCAAACAGGTATCTTTATCGACATGGGAGGCTGGGGCCCCTCAGCCAACCCTGAATTATTCTGCACTCGTTGATCCATCATTTGCATCGTTAAGGAACCCATTTTCGGAGAAGAAATGGAGGAAGTTTCAAATATCCAGAATATTTGCAAGCACAAGTGCAGCTATCAAAATGCAAGCTATAGATGTACATGTGATTGAGAGTGGCTGCAGTTATATTGACAAATGGTTTGTTTCCCTTTGCCTTGGATCAGGTCAAACACGAAACATGGCACTTGACAGGTATGTCTTTTTCAGAGCATAGGTTTGTAAAACTTGCATGCTGATTCAATGATCTTTTGGCACAATGCATTCAACTTCTGTTTCAGGCGCTATCTTGCATATAACTTGACCCCTATTGCTGGAGTAGCAGCTCACATAGCACGGAATGGAGTTTCAAGCAATATACATCCATCCAGCTGTATTTTATCTCCCTTACCACTATCTGGGTCTATAAGCATGCCCGTCACAACTCTGGGTCATTTTCTTGTGAGGCATAGTGGTGGGCGCTACATTTTTGGCAGCACACATGATTCATCTCTGCTGGAACTTAAAAAGGACAGAGACAAATTGGTTGAAGCATGGAATAAGGAACTTATGTTATGTGTGCGTGATTCATATGTTGAGATGGTTCTTGAATTTCAAAAGCTTAAAAAGGACCATCTATCTTCTGCTATCGAAACAAGGTCTGCAGAGTCTGTGAGTACCATATTACAGACATATGGTGATAGGGTATATTCATTCTGGCCAAGATCAAAACAATACCCCACTTCATTCACTGGGCATGATTCTACTGCAACCAATTTGAATTCGCCTAGAGCATCTAAAGCAGATTGGCAATCACTAGTAGAGCAAGTAATAAAACCTTTCTATCTACGGCTAGTTGATCTTCCTGTTTGGCAACTGTACCGAGGAAATCTTGTTAAAGTTGATGAGGGTATGTTCTTATCCCACTCAGGCAATGGAGATGATGACAATCTGCCCTCTGCTAGTGTTTGCAGTTTCATTAAAGAGCATTATCCTGTTTTTTCTGTGCCATGGGAGTTGGTTAGTGAAATTCAGGCAGTTGGAGTTACCATAAAAGAGATCAGGCCTAGAATGGTTCGGGATCTACTAAAAGCTTCATCATCCATTTCACTTCGATCTATTGAAACATATATAGATGTCCTTGAATATTGTTTCTCGGACATGGACCCTTACCGCTTCTCTGAACTTCATATACCTGATGAATCACGAGTTACTGGTGAACATGTTGAAACTATGTATTCTTCAAGATCACATTCTACGCCATCTTCAAGCAGCTCATCGTCATACCATTCAAGTAATCAGACGTCAGGTACTTCTGGAGGTGATGCACTTGAAATTATGACATACTTCGGGAAAGCCCTATACGACTTTGGCAGGGGTGTTGTTGAGGACATCAGCAAAACCAGCGGTCCAGCATCGCACAGGGCTCAAGCTGCTGAACACAATGTGTTGTCATCTATCATCACTGAGCTCAAAGGCGTCCCATTTCCAACATCAACAAAACGTCTAACAAGGCTGGGAACGGCTGAACTCTGGATAGCAAATGAGGAGCAACAGCTAGTGATGAACCCTTTGCTGGATCGCTTTGTCCATTATAAATGTCTAGAAAAGCCATTCTTGGCACTGTTACTCTCCACTCAAGTTATCCATAGGCCGCTGAAGTTGAGGAGCTTTTCTCCTCACTTACTATCAGGTTATTTGAAGCACATACTTGATGCACGCTGGGTACATTTTGCACTAGAGAAGAAGTCCTCATGGATTCCTTGGGATAATAATGCTGAATCATCAACTAGTGGGCCAACTCCCAAATGGATTAGAAGCTTCTGGAAAATATTTAGTTCCTTGAATGGTGACCTTTCTCTTTTGTCTGATTGGCCCTTCATTCCTGCTTATCTGGACAAGCCAGTTCTCTGCCGTGTGAAGGAACGCCATCTAATATTTGTGCCACCAAGTGATGATTCAAATACAGTCGATATGTCTGTCGATAATGTAGCTGGAGCACCTGATACCCTTCCCAGAGATGATACTGGAGAATCAGAACAGAAAAATGTACTTGACACTGTGTTTGATTCGATGAACTCAAAGTTTCCATGGTTAACGGCTCTGCTTAACCATCTGAATGTACCTATTTTTTATTCCTCTTTCCCAGAGTGTTGTGCAATATGCAATTTGTTTCCTTCAAACAGCCAGACTCTTGGACAGACAATTGTTTCTAAGTTGGTTGCAGCAAAAAATGTTGCCCATTTACCTTCACCACTTAATCTATCAAGTGAAGACTGTGATAGACTGTTTGGATTATTTGTTTCAGAGTTCGGATTATCTAGCAACCAATCGTATCAGAGAGAAGAACTGGACGTCTTGAGAACACTTCCAATGTATAAGACTGTTACAGGCACATATACAAGTCTGTTGGGATCTGATCATTGCATTCTTTCTCCTACAGCATTCTTTCAACCCAGTGATGCCCGGTGTCTCTCTTGCTCATCTAATGCAAATCTATTTCTTCAGGCTTTGGGGGTTGAACAATTAAGTGATCAAGAGATACTAGTGAAATTTGCATTGCCTGGATTTGCAAATAAAACAGCTCAAGAGCAGGAAAATATTTTGACCTACTTGCATGCTAACTGGAAAGATCTGCAGTTGAATTCTGCTGTAGTAGAGACCTTGAAGGAGACGAGCTTTGTGGCAAGTGCAAATGAATTTTGTACAGAACTTTTCAAACCCAAGGAATTGCTTGACCCTTCAGATGCTTTGCTGACTTCAGTATTCTCTGGGGAGCGAAATAAATTCCCTGCAGAAAGGTACATGTCCGATGGTTGGCTCGCTATACTTAGAAAAGCAGGCCTTCGGACATCCATAGAGGCTGATATGATAATACAGTGTGCGACAAAAATAGAAACCATGGGACATGACATCATGTCATCTTTAGAAGATCCTGATGACTTTGAGGCAGACTTCTCAGACAGTAAAAATGAAATTCCTTCTGAGTTATGGTCTTTGGCAGAATCTGTAGTAGGTGTGATTTTTGCAAATTTTGCCACTTTATATGACAACTCTTTCTGTGAAAAAATTGGAAAAATTGCATTTGTGCCTGCTGAAAAAGGTTTTCCAAGTATTGGTGGAAAGAGAGGAGGTAGAAGGGTACTTGCTTCATATAATGAAGCTATTTTGTCAAGAGACTGGCCATTAGCATGGAGTTCTGCTCCAATTCTTACGAAACAAGCAATTGTTCCTCCTGAGTATTCTTGGGGCACATTTCGGCTGAGGAGTCCTCCTGCCTTCTCTACGGTTCTTAAGCACTTACAGGTGACATACAATACTACGAATATGTTATGCAAAATGATTCCTTTATTTTAACTTTGTGAATGAAACAGATTGTCGGGAGAGGCAATGGTGAGGACACGCTAGCACACTGGCCAACCTCGTCAGGAATAATGACTGTGGAAGATGCATTTCTTCGAATCTTGCAATACTTGAATAAGATATGGGGAGCGATGTCTTCCTCAGGTACTACAAGCGCACAACTGATTACCTGTTCTGGAATTTTAACACTATTCTTTTAGCGCTAAGGGATAAGTCCAGCCAGAATTTGTTCTTATATTCAATCTTTTGGAGTAGTAAAAATTAGGAATTAGTAATTTCACTCTGATGGACATGTCTAGTACTTTTTTTTTTTGAAATAAGTTCAGCAAGGGAAACCTCTGCTGTGGTAGATATTAGTATTAATATATAGTTTATGTACAAAGCAGCCAAAATGGGCAAATGCTCCCAGAAACTAGAAACAAGCAAATGTCTAGTGGCAAAGGGGCTCATAGCGCAGTGGCAAAGGCCACTGGCTGGAGTGCTCCCGCCCAGGGTTCGAACCCTGGGTGCTGCACCTGCACCTCAGGGGTCTCCCTTGAGGTATTTCTTTCAAAAAAAAAAGCAAATGTCTAGTGCTGTTATATTTGTGAGCGGTCATGCAAACATTCTATGCGGGCTGCTGGAAGGACTACATTCATCTAGATTGAGGGAAATGTTTTTTTTTTAAATACTCCTGCCTCCTGTGGTCAAATCAAATGAAACCGCTCCATCCAGCCCTCTTCAAGTGGTCCATGTGAGCGTTTTGATAATCTGCATGTAAATAAAGTTTGCACTGTATATGTCCAACTAGATATTTGCCATTATTTTTACTGGAGCACACAAATGGAGATGTTGTACCTAGCGGTTATAATATAAGAGAAATAGCCTCGGACTACTAATTTTATTTTGGAATGCTGTGGCAAAAGGTAAATTATGACCTATTAATTAAACTTAATCACTTAGGTAACAATCATCTGGCAAAGAAAGTATTTCACACTGATCTTATTATATTCAAGGGCCATTTTACTTGGAAAAGTCCTCAAGATAATTTTCATATTCAGTTGACTTTTATGTAGTGGAACTTTGTAGCCAATCACAAGGCCAAATTTATAATAACAAAATTTTACTACGACATCACCTTGGGGCTTGAGCCTATGTCATATGTCATTTCTTCTGTGCAACGATAATCATAAAAAGGAAAGAGCAACAGTTATATG
This sequence comes from Eleusine indica, assembly GCA_030378355.1. Classification (NCBI taxonomy): domain Eukaryota; kingdom Viridiplantae; phylum Streptophyta; class Magnoliopsida; order Poales; family Poaceae; genus Eleusine; species Eleusine indica. The sequence continues at coordinate 877,451 of CM059502.1, read as the reverse complement.
TTGCTTTGGGAAAAGAGACCTATCATTAACCAACTTTTATTTGCTTCTTTTTCAGAAAAACTGGAATTGCAGAAACTGGCATTTCTACCAGTTGCAAATGGTACTCGCTTAGTCTCAGTGAAATCGCTTTTTGCTCGTCTGACAATTAACTTGTCGCCTTTTGCTTTTGAGCTTCCAAGTCGGTATCTTCCTTTTGTTGCCCTTCTTAGGGAAATCGGGATGCAGGAAAGCCTTACAAACTCTTATGCAAGGGAACTTCTTTTGGATATCCAAAAGGCATGTGGCTACCAGCGCTTGAACCCTAATGAACTCCGTGCAGTTATGGAAATCTTGGACTTCATGTGTTCTGGAGTCAACCAAAATACCTCTGATGGCTCAGAGGGGTGTTATGATTCGGTAATACCGGATGATGGCTGTAGGCTGGTCTCTGCTACATCATGTGTCTATGTTGACCCATATGGTTCTCATTTACTGAGTAATATAAATACATCAAAGCTAAGATTTGCTCACCCAGATCTTCCTCAAAATATATGCCAAGGCTTGGGCATAAAAAGACTCTCTGATGTCATTGTAGAGGTACTCGAGAAAGATATTTAACTTTTTCGTTTTTCCCCATTTAAGTAACTTGTAAATGTAAGTTTAAATAGTTTTATATTCAAACAACTTAATTCGTTTTTTTCCAGGAACTTGATGGAAAAGAAGAAATTAAGGTTGTCAATAACATTTGCTCAGTTACTCTGGACAGAATAAAGCAGAAGATGTGCAGTAAATCTTTGCAAGAGGCCTTAAGGATTGTGATGATCAGCATTTCCAATCATTTCCCATCATTTGAAGCCCTCAGTTTGGTCCAGATACAATGCGTACTAGAGGATATATCACAGAATCTGCAGTTAGTTCAGCGCATCCATACTCGCTTTCTATTACTCCCAAATCTCCAAGACGTTACGAAAACCTTGCAGCATCCTTCTATTGTGGAATGGTCAAGCAATGGAATGCACCGAAGCATTTGTTTCATCAACAAATCCACAGGTTATATCCTAGTTGCAGAGCCCCCAAGTTTTTTGACGATACATCAAGTTATTGCAATTGTTGTTAGTCACAGATTAGGGGCACCAGTAATCTTGCCGATTGCTGCACTGTTTGCGTGCCCAGATGGCTCAGAGAAAGAAGTCCTTAAAATACTTCATCTTGGAACTGACGTTGGAGTTTCAAAGCGTGAAGGGAAGTATGATGCTTCCCTGGGAGCAGAGTTGTTACCACAAGATGCTCGGCAGGTGCAATTCCTTCCCTTACGACCATTCTACTCTGGAGAAATTGTGGCATGGAAGACAGGAAAAGAGGGGGAAAAGCTCAGGTATGGTAGGGTTCCTGAAGATGTAAGGCCCTCGGCTGGCCAAGCACTTTACAGATTTCCAGTGGAAACAGCACCCGGAGAGACTTGCATGCTGCTTTCCAGTCAGGTTTACTCGTTTAAAAGTGTTTCAATGGCCGATCTTTCTTCTGCACCTTTCCAAGTGGATGGTGGTAGGGTGGCAGGAGGTGGACAGGGTGATCTCTTATCCATTAACACTGGAACTGATGTCACTGCAGAAATGGTTGGTTTTGTTATGCAGCTTCCACTTTGCCAAGCTTGATTTTTGCCCTGACTCTGTTAATTTTACTATTTACAGGCTGGTGGGCTTGAATATGGCAAAGTTTCTTCAACCGAGCTAGTACAAGCAGTCCATGATATGCTTTCGGCTGCAGGAGTAAGAATGGATGCTGAGAAGGAGACACTATTCCAGACTACTCTTACATTACAAGATCAGCTTAAAGAATCTCAAGTTGCTCTTTTGATGGAACAGGTTTGTTTGCTTTAATATCTTATTTCGTTATTTTGGATTTATTTTGTTTGCTGGTGGCATCGAGATTCTGTTAGTCCCTGATGAGACATTGTAAATCACACATCTGTTTGCATAGGTTGCCTTTTATTGATGCAGAAGTTGTTTAAACTATCGTTGCAGGAGAAGGCCGAGGTAGCTGCTAGAGAAGCTGATGTCGCCAAGGCAGCTTGGTCATGCCGTATTTGCCTGAATGCTGAGGTCAATATGACTATAATACCGTGCGGTCATGTCTTATGTAATCGATGTTCTAGTTCAGTTTCACGGTGCCCATTTTGCCGGACGCAGGTATCACGTATGATGAGAATATTCAGGCCCTGAAAATATTGAAGGATGTATATTATCCTTCCGTTTCAGCTTGGCATAGGTTAGTGTTTTATCGACGTTGTACAATTCACACGAATGTGTTATGGTATATTGGGAGGCCTGGTGGTGCTTTGGAAAAATGCATCCTAGAGGTGGCCCTTCTGTAGAAGTGTAAATATTAGTTTCTACAGCCACTGTGCATTGATAGTGTACAGATTGTTTACAAGTTTTTCTTTTTGGGGTCTTTTCACCTCAGTGCAACCAGCCTTGCAAGGTAATACCTATCTGAAGCTGGCATTCGTTCATTCAGAGTGGCCTCCTGCCCTCAACGAGGCAAATGAGCTGTAAGATGCACGAAACTGCAGTTTATTCGCTGCAAGTGTTCGCGAAGACTGGTCGAAATCGTTAGGGGCCGCTGCTGTCCAATCCCAGTATGAGCTAATCCCCGTTTGTGAATTAAATCATCCAGAATAATTAAGCTCATTTTCTTTTTTGAATGAAGAAGCTACGGTACAATTTTTCGACTGCTGATGCTCCCCTGATCATCAGTTGCGTCTCACTCCTACCGTTCGCTTTCCTTGCTGCGCTCGTCTCCTAAATATCTTTCGGCGCCACCGATGGATAATAAACCGAATAAGAGAAGCAAAACGCAAAAAGCGCGAACTCGCTATCAGGCAGTAAACACGGCGGGTATGTTAGATTAAATCTCATCATCATTACAGGGATGCGCTCATGGTTGAGACCATTGAATAGATGATAAAATAATATGCTGTTAAAAATTGGGGACCTTTGTTCCATTATCTAAAAAATGCTGTTAAAAAGTAATTCATGTATTGTGTAAGAAGATGTAGTCATGCAACCACTATATTTATTTTTCAAACTAAAACAAGATAGTTTCAAATGACATGCTACCAGTATATATCTAAATCTATAGGAGTATTATTTTAAAACAAAATATAAAGACAGTGTAATATTGAGGTATAAATCGTAGATCTTAATCTCCTTGACACCTACCCAAGAATTTATTTATCTGTGACTCAAGGTAACCGTAGATGTTATGACATTAATTTACTAGAGTTCACATGATGATTGAACCAGGTTGCTTAGAAAGTCCAGTATCCATGGGTGTTTACCACAAAATAGTAAAGGTGGAAAGAGGTTACAAAATGATTCATAGTATGAGACATGTCGCAAAGTGTTATTACTAGCGTGTCACTTTAAAATATTAGACACATCAGTTGGTGTTGTTATCGACGTGTTGTATTTCTTATAGACATTTGTCCATGAACACTAATCTAGGGATTTTTGTTTGTACATTAATGTATTGATGTTAATTTGTTTCTATTGTAATGAGTACTATTATATTAACATTGATTTGATATTGTTTAATATTTCCGTAGAAGCATAGGAATATTGTTTCTTTTCACTAAAGTTTATTTGTTGTAAGAGTTTCGGCGATTCCAATATGAGCTGATCCATGTTTGTCTCATAGAGAATTATTGTAAGAAGTGTATTAGCAGAATAATTGAGGTAATGTACATTTCTTTTTCGAACGATGAAGCTACGATAACTGCTGATGTCCGCTGATCAACAGTGGCGTCTCACTCCTATTACCACCAAGCTACAGTTGGCTTTTCATGCTGCCATGTGTGACGTGCAGCGTCCGCGTTGCTCGTCTCTTCAAAATATCTTCGGCGCCACTGATGTGGATAATCAGAAGAAAGAAAAGCGAAAAGTGCAAAGCAGGAAAAGATCTCCTGTCCTGTGAGAACAATCGACCGGTCTCTCCCGCCGTGGAGGTGAACTTACCACTTGGCAAGGGAAAAGAAAAAGATCTCCTCTCCATCTGAAGCACCCACCTTCTTCCTTCCGGGACGACAATATCAGAATTACCTCTCTGCAAGTTGCAACAAGCCACCCGAGCAACCATGCCGCCTGCGCTTCTCCTGAACGCCTTTTCCGTCTCTCTAACCAACCCGCTAGGCCTGCTGCCTTCCACCACGACACGGCGAGGTAGCAATCGCCACAGATGCCGAGCCGAAGCATCGTCCAGCGGCTACCGTCCGGGTGGCGTGCGCGGGTCGTGGGCGTCCGACTACGACCTGTACGAGCTTCTGGGCGTGGAGCGGTCGTCTCCGCAGTCGGAGATCAAGGCGGCGTACCGGTCGCTGCAGAAGCGGTGCCACCCTGACGTGGCGGGCGCGGCGGAGGGGCACGACATGGCCATCGTGCTGAACGAGGTGTACGCGCTGCTGTCCGACCCGGCGGCGCGGCTCGCCTACGACCAGGAGCAGGCGCGGCGGTCCGAGTTCGCCGGGTACACGGGGCGGCCGCTCTACTCGTCGTGGGTGGGCGCCGAGGCCGAGCAGCGCGCCGTGTTCGTGGACGAGGTGCGCTGCGTGGGCTGCCTCAAGTGCGCGCTCCACGCCAGCAGGACCTTCGCCATCGAGTCCGTCTACGGCCGCGCCCGCGTCGTGGCGCAGTGGGCCGACGGCGAGGACAGGATCCTCGACGCCATCGAGACATGCCCCGTCGACTGCATCTCGTAAACACTCTTCTTCATCGTTTCTTTCTTCTTTTTTTTTTTTTTGTATAATAATAATTCATGACACCCACTGGTTGCTCTGTTTGTTCAGGATGGTTGAGAGGTCGGACCTGGCAGCTCTCGAGTTCCTCATGTCCAAGCAGCCGCGCGGCAGAGTCCGCGTCTCCGAAGGCAACACCGTGGGAGCTCGGGCGCCCAACATCTTCGCCCAGGTGGACAAGTTCCAGAAAAGATTCCAGGAGATGAAGCAGAAATCTGCCACGAGAGAATCACAGGTAATTGCAGATCTGACATAGTGACATCCCACTGTCGCTTCTGTGAACGTGGAGTAAGTATCTCGTCTGAATTCTGAATGCTCCACGCAGGAATCAGAGACTGTGAGGCAGTCCAGGACTTCAGCGGTTCACTCCATCAGGTCCATGTCAAACTGGTGGTACTGGCAGCCGTTCGGACCATCATCGGCGCCGGCCACCACCGTCCTGGCTTCACGCTTCCTGCTGCCGCCGCCAGTACAAACTTCCAGGCCAGCTGATCCTGTCACGGACAGGCTGCAAGAAGCTGTCGCCGCCCGGCGCAAAGCGGGAGGCGCAGCGGCAGTGAGCACCAGCCGCGACGACTACTGGACTCCGCAGCGGAACCTGCCGTCCTCAGCTTCGCCGCCAAGCATTCAACAAAGGGGGAACGGCCCTCAGCGAGGCCACAGCCGGAGGCAAGGAGAAGCTGTCGCCGGCGCCAGGAGGAGGAAGAGCGTAAGCATCGACCTGACGGCGCCGTTGCTGATGGGGATCATCTCGGCGGGGATTGTGGGTTACAACGGGGAGAAGATGACCGGAAGCAGCGGCGTTCAGGAGCATTTTGGAGGTGCCGTTGCTCTTGGAGTGGTGAACAGCTTTGAAATGAAGATTGTGCTGGCTGGCTTCACTTGGTTCATCATCGGGTCAGCCATTGCCGGCTTGCTCCATATCCTTGGAAGAAGGGAAGAGGACATCAAGGAATGAAGGGGTGCATGTGTAATGGGTGTATATACGTAGTATAGTCGACAGATGTATTTCCCAGTATATAGAATTGACAACCGATTAAATAGTCGAAATAGAAGTATAACATCTTCAGCACAAGAAAGCAAAAATTGATACAATGTCGTTTCAGCCAAGGGCAATTGCTACTTCCAGCCTTGCATTACGAGCTGGAGGCACTAGGTACAACGTAGATCATCTATGCAACCTTAAAAGGGTGCACTGTCATAAGCATAGCATTAGCTTAAAAGTTCCAAGTATGCGAAAGCTGGCAGCATAAGTAAAGTATCAGACAGGAGAACACAATAACATGGTTCCTCGTCGTCACGGGATATATAAACACATGCTCTGGCTCGCAGAACCAGCTATTCATATTAACTTTAGCATTAACATTTGAAATTTGTCACTCATTTGCCACGCTGATCAAAGGTAACTATTCAAATAAGCCTACAAAACTTTTGAAGTTCGGTCATGACATACATGCTTATAACAAGAAAAAAGCTCACTGCTGTCTCACTTTGGTTGTTCTGAATGACACTATGGGCTAATACAGTCAGTCTCACCAAAGCTGTGCCCAAGTTTGAGGGGCTGCGGATGAAAATATCAGAATGACCTCCTATAGCCTCTTAGGTTTTGACAACAATGTCCAAGGTTAAATCCCCAGATGCCTCTTCAGCACCTCAGGACCTGTTCTTGGGGGGTTTGACCTTATATATCCGCACTATCCAGTTTGAAGTTGTAAATGCTTCTTCCAAGTACTCAAGCTTTATATCTTTGTTGCCAATCTCCACTCCTCTCACACGATCATATCTGCATTGAGAAGTAAACAGAACATAACAGTCATATCCATCAGTACCTTAGAATGTATCAACAGTCAACTAAGAAATACAATAATCAATATGTCGCCTACAGAGAAAAAAGATTATGCAAGCTGTTAATAACCAAATATGTTTCCAGCCTTTTACATATATACAAGAAAAGATCAAATGCCTACAGGACCAATTTTATACAAAGTACATATCCAAGCAAATATTAACATCTTCATTTGACTCTACAATACTCTTTAACTTGTTAAAATACAGGTAATGTCAATATCAATGGTAAAGATGCAACATACCCTGGAGGTTTTCCATACTCTGTTGTGAGTTCTCCAAACCGATAGTAACAAAGCTTGTACCTGCCGAACAGAGAGAGAAAGCATAAAAAGCCAGCAACAGACTACATGAGCATGGATCACAAAAAGCATCTGACCAACTGGATTGGCATGAACAAGATGAGCAATATATTCAATAAAGCTGTTGAGTATCCGATAAACAAGAAAATTTTGCCAAGAAAGCTGGACTGGCATCTGATCAATCTGTTTCAAACTACAAAACTGTATTCGAATGTCAATAAATTTTGCATAGCAGGAAATATTTCACATGGCAGTTTCCTATAGAAAAGAAAAGAGAGACTTCGAATAGCACAACTTCTTAAGAGTTTTTCAAAACACTTTGCCACAAAAGGAATAAATAATCATCTGAGTTATGCATCCAAAACTTACATCAGGCAGTTCAACATTTTTGGCGCAGCCCCCTTATCAACACGATACTCTCCATTAACAAGGTAATCAGGCTCTTTGATTACTGGGAAAACTCCTCCACCAATACGTACCATCCACAAGAATCTGGAAAAGAGTATTTAAGTAAGATAGACTGTTGTGCATTTCAGTCCCAAAGATGCTATATTAATTTAGAATAAGTGAAAAGGCATATCAACTTGCTTGGGATTAAAGGCTTTGTTGCTGTTGTTGTTGTGTAAAAAGGCATATCAAACTGCTCCCTCAGCTAAGAAGATGAACTTACTTATTAATATCATCTGAAGAATACCCAGTAACACCTCCAAATACAACAAGCACATAATTCACATCCAGTGATTGCATGATCTCATATGCTTCATCTTCATAGGATGACATTGCACGCCCAACAGTAGCTATGTGAGTATTGTTCCATGTGTTATTATCAACAATAACAGTTCTGTTACCCATGGCTGTAATTTGGTATCCATAGTCCCACCAAGACATAATCTTAGCATCAGGAGGAGTGTTCTGACGAAGCCAGTAGTATGCCTCCCGGTAATCATCAAATATGACTCTTCCGCCATTATGACCCCTTGCGGCCAGAACAATGGAAGGAGAAGAGTAAGCTTCAGATGTCACCCAAGTGCAGTGTATGGCATACCTACTGAGCATGTAAAAGGCACCCAGAAGTAAAGCAATAGCTGCATTCTGTTGGAACGGCAAGGATTGATCAACTGCTCCCTGTTTACACAAGCGTCAAGATCAGTTATATTCCAATAAAAAACTGAGTTACAAGACACAGGCAACATGGAAAAAAGGGAAGCCAGCAACACTTCTAGACAAAAATCTGTTTGGCCAGCATGCAAAATTGTGAATCATGGCCTTTCACGTTTCCTTTATGTCGAAGGGGAACAAATAAAGATTTCAATTATAGCAATCCATTTAGATGCCAGAGGATGTGTGCTATTTCAATCTTTATTCAAATTATTTATTCTAGCTTTACACTGCAGTATGAAATTCAATAAGAAACCGTACAGGAGGAACTAAATGGAAAATACCTTTGCAGCTGCTTTTGAGCCAGTAGTTTTTCCAGAAGCAGCCTGTGGACTTTTAGTTTTTGTCCGGATAAGAGTGGTCAGATTTTTTATTGTAGCAGATGCAGCAATGGCACTAATAAGGCAAACAGCTGGTGCTGCAACAAGAATTAACCGCACCATCACACCAGCAAAGTACATACTTGTGAGGCCATACATAACTATAAATATTGTGGCATCTGACAGGCGTTTGAAACAGAAATACAGGCCTGCCGGAAATAGGAAAAGAAGGATCTGAAAATCAAACATGAAAGAAGACCATGCTGTCGGCTGATGCTCAGAAACAGATGCAATGATCGGTATATGGTCCTTTGCATAAGTCGGATCAAGCAGGGAGTAAAACCGTCCTGTCCAAGGGGAAATGTAGCCTGATGCAGTGCCAATTACAAGAGCCAAGGTGCCAACAGTAATCACACATGTAAGGGTAGTTCGCAGGAATGATTTGTATAATTTGGCATCATTCAGCATGTATTTCACCCAGTCCAAGAAGAAGAAAACCTGGAAAAGGAAATGATTTATTATTCATGTAAATCCATGCTACATCAAGAGAAATTACAGGTGGACCTTCCAATGGATGATTAAGCAGAATTCTTAATAATGACAGCCCAGCATCACATGTACACTCTAGCTAGTGCTGATTAAAGGTAAGCAATAAGCAACACAACACTAGTGAAAAGGCAAACCCGATACAAGAGTATTGTCCATTTCACATTTACTAACCAGATACACAATCAACAATTAAGTTTGTAAATGTACCAAGCTGCACTAGACTATCCAAAAATGTATAAAGCAGTAGTATATCAGATAATGTAGACATAAATTTTAGCTCCAATAATCTGAAAGTGTATAACCAAAACCAATAAACCATGATATACACCATAATCCACCCAATTTTGCAAATAATCCAGATAACTCTCTTTTTTTTTGTGGAAATGCAAAAGCCCGCAAAAGCTTTGTGTCAAATTTTACAGTAGAAAAGGACCACAAATGGGGCACAAGTACACAGCGCTATAGGCCAAAGATCCGGTTGTATGTTTCCAGACAATTAAAATGGCATTTAATTTGAACCCACTGTTTCCAGACAAGTTTTGACATTCCTAATTAGTCATCCATGAGCCATTTAGTTATCACCTAGTTGTACCTATCTGCTAAGATCTGTCAAATATTCGGTCCTAGTCTCCTAGTAGATTCTCTAGTCTAGGTTTAAAGATTGTCAGCACAGAGCAGTGTCCAAGTGAGAAATTACCTGTAACAGGAAGAAGACTCCCATGGCGGCCATGTGCTCCCCTGACTGAACATGCTGGAATCCCACAAACCGGATCTGCATTGCGAGGAGCATCCCGAGCACATACATGCAATTGTATGCCACGTAGAGCCTCTGTGAGTACCTCCCAGTGACAAGCAGCACAAGCACGTATAGCGGGACAAGATTGATGATGAATACGTAGCCTCCCCACGCCGACACCATGTAGAAGTAGCCGAAGGCTGAGGCAAGCGACCAGGCGAGAGAACCCGTGTTGACAGCACGCACGAAGAGGTAGAAGGTGAGCAGCAGCGCGAAGATTGCGACGCCCTCGTTGTCGTAGGACCCCGCGACGGAGCGAGAGATGTACCCCGGGCAGATGGCGATGAGCGCGGCGGCGACGAGGCCCGCCCCAGAGTCCCAGATCTCGCGGCCGAAGGCGTAGGCGACGAGCGTGGTGTTGGCGGCGAAGAAGGGCGCGGTGAGGACGCAGACCTCGCGGATGTGGACGGCGAAGGAGAGGGCGCGGAGGAAGCGGTAGAGGATCGCGGCGGTGACCATGAGGCCCGGGAAGAGGGTGCCGCCGACGACGCGGCCGAGCGGGTACCAGCTCTCGAAGTCGAACCAGTTCCAGAATTCGGAGTAGCCATGCTCGGTGAGGAAGAGGGTGGTGCGGTAGTTGAAGTAGGGGTCGAACTCGTGGATCATGGACTCGTAGCGGAGGACGGAGAAGAGGCGGACGATGAAGGCGAGCACGTAGATGAGCGCCAGCGTCGAGACGCGGAGCAGGAGCTCCTGCTGCTTCGTCTTGAGGCGGAGCGACCGGAGCGGCGCCGGGAGGAACTCCAGCGCGGTGGTCGCCATGGCGCGGAGATCTCGATCTGGACGGGTCAGTAGGGTTTCATGCGCGCGAGGCGTGGGTTTAGTGAGGAGTTGGATCTGAGAGATCGGGGAGGGGACGGGGAAGCCACGAGTGCGCGGCGAGTCCAAGCGGAGGCGACGACGAGGCAGCTCCGGGCCGGATCGGGGGTCTTGAGTGGATATCCGTTTCTGACAGACAGCTCCGGGCCGGGTCGGGCTTTTGGGCATGCGCCACGTGGATAGTCCTTATGTGACACTGAAACTGGGTCCCATTAGCACCTCAGCAGACGATTGGCTGGAAGGGCAGCACACACGTGGATCTGACGGTGCGTTAATTTCAATCTGACTTTTATATATGGGCCAATTATTTTTTTTTTGAACTCTATATGGGCCAAATTGACCCCAAGCGGACTGCATGCGGGCTGCCGCGGCCGAATGGCAGCGCCTTCGTTCGTGTTCCATTGCACAGGACTGCAGGAGAGCGCTAGCTTGGCCGGTGCGCTCGATCGTCCACTTTCCCAGCGCAGAAGAACGAGGACATCCATCACACCGCCACATTGCCACGGCCTCACGGGAGTTGCCCTCTTCTGGACACTGTAGAGAGTAAATGGGGAGGCTGCTCTACTACTTATCATCTCCAACATCTGGAACGATGGAACATGTCAAGGTGCGAATGTTTAGCGAAATCTCATGCCCACAAACGTGAACACTTGAGTGTCTTGATTATACTTATCTCATTTCCTCTTTCTATAAACAGTCATGTCAAAAGATATGCGGTTAAACTTTGTATCATCATGCTGATAATCAAGCTCGTATGTGAAACGGGATTTATATCCACCTAGAAGAATTTTTGTTTGTCATTCATCATTAGTAGAGTTGTGATTTTTATCCCTTGTCTGTTAAACTGATTGTTGCTATGTTTCAGGTCAAGAAATACTCAGGTCACCTTGGTTCGTTTAGAACTCTTTCTGTGGAGCGCGGACAAAAATGCGGCTGTCCTCAGGATCGATCCTCCGTGCCTCCGATAATCAAACGATATTCGATTAGAGGGGCATGTTGCTGCAGAATTTCAAAATGGTTATGAAAGTAAGCATAAATCGAAATATAAGTGGCCCCAGCTTGTTATTCTTTCAGGTCGTAGTGTTGTTTTTTTCCACGAGACATCCAGAGTGTGCCGATGTCCTAGTCCTGGAGGAGTACGTCAATGAACGAGCATGTAATAATTCTACTTAATTCTTAATAAAGCTCCCATTCACATACACACAAAAAGTTCTTATCGTGTAGAAAACTGCAGATGCTTTCTTTGTTACATCCAAAATCACGGAAGGTGTGACTGTGCATAGCTAGCAACATGACGGGCACTTGGCCTGACACTCCCTTCTTTCTTAGACTACAATTCTCTCTCCGAGATCCATCCCCGCCGCAGCAGTAGCAGTCTTGGAAGCCTTTGCCAGTACCAAAGTTGCATGACAGTAGCATGCAGAGTACTACCACATGGATCTTCCCTTCTTCTGATGTTGCTTCGTTGACAACAGTAGTGTTTGAACGTCCTGCGGAAACATTATTGAGTAATCACATGTTTGTCAGCGTTAAATCATGTGATTAGAAGACGATATATTGAGAACGGTGATGTAAACTTACCATGAACTTGCAATGAAAAGGACCCAAACATGACAAGAAACAATAGCGTGACGGTCATCACGACCTCAGATCCGCTTACACTCATACTAGATGCTTAAACGACGAATTTCATCTTTGCGTGGGAGTACACAAATTGCACGACTGGTGCTGCAAATCCTCCACGGCTCCTAGTAGGCAACTTGAGAATGTGTCCAATAAATTTGTCGTGAAAAAAAAAAGGGATAATCAAACATCGTCCCCACATGGGTTCGGTTGGGAGCGGCCTCAGCTGGATGAACACGTCTCGCCGGAGGTGGATCAGGCGTGACCAAAGTGCGGAGGAAGATTCTTGACGTGGATGGAAGAATGACGGTTACTTGAATCTTACCGATTTTTTAAGTGACCTGCTAATATTCAGGTGTTTAAAAGTTTAGACAACTTTTAATCACCGTTTTGAGTTATCAGATCTAGATAATAATTTATAATTATTATATAAATAATTTTTAAAAAATTAAAATATAGCTGAAAGCTAAAATATATTATTTTCAAAATCTACAATAAACTAAGCATTATATATGTTGTCATCACCATGTATTACTTCTTATGGCTGTGATAGCTAAAAAAGAGAGAAACTTTGACAAACAAAAGAAAAGGAGAAGGAAATAAACACGTACTTTCTCCATTGTGAATTTGTAGTCGACAGGACAACAACTATAGTTTATTTATAAAGTAAGATCCTCAAATGAAAAAACACACGAATAAAAAAACACAATAGTAAGAAAACAGGAATCTAAAACAGAGAGACGGACAACTTAGGTGTTTGGAATATAGAAAATAAAAACACATGAGTAAACATATTATTGTAACTAAGGGTGTGTTTGTTTTCTAGGGTCTAAATTTTAGTATTGTCACATCAATCCTTACAAAGTAAATATAAAACTAGTTACACGATTAAAGACTAATTTGTGAGATAATTCTGTTAAACTTAATTAAGTCATCATTACGAGATATTTACTATAGCATCATATTATTTAATCATAATCTAATTAGACTTAATAAATCCATCTTGTCATTTAGCCTAGGGGTTATGGAATGAATTTTGTCATCAGTCTATATTTATTACTTCTAATTAGTATCCCAATATTCGATGTGATAGGACTAAAATTTAGTGCGCGGGAAATAAACACACCCTAAATAACATGTGTATTACTTAACTAAAGTGTTTAATTGACATATTATCATTATTTAAGACAGTTAAATGTAAATTAATAACATCTTGACATCTTTAACTACTCATTTTTTAAAATAATCTATCCCTGTATTGTCTTGCTAATTTCAATGTGGCTAAAACAACCCATAGGCTAATCAAAACAAAGGAAATTTTCCTTTAGCTCCAACCTCATGTTTTATTTCATATGTTTGTGAATGAAGTAGTTTCTTTGCTATGGGAAGGAACCCATTATTCCTCCGTTCCAATTTCCAAACACTCTCTAAATTTCTTAGGAATGATTCCTTTAAAATTTCTTTGTTCCAAACACTCTCTAAATTCTTGTTTTTTAGGGATAGATTCTTGTTCTAATGACGAAAAATTCAAAACAGGAGTACGTGTTTTGCAAGACGGTGCAACAATGCAATAATGCATTTATCACCAAGATTTCTGGAGGCTCCAGAGATGCTCATCCTCTATGCAAGTATGCAACAGTTTTTGAGGAAAGCATCTAGCTAGTGGCTGGCAAACTGGTATCTATTTGTGAGTAGCGAATGCCGGTACTTTCTTGTTTTCTCAAGCGACAGAGTCGAGCAGAGACTGTACATTCTCGCGAGGCTGGCAGAGAAGGACGATTAAAGCAAACATATACCGAATCATCACGTGGGAATTAAGAGGCATGCCCGCCTAATTGTATTCCCGAACTAATCCATCATGAGCACCTAAAGAAGCAAAGATGCGATGTGAATTTGACATCCAGACCGAACCAATCGTTGCGAGTATTTGGATGTGATCGGTGCATTGCAGGCAATAAATTTTTTGTCGCCCTTGGATTGGATTGCCACCGGCCGGGCCGATTCTGAATCCTGATTTGGAACATCGCATATGCCTCCAAGGCGGTAACCGTCACGTCGAGCACAGCGCATCATGATCAAGCATTGTCTACAGGCTGAGTGCCAATGAATAGGGTTGAAAACGGTGACGAAAATTCACAATTGTTTTTGAAAAAACAAGAAATAGAAAAATAATTATAGGAAATATAAAAACAATAACGAAAATGGGAAAACCTTGATGGAAATGAAAATGTAAACAATAGAGCTAATTTTTGATCGAATGGACGATATACCGTATTCGTTCAAAAATTTTCGTGGAAAATATCAAATTTCTGGAAGAGTAACCTTTATTACGGAAATAACCAAGCTCAAATGGACCTTATCATCATAAGCTTAAGATCCATAGCATTAAATTTCTTTTTGGACTCCTGATGATTATTGCGTGTATCCTACAACACCTCTTAAAACTATTATTTTTTAATATGTCATGTCACTCTAATTTATTATGTTAACTATGTCGATGTTAAATTATTTTTGTCATGTCAGATGAATTGTATGATTAATTATGTGATTGTGTTGATATGAGTATCTAGCATAATGTAATAACTAATAGTTATCGATTTTTGATCGATATCGACATATTTTCGTATTGATAATTTTATTTTTGATTCCCGATAGTATCGTTATTGTTTTCGTTTTCGAGCCTATCGGTTTTGTTTCATTTTTGACTGAAAAATATAGTTGAGAAATGGTAATACTAATTTTCGATCGTTTCCGATCGTTTTCATCCCTACCAATGAAGCATCCGTCTCTATCTGCGACAGCCATCATGTTCTCGAAAAAAAAAATTCTGCTACTGCCAGGTACTCCATTGTTCGGTCGTTCCCATCCGGCATATGGTTAGGTCGTTGGCAGCCGTATGTGTATCTGGTATTGTCCTAGCTTTTAACCCGGATGTAAATGATGCTTCCGTTTCCGGCTACGGTGTTCCAAGTGCGCCCGAGCATGAACGACCGACCTGAAATGCATAGGCACCATCACCTCCCTCCACCGGTTGGTAAACTTTGGTGAAGGTTCAAATCTGCTTTGCAACACCTACTAAATTATGACTCAAACCATGCATTGCACCTTGGCTACAAGTGGTGCGGCGATCAATAAATAGCTCGCTTAGCATGCATTAATGCAACAAAGAAATACACTCACCACAAAACTCGTACGTGTACTTTGGGATATAAATTGGTGACCCTTTAGTGATCAATTCCCAAATAAATCATATATATAGGAAAAACGTGGGATTAGAGCGCCCTACTATTTGAATCTTAGATAAACACAAATATTTTTTTTCTTGATTGGACCTCATGTTAGAAATTCTCCAAAACTCCTATGAAACTAGCCATTTCATAGGAATTTGAGATGGTTGCGAAATGCTCTTGTAGGAGAATTTCCTAGGGACTGAAATCCTCAAAAATTCCTATGAAAATCATACAATTCAAAAGTCCTACGATCATTTTTGACCTAAGGATCAACGCTTAACATCCTTATTACGTGTACTCATGCATATAGATTCCCGGAGCGCCTGCACTCGTATATGTTTCAGACAGGCACTAGTAACAAATTCAAGCATGAGGCTTATTACAAAAAGCAGGGACAAAAATTCTATTTGATTTGATGAATGTGTACTGGTCTAATTGATTTTCTCTATTTTCTTTTTGTCATAGTTGTACCACTCAAAATTCTTGATTAGTGATTATGCGAGACTAACTTTCCGTAGATGGCAAGTAAACTAAACAACCAACGAGATCAAGCATAAACAAGTTTTTGTATAATATGGATGGTCTAGCAAACTGTGATACGTGCAAAGCAATAAACAAAGCTGAATGAGTAATCATATCAAAACCTCAAGGAGCCCTAGCAAAATATGCTTTTGATTCTAAATTTTCTTGTAATTGGGGTGAAGAACCCCCAGACCATGTCCTAGCGGTTATGGCAAATGATGTAACATTATTATCCAATGAATAAAACATGCCGCATGGCATTCCCTAAAAAAAAAGAAACCTCAAGGAGCCTACATGAAGTTTGTTCACATTATTTAATTGCTGATCTGAATATATTAACAAGATTGAACTACCCTGACTGTTGACTCTTCGGCTTAAGCATTAATAAGCTCCAAAACATTTCACATCTTTGTTGTTCCATTTGTCCATCACATACATAAATAAGCAGTTATGTACCATAATAAATTGCCTATAATAATTCAGAGAGATTTTTTTTTTCTCAATAGCAGTTTATAGACACAAAGGTTATAAGAGCCCAGGATACATTTTCTAATGCCTCAAGGATTGGACATTGATCACAGTGAGCTAAATGATTATACAACTGAAGGTGCATGGTGGTGCATTTGTTGCTCTGATGGCTTGCTTTGCCAGTGCGTGGGCCCTTCTGTTGTGCTCCCTGCTTATCTTGGTCAAAATATAGTTGATGCATGTATTGTTGGTTGTAAACTCGTACAACTGTGGACGGAGCCGCCAATCTCCCATGTCAAGCACAAAGTCGCCACGCTGAAGTGTACAGACCATGATTTGACTATCTGAAGTATAGTTCATGGCGGTGTGCTGGAGTGCCTTGTTGATCTTTGATGTAAGCAGCATGACAAGCATTTCTGCCTGCAGTGGGCTGTGGACCTGAGTTGCTTGCGCCTGGACCTGTATCGCCAGTATGATGGGGCCGGAGGGTTGATGCAGATGAGAATCCCCAGTTCTGATGTCTGGCCTCTGTGAAATTGTTGCAGAGGGAATGTGGCATCCGTGAAGCAGGTGGGTCGTTGTGCTTCAAATATGTTGTGCACCAGCCCAGGTGATGATGGTTGATCTGCAATCTGTTCGCCTTGGTTCGTCTGTACGTCCCTCTGTCTCTGCTCACTTTGGATTTCTGCTGCCGTCACCATATGTACGTGCAAAACACTCCATTGTTTCTTATTTAATCGATTATCTTTCCGGGCCTTCCAGATATGCCACAGGGTGATGATCGTTTGCTGAATGTGCAGATTGGTCGCACTGGGTTGGAGCAGCGTCGTTAGTTGAAATTCAGAGAGATCGACTTTCTTCAGTTGTCAAAAGTCAACATTATATTTCAAGAAATCAAGTACATTTGTACCTGCAAGAACAGGAAGTTGGTCTGAAGTACCTATTGGTTCATTCAAAATACACTAGAAACAATATTTGAAGTAGCCCAGATTGCAGCAAACTTTCCTAAGGCATAATTGTGTTCCTTGGTTGAAATGAAAAGAAAATTTGAAGTAGCTCACTATGGTCTGGTGAGGGACAGAAATTTTATTTGATTTGAAATGTGGCTCTTTGTTTATATTACAAAATGCAGGGACAACCACTAGTTTGAGGTCGTTCGGCGGTTGGACCTGAACCGTTATTGGTTCTTCATATGGCCCCCGTCGTGCCCGCCTTTTCTTTTGAGATTATGAGAAGAGTGTAACACCAAGTAAATTACCTCTTTATAAAATCCCCGGCCCGCGAGGTTCAACCTGCAAACGCTCACACTGCCCGTAGACGTAGTCTTCATCGTCCTTTGCACTGAACTAAAAGTTCCGCTGCACCTGCAATACCAAGGCTTCCCCAGCTTCTTCACCAATACATGGAACCTGACTAGTAGAAACATAAGATTTGCCTATCTTCTGAAACATAGAGGTTAAATCCGATTCCCATATCAGTGTATCTGGAGCAGCACATTTGATTCAAAGGATATGGATTGTTATGATGTTGTTAGAACTTAGAAGCGCTCGTCTTCCTCTGCCCATCAACATCTGGGTCTAGAACTCGGCAGTTGTTTTGGCCATGAAAAAAGAAAGAAAAGAAACAAAGCAGCTAATCTTGGGTGATAAGCAGTTCAGAAGACAAGCAAGACACACACACACACACTAAGAAAGGGATCAAAATAAAAGAAAATCTACTTGACAATTTGACAATAAAAAGAGAGTGTGAAGCATACAATCTGTTCACAGGCTGAGCTTTCTTGATCATTGTGACAGTTTGGTTTTCAACTCTTTCTTCACGCGCGCCATTGGTAGGGGTTCCTCAGTCACACCTACAATTAGTACTGTCAACATTCAGATCATGGCAAGCAAAAGAAATTCTCAACAACAGTTCAGAAAGAAATGTGAACAATGAACTATTCTTTTGCTTGAAAGGGTTACTGCAAACTTATAGTCAATCAACAGGATTGAAGATTACCTATGCTAAATCCTGTTTGCTGCCCATAAACTTGACAAGTGAACAGGCAGAACAACTTGCTGGTGTGTTTGGCTGCCAGGTTGGAACTTACCCATTCACCTACCTGGGGTTGCCCATGGGTACAACAAAACCAAAGGTTAAAGACCATGCACCAATTGTAAGCAGAAATGCAGAATTGAAAGAAGGATCACATCAGCAGCAACCTGGCTAACAATGGCAAGAAGAATAACACTAGTTGAATCCATGCCCATATATGCAATGTGTACAATCAAAATGCATGCAACAGTTCTAAACTCAATTGAAAGAACAATAAGAGATTGTGTCTGGAGAGGCACAGATGTGGCAGGAAAAGGAAAACCAATGGTTGCTTGGGTAAAACTTGCTGCACCAAAGGAGAGAGGACTTGGAATCAAGAATATGAGAATACAAACTGAAGCACTTCTGTTGAAGCACCTTCACAAATTCTACAACAGAGAAGATGTACCATGGGTACAACTACTATGGAACACTCACTATGCTAGTGGTCAGATACCACATGCATCTAAGGAAAAGGGCTCCTTTTGGTGGAGAGATGTGATGAAATTCAGTGATCACTATAGAGGAATTGCCTCAGCAATAGTGGGACCAGGCAGCACTTTTCTACTTTGGCAAAAATGTCTGGAATAAACTAACAGATAGGTGCTAGCAATCATAACTATAAGAGTTACATGTACTTCTGGTTCCTAATCAGAGAACAGAAATTGAGCCAAGCAAGATATATAACATATGAATATGAACCAGATAGCTAAAAGTTTCCTTGCACCATCACAAGCAGAAAAGGAAGCAACAGAAGAATGTGACTCAATACATAAGCTTAATCTAACAGAAAACACAAGCAGTATTTGAACTTCTTAATCACAAGGAAAACCAAACAATTAAGCCGTTGCATCACCTGAGCATGTACAACACTCGCTCGCATATTGAGTACCATATGACAAAGTACTAGGATCCAGAAAAATAGGTGTATCAACACAACTCATCCTTTTGGATTGAATAAAGCAACTCACAGAAGAATTCCAAAAAAGGATGATTAAACATTATATGTAAGCAAGCATCCTATCCAATACAGAGCACAATTGTGATATTTCTGAGCATTCTGTTGGACCCTTTCTACAGAATGCTTTGATCACATTCTCAAAAATTCTACCATCTAAAACAAGTCCTTTTATTTGGATATCATCAAACAGCCTTAGCGCCTCGCGCGTGTTTCCACTCCTAACCAACCAATACGTCAAACGAGCAACAGGCTCTGAAGGGTAGCCATCATCGATATGCTTGACAAAGTTGGCAGCCTCTACCCTCCTCCCAGACCTAAATAGACAATCAACCAGTGTATTGTATGTGATTGTATCTGGGACAATCTTTCCCGCATTCACATCAAGGAACAAAAAACCTAGCTCATCCTCCTTGCCAGCTTCATAGAACTTGTGGATTAGAATGTTACAGGTCACAGTGTCCGCCACAAACCCCTTGGAGCTGAACAGAAACTTGGCAAACTGAAACTTGCCCGCTCGGCACATGCATGAGATCAAAATGTTGTATGTCTGCACATCGGGTGTTATTGGCTTCTTGAGCAGATCTGTGAATAGCTTCAGGACACGCAGCCACTTCCCTTTCTTGCTGAAATGGTCCATGACGGTATTGTATGTCACGACATCGACCACAAAGCCAAGCTCTTGGCACCGCTCCAGCACCTCCTTGCTTGCCCACATATTAAGATCCTGTGCGACGTAGTCCAACAGTATATTGAGACCAACTACAGTAAGCTGTAGCCCCTTTTCTAGCATAATTTCCAGCTGCCGGAATGCCTCTTCAAGGTATCCAAACCGGCAAAGCCCTGCAATGTAGGTACTGTATGTGACTGCATCTGGAACCCACCCACTCCTCACACTCTCATCAATAACCCTCTCGACAGCATCAAAATCTCCTAACTTACACAGCCCGTTGATGTAGATGTTGTAGATGACGACATCTAGGTGGCAACCGGAGGAGCGCATGGAGCTGATGAGCGCATCCGCCCCTTGGATGTCGGCATTTTCGCAGAACGCCTGGAGGATGGGCGGGAAGATTTGTGGTGTGAGCGGGTAGTTGAGGTCGCGCATTTCGTCGAGCAGCTGGAGGGCGTCTGCGAGGCGACCGGCGCGGCAGAAGGAGAAGACGAGGTCGGTGTAGTCGATCGGGGATGGCCGGAGGCCAAGGCGGGACATCCAGAGGAGGACCGAGTGCGCGGCCGCGGGGAGGTGGAGGTGGGAGGAGTAGACGTGGAGGAGGAGGGAGAAGACCGCGCGGTTGGGCGCGACGCCGTTGGCGAGCATGTCGTCGAAGAGGGACGCGGCGTCGGCGGGGCGGCCGGCCTTGGTGAGCGCGGACATGGCGGAGGTGTAGGAGACGGCGGTCGGCGCGCAGGCGGGCGCGGAGAGGCGCATGCGGCGGAGCACACGTAGAGCCCCGTCGCCGTCGCCGTCCTGAGCAAGGGCGGCCAGGAGGCGGTTGTAGTCGTGGAGGGTGTGCGATGAATAGGAGGAGATGGTGGCTGCGGCCGCCGTCGTGGTGGTGGAGTGGGGGCGGGGGGCGCGAGGGAAGAGGCCGCCGAGCGTGCGCACGGCCGCGCGCACCGTGGCGGACAGCTGAGCGGAGCTGGCGGCGGCCGCCCATGCGCCGGCGGTCATAGAGGATGGCGGGCGGAGGCGGAAGCCAACCGGAACCAGATCCACTGCCGTACTGCCCGGTGCCTTGAGGTCACTGACGCGTGGGCCCGGGACCCACGTGGCAGTGAGTAGCAGTACGGTACAAGAACCCCGTCCAAGCCAACGGAACCGGCAGCGACCGCGTGGTGTGTGAATTGTTGAGATCTCGGGTTGTGCACGAAGCATCAGATGCATCACCTCATTGGCAAGGCAATTACACTCTGGTTGCTGGACTGCTGGTTTAATTATCAGGCTAAATGCGTTACTGTACTCTAGTTTTCTTCTACAGAGAATCTATTTCAGCAGAGCGTATGATGTTGATGGTCCGACCAACATTCTGAGCTAGAGTAGATGGCTGCTTAGTGATAATTACAGATCTAGTAACAAATTAGATAAAACTAAAATGAGTTCGGGCTGTAATACTGACTGTAACAAGGACGAAGATGAACCAAGCAGTCAACACAACACAATGGAACAAGAGCAAGCTTGAAGGTGCAGTTACAGGCCAACACTTAACAGCACATCAGCAAGTATCATTGCTCTTTGAACAATGGCCGTCGGCAATTCAATTACACGTGGGCAAAACTAAAACTAATTCACACGAGTTCACACCATAGAGGGAAAGGAACAAAGGAATGTGGTATCAGCTGTGGTTAGCATCTGTACTACTACTAGCATCATCAGCAGCTATTCTGTCGAATCCTGATGATAAGTCTCCGGTGGTCACCATGAGCAGCTCAAGGTCTCAAGGTGTCCGATGAAACTCAGCTAACTAAACAGGTATCCCAATCGAAATGAAGGTATCCTAACATGTTAAGCTAAGCCATGTTGGAACTTAAAGATCAGTACTTCCACCTATTAGCAGATGAATATGTTGTCTTTTTTACTTTTAAGCTGAAATGAAATCACGTCAGGTCCTGGACAACAGCCTCGCAGATTTTCCACAATCCATCCTTCTGCCTTCTCAATTTGTACTGTACTTCATATGTACTGCAATTACAAACATACAAAAATCATCACCATGTTTGTCTTACGGTAGAGTGCAAAAGAATAATCAACAGCTGTGCTAGTTACTGAAATACCTGTAATAACAAGGTTTCTTGGGCTGGGAGTCATCAACAAGTTCAGCTGCTTCCTCAAGCACAGCATCGATTTCTGCTGCTTCACCAGCACCGACTTCATCCAATATTATCTCAGCATGAGCTATGGAAAGATTTAACAGAACAAATCTCCAATAGCACGACTGATCCTTTGCCACTAGTGCTAAATCTTGCCACTGCTCCACAAGATGACCTTTGATTATTCACAACATAAATGAAGGTAAGATCAACAGCATATGCAAATACAAAACAGGGGATACACACCTTTGAGAGCATTGAACCATCAAGGATCTCAGGGAGCATGTCAATTTGATAGTCAGGGCCAAGAGCTTCAGACTTTATGTCCTGCCATTGTTTCACGAGTGATTCTGCTTCTCCAATATCCATCTTTTGCCTGCGTACTGCCACAGCAACATCATTCGGCACTGGATATTTATCTTTTTCTTCACTTCTTGAATAAAGCCTATTGTTTAGCCAAAGCATTTTTGACAAATTCTCAAAATGTTTCCTGAAACTACTGGTGATAAGAGAATCTTCTGGCGCAGACGCTTCATTCAAAGGTAATATGGATGCAGACCCTCTACTTGGGTTGGGAGATCCCGTGTGCCCAAACTGAAATCTCAACAGTTTTAACGTGCCAAATACAACAAACCCCAGGAATGCACTATATGCAAGCTTCCCTACAATATCTCCAGTTAGTCCCCATAACTCCAGTGATCTTAAAGAATCGGATCCAGGATTGCGCTTCAGGGGAACAGATGTTGTGACTGAACCATTCACTGCCCTATCCATTGATGAATGAAGCCCCAAGTTGGTTGGTGCAAGTTGCTTCACAGCTTCGCCCAATTGGCTGTTAGGAGTCAGTCTTGGAGTCTGCTCCCCTGAACTCCTGTTGTATGATGAGATACTAGATGGCTGAGAGCTCAATCGAACCAATCTCGAGGATCCAAGGTTCTGCTTGGGTGTGCTAAGGTTGCGTTTAGGAGCCCCAAAAAAGTTGGCCTGACATAAGACATTAAGGAGAACTGAATTACTTCCTAGACAATGTTGTGGCAACTGTGGATAACAAAAATAGTGTTATACAAACCAAAGATGGTGGACAATCTTTTGTATCTGCAAAACGAGAAAGTACCACATCCTTCAACCACAGTTCCTGGCAGAGACAAAATTGTGTGGTATGAGAAAGAGTCGATCTAAATAGATGCAGTATTACCACCTAGATATACAGTCAAGTAATTCTAGAGTTTATTTGCTTTGAATGAGCATGGCCAGAAGTAACATACAAGTGATTGGTACAAATTGTCTGGTACGAGAAAGACTCAATCTAAATAGATGCAATATAACTATCTAGATATACAGTCAAGTAATTCTGGAGCTTATTTGCTTTAAATGAGCATGGCCAGAAGTAACGTACAAGTGATTGGTTGACAGTGAACTTGTCGCTGCTGTCTTTCTTTTTAGCCAACCCATAGTCCTTTGAATTTGGACTCCCATTACTTTGAAGCTGCTGAAGTTTTTCAAAAACTGTGGTGCCGGTTTCCTGAGAACTAATCTTTAGTCATATAATGCAAGTCAGTAAATATTACAGAAGTTGAGATACTCTTATTACCTCTCCAAGAAGATATGAGCAGAAAGATTCCTCAAATTTCATGTCCGTGCTCTCAGATGCAACTAAACATTCGCAGATGGTTTTAGCTTTCTTGATCTGCATATAGGAGATATAAATTAAAAATGCTGAAACAGCTAACAGCGGTTTATCTAGTCTATTGACAGAGGAGCAAAAGAGAGTACCAACTCAGTCTGACGGGATGAAAATCCAAGTGCAAGGTGAGCAAGCATTGCCACATAGAAGCAGTTGAAGTCAACTACCGCCCGCTGGCTCTGGGATTCCAGTGACTTTTTGTTTTTACGAGTGGTAGCCAAAGTGTCCCAAGAAAGAAGATCAACAATTTCTGTGGCTAATAATTTGCTCAATGCTTGGCCCAAGAAACAAGGCCAGTCATGAACTCTACAAGAGGATTCAACATCAAGGCCCTGTCTAAGCAATTCACACAGAGCTGCAATAGCACCTCGTCTACGCTCTGAATTTTCAGGTGTTTGGGGCAAGCTTATAAGCTCTAGAGTGCAAGCAGGTGCAAGCTCTTCAAGTGATTCTTCAATCTAGATCACCCAACATAACAAGTTATGAACTGATTAAAATCGTAGAACTCATAAAGTAGAAGTAACAGCACTTGACCTGTTCAAGAAGGGGCATCTTCTCCAGAGATGGTTTTGTCCTCAAAAGATACTGAGCACGTGCTAGAGCCTCAAAACCAAGAGATACTTTACTTTTCTCAAAGCTAGCTTTTGCAATAGAGCACTGCAACAACATGAATGTCAATCATTGTAAATGTGTCAAAAAAAATCTATGATGCAGTTGTTTTTCTTCATAATCTTATGTGATTCTTACTTCAGCTAAGGCCATTGCAAGAAGCACATCATGAACATATGGTTTAGAATCAGGACGCCGCAATGCCGCCTGACCGATTTCCAAAACTAGCTTCTCTTCTCCGACCTGCAACAACACTGCCACATCTTAATTGACAACAACGAATACTTCCGCACTGCCGCATCAGTATATGATGGTAAAAAAACAAGATACAATTACGTTTGACACTTGGACTGACATCTTCCATTCTTGAGCCTGTTAAATCTCAAGTGCGTACTTGATACGTAACATAGGTATATTAAGATGTTTCGTATTTTATACCATTTAATCTGAGAAAAGACAGATGTACTTACATGCTTCTCACCACTATACTAAAGATGATGATTCAAATCCAGATAAACATAATCACAGAATACATCAAAGATTAGGGACAGGTCTTTAATGAATTCTGCTCACTCCCTATTAAGTTTTCTTCTGACATAAATCTAAATCCTCAGATCTCTTCCCTTCATTGAATTGAGAATTGTATCCCAATTCCCAACCAGATTGATCAAAAAAATAGAACAAACACTAATAATTATTTACGGTTACAGTGAATTTAAAGAACATACTAATAGAACGTGCTCCTGCAATTACCAACTCGTGATCATAGCCATTAATAGTTAAAATCTTAAACAAATAAAGCAGAATTAAACTTGGCAATTGTCCTTTAGTGGCTTCAGTGAATATTTTGACGAGAAGTGTTTGCATTACCTCCTGCAGAATACAGAGGGCAGCAGGCAACCAGCTCCAAGGTATATGAAGAGTGGATCTGGGTGGAACCTTTTCCTTTATGCTTCCTGCATACTCTTGTTCAAAGAGAAGCTTATCTCTCACATCTACCAGCAGCGCCTGAAAAAAGAATCAGCAATGCACCTATGAACACCAGGATAATTATGTGTCAAATAAATCTAAATGCAGCCACATAGTTCCATAAACCAATCAGCAACCTGTCTTGAAGTGGACACCTCAGGTGTGTATCCATCTTCAATCCCAGTATTTCTCAGTTCCATTGCAGCTTTGACAATTTCGTCTTTCTCAGCTTTCTCAGTAACACCTAGAATCTGTAAAGTCGTTTGATCATAAGTGTAAAAATAAACAGAAGAAAAAAACAGAGAGACAAGGCAGATGCCTAATCACATCTGAACTGAAAACAACGAACTCTCAGAACCTATTCACAACAATTTACTACAAAATGAGGGGAGCACGTAAAGTTGCAGGTACTTTTCAAAGGACATTGTTATGTGCAGGGTGAGATCGAATTATGGTGAGCGAATTCAGATTCAATCTGAGACAATTTGCAGGAACAGGGACGAGGCAAACTAGATCAACAAACGATCAATGCAACCGAACGGGAGAGCAGGCAATTCATAAAGAGACGGGAAGCGGACAAGCAATTCACCTGGTAGCAAGTAACGGGGATCTCCACCATCGGTGCAGCGGGCGCCTCCAGCCTGCCGCTCTCGGTCGCCACCGGCGCCGCGTCCGCCACCCTAGCCCGCACCGCCCACGCAGCCACCCCCCGCCGGCAGCCAGCCAGGCATCCGCCCGCTGTGGTGGACGCATTGCCATTTCCGACACCGGCACGCCGCGTCGATACCGCGGGGTGGAGCGCCGCAGCTGCCGCCACCGTCGGCATCGCCATGGCCGGACTCCCGAGACCGAACCCTAAGCGACCCTCTCTGGCGCGGAGGCATCCATGTGTGAAGAGTGGCTTTAAGGCGTGTGGGGTTTCTGGGTAGGGGGCCAGGGGAATAAAGAAGGAGAAAGCGTCGGCGAGGAGAGGAGGAGGTGTGAAGGACGGAGGCGACGTGAAGGCGAAGCCGGACGACGGAGAGGTCGTGGGCCGGCCAGTGGCGATGGACCGTGCTTTCACCGTGGACCTGGTTCATGCGCTCTCTGCTGACATGGCACGGCACGTGGACGATTCAGGTGTTCAGTTGCTGCTCTTTCTCATTTCAGTTTTTCTTTTAAAATCCTAACGGAGCACTTTTTTCTCGAGAAAAAAAAAACTCGATCTGAGATGGGGTATGACAGTCCCCGGATATTTTTCTAAGAAAAAGACCTTCTCATACATATCGAGAAAACCCCCGAACCCCCCTCTCTTTCCATACATAGAGACTCAGCTGACCTTATGAGTAATGACACGAGTTTTTACCTATGTTTTGAAATAAGGAGGAGTGAGAGAATTTTTTCACTATACTGCAGCTATTATTATTTCGCTACATTATAAGTACGGAAACGGGGTCAAACCCCCGTCGATAGGCTGCCAACCCGACGCTCTCACCACTGAACCAAAGGCTCATCCGCTTTTTCTCGAGAAAGAGAGCTAGTATATTGGTCACTTTTTTTAGAAGAAATGCAATTGTCTCTTTACATTTGGGTTTATATTATTTAAAAAACACGTGGCTTGGAGACAAAAATGTAATGCCTGTCCCGTAGCACGATCAGTCCTTGTCTTCGCTGAGAATCACTCCAATACATATAGTTGCATCTACAATTTTTCGAAAACATCATTTCACTCTTCTTATTAAGCGCCAGAAAGACACTAGTCAAACCGTGGGTAACCAATAACCAGCAGCAGTCAAACAAACCAGCCGAAACAAATGGTTAGCCAGCAAGCAGTCAAACAAGCAGGCCGAAAGGGCCGCGCCTGCTTTGAGCCGAATTTCTCTCTGGTATACTGTAGTATAGTTAGTATTTTCTGAGCTGGGCCGAATTCACGAGAGGGCGAGGGAAAATATCCGCTTCTCGCCAACAAATCTCGGCCGGGAAAGAAATCTGGCGGCTAGCCAGTGGCACCTTCCAGAAGATTCCTCTCCTCCCCGCTCATCGGCATCGTCCTCATGGCGTCTGCGCCGAGCACCACCGCCTCCACCCTCGCGCCCCCACCCCACTCGCCGCTCTCCCCGGCCCGCGGGCCCCGCCTCCACGCCACGCTCCGCCTGTCGCCTGCCCATCCCGCGTCGGCTCGCTGCTGCGTGGCGCCCGCAGCCCCAGGCGGGCTTGCGCGCTCGCGCGCCCGCGTTCGGTGCTTCGCGGCGGTGAAGTCCATCGGGCAGAGCGAGTTCGCGGCGGAGGTGTTGGAGTCGGAGCTTCCAGTGCTCGTGGACTTCGTCGCGGACTGGTGCGGACCGTGCCGGCTCATTGCTCCCGTCGTGGATTGGGCAGCCGTGGTATAGGTTACTTTGCTGCTTCTGGATGGATGTTCATCCACAATATTTCCCTTTCATCCGTACTGGTTTTATCTAAGCAGACATAAACGATTGTTTCTTTTGATAGATGATGCATTAGAGATAGCGACACTTCACTGATGGAATTAGGCGCCACGCGATAGGACAATGGCCAGTATAGGCTGAAAAACTGATAAGATTAAAGAGCAGCTTATATATAAGTATTAAACAGACTGATGAGGAAACGCCATTACTGCAGTTCAATGTAACTGTCATGAAGTTAGATCAACGAAGTTTCAAATTACCAATACAATCGGAGGGAGTAGTATATATAACTTGTACATTTTTTCCTTGTCATAAAATTCCTAGGCCAAAATGTTTGATAGGAGATAAGACAAATTCTAAATTCCTAAGTGTTGTAATTAGAGACTAAAAAGGGAGCATTGGATTGGTCGAGTTGGACAAATTCCAGCAACGACATGTTCCATTTCATCCTAGCAATCTTAGCAGTAATGTGCTGTGATATCTTCTAAATCGGTGTATAAATATACAAGATGGATGAGAATACTGAAACAACCCACTTTTTGAGCTATCATGAAATCCATTGTTTAATTAACTGAACAATGTGTGGAGATAATAGCTGTTACATTTAATGTACTTTGCCAGCTCTAAAACCGGAAATTATACTATGAAACAGGAATTTGATGGCAGAGTAAAGATTGTCAAAATTGATCATGATGCCAATCCTCAGTTGATTGAAGAGTACAAGGTCTTTGGTCTGCCTGCCCTGATCCTCTTCAAGAATGGGCAGGAGGTGCCAGGTAGCCGGAGAGAAGGTGCAATAACAAAGGACAAGTTCAAGCAATACTTGGAACCTCTCTTGGCAACCTCGACTGTCTCTTAATGTCATTGCCTGCAGTTTTGCAGCCTTGAGATTGCGCTGCACATCTGGCAAATTGAAGAATCTTTGCTTCCATGAGCACATAATTTCAGCATTGTAATCACCTACAATCAAGATTTACTCTGTATGTTTGTCATTTGCGAAGGCAAATTTGGTATATATTAAAGGCTGCCATGAGGATGTAGTCATACTGATATAAGCAAATTTATTTGATAGTGTACTTGTCGTTGTTGTATCTCGAATTAGATGAGCGCCACTCCCACTTTTCAAATTATATGGATGATACAAATAGTTATTCAGTTCAAAGAACAAAGGCATGTGAAAAAAGAAACAATTGAGATGATCAAACAACAGCTTCATTAACTGTCAAAACTTGTGGTGTTGGTCAAAGTATTTTTTTTTTTCATTCACCTGTGAGGCTTCGCAAAAATCAGTCCAGTAAAATTGTCACACTTCAGGTGATCAACAACCTCTTTGTTTCAAAGTTTGATGTTGTTCAGTCCAAAAGGGGAACCAAATGGTTCCATTTCCATTGTACCAGAACTCACTTGATACAAGCTTGAGCTTGGTTCTGTTGCACTTCAGGTGATCAACAACCTGTTTGTTTCAAAGTTTTGATGCTATTCAGTCCAAAAGAGGAACCAAATGGTTCAATTTCCATTGTACCAGAACTCACTTGATACAAGCTTGAGCTTGCTTTTGTTGTCGATCACTGAAACCAGGGGGACCCAGGCAGTTTCAGTACTTTAGTATCAACCATGAGCTCTCTAGCCCTTTCCGAACAATCCCAGCTGTGCCGGCCTGCAAGCACGTTGGACAGCAACATGTAGGTTGATGGATCTTCCTTTTCGAGCGCCAGCGCATTCGCTGCAGCTCTCTTGCCTGCAGCCTCATTGCCATGAAGATGGCATGCGCCAAGCAACGCCTGCCAGACCAGAACCCCAGGCCGAAATGGCATCCTTGAAATCAGCTTTTCAGCTTCTTCAATATGACCTGCTTTTCCGAGGAGATCGACCATGCAGGCATAGTGATCCTCACCAGGTTCGATTCCGAACTTGTCCTTCATGGCGTTGAAGTATATCCAGCCTTCATCTACAAACCCGCCTTGGCCACAGGCGTAGAGAACACAGATTAATGTGACACAGTTCGGTGCCACACTTTTCAACAGCATGTCATCAAACACCTCCAGCGCCTCCCGAGCCTGCCCATTCTTCGCAAAGCCCATGATCATCGCTGTCCAGGATATCACGGGGCGCTGCTGCATCGACTGGAAGACTTTGTAAGCACAGTTCACTATTCCACACTTGGCGTACATGTCAATGAGCGCATTGTTAACACAGATATCTGAAGTGTCTCCCAGCTTGATCACATAACCATGAACTTTCCTTCCTCTCCCCAGATTTGTGAGGACCGCACAAGCATTGACTGCCGTTGCGAATGTGAAATTGTTTGGCGTGACTCCGTCCAACATCATGTCAGTGAGAATCCCTATGGCCTTAGCAGGCTCGCCGCAGTGCAGGCATCCAGCGGCCATCTCAGTCCATGACACAACATCTCTGCGGCGAATCTCGGTGAAAGCTCTGGTGCCGTAAGCTAGGCATTTGTTCTTCATGTACATCTCCACCAAAGAGTTCCCCACATAGACATCATTGCCAAAGCCACTCTTGACGAGCTGCGCGTGAACTTGCAAGCCCTTCTCCAAGCTCGCGGTGGCCGCCAACCCTGACAGCACGGTGCTGAACGAGAAACCATCCACTCCATTAGCTTCACTGGCCATCCTTCGCCACAGAATCCACCCCTGCATGCACCAATGCCGTGCAAACCCCGCGAGCAGAGTGTTCCAGGAAACGATGTCCCGGACACGAGAGCCGTCGAACAGCTGCGCCGCGTCGCCAAGCTGTCCATGACGCACCATTGCCGCGAGGAACGCGTTCAGCAGGAAGACATTGGAGTCGAACCCAAGCCGGACGGCTAGAGCATAAAACTGCCGCGACCGGCCGATGCCGGCGCCACCGACGAACGAGCTCGCGTTGAGCGCGCTCACCAGCGCGAACTCGTTGGGCGGGCACCCGGCGAGGCGCATCCGCCGGAACAGCGCGAGCGCCTCGCGGGGCCGATCCCCCTGCGTGAGCCCCGCGATGGCGGCGGACCACGAGACGACGTTGCGGTGCGGCATTTCGTCGAGCAGGCGGAGGCCGTGTCGGTGGAGGCGGGACTTGAAGTAGGCGATGAGGAGGTGGTTGCATAGGAAAAGGTCGGAGGCCAGGAGACGAGGCTTGAGGAGTGCCGCGTGGAGGGAGGCGGCGAGACGGGGGTCCCCGGTGGCCGCGCTGCACCGGAGGAGGTCGGTGTAAGAGCAGGAAAGGAGAGCTGGTTGCTGTTGCTGATGGATGGCGGCGTGGAAGCAACGAGGTTTCGCGGGGGGTGGAAGAGGAGGACGCGAGATGGTAGGCGGCGGACGCAGCGGCATTGCGGCTGTGCCGTCGATGTCTCCACACGCGGCCGTGGCCTCTCCGTCCGCCAAGCGCCAACGGCCGACGGGCGAGGGACTAATGTAATAGATATGATCTTACATAGGGGGTTATTTATAAATATTTGGATCACGGAGGATAATCGCGATCCAAAATAGGGGGCAAAGTGTAAATATTTAGATCGCGGACAATAATCGCGATCCAATATAGGGGTAAAGTGTAAATAATTTAGATCGCGGAGAATAATCGCGATCCAAACGAGGGGTTGATTTGAAAATTTGTTGTCCGCTGGCGCTGGGTCGAGCCCCTCCGCTGCTCCCTCTCCGATTAGCGGCGGCCGGCGGCAAGCCCGCCTGAGCAGTGGCGGATCCCACCGCTCCTCCCCCCGGTGAGCTACCCAGTATGCTTTCATGGAGTCGGCGCGAACACCGCCGCCTCCACGGTCCCTTCCCTCTCGCCGCTCTCCATGGCCCGCTGGTCCCGTCTCCTCGCCAAGCTCCGCCTATCGCCTCCTCTGCTCGACGCCGGCTTGCTGCTGCGCGGCAGTGAAGTTCATCGATAAGGGAGATGCGGAGGTGTTGGAGAGGGAGCTGCCCGTGCTCGTAGACTTCGTCGCCGATTATTGCGGATCGCCTCTTCGGCCTCATCACCCCCGTTGGGCCTCCGAGGTACAGGTTGAGATTATTCTGCTGCCGCTTGATTTCTCATCCGTTTGTTTTCTCGTTCATTGGTTCTGGTTTCACCGGACGAAACGAATTGTTTCTTTGGTAGGTAATGCCTAATTCAAGAAATTGTGCGTCTGAGAGATTAAGATTTGCTACCTTTGATAATTGAAATTTGATGAAACAGGGAATATGATGTGTGATTTTCAAAATTGATCAGGATGCCAGTCCCGGTTTTGATTGAGGGGCTACATTGGTTTTCTTCAGGATTGGCTGGAGGTGCCAGGTAACCGAAGAAATGGAGCAATAACAAAACGCAAGAACAGGTTGAAGCAATGTCTCTTGGCGACCTCAAAGTAGATTAATGTCATTGCCTGCAGATAGCAGCATTAGGATCCGAATGGCATTGTCTTGTGCTGTGCATTTGGCATGTTGAAGAACTCTTTCTTCAATGGATGTTATTACGCTGTCAATTGATACTAGCGATGGCTCACTTGGTATATATGAAAAGGCTGTCATGAGGATGCGCTAACAATGATTTTTAACAGTTATAGAAGTTCAGTCAATAGTGTATTTGCTGTATACTCCATATGCCCAGGAATATAAGGATTTGTCGACTTTCGGATAACACTGTTGACCTTTTGTCTTATTCAAATTATTTATAAAAATAATATTTATTTTATTATAACTTATTTTGTCATTAGAGATACTTTAAATAAGACTTATTTGTTTTTTTATATAGTAGTTGTTAGTGTTGAGTCATGTTGTGTGTTCTATGATGTATCTTTCTCAACCTCGGTGCATGCTGTTGTAACTCTTTTTGTGATGAGCAATGAAATCTCAGTCGGGACGCTCTCCCCTAGTGATCATAAAAGAAACATATTTTCTAGTGTTCAATCAATGGTTTGTTACTTTGTGTTTTGATTTTTTTTTGTTATCTCTATAATAATTATAAATCATTGGATCTAGATTCAATGACTTAAAGTGGTGATGAAAAGTTGCTCAAACTTAGCAAGTCTCTAAAAGAAAATTATTTGTTGTATACAATGTCTTGTTTTTCAAATGAGTAGAATGATGCAAATGTTGCAGTTTGAGTATATATGCCCTTCTTGTACTATTGGTCTAAATTTAAATTTTCCTTCACCCGTGAAATTCAGGTTTTGCGAAGTCGTGCTTCTCTGTGAAGTCTAATATTTGGTCAAGTTTGAATGTGCATATTCAAACTGCTGCTGCTTGACTGCTCATCCGTTTGTTTTCTCGTTCATTCTGGTTTCAGTTCACTGACACAAAAAGGAGCAAGAACAAACCGGAACTACAAGTTGAAGCAATGTTTCGTATACCTCTCGTGGCACCTTCAATTGTCGCTTAATGTCATTGCTTGCAGATGAGAACTGAGCTTAGTTCAGTTGGCAAAGGTGTTTGCCTGCGTCCGCGCCCGTCCGCATTCGATTCTCAATTCGACGCAGGTTGCTCACCTCTCCTCTTAATGTATTGGTAGTAGTGCTCCTCCCCCATGGCTTCCGTGCCATGAAATTTCAATTTTTTTTTTCATTGCTTGCAGATAGCAGCGCTATGATCCCAGTGGCATTGTCTTGTATTTGTGCATCTTGCGTGTTGAGAAACTTGTTTTGTAAACGAGTGTGTTGTTTCAATACTGTAATTACCTACGCCGTCATGATTGAGTTTGTATGACTGACATTGGCAGTGACTCATTTGGTACACATGAATAAAGGCTGCCATGAGGATGTGCTAACAAGGATTTTTATTAACAGTTAAACAAAGTTCAGTCAATACTGTTTGATGTATATATACAATGTCTGTAGTTTTTCAAATAAGGCAAATATTCTTCAGTAGTATATATGCTCTTCTTGTACTGTTCAAGTATAAATTTTCCTTACATGTGACACACAGATTTTGCGAAGTCGGTCCAATCTATCGAACCTCCTGGTTTTCTTTGGGAATTCTGATGCAGCGTCAGGCCACAATGTTTCTATTTCCATTTGACTAGAGTTCACCGGATACAAGCTAAAATTCTATTATCTGATACGAACCAGGTAAATGTGAGCAGTGCATGGTCTGCAGCCTCACTGCAGTGAACATGACAGCATCTTGCAACGCCTGCCATGTCAATTTCTGCAAATTCTAGCATGATCTTTTACAGAAACGATAGAGTTAGACGGACAAAAAATACAGAAAATGTTTTCAGCTATTGATGATGCATGATTGAATTTCAAGACAAAGCTAAAGGAACATGCACAGAGTAAATTATTCAAACGTTTGTCTTACCCATCCATTACAGTACAAACATTAACCATACACAGTCTAACGATTACAGGAGATAGTACTGACTGAGGTCGGTAGGTCGACTTAACTCTCTCTCTAGCTAGTTTCTCTAGCTACATCAATGGAGCAAAGGGTTGACAACTTGGCCAGCGAAAACCACGACGCCGCTCTCCTCCTCCATGATGAAGAAGAGGAAGGGATGATCCGCGACAAAGTCGACGATCTGATCATCTGGCATAGCGCAACACATCATTTCTCCAATAGTGCCCGCAGCAGCCACTGTCCCTTTCTCGTTGACATCGACGAAGCACTGGTGGCGTACAGACGACACGGGCACACGGCCATCTCTGGAGGAGAATCTAAGATCAGCCCCGAGAAGGAGTTGGCTGCCGGGTGGAAGGGCAGGTGGAGCCCGAGGTCGCACAGGAGACGCGAGGCTTCGACCTTGAGCGACACCTCGAACTTTGGGATCTTGAGCTCGCCCACCGTGACAGGCTTTTCCGGCACGACCCCCTTGTGGACGAAGGCGGCTGGGTCGGAGCTCAGCTGGCGCATGAGGCCCGGCAGGCCATCACATTCGTCGGGGAGGTAGATGTACATGGCAAACAATCTGTCGCCACCGCCCCTACTGTAGGGCATGCGCAGGACGTTGAAGCCGGGGTGGCAGCCGATGTCCATGAATGTGTGCTGGTGGCTCCCGGTCATGAAGGGAATGTGCCGTCCTGAGCGAGATCGAGGAAGAATGGATCGTACCAGTAACCATTGAAGTAGAGGGAGTTGGCGAGGACGAGGGCCGTGGAATTGCTGTCGATGGAGCCCTCAGGAAGGATGTCCTTGACAAGTGGGCGTCGGCGCCGGCGGTGCCGAGGAAGGCGACGATCTGGTCGCGAGTGGCGCCCGTGGCGCCGGAGGCCAAGAGGGAGAGGACAACGTGGAAGGAGAGCGGCGAGAAGGCGAGGTTGGTGGGCTCGTCGAGGCTGGCGAGGTGGCAGAGGAGGCGCATGGAGAGGGCTACCTGGTCCTTCACGGCGGCATCTTCACCATGCTTCATGATCACAGCGAGAAATTTGGCCTTGGGTTGGAACGGGAACGGGAACGGGAGAGAGAAAGGGGCAGAGAGCGGCCGCGGCGGCGGCGAGGCGACACTCGTATTAGTGGTTGGCTGCTGTCTGATCGGAACCTTTTTTTCTAGGGTTAAAAAAAGACCAGCTTTAGTGGGGCCCAGTTCAGTTCCGCTTCAAGCGGTCCAGATACTTGTCACATGCATATATAGAAATCAGCTTCCCCTAAAAACTAAAAAATAAAAAAAATGCAGATACTGTGTTTTTCATGACAAATATTATTACCAAATCATTACTCTTTTAATATTTTGATTTTCAATGCAGAATAGTGTACGTAAGAATGTGCCGACACAATAGATATGAACACATACGTAAGGTAGATTTTTCAACATGAGAGTAATTACATCTAGAAGTAGAATGTATTTTCTCTCTCTCTCTTATATATATATATACACAAAGAGCTTATCGATTTTCAAAGGACCGACGGTCTGCTCAACTTGACTACACAAACCTCACGTCAACTAGGCTACGCCGGTGTCGTGAGCCAAAAACAACTGAACGGGCCAAAACAACGAGAGGCAGATTAATTAGGAAAATACAAAAACAGACCCACACACGCGCCTTGTGGGCAGATCGACAAGAGCAAAAACCAGCACGGTAAAACAACAACGGATAGCGGTAATCACACAACACACGCGGCAGACGGCCACACCATCCAACGATGGTGAAAACAACGTGGGAGCCAGAAATCCTTCTGCGGTATGCTTACTAATATAGGTGGACTTTATTATTTCGATTATGAGGTGAGAAAGCATCATCACCTGCTCTCTGATTTACATCATACTAGTATGTGTATTATCTGCATGTCATCTACATGGTTAGGTAGAACGATAAGACGACGATCTGGCAGAGTCCGCTACCACTGAGACCTCTCTCGAGGAGCACGTAGCCGTTGTCCCCCCATCCGGTGCCGAAGGAGTTTTTGGCGATCCATAACTTGTTCTTGCCCTTGTGGCCGTAGCCAACCACCGTGAGGCAGTGGTTCTTCTTCTCCACGCAGGGACCGCTGTAAATGGTGTCGGGCTTGTAGGACTTGAAGAATGACGTGTCCACCGCGACGCCAACCACCACGGGCTGCTGCGCCAGACCAGTTCAGTGTTGTTGTCGATCCAGCTTGCGCGTGTTGCACGTGTCCTCCTTCCCTGTGTAAGGGTAGTCACGGTTTGTCGTGACGCCGCCGTTGTTGTTGATCCACTTGAGTCCTCTCCTGGGCGAGCGCCTCTCGCTGGCCTTATCGGCGCAGTTGACGAGCTCCTGTTCCGACAGGGAGACGAGATGCCCCTTCTTGATGTACTAGAGGCTCTCCACCGTGGCCACGGCCGTGAAGGCCCAGCACGATCCCAGGGCGTCCTGGTTCTTCACGGGCGTCACTGCCCCCTTGGCCCTCCAGTCGACGTTAGGGGGCAGCCCACTCGCGTCCACCATCCTGTGATGGTCGCCCTCCCCGCACTATTATAATTACACTCTATAGCAACAGGTTAATAGGGTCTCACTGACAGACAACAAAATTATCATTGAGTCTTTATCACTACTTATTTATATTCTTATTAACGGTTTTGGGACCACTATTGGCCTAAGTGCTACTTAACTTAAAAAGGTGTTATGCCAACTACAAATTAAAAGAAAGCGACACACTCGCCCGTCGATCCGCCCGTCCGCCGCGCCGTGTCACGCGACCTCCACCGTCGGGGAGCCTACGAGAGGAAGGCCACCACCGCCGGAGTCGGGGCCCATCACATTACGCGATCTCGATATTGTATCAATCTTAACGACGATCTTTTAAATAGCCCGCTACTGAGGTAAAAAAGTCATCCACAACTATAAAGTCGAATTATAGTATTGCTGCCGACCGACGATGACTTGTTCGCCACTGTTAGTGACGTCAAGCGTCCAACAGCAGCAACAACATGATTAGAAGCGGCATGGTCATTCCCATACCCATCGTCGACTCACTCACTCAGGTGTAGGTACGTACTACGGCTAAGAGACAGACTGTGTTATATGATAGTTCGATGTGTTGTGTGGTTTATGAACTGGGACTGGACCGAAACCCCTCTTATATAGCGAGTGATTGTGAGATCAGCAAGCGCTCATTATTTTTCTTGTCATCAAGCTCGCTCTATTTATTCAAAGACATCTGGTTTAGCACGATTGTGAACCAACAAATTTATTAAAAGCTAGGGAAGAGATCCAGCCAGACTGATCTGGGCTCCAACTAATCCTAGAGCAAGCAAGCGCCCATCGTTTGGTAGAGGTGGTTGGATGTCCGAGCATTTTCTAGTAGGGTTAAAAAAGACCAGTTTTTTTTAGGTCAAAAAAGAGCAGTTCGATGTCGGGGCCCAGTTCCTTATGATTT
This sequence comes from Eleusine indica, assembly GCA_030378355.1. Taxonomy (NCBI): domain Eukaryota; kingdom Viridiplantae; phylum Streptophyta; class Magnoliopsida; order Poales; family Poaceae; genus Eleusine; species Eleusine indica. The sequence goes on along the minus strand of CM059502.1, from coordinate 839,790 downwards.
CAAGCGGCCCGTCTAAGCCAGCTGCCGGCCTAAATTTGTACCGTCCGGTCCAGCTTTCTAGGCCAAGCCGAAATTACAAATTGGACCCAACCCAAGATGTGACCTAGCTGACCTGGTTCTGGGCCAAGAGACGCGAAGCCAAAGATCCAGGCCCAAACATAACAAGCTTCGCGGTTCGATACTTGGATGTCCGCTTAAGCCCTTGTCCTTCTGCTTGCTCCCCACGCCGAACCGGCTTGACGACCGCATCGCCGCCACCGCTCTCCGCCGCCTGCTTAACCGCATCCTGTTCTTCCCTCACCTGGTCCTCTCTCCCGGCCACCCGATGCTGTCTTCCTCCGTGGCGCGCGTGTGGCGGCGCTCCATCTGCGATGCCGTTCTGCGTGGCTCCGCCAGGCGCGGCGCGCCCGTCGCGCCGGCGCGGGCGGCCAGCACGGCCTCCGCATCCGGAGCGGGGACAGAGGCCGCAGCCGCCCCAAAGAAGGTCCCCCCACCTCCCCGCAAGGTAACGCGCTCACTCCCGCCTCTGCCATCTTGTCGGCATTCGGACATACATGTGACGTGCATTGATCTTGTTAAGCTCCGCCCGTTGCTTTGTCAACCAAAGTCGTGAAACTAGCATGTGGAAGACGTCCTTCTGATTTAGTAGGCAGAGTGCTGCTTTATGTGCTTTGTGTGAATCGACTTCTACATGTGTTTTGGTGCTGCTGATTAGTGATTCGTTGCTTTTTATGCTGTTTAAGCAACCGCGTCTCCGAAGAAAAAAAAATGTCTTTTGTTAATCCTTTTTCTCATAGTTATTACAATCTATCTTGACATGTTTCTATTTTCTATATCTGTACTATCTACAATGGGCAGAGGGAACTATTACCTCCTGTATAAGTTTGGAAAATTTTGTCCTGCCAACAGTACTTTCAACTAAGTGCTTCTGCAGGATATGTGAGGACCTGTTCATAGATTTCTGTTTGATTATTGGATTGACTTTATGTTGGGCTCACTAATTTGCCTTGTGTTTCATATCACTTTGGCAGGGGAGGCTTTTAACTGGAGCCATGATAGGGTTGGTCATTGTCGGAGGTGCTTACGTGAGTACTGCCGATGAAGCCAAGTTTTGGTACATGATATTAATTTGTTGATCATTACTTCTCTAGTACAGTTTCTGTTTTTGTTTTAATTGTCACTGAAGGGTATTTCAAAGAAATTTCATTGGAGTGTTTAATTACTTTTAACTTGTTTTGGCATGCTTATTGAAACGCTACATTGCTATGCTCTTGATGATTGTGCAGTGGCTGGTTATTCAAGTCAACAGAACTTGTGAATCCACTTTTTGCACTGCTAGATGCGGAGTATGCTCATCGTTTGGCTGTTAAAGCTGCTGCCCATGGATTTGTTCCAAGAGAAAAGAGACCTGATCCACCAGTTCTTGGGCTAGAAGTTTGGGGAAGGAAGTTTGCTAATCCAATTGGGCTTGCTGCTGGGTTCGATAAAAATGCTGAGGCAGTTGAAGGTCTCTTAGGTATGGGATTTGGATTTGTGGAAGTTGGTTCTGTAACACCTCTTCCCCAAGAAGGAAATCCCAAGCCTCGGATATTTAGATTAAGGGAGCATAGGTAAACACTTGTCTCTTGTTATTGATATTCAAACTTTCTCGGGCCATTAATTCCTGGGCAATACATAACTCCACTATCTTATGTTTTTATTTTTGCTTTCTCTTCAGTGCTGTAATCAATCGATGCGGGTTCAATAGTGAAGGAATCGTAGTAGTTGCTAAGCGCCTTGGTGCACAACATGGTAAGCGGAAGATGGAAGAAACTTCAACCTCCACATCTACTTCAAGCAGTGATGTAAAGCAAGGAGGGAAAGCTGGACCTGGCATCTTGGGAGTCAATCTCGGCAAGAACAAGACTAGTGAAGATGCTGCTGCTGATTATGTGCAAGGGGTTCATAACTTGTCACAGTATGCTGATTACCTGGTAAGCAGCATTCATGTTTACAAGATAACCTCATACTGTACTGTTGGTGCCTTCAGTTCATATGGACTGTGGCGTTCTCATTTAGTGTATCCTATCAAATTAATAAATAAAATATGATTGAACATTTTCCTTTTTCAATTGATCTTGGTTTTCTTCATTGGTTGAACTGTCACAAGTGCATGATGGATAGGAAAAGTGATGCCACTCTAGTGTGCTTTAAATATGTTTTTTTTTAAATCATGAAATATTTGTCAAGTTTGATGGCTTTTCTGTGTGGACAGTACTGTTTAGCTTGTGTAATTGTGAGACTATTTTCCTTCCCTGAATTCAGGTCATAAATATTTCTTCCCCGAATACTCCTGGTCTGCGCAAACTGCAAGGTCGAAAACAACTGAAAGATCTTGTGAAGAAGGTGTGTATCTATTTTAACTGGTATACATCTTCTCTATGTTTTCAATGGAAATGTGTATTACCTTGATTGGATGCACAGGTACAAGCTGCACGGGATGAGATGCAGTGGGCTGAAGATGGTCCTCCACCATTGCTTGTGAAAATTGCACCAGACTTGTCTAAGCAGGATCTCGAGGACATTGCCGCGGTGAGATATGGAACTTAGCCTTCTCCAGCAAGCTTATCAATCATACAACCAAGAATCTTATTGCCATTTATTATTGTGTCCAGGTTGCTCTTGCTCTTAGGTTGGATGGCCTGGTAGGTTGACAATCCTTCCGTAACTGGTTTTGCTGTAGAACTGACTAGCAATTTAGCATAGTCAAATATTACTTTCATGCCAGTTTTGTAGTTATCTCATACAGATCCTGTGTAGTATTGCTGATTATTTTGTCAATGTTGTTAACCTCACAGATTATATCAAACACCACTGTCTCCAGACCGCCTCCTGCAGATGCACATCCATCGGCTCAGGAAACTGGTGGATTAAGTGGGAAGCCTTTATTTGACTTGTCTACCAACATTCTCAGGGAGATGTATCTCCTTACACGGGTACATGTGTTGTTCCTATTGTTTTCTTGAAAGTTACATCTATTTGTTAAGCATGTTTCGCTGCCCTATTATCATACTTTATTTGTATAGTTCATTGGGCCCTTTTTTATATGAACTCTTGTGTATCTCTTGCAGGGTAAGATTCCACTCATAGGATGTGGTGGTGTAAGCAGGTAATGTGAATTCTGTAGCAACTTCACCCTTATGCACTTGTAGTAATGCACATAATTTCAATAAAGATTATTTATGTAATTACAGTGGCGAGGATGCATACAAGAAGATCCGTTCTGGAGCTACATTGGTTCAACTTTACACTGCTTTTGCCTATGGCGGTCCAGCACTTATCCCCAGAATAAAGGTTATTACACACATATATTACATATATCAAACCTAGAAGTTGCAGCAGTACTTCTACTCTATTCCTTCTTTATTCAATGTCTCAGGTGTGAAAAAATGTTTTTCTTATTTAATATTATAGGTTTCTTTGAAGAGATATAGGTAAATTTTCCTTAAGTGCCCCTATTTCTGCTGCATATTACAATATTCAGTTTTCTTTATTCATTGACCCCAAGTATAAAGAACAGTGATGCAGGGGACAAACCGGCTTTTTCATGTATATACATGACAAACTGACTTGGTTATGGCAAAAACAAAAGGAGGTGGGCTAGGGTGGGGGTGGGGGTGGGGATAGGGGGGTTGTTAATGGGGTCTGGAGCAAGGTTTGGGATGATTGTATTCAGTGTAAACCTGTATATCATTGTCAACTGGAACTCAGCCCCATTATCTTGGTCAAATTACTTTTCCTTTATTCCCTTGTACTTAGGTTGGAATCATTTCCGAGTTATACTGATAGATTACTTGATGTGCTCAGGCTGAGCTGGCAGAATGCTTGGAAAGAGATGGCTTCAAATCTGCGCAGGAAGCAGTTGGGGCAGATTTCAGATCAGCCTAGCTAGCAGATTGTGGGAAGGCCTGAATAACCATTTTGTTAAGTTCATGTAATTCAGTTGAGAAGCAAGCAACTTTTCTGTAAGCAGGCTCGTCAATTTCACTTGGCTGGTATTTTAAAAGAAATACACAAGCCACTGTCACTAGCTTTTAACATTTTGATGGAGTGACACTCATTAAACTTTGTAATGAGTGGCTGTAACTTGTGCTCATGCAGCGCCTTTGCTGCTTCTTTGCATGTCTTAGCAAGTTGTACAAGAAATTTTGGTTAAAATATGTGTATATTTCACGGCACCCTTTTGAATGATATGCATATGGATTTATGCATCAGAGCAGCTTTGAAGTTTTATGATATAATATCTGAAATTGCATTTTGCTCTTCTTTTTAATTCTCAGAGGAATATAAATGCTTGTCTGGTTTTACTTGATGCTAAGAACATTTCAATTATCACAGATTTCCTGTGGATTCCTGTTGCAGATATAGTGGCGGTGTCTTAACAGCACAGAGTGAACCTTTTGTTGGACCTTCATTACATGCTCGACTACATTATGTCATTATGTCAAAGTTGCAAATGGATTGTACTTTCGGTCATCTACTCATCATTTTATTCTCTTATTGCTATTATTATCAGGGTTGAAATTTGTATCATGATTTGCATCTGTACTTCCCCGAATAACTCACTTGAAACGTTTCAGTTTGCACGCCGAAGATACCGTCATGGACTCCATGCATCTTCCAGCTAAAATGACCATCCCTGCTGCATGTGCATGAACAGAGTCCTCAATTCCATCCACAGGGTTGGTTAGATGTCATGTTAGTTGTTGCTACTCCTCATACACGACCATTAACTATTTGACTATCATCATAAGGTCTACTGGCCTCTGGTGGTTGATAGATTTTGTTATCATTGAGCATTTGTCATCATGTGCTAAGTTTATAGCTTAGTAATAATCTATGCATCCTCGAGCCCCACAGCGATGGAGTTGGAGTTGATACTTCCCTATCCGTTTGTCGCTGTATTACTGAAATTGCTTGCGGTGGCGCACCGGCACCGATGAGGATGGTCACTCGGGCTCTTTAGCGTTTTTTTTTTTTTCAGTTCTTCTAGTGAAGATAACCTTCCAGACTGATAACGTAATGTAACTCAGTGCAATGACCCACAAATCATTTAGTATACAGTTGCGATCAGTGCGAAGGCCAGTTTAGTTTAAGGTGACTCGCTGAATATTTTTACCGTGAGCAATGGTATCTTTATGCGTGTGAAGGGAGCACCTGCTCCTCTCTTCTTTTTTCCAATGAACTTTGCATCCCGGTTGCACCAGGACCATTCTGTATTCTTATGCGTCCCTTTCGCTGCTTAATTGCCACTTGTTGCGTTGTTGTGGCTCGGCTCCGCTGGACCTTGACTCCTCTGAAAGGCGTGAGTTGTACGTAGTACTTGTGCATCTCTACTACTGCTTACTAATAAACCTAACTAACAACGCCATAATAAAGACGTTGATTTTTGGAGGGCCATGGAAAGCGGCAGCTGCCGCACAAGATTCCACTTGGAGACAGCATTGTCCAAAAGCTGACGACCTGATGGAGCCTCGTCGTTCCCTTCCTTCGCCGCTGTACTTTGACGAGCGGTAATTGTCGACACAAATTCAGACACTCTGGAACGGCAAGAAACAGACCCCGCTTCCGGGCGGACACGGCAACTTGAAAGCCTTTGGCAAAGTTGTTTTAGGACTCGAGGAGTCGAGGGTTCCTTTGCATTTAGCCAGAATCTGTCTAGATCAAGCTGTTTCAAGTGAAATTTGCAAGAAATTATTATGTGCTGTATTACAGGCGGGTGTGACCAATAGAGTGTGAACTGCAAAAGCGGACAGACATGCCCTGGCCTTGGCGCTGGACTTGACCAGGCGGCGGTCCTATTCAGCTGCCGGGTACGGGTGATGTGCTCCACAGCTGTGCTCGGATAAGGCCTCGTCGCGGACAGCGATCGCCTAACACGCGCACAAATCCAAAATTTCACTCGAGTGTCCGGCTCGTCGTCGCCGTAGCTCGCCGCACAGTTGCCCGTGAAAACGACCTGCTCCACTCGAGCCGGTCTACTGGAAAGGTCACTGGTAGTAATAAAAATTACCGACCATCTCACAACCAGCAAAGCAGAGCATTTACAATGACAGCAGATGGCGCTACTACTGCTCCAGCACTGAAACCACACAGAAAAGATGATGCTGAGCTGACAGTTGGATCAACCGTGCTCGCTCGTGACATTCAGAATGACCGACGGGATGCATCGATCGGCATCAGCGCCGGTCCAAAAGCGGCACTGTTTTAGGAACCGTTTCCGGCGCGGGGAATCCGGCCGTGCCTGCCCGCTAAACGGCCTTGCTCCCCTCGCTGTAGCCTGTAGGTAGCCTCGTCGACCAGTCAAGTCACTCATTCCCACACCATGAACCTTGTGAGTTGTGATGACGGGACACTGACACATGCTGGCTACGAGCCTTAGTGCCGCCTACTTGGCTAGAGCTGCGACGCAACCAGACGGTCACATTGCTTTAAATTTTTTTTTCCCCAAAGGCTAGTCACATTGCCAGAACAGCAGCAGTTTATATTTTTTTTTCCTAAAAAAAAAACTCGGGACTGTTGTTTGCTTCTTCAGATATTCCAACCAGCTGCCAAATTACACGCTTCCAATCATTTATAAAAGATTGTGACTTCTTTTCTTGTGTGTTCGGTATCATATATCTCCCTCTGGGATTTGCTTCACGCAAGCTCGATCGTCTACTGATGAGCACTACCATAAGCTAATGCTCGAATTCTAGATTCTGGAAGTTTTACAAAGGTGGCAAGCGAATGATTAGCGGAGCCACACCCACATGCGGTTGCCGAATGTGAATGTGCGATTAGGGGGACAAGAAAAGAATCAGAAACACATGATGGCCAGGCAAAGCGGGGCCAATGCCAACCGCACCTCTATTCGGTCCACTCCACGGCACCCAATAACAGACCATGCCACTACTACTGACCTTGAGACGAAATTGCAGATGGAGCATCTTGACGTCTAAGCATCAAGAACATTTTCTGTCCTAATCGTAGTACTAGACTATATATGATCATTATGCGCAGGATCAGATTCTAATTCGATCCGTCAAAAAGACGCGGAACAAACAGTCTGACAAAGATTTATGTCGACGGCTGCTTGGTAAATAATATCTCATTTTCTACGGGCCTGCAAATCCTTCAGGGCCCGGCCGGCTCACATTTGAAATTACACGAGCTTGACAGCTGAAAACACAAGTACAGTGCACAGAAATTTCGTCCTAGTTAGTGATCGGCCACTGTTGAATTATCGCTGGTCATTAGCACTGACCCGTGCTTATCCTGATACTGCTGTGTGGAGAGATTTATAGGCACGCCGATCACTATCACTGAGATCTTAAGGCATCATCACAGTTATCTTTAAACCAGGCACACTCACGATTACCGCATACTAAATTCAAAGGTTCAACACATCACACACCAACAGGTGCAGAAGGCAGGAAGATGTGGGGGAATTCATCGTATGAAATTGATGCGTACATGGTGATGATGATAAGAATAGTCTAAAGAGGAGGAACAAGATGGAAAGAGAAGGGCCAGGCCATGCACGATTGCACCGTCCATTGGAAAAGATAAGAAGAAAAGAGCCCCACCATCACCCGCTTTACAATTGGTTTAGTTGTTGCTCCGCGCCGAAGTGACGGGGATGGCCGCCGGGGCCCATCACGAAAGCACCCACCCTCCAACTCATTTGAAATTCGAATTTGAAAATGCCGTGCGTTCAAAACCTTGGTGACTCCTCAACCGACTGCAATTTGGGTTCATAATTGGAACAACGGTTTATTTGAGTAAAGTGCTGGTAGAATCATTGGAAGGAAGTCATACTTTTTTTGTCAACTAAAAGCGTGCTTCAAACGTGTTTAAAAAGCCATTACAGCGTCAGCTTGTCTGGCACGGGTGGCTTAAAACTCATCAAATCCCCACAAGCTGTCCAGACTCAACCTGAAGCTACAAGTGGACATTCAGATTACTGAAAAAATAAAGATACTAAAAATGGACTCCGGACCATGCATAGTGACAATATATAAAAGAAGATACTTCCCTCCTACTTAAGGCCTCTATCTAAATGAAGCATTGCATCAGTTGCCTCTGACGTTAATTAGTTGCTGTCGAACTCTTATTCAATTGCAAATGGACCAAATTCCATAATCCACATCGCTAATTGAGGTCTGTGGATCAGATATTATGGACCGATTAGTTTATTGACGACTACAGCTTATTATTCCTGGGCGGTTGTAACTGAATAATAATCGATCAAAGGCATGGACGGGAAGTATGTGATCCAATCTTTATTTGCTTGCTTGCATCATGTTGTATTTATTTTAAGAGAAGCAAGGAATAAAGCCCGTGATGAGAGCATCAAAGAAAGCCACTTGTATTGAACTGGATCGTACGGAAGGGAACCAAAACTCGGGTGGTTAGGCATCGAGTTTGTGCTTTGGAACGTTGTTTAGCCTGAACAAATCCCTCACTAAAGGACGCTTTGGTATAACAAATGTGTGGACAGCAGAGGGAGAGAACTTTCCTTAAGAATGGAGCAAGTACTACATACAAATGATGGACGTGATTCTTTTCCAAACGAGAAGTGGGTATTTTATACAGAACACTGTAGTATATGATTAGTTATACATACTTTTTCTGAATTTTGGTTTACAGCAAAGTCACAATCATCAGTGCAACAAACTGGGGCCCATTTGGATTTAAGATGTTTCGCCGTTTAAAAGATAACTCATGGTGGTGACTAATAAAGCTTTACACAGATTACAAATTTATAATCCTTCAGGAACGAAAAACGTTATATTATTCCCTTGTTGATGGCATGACCATCAGCTGCTGGACCATGCATCTGAGATCCATCTTCCTTTGGTAAAGCGGAAGATCAAGGTACGTAAAGCAAGCTAACAAAAATGGCGCTTCTCGAGCAAGCTACGACAGCTAATTGCATTGCATGCAGCGGCATGAGAAGAAGACCGTTCACACCCGTCGTTGGCTTATAGTAGGCTGTTATTAATGCTTGGATCCCGCTAATCTCACGTGATCTCGACTGTCTGCAATAACCTACTTAATAACGCGGCGTGAATTACATACATCGCCGGGCCAGGCAGGATGGTGTGCGCCGGCCAAGCATACAGCTCTGCCCGTGCCATCACATGATCAGTCTTGGTCTTGGGATCATCACGTCGGCAGGTTAAGCTCGACTCCGGCACTCTCTGAAAGGCAGGCAGGTGGAGATCAGTCTCTGTCTACAACACCACCTGCTTCGTTCCGTATATGCTATGCGTCGCTCCTGGACGGTCGATAGCAACCCGTGATGTTTCGGCCAGCGATCGAGGAGGAGACAGACAGCTACGGTTCAACGTGTGACCTGCTTCTCCCCGTCCATGTCTCGGCATCAATGCATCAGCATGGATCAAGTATCCATACAAGGAAAAAAAAACAAAAACAAACAAGAAGAGCATCAGTATGGAGTCGTAGCCACCGCGGTGTACCGTGATTCACTCTACAGCAACGTAATTTGCAATATGGAGATTTCTTCTGTCTCGATCTCAAATGAGTCGCTGACGAAACAGCTAGGTATCGCGTTCAAACTGAAGACTCGTCTCCCAAGATTTGCAGTGCAGGACGCGTAGCGTGTCTGTGGATATACCTTGCGCCGACGTTCGTTTCGTAGGCAAGCTAGAAGGCGGTGCATATGCAGCTCATCATCATCGTACCGTACGTCCCCATGCCATGCCGCGACTGACGACACGGTGATATTTCTCTCTGCGCCAGTTCCGTTAAGCATGCATCGACGTGATCCTGATCCGTTTGCTACCAGCGAATGAGATGAGGTCAGGGTTCGTGGGCGGCGGCAGAATTAAGAAGACTCTGGAACGCCGGGGGCGGAAGCCAACAAATCTCTGCCGCATCGCGCTTTTCCCCGCAAAGCAAAAGCGGAAAAGTCCACTCTATCTGGCTAATCTTGTATTAGCCGGGCCATTAAGCTAAACGACTGTATTACACGTACTCGATCTGTCCCAACTATCTTCAGTAAAATTTCATATGATAACCTGACGACCGACTAAATAAGTCTGCTACTAGTTAGTACTAACTAACGGTTAGGTTAAAGACAGGATGCTTTTTTTTTTTTCTTTCCCACCTGCTCTGTCAAGTTTAATTATTTGTGCCCTGTAGAACGTTTGACTCTGCTTACCTGTTCGTCTGTTGATCTAGATCTGGCAGTGTCATGCATGTATACATGGATCCAGGATACGGGATTGTTTAGTGGAGGAGTTGACTTGGCACAGGCCGCGCCACTTGCCCATAACGTGTAGCCGGATCGGGGAACTGATGCTCCTGCGTCGTCAGGTTTTGGAGATTACGGAAGCACGCAAATCCAATTATGAGATTGCTGTACTGTCAGAGGAGAACAGTGCTTGTGCCGACGTTTGTTGATCTCATTTCTTTATTTCTACACTTTATTATTTTTTTGCTTAAGGATTACTATTATGTTTTTACATCAAAGCAACGACGATGCATTCCATAATGCTGATTGATAGATTACATTACATTGGCAAAAGGAAAAAAAAGGAAACACGAAGTGAAGCTGATGAGGTCTGGCGGACAGCCACTCACTCACCGGTCCCATATGCATCGCTTTCCTTCCCCTTCACGATCGCACGAGAAATGCTGCATAAATGCAGAATTTGACAGCGCTAAATAGTATCTATCGACTATCGCTAACAAATTTACTGAATCCGAAAGTTCAGAAACACTCCTTGCCATCATGAGTTTCAAGCAAGTCTTCATAACCAGACTGAATGTTCAGAATTAATACAAATCTGGTCTGATTAATAATCCAGTTCAGAAACCTCAAAAAAAAAAAATCCAGTTCAGAGAAAACCCAATACGTACTGTTACTAAATTGTGGCGCTCCCGCGTCCCCCATAAATAGCCGCACACCCGCTACACTCCTCCCCCTGTCTCGCTCCTTCCTTCATTATTTCGCACACGCCCTCGCCGTCACCAACCAGACCACTCCACCCAACCGCTCTCGATCGCCATGTCATCCGCACACCGCGGCGGCGGCATGTCATCGCACAGCTCCGCCTCCTTGGCGCTGGCTGCCAAGGTGGGCCTTGCGTCGGCGGCGCTTGCCGGCGCCGCCTCTTTAGCGCGGCTCGCCGTCCCTCACCTGGTGTCGGCGGGCGGCGCCGTGCTCCCGCGGTTGTGGGCCGTGGCGCGGTTCTGGCTGGCGCCGCCGTACCTGTTCGTGACCGTGCACCTCATCATCCTCGTCATCTGGAAGCTCTCCGACCACAAGCACTTCCACCATGCGCATCACAAGGACCCATGGCCCGTCTCTGCTCAGCATCAGCACACTTCGCCGCCGGTCGTTGCTGTCGACGAGGTCGTGGCCCCCGCCGCCATCAAGGTTGCCAATAAGGAGGAGGAGGAGGAGGAGGAGTTCGGCGCGTACGCCGCCGATTACTCCTCGCCGGACTTCTCCCCGGACTCCGGCGACTCCTGCGTCACCACGGAGTCCGACGAGGACGCCTCCTCCTCCTCCGCGGCCTCCTCGTCCTACTACTCCTCTTCAATGATGGAAGCCAGGAGGAGCGTCGCCGTCGTCGCGCCAGCGCGTCAGGAACGCGCCGCCGTGCTCGAGCGCGATCTGTCGCTGCCGGCGTCGCAGACCGTGGACGGCGGCGACGACGACGACATGGACGCCACGTGGAACGCCATCATGCAGAAGACGCGCTCGGCTCCTCCCGCGGCGGCGCCGGCGTCTCCTCCGCCGGCTCCGGCGCAGCAACAGCAGTCGCCGACCAGGCCGCCGCCGAGGGCGCGGGACCCGTCGGTCGGCGCGGAGGAGATGAACCGGCGCTTCGACGACTTCATCAAGAAGAACCGCAACTCCTTCGGCCGGCATCAATAGAGCGACTCCTTCCATTCCATCCAGCCTCCCCTCGCGCCCCGTACGATACGTATATACATACATACAAACAAATCTTTGGTTTTTCTTGGTGTGCCTGCCGCCGAAGAGGTCGCCGGAGCGGAGGGAGGCAGGGCTCAGTCAAATCGCCTTGCTTAGGTAAATTTATTAATATCTCTCTTTGGTGGTAAATCAGTAATAAAATCCGCTTCAGTACATTATGCTTAATTACAAGGGAAACGAGTTGTCGTTTGCGTGTCCGGAGGTAGGCGACGCGCTGGCGTGTCTGCTTTCCGTAACAAAGCAAAAATTTGGTCGGCTTCCGCGCCTGCACTCCCGGTCCACTTCTCTTACCCTTTCGGTGCCATCAGGATCTAACTGTAGATGCATGCTTGCTTAGTGCTCATTGACAGTGCTGGATATTTCTGTGTCTCGCTTTCGCCTCTTCTATTCACTCCATTCGAACAAATAATACGATCCAAAATCATCGGTACAAGATGTTTCGTCTGCAATAACTGAATCTTCAGTACTAGCTAGTTTGCAGCAAAAACGTTCAGTAAAATGTTCCAACCATTCATGGAAACTTACACTACTAACATCACTGGACGTTGAGTAACTAATAATCTATCCTTATTACCTGAGATAACTGTTTGACTTTCTTGTTACACAAAACTCTTTTTGACCGTAAGTCCATAACATGGCTACAGTGAAATGCATGGTGAACAAGTGGCCAAAAGCCTCAAACTGACAGGTTTGTTGCCATCCTTTGTGGAATTTGCAGGTTCTGAAGGTTCTGGATGATGAATGGATTATTGGACAATTGTGGTGCTGTGGGAGTAGCTAGAAATGACCTTAATCAGCTGAAATGATGGTTTGAGTTGGTACTTCGTTGTTAGGTTCTCCTTTTCAGTGGTTCCCCTTGCTGGCCTGGCATTTCTTCCTAGCTTTTTTTTCCCTCCCTTCCCTTTTCCTACACAGTTCTTTTACTGAATATAACAGCGCTAATTGTCCAAGTTCAAATATGGTGCTAATACTAGTGAAGCAGTGGATGTGTCTGTGATAATATATAAACAGTTACGCCACATGGGTGTGTGTGTTTGTGTGTGAGAGAGGCGAACCACAGGCCAATAGCCATGCTACCACGTTGCTCATGATTCTTGTGTTCATGGTATACTCATTAGGTGCTACCAATTCAATGTTGCTGCAGTTATATTATAGTCACTGTTTGTCTCAAGTGAACAGGAAGCACTTCTTGACAACAAACCTTAGGTGCATGTGTTACTGTTCATATAAATATCGCATATAAAATATATGGTTGGCAAGTGAGAGCTCTTAGGAAAGGGATTGATTTCGGGCTGCCCTCTCAAACTGTCTCTCGAACACACAGAGTGGTCATATTCCTCTCTACCATGTAAAAACGAGTAGCGGCAAACAAATCATTATGTTCAAGATTCAGTGACTGCTTTCTTGAAATGTAAAGGTTGCAAATCTGGTACGGCAACCAACTTGAGCTCATCTCTTGGTTTGGTTATGACTTTGATGCTCGGAGCAGCTTCCAGTGTCCAGATATCCTGCTGATACCTAATACGTACTAGTACTAAAAGTTCGTATGCGTACTTTGCTGTCAAAACTCTACGATATTGCTTTCAGTGACATATGCAGAATCAGTTCATGACGAATCCTCTCTCCGGGTTTTAATTCGATCACGCTTAGACAACAAAATTATCCTAACGACGTCAATTAAAAACTGGAAAAGTAACAGTTAGTAGTATTATATTCTGAATTGATTCGTACGCGGCAAAGGTCTCTGACAGTGTGTTTCTACATGATGCCGTAATTTGTTATTTTTCATCAGACGAGGCCGAGGCAGAGTGCGATCCGTCCCTATGATTCTGAAAGTGGCATACGAACTGCTTCACCGGACACCAGCATGGCTGCTCACAACGCACTGCCAAAAGGGCCACGAACTGAACCATCCCTGCTACAAGCACAACTGCATGATTGTGATTTGGTGAGGCAGCATAACATTGCTTTGCGTGAAAGGCATCACCAATAAGCCCCCAAACTTCCCAGTTATCGTAATTTCGAAAGCGCATTTTGTGTTTCATCCTTGTCATCCACAGTCAACTTATCAATCAGTTCTCAGATCTGGATGGTGGATTCATCATCCCCCCCAGTCTGCAGGTTTCATGGGCTGCGTTCATCTCAACATCAAAGGGAGTAGATAGATGCACTTAAATTTGAAAAGGCTACCTACAGCCTGAATTTGTAGGCAATGCCATGTCAAAAATTCCAAAGGCCATGCAACTTCAGATCGACATCCCATCTGGCAGCGACGCCTGTGCCATGTACAAGTCCTTGTTTGTGGCTAGTACCCTTCTTCGTTTGATATTGTCACTAGGGTCATAGGGACCTGCCCTAGGCTTCAATTATGACACATAAACTACTCCATGAACATGGCTCGATCTCGATTAGCACTTCCACTGACCCTGCAACAACATTACAGAACTCTTACGGTGACATGGCAACCACCACCTCCAATTTTTTGCAAGCATGTCTGCATTGATACCATGGAGCTTGTGTCTGTACCTGTGGTCCTCGTGCGGTCGTGCCACTCACCACCCAGAAGTTTATGCATGTATGCTGCCGTCACAACATTGTTTTGGCGTCAAATGCAATATTATTGCAATCTGCAGTGATTGTTGTATGACTTGTATCTGTACCTGACCGCGACTGCTGAAAGAGACGCCCGGGGCAAAGTGCAGCGAACAACGCTAAGTACGTGCGCACTGGCCACGGAGTGATCATGGATGCAGTAGCGAGCCATGGCTCATGTGAGGTTGCCGAGAATCATTATGAGCTAAAGCGCCGTCGCCGACGGCCCCCACCACCGCCGGCCTAGCTAGGCTTGTCGCCGTCTCTCTAAGAAAAATGAGGCGTCGTCGTCAGCAGCAACTAGTCGTTTTCAGCCGATTGATCGATCGGCCGACTCCCGTCGTGTAGCACAATTCAAGTGAAAAAAAAAGTTACTTATCTTTAGCTATCACAAGGTCCTCTGAAGAACAATAGGCTTTTAGGAACAGAGAATGTTAAAACTAATGAACCCAAGAGATGAAATGCTGGTTTGGACAAATCTCAATCTTCAGTTTTTCTTTTTTCATTTTGTAATTGAAGCAAGCTACTTGCTTATATGTACTATGTCTCTGTTTCCGTTTTTAGAAACACGACAAGAGGGTGCATTAAGATCGGTTCTATCATAGCCCCTAGGTTATATGCTCATAGATGCTACAGGAATGGGATTTTGCTACATGCTTCCCTAACTTTCCTGTGATATTTTTAATTCTGGCCTGCTGCCCCTATGATGCTCGTGTGCAAATAGGGTGTGTTTAGGTCATACCAACTTGAGCTACATATCGAATCTTAGCCTTTACTGTTGAACTGAAAAGATTTAACATACTACAACCAGACTAAATCACGACATTAGCTGTCTGAATAGTGAACCAAGTTGGTGTCTTATGGTGCCTTCCCCAATCAAGGTTCCTCTCTGTTTGTCTGAAACAGAAACTTTCAACAGCAGAATACGAACTGTTGTTTTAGGAACTACTTCAGAAATGTAAAAATAAAATATACTAGCTTTATTTAAAGTACCTAGCGCGGCACTGCAAAAACCTGTTGGTGCTGCCCTGCAAATTAAACCAGAGTTATCACGGCTCCCTCCATTCTCAAAATTGTTGTCGTTAGGACAAGAATTCTAGTTCAAAATAAACTAAATTTGTTGTCCTAACGATAATAATTTCAGAATGAAGGGAGTATTTCTGAAGCAAAACAAAACCACAGTTAACCAATTAATACTACAACAACCACTGTCACATTATCCAGAATACGGGAATAATGTACAGATACAAAACAAATTAAGATGTTTAAGACAAGCTACACGAAATGTAATAGTTACCAACAACACAGGAAAGAGATGTTCTTTTGAACAGAGCTCTATCAGTTCTAAAGGCCTTGGAAGTTCAGCCTGATTTCTATTTCGATGATACAACCTCACAACAGCGCACTTGCTATTAGTTCAAGCGATGCTCTCAATGTTTACTCGACGCATGAATTGGCTTCACTGTTCATCAGGTTTTCTTGGTTGGGGGGTTTACAATGAACCCACACTCCTCACCGCTATTGTCTTCCTTCATGCACTGGCATTCCAGCGCACTCATGGTGAAGCTCATCTGGCCGGCCTTCACAGCACGGGCAACCTTGATGACAGGACAAAGGAATAGAGATGCATAAGGAAACCATGAAAATAAATTCCAAACAAAATGAGTGCAAATTCAGGATGGAGCATATAGAAGGCATACATGTCTGCCCGTGCTCTTGTGTTGGTATATAATGAAGACGTCTCCTGCTTCGAGGCTATGCTTCTTAACAAACTCACCTGAGAACACAATACACAATTCATTAACATATGTTGAATCCTGAAAGTTGAGAGAATTACGGTTAGCTTTTCTGCATACCAGTGGTTTCCAAGATATACATTCTGCTCTTATTGTTAGGCCAGTACCTGAAGCAAAAAAAAATAAATGCATCAGCATAATAAAAGTTGAATTGTTGAACAATAGGTAGATATTAAACATCTGGAGAAATTACATGAAACTATTCGACCCTGAACTGTAAGTTGTACATAGTACGATGAGGATACCTGTACTTGAACTTCCATACATCGTGAAGCTCTAGGTCATCCATTTCCAGTATCATGCCATCTTTATCAGCCAAGAATGGGAGGTTTGCCTCTGCATCTCTCTACGAAATTCAGAAGACTGAAGTTAGTTCAACGCAGCACAGCAGCATCTTATAATTAGATCTCATGCTGAAACATAATTAATGTAACATACAGAGTTTCAACCAGAGAGTAAATTCGATTAAGAGGATATAGGACAAGTATCTACCTTTGGCAGCACAATTCTTCCAATATTTCCACAATCACTGTTTGTCAAATCCTTGCGCAAAATAGTACGGTAGTCTTTACAGTTGAGTATCTGTGTGACAGATTTGAATGGAAAAGTTCAGACATGGTTCAAAGGGAAGCCACTCTAAAGTTGAAACATCATGATTGTAACTACTCCATCTATTACATACTGAATAGTAATTCCTTGTTCATTAAAGCTGTCAGGAAAAACATTAATTCCTACTGCTTGACAGAAGACCATTAAGTTTGAATAGTTTTTTTAAAAAAAAAAACTAAAAGTAGAATCAACTGGTGGAAATTTGTAAATAATTCACTTCCATTTTTCTGAAACAACAAATGTGCCAAATGGTTTTTCTGTACTTATTAAATAATGCAAATCATGTACAAAAGAAAAACGATAACAAGAGTAGCGAAGCATGTGATGCAACATGGCAACTTACAGTACTATCCGCAGAGTTGACGTTTCGGACACCCTGGCCCAGCTGATTTTGGGCCTCCAACTCCGGAACAGGATCTGTTTCCTCACTTGCCTCGCTTCCCTCAATCTCTATTGATCCAGAAGCCCTTAAAGTACCCTGGATAAATTGATGCCAGAAAATCTCATGAACTCGAAAAGGCGAAAACATTTCAGCATACATGTAAACTTCAAAAGAGACCAAAGTTACATCTAAATTCTTGACTTCCTGGAAGACTTGAGCTGAAGAATAGTTCGTTGGTCTTTGAGACGTCACTTCAAAAGGTGAAGCAGGTATCACTGGCGCAGGCGCCACAAAGCTTGTTGCAAAACCTACAAGAAGCCATGCATCAGTGGTTGTTTCTCTACTTCTTTTCTAGACCACATCAAACAAAAAAAAAATGCAAGGTTTGGAGGGTAGACAAACTACATGGTTTTAACTGGTGTTGTTAGAATATACTTTTAGTTTATAATTAACTTAAAAAGTTGTCCTAACATCATCAATTAAAAAACAAAGGTGTAATCATTATGAAGTCTAATAACATATTAGTTGAGTGGCATGTTGAATAACTATCTTGGTCACGCCTATCCAAAAAGTGACCTTGTATGTGTCATATTTCTTTTATGGAAATAAGCTCATTAGATAATTTTCCTACTTTAGATATTCTCCACGTTTCCTCAATTTTAATTTTTCATCAATTCTCTTCCTGCTTATGTCTCGTCCCTATGGTACGGTCCAATGCAAGTCCACCCGTCCCCTCCCAAACATCTAATGCAGCCACAACTGAACCCATCCACTACTTGCTGCATTCTAGCAATCAGCAGCAAAACCATTGCATATATTTGTTGCCCCAGTCAACCTTGAGCCCTACTCTATCACACTCAAACTATAATCCTAAACCATAGGACCCAACTAGAACTCTAAACCAATACATATAGTTATGTCCCCTTCTATGGTACGCAATGACTATAAGGTATGTCCTCCTCAAATAAATGAAAATGGCGCGCAAAGGTTTTGTGTGTTCGCAAAATAAAAGGGTTCCTACACCTACGTCACTACCATTCTTCCTCATCTTCAATTGCCTAATAAATATTTCTTTCATTTGTGATGTTAGCACAACTTTATTAATTGAAAATGAACTAAAAATGTTTTCTTAACGTCATCAATCGAAAACCGTAAGGAGTAGTCAGTAAAGTGGAACGGGACAAATTGTGAATTATCTATAACGGTATCGATTAGCTATATACTTTTACTTCAAAAATGGCTTCAAATTTTAGTTTCGCGCGTTCTCCTCGGGTTTCTTGGACAAAAGTAAAACCTCTATTTGGGTTCCCTTCTCTCCACATCATAATAACATGCAGGTATTCCATTTATCAAAAGCCAAATATGCGTGCACACATACCTAAATCTCTCTCCTGCTGGTTGTTGTTGTGAAAGGAAGGAGGAGCTTGAATCGCAGCAGGATCGTTTGTTGCAGCACGACCATAGCTGGCGCAGTAGGGACGGTTGGTTGGTACGTAATTGGTCCATATGGTGGTGGGGTACGGAGACGAGTTTTGATGAAAGCCATTGTTGTTGACGCTGATGTTGGAGTTATTGATGTTGCCGCTGCTGCTGAAGGGAGGAGTCTGCTCAGCGAAAGACATGAGTGCATTGCTGTACATTCTCCAGCCTGCAAAACCTAGTGATGGAGAAGTCGGCGATGTAGCGTTGCCGTAGGCTGCTGAATAAGCATCAAACAAAAGAATAAGACGTTCAGGGAGCAAAAAGACTGAAGAACATTTATGAGATGATTAATCCAAGATTGTAACACAAAGAGTTTAGTAACTATCGCACTATATATTATGGAAACAAGATTAATAACATGGCACGCCAGCTGGAAAATGCTAATCACTTTGTTATAACTACCATTAAAGGGTCAGGACATGGCTAGCTACAAATGGTAAGTTCTCGTATGATGCGGGGACATGAAAAGACGTACCAATCTACTTCCTGCAATTTTATTTAATGACGATCTTCCCCTCCTGGAGTGATCAAAACGGCAACAAGAGGATCTCACCCGTGCGTGGCAAATAGTAAATGACTCTGAACCAATAAAAAGGGGATCCTTGCGCGCTGATGAACACAACACAACTAGTTGCCGCCTAGCTAATCGTCACAAGAGTATAGAACCCCTACAGCTAAATATCCAGAGAGAAAATAAAACAGAGGAGCCGGATCCTACATCTAAGGCGCACGTACGAGTCGACGCACAGATCAGGGCGCGCATCAAAACCCTAGAAACAACCCCGGAGAAACCCTCTATCTACGACAAGATCAACACGGGACTTCTTTGACGACGCAGAGAATTAAGCAAGCGCGGCGCATGGGTGTCACTGACCGGCAAGAGGTGGCTGCTGGGACTGGAACTGGGCGCGGTACTGCGGCAGTGGCGCGAGCTGCTGCTGAGGCGGCGGCACGACGATCTGGGTGGAGTACACGGGGCGCGGCGCTGGCACCGGCATTCCCACCGGCGCCGCCGGGATCAGGCCGACGGGGTACTGATGCTGCTGGTGATGAGTCTGCGGGTAAATATTCGGCGCGATCCTGTTCATGGAAGGCGTCAGTAAAGTCTGGTACTGCCCTTGCGGGATGCCCCTCCCGAGGTCACCGTGACCCGCGGCGGCGCCGGGGTCGGTGCCGGCGGCTCCGGCGGACGAGCCCGTCGCGTCGGCCATGCGGAGCAGCGACGTATTTCGGCAGTGAACGAGAGAGGTGCTGGTGGTGGCTGCGGCCGGGTCTTCAAGGAAGTGTGATGTGGATGCTGCTTCCCTTTGGTTAATTGTGATGATGATCTGGGGGATTTTTGTAGGGGTCGGGGGGAAAAAGTCTGAGAATGGTAGCCGGCAGGAGACGCCAAAACAATAATAACTATAAATGGGATGGAACCCAAGCAAGAATGACAGTGCCACACCACACGGTTAAAATCATAGCATGCCTATACCTTGTAACAGTGGCGCTGAAGAATTTTGTTGGATACTTTTATTTACAATGCTAGTCAATTTGTAAAATAAAAAACATGGATTCTACTTTTTTTTAATGATCGAGGGGGGCGATCTACGAGATCTTTTTTTTTTATGGAACATGAGGGGGCGATCCACGTGATTTTTTCTTTGATAGAACATGAGGGAGGAATCCACACGATTTAGTTTTTGATGGAACGAGCTAGGGGGGGAATCTGCGGCGATTTTGGTTTTTGATTGAACGAGCTAGAGGGCGATCTACGTGATTTTGTTTTTGATGGAACATGAGCTAGGGGGCAATCCGCACGATCTTTTCTTTTTATGGAACATGAGGGGTGGTCTACATGGTCAACGAGACACGTGGTCTAATAGAATGATATGCTCGTGATCGACGGTTACTTTGATTTTCCGTACAAGCGATCACGCCAATTGAATTTCCGACTAACGAACTCTTTTGTCGGTATCATGAATTCTTAGGGACGTTATAGTAGGTACATTGTATTGTCGGGATACATGACGCGTCTAGGTCAGCTTCTAACACACAGTAAAATAACCTCTTATCAGCTTTATTTTGTAAATGTAGTAAAATTGCCATGTTTTTTTATTAACAAATGATATACAAAGTTTATTTCAAAACATCAGAGAAAAAATATATATCTATGCAATGTTTGGTAAAACAAAACAATATGGTACCTACTTTTGATGTCACTAGGGATATAAAGCAGACATTCAGTGTCCCATATGAGCATAAGACAAATTCGAGGCGCGTCCAGTTACAAACTGCAGTTTGACTGTTGCATGTCAGGTTTTTTTTATTATTTTTTGGTCTCCGGGTGTGGAACAGGGGGGCACGCAATGTAGCAATCCCCCTACGCATGCCGTGCGGCCGTGAGGCATATGACACTTGGGCAATGACCTATGGACGCTGTGTTCATGCACGCTGCCACCAGTCACCCTCAAGAGGTTGCACGGTGCTCTGGTTTTGCTCCCTGGCGTCCGCGTGCCGTCCAGTATCGCGTGGCGTAAATGGCAGTTTTTTTGGGGACCGGGCACACGGTTTTGGCTTCAACCAAGAGCGCTGTCTCACGTCACAGGGCGCGGGATGCATATGGTTGACTGGTGGTGCGCCGCAGGCATGATTTCTCACGAGCGCAACAGAGTTTAGTGATGAGGCAAGGAAATGAGGGAGAGAACGGATGGTTCCTTTCCCGTTTCCACGAGGTAGGACATGTCCGGCTGGAGATAGGCAGGCTCCAGCCTCCAGAACGTGAAACGATGTTGTTGTGCATTCCTTTCCTTGCCTAGAGCGTAATACACCGTACTAAAAAAAATAGCAGAACTAATTTTGTTCTTCTCAATCTGAATGGCGCCAAGAAACTGGAGCGGGGAAGCGCCCGTAGACACCGAACAAAGAATCATCGCAGCTAGACTGACAAACTGTATCTCTTTCTCTTGTGCAAAGCATCAATATACATGATCACTGCCGCAATTATTGATTCCATATACAATTCGACAAAATGCCAAAGAAACAGAGCCACGTGTGTCATTCTTGTTTCAGAACATGTACAGTTACAAATCACAGATGCTGACTGAACCACAACATAGCCAGCCTGCCAGACCGAGATACGCAGCGTGACAGCAGCGCCCATACTGAAACACTTTGGTCCAGGTGTACACAGAATGTTTGCATGCAACACAAGTACATAATCTGCAATGTCCTCAAAATGCTACATGTAATGGCAGTTTGTAATGTACAGGAGTTTATTGATATTGCTTTATTGAGACATGATAGAGCATCCACTAAAAGCAACATATGACGATTTACGGGGTTGTTTCGAAGACATGCAGCAGTCTAATGTCCCTCACCCATGGGATGGTGGTTGTGGCATCGGGTAGGGCATTGGTGCGATGTTTACTGGGGCACCAGGTACTACAGCTCCTGGAACTGGGGCGTGCATGCCATAAGCCATATGAGGTGGAGCAGGAACAGGAAGCGTAACAGGAGTCCCAACTGCTGAGACAAGGGGGCCACCAACTGGCTGTCCGATTGTAGTACCATAAGCATCAACACCTGGAGGTGTATTTGCTGGCTGTGGAGTCTGCTTGGAGGACTTCCCAGGATTTGCAGCCTGCCCATTTGTACCTGTGATTGGCCCCTGAGCAGCTGAGGCATCTCCATTGTTAACGCTGGTGATGTCATGTATACTTGAACGCCGCCTCTCTCTATTCATTGAGTTCAGACGGATGAAGTACTTCTGTGCATGACTAGCTACTTGAGTCGGTGTCCTCGAGATCACAAAGTTCCGTGAGATGCTTCGCCAATCACCTTTGCCATACTTTTCAAGTCCAAGAAGGAACAATCTGTGAAATAAAAAGTGAAAGAAACATCAGTAGAAACTAAGTAAAACCTGGGTGAAGGAAGCATTGTGTGTATAAGTTCCTTGGTCATTTAGGAAACAGTAGAAACTAGTAATCAAAATAAATCATTCAAGTTTTGCATGAAATCAAAGCTATTTACTGTTAAATCTTGAACATTCAGAAGAGGGAAAAGGCAAGGTGAATGCATCAAGTTGCTGGTTTCTTAGAACATCATATGACTGCTAAGTCACTTGAATTGTTTTTAAATCATAATTACATGACTTGACAACAGGCAAGTGTCAATGAACCCCCTTTTAAACCATGACACATAATATACCACATACTCCCTCTGTTCTCAAATTGATGTTGTTAGGACAACAAATCTAGTTCAAAACTGCACTAAAATTGTTGTCCTAATGACAATAACTTAAGAACAGAGGGACTACTTGAATTAACGGTTCTCATATTGGCTCAGCAAGTTAATTATGTGTCAACAAGATATCAGTCATTAAACTATGGCTATGAAATTAAACAGGTACTCCAGATGGATCATGTCCGAACTGACGGCCAAATCCAGATGGAGTAACTCACAAGCACATATTTCTATCATGGAAGCTCACATATGCATACAGCACAGGAAAGACACCAAGAGTTAATTGTATCCCGGATTACGCAGATACGACACTTGGCATGCCAAAAAGGCAAAAAAGAGGTTGCAGACACACATAAAAAGATTACTCATAACTGAGCATAAAGATGCACATATCATCATATGTCCAAGCTTGCAATTTAATACTGAAATAAAGCATTGCCTTGAAGGTCACATGTAGCAATTATCAGACGATGCTAAATACAAACCAGACAGAAAAATACACCAATAAGCAAGAGACTGTATATAATATAAACACCTAATTGTTCAGTGCTGGAGATTCAAATTAGTAAAATGCAAAGTATCCAACTGAAGTAGAGGAGAAAACAAGAGATATATATGGTAGCTGACTTTTTTCTTTTCATCGTCACTATAAACTACAGCATGCATGGGTATCAAGATCTATTATAGCAGTGCTAAAGGGTTTTGCCCGAAAAAGATTATGGTCCACTCATGCGAATCTATGACACACAGAGAACACAGCACTGAACATGGACAGATGCATACAAACCGTTCTTATTGGTAAAAACAATTATAGTAATGTAAATTATATTTAGCATTGTTCTGTGGGGAAGAATGGTTTCCATGAAGAATATGAAATCAAATTAAATCATCAATTCCTGCTACTGATTATCCACAACCTATATTGCTAAAGGAGGTACCAAATGAGGATATGGTTCCAATATAGTACACCAATTCCTCATGAGACTACTAACAGCATATTAGTGACCATATGAAAGGCATTTTCAGAAATGACCAGGGTAGAATAACTGCAAGAATTAGCCAAACCAGCAAAGCATGGCGTGTTTTATTCACTAATACAAGTGATTGTCAGGATGAGAGAATTATACAGGCATCTAAATACACAAAAAAAGACATTCCATGCACACAGCTTTCCTGTAAGCAGCAGCACCTGACTATCTAAGCATCAAAATTCCAAAACCTCTGACAGAACACAGTGATAGCACAAATAAGTAAACATATCCACCCCCCCCCCCCAAAAAAAAAGGAGTAACACTGTAGCTCCTTGACAATGCAAGTCGCTAACAAAACAGAGAGCTAAAGCAGAACTGTGATTGCTAGTGTTACAGAATTGGATTGGGTGTCTCCTCTTCCTCAGTCCCGCAAGTAAAAGTTTATCCTGGGAAACAACTTACAATTCCCTAATACAGACAGATACGCTTTAACCTCAATTAACTTTCATTGCCAGGAGAAGCTGTTAACATATCGAATTAGCAGTTTAACGAATTTTCAACATTATGCCAAGTAAGTTCACCGTAGAAGATTAACAATTACGTGGACAATTCACATAAAATCCTCAATAAAACAGTAACGTCCAACATCCAGATTCAGGCAATTCAACAACCATTTATGAACACCTGACCTAATAAGACATCGCTGCAATTTTTTATCAGACAAGAGAAACGAAGGTGTAGCAAACCTGTGCTCATCCTCTGTCCAGGCGATGCCCTTCCTGCGCTCCTGCTCGGCCGACTTCGCCGACGTCTTGTCACCGTGGCCGCCGCCTCCTCCGCTCCCCTTCTTCCCGCTCCCTCCCCCGCCGCCGCCCCCTTCATCTGCGCCAGCGTCACCCGCATACGTCATGAGCGGCACGCGGCCCGCCTCGATGCCGTCGATGTCCTCGACGAGCAGCTCGTAGTGCCGCCTGACCTCCTCCGCCGTCTTCCCTTCCACGAGCTCCGCAATCTTCTCCCACCTGTCTTCCCCGTCGTCGTCGTCCTCCGACACCGTCGCGACCGCGTTCTCGAACGCCTTCTCCTGCTCGCGGGTCCACGCCGCGGGCCCCTCCTCGCCGCTGCTGCTCGCCTCCTCGACGGCCATGGCTACCGAGCAGAGGCGATAAGGGGTAAACCCTAATCAATCCCTACGGAATCAGCGCGTAGGGTTTCGATGCTTCGGGGGAAGGAAATGGGGTGGCGGCGCGGCGAGATAAGAGGAGGAGCAATTTGGTTTAGGAAAGGCTGCGGAATTGCGGAATAAATTGGGGGCTTCCAGAAGGGGAGGAGAGGAGAGGGGAGGAGGCGACGAAGGCGGAGCAGCAGGAGGAGATCTACCGGCCGGGAAGGACCGTTTCACCGCGCGAGGATATTTTGGTTTCACCGCGCGAGGCTGCGCGGCCGCGAGAAGGACAGGGAGGAGTGCTGTGTCGGGTTGCGTTGCCTTGTGTGCGGGCGGAGGAGCGTGGCAGGCGTGCTCGGCTGCTGGCCGCTGGCGTTGTTTGCCTTTTCCGGGTTCCATCGACCTGGAGTTCGATGATTGGCACCGGTTATCTGGTCTCCGTCATTCCCATCGGCCAACTCATGATTGAGTTTATTATAAAATCGTCTACGTTTACCTACTACTACTTCCTAAGAAGGCTTGCAAGATTGCGATCGGTTGCAAACCTCCTAGCCTTTCTCTTTATCAATCATCGTATCCACAATACTTAAACGTCACAGCTACAGTCCTTAATTTACCCATTGTTGTAAGGTTAAAACATTGTTCACTATAGGAAACTCGTTGTTTGTCGAGTGTCAGGTACACTCAGCAAAGATAATAATACACTCAGTAAACATTTTACCGAGTGTAGCACTTGATAACCAACACTCGGCAAAGAAAGTACCGGTAAAGATCCATTTACCAAATGTCTTTTGTATTGACACCCGACAAATATATTGTTTGCCGAGTGTCCGTATAAAAACACCCGGTAAAGAGAGAGGCACTTGGCAAACGGCAAGTTTTCCGTAGTGGTTGTCGCTGACTCTTTCCTTAACCCTACAAACATAAAACATGGACATATAAGTATATCTCTTAATCATTATTGAAGAAGAAATATCAAGAGGGATATTTAAAATAACAAAGATAACATCTAAAGATATGACTACAATATGTGAGATAGTGTTAATAGTAGTCTTTTAGCTAACTATGTTATATGATAAACATTGTTTACTTCTTACTCGTCCAATCAAGTGACACCTAATATAGATATTTCATTGGTGAATTCACTAACGTAAGAGAGTAACACATGATTTATTATAACCTTTTGTAGTTACTCGTCAATGACCGTTCAAATGACCAAATAACTTGTCCACTATCATATGATCTTTTATAGTAAAAAACTTAGAGATTGCTTTAGACTATATGTAGAGATAGATACATGGTATGTACTTATGACTCACCAATAACCTCTAGTGCTGATTACGAATATCAACAAGGCGCAATCTGGTCTAAAAGAGAAAGTTAGGGACTAAAAGTGACTAGTTTGATAACTTCAAGAATAAAAATAGAAATATTGAGATAATCTAAAGATGAAGTGAGTGTCTAATTTTCAACCGATTGAAAATTAGTATTACTTTTAACCAACATTTTTTATCATTAGTTCTGGATCTAATAAATATAAAAAATAACTTTTTTATAATCTATATATAATACTGATTAATATATATAATCTTATAAATAAATAATATAAAAACAGCAGCAAAAACAATTTGAAGGAGGCGTCGTCGACTAAATGGGTGCTCTCTTTTTAACTATTTGAAAAGAAGCATTCCCGAAAAATGAAACAGTCTCGGTTCTAGCCAGTCATTACTCACGAGTATCACTTCGCACTATGGTTTATCAGTTCTTTTGTACCATCCATTAACCCCATTCGATACACGTCAAAAAATTATTGGCACATAAAACCTTGGTGGCTTTTCGATTTTCCGTTAAAAAGGCAAGGGACGGATATATTTCCCGCGAGCTGCCGAATACACCCGGCCAATGCAAATCAAATCAAATTCGAATTAGAGCCGAAGGAGTTGGGGAAGAGGAGGGCACATTCTGCTCAACAAATTCCACGGCTCCATCCGAATCTGTGTCGCCTTCCCTCACTCCATCTCACCATGCTGCCGTCGCACCTCAACGGCCACTCCCCCCTCGCGCGCCGCCGCCCACGCCTCTCTACGGCCTCCGCGCCCGCCGCCGGAGTTTCCCCGGCCGCGGGGGCGGCGACGGCGTCTGCGGCGGCTCCGCTGGAGGAACACGACCGCATCTATTTCCAGTCCTACTCCCACATCGGCATCCACGAGGCCATGATCAAGGTAAGCCACCACGCCGACGCCATTCACTCATTGAAACTTTTCCCTATCCAGGTCCGAAAACCCTAAAACCCTAAGTATATGCTAAATATCCTTGGATGCCGTATTTCGAATACGAATTGTGATCTGATTTGTCAAAATAACGTGTGTTACATTTCGTCTTCGCAGGACCGCATCAGGACCGATGCTTACCACACAGCGATCATGCACCATCAGAAGTTCATCGAGGGGAAGGTAAAACTGCTCGCCTGAATTTGTTTAGTGTTTGGACATGACGGAGGTCCCATCTCCTGTACGGATTTCGAAATTGTGCAGGTGGTGATGGACGTGGGCTGTGGGACTGGAATACTATCAGTGTTCTGTGCTCGTGCAGGTGCAAAACGAGTAAGATATGAGATTCTTATTGCAAAACATCTAGCAATTTTAGATCCGTTGGATCATGTTGCTGTTTGCTTTATTAGTGATGGTCCTTGTCCTTCAGACGGCGTGAAACTAATTTCATGCAGACCCACTGCTGCTTTGATTGTTGAATTCTTTTATAATGCATATCAGTATACCTTGTGCCGGAATCCAAATGCATTTTCGCTATTTCACGGATACGTGTGCCAGTTAGCAATCTAGATGTAATATCTGTCCTTGTAAAAGCAACAAATGTTGGAAGGTGCGGTTGTAAGACTTGATTTTGTTGGTGATATTGGAAAAAGTAATATCCAGTGTGAATCTATCGGTTATTTATTCTATTCGATTTGCGATAGTTACAGGAAGCCGAGACAACTAAAAACTAACACTTAGATAGTTACAGTTACAGGTCATACATGAGTTTGATTAGAGTAACATGTGGTAATGACTGTTTTAACAGTCTATTTGTTCTGTCTTCTGACAAATGATTTTTTTCCTCTACGCCTATCTGATATTTTGATGCTCTCTCAGGTGTACGCTGTAGATGCTAGCGAAATCGCAATCCAGGTAACATCTTACTTCCGAATACATGTTCTAATACTGACCTTTATGCTTTCTTTTTTTATACGTGGTGTTTCTCTGTGACATGCTACATTTATATCTATACCATTTCTAATTGAGAAGTCCAATTAGGTTTAGCTATACAATACATGAACCTAGTTTCAGATAGCAATTACATGTCTGAAAAATAACATACTCAACGCAACATGTTCCCCCGATTGAAGATTATCCAATAGGCAGTAGGTTGTAGTTAAATTTGACTAGGAGACTTTAGTTTTCATGTTATGGTTTACTTTGAACGGTTCTTTCCATCTGTGCATGTTTGTGATTTACTCGTCTGTAACATCAGACACAAGTAGGAATATGCTAAAACAGGGCAAAAACATAGTGATCATCTCATATACCGAATGCCACCTTTGGTAGTTTGTTTTCTGCAAATAAGATGTGTTTATGGTTTTGATGCACAGCAAATAATTTTCTGCATCATAGTTACATCTGAAGGATGTAACTGCTTGGCATGTAGTTGTATTATGCCCGAAAAGCCCCAGCAGTAGACAGGTTGTTCTATAAAACTTTTCCTTTTCCTGTAGGCTCGTGAAATTGTAAAGGCAAACAATCTAAGTGATCAGATTGTGGTCATTCATGGACGTGTTGAGGTGAGATTTTGAGTTCATGGTTCTTAGTTATTCCTTGTTAGATTCTTCTGGTCATTATGTGTTAGCAACTTGATATCATTATCTGTGCTTTAAAGTAATCTACATGTTCCTTCTTCTACAGCTCTTTGGTTTATTAGAGTGAGCACAATGTCGGCATGATCAGGGCATAATATTTGCTTTTGTATATTGTTCGTAATATCTGCTTCATTATTATCATTATTTGAATGCATTTTCATTTTTTACTCTGTACATTCTTGCATTTTTATCTACATTATTTTTTTAATCACTGTGGAATTGATATTGCAGGATGTCGATATTGAGGAAAAAGTTGATGTTATAATATCAGAGTGGATGGGTTATATGCTTCTGTACGAGGTGCCTTTCGCAATGTAGTTCTTGTGACCTGAATTATTTGCATTGCACTTGATGTCTTCTCATTTTTGCTAGTTCTAAATTCTTTATGATTTTCTTTGTAGAGTATGCTGCCAAGCGTCCTATTTGCAAGAGATAAATGGCTTAAACCTGGGGGTCTTATTCTTCCTTCTCATGCCACGGTATAATTAACATATGAGGTTCAATTTCATTACTATTGCAAACAAATGTGCAAAGAAATACTATTGCAGAATGTACCTTGCATGTTTGCTATTTTGGTTAGTTCATTTCATTAGGTTTTAATTTAAATAAGGAAAAGCAAAGTCTCTGATTTAAATGGGCTATAATAGGATACCAGAGGTACTATATCCTGTACAAACTTAGCTTTGACTTACCATCTTTCATGATGAAACACCAATGACCTTGAGATATATCATTACCAGAGTTGAATACTTATTGACCTTTTAACAGCTCTTCTTGGCTCCCATAACAAATCCTGAACGTTATGAGGGCAGCGTTGATTTCTGGAACGATGTTTATGGCATAAACAGTAAGTTCTAGTTCTTATCAAATCTTGGATGTTGGCTTCTGGGCGCTTTAGATTGATGCCAAGCTTTGTTGATGCAGTGTCTGCTCTTGTTCCACTTGCCAAAAAGTTTACATCTGAGGAGCCCTCTATTGAAACAATTGGTGGAGAGAATGTCATAAGTTGGCCATCTGTGGTGAGTCTTAGACAAGCTTTTGTGAATAACACGATTGCCTAGTACATTATCATAATTACCTGCTTGAGGCTCATTGTGATTGAATTCTCTATTTACATTTTGGTGTCCTCGGATGCACGTTGTGAACAGATCAAGCACATCAATTGTTACACTTTTACAACTGAAGAATTCAAATCTATCACAGCAAAATTTAAAGTTTCGTCAATGATGTTAGGTGAGTGATGTGTGAGTTCTTCATGTGTGCTGAATTTGCTATTTAATTTCCATTGAATTGGACAAAAGCCATAAAAGAGTTGAGGATTGTTATAACTTCGTACAAGATGTGATCTTTGTCCTGGCTAAAGTCCTTCATCTCTTTGACGTGTTTGATGCTTATGTTGTCTTATTCTTCTGTTTTGGGGACTACAGTGTCCAAATGTTTCTTGTGTGCAAAGAATACAAGTTAATATTACAAATTCATGTACCATGTAGAGCCATTAATTTCCTTCACATTGGCATTGAGTGCAGATTGATTGTTACCAATAAGTATATTTTCTATGTTTTCTAACTCTTTGTTTCGTCCATTTTAGTATTTTACCAATGACATTTTGCATCGGCTGAGCTAACTACAGCATTTTTTGTTTGCTCTCTGGCAGTATATTTCCTCATGGAAAATTATATGCTCCTATAAGTTACCGGAGTTTAAGGCTGAATAGATTAATTCCCATGTCAATGCTTCAATAATTTCTTTTGTGCCCCTTTCAAATGGGTACCATTGATCTTTTATTACCATCAACTATTTATTATTTTAGAGTTCATTCCAAAGTTCTCACAAACCTTTTCTGTTACTTACTCAAATTGTGAAATCAGTACATACTCTATTTCTCAGCTATGTTTGTTAAAAAAAATCTGAAACATTTCTTTTTGCCTATGTGAAGCTCCTGTTCACGGCTTTGGTTTATGGTTCGAGGTGGAATTCAATGGACCTGCAGAGTCTTCTCACAACTTTCCTTCCAATTTGAATCCACTTGATATTATTCAGAAGAAAAGGCGACGAGGATCAGATGACACGGTTCTACTATCCACAGCCCCTGAGGATGAGCCAACCCATTGGCAACAGGTATTTCTGGCGATGACCATGCTGATCTTATCCTTCACAGAAAGACACAGGTTTTCAGTCACTATATGCTCGTTCTGAAATTTGGACAATGTGATCTTGGTTTATCTTCTGCAGACTATTTTGTACTTCCCTGATCCTGCAGAGGTGAAGCAGGATCAAGTTATTGAAGGCTCTATAAGTATCACCCAGAGTGAGGAGAACCCTCGCTTTCTGAATATTAACTTAGAGTGCTCGTAAGCCCTTCGATCTGCCATAATTCTACAACTTTGTGCAGATCTATTCCTGTGTTGCCCAAAGCAATGTTTTTGCTCGTAACATCTGTTATAATCTTGCTATATGTTTGAATTTGTCTGTTATAGGTAATTTAGAAACGCAAGGATGAACAGTGCCATATTCTGCGTTCTTGTGCCACACACACATACGTTGTCCATGAAGCATTTGTTTTTATTGAAATTTATAGGAAGATTGATCGCACATATAATGGTGGTTAATCAGTCAAGCCTTCCCAGCCGTTATATTGAACATGTTAACCTTTATTATCTGAAGAGTTTTGCGTACTGGATGCGTCATTCTGCTATTTGCAAGCTGTCGTGTAGAATGAAGGATGTGAATTTTTTGTCAACTTTCCATCACATTTTTGTAGCATTGCATCTTGAGTTCTTTCTATCATGTTTCCTGGCACTAGTTTCAGTTATTTTATGAAACCAGGTTAGCACAGTTCTTAGCTTCATTTCTTACACTTCTTTTAATTTCCTATAACAGCACAGGAGGACAGAGGTTGGTGAAAGACTGTGTCATGCGATGAGCTGGTGCTCTGTAGTTTGATCCCCCAGCCATTTATAGGGAAGATGCTAGTGGTTGCTAGAGGGTCTCTTTCTACAACCAGAAATTGTATTCATTGGTCATTGATGACAAACTTCTCATTTGTATCAGTAAACACAGCACCACGAAGGCAATTAATTTTCCTTTGGTCTTTTACTCCTTTCACTGGAGAAGAATCTGTATATTCAAATTTTGCATTTGAGTTCAATGAGCATAGAATTTTAGGATGAAAATCCGTCAAGCTCTTTACATTAGTAATTGGTTGTGCCTCCATCTTTTGTATAAAACTGTAGATTGGTAATTTTGAGCCTCGTTCTCTCAGTAGTTGGGTGGCAGGATGAGACAAGAAAATTGGCTCAGGATGAAATGGGAGGCATAAAATAGTTATTGGCAAGATGAGATAAAATATTCTCTTCAACCTGGAAGGATACAACTTTACCTTCACTTGCTATGAACTGGACTTTTTCTTGGCTCAGAAGTCTGTACTTTTAGCCATTATGACGAAGTCTGGTAAAGGCAACGCTTTCAGGTTGATGTTTTTCATCACAAAGTGATAGATTGCTTTGGATCTTCTTGTTTCAATCCAATTGTGAGCCTGTAAACTTGAATTCCTGTCAAAGAGATTGACTGGGGTGACCTTTGCGCTAATCTCTGCTTTTGTCGCAATAAAATATGGATTATAGTGTGTCCTTATGAAGTTGCAGGCTTATCTGCCATTGTTGTATATGCAGTTGAAAATTGTCCATAAAATGCTTGGGACATACTGCTGAATCTTGTATGTGCTGGGATGTGATCTTTTTAGCAATTTGTAAGAGCTCAACGACATAAATTCTTCCTTTTTATTACTTCTTATAGTAGTCTATATATATGCTTCATTTTTAGCAATGTACTTATATATGCTTTTTTTACCTGCTTTGTTCCATACGTAACCAAGTGTGTGCTAGATGTATGGGAAGTTCTTCATAAATAGGCAACTTTGGTATCCTAATAAACAGAATGGAATCGAACCCCTAATTTAATTTCCAATTTTTCGTATATAAAAAGTGGGAATGTTTGTTTTTAGTTGATTGAAAACAAACGGCATTTTTCAATGCATGGTGGTCCACAGGAATTCTTTTGTTAATTATTTATTTGTAGGATTATATATAGATTATAAAAATTTGTTTTTTTATCTATTGAATCTAGATCCAAGGATCAAACGTTGATTGAAAAGAATCTTCATTTTCAATCGGCTGAAATTAGACGCTCCCTGTATAAAGAGGTGCCCAGTAGGAACTCGTGGACCATTCAGGTCTCTTGATTCTTCGTTCTGCTTTCCGGCAAGGCTTCACAGCTCTAAAAAAAATGAGGGGTGCCATGGTGTATGTGATTCCCTTGCTATTGTTTCTCCTGTTGGGATGCCAACCATCTCTCGCCTCGTGAAAGTGTATTGCAGACGATCTTATTCCCTTAGAGTTTTTTTCTCGGTATTGTTGATTAAATTATAATAGATTATTCATAAGTCATAGTAATAATAAGTAGAGTCGGGAAGGATTTCCGGCCTCCTAAGAGTTTTGGCTGGCATGGATAGCTTGCACGGCGGTCACGCCAGTTTAAAAGCGACGTGCTCACGTCTGGTGAGGCCACGTCGTTGCCATCCAAAGTCGGTCCTATCGCAGCCCATGGGCCGGCGGCGTTGACGGGCACGATGAGGTCAGCCCGTGTGCGGGCATCAATTTCACTTTTCCTCCTTTGCCAGCACAGGAAACGTTGGAGAAGTGACACGGCGACGCTGGATGTCGTTGGAGGTGGTGGTGAGGTTAGAGGGCCGAGCGAAGGAGACGCCATGACCAGCCTGCAGCTTGCAAGCGAGGTTACTTCTTTCCATGCGAGCTTCCTTCTAGGCGACCGGATGAGGTTCGACGGCTGCCGGCTGGTTGGTCGTCGGCCATCGATTCGGTGGTCGAGGCGAGGCCACAACGCGCGCGACGGAGCAGCCCGCGCCTGTGGGCTCGCACCGGCCACCGGATATGTGTCCGAGATAGGGCAATAAACATGGCAGCGACTGGAATGGGATAAGGAGGGGAGGACGTGATGGTGTTGTGTGCAGCGTGGAGGAGGGAGCGGCAGCGTTGCGTGGCGCGTGGGGTGGAGAGCGAGAGCAGTCTGAGAATGGCGTGCGGTGACTGTGGACTGCCTTCAGGCATGAATGGAGGAGATGAGGATTAAGGATAAGAAGAGGCGGAGATGACGAGGAAGGTGAGCGGATGGACGGTGGATGGATCCAGGGATGCTGCTTATTAATTATGTATTCCCAGCAGCACACAGTTCAATGTTCATAAATTTTCAAGTACTGTCTCCCACCGCATCAATTCTGAAATCGGCTAGAAGCACCCAGCAAAAAAACTTGATTTTGGCTTGATGCGCCAACATTTTGTACTCATAGAGAAAAACATCAGCAATAATTTGGAGAACATGGTTACTATTTGCCTCATAGAAATATTTCAACTATTCTTACTTTTCGGAAAAATATTTCCACTATATATATATTATGCTACTAAATTTAAAACTCCAACAATGCATGTGATTCCATGTGTTACAATAAAATTGTCAAGGACACGTTTGTGAAGAAAATGAGCTATGAATGTTTTTGACTAAAATTTTCCTATATATGTTGTGGCTGAGCATGTCAAATTTTCTATGGTAAAGTTAACATGAAGATATTTTTGAAAAATATTATTCTATACAAACACGGTAAAAGGAGCCAACAAAAAAAGACGAGATGTAAATGCCGTTGTGATACTGCCGCATGACTCTGTCTGACCTCCTCTACACATTGCAGTAGAGAGAGAAAAATAAAAAAGACATAGCACATAAAAGAACAATAATGGGACCTATGACTTGATTCCTACTGCCTGTTTTTTCCATAGGTTACACCCCCTCCCCCCCCCCCCCCCCCCACCCCCCGCCCCCCACACACTGTATTATAGCTTTTATCAGAAAATTTGTCTATCATTTGCTTACAGGTTCTTGATATTGGTTTGACAAAATATGTTCTCTTAAATAGGCGCAGCGTAGCGCGCAAAATTTTCTAGTCCTTATTGTAGCGCGGCACCCGCAGCAGCCACAGAATGGTGAAAGTTCTATCACTCGAGCCATCAACTCAACATCAGTGGATCAGAGCGATATATATCTGGTGTTCTGCGTGTGGGGGACATGCAATTACTTCGGTCATGGCACACAGGACTGCTACTGCTGTGGAGCTTTTGAACGCCGAGAAACTTGCCATGAGACGATGGAACAATGCAGGAAAAACTGTCCCTTGTGTCAACCCAATTGTTCGCCGCGATCGCCCCCTCATGCAACACCAAACTCCACTATGTACAAATAGAAAATTGCGTTATCCAGCCAAAGTGGTGCAGAAATAATATATATGGTATTTGTCGGTCATCTTAGAGAAAAAAAAAACCAAAATCGGCCTTTTGCTCTGGTTTCATATTGCGTCTGCGTTGGTGTTCTATTCAGATTATAATCAATATAAATCATTCAGATGTTCCAGACATATCAAATTTGGCCATTCTGTTTCCGCAAGTGCATTCTAGTAAGTCTTTTCTTAGAACGGGGTTGACTATTCAGCTCGTTCTGAAATTTGAACAATATGATCTTGGTTTATCTTGTGCACACAACTTTGTACTTCCCCGATACTGCAGAATATAAAGTGTAGTGTTGAGTGTTGTTTGCCTTGTTGCCACATCTCCGCCAGGCCAAGTAGAAGGGGGAAAGCTGGAAGTGCGGCATCATTCCTCGCAAGCTACAGTAGCTTGTTGTCTTGCAGATAAGCATTCTCCAAACATTGCCATTGTGCATACACTGCATTATCCTATTCATACTTGCACCTGCCAACTACTGTTGCCGTCTGGCTCATCACAGGGCTGAGCAGATCAATTGCAGACTGACTAGTACTCGGAGAAAATCTTCCTACCACATTTTCCTGGCACCCAGGACAGGTACATATATACACTACATAATACAGTCCGTATGAGGTATGACGAGTACACTCAGCAAGCAACGGAATCGTGATGAAGGAGAGCACGACGCGCTAAACCAGTGCTGATGACAGTAAGGACTGTGTGGTCTTGCATATGCTGATCCAGAACACAATAAGCGTGCCTCCAAAGCTCCTCGTGACCATTTTTATCTTGTACAATATAGACTGCCAAGAGATGGAGCATGGCACAAACTAGTAGTAGGAGAAATTATGCAGAAGCAGAGAGCAGGGTGCTCAAATCAACTGTGTGCCAGCGGGAGGAGCCGTTTGATGATGAAGATACGCTTGTCCGCTAACCTCCAATGTCAAGCGTCATGCTTTGTACTGTCGTTTTCAGATCACAAGGGTGTCGCAGGGAGGATTGATGTTGGTACGTAGGGCTGATCATCATGCCCCTGCTTTCCTGCTACGATGCTTGCAGGAGGAAAGGAATGTAGTCCTGCTGACTAATAAAGAGGATCACTGCTTCTTGCTCAGTCTTAATCAGCACGTACCGAGCACCCCGGGATCTCCCATGGACCATGATTCGGAACAGTGTGCTGTGGCAAGTTTGATCCTGAAGTTTTGCCAAGTGTTATGCACTTTGTTGAACAAGTAGCGTGCGCTGTCATCTGCTTTCGAATACTAAAACCATTAGCAGTAGGGTTTTTCTTTTTTTGAAGAATTAGTAATTCGAAAGGTTTAATTGTCAGAACCAACATGAGTGTACTCAACTACGCAATAAGTTTGAATAGAAAAGAAATATCTTTAGATGGCCACTTAGCGGTATGGGTTCTCTAAAATTGGAAAAGGAATATTAGGCGGAGAGGACCATCGTGGTGTTAACTTAATTACGTATAAGCAAGTTCAGAGTTGAGACCGTGCACCCATGGCATGGCAGAGATGTAAAAACAAGGGCCTACCCGGAACTGTGGAGCCGCGCGCGCACTGGAGGTCGGAGGATGTGTGTGTGGGGGAGCACGGCATTGTTGGGGTTTCTGAAAAGAGAGAGTCTCCCGTCTAGCGCACGTACCGTACGCAGCGCCAGTGTCGCCATTGCAGCTCGCCGGCGATCAGTGCTCGGCGCAAGGATGAATGCTGCGTACGTACGTCTCTCCAGAAGACCAGAACATGGCGTGATCGCGTGGAAGTGGAACACCGTCTCGTCCTGCATCTGCTGCTGCTGTGACGTTTGAGGTCTGCGAAGGCGGGGAATTACTGGCCAAGGAGGTGGATGATGACGAACGTGTGTCGCGTTACGAGTAACCATGAAACCGGACTCGGATCGGCGTTATTTCTCCTCGACTCGATTCATTCGTCGGGCCTCGTACATGGCCCACGCGGCGCTCAATGTCGACGCCTCGTCCGGTTGGTTCTCGATTGAACGGTTCTCCTGAGCCGAGGGGTGGTCGGGGAATCAAACACTGACCGCCCCACGCATGGCCGCCCTCGCCGCGGTCACCGCACGCGAAGGCTCATCTCTTTGGCGGCGAGAGTGGTGGCTTCCGGATATGAAGACCACCATCAGGGTACGGTACGGTGTTGCCGTTCGTTCGAGCTCGACGCCGGGGTGAAGTGCAAGGGACGAGGAAGCCACTGTGGCAAATCAGTACCGTACGCGGCAACAACATGTACAATTCGGGCGAGAACTGAAGGTGCGCGAGGCCCTCTGTGTGGGGGAAACAACAGCGCCTTCTTCTTCGACGGCCTCACGTCATTAGAGGCGCGACGTCGGTGCACGTGCTCAAGCTGAATGTCGGGGCACCAAATACCGACCGTCCCTCTCCCTCTCGGCTCGCCAAGACCATCACTTCGGTGGCGAGGGCGTTCTGTGAGATCGCACTGCGTGCCGCACGGATCGATGTTCAAGTAGATCGAGCTGTGCGTGCCTCGCCGCGTAGAGCACGACATGTCTCAGCCGGCAGCCACCTCTCGTCGGATCCTGGCGACAAGAAAAGCATGCCACATGTCAAATGTACGGTCGCCGCGATGATGAGGCTCGCATTTGGCACTGGGCTCGCCGCAGCTCGATTTGCCGCGCGTAGAGAGGGGCGTCTCACGCCGACAGGCGACAGCCTTTCTGCGCAACACACGCCTCTCGTCGGCTCTTGCAGAGAAGCATCGACTGCAATGCAAGTGACATTAAGCTCCTCTTTTTTTGACCATGACCGCGGCGAGATGATCCCACTGCGCGTGCTGACCTGCTCCTAGCTAGCTCCAGGACGCACACACGGCGTCGTTGCACCCGACAACATGCACAGAGAGATATAATTTCAGACAACGGCCAAAACGTAATCTACGACTGCAATGCAAATGCGCAACTACCGCGGCACTGATTGTTCACAATGTACGTGTTACTTAAACTAGCCTCTCATCTTCAGTCTTTTTTTAAATTTTTTTTTAAAAACTAGCATACTTTCCCGTGCATACTCTGCATCGCCTTGGGTATCTGAGTGAATTAGATATCAACGGCATTATGCTGTTCATGCTTGCACCTGCCAACTACTGTTGCCGGCTCGCAGGATTGAGCAGATCAATTGCAGACTGACTGGTACTTGAAGAAAAAACTTCCTAGGACATTTTCCTTGGCGAGCCGATACAGTCCGTATGATGACAATACAGTCCGTATGACGACTCAGCAGCATGCACATGTAATAATCCATTTATAGTAATTTAGTACTAGTATAGTACAGCAACTTTGTATGTACAAAAGAGCCAGTCGTATTTAGAGTCGTAGCAGGTGGCTTAATATATAATCAGCACGTGTTTGGTCCGAAGCCAACGAATCCGTTTGCAGAGTCGACGGTAATCTGTATCCCTTGCTGCTGAATGTTTCCCAGGATGGACATCCCCGACGAGGACGGCGCGAACGCGAGGCAGTAGACGCCGCCGTCCACCTCGACGAGCAGGTTCCTGGCCGGCAGCGTCAGCGCGGCGCCCTCCTCAAAGTAGAAGGAGACGGTGGGCACCCGCACGCTGGTGTACGCGCTGAGGTCGTAGCACGTGTCGAAGAGCGACACGGGCGGCGCCCGCGGGAGCCCCGCCACGGCGTTCGCGAAAGCGTCGCGCAGCGCGGCGTACGCGTCCCCCGGCAGCCGCGTGACGGCCGTGCCGGTGTCCATGACGACGCCGCCGGCGCCGTCGTCGGCGAGCCGGAACAGCGCCTCCTGCAGCGGCAGGCGCTGGTCGCCGACGCCGATCCCCGCAAGGCCCACGTAGTAGAAGCTGGGCGCCTGCGGGTTGCGCACCAGCGGGACCCACACGGCGCCCTCCGGCACGGCCTCGGTACGGCCCAGCACCAGCGACCCCGCGTTGGACGAGGAGCTGCTTCCTGGGTCACGGGTGCCGAGGCAGTAGCTGAACGCGCCGCCGGCGGCGCCGCCGAGCTGGCCCACGATCGACATGGGCCCCCATCCGAGGCCCAGCAGGCCGGCGGCGCCGACGAAGAGGCCGTGGTTGCGGTGGCCGCAGCCGATGGCGACGCCGCGCACGGCCGCGCCGCCGCCGAACGTGAGCGTCTCCAGCGCGAGCATGCCGCCGGTGTATGACCCGTCGCCGTAGGAGACCTCGTAGCGGCAGCTGCCGGCGTCGCCGCACGAGCCAGAGCCGGCGGGCAGCAGATTCCGGCAGATGGTGGAGTCGCAGGAGACGGCGGAGAAGGAGGAGGAGGCGGAAGGGTCGAAGACCGGGTCGGGCTGCGCGAAGCACTGCTCGCAGGGGCGGCACTGCACCCAGATCACGTCGCTGCCGGAGTCGATCACAAGGTACTGCTCCGTCGGCGGCGACCCCACGCCCACGCGCACGTAGTACTCGCCGCTGCCGTCGTTCAGACCGGACACCACCTCGGAGCCCAGGTCTTCTGCTTCTTCTTCAGGGAGGGAGAGGGACAGCCGCCGCGCGAGGTACTCGGCGCGCGCTTTGTCGCGGGCCACGAGGTCGAGCACGGCGTGCCGCCGCGACGGGTGCTTGACGCCGGTGACCACGTCGCGGTGGAGCAAGGCCAGCGAAGGGTTGCGGCTGCCGTGATGAGCAGATGACGACGACGAAGGCGTCTTCGTTGTCGAGGTGAAGTTGTGAGAAGGAGGGTTCATGTAGAGGAAGCGCACGGGCGAAGCGTGGGGGATGAGGAGCATCAACGTGCACACAAAGCCCAGGAGAAGAAGCTGCATGGTTCTGCTCACTAGGTTTGATGGCGCACTCTGCTTTCTCAAGCTGCTGAGTGCTGCTTCGAATGAACTCTCAAGTGTTTTGCAACTAGTGAGGAAACGTGAGAAGAAGGAGCTGAGGGGATGCGTGGATTTATATTTGTGCTGACAACAAATTAAGGTCTCAATGAATAGTTGACGACCAACCACAGCCCCTATGCAAGTGCGCCAGTGACCAGTGAGAAACGTCTGAACGCAAAGCACACATGACACATACCTGTGCGCACTGTGAGTTGGATCACACTCAGTTCGATAGCGAGGCAGCATGATTCAGTTTCGTCTGTTTTTGGTATTTTTGAGTCTTTCAAGGTCCTCACCTGCTTCTCACTTTTCTCCCCTAGTAAAAAGACCCTTTAAGTTTGCTACAAGATTCGATCTTGTGCTTTCTCATTTACATGGCACAAATTTGATACTACTTGTTATGTACTGAAGAAATAATGGTCAAAAGTAGTAACTATATAAGGAAGTGATTTCTCTGATTCCCAGTTTATGCAGAACAAAATGTCATCGATACACTCAGGTATATCACGCGAACAGTTTGTCCATGCGCATTTGGTGAGTGAATTGAACCTATACCCCAAAGAGATATTTGAGTAAGTTAAGGAAACCTTCATGATCTTGCCCACGCTACGACGTGCCACACGTGTAATAGCTTTCAAATGTACCACTAGCCCTCTGTCACAAGTACTCCAGGACCACATAAAGCTCACTGCAAAACCAGAGATCAGTCTTCACTTTGGTTAGTATGTTGATCACTGGATCTCTCTACGTGTAAAGACTGAAGACATTTTGTTTGCTACTGAAGCTTTAATCTGCATGTATCGATATGAACAGAAAAGTTCGCCACAAGCCAACATCCTAAATCATTTCTCTTCATTTCTATATGCACGTTGTAGAACAGAGGCTACCATACAGGAGCAAAACGGTCGCATACAATGCAGCTCATATGTAACCATATTGATTGCATGATGAAAGTTTACCATAATTGCCATCTTTTACAAACTAATCATGCTGTGTGTCTCATCACTCATCAGTGGGATGAGTTAGAAAGCTAAGGTTCTTTCGGTTATACTAATGGATATGCAAACACGTCATTGGGTGAAACATGACATCTGAGTCGGCTGTCCTTTCATCCTTTTATAACCCTTTCCATCTATTTTATTTTTTGTACCCGATTCCAAATGGCGTGCGCAACAGCCACCACCATGCCACTGATCTAACAGCAAAAATTGGCAGCTCGAGTTAGTTGTAGTGTTGAACGCAAGGTTGGCTGTGCATTGTTGAAAGATTAGCGTATGATTTGCTCATGTCACTGGCGTTGCCATACTTTATCCATACTGCAATCACAGGCGTGCGTGTCCACGCACCAAAAAGCCTAAAAAGGTATACTACTACTCAAAACTCAAAAGTAACTCATTTTGCTAACTTGTACGACCGAAAATGACGGTTCACTTCTTCTATAATCTGTAGTAAGACCAGCAATTACCTTTAGTTCTCTTCATGAATGGGCGAGTGAGTAGTGACTTTACCTAGTGTATGAAACCATGAACCTGGCATTTGTTTTGTAAGCATGATTCATTTCCTTTTTTTTTTCTAAAGAATTGTATCGTTCATATTTCTAGAACTAGTACTTGTACTGTGCTTGAACTAAGAAGTATATAAAATAATTACCATCCATTATCAATACATTAGAGTGAGGATAATAACATACGAACCTACAGAAAGTTCGTTAGAAAAAAAAACTAACAAGCTTTACAAAAACAAACGATTGCGACAAAATGTGGTTAGGAGGAGAAGAAAGGATAGCTTATAGAAATGAAAAGAGAAGGGATGCTTACAAGGGATACAGTAGTCCCAGAGTGCCGAAATAATAGAGGGCCACGCACGCGACAATGAACTAATTCTGGCGTCGTAGTGGGTAGTCACCAACGGCACGCACCACTGCTTGTGTGAAATAAAGAGAATATCGAAGGAACTAACTAATGGCGCGGGAGGAGGATGTTTAAGTTTGTGCATGGTGGGAGACACACCCATACAGCACTTTTAATTTGGAGGTATTAGGCGGCCAGGCAATCCTAAATCAACGACAAATTAATATGTTACGAAAAGAGAATGCGTGAAAGATCCGATACCTAAAATTATTAGATGCACCTGAATCTGATTGCGCCCTTTGATCGTAAGACATGTGAGCACCCTCTCCAGCCGGCTTGACACTTTGTGCCTCACTTGGCAAAAGCTAGCTTTCTCGTAGGGAGATGCACTGCTGCCGTAGCATGCATTGCAGCTGGGGTGTGTGATCGATCGTCATGTTACGTAGCGGCCGTCGGCCGATCAGATTTTCGAATCGGCGCACGATCAAAATCCAAGGTGTTTCACCGTCAAGCAATCGGCGCACGATCCTTCCTCTTTGCCGCGCACGCAATTTCCATGCCAGCGATCACCGTGCATGCCGCCGGAATTCAGTTGGTGAGAGGATTGATGGGCTGTATTTGGTTAGCCCATCTTAGGAGTGGGGCTTTAGGCGTACCAGGACAAATAAAATGTGAAGAGGCTACGGCCCATGACGCCGATGAAAATCTTAGCCCAAAAATTTCCCTAGCCGTAAATCTTATACTAAAATTATCCCTGCAGATTTAGATTATGTCCTAAGTCAAATTTTCAGAAAAGACATTTCTCTCTCCCGTGGTAAAGAGAAAAAAAAATAAAAATAAACTTCTTTCTTGTCAAACTATAATATTGAAAAGATTGAGCGAACATCAAGACAAGCTTATTAGAAAAGTGGACTACGAACATGCTGGTGATCTTATTATGTTGGGTGGTTTTGGGGTTGCATGCATGGAACTATCTGTACCTTATATGATATATTATCAAAATTTTAAGCCTAAAATATGATAATTACTATGTGTATCCTAAAAAATAACGTAATTAGAATTATAAAACCTATAAAATTACACCCATGTTCATCATTGAGTTACGACATAGGTGAGCAAATCAAAGGGTTACATTGGATTGAGCCAAATTAAGAGTGGGTTTATATTCACCTCACATCAAGAGACATGACATACTCATAATCTAGAATTTTTGGTGGTCATTTGACCCCTTTCCCCTTTGCGCCATGGCTGCTTAGCAAGCCTTGCCAGCCATGGGCGAGCTCCTGCTTGAGCTGGTTCAGTATCTCCTGTGCCGCCGCGCTTTGTGGCTCCGTGTGGCCTAAATCACTGTTAGCTTCCAAAATTCATAGATTAATCATCCAACTCCAGTTTTAGTGAGACTTG
Organism: Eleusine indica; assembly: GCA_030378355.1. NCBI lineage: Eukaryota > Viridiplantae > Streptophyta > Magnoliopsida > Poales > Poaceae > Eleusine > Eleusine indica. Next base: position 796,238 of record CM059502.1, on the reverse strand, counting down.
TTGCGTTGGATTTGTTAGGAAGTTAATTATCAAGGGAAAATGTGAGTAATCATGTCTTACCTACTGTAATTTAATTTTATAATTAATAGTTAGCAGTGATCATGTTTGGACATGCTTTACTTAATTAATTGTAAGTAGAGCAATTCAAATCATATGGTAATAAATTTTCTTGCATTGTGTTTTCTCATATCATGGCTTGCGTCTCTTCCAGATTCATTCATTTGCACACCTTCTCATAGCATTGCAAGCATATTCATTGCGTGCATCATTCTCTCTTTTAGAGAACGAACCGACGGAGAGTAACATGGAGTGTGGAACTGAGTTGGAGAACGTGAGTGGTGAACCTGCAACTCAAGGCAAGCATCTATGCATATCTCAAACTATTTTGTATGAGTTTAATGAATGTGCTTGAGTCAATTGACCTATTGCATTAGCTGGGCACTAAGAAAATTAACGAATCCTACTTGCTGCATTAACTTCCTTGTTTATTGAGAATTGTTGCTTTTATTCCTCACCTTACTCCTAGTGCTATTCTCTTGTTTTATTGCTGCAGTATAAGAATTTGCTAAAATTTGTGCTCTCTCTTGTCTTTCTTTAAGATCTTAAGTGGGTTATCTTTACGAGTGTGTTATGGTGTGAGGATTGTTCATGTGCATTCATTTAATCATTTATATTCATCATGGCATGTCATTACATATTGTTCCATTGGTTTATAGTCATTGAGAAACTTTTCTTTGTGAAATTCCAAGTGACTTGTTGCTCCACCTTTCTTTTCATCTCAATCACTTTGAATCTTCCATCATGTTCCAACTAGCATCACTAACAATCAATATCATGGAAAAAATCATTCTTGCAAATCTCATTAGGATCGACATCAAAGGATTAGAGATAATTTTAGGCATGAATTAGTTGAGTTTATTATTGAACTTGAACCCAGGGCAACCCCTGTCTCTAAGTGCCCATATCGGATGTCACTAGTAGAACTAGCTATCATGAAAGAGCAACTTAAAAATTTATTGGAGAAAGGATTTATTCAACCGAGTTCCTCACCTTGGGAATGCCCAACCCTTTTTGTGGAATAGAAGGATCATAGTTTGAGGATATGTGTGGATTATCGTCCTCTTAATACAGTCACTATCAAGAAAAAATATCCTCTTACTCGGATCGATATTCTATTTGATCAATTGTCTGGTGCCTGAGTTTTTTCAAAAGTTGATCTAAGATTGGGTTATCATCAAATCAAAATTCGGAAAGGAGATATCCCAAAGACTACTTTCACTACACGATATGGTTCTTATGAGTATACCGTCATGTCATTTGGTCTTACTAATGCACCAACCTACTTTATGTATTTGATGAATTCTATCTTCTTTGAAGAGCTTGATGTCTTTGTTGTCATATTCATTGATGATATTCTCATCTACTCTAAGAATAAGGAGGATCATGCTAAACATCTCAAAGTGGTTTTGGGAAAACTGCGTCACCGTCGTCTTTATGCCAAGTTCTCGAAGTGTGAATTTTGGCAACCTGTAAGTGGGCCGAGACCCAAACCGTAACTGAACCAAACCATCATCCTGTTGCACGCACAGCCCAACCCACACCAACCCGCCAATTCATCTACCAAGACCAAACCAAACCAAACCAAACCGAATGAAAAAGTGACCTAACCCACACCAGCCCAGTCTCTCCCACTTCGGTTTGAAACCGATTCCAACCTGTTTGCCAATAACAGTTCCATCCGATGGCCGGCACGGAGGTGCTGGTGTGGCGCTGCCGCAGGCTTGTAGGTAGTGTTCAAGGCCCACAACTGTGCAGATCGTATATGCATGAGGACTTTCGAGATTGACTCGTATTTTTTTTTCCAAAACATACTGGACACATATGCATATGGACACTCCTCATGTGCATGCCGTATACATACAAACACGAATATTTTATGGACAAGCGCCTATGTAGGCCTGCATGTACACTTCGGAGACGGGGTACAGGGACGTAACATTTCCAGTTGTAAAAGCATCTCCAAAAGCTTCCTAAAAACTCTCTCTAAATCAAATTAGGGTATGTTTAGTTGTGCTGTGACTGTGGAAAAAACTGCTGTGGGCTGTGAGTTGTAGGAAAAGCTACTGTGAGATTTCAGTTGTGGAAAAGCTAAAAGTCGTTTGGCTGAAATGACTATGGCTGTAGAAAAGTTATCAAAATGACTGTAATGCCCCTGACTATTTCAGGAATAATATATATGGAAATCGATTGTAATTAACGGTTTTGTTCACATATTGACAAGTAAATGATCATTTTGGCAAGAAAATCTTAAATATTTTACACGTTACATCCTTATAACATTATGTTCCACATAAATACAATGATAGCATTGTCCAAAAGATCTAGTTCATTGTACTAGCCTCTAACGACATAATTACCTCCCTCTCTCACTAATCAAAGCATCAGCTATCCTACTCCGAATGGTATTCATGGTAGCCTCGGTCTCCTCATCTCCTTGCACATGTGTTGTGTCACGTGCGGCACGTGGTAGGTAGTCCTCATCTGCATCACATCTATCGAACAACTTATCTCTTAATTTCCTGTCATGAATAAAATTATGCAAGGCAATACAAGCTATAATAATTTGCTTCTGAGTACGAATAGGAAAACTTGGTATGCCCTTCAAAATACGCCACTTCTGCTTCAAGACTCCAAAAGACCGCTCAATGACATTGCGAAGGGATGAATGCAACAAATTGAACAGCTCGTACTTCCCTTGAGGAGGACGACCAGCCTGAGCTTGAAATTCTGGTATATGATACGTGCTTCCTTTGAAAGGGGCAAGATATCCAATTCGATTTGGATAATCAGAGTCAACAAGGTAATATTTTCCTGTAAAATGCATAATCAACAATGACAAATAATAGAAAAATAATTGACAACTAAGTTACTAGGTTTACCTTTGGGAGGCACCAGAAAAGAGGGAAAATTTGCTAATGCATGATTCAAGATCCGAGTGTCATGTGCAGAACCCGGCCAACCAGCAACTACAAAGGTAAACCGTATGTCAAAGTCACAATTGCTAGCACGTTATGAGTCGTGTTGCCATGACGACAAGTATGGTTGACCACTTCCTTTGCTTCAACTTCAACTGGAACATGTGAACCGTCAATAGCTCCAATGGCTCCTTTGAAATAAGGCCAAAAACTGTCCTCTTTTACCTTTTCATGGTTAGTAGAGAAAGTAGGATCTCTTGGCTTAATATTGTTCTTTGCTAACTTGCACAGACACTTCAAAACCTCATGAAACTTCATATGAATTGTCCATGTTAACCGAGTGAAACGATTTTGAGCTTGCGAAAAAGATTGAGGTCCTCCAACAATCCATAAGAATATTGCCAATGACTCTATTGAACATACATTCCTACTTGAGGTCAAGCCATATGATGCGACAAACAACTTATGAAGTTCCCAAAAAACATCTGGACTTATTCGAAACATTTTATAGAAATACCTCGGTCTTTCCAAGCACCTTTGAACCCATTGAATTCCAGTTTCTGGTGTCTTCCTATATTCACCCTTGTTAAAATAACGATCAGTGTACATGTAAGGCATTTCACCAACTACAGCAGCTTAATGCAAAAGATCAACTAGCAATTGGAGTCCCTCTTGACACATTGTTGCCAAATCTGCATTGTTCACATCCATCTGCACAAAATATGGACATATTACTCGTTATGGCAGCAAGAGAGTGAGGAAAACATGACAGCAGTACAGTGATAAAAAGATGACGATAATATTTAAACATATCATTATTTCAACACATTTCTCAACATAAATGGTTCTCAACACAGCAAACCAAATAAATGGTTCTCAACAGACAAGAACAAATAAATAGTTATCCACACAAAGACAAAAAAAAAAATTCTCAACAACAAGAAAACAAATCTGCAAGCTTCTACATGTGTTTCATCTTGTCCTTCTCATGCTCCCTCTTAAGTAAATCAGGCCTTCCTTCATTTGTTTCTAATGAGCTAAGGACCTCCCTAAATTCAGGCTTCATGATCAAGAATATAGCTATGTGCATTAGAGCTGTTTTTTCTTGCACACCACAATCTTTCACCATCTTCATGGCCTCTGCAATGGTTGGGACAGGGTTAGTAGGAGGAGCTGAGGATGCTTCAACACTTGAAGATATCTTCTCTGCTGTAGTTCCAATTCTCATACGCGTATCCTTGTACAATCGAAAGAATGGGCTCTTGTCATCCTTTTCTTCGGTAGCAGTAGAGGATCCCTTGTGCTTCTTTTTTCCTTTATTTGATTTCTTCAAAGCTGCCAACTTCACATCATCCGGTTCTATCTCAGCTATATTATCATCGCTTGACTCATCGGATGATATATCTCCAGGACAAGATGCACTTGCTCCAGTAACATGTACCTTGTCAAACAACATATGTAGATCATAAAGGTGCTTTGATCCTTTGTCTTTGAACCTCACATGGTTGCATTTGATTTCTTTTTTAGAATTATTGCATCTCTGAAATTAATTAAAAAAAAGTTAGCAAGGAACATCATATAATCAGAATGTACAATCTATATGTAACAAGGAGTAAAACTTACAACGAGAAGTTCATCCCACCATTCCTTGGAGTACTCAATAGTCTATTTTTCCTCATTCCAACCGAGACCAGTGGCATAATTCTTGAACTCCATAAACCAGGTATATTCTTTCTTCATATTATCTAGCTTATTCTTCAATTGTTTCTTTGTTCGCTTGTTACCGGACTTTTCTTCAAACTTTGATACAAGGTTTTTCCAACCAGTGGATGTGAAAATTCCACTTACCCTATTCCGAGCTTCTATCTCTACTTTGCACGCATCAATCAAATGCCTCACATAGACATGACTCCAATCCGCCTTATCAGCCATTCTTGAATCAAGGAAACAAATTAATCAGACAACCTACTTACAGTTTGTGAAATTGTTTAGGCAACCTATTTTTTATTTTTTTTAGAAGCATGTCACATAATCCGGCTTGGGGAAAACGCAGGGCCAAAGAGATGTTACCTCAGGCGCCACTGGCTTGGGGAAGACACGGGGTCGAAGAGATGCGCGCCGCTGGCTTGAGGAAGAGGTGGGGCAGAAGAGATGCACGTCGCCGACTCCCTCCAATCTCGCCTACGCACCGAAGACGAGCAGCATCAGAACCGAACACACGACCAGTGCCGAATCTCTAGCCTAGGCGACGAAGATGAGCGCCATCACTCCAATCCGCTGCCAGACCGAGCTCCGCCTTGTCGACGAACACTTGCGCCTCCACTGGAATCCGCCGGCGTTGGACCTCCACTGCCCCGACCCAACGGACGACCTCCTCGCGTCGGCTTTGGAGCTTCCCAGCCACTGGCGGCCCGCCGACGGAGATGCGCCTAACCTTAGCGCGGGGGTCACGAGCAGCGCACGGGCCTTGTTTTTGCGAGATGAGGGTGAGATAGGGTAGGGAGTCCACGGAATAGAACGAACCGATATCCACTAGGCGGTGGCGTTGTGGGTAAATTGATTGAAATCGACCAGGCCGCAGCCGCTCGAAGGACCTCGTGAGCTGCTGTAAAAAATGAACGCCTCGGCAGCTGCTTTGCCCATAGAAGGTAGTCAAAAGTTTGGCCGTTTGGTTGGGCTACTAACTTTTTGAAAGCAAAAGCAGGGTTGGAAGCCCAACCAAAGAGACCCTTAATGGGGTTTAGTCTAAAAAACCATCTCCAATAGCTCTCCAAAATAACTCACAGATTTATTCTCTCCTTAAATTCTCCTCATTTGTAGCTAGAAATGAGGAGAAAATTAGGAGCCCCAATCCTTATATTTAGAAGGGAATTAATATTATTGTGGTCCCAAATATTGACATGGACCAATCAAAAGTTTTTCTCATATACTTTTAGGGAGAACAGTTAGAGGAGACAAGAAAACTTCTCTCTAATAATTTTTGAGCTGCTCCCAAAAACACTCTTTTGGGATCAATTTTTTAGAGAGCTTTTGTCCTCATCATCTTCTATGAAAAATGGATGTCACTGAAACACAATCATGGGAAGTTTTATTTTTCTTTTTTTGGATCGGCAAGTCTCATATTTGCTGTTATTGAAGTAGGTCATGCATGTTGTGTTAGTACAAGGCATGAGACACTAATCAAGCAGCAGTAGCTGTGAAGAACGCGAGAGCAAAAGTTGTCTGGTCTCGCTGGGTTTACCCAGCATCGTGTACATCAAAATACAGAAAAAATAAAATACTATTCTTCTCGATGTGAGCCAACAAACATGCCAGTGCAAGCGCCGACAGTCATCTTCCATGGTGGCTCAGGATCGAAGCCTCGAAGTCTCGAACCATCCCTATCCCATGGTTTAGGATCCGGTTCTAATCCGTTGTGAACTCAAACTATATAGACCCACGCCAAACTGAACCAAACTGTTTCTGATGCTAAACCAGTCCAATCCAAACTGTTAACCGGTTCAAGCCGTTAGCAACCAACCCACTCAAAAGCCAAATGAAAACCAATCCATTCAAACTGGTTTCACACTGAACCATTAGCAAGTTTAAATCTAGCCCAACAAAATTGAGTTCACCCATGTCCTCCATCCATTTCGTAATAAATAGGTGTTGTTAGATTTGGATAACTATGTCACTTGTTCATAAATTATTTACGTCATTGGAGGGCGGGGGGAGGGGGCATGTGCCCCCGTGACATGGATGTACAGCTTGACGCTGACATCGGTTACGAGGACTCTACTAAGGAAGAAGATAATGTAGGATAGAAACGAACTAGTTCTCAACTGCGGAAGTGTAGCCAATGCCTCGATTGGGTTGGAGAAGCGTTGCGGCGACAACGCAACTTTTGTCATTACCATGGCCAATGCGACCTCATTCTTGACCTTCATAAACTATTAACATCATTGGAGGGTGGGAGTGTATGTCATGTGATCAAAGTTTATTTCCTGATAAGTAAACTAAATAAAATTAAAAATAGTTTGACTAATTGGTATGAGATCTTGATGACATTTAAATCTACTCTTTATTTGTAAATCAGAGTATTCTTAGTAGGCCACGATCATGATCAGGAGAAAGGAATTTCTAATAAGATCATAAATATATCATCAATTTAGTCATTCCCTTCACAATCTAGGATTGGAAATTACGATAAATCTCTTCATGAGATGGAGAGGGTTGATCCAAGATTCTGAAGCGACGACTCAACATAAAGTAATCACATGAATAAAATCTAAAAACTATTACAAGGGACACGCCCAAATAAAAGACATGCATATCTAACTCATTGCCGAACTAGACTTGGACTCAGCATGAAAGCTATATTAGACTCGGGCTCGAACTAAATTGACACGACTCAATCGACCAGCATGCCTGGTCCCACTCAAAGCAAAATAAAACAAGTGCTAGCTAATAACTCATGTTCTAGAAGAAATCTCTATAACTTATTAATTGAGGTGATATCGTCTAGATCACTTTTTTCATTTCCAAGGGTGTCTGTAACGTTGTCATATTCAGTTTATATCCTAACATGATTCACCAACCAGTTTGATTTAGATTTAGATAGATTCTTACGTAGAGACAAACCAGGTTGTCTTTTAATTTTATTTTCGTGATTGTCCCTGCATCTAGTACGATGCACGCATCCAATTTATTTGATTAAAAAAACATCCTACGTGATCCACGCCGCCAAAAATGAGCTACACTCCGTCATGTTGTACCCTAATGCATGATTGTTGCCCCCCACAAGTATCACGACAAGAAGACACCCACAAGCCCACCGCCCACCAGCGTCGTCGCTGCCGTAGTTGCCGTTGCTCACCATCGTTGTCGCTGCCCACGACTTCCTACCAGGGGAGTCGCTCTCAGGTTGGTCCATTGGGACTTGACTCTAGGAGTTCTAGCACATCACACGCGGCTAGAACGAGGCACAAACCTGCCACCATGGATTGGATTTGGCCTCTCGTTCAGCTTAGAAGGAAGGTGAGAGCCAAGCTCTCCTCTCCAATCATTTAGTTCTCTTTCATTCTGTACCCTTCCTATGATCAGGTTGTCTGAGACGCTATGGAGTACTCGCGTAGCCACCAATGATGCATTCAAGATTGCGAGGCAAGGTGAGAAGTTCAAGTTCATCACTTTTGTTTCGACAAACTATCTATTTCTTGGCATGTGCTACGTGATGACTGATGTTGGAGCCATGCAAGCAAATCTCTATATACTTTAATTAACCTCCTAACGTGATTCATCTTCCCTTGGTGTCTCCCTCCCCAACGCATCCATATGAAGAGTTTTTTTGCTGTTCGGTAGCCATTGTAAGCCATCAAAAATGGTTCCGCATATGGAAAAGAAGAGGTTTTTGGTCGAGGACAAACTTTTGCGTGCTTGGGTGCGTGAGCAGGTTCTGGTTGAAGACTCAGAGGCGAAGACCCCTAGGTTTCTGGTGAGGCCAATGAACTACTCGATGTTTGTAGAACTTATCGAATGTGATCATACCTAGGATCCGACGATTCCCGTTGGTGCTGCTAGAACTCAGGTTTGACCATGAAGCAGATCTTGGTCCTGCCCACGGTGTGGTTGTCAAAGAGCGTGACGAGGTCGGCGGGGTCCTAGAACCCAAACTCGGCAAACAAGTTTAGTAGGTCGTTGACGGGTTGGCCAGGGCAAAAGCAAACTATGGGTCTCAAAACCTCTGAATCTTTGTTTAGGTTAATCACTTAATATTTGGTTAACTATGTCATCATTGGTGTTCCTCTTTTCAGCCTGTTGTCGCATATTGCATTAGTTATTTGCCATCGTTTTAGTGAAAGGCCCTAAACCCTGAACCCATATCATAATTTTCATAACTCAGGATCAGCTAATGCCCGCAACAACGTTGTGTTGCTGCATGTTGGATTGACGTTTTCAGTATCTATTGGTCAATGATTCATAGATCAAAAGGTTACAAACTGATTTAACCAAACTGAAGCAGTTATTTTTTTATATATAAGTAAATCTTTCTTGATATGATGCATATATTTTGTTGTAAGCCCGTAGCAACACACGGACATCTTGTTAGTATTAAAATAATATTCTAACAACTTGACTAATGCATTTAGAGAAACTGAATTAATTAATATGATAGCATGAAGCGTTCATGTTGGCATTTCCTTGCCTCTACTTTTGTCTCTTGCTTGTTATGAAACTGAGCTCCCACAATTAATTTATTACGTCGTATCATAACAAATTCTTCTTTGATAATATTTTTCTTAAAATCAAATAAGAATGAACCTAGCTGGATACTAGACATTTTCATAACATTACCGGTTGATAGAATATGATTATTACACGAAGGTTCAGAAGTAATATTTAGAGATTTGATTGTCACATTAACTTATATACTCACACAGTTAATTACGTTTTCATAAAAGATTTCTCTTCCGTAACAAAAAAAAAAGAATTTCTCATTTGTCAAAATTCAAATAATGAAGCAGTTATTGAAAAGCATGAGTGAGCATCTAGTTAAGCATGGTTGATCAGAATACGAAACCGTTCCGATCTTTATTATGTTTGGCGGTTTCTCGGGGTTGCAATCGTGTAGCACGATCCGTAACCTAGGACAAACTAAGAAACCAATCCTGAAACGTGATAACTATCAAGTCCCATAACCCAGTGTAAAGCCTGCTATGAAACCGGAGACTTGTTCGTCACTGATGTGCTCCACCAGTGAAGCAAATGAAGCAAGCAGCAACAGCTAACCGACTGCTCATCAAGTGCCTCCTCTTTGTGGGCACCGTCAAGAGCCTTTGGCTCGTCGCGTATGTCACGCAGGCCCTGCTTTCCTTTGCATGCTGTGTCGATCGACGCGCAACCGACGGAAACACAATTTCAGTCGTGTCGAGCTCATTGCATCTCCTCTCGGCCGGCGCCTGAAACTTTGGTGAATTCGAAAGCCCAAGCAAAACGCTCCAAAATTCATGTGTGCAGTTACGTATGAGGCTCCACCGGAGAGGCCGCAACGTATGAGTAGAGTGAATGCACGCGAGGCTCCTCCCCGTAACGCGTCGCGCTATAAATACTTCACAGATGGCACTCGCGTTTCCATCATAAACTCGTGTTCCCTACGTTAGTGAACCCAGAACAGAAGCACAGGAAAATCCCCTTTCCATGCTCTTCTCCAATGAAGCAGCTTTCTGCTCCAACAAGGCTCGTGATCCTTCTTCCCCTCCTCCTTGTCGCCCTGCTGTCGAGCCAAACAAATGCAGCGCATGACGACGAGGACAGGCCGTCGCCGCCGTGCTCACCGGCCGACCGCGCGGCGCTGCTGGGCTTCAAGTCCGGCATCGCCGCGGACACGACGGGCATCCTCGCCACGTGGTCCGGCGCCGACTGCTGCGGCGCGTGGGATGGCGTGTCCTGCGACGCCGCCACGGGGCGGGTCGTGGCGCTGCAGCTGGAGGCCCCACCGCCCAAGGAGCGCCACTACATGGAGGGCACCATTTCCCCGTCCCTCGGCAACCTCGAGTTCATGGAGACACTGGTCATCCGCGACATGGGGAAAATCGGAGGCGCCATCCCGGCGGCGGCGTTGTCGCGGCTCACGCGTCTCAAGCAGCTCTACCTCGAGGGCAACCTGCTCGTGGGGCCCATACCCGGGAGCCTCGGCAAGCTCAGGTCACTCCAGTACCTGTCCCTCGCCGGCAACAGGCTGGAGGGGCATCTCCCGCCGGAGATTAGCTTCGTCTCCGGCCTGCAACAGATCAACGTCGCACGGAACCGCCTCGCCGGCGCGGTGCCGCAGAGCTACAAGAATCTCTCCAAACTGGCGTACCTCGACATGAGCAACAACTTGCTGTCCGGCGCCATTCCCGGGTTCCTCGGCCAGTTCAAGAACCTGGCGTTGCTGGACCTCAGCAACAACAGCTTTTCAGGTGACATTCCGGCGTCGCTCTGCGCCTTGCGCAGCCTGACAGACCTCTCGCTGAGCCATAACAAGCTCACCGGCCAGATCCCATCGAAACTGGGCAGCCTCCGGTCACTGAGCTCCCTGGCCATCGCTGACAACATGCTCGTCGGCTCCATCCCGTCACTGCTCGGGTTGCAGAAGCTGTGGAACCTGAACCTGTCAAGAAACGCGCTCTCGGGCCCCCTTCCCGCCGTCGGCTTGTCGTCCTTGATGTCCATGGACCTCTCCGACAACCGTCTCACCGGCGAAATCGACGATTTCCTGAAAAGCTTATCCTTATCCATACCCGTGCGCGCCACGCTCCCCAACAACAAGAAGAAGAACTTATTGATCGTTCTTCCCCAGAAACTGGAGCACCTGGACGTGTCGGGGAACAGGGTCACCGGCGCGCTGCCTGAGTTCGCCGGCGGCGGACTCAAGTGGCTCGACGTCTCGAGCAACGCCATCGGCGGGCAGATACCGAGCACGGTGTCGAAGCTCCGAGACCTCGAGAGGCTGGACGTGTCGAGGAACAGAGTTCGGGGTGTCATCCCTGCGTCCATGGCCGGGATGGCGCGGTTGCAGTGGCTTGATCTGTCGAGCAACGAGATCGTCGGGAGGATACCTGAGAATTTCACGAGGTTGGGGAGCGTCCGGCACGCGAGTTTTAGGGGCAATAAGCTCTGCGGACAGATACCGCAGGGCCGGCCGTTCAATCTGTTCCCGGCCGCCGCGTACGCGCATAACCTGTGCCTGTGTGGCAAGCCGCTGCCACCGTGCAGGAAGATACTGTAAATCACGCACGGGGTAAACAACACTTTTATTTAAGCGTGTCCTAATTAATTAACAACCCCTGTTGCTATTTGCGAATGTGCATCAAAGTTTTAGTTAACCCACTACTTCTTTGTCCATTACGTACGTGTGATTTCTTCTTTTGGTGGAGGTTTCTTTCTTTCTTTTTTTTTCTGAAATTTTTATCGTCGTTGCATTTACTTGTAACAAGGCACCGGCCGGGCTAAATGGATTAAAGAGAAAACAAATTGAAACGAATATCCACGCTTTTATTATATATATGTAAATAAATCCAAAGCAGCCGAAAAACTCAGTTGCACATCGGAGCTTATTCCACTAAATAAAACTAAGGAATACGTATGCCGGAAAAAATGCATTATACAACAGTACAATCGCCTGGTGGCTCTACCGCCGCCGCCTGCTGAACTCAACTAATGATGAATTCACAGAGATGGGGAATCAAATGTCGCCTCCTAAACTGTACACAGCAGGCGGCCTGATGGATCCACAGAAATGGGTGGGGATGAAAAGGTCTCATGCTGAAAAGCAGCAAGAGACGAGAGAGAATCATATCCTTCAAAAGACTTTGAGCTTGAAGCTGCAGTTGTTTGACCTGATGCGCAGCCTGGTACCTGCCTGGAGCCTATCCGCCACCAGGTCGCAGTAGGCCTTCCCGGTCATCTTCCACAGCTTGAGGCCGCCGAACTTGATCCGGATGGGGACGCGGGCGCGCACTTGGAGCGGGATGAACCCGGCCTGCTGCTGCCTCGCGAGCTGCGCCACGACGTCGCTGTCGAGCCTCGTCTCCCCCGTGAGCGTGATCCGCGGGTTCACGGTGGTCCGGTGGCCCTGGTACAGCGCCGGGAACGGACCCCGGCAGAGCTCCGTGCCGTTGAACGACGCCGTGACCTCGCCGCCATCGTAGTAGACGCCGATGCGCCGGTTCGGGTTCGTCGCCGTCACGTCCACGTCGAACACGCCGGTCGCCGTCATCGACGTCGCGTTCACGTCGAAGCGCGTCACCGTCAGCCGGTCCACGTTGAAGTTGGGGATCTTGGGCCGGAACACCAGGTACAGAATCCCCGCCGTCGCGCCCAGAGCGACGACGAGGGCGACGATGATCAGCGTCGTCCAGCACACGCAACGGCAGCACCGCCCGCGACGCTTATTACGAATGCGATGCGGCGCCGCCGGCGGGGCGGTGATCGGAAGCTGGTCGTCGTCGAGGCTGGGTTTCTTGTTGGTGGTATGGTCCGGCGGCGGCGGCGAGCCTCCGGCGACAGGATGGATCTTGTGGTAGTCATTCGTGCTTCCGCTCCTCATCGTGCACTGCTGCTCAGAGTTGCCTGCACGAACGAAGCAATAATGCAGCAAAGAACGAATTCTTTCCTGGATGGCCGGCGCGCGCCTAGAACTTGTAACAACACAGCAGCAAGGCGAGACGACTTGCGTTTGGTTGGTTGGAAGACAAGTTATGGTCTGAGTACTCGGTCAGTCAGGTTTATATGTGTCTGCGTTGGTTGCTTTGCATGTCTTGGCTTCTAGACGAGTTGATTATTGGGGCTGCTATCTTGACTTGGTTAGCCACGACCATGCCCCGCGGCGGCGTGTTCATTGACTTGTTATGCCTTTTTTTTTTTTTTTGCGGTTCTCTTGTCTGCTGCCTTTTGTGTTCGCATGTGATGCTCATGTCACTTTCTAATTGATGTTTCCGGGATATAAGTTTTTGACCACATGCGCCGGTGAACCACGCGTTAATTGAACCGCTGAGCGCAGCAGTGCTTGTTCAAGGACGGTAAATTGTTCATGTGAGCACACGTTGCTGCCGTGCCGCGGTTCGACACGCATCGCCTGCCGATGAATAACCCGTACGCGTTGCGCCCGTGTGTGTGTCTGTACGTGAGATCATGATCCGATTTCCCGTGTTGAATTTGAATTGTTGCGAGCTTGCGATCGCCACTTCATCGCCGCCGATCAAAGGAGTCTCGACACGAGACTTAGACCAGCTTTGGAGTAGGTGAGCCTCTGCATGTACGTATATGGTCCAGAGTATCCAGCCATTGACGGCCGGGCACGCCGATTCGGAGCATGTCATGCCGAGCTCACACCTGCCGTACAAGAGCTTTGCATAATTGCCCGGAAGATGCCTAATATCTCTGCAGGTAAGCATGATTCCATTGACCGGTTGTTGCTCTCGTGTGTTGAACGTTCTGAGGGAGTGTGCATGCATCTTCTTCAGGCGTGACGTCATCAAGGGTGGTTGCCGGCAAACTCACTTTTCCCTAATTCACAATTCCGTCACGACACGGTATGCCGGAATTCCTCTAATGTTGTAGAGTATTCGAAATATTAGCACGGTTGCTTTCTATGTTGTATCTTAAATATGTGCCGTGCTAAAATACGTTTAGTCAACTATTATAAAATAAAATACGGTGGTTGCCATATTACCATCTCAACACTTAGAAAAATCAATTACTTGTCTTCGTAAAAAAAAAAACTCAATTACTTGATACTGGATTTTTAAGGGCAACAATTTAACTCGTATCAGTTGCAATTAATATAACAAAGTTTGTCGCAACAAATGATTCGCCATATCCATTTCTTTGCCCAACTGGTTACCGGCCATGGAAGCAAAAAGAATCTGTTTATACTACAATAATCACAAACACTACTTCATCATCCATTTCAGCCTGCCCGTATAAGACCTAGGTCTACACCAAGATCCTCCTTTCTCTGAACTTTCATCCTGTTCGTATAATATCACATTTGGTAAAGGACAGGTGTAGAAAAATAAAAGAAAGTTCAACGTTTCTGGTCTGCTCATCTTGATATCAACCTCGATCTCCATCTGTTCTCTTGCGGTCTCTGGAGTTGCACAGGAGCTGCCGGAATTCTGAGCCACCATTCTCTCAACCTTCTGACCAGTTTCTCGCTGCTCTCCCTCCTCAACGGCATCTGCCTTGTGTACGCTTCCAGCAAAATCAGTAGAACAATGTTTCTGAACGGCACCAACGTGAATGCCGCAGCAGCGACCACCAGAACAGCAGCAACTTTGTTGGTGCTCTGAAACCAGACAAAATTCTCACACATCCGAGTGGCAAGGTTGCAAGGTCCATACAATTACAAAAATGGCTTAGAATACATACCTGAGGAAACGCTGCAAGCAAGAGAGACCGGAGCTTGAGCAGAAAAATGTTTGCAGCCTGCACCTGTGCTTCTAGCTGCGAGATGGCTTCTTGCAGAGCTAGAAGCTGCTCAACAGTTCTTCGCCGAGGAGAAGTAGTGACCTCGAATGCTCCTATCAACTGCCCGTTCCCATAGTATTTGTGCCATTGCATGAACAGAGTACAAGCGAGCAAAAAGCCAGGAAACATGAACCAGATCCAACGACTGCAAAAAGAAACATTTCGGTAACCATATCCTCAACAAAAAAATAGTGTAGCTACTGACAGAAATGCCTTCTTTGTTATAGAAACAATACCTATAAATTGTGTAGAGAAAACAAAACAAGAAGACATATGATTTAAGTGTATCTTCCCACTCGGCCAAAGCAAGAAGGACTTTGCCTAGCTCAATCAAGGGAAACAGTAATTCCTGCACATTAGGAGAGAATTAGCCAATGCTATAATGTTATTATCAATCAAGCGAAATAGTGGTTCCTGTAAGTTAGTTGTTAGTTGGTAATAAGCATGCGCAATAATGTCAGTCTTATCTCTGTACCTCACTAGCAAGAATTCATTCACATTTCAGCAGTTATTTTTATGCTGTCATTCTTAAACAAAAGTAACAGGTATGACATGCTGCAAGCATGCTGTGCCACGTGCTTTGATTTCTTGAAGGTATACTTTTTTTTTAAGGAAATAAAAATGTGGTTTCCTTTTCATTAGTTTCAGAACCTGATTTTAAGTTATGAGATACTCCCAAATAAATTATGTTACCTTCAAGACAGCTACGTTAGTGTCTATATCTTCCAATTTGACCTGATTAAGCGATTCCCGTGCTGCCACGACTCTGCCTGAATAACCTAACGATTGATCTAGAGCCATTTGCACCGAACTAGTTCTTCTTATCTGCACGTCCCGAACTGTCAAATCCCTTTCCTCGCCATTGCCCTCCTCCTCTAGTGTCAGCAAGCCCATCCTCACCATTGTATATGCCGAAAGCGGGAAGGGATCAGCAAGTGTCAATTCACTTGAACTACTCTGAGCAAAATCCCCACTTCCTCTGAATCTTGATGAACAATGCTCCTGCAACTGGCCGTACAGTGCCTCCAGTATCTTGTCCCCTTTGGGAAGTTTCTCTGCCAAGTTGAAGGCAAGGGTGGTCTTAAAATGTGTTGGTAGCACGTGAAAGCCCTCTTTCATGGTGCGGTGCCGTAGAATCCCAAGTGTCGCAACTGAAAGAGCTTCGGCCTTCTGAAAACTAGTAAGCTTGTACTTCCGTATGAATTTGTGTGCGTGCAGCACCTCTTTGATTACCGCAAACCAGTAGTCTCGGCGAGTACAACCTTTGAACTGAGGGAATTCAAAGAACACGGGTTCACTTCTGAAGTAGTAAGGATATGTTAGTCGTTGTCCTTGGAAATTGCAACGAACAGTTTTAACGTAAATTGCAAGGAGTTATGTCAAGACCAGTAGGTTGCTTCAGAGCAAGCCTTTGGTTCAACATATAGAAATCATGAATTACTCACGTGGAGCTAGATTTGTACATGACGGCTTTGTCAAAGAGGTGAGCACCCCATGGTCCAGTGGACTCACGTTTTACAAGCTGCTTCTGGTCCTTGGACAGGTCATACACAACAGCCTCGCCATATGAGAAATCAACGCCGATAGCCTCGAAGTAGAGTGCGTCGCTCGTGAGTGTGAGCCTCCCTGCAGAATGTGCAGCACACACACATTAAGAACCTTCTGAAGAAGCACAACTCACTTGCACTGATCAAAATTAGTACCATAAGGAAGGTGCTTAACCAGGCCATGTGGAAGTCCCTATGTGCTGAAGAACCGGCTTTGTGGTTGCGGCGCCAAAGATGTCGAGGATTACTTCGCCTTTGGAGAGCTGAAGAGCAGGAGCTTTGTGTCCACCTGATATACGTATTGCAGAGCTGAGCACCCTATATTATCAGAGAGGTGCTACTGTAAGATGACCATGCCAGCATGGTAGAAATTAAGCTACTTGCTTTATCCATGACACAATTTCATAGAATGTAACAACCAAACTTTTGAGTGACAGAGAAGATAAATTGCACTAGATTATACTTACTGGTCCAAGTTTTTGAGATACTTGTAGTAGATAAGAAAATGCAGCCGGCCTCCTGTAGTGTTGGTGAGCGCATCAAATAGGTTCCTGACGGTGATGGGGTGTGCCATGGATGGGCAGGCAGGAGCAATCTTGGCAAAAGCCTCGGGTCCAACTGTCCTCCTTCCGTCCACCTAGCCATTGATTCCACAGACAGCAGGGAAATCAATCAAGCACTGAAAAGGAAGCATCTGATCCAAAACTTTGATCTGAACGAACCTGAATGGCCATTTGCGTTGGACTTGAATGGAATATGGATCCACCATCTTCATCATCCGCATTGTCGCCGAGAATGCTAAATGCCGTTCTCTGTATCGTGAAAAACATCAGTCTCGGTCAGTTTCCACATGGTTTCGATGTTTGTATGTAAGAGGGAAAATCGAATGGATTTCACCTGAAACTCGGCGTCTGTCGCCTCGTCAGGCGCCTCCCAGGCGAGCATCATGTCGAACGTGAGCGAGTGAAACTCCCTGTCACGGAGATGATCATGGCGCCTGGCCTCGACGCGCAGGGCAATGTAGGAGCAGTACTCCACGACGCTCCTGGCGTACTCCAGCGGCCCGGCGCCCTGCTCCTCCGCGTCGAACTGCCGGAGAAGCTGATCCACCGGCACGCCGGCGATCCTGCCATTTGTATCGATCGAATCCAATGCCGAAGTTTATTCACGATGAAGAATCCAAGACACGCAGTGGAACGGGCAAAGAGATGGGCACGAACCGGGCGCATCGGTGGACGACGGAGGCGGCGGTTGGCGAGAGGGGAGGGATGGCGCCGTCCGCCGGTGTCGCCATGGCCGCCGCCCTTCTCCTTACCGGTGATGATGTGGTCGCCACCGAAGAGGCCGGCCCTCAAGGAGACCCGTCCGTGGTGGCGGCCGGGCAGGAGCAGGAGCAGGAGCAGGAGGAGGAAGGAATCATCCGTCTCCTTCGCGCCGCCGCCCGCCTTCCACTGCCCGGTTAAGGCAAGGCGGTGCGTTTCCGCGGCGTGCCGTGGATTTGACGATTTCTTGCCTTTTTTCGCGAACGGTTTCCCTGTCTCTTCTCCGCCGTGGTCGGACGTCCAGTGAGGTGGTCGACAAAACGTGCCTTCCAAAGCAAGCACCGCAACGCACGAGGTTGCCGTTTCTTCAGAAAACAGAGGACGGCGACAATATCTGATCATCTATCTAAGCCATAAACGACTCATAGATTTGGCGGCAACTTCAGCGATCGCTTTTCACAGCATTTGTATTCTACCCGAATCTGTATACAGGTGAGATTTATATCCTTCAAACATTCTTTTCACAAGAAACTGAAATATTTAAGCTTGCCCTGAAAATTACTACTGCCTCGGTCAATCAAACTTCAAACACAGGCAAACTTAAATATACAGCAAGGGTTCGTGGCCGTTCCATCAGATTTCTAAAAAACGCTTTCATTGAACTTGGTAGAAACTAGAAAGCACAATGATGCCAATCTTATTATGTCTATATCGACATGACCAGAATCGGGTTCTCCATTATCACACATCTACGAGAAAATTGTGCACGGATGAAATAGAAACCACCTGCCAAATACTATATAGGTCACGAACAGAGACAGTAGTGGAGCTCTACATTATACGGAGTTTCTCTCTCTCCTCACCGGCTCAAAACTAAGAAACAAAAGTACCCTGCAACTGCAGATTGAGGGTGTAATTAACTGTCTCCAAAAGATGGGAGATGTACTGCAGGCAAAGAAGACCTGCTTTGATGAATCCCAGCGATCAGAAACCCCGGGATTCAAGTAGGGCAACCTTGCCTGACGATTACTTCACGATGCAGATCTTGATGACTGAAGCGACGCCAATACGGTGAAGAGCCACAACAGCATCACCAGGCTTGCACAGCTGCTTCTGCACAGCAGACTTCAAAGCAGCCTCAAGGATCACCTCTGTTGACTCTGAATCAGTAGCTTTGGCAGAGCCCTCAGCAAGTAAGGGAACGAGACCTCTGTATATCAAGCTGTGCCTTGCTGGACCCTCTGAGCTGATGGTCCAGTCGAAGGAATCGGTTGTTAACACAGGGACAACCACTGAGAGGATGGGAACCCTTGGGCGGTACTTCGCAACCAGCTTGGCTGTGGTGCCACCGCGAGTCAAGACAACAATCAGTGTAGCCTTGGCCTTGTTGGCAGTCCGCACAGCAGATGATGCAAGGGACTCTAGTGGACTCATTGGAAGAGGCGCAGACCTAATCATCGCCTTGAAAACACCTTCATAGTCCAAGGAAGATTCTGCCTCAATGCAGATACGAGCCATAATCTTCACAGCCACCTCAGGGTATGCTCCAGCAGCACTCTCACCACTAAGCATGACACAGTCAGTTCCATCAAGAACAGCATTTGCAACATCAGTTGCCTCAGCACGAGTTGGCCTTGGAGATTTGATCATTGACTCGAGCATCTGAGTAGCAGTCACAACAGGCTTGCCAGCAATATTACACTTGTAAATCATCATCTTTTGTGCAAGGAAAATCTTCTCAACTGGAATCTCCATTCCCAAATCACCTCTAGCAACCATAAAAGCATCAGTCTCCCTCAGAATTTCGTCGAAGTTTACAACACCCTCTTGATTTTCAACCTGCGCAATAAGTACAAATAGTGTAAGGAATTAAATCCAGGACACTGTATATATTATCCTTATGGAAAGTAACCAAAGCTAACAAGTAAAGCATCCAGGTTCCAGAATTTTGAGTCACTGCAGAAGTTCATAATGATTTGAAGCAATTGTGGGAACATCTGAAAACAGAATGAACTCTACTAAGGAAGTGCAGGGGAAAAAAGTAGCAAAATTAAAAGCCTCCAACAAATTATAGTGTAACAATTACTAAGTGGTAAATGCAGAGAAAAATAACCAACATTTCAAGTTGCCAGCCAATTGTAAAGCAGAACTTATTGTGACACATACAGTGAGCTATGCCTTACTTAACCAGGCACTTATCTAATCATGCAGAACTATTTTTGTGGCTTCAACAGAGTGTCAAAGTTGGATCTGAACAACTTATGGAGACATATGGCTATTAATACCCCTAAAAATGACAGTAATAAAGTATACAAACCTTTGACATCAACTTAATGCGCTTGGCATGTTGCCCGAGCACCTGCCTGACAGTGACCAAATCTGATCCTTTGCGGACAAACGACAAAGCAATCATGTCAATGTCATTTGGAACGCCCCATCCCAAAATGTCTTCCTTATCCTTCTCAGTCAATGTAGGGAGATCCACAACTATTCCTGGTAAATTGCAGTTCTTTCTCTCCCCAAGCATTGCAGTGTTTTCACACCTGCATCTAACAGTTCCAGCATCAGGATCACAAGAGAGAACAGTCAATGAGATAGTGCCATCTGCACACAATATGACATTTCCAGGCTTCACATCGACAGGCAGTTTCTTGTAACTCATTGCAATCGTGTTCTCATCACCCTTGATATCATAATCTGTGGTAACAGTTATCTCTTTGCCCTTGGTTAGCTTGATTGGTTTACCATCCTTCAGAAATCCAGTACGAATTTCAGGACCCTGCAGAAGTGATCAAAGAAAAAGGAAAGGTGGAAAGAAGTTCATATAATGACCCAAAGCATTAAGGACAGTTGAGTCAGAATATGCTCTACAGATACTCTATGAAAATGAAATGCATGCCATATCATGGAATGGTACATTAGCAATCAGGCACATGCACGCTGGTTCAATCTTTTCTGTAGTCACTCCCATAACCAAGTAAATGAATAAATACACTAGGAAAACTATATAAGCTGCCGCGCGGCGGTGAATAAGCAGCCCATATAAAAAAAGTAACAATGAATGCAGCACTGTATGTGAAAACTGACATGATGGTAAGGAACTAAATCCCTTGAACATCCATTCCAAAGAAACTATTCTATCAATCAGCACAACAAATGATTATTGAATCAATAGCAATCTGCCAATCCTGAACATCTGGAGGGGTGGAAACTGGAAAGCTTTGATCCTATAGCACGAGGAGCAAAGATCCTCCAACGTCTAAGTAATCTCTTTCAAATTAAACACACAATTTTCCCTCAAAAAATAAAAATAAACACACAATCTAAACTGTTGCTGCTCAAGTAAGCAACACAAACAAACAAAAAAATGATTGCAGCCATTAAGATGTATTCTTTCCATGTCATTATCTCTGGTAAACCACTGACCACTAACAGTAAAGCTAAACAACAACAAAATTCATAACTCTCATAATAAGATTCGAAAGACTTCATGCAGTCAACCATGAACCGGATACAATATCTAAAACCTTGTAAAGAGGAAAAAATCAGAACCACAAGTAAATATAAACCCTGGTATGGTTGAGAAGTAGTCATTTGAAGAAACAACTGCTACAATCATACATTAATTTTGAACTACTCTATTCATTACATGCATTCAAGGGAACAATCTAAAAGCTCTTACTCAAGAGTCAAGACATGACTAATTGAGCACTGTACATCAACTCTGGTACCACTCAAAGTCTGGAGAGAGAATGCTTGGATCATATATAAACCTAAGAAGAGTAGAAGACAAACTACCCCAATCCAGCAACATGGAATGTTCGTGTGGTCTACCAGCAGTAATACAGAACCAAAGGTAAGACTCCACAAATGGACAACACTAACTAAAACACAGAGACAAAATAAAGCAAACTTCAACACATTAGAACCACATATTGACACGCAGAACCACCATTCCAGAATCCAGAATCCTCACAAAGCCGTCCGGTCGGTACACCGAGCCAACCAATCGAAGATCCAACGCTTCCGCAAAAGCGCATGGCAAATCTAGCCCCTCGTGCCCGTAACTCATAAGCTACAACCATTCAAAAAAAAAAAAAATCTCATAAGCTACAAAAGGAGAAGGTCCCGGATCCTAACTCGTCCCTGGTACCTCCAAATTCATCCTAGCGTGCCCTGCTTCACAGATCAGCAGATCCTAGTCCAAATCTTCATCTATCAACTAAACTGGGCCGATCCAGACAACTATACACAGAGATTATAGGCAGGGCAGGCAGAAGGGGGAGAACGGTCAGCGATACAGAGAGAGAGCGCGGGAGATTTGAGTGTTGGGAAACCTTGGTGTCGAGCATGACGGCGCAGAGGATGCCGGTGTTGTGCATGGCCTGGCGGAGGTTGTCGAGCGTCTCCTGGTGGTACTCGTGGGTGCCGTGGGAGAAGTTGAAGCGCGCGACGTTCATGCCGGCGCGGAGCAGCTTCTCGATCATGGGCACGGAGCGGGAGGCCGGGCCGAGCGTGCAGACGAGCTTGGTCTTGGGCAGGCGCGCGTCGGTGCGGTCCAGGTCCGCCAGGATCGCTGCCATGTCGATGTTCGCCATCGCGTCTCCGCTTCGGTCTCTCGGCTTCGGGGATCCGAAATGGGAGCTAGTGAGCGGGGAGGAGAAGCAGAGCGAGATTGGATTTGAGATTTGCAGGAGCGAGGAGTTTTATACTATATGAAAGAGAGGAAGCAGGAGGAGTGGGGAATTTTGCGATTCCGTGGGCGCGGACGACCGGCGGAGCGAGCGAGCGAGAGCCGAGAGGAGGTGGAAGGAGGATGAGTCGGCGGACACGTGGTCACCACTGATATTTCTCTCTTTGTTTTCTGAGTGCTGAGTGCTGGGCCCAGCTCATGCACAGCGGTACATGGGTCCACCGATCAGTCGCTCCGTTATCATCCATTGGCTAGGATGATGCGAGGCATCATTACCTTCTGTCTTTTTTTTCTCTCCAAATTGGTCCATTCCTATAATAATTGCATCCGAGAAAGAAAAAAAAAAGTGGGTCTTCTTGGAGAAGAAGTTGTACTACTTGGCGCCTTAATTACTCTAGTAATCTCATGTTTTTTTTTCCAAACTCTAGTAATCTCATGTTAAAACACACTCTAGAGAAGAAAGGCTGATGTGTTGCAGGTAGTAGTATAATCTGTTGCTTTTGCCTCGGGTAGTGTTGGCCAGCGATGACTCGGCGGATGATTCCGAGGAGAAGGAAAGCATATGCGGCAGCAGCACGGCGATCAGAGACAGTGGGCGTAGTGTACGTGTGCGGGCGGCGCCGAACCCAAATGGCAAAACCGGCGATGCCGTCAGAAACCACGACCAAATGTGTCCACCCTCTGTTTCTTTCACTCTCGACCTGCCCTTCGTTTTCCATGTCCTTGTCCACTTTTATTACGGTCCTTTTCTCTTGCTTTTGTGATGAGGAATATAATATTTTCTCCTGATATAATATAACTAGCCGCATGTGTCATCCCTCTGAGGTCAACTTTGCAGCGGCGATCCTGCGTTCTAGTAGACGCGAATGGAAGAATGGAACTTTCATTCTCTTGGTCTTTTTAATGAGAAGGTTCTCTTCGTTTGAACTTTTTCCAGTGCGTTTGACAACCTACTTATTTAACAACTGTCGTTCCTTTTCAAATACTGTCTAAACCATTGAATATAATAAACAGTATCAAGAAAGAAAGCAGGACCTATTCGTTTTAGATCGTCGGTCAGGTCAATTACTGTTAGTGTGAGACTGAAAGGCTCGTGGAATTTTCTTTATATATATATATATATATAAAGAGAGAAAGGCTCGTGGAACAACTTACGAGATTCCAAACAGATGGTCCTATTTTACATAGATTCATTTTCATTCACGGCTGCCCGCTGCGGGACAGGAACGACAGCCCTACCAAAAATACATCGAGAAGGTGAACACTGAACAGGTGGAACGACTCTCAAGAACATAACGTCTCTATCACAGCATATTACTCTGAACACGTTATGTTCATGTTCCATGGCTAACGTGTGCTGGACAGGCAACACGATAAACTACAAAAGTTGTTCTGAGTTCTACCTTGGGTTGTTCAGCAATAAAATTGTTCAAAAATTGATTTACAGAAAGAAGGCCCTGAATTATGCGAGGTAGGCCCAAATAGTGAGCACACAGCACAGGATGCCCAGCGGACGAAGAATTTAGCCCATCATACTTGTCAACTCGACATGATTTTTTTTTTCTTCTCTAAAAGAAAAGGTTCATGGACATCACTGCTTGCCGGCTTGCCGCCCCAGAGGCCCAGACCATACACGCACCGGCAGTCGCAGTGTTAACAAGAGTTGGTATCCTACACGTCCGGGTCAGTCTTACGCCAAGTTATTTCCGTATATTATACTACACGTAATATTTAGTCGTCGATTCTTGAATGAAACAGCACCGCTTCCACGATTAAGACACTCGCATGCAGTTCTAAGGGTGATACAGCCGATGCCGCCTTTACTTTCAGACATGCATCATGATAACCTAGCTAGATTATTAATTCATTCTCATGGTTCTAATTAATCCCTTGCTAGTATGCAGGAAAATACACAAGTTGGGAAAGATTCAGTTCATCGGTGGACCAGAAGGATTTACACTCTGCCGACGTGATGAGTATGCTCTTGCTAACCCAAGGAACAGGTTTATGGTGAAAGGAACATTACTTATTTGCGCCTAGGAGCAAGAAAAATCACAGCGGAGTTTTTTTTTCGGTGGAAGGAAAAAAAAAGGCATATGTTCAACTGGCCAGCAAACCATGCAAGGACCACGAACGAATGTGTCCACCCTCTTTTCTTTTCGTTTTCGTCGATGTCCTTTCTCTTATTTTGTGATGAAGAATACAATAAAACTGTCACAATGCAAATCCTATGCGATGTTCTTTTGAGTCTTAAAAAAAATCGGATCGGATGTTCTTTTTTCTTATATAAAAATCTAACGTCGTCAATATCCTATTCAGACACGTTAGTACGCGAGGTAGGATACATCCCTTCGATAAATTATTACGGCGGTATTTTTACATACAAGGGGCACACGGTGGTGAAGAAGTAGCACACGAGTTGTTCAAGACTACAAAAGGGAAAAGGAAACTTCTCTCAGTTTGTCGCCAAGAGCCCAAGACCTTCGACAAGGCTGCTCAAACTCTAATAATGGTGTTCACCTATAGGTGCATATAGAATCAACTGTCTCTCCCCCTCTGCCCTTTGGGTTTTGCTTTTCTTCCACCACCAGAAGCCGCCACTTTGCCTACCTTCGTAGCACATGTTCCGCCGCCGCCGCCGATTCAAATCCCGGTCCCTAATGGTTCCGGCCAGCCTGCGCCGTGCCACGTCGCATCAATCTTGTAGGTGTCGGAACGTACCGGTAGTCGCAACTCTTTGCAAAAACTTAAAATTCTTTTACTCATTAATTGTTCTGAAAAAAAAAGAGGCATGTTGAGTTATGTGTTAGACCTTTTATTGTGCAGTAATGCTACTTTTCAGTCAATTGAAAAGTAGCATTCCTTTCAATCAACGACTGTGTGTATATTCTTTTGTTCTTTTTATTTTTTTATTATTTATCTATTTGTAGGATTATTTGTATTAATTAATATTATGTATAGACTATGAAATTTTTTTGTCTTTTTGTATCAATTAGATCTAGATCCAAGGGCTAAAAGCGTTGATTAAAAGGAACCTTCATTTTCAATCGACTGGAAATTAGACACTCTCTTTATCGTGACTAAAGTATCTGTTAAAATTATTAACCCTTTGACTTTTGATGTATGTAGGAAAATATACAAGTTAGGGAAGATCCAATTTATCAGTGGACCAGAAGGATTTACACTCTGCCATCGTAATGAGTATGGTCTTGCAAACTTGAGGAAGAAGCTTATGGTCCAACAAACATACTTGGATGTGGCAGAGTAAAACGGAACCGGATCTAAAGGGAGGCCACTGTCCTATTACTTGGCCCAGGGTTACTCGCCCCTTGCACCTTGGAGGACTAGGCGTATTGAACCTTGAGATCATGGGATGGGCGTTAAAGATGAGATGGATGTGGCAGAGTAAAACGGAACCGGATATGTCATGGTCGCAGCTCCAACTTCATACCCCGGAAAACGTCGCAGCTATGTTCCGGATATCAGTGATCACCATGATTGGAGATGGTCGAAATACCTGTTGGAGATATGCCCAAGAGACAATACGGATTTGATCCGTATGTGAGGGTCATACGGATATTGATCCGTGTGAGGAATTAGTCCACTAATGGGCCAACTAGTCGAGGCCCATTAGAAGGGTCTATTTAAGTGGAGGAGGGGCTTAAGGCGCAGGTGATTCCACCAGTCCTTAACCCTAGCCGCCGTGCTCCTCTTTCTCGCCCACAAAACCCTAACCGTGTTGCCGGTGCTAGCACGCCGCGCACGGTGCTCCAATCCCGTACGTGTGGATACCGCGAGGAGGCACTGCTGCTGCTGCGGTGCCGACGGCTGGACTAGAAGGAGACGATTGACGTGATCGACTACTTCCTCTACACCGACGCGCGACTACGTTGGATCGAGCTGCTCCAACATTCGCTTCCGCTCCGCCTGCGCGTCTAGTGGTAACGATCCATGATCCTCTCTTGCAAGGTTTCCTGGTTGAACGGTAGAAATTTTATATGCTATCGTAGCCTACCCGTTCCCCTACAGTGGTATCAGAGCCGACCTTGTATAGTTTGTGATCTAGATCTTGTGCATATAGTCGATATGTTAATGTACTAGATGAGATCTATTACATGTTTTATGTTCGGATTGATTAGATCAATGATGATAGGGAGGTTCACAAGGTAATGTGCGGATAGCAATACATGCATCATTGATTTATTTGTGTTCCTTCTCCGTGCGCGCGCGACTTGTCCCTACCGGCTGGAATCACCATCGGGACTAACTGCGTGCGCCAGTAGAGGAGCCAATAGTATCATAATCATGTACTGCAGTCTACTCATGAAAACCTAATGGAAAACTAA
The DNA here is from genome assembly GCA_030378355.1 of Eleusine indica. Taxonomy (NCBI): domain Eukaryota; kingdom Viridiplantae; phylum Streptophyta; class Magnoliopsida; order Poales; family Poaceae; genus Eleusine; species Eleusine indica. Next base: position 769,424 of record CM059502.1, on the reverse strand, counting down.
GCATTCGCCTAGATTGTTACAACCCTTTTTGGCCACATGTTAGCATTCGCTTCTCGCCTAACTTGTTTTTGCAGAGAATGTTGTGAATGGTATGGCCCAAAAGATGCATGTGATGTATATATGTGATTTGCATGGCCTGCGTGCCATGATTAATTACAGCTGGGTTGAGGCTGTCATATTATTGTATAACGGCCTGCGTGTCGACCTGTGATGCTTGATATTCTCATGTAATTTATTACTAGCTATTAGTTGTAGTAGCTAAGTGTTAGTTCATGAAGGCCTCAAGCATGATGGTTGAAGGGACGAGAGACATGGCGATGACAATGGAGATGGAGATCACCAATTGAAAGGGGTCATACTATTTCACAGTTAATATGATTGCCTGTGATGATGTTCCTATCATCCTATTCTTTCATGTGTTATTTATATTAGATATGATTAACATGTTAGAATAGGTTCCCTCAAGAAAAATTAAATTATATGCCCTTCTAATAGCTGCACCTATTAAAATTATGATCGTTGTATGGTAGGTCTGCCAAAGTAGAGTACCTCAACTATCTTAATTATTAGGATAAATGTCGGACATTTATATGCATAGTATTGTTTAATTAACAAAGCTATCAAAACGGTTTTGGGCTTTGGGGCATGGTGTTGGCGCCGGGGCATGTGATGCCACCCAACAAACAAGAGTCATATAGGGATGTGATTAGCAAAGTGTTGCTTACCTATGTCACTAGATTTCTAGCGGTGATGCCAAAGCTCACTAGGATCTAAGTTGAATATGGATCTTGAACCACTATATGTCGTTTTGAGGGAAAACGATTCCAAGCATATAGTGGAATAATGAACTTTTGTTAAAATGTTTATAAGAGTTTTATATTTACATAGTGCTTATATTTGCATATTTTCTGTTGTAGATCATGGCACCAACCGCTAGTAACACTTTCAATTTGCGCTCAATTCTTGAAAAAGAAAAGCTTAGTGGAACAAACTTTATTGATTGGTATCGCAACTTGAGAATTGTTCTCAAGCAAGATAAAAAGGAATATGTTCTAGAGCTTCCCTATCCTGATGATCTGCCAGAAAATGCTACTGCCACTCAGAAAAGGGAGTATGAGAAACATACCAATGATGCAGTTGATGTTAGCTGTCTCATGCTTGCCACTATGTCCTCTGAGCTTCAGAAGCAATATGAGAACGCGGATGCCCACAATATGATTGAGGGACTTCGTGGCATGTTTGAGAACCAAGCAAGGTCTGAGAGGTACAACATCTCAAAGTCCTTGTTTGCGTGCAGGCTAGCTGAAAACGGTTCTGTCAGTCCTCATGTGATCAAGATGATTGGTTACATTGAGAATCTGGAGAAACTTGGTGCTGCTCTACACCCTGATTTGGCCACAGATGTGATTCTCCAGTCGCTTCCTGCAAGCTATGAGCCTTTTATTTTGAACTTTCAAATGAATAGCTTAGAGAAGACATTGGCTGAGTTGCATGGGATGCTTAAGACAGCTGAGGCAAGCATCAAAAATCTGGTCCAAGTCAAGTTAACTTGGTTCAAAAGGATAGCAAGAAACGAAAGCGCAACACTAAGGCTAAGGCTACAGATCAGATCTCTAGCACTAAGCCTAAGCCTGCAGCAGCTCCTAAGCCTAAACCGGCGGGTAGTGATCCTTGTTTTCACTGCAAGAAACCCGGTCATTGGAAGAGGAATTGCAAGCTTTATCTGGAAGAGCTGAAGAAGAAGGGTGGAGACACTTCTAATTCAGGTATCAATGTTATTGAAATTAATAATGTTGCTACATGTCCTTATGATTCATGGGTATTTGATACCGGATCGATGATTCATACTTGCAAATCGTTGCAGGGGCTTAAAGAAGCAAGGAAATGTGCAAAAGGCGAGGTGGATGCTCGCGTCGGCAATGGTGCAAAGGTTGCTGCGTTCGCCGTCGGAACTTATCCACTTTTATTACCATCAGGATTAGTTTTGGAGTTAAATAATTGTTATTATATTCCCGCCTTAGGCAAAAACATTATTTCTTCAAAATGTTTGGAGGAAGATGATGGTTATGAGGTCATAATAAGGAACAAGTGTTGTTCCATTTATTTGAATAATATTCTCTATGGTAATTGCCCATTGGTGAATGGATTATATTACTTAGATCTTGAGAATAAGCCTATTTATAACATTGATGCGAAAAGGCTCAAGCCTAATGATTTGAATCCCACGTATACTTGGCATTGTCGTTTAGGTCATATAAATGAGAAGCGCATAAAGAAACTCCATACAGATGGTCTTCTAAGTTCTTTTGATTTTGAATCAATTGATACATGTGAGTCTTGTTTACTTGGCAAAATGACTAAGTCGCCTTTCACAGGAAATAGTGAGAGGGCGAGTGAACTATTGGGACTTGTACATACGGATGTATGTGGACCAATTAGTTGCACGGCCAGAGGTGGTTTTCAGTACTTCATAACTTTTACCGACGACTTTAGTAGATATGGTTACATCTACTTAATGAGGCATAAGTCTGAATCCTTTGAAAAGTTCAAAGAATTTCAAAATGAAGTACAAAATCAATTGGGCAAGACTATTAAACTCCTACGATCTGATCGTGGTGGTGAATATTTGAGCCATGAATTTGGTGAACATCTAAAGCAATGTGGAATTGTTCCACAATGGACTCCGCCAGGAACGCCCCAATGGAATGGAGTATCCGAACGGAAGAACCGAACCTTGTTAGACATGGTTAGGTCTATGATGAGCCAAAGTGATCTTCCATTGTCCTTCTGGGGATATGCTCTAGAAACTGCCGCTTTCACACTTAATAGGGTTCCATCTAAATCCGTGGAAAGGACACCATATGAGATATGGACTGGGAAGCGTCCCGGGTTGTCTTTTCTTAAGATTTGGGGATGTGAGGCTTATGTAAAACGTATGACGTCTGATAAGCTTTCTTCCAAGTCTGATAAATGCTTCTTTGTAGGATACCCTAGGGAAACCAAAGGTTATTATTTCTACAACCGGGAAGAGGGCAAAGTGTTTGTCGCTCGTAATGGTGTTTTTCTAGAGAAAGAGTTTCTCTCCAAAAGGGTAAGTGGGAGAACGGTGCAACTTGAAGAAGTTCAAGAAGCTCCAGAAAATGTTTCTTCTTCCGCTATACCACAATTGGATGAACAAATTGTTGTTGAACCAATTGTTGAAACACCAGCCCCGCGTAGGTTAGAAAGGGCACGTCGCGCTCCTGAAAAGTTCACGCTCCTAACCACGGGGCAGCGAGACATATTATTGTTAGACAATGATGAGCCTAAGACTTACACTGAAGCAATGATGGGACCGGACTCTGAGAAATGGCTTGGAGCCATGAGATCCGAATTAGAATCCATGAGAGAAAATCAAGTTTGGAACTTGATAGATCCGCCTGATGGTGTAAAAACCATTGAGTGTAAATGGGTTTTTAAGAAAAAGATAGACATGGATGGAAATGTTCACATCTATAAGGCACGATTGGTGGCGAAAGGTTTTAAGCAAATTCAAGGGGTTGATTATGATGAGACCTTCTCGCCCGTCGCTATGCTAAAGTCTATACGGATCCTTCTAGTAATTGCCGCATTTTATGATTATGAGATATGGCAAATGGATGTCAAAACGGCTTTCCTTAATGGAAACCTAAGTGAGGATGTGTACATGACACAGCCTGAAGGTTTTGTCGATCCACAAAATGCTAGGAAGATATGCAAGCTTCAAAAGTCCATTTATGGACTAAAGCAAGCATCTCGGAGTTAGAATCTTCGCTTTGATGAGGTAGTCAAAGGGTTTGGCTTCATTAAAAACGAAGAAGAGCCTTGTGTTTACAAAAGGGCTAGTGGGAGCGCGCTTGTCTTTCTGGTCCTTTATGTGGATGACATATTGCTGATCGGTAATGATATTCCAATGCTTGAAGCTGTTAAGACTTCTTTGAGAAAGAGTTTCTCAATGAAGGACTTAGGAGAGGCAGCTTACATTTTGTGCATTAAGATCTATAGAGATAGATCAAAGAGGCTAATTGGATTAAGCCAAGACACGTACATTGACAAGGTATTGAAACGGTTCAATATGCAGGATTCCAAGAAAGGTTTCTTGCCCATGTCACATGGGGTTTCTCTTAGCAAGACTCAGTGTCCCTCGACATCAGATGAGCAAGAGAAAATGAGAGCGATTCCATATGCTTCGGCTGTTGGGTCCATCATGTATGCCATGATAAGTACTCGCCCAGATGTAGCCTACGCTCTTAGTGCTGTAAGCAGATACCAGTCAAATCCAGGAGAAGCTCATTGGGGAGCTAATAAGAATATCCTAAAGTACTTAAGAAGGACTATGGGTATGTTACTAGTCTATGGAGGTGAGGAAGAGCTCGTTGTAAATGGTTACACTGATGCTAGCTTCCAAACCGACAAAGACGATTCGAGATCGCAATCTGGATATGTGTTTTGCCTCAATGGAGGCGCGGTGAGCTGGAAGAGTTCCAAGCAAGATACGGTTGCTGACTCAACAACGGAGGCTGAGTACCTTGCCGCTTCAGAAGCTGCAAAGGAAGCTGTTTGGATCAGAAAATTTGTTTCTGAGTTGGGTGTGGTTCCTAGTGCATCCAGTCCAATGGACCTCTATTGTGATAATAGTGGTGCCATTGTGCAAGCCAAGGAGCCTAGAGCGCATCAAAAGAACAAACACGTACTATGGCGTTATCATCTTATTCGGGACATCGTCGCTCGAGGTGATGTAAAGATATGCAAGGTGCACACGGACTCAAACATCGCTGATCCGTTGACAAAACCTCTCTCTCAGCCCAAGCATGAGGCACATATGAGATCCATGGGTATTAGATATCTGCATGATTAATGTATGAGAGATTGTGTAATGTCTATGTTTATGTGTGATTGAATAAAGTGTTATTCTGTTCTATGGATAATAATTATTGCATTGATTGATAAGTGCGTGACTTGTTTGTGAAACTCATTGTTCTTTTATAATATTATCCTAAATGATCCCTAGTTCCTTATCATTGTGTTGGACAATAATGATTCATGGACTAGCACATGTATTGGTTGATGATCGTGTTTCACAGATCATTGATATGGAGATATCAAATCAATAATGTGGACACATGTTGGACAACATAGTGTTGGACTGACCCACTAATAGACTTTGCTGAGATGTTATTATTGTGTCATCAATTGTTGTCTTGTATGATGTACCTTTGGGATCCTTAGACCTGAGATTGTCATTGATTCCCAGAATGTGTAATAGCATATTTAGGGATTACCAAACGCTATTCCGTAACTGGGTAGTTATAAAGGTAATTTTCGGGTATGCTATGAAACATATCGTGAGGCAAAGGGATCGCTGACTGCGTATGTCAAAGGTTTAGCCGATATGATCTTTATGTGTACACGAGAATCAGTATGTGCTGCTAGGTGCCGCTATTGATTTATGATTTGAAAAATGGTTTTCACATCATTGTCGTGTACATGTGAACCTAACGGGTCACACACTTAACGGGTTGGAACATCGCTTGCCTATGTGATTGTCTCTAGTGCAAGTAGGAGATTGTTGGAGATATGCCCAAGAGACAATACGGATTTGATCCGTATGTGAGGGTCATACGGATATTGATCCGTGTGAGGAATTAGTCCACTAATGGGCCAACTAGTCGAGGCCCATTAGAAGGGTCTATTTAAGTGGAGGAGGGGCTTAAGGCGCAGGTGATTCCACCAGTCCTTAACCCTAGCCGCCGTGCTCCTCTTTCTCACCCACAAAACCCTAACCGTGTTGCCGGTGCTAGCACGCCGCGCACGGTGCTCCAACCCCATACGTGTGGATACCGCGAGGAGGCACTGCTGCTGCTGCGGTGCCGACGGCTGGACTAGAAGGAGACGATTGACGTGATCGACTACTTCCTCTACACCGACGCGCGACTACGTTGGATCGAGCTGCTCCAACATTTGCTTCCGCTCCGCCTGCGCGTCTAGTGGTAACGATCCATGATCCTCTCTTGCAAGGTTTCCTGGTTGAACGGTAGAAATTTTATATGCTATCGTAGCCTACCCGTTCCCCTACAATACCAAGTTCTGGATCGACAGGTGAATGGATGGCAAGGCTGTGGGTGATCTAGCCACGGCGCTTATGCCGTTTGTCCGCCGGCAAGGATGACGCTCCAGGACGGTGGCTGAGGCGCTGAACAATAATCATGGGATCAATGATATTGTTGGAGGTCTTCCGGTCCTCCCAACATGGCAGTTTTTGCGGATCGTTGACATCATCGCGGATATAGTGCTTGTACCGGGCCAAGCCGACACCCACGTTTGGGTGCCAACCCAGAACAGAATCTTCTCAACGAAATCGGCATATGAGCGGCACCACACGGGCGGAACCACCTTTGAGCCACACAAGCGCATGTGGAAGTCCTGGACACTCATGAAGGTTAAACTCTTCATTTGGCTAGCTGTCTGGAAGCGCTGCTAGACGGCGAACCATTTAGCGCGCTGGGTCTGCCTCACCCGGTTGCCTGCCCTACCTGCGATCAGGAGGCCGAGGACATTCGTCATACCCTGTTGGGTTGTGTCTTCGCACGGGAGATATGGTTCAATGCCTTGCGTCTTATCAGACTGTAGGAGCTCGCGTCGACCGGGAGAGAGCCTTTCTTCTAGGAATGGTGGCGACGAGCTAGTGCTAGGACACCCAGGGACATGAGGAAGGGCTTAAACACCATGGTACTTCTGGTCGTCTGAGAGCTATGGAAGAATCGGAATCGCTGTTTTTTCGATAAACAGACACCCAACATACCTCACCTGTTGCGGACAATCAAAGACGAGGCGAATATTTGGGCGCTGGCTGGAGCACGGAAGTTGCGGCTGCTGCTAAGGTAAAATAGGCAGGGTTGTGTTGAGTTGTAAGGTTTTATTAAAATGTAGCATAACATTGTAATCTCCTCCTCGGGCGGTCGGGGATTGGTCCGGTTCGGTTTTCACTTCTTCTTAATGAAATAACGCGCAGTTCTCCTGCGTGTTCGATAAAAAAAAACATACTTATACCGTGAGTTTACGCTGCGCCTAGACGCAAGAAAAATCACAGCGGAGTTTCTTCTGTTGAAGGGAAAAGGCCTGTTAAACTGGCCAGCATACCAGGAACATCGTGAAAGTATCCAAAAACTCATTCGCGGTCCTTCGCCGTGCTGTTGCTAGGTATAAAGATCGTCGTATAAAAGCCGGGTTCTTCTACATGCTTGCTCATCGACGTCTACATTCTGTTTTTGTAATGAGCCCTTTATATACTATGTCTCGAGAAGAAGCCCTCAAGAAAGTAAGGGGGCTTCGCCGGAACAGAGAAGCGTTTGAACAAAGAAGAAGCAGCGCCACTTCAATTTCATCAAATAGTTTCCTTCAAAAAATTTCATCAAATAGTATGGTTGCACCTCGAAACATAGGAGGACGTATGCAAATGGTGCTGTTCTACATCTTTGTCGTAACTTTAGCATGTATAATTGTTTATTTGTAATAATGATCAGGTGAATGTGTATGGCAATGTTGTCGTAAAAACAAAGTGGGTATGACAATGGTGGTTGATTATCTAGTCCTCTGAAATCTTATACTGAATCCCGGTTGAAATATGGTATTTTATTACCTTTTATGCATCTGAAATGTTTAGTGACATGCATTCTATATCTTTCCCACAAAATTTAAGTCAAAACCTAAGTTATACTGAATTCCAGTTTCTCACTTTGTTTTTCACTTGTTCCGGTTCCACACAAGGGAGTTTCTCACTTGTTTTTTTTTTAATTTAAACTAGCACACGTTATCTCTTGGTTGCTAATGCTGGTGTCGAACGCACCTAACACGGTTGGGTAAAAGAGCCATGTGCATGGACGACGCATCGGCAGACTCCAGCCAGGTCCGCGTCCCAGCTCACAACGCCTTCGCGCGACTCTCTCAATCTCTCATGCGGCGACTCGCCCAAGTGACGACTTATTTTGTACACCGACAATAAGAAAAAGGAAAAAAAAATAGCAATCACATACTCATTGCTATACGAGTTACGAAGGCTTCCTATTTGTTTACGTGCACATGCAAAGCAGGACAGGGACAGCTATGCACCACAGGAGCCCTTCAATAAAACAGGAGCCGATTCTGGGAAGACCTACTTGGACAATTGAGGCGCTCGGCATGGAGTCCTACAGGTGATACGGCAGATCCCCCTTCCCCTCTCTCTTGAATCTATGGTTCTTTCTAAAGATTGACAGAAATTCATCTGATTTTCTTTCTTTGTTGCCTAAACATGCAGGAAAACACAAAAGTTGGAAAAAGTCCTGTTCATTGCAGGACGAGAAGGGTTCACTCTATGCCGTCGCGATGAATATGGCACTGTTAACTTGAAGAAAAAAAACGTTTATACCATGAAGTGATGTTGCGCGTCGAGGCAAGAAAAGCCACAGAGGAATATTATATCTTGACGGAAAAAGGCATGTTCACCTGGCCAGCATATCAAGAACACCGTGAAAGTATCCAAAAATCGTTTGCAGTCCTTCGTTGTGCTCTTAGAAGGTACACAGATCGTCGGGTGAAAGCTGGTTTCTTCACTATATTTGCTCATCGACGCTTCCATGCGCTTTTCGTAATGAGTCCCTTGTTCACTATGCCACGAAAAGAAGCCTTAAAGAAAATAAGACGGCGTCTCCAGATGAGAGAAGCGTTTGCCCCTAGCAGCAACATTTCTCATGGGTCAAATACGGCAAAGACTGGAAACACTGGAGTGGTTTGCACTATATCACAGAAATCAAATTTGGCCACTCTTAGAAACATCAGAGCAGATAGAATAGTGCAGCTGCTGTTCCTATAGACAGTCGTGATAATCGTAGCCTGTATGATCGTATTTGTATGATTAGATCAGCGTGTATGTTCTGCTGCCTTGATTTTCTTAACTCTGGCTAGTGCTGACTCAAATATAATGGTCTCTGTTTTTATGTTTCTGGTGGAGAGTTCTTCATTTTGTTTGGCTTCTGTTTCTACTTTGTTTTCTTTTATGTCTGTTTGGAGAAGAAGTTGTACTTGGCGCCTTAATTACTCTAGTAATCTAATTTTCAAACACACGCTAGAGAAGAAAATGCTGATGTGCGTGTGTGTTTTTACTAAAGGCTGATGTGTTGGAATAGTACAATCTGTTGCTTTTATATCGGGTAGTGTGGGCCAACCCGTGACTGGGCAGATGATTCTAAGGAGCAGAAAAGCATATGCAGCAGCAGCATGGCGATCAGCATCAGGCTGATAATGTGGCAAAAATTTTATACTATATTTTTGAAGAACTAGGTCAACAAAGGTTATTCCTCAAAAAAAAAAAAGGTTGGGCTGAAATCTAATTTATTTTTGGTCTAAAGAGTTTATATGAAGTGAGAACGCTAGGCTAATTACTACAGTCGATGCTTGGCATATTAGCGAACATGTTGGAGGCGTCCCTGAATCAGCCAAAATTTCCTATCTGTAGCGGCAAATGGGTTCAGAAGAATAATGCAAGATGCTTCAGTTTCCGTTCATATCGAACTGTGGATGACCCAAGTAGTAGAATCCATCTGAAGTTAGGGAAGAAGAAAAAAAAAAAAAAGAGAATGATCAAAGAGTCCTGTGTGATTGTGAAGGTACAAGTACAAACAAGTGTACTACTTCTTTGCTGGCTACGACTCATGTTCTTAGTTTGTACATCAATGCAGCGCGCACTACCGCTATCGTTATTTGATTAATGGCCGACTTGATCGCCCAAGCGCTTCAGTTTACGGGAGGAGACAGAGGCAGCGGCCAATCGCTCGAGGCCACAAGGGATGACTCCAGATTACCGACCAACTGTGTTCGTAAGCGCTTCCGCAGAAGTTCTAAAAAGAAAAGAACGCCCCCGCACCCGCAGTAGCCAACCTTTTTCACAGACCTACTACAAAATTTTGGGCGTTCACATGGAGTCCTACAGGTACAATCGATTCTCTTTCCCTCTATGGATTCTATGGCTGGTCTGGAACGCGCTCGTTGTAGCCGCGCGCGTCTCCTCCGCCTTGCTTCCTTTTCCCTTTGCAAGATCTATTTGTTGCCGCCGTTGGACGGTCGGACTTCACCTCTGCTCCTACCTGACCTTCACACAACTGCCGGCTGCCACGGCGTCAAATCTGACGCAACGAATTTTCCATTGTCTTTGCTCGGCCTGGTAGGGTTTGGGCAACGGAAACGTTGCTCTTAGGGTTATTCAGTTAGTTTCATATCGGAAAAAAAATATGAGAGCCTAGCTTCGAACATGTGGAATTGCCAAGCTTGTGCCAAGAAGACTGAAAAATTAGGAGTTTTCAACTGGAACTGAGCTCAGTTTAAAATAAAATTTCAGCTCCAACCCTTCTACGGAGAGCTTTTGTTATATTCTCCCTCAAGATTAAAATTAGAAAGAACATCTTAATTAGACAACAAAGAAATCTTCATCTAAAAGAGGCAACCAATCAAATCATGATTGATTTGTAACTTTGGGAAAACAGATAATGGTTCTGGAAGTTGCAATCCGTTTATTGATTTCTATTGTTTACTCTATGTTTTCTTTCTAGTTCTTAGATGTCTTCAGCACCTCAAGATAGTCAAGACTTACTGTGATTTTCTTCCAATGCATGCAGGAAGTTGGGAAAAATCCAGTTCATTGCAGGACGAGAAGGATTTACACTATGCCGGCACAACGAATATGGCATTATTAACTTGAAGAAAAAAGTTATGGTAAAATGCATATATTTATACCATGAACTGATGTTGCGGCTCGATGCAAGAAAAGCCACGGAGATGTATCTTATCTTGAAGGAAAAAGGCATGTTCAGCTGGCCAGCATACAAGGAACACCGCGAGAGTATTCAAAAATCGTTTGCAATCCTTCGGCATGCTGTTGGAAGGTATAAAGATCGTCGGGTGAAAGCTGGGTTCTTCAATATGCGTGCTCATCGGGACCTACACTTAGTTCATGTAATGAGCCCCTCGTACACTATGCCACAGAAAGAAGCCTTGAAAAAAATAAGACGGCGTCTCCAGATGAAAGAAGCGTTTGCCACAAGAACCAGCAGCAATGTTTATTGTGGACCAAATATGGCCAAGACTACTGGAAACATCAGAGAACTTCAACTATTGTTGCTTTGCATACCTGTGATCTTCAACACTTCACAGAAATCAAATTTGGTCACACCTAGAACCATAGGAGTGTATAGAATTGTGCAAATATTGCTCCTCTATATAGTCGTGATAATTGTAGCTTGCATGATAAAATTTGTATGATTAGGTCAATGTTTATGTTAAAATATTGACATCATTTTCAATATAGAGGGAGTATATATGATGTTAGGTACTTCAATTTTGAACTAACCAAAATTTATAAAGGAGAGTAATATTTCAGTAACTTTTAGGAAAACTCCATACTTGATCTTCATGGGTATTTCACCAGATTTGAGATTTTATTGGACATTCTGCAACTCGGATTGTTGGAACGAAGGTACTTGAGCAAGACTTTTGAGTCACCTCCAATCCATGTCATTATCTGTTCTAAATATAGTGACGAACACGAGAATGGGGGTGAAATAAGTAATCTGCTGAAGGTATACACGTAGCTGGTAAATGGAACTGTCAAAATCTCCAAAAGTTCTCGCTTCATTATTAATTAATTATTAAGAGATGTATGCATGCAGATCGCACCTCTTACCAGATACCGCATAATTAGTTGTGGCACGCCCTGGACGTTGCTCCGTTCATGATCGTTGGACTACAAAGACGCATCAACTGAAACAGAGCACAGTTCACAGAAGCCAGCTGCACTACAGAGCACTGAGCTTAGCTATAGCTGCAACAGCAACGATGTCTCGCTCTTGCTGCATAGTGGTGTCAGTGCTCCTGGCGCTCGCCGTGACGGCCTCAGCCACGGCATTACCGCACGAGGAGAGGAAGGAGGACAAGCAGACCGTCCAGGGCGACGGCCACCTGCTGGACGAGGCCATGCGCCTTCTGGTCAACAAGGCCAGCAGCGGCGAGCCATACATGGAGGCGAAGTCTAGCGGCGGCGTCGTGGCCACCATGGGCGACGACCAGAGCTCGTCTGGCGGAAGCAGCGGCGGCGAGCACAGCAAGGAGGGCGAGGGGAGCAACAAGGAGGGCGAGAAGCACGCCAAGAACTGCCTCACCAAGGAGGCGTGCCACAAGAAGAAGATAATCTGCGGCAAGGGATGCACGCTTTCGGCGCACAGCAAGTGCGCAGCCAAGTGCTCCAAGTCCTGCGTGCCCACCTGCTAGATCACCCGGTGGATCGATCCACCTGCTACAAGGTTATGGTAGAGACCATTCTGATGATAGGTTGATGGAGGAAATAAGGAGGGGTAGTTGCTTCATGCGTACCTCTGGTTTAGGTGTTTGTTACAGGCTTCTTTTTTATTTTTATGTGCGATGGGATTAGTCAGTAGTCATTTCGTCCAGTGGTGGGAGAGAGCTTGATTTCAATCTTAACCTGGAGAATGGAAGTCCAATTTGTTTGCATAATGTTTGTAATCTTTGTCTCACATCTTACAGAACAGAGGTTTTATTTGATCAGTTATGCATGTCTGCCAGATTCACAAGCAAATATTATTGTTCAACACACTAGACGAAGACACTGGCAAACAGAATAAACATAGAGTCACCAGAGTCAGGATCATCAAGAGAATAAGTTTGAACTCTTCAAAAATGATGTACATGCCTTGCTGCACTCGTCAATTTGTAATACTGAATCCAACAGGAAATACAGCTCGAAGCATAATCAAATGCAAACTGAACACCACATCACACATACACATACTAATGATACACAGAAAGTTACAACAGCTAAAGCACCAGAAGAGCCGAAAATGCCTTGTCTTTGATTATCTTCAACGGTCGCCAAAACAAACACCCACATAATATTGTGGCTGAGCTTGTTCATGGCCGTTCTCTTCCCAAATGACATTGTTAGGCTCTGTGTTAGCATGTGTACAGAAGGCATGAACAGCAGGAACATAATGCTCCTGCTGCTGGTGTGGCCTTGGGGCTTGATAGCAGCATACGATTGAAGGCCAGCTGATATCCGTCCAATCTTGGTGCCATCTCCCATAAAACACTCACATCTAACTGTGTGTATCTAATGTGTGGTCAGTCAACTCATAACTTCTTGGAAGACGAGGGTGAGCTCTTGTGCTGCATTTGCGACTGCCCCTTTTCTTCTGCTAAACAGAAAGGATCAAGATATAAATATTACAAAAATTAAATTTTAAAGGCCTTGATAGACCTACTATTGGCTGGAAGTTATGCCTCATGTTCAGAAAAATGTGGTTCAAAAGCTCCAAAGAACAATTCCCTCAACTAAACCAAGTGGACTGTAACATATTTCTGATGGTTTACATTTCATCTGCACAACTTTAAAGCATGAAGGGTGTGTGCCTTGTTATTGTATGAATGGTTTAGTTTGGCGGTATGACTGGTGGCACTCTTCGACTCAACAATACAAGCAACAGGTGCTAGTTATGATTATTGTCTAGTTACATGGCTCTTACAGGTTAAAAGCACATTCAAGGTACAATATACGATTGTCCAATACCTTGTAAGTAACGGAATCTTAGTTTTGACCTTCTCCAATTCAATGAAGCATAGGTTGCACCGCTCCCGTCTACAGTGAACAGACAAGGTAGTCACATGACATACTCCAGTAATAAGGACCTATAAGAGAGGCCACTGCCTGAAGATAATACCTTTGCTCTGCCTGAAGATCTACACCAACAGAAGATGGGCCTGCTGATACCGTCGAATGTATTACTGGCCCGAAGGTCCTGATAAGCTTCACCAACAATTCCAATGAAACCGCTAAGTGTCTGCATACATTTAATTAATAAAATATCAGGACGACAATTCAGATGGTACAAAACATACCTGAAGTGGCATAGACTACAAAGACTGTTTGATTAAAATCCTAGAAAACAATCATTATCACTTGTAAAAAAAAATGAAGTAAGAATTACCTGTCAGTTTTACTCTCCAGAAGCTCAGTGGCAACAGGCAGGATTGAAGTACATAAATCGAGTGTGATTGTTTCACTTTTCTCCATCAGAACACTTGCCACATCAGCAGAGACCTGCAGTAACCAAAAATCATATAATAATAAACATGCTGGTAATAGTGTGCATAAGAAAGATTTTCCAAGTACTGACAGCATGATCACACATCTTCTCCATCGCAGAGATAACACCCCTGACATCATTTCTATTCCACATTTGATGAATAATCTGCAAATCAGCAAAAATCACAGCCTTTGAGAAACTGCACTTTAAAATCATATCATTTATCCAAATCAGTGCTTCACTCCACAGAGCAACAAAACAAATTATAAAGATTGAGGCCTTGTTTGGTTTGATGCCAGGCCAACGCTGCCTAAGCCAGGCATCGATCTCAGCCCCAGGCGCTCCTGGTCCAGGCAGAAAACCCAGGGCATGAAGCAAACAATCCTTGATTCACCACACTTTTGTGTATGCACTAGAACTAACAGCATTTCAGGTCATAAATTTAATGAACCCTACCGTAATCTTGAACACCACAGCATACGGAAAACTTTACTTTCATCAATAACTTGCACAATTTATATTATGTAATTAATCACTAGGTGAAATTTTCATATTATAAAATCATGTTTCTCCAGCAACATTATAATATTGCACGATCAATAAGCCAAATTTGTCAAGTGCTCCACTGACCTGCAATTTAGTTAGTCGAGACCGTGTTGAGCTTAGAAATAGATCATGTTGTTCCAGTAGAAGAGATAGAACATCCTCATCGCTAGCTATCATCGGAGTCTCAGTAGCTTGGTTGCTCCCTCTCTACAAAGACAAAAGGTTGCACGAATATATGAGCTTAAAAAAAGTATAGATGACCAAACATGCAAGTAACTCACAAAAAAGAGTAAGTTGGAGAACCTTGAATTGGCCAAGTATAAGCTGGCATAACAACAAAGTTTGATGTCTGCAGCTTTCACATTACTATGGGTGTGCTAGGAACACAGAAATTTTACAGAATCTGGAATTTTTCTAGGCTCCAAATCAGAAACTAAGGATTTGTACAGGCTGGGACAAGGCCAGGCCTATGATCTGTTAAGTGCCCTTGGTTGAACTTTTACGTTAAAAAAGATTTAAGCTCTGCTCTATATTTAGTCCATGATATCCATGCATAGGAATCAGATAGCAGCAATCAGCACAAAACATGCAATTTGATTCATATAGACAAAAGAGCAACCACAGTATCTTTAAGTTCAAGCAAGAACAAACTGGAGACAAAGGAGTAAACACAGGAACACATGATCTTATGACTCATCCCAATTTTCTAACCTTGTAGCATGATTGTAATATAACTTGGCCAAATCGCATGATGCTTAAAGAAACTACAACAGCAGCAACAAGTTGCGATGTAAAAAAAAATACTTTGGACACTTGAATTACCAAAAACAACAGAAAAGCAACAGAATGGAAAAAAAAAGTCATATGGATTGTCTGACATACAGATGAATACGATCGACTGATAGGAGCCCGCAAAGAACTGCTTGTTGTTGGTTCCTCATGACTAGGCGACTGATCCCGCCCTTCCCAGTTGGAGGCACTTGATCTTGCTCTTCCTACATGGTAATTTGGTCAGACCAGCAGAATAGATTATTTGAAGCAAGCGAGCAGCAAAGATATACCTGCTCTTGACACTTCAATATAGCAGTTATCCCTTGGTTTACGCATTCGAGAAACATCTGCAAATCATAACAAACAAATGCTCATAACGCGACTTCCAATATATAATACAAGATTTTCACAGAGAAGTTAAAAACGGTGTGACACCCCAAACATATTTCTTGACAAAACACAATGTAGCTAACAACACAAGGGAATGAATGTGCTCCACAGAATCTCAACAATGCCTATATTATTATATCCACCACAGTAGGGGTTTCCCCTACTGTATTTCCCTAAAAAAAACAGATCAACAACACCAGCTCTGAAGAAAATACGCTTCATCCTGTTAATGATGACTAAACAGGGTATAAATTCATCAGTTAATCAAATTCTGATGACAACTGCAGGACATGTGAAACATCTAGCTGTGGTAGTTATTGAGCACCTAGAACAAATGAATCATCTCTTCTTTACTTATAAAAAGGTAATATGTTTCCTCATTAGCTCTGATTCAATACAGGATAATGGAAATCTCATTAACATTTTGTAAGAACCATCTATCTTAGTGTAAATGCACAGTTGCAAAAGTCTTCATAAAACTCTGCAACATGTACTATCTTTCTAATAAGATTTGACTAAATGTGATAAATGTTAAGGGTATAATAGTCAAGGGTATTAGTGTAATATTCTAATCTAGGGTTTCCCCTCATGTACTCTATATATAGTCCCCATTGAGCCTCAATATAATCATCCATTCAGTCCATATTATTCGAAACATTAAAATCTATGCGGATGAATGCAGAGCAATAATATCCATAATTAGTCAATTACATGCATGTAAGTATGTACAATGTATGCAAACATGTGCAAGTGCATGGAACATGGCATACTAGGCAATCAAATGAAGAAGTTTAACTTGAAGTCCATGTTCGTGAACCTTGATTAGATAGCCCTGGACCCAAGTGGTGTGGCCTCACCAACGGCGGCAGATGCAGCCCAAGGACAGGGATACTGATACTAGATCTAATCTGTTCTTGCCTGGCTGCCTAACCTCTCCTTTTTTAGAGGTAATTGACCTCTAACTCTAACCGCGCTACAGTAACCATCGCTACAGTATTGGGTCATGCTGCTGTAGCAACCAGCCCGGTCCCTAAGAACCTGACCCATGACAGTCCACTAAACATATTTTGAAGGAAATCAAGCACAACAAACAATTGTGGAACATGCTTCAATCAAAATGTAATATAGCACATAAAAAGGAACAGATAAGGGTATGCATCATACAGTTCTCACTGCGGAGACTTGTATTTGGTTCTGTTGAACTAAAAAAACCCATCCTGTCAACAGCACCATGTTTAATATCTTCACGAATTTCTTCAGAATTTATTGTTTGAACAGCACCATTTCTCTGTGGAAGAAATATTTGGCAATTGAAGACGTCTGTATCTGTATTTTTGCTTCCAGGGTCAACTTTGGCTTGCTTTCGTAGCTCAGCATATCTTGATTGGATTCTGAACGGTGACGATCTTCCAGCAGAAAGTTCTCTCCTAGAATCAGAGGTCATTTCCATTCGTGAACTTGTCCTGGGGACAACAACATGTGCAACATCAGAACTTTCTTTCCTTGAATCAGTAGCAGACTCTACCCTTCTGCTTGCCTTAGAAAGAACGAGTGCAGAATCAGAAGCCATTTCCATTCTTGAAGCAGCCCTGGGAACGACAACAGGCGCTGCATCAGTACTTTCTTTTTTAGAATCAGTAGCAGATTCCAACCTTCTGCCTGCCTTGGAAACAACAATAGGCGCTGAATCAGAGTCTATATCAACTCTTGAGCTCACTCTAGGAATAACAGATTCCACATCAGAATTTTCCTTTTTAGAATCAGTAGCAGGCTCTACCCTCTTGGTTGCCTTGGAAAGAACAGAAGCCACATCAGCACTGTCACTTCTAGAATCGGTAGCCATATCTCCTCCTGAGCTACTCCTTGGCACAATCACAGGCACTACATCAACTTTATTGAAATTTTGAAGATTAGAAGCATTGTTACTCTTCAGTGAACTTCTCTTCAAGGTGGTGCCACCAGACGCAAAAGCTGAATTTCCCATAGATTTCATATTGGAACCTATTCCTGCCCTTTGTGGTGTGCTAGGTAGCACCACGCTTGCTTCAGTATGGTAAGAGAAGACGGAAAAAAAAGAGCAGATAAGACATATGAAGTGCAATAATTATTAAATGTACAAGAATGTGCACATAGAAAAGATCAGCACACATACAAGCTGTCGATTTTGTCTCCTTGAGCGCAGAATCTGAGTTTTGTGAAACTGATAGTCTTCCAGAAGAAGCCTTTAGGTTGTTTTCTGAATTTTGCAGAACTGATGATCGTCCAATGTTAGCTCTCGAGCCACTGTCATTTTGTAAAGGCATCGCACCGCTTGACAAGGTCTTCAATTCAGAATGGCCATTTAGTTTTGTAGAAGTACCAGTTGCATATGGCTCAAGGCGCTGCCAATGATTACTTTGTTAGTACATTCCATAAAATCAAAAGAAGTTACCAGGAACCCAGGTGAGGATAACAGATAAGCATTACAAATGTAGCAAGCCAACAACATACCGCGAGATCAACAACCCATATTCCAACACAACTTTGATTGAAAGAACAACCAAGGAGTTTCCCCTCATGGACATTTAGATCAGCAAGTCTTGACCATCCCACATCCACAGTATCATGGCATCTTATTGGCTCCCAAGAAAAAACCTGATTAACATAACAAAAGTTTATCCATGGAAGACAAGGAAAGAAGTTGTTGTGAAATTCTCATAACAGGAAACATGCTATTCCAGGTGACCCAAACAAAACTTATTTTTAGATTTCATTAATTGTGTTTTCTTCTCATCTTTGACTAGTAATTTTTATAATTTTGATCAATTTTAACAGCATAAGACTTATATTTTGAGATTCATTATAAAAAAAATGTTTTCATATTATCTAAATTGCATGTTAATCAAATTTATACAAATTATTAGTCAAAGGAAAGAAAGAAACACATTCAACAAAATCTAGAAATAGAGTTTTTCTGGGATAGAGGGAGTACCTTTAAGCTTTCATGCAACCCACATAGCAGAGATCTTCCATCAGGATTGAATGTCATGGATCGAACACCTGTTGTCTGATAATTCAAAAGGAGACAATTCAAATGAATTGATAAGCAACCATAGTGCACTGAACTGTCTTGTAAAATATTCACATATGATTATTTGAAGTTACCTCCTAACAAGAAAAAAAAAACATCAACCAAGGTGATATTTCTACTCAGTTTTTATTTCTGATGAAATTGAAGGGAAAATCCTTACCCCAGTTTACTTATCAAGGAAATAATGCTACATCATGAAGTTACAGTTATAAAAGGCAAGGAAAATAAATAAAAGCATATATTAATATACCTCAGGCCCAGCAGATCCAATCAACTCAAAGGTCTCCAGATCCCAAAACTTGACCGTTTTATCAGCTGAACCTGAGTGATGGAACAGGTATTGTGTAAGAAAGATATAGTTTTCAAAAAGAAGACAGGAAAAGGCAACGTATCAATTCCCACCGCCACAATTCGATACAAAAAATACTTTTGAGTGCATGAAACAAACAATCTCCACTAGAAAAATATGGAGTTTCTTATAGCAGCAACTAGATCAAAAGTTTCTATATAAAATATTGTTCGATAGTTTAGAAGTGCAAATATGATTGGATCTACAAAAACTTAAACCTCCTCCGGTGATGAAAATTAAGAAGCCTATACATGGAAACAAGCAAGATATTCACCAAAAAAATAATTTAAGACTGGATAGTATGGATGTTTAAGAATGATTGGCCAAAATCTCTTCCAAACCAGCAGGATGCAAATTACACTGTGCGTGAACAGTTATCTACTCAGATTCAGGAATGGTTCAGGAAAACAGGTGTGAACACCTGACTTAGGACAACTTAATGTTCTAAAACACAATTTTTTTGCTTTTTGGTAAAAAGAAGATAGTGATTTAATGAAGGAGGTCAAGTACGAACATAGCCTTTGGTGCATGGCTGGCGCAAAGAAGCTGCTGGCCTTGGGTCTTGGAGAGGGCAACCTGGTCTAGTGGTAGTCCTTTTGTTCTGGTCATGTCTTTAGTGGGTATTTTTCACAAGTGAAAAAGCTATGTATACACCTCTCATATTCGGTCCCCGTATGAGATTAAGGTGATGTGAGGGGTCATTCTATTTCTCTCTAATACAAAGAAGCGCAGCTCTCCTGCGTTTTTTAAAAAATAAAAAATAAACAGTACATGAACAAAATAGATGGCAGTGGGTATAATTTATTATGGTACATTAAAAAGTGCCATTTAAGGCAACAACTCTTACTTTTAGTTAGCATGCACATGCTTTACATAGTTTTCCCCTAAATAAACAGACACCAAGTCTTGTTATTTAAATAAAGTATATATGCATGAACTACTTTAGCCACCAATTTTTTTCCTTGAACCAAATGCCAAAAAGGTTCCACGAATTAAGCATAAACAAGTACATAGCACACTAAACTAAAAGGGACAAAGAAAAGACAATAATTAAGAGACAGATCGGTTATACAAAATCTGGACCTAACCTGTTGCCAGAAGGAACTCATGGGGATGGAAATCTATACACTGAATCTGACCCTCATGGCTCTTGAAATCATGTAATAACTTTCCAGCAGTTAGATCCCAAACCTGCCAAGAGAGAAACTGATTATATAAAGTAGACTGATAATGTCACAAGAAGAAATATGGAAAAAAAAATTTGCAGCACAACAACTAGCAATCGATATATCCAGCAGTGACTTATTGGCAAATTCTTACCTTAACTGTATTATCTTCACCACCAGATACAACCCACCGCCCATCAGGTGTGAATCTAATAGCATTCACCCCTCGTGTGTGACCTTTGTATGTATGGATACAACCCTTCCTTCTTATATCCCATATCTTCAGATTTGTGTCCAATGAACCAGAAGCAAAGAATTCCCCAAAGGGATGAAAATCAACTGACATACAGTTTGACCTATGTCCAGTAAGAGTGCGGACAACTGCATAGGAAATGAGCTCAGTGAAACAACTGCTCAAATATTCATATATGCATATAATATTACACCGACCATCCACATTTACGTACTCTTTGCCTCCTGTAAATCCCATAGTTTTATGGTTCCACTGGCTGCTCCTGCAGCCACAAACACTTCTGTGGAGTCAAAACCGACCGACTCCACAGCACTTGTATGCCCAGATAAACTCTGCATAACCAACTAAATGTTAAAAGTGTACCAAACGAAGTATTCCACCACTTACATGCTACAAACACATAATCGTGCAGAATGTTGATAGTTAACATTTGAATAGAGATGCTAAAGAAAAGCAAGCTAGATAAGCCATCAAGAGCCGAACATGTTAAGTTTCAATATTGTAACCATTTCAACATTCAGCAAAGACTTCTGCTGGGTTAAGTCTATTTTCATATAAATTGCCCGTAATTAGAATCAACAGTAGACAAAATAATCTTACCAATATTGAATTGGGCTTCCCAATAGCCCAAAGGTTGACCTTATGATCCTCTCCTCCAGTGACGAGAACCCGCGAGGTCTTCCTCCCAATCTTGAGGCAGTTGACATTGGACGCGTGCGCCACAAACTCCTCTAACCAAATAGTCAAGGTGTTACAATGTCACAGCTCTAGTAACCAAATCACCCCAGAAATTCACATTAGGTCAACACTTCAAACATTTCAGGCACAGATGCCAGCAATCGCACTTCCGACACAATGAAAGAAAGAATATATCACAAACGTTTGGTCAGTAATCCACCAACAGCTCAATGTGACCAATCTCACACCACCCGATCCCCACATGACGATGGGCGAAATAGATGCAGAAAAATTGGAGTTAAAGCCCCCTCTGAAACTTGCAGAGCTGAATCGCACAGGTAGTAGCACGAGTGCCGAAGTGGCGATGTATCCATAAAGCAGACTACGCGCGTACCCCAAAAGAAAATCCAAAAAAAAAAGGAAGAAGAAGAATGGCATAAACGAATTGCTGAGGATACGGAGCTTGTAGGCGCGCTTGGTGTTGGTAGTCATGGCAGGCACCTCCGCTGCGAATAAAGCGCCACCGGGCCCAATCTCATTTCAGATCACGCCGACGCCACGGCGCCACCCGAGAACCCCAGCTTTCCGGCCCGGATCTCACTCGACCGCCTGTCACACGCCACCACCAGGGGCTCCCCCTTCCAGATAGAAACCTTTCAGCCGCCGCCACTGCCCACCGGAGGGAGGGCGCCGCCGGCACCGCGCCCGGAGACGCGGAGAGGAGGGGCGACAGAGCGGACGGTGGAGGGAATGTGGCTGCGATTCTGGGTTTGGTGCGAGGTCGAGGTGGAGGCGGGGGCGCGGGGGCTGGGAGGGGAAACGGAGCTTTCTGGTCTGGTTGGGGCCGGGCCGCCTGTGGTGGGTTGGAGCAGCAGGAGGAGGAAGACGAGATGTTGGGTTCGAAAATTTTGAATTAAAAAAAGCAGCAGGAGGAGAAGGAGAAACTTTTGAGAAGCTGCTGTGCTGATACATGAAGCTCGCTTGCTGGCTTGAGCTCAAGTTGCTGATCCGCAAAGCGAATATGTTTATGGCAATATTTGCTTTAGGACATCTTTCAAAGTTAATATTTGCTCTAGAACATTATTTAATCTTATATTTGCTAAAAAACACTATATAATTGTGGTAATTGGCTAATAGACATTTAAGTTTTTAAAATATTGATTATCTTGGGTAGATGAGAGAGAATGCATTACAAATTACCATTTTACCCTTACAGCCAATTTGAATATATAATTAATGTTGGCAAGTATTATTAACTATAATTCAAAAGTTGCGTTGACCATAATAATTATCCTAAAAGATAACTAATAACCCTTGTGAAATAATTAATACTTTCTTAAAAAATAGTTTGTAAAAGTATTGATATCACTTATTACATCACCATGGTTAATTATATATAAAGAAATATGTGTTAAAATTAGCTTCAAGGGTAAAATGGTCATTCATAAAATTCTCTATATTCTCTATGTAAGATAATCAATTTTTAGGAACTTAAATGTCTATTAACCAATTGCCACAATTCTATGGTGCCTTCTAACAAATACAAGATTGAAAAATATCCTTGAGCAAATGCAACGCATTGAAGGATGTCGTAGAGCAAATTGTGCCTATGTTTATATAGCAAAACTGATTTTGCATAAACAACTTGATAATGTGTAAGGCGGAAAGTCTTGCATGATATTTTATAGATATTTTTTGAGATAATACATATTGTTCATAAATAGCAAAAGAAATTTTAAAAAGTTATGTGTTATAATCAACATGTTGTTCGACCGTATCTCATGCTATCATCAAACCGTTCTTCTAGATAGATAGTTTTCAATCATCATCTGGTCGAACATCTCTCATGCTACCATCAAAATCCTTCTTCTAGATATATAATCTTCGATCACCATCCTTGTTCGGTAAAAAGACGATGTTAGGACATCACCAATGTATATTACTGAGTTCGGTAGTAAGCTGGAGCCCACAAAAAAGTAGATATTTATTGTTATGATCTCCACAATGTTGATCATTAAATAGAATCTCATGTTCTAGTTAAAAAATCATATTCTTTTCAACCACAAGATATCAACAACAATAAGCACGCATGCCCTAGAAGAGAACGGAGAGAGAAACAACTATTTTACTACATACTACTTGGTAGCAAGGCTAGTACCGACTCGAGAAATCTTTTAACTAATATCGACCTCCACAATGTATAACCAGGTTGAAGCTTCTCCACGTCGGAGTTACTACCGAGTTTCACCACACATTGTGGTTGCTCTTATCATTTTCGTGTTTATGGATATTAGAGCAATCTTATAACCACGGATAGGAAAGGAGAGGAAACAGAGCAGAGACAGAAAAAACATGTAGTTTGGTCATGTGGATAGAGGCGGATGGGGGGAGGGGAGTTGTTTGGTGTGGTATGGTTAGGATTGAACCATTGTAATGGGAGGATAGCAACGAGATGGTTAGGTTTTTTTTTTTAAAAAAAGAAACTATAAAAAAAAGTTAGTGCTCATGAGCTTACAGATTTTTAAAAAAAATAAAGATGATGTCTCGGGTAGTGAGGATAGAGATGAATCTTGTCTTCACGACCATTAGAGCAATTTATGATCATAAATTTGAATATTAAACTTCTATAATTCTTTTGGACTGCTGATTTTTTGAAAAAAAAAAAACCTTTAGCGAATGAATTTTCACGTGATAGAGTTTTGCTGATGTCTAAGCCGGACTCACGTACACTGATCAACCTGTTTTTTCGAATAACATTTCTTTTCTTATACATGTGAAGATAGTTTGTTTATTGCGTTTGTATCGAACTGTGAGGGGATTTTCATTTTCTTAATCTTAACACTTGTACGTACAAAATAATACTTTGTGAGGTACGAATTTCATGTGAGATTTGGTCGAAAAAAAATCACATGAAATTTTGGACTTATGAAGAATGTGGCGCACAGGGATTTGCTTGCATTGCAAGTGTTCCTTTAATCTCACGGGTGCTATGGTTAGTTTTTTTTTTTTGAAGGACTATATATGGTTCGTTTGTTGATTAAGACTTTGGGAATCATTTCTTTCAGTCGACTAAAAATGACGCATACTTTCAGTCGATGGCACAAACGGCGCACATGTTCAATCTGATGCCAGGAAATGTTTGTTAAATTCTCCTGTTATTTATTTATTTATAGAATTATATATATTAATTAGTATTATGTATAGACTATAGAAAAATTATTCTTTTTATATTCATTGAATCTAGATTCAAGGGACAAAAACGTTGGTTGAAAGTAACCTTAATTTTCAGTCACTTAAAAATTAGACGCTCCCGTAAAACTTTTAAGGTAAGTCTAAGTGACGACAGGAGCCTCTGCACGTAATCAATCTGTCCTCAGTAAGTAGCGTGTTATTGCGTGAACAGCTTAGTTCGTGATGTTGAGTGGAGTGCTAGAGAAGAACTACTACTAATAGTCACGTATACACCACGTTTCAAGTTAATTGAAATTAATGCTTGCTTCAATTAAAAAGTTAGTTCAAATTAATTTCGAAATAGAACAACAATGAACAAAAATGGAAATGCTGCAGCAGAAACGAATAGGAGGAGCTTTACAGCTTGGTGTGGCTTCATGATTAGCACTAGTTCGGTTGGCTTTGTCGAAGAAAATGGCTTCGCGTAAGTGGGAGCTCGGAAAGACGGATCCGATAAGGTTGTCTGGTGACCACTCTTTCCTTCTCGTTCCAAGTAATAATCGAAATGGCTGCATGCCACAATTAGGATTGTCCACCGCCCGTATTAAAAAAATGCTTTCATAATAGCAGCCGAATTACTTATATACACCTACTAATCAATAATGTGTCCAACTATATCCCCATAAACCTCTCTTATACACCAGCACCAGCAAAACGTGGCAAAGACTACACAAGAATATTCCGTTCGTATCAACAGGGAGAATTCTATGATGTGGTTCATCAGAAAACAGAAGACGAATAAATAGGCTTTGCAAACTGTGTGTGTGGAAGAGAGAGGAGAAGCACGGTGGTGCAGTTGAGATGGCCGGGTCCATCCGTATCCGTTTTGGTTTATTTGGTCCAAATCTTTGTTTTGGCGCCTCAGCCAGCCTACGGTTCCATCCAGGTCGACAGCAACAACCTTTTTTTTCGATCAATGTGGTCGCAGGCATCTCTTTCTCCTGCAGCGTACCGAATCCATGGACGGCATGCTATTGTGCCCACACTGCCAGCCCCGAATCGGGATACTACTACAGTATACAAGTAAAACCACAGTATTTGCTTACTTCGATTGCGTAGCATCTGACAATTAAACAGCACAAGTTGTACTGGCCCGTGAGATTTCAGAGCCTGATGGTTGGTTTGCCTTGTTGCTGATTACTGGCACACTGCAGAGGGTGACGTGTGGTTCCTACTGAGTCCTTTTTCTTATGCATTAACTATTGAAAAGAGTTTAACATTGACTTGTTGCAATTAACTATAGTAGCTGGACCATGCGTGTTGGGCATGTGTACGTATATACGCATGTCTACTTCATTTGATGTCTGATACATGAACTTGATATGACGTTTGGTGGCCTGGACGCTGCCCACCGACTGTTTGCTACCATAATACAGAGACAAAAGCGTCTCTATCAAAAATATATACTATATCTGTATCTACTCACAGAGTTTCAGAAAAAAAAGAACAAAAAGGTTATGTCTGACGATGTGGCGAATAAGTGACCGACAAGTTCAACGACGCCGTCAGCCCAGCAGATGAAAACTAACCTGCCACTGGAAGCCCGACGAGAAGCTAGGTGCTGAACCGGAGGAGCTCGATCGAAAAGGAAAGGTAAAATAGAGCTTGTTGATGAAACAGCTACGTTACAAGTATTTTTTTTTTTTGAAAATAAGACAGGAACACTGTTATTCATTAAAATAGAAGGTTACAAGCTAGAAATACATAATCTAATCCAACATGAGTACCAGACCCGAGCAATGGTTATCATTAAGCTTGAGAAACACAAACCAAAACAACCAACAAAACAACACCGACAAACAACAATAAACAGCGAGGAAAGACATAACACATGTGAGAGCGATGGACGAGGCCACGGGTCGTCCCAGGAACAGGAATAGGAAGGATCGTGTTGCCTACATACATGGGACCATACCAGACCATGAGTTTTCCAGGTCATCGATCCTTTATTGGACAGAGTTGAGGATGGAATGGAACTGCATAATGCACAAACCCACATGCATTTCCTGCGGCGACGGCCGATGATGATTGCGTGCTGCCCGTGCCCATGTGGATTGCAGAGCTAGCACCAAACCATCCCTAATAACCAAAGCTCTCGCTGGCTTGGCCTGGCTGGCTAGTCCGGCAGAAATCACACAACTCATCACTACACACATGCTGACACCAAATCACAAGCGTCTTAGATTAGTATTACTACATACTAGTATTATCATTAGCTAGACTAGATAGAGGATATATATGTGATGTATAGGAGAAAAAAAAATTTGATACGGAACAACCTTGCGGCGTGTTGGACCGTCGGTCGCTGCTCGTCGTACTTGCCAGTACCCGGAGCCCCCCGACGCATGCGTGTCGGTGCGTTCTTTGAAAATGAGTAGTACTACTATACTAGTGAGGAGTGAGTAACGCAGGATTGCAACAAGCGAACGGCCGGGGGTACAAGCAAGTAGCCAGAGCCCGGACGGCGACGTTCAATTTAGCCGCATCGCTGAGGCGTGCGGCACATCGGATTCCTTAAGTAGACGCGCCACCAGCCACCTTCATTCGCACGAGAGGAGAGGGGAGAAGAAGCAACGAGGATTCTAATCCCATCATTTTGCTTCTTTTTTTTTTTTTTTTGAACGGAAGCCAGCACGAGATAGTGCCGTTTTCTCATTAATTTAAGGAGAATGATCATTTTGCTTGCTTGAGTTGACTAGTAGTGTGTAGTGACCCGTCCCGATACGTGCAATACTGTGCCGCGGAGACGATGGATGGCCCTGTTCCAACCGCACAAGGTCCACCTACCCAAACTCAAACCCGTTGCTTCTGCCCGGGTGGAGACTGGAGAGTGCACGGTCACAGGCAAGAAACTCAAAACGCGAGAGGGAAGGCCCGAAACGGGGCGGGGAAAGGCAAAAAAAGGGTCCCGTGTGGTGGGCACCCATCTGGCGCGGGCTGCTCAACCCAGCGCGTGACGTTCATAAATTTCGCGCGCGCCCTGCTCACAATTTACCCCTTTTCGAATGATCCTTCCTGCCCACAATTTATGATGGAGCGGCGGTACAGGAAACCGCTCAACCGGACCGCGTACCAGAAGGCATTTGCTAAGACACTAAGACACCTCGCCAATGCCAAGACTCACACATGCCAATCGGGCATACGGATTGCTGGCTGCCGGCTGGCACTCGGATATACTACAAAGTTGCTTATATTATCTAGTACTTAATATGTACTCTTTGGGCCCCGAGCATGTAAAATTACAATACTACGCAACTGGTGGGCTAACCACCCACTGGTGCTGGGAGTGATTCAAGCTCACGACTCCAAACGGTACCGATGAAGTCACGGAATCTTCTGAATTTACAAGTTTTTAGTGCCACCGCCCACCGTGTAACACTCCCGCGCGTCGCTGCTCCACACCACATCAAAGTACAGGTTGCAGGTCTCTATCCACTAGAAAATGTATACATCTACACTGTGTACACTACTCCTACTCCTAGATAGAGACGTGCGTCTAACCCAGAGGGGCCTGCTCCAGAATTCGAGTCACCACGCCAACTGCGATGGTGTTACCACCAGAACGCAGGAATGCTCGGCCAAGGGCCTTCAGAGTTGCGAATTCTTCAACGCAGACTTCTTTGTCCAGTTTCACCTGAAAGACAGAGAAAAGAACCTCAACAAAAAAAAAAATCCATTAAAACATCCGATCCCGTTTTGTGTGTGCGCGCGTCACCTCAACGATAGCAGCCTGCCTTGCAGCTAGCAACCGACGCGTTTTCTTTGAGGTCTTGCCAGTCCTCTGGTCCAACAACGACACTATTTTGACCAAGCTCGCGGACACCCTCGCATGATGTATGTGCAGCTCAAACTAGAATATTTGACAGGAGCAATATTTAATAACAGGATCGTATTGGATATGAAAATTTTCGGACGCTATCTGTGCTGCTGCTCCACTAACCTGAAGGCCGACCAGTATCGGTGTAGTGATTTCTAGAACCAGAATTTTCAGCTCCAAGGAAGAAGCAACGGGCACCGGGAAATCTGGGTGGCAAAGAACTCCGCCTGACACAACATGACCAGGGTCGATCCCTTGCAAACCAATAGAGATGTTGTCCCCGGCTCTAGCCAAGCTGCAACTAGAGGAATCCCGTTCAATGGTCTTCACTGTTGCTAAATCTCCGCAAGGCATGACAAGAACCTGCCACCAGAATATCCAGGATCAAAACAAACAACTTTAGCAGCTTGTAAATACAGCAAGGTAATTGCAGTTCAATGGCTACTTTTCTATACAATAATAAAGGAGATAGTCTGTTTAGCAGGTAATAAGCCAGGATAGGAAAGCAGCGAAATGCAAACTATCTTTTCATGTATAATCATAAAGATATACCTTCGAACCAGTTCGGATTCCTCCAGCCACGACTTTACCACAAACTGCCAGTTGTCCCAGTGTGTGGGATGCAATAACATCACAGATTGGAAGGCGTAAAGGCTTTGAAACATCACGATGAGGAGGTGGTAACGAGTCAATGGTTTTCAACAGACAGTTTCCGCTATACCTGTCATTATGCATCAATACACTGATGATTAACTAGCAAGTCGACAGAAAAGAGGGACATGCAGTGAGGTACCATTAGGAATATCTTATTTACCATGATAAAAGACGAGAATCTGAAGCAGCTGCCACTAAATTTTCATTGGCCATTGCACTCAAGGGAACCCAGGTGATTGAGGAGTCTTTGTAACCACATGATCGAAGAAAAGAACCCAGTTGCGACTTAACAAAATCAAACCGCTCTTTTGAATATTCCACCAGATCCATCTTATTAACAGCAATTATCAAGTTCTCAACACCAAAGCTCCTAATAAGCTGTGAGTGCTCCTTTGTTTGACCAATCCCATTAACACCCATACCTGCTTCAAATGAGCCTATAGAGGCATCAACAACTAGGACAGCTGCATCAGCCTGTGTTGCACCAGATATCATATTAGGAACAAAATCTTTGTGGCCAGGGGAATCGAGCAAAACTACACGGTAATTTTCAGTGTCAAAGTATGCTACAGCCACGGTCATCGTGATGCCACGTTCTCTCTCGTCAGCGCTCTCATCCATAGCCCAAGCATATGCAAATGATCCTTTGCCCTGGAAGAAGAAACATTATAAAATATAAAAGCTGTCAGCTCTGGAGATGAATGAAGTGCAGACTGAGATGCTCTAAAAATGTGGAAAACAGGATTGACCTTTTCTTTAGCTTCTTTCTCATATTTATGCATTTGCTTTTTCGAAATTAACCCCAGAGCATGTAATAGTCGACCACATAAAGTTGATTTCCCAGAATCAACATGACCAACCTGGCACATCGTTTCAGTTGAACTTAGAGCTCAGCAGTAAAATATCTGTACATAAAAGGACTGAAACAAAGAATAAGACACTGTTACTTACGATAGCAAGATTTAGCTGTCTACGCATTTCTTTATCTTCGCCCTGGAGCATCCATGGTTCAGGCTTGTACTGTGAAATAGAAACTGGTTTTTTAATACTGGATTTACTATTCTTTTGCTTTTTCTCCAAACTCAAATGCTGTAGCTCATGGCCCAAATCAAGAGTGTTATTTTCACCAATGGATGGGACATAGCTACTAATTCCCCTAAGTTCATTCAGTTTTGCTGAAGAACTTGGGCCCATAGATGCATCCTTTGCAGTTAAAATAATATCATTATCGGCCATCTTCTTTTCAGATACATCAACAGTGTCTTTAAAAAGAGCATCTGTGTCAACTGGTACAAATATAAGTCAATATGCAACTATAGAAAGTGATACTTAAACAAAGTACTGTTGAAAGAACTAGAACCTGTATTTCCCTCAAAAAAAAAAAAAGGAACTAGAACCTTCACTTTAGAAAAAAAATCAAATGGTACAAATATTATCCAATTGCAGTAGTTTGGCTATAAATGGAGGAGACATCAGCACAACAAATACCTTTTCCAAATCTTTTAGAAGATTTTAAGCCTGTGGTGACCATGTCATCGGGAGATGGTGTGTCAAACTTGAAAGGTACTGTCAATATCAACATAATGAAATCATATTCCAGATAATTTTACTCTGAAATTAAATCAGGCAATGAAGCAAACAAGTGGACAGTACAAAAACAGAATGTATGATTAGGCTATTACACACTATAAAACTATAATATATGGACCTCCTAGGGATCAACAAGTAGTCAATCAAATAAACATTTGTCCAGATATCAAGGGGCAGAAGAAAAGATTCCTATTTAGTCCAATGTTAATTATCGTATAGCTTCAAATTATTTTATGAGAATCTAAATTGTAAAGCCTTGAGATAATACTATTAAAGCCCATTAGCCAGGCACTAGTAGCATGCTTCCACTTTTCTTGTATAAGATATAAAGAGGGTTGGTTCAAGCTTATAGACCAGAATAGAAATCTGTAAGTTGGGTATCTGATCAAATTTAAAATAACACAAAGATTAAGTTCAAACAAAGCAAGTATATACTCTAAGAGTACAAAGCCACACACAAAATACCATCAGTATTGTTTTATTCAGATAATCTGATACCTATATGCACTTAGCTAGGTATCATTAGCTAACCAAATGTCTGCTTATGCAAATGACAGACATAGAAAGAAAGAAAGATAGCACAACTACAACAACAAGAATTTGAATTTCTGTTTGCAGTGAAAAACAACTTGTACAAAGCAAGAACTTATTCAATGTAGCGATATAGTGTACCTATGTTAATGTGGCGCCCTTTTCGAGTCATGTATATCTTATGCAGAGCATCCATGGTAGCTGTCGCATTTCTAATGTCTTGGAAGCCATCAGAGAAGACATTAGATTTTGACTTTGTATTGGATGGTGCAAAAAGATGTCTTGCCAAAACAGACACTCCTGAATGCTTGTTTCTGCATTTGCCTGGATTATGAAAAAAGATAGTTTAATCAGGTAAACAACACCAATTATATTGCACTGCAGGAGAAGAACACAGCTCTTAGATGTTATATTTTACCCTTAGACTCAGCCTCACTGGCATTTTTGAAGTACAGCGACAAATCCCGTAGTACACCACATATCTCACAAGACAAATGAATTGTATCATTTTTGTGCGCACAAATCGAGCATTGCCACTTCCCAAGAACTGTGGAGGGTTCTTCAAGATCACGTCTGTTATCTAACATGGGAACAAACTAAAGAGAAGTTAGTGAGTAACTAGCAATTCTTGATATAGAATTTAATGAGTAATTTCTTGTGCATCTGATGAAACCAGGTAGTACCATACCATCTCTTATGCCCAGACCACCAGCTTCAATGTGTATGGGATCGCCACGCCTGCCACTTGTATCTTGAGAGTCTAGGTTCATATCATTCATGTGAGCCATGACTTGCTTAGGACACAACACAGAAGAAAAAATCCTACCATAATAATTAATAAATGCATAAGACAGTAAGACAATATGATGGCTGATAAATTATGTACAGGGTCCAAAATCAATACTGCACCTTACAGAAAACTAGCGCGATAAAACATAAAATGTGTCTTTAGATCAACCAGATCTGCAAACGAATTCAGAACTACCTATATCTAGAACTGAAAGCTATTAGGCAGTGGACATTATGAAATGTGCATGTTCAGTGTGGAACTGATTAGATAGAGCAAATAGGCATGCCTAGAGAGGTCAATGGACCGAGCTCATCCGAGCAGCCTGAGCATATGAACTGAACCGTGGCAAACTATCCGCCGGCCTCCTGAAGCTCGACGTAAACCTAAATACTAGTGGAGTTCGTGCCTAACTATGGTGCCTTCAGAACTCCCTAATTCGCACATCTGAACCGGTAAACTTGCAATTCCGAACAGGACGAACTCGTAATTCTCCGCTCGGCATTACATCACGCACCGGCCCAACCAACCCCGGCTTCAAAATATCGGGGTACAGCGGAACAGAGAGGAGCGCGCTTACCGATTCCAATCCAGCGTTGTCCGACACGCGCAGAGAGCTGACTGAATCGCGCGAAACACGAATCCAACCCGATTCGTTGCGGGCTTGAAGGGGAAGCGCCTGAAGCAAACAACTAGCAGAGTGGGGAAGAAGAAGAAGGGGGACGGGCAACAAAACGAGAGACTGTTGCAAGAAGACTTGCTCGATGCTTCGATTACTCTGCGCTGCGGTACCGGGACGGGAGTAGTTTTGGTCGATTGGTTGCTTCCGGCCCGGCCCATAATATTTTCTGTCTAAGCTGTGCAGAAGCCCATTCCATCTGAATTAGACTGAAAAAAAAGCTGGCCCATGGCACTTACTCCTAGTCTCCTACTCCGCTTTACCTATATAGCTTCAATTCAAAGAGAAATAGCTCGTTGCAAAACTATAATAGGAAATGGAACAAGAGGAAAAGCGTGTCCGGTCTGGTCAGCTGTCATTGTCAACGCGATGCTTTTTATATGCTCCTCGTGTCAACATACTAGTAGTCAGGGTCCATAAATCCAAGGTAACACATCCATGTCTTCACCTTCGATTGCCCCGTCGTCGTTTCTTCTTTTTGGACTGGTGATCTATTATGCATCCAAAGTTTTTTTTTCTTTTTTTGATAAAGATTATGCATCCAAAGTTAAGAAGAGGTGGAGGGAGCTAAAGAAAGAAAAAAAAAACACTGACTGACTGATAGGTGGATGGATGGTGCCGCCTTGTCAAATTCTTCGACCCCAAGGAAAAACACTCGCGAGCTGCCGCATCATACCGCACTGATGAGTGATGACCTTCGGATGAATCAATTATGCAGGAATCTGGCTGGGCTCATCACGGCGGGCCCCGCCCGTCAACGAGAGAGATAGTCAGGCAGGTGGCCAAGAACGGACGGGCAGAGGTAGCTTAGCACGTCAACGTCGGAGCAGTGCTAGTGCCGCATCACGCTAAGCTAAGCTTTCTTTTCCGTGTCCTGCCTCCATCTATCTCCCCAGCTGAGGTCCCCCGGCGGGTTCGGTCTAATCCTCTTTTGTTTCGTGCCGACGAAGAGGAAGAGGAAAGCTCTCGATCTGCTCTCCAATTATATTGCTCCCCCTCCGAGCCGAGAGGCGAGAAAATAATCCGCATCCATGGCGTCCATCATCGTCATCCTCATCGTGTTCGTCTTCGACGTGCTCGCCTTCGTCCTCGCCATCGGCATCTTCTTTGATCATTATTCGGTAGATATGGTCTGATGGCATGGCGTGTATATATATATATAGGCGTACGTGAACGTGGACCTGAGCGGGCGGCCCTACTGCGTGTACAGCTCCGACGCGTCCACCGCGTACGGCATCAGCGCGCTGCTGCTTCTGCTCGCCGGCCAGACGGTGATCATGATCGTCGGCCGATGCTTCTGCTGCGGCCGAGCGCTCTCGCCGGGACGCTGGAGGGCGTACTCCGGCGTCTGCTTCATCCTCTGCTGGTAACCTTTTAAACTCTGCTCTTCATTCAGTCTTCATCATCCATCACCCAACCCATAGCTTGCTTGCGTTTTGATTCGTGACACGCCCTCGCTATGAACTGTGCGGTTACGCCCTCCGGAGTTCAGCTTTTTTTTTCTTTTTTGCAGTCGCATACTTGGCCAGCTAATCACTTCGATTTACAACTTGTTGCCTTGTTGGTCAGTTGACTTTGAGCCTTGGAACTTCCGGCTCGTATATATTAACAAATGTTCCTTAAATCTGTCGCATATCCTGAGATGATCTGGCAGCTGAATTTGACGAAATGTTCATGTACCAATACTGATTGATGACAGACACTAGCTGTCCTGCTAGAAATGGATGCCACGTACAGTTGCTAGAATTGGAGCAAACTGGCTCGAGTTGGCTTGGGTATTCAATTCAGTCTCAACCTGCTTGTGAACATCTTGCTGCCTTTATCATCCCAGCTGATGGCCTTTCGTGCCGTGCACAACCTAGTCAAAAGAGCCCCTCCTACTAGTAGAGAACAAATTACCCACTTTTATTTATATCTCGGTGCTACCGATATTATTAGGAGTGCTCTCTACATGTAGCTAGCAAAATGTGTATGACGAACGTGCTGCAAGTCACGTGCTACAAAAAGAGTAGTAGTAGTAGACACTAACTAGTCAAACAATGCAGTAGGCAGTTTCAGGGTTGAGTTTATACCGATTGACTTGACTAGACTGTCTTCAACTGATACCTGGTTGTTATCTGAATGATGATGAATGCAGGATCACGTTCGTGATCGCGGAGCTGTGCCTTCTTGCTGGTTCGGTCCGGAACGCGTACCACACCAAGTACATCAGCAGCCTCCGCGAGGGCCCGCCGTCCTGCGCGATGCTGCGCAAGGGCGTGTTCGCCGCCGGCGCCGCCTTCACCTTCCTCACGGCGCTCTTCTCCGAGCTGCACTACGTCTTCTACGCCAAGGCACGCGACGTCGCCTCCACGCCGCCGCCCATCGTCGGAGGCATCGGCATGACCCGCATGCCCTAGTACATTTTTCTTTCCTCCCCGTCGCCGCTGATTATTTGCTTCCTCCTCAACTGCTTCACTGCCTGCCTCTCCAGCATGAGTGCATGACCGACCACTAGTGTGCATTCCACGAATCATTGACCAGTTTGTATGTGTGTGTGTCAAGATGTGATAGTACTAGTACTGCCGGAACCTTATGCTGCGTGTGAATCTCCTCTCTCTCTCTCTCTTACTCTGTCGGCAACAGAACATACATTGATCGGCAGAAATGGATTTTCCTGTACATAATAGATTCAGCCATGCGAAAAAGAATACAATCATGCGGCGGTTCATCAGATTGACCTCATTCCTGCAGTGCCTGTTTGTTTAGCTCCCGACAAGATACGCTCTTTTGATAATCTCGATCGATCGATGTACGCGGAGGAGCAATGCCGGAATTGCTTGGCGCTGGTCCTGCTCCCGGTGACCAATGCAGCAAAGCTGTTGTGTGTTTATACTACTGATTATAAACGTGGTGATATACCAGATGCATTGCACATATGAGAACTACCCTTTTCGCGCGCGTCTTGCCGTGTACTCACTGGTACTCTTGATCATGTTGTTCGGGAGTTGGGGGACCGAGACATGGTTGCACACACAGCTAGCCGGTCGTCATCGGTTCATCATCGCCGTCTCGAGTTAAAGTTTTCACACGCTCTTGACATTTTTTAAGAGGCCGTCGTCCTCGGATGTCTCTGCATCGCATGTCCGCATATTCGCTTGTCCCGGAGCAGCCCGGCAAGGTCGGACTCTATCCTTACCCTTAACTACAGAGCCTAAGTAGGAGTATCTGTCTAAGCAGGGAGCCACGTCTACCTCGTATGTTTAGACTGGCCTCTTAGACTATTTCTTGCGGCTAGCGTGTGTACTCCTGCCGGCGACAACGGCGGCAGCTGCGTTCTGCTCTGTCTGCTCAAGCGAATCCGCCGGGTCCGGTGGGCATGTTCTTCCCTTCCTGACAGCAAATCCGGCTCCCGTTTTGATGTGACCGGAGGATCGGGAATCAGATCATTTTCGTTCAACATTGGGTTGCTCAACTGAATGATCTATCAGGTTTTACCTTCCCTTAGCTTCGACAGCTCAAGATTATTGCGTTCTTGTCTTGTTCTGCCGTCCTCAAATTTAGGTCCTTGATCAGCGTCGCTCCGTCAAATCCTAGTTGTTGCTCTCCGGACTTAGAGAGGCATGGTCAAGAACTCGTGCCTCTCACTTCATGCATGGGAGTACTGCACAACTGTTGTTTCATATATATGGACGAGGATCCGGTTCAGACCTTCTTCCCCAGCAGCAGGGATCCATGCACGGATGTGACACAGCCGATGAGATCAGGAACGTATGGACAGATGGATGAAGCGACCTGCCATGAAATTTCCATGGCCAAATAGCGTCTCCTGCCGCTGCTCACACACATGCATGATTATATTTCCGGCACGTGGACGTGACAGGGCTCGATCGAGCCGTCTAGCTAGGTAAACGTAGGTCCGAAAATAAGACAAGCAGCAAGATGCGTGTGTGTACTACGTGACCACTCTCTCGCTCTGAGGTAGTAGTAAGGCCTGATGGATCACACACGGACCGGGTTCCTGTGCAGTCGTAGTTACGACTGCAACTTAAGCAGTCCCGGTTGCCACCGTCTCTTTCCAAACCAACGGCAAGGATGCAGCTGGGTACTGTACCGAAAATACTGTAGCAAGGATACTGTTGAAGAACACTGTTTACCGAATCACTGTAGCATTCGATCTTTGCCGTTCACCGCCGAAATGGACGGTCACGGTTGCTTGCAGTCCTTAACGTGCAGTCGCAGTAGCGACTGCACTGGAACCTGGTGCATCACACATGCATGGAAACGGTGGTGGTAGGGCTTGGGCTAAACGCTTGTGCCGCCGGCCTACCTCTCTACTAGCTACCTCATGGATTATTATATATTTAACCGAGGCGTTTGAAAGATCTTGGACCTGTACTACGGCTGAGTCCTAGTAACTATAGGGAACACCTAACCCCATGACAGGACCATCACCGAGCACAAGCAGCATTACATTATCGTCCTATGAAAGTAGAATTAAGAGCAAGTATACTGATTGGCGTTTTGCCTGCCTTGTCAGCCCAACGTCCTATGTGGCATCCGGCTATATCATTAGCCCGGCTTTAAGGGCGACATTGTTTCCTTTAATTAGACATGCCCAGTGTAAAGGATCGTTTGCTTTTTGACCGAGTTCGCAAGTCGTCGATCCTCCCTCGTCACATTATATGGTGCGTCCATGTCATCAACTAGTACTCCCTTCGTCCTAAAATAAGTATCGTTATGATATCCGTGCCGATCAAATTTTCTTAATTTTGATTATAATTAGAGAAAAATATTGGTAACATTTGTGTATCTAAATAAATTTTTTATAAAAGTAGATTCAATGATCTATCTAATGATACTAATCATATATTATAAATATTAATATTTTTTTATATATAATTAGTCAAAGTTAAGAATATTTGACTCATTAGGAAGTGAGAATGACACTTATTTTAGTACGAAGTGAGTAATAATCAGAGTGGGTGTACTCTGTTTCACTTATACTTCTCCATTCTTTTATTATTGTCGTTCGGACATTCATTAGTTCATTCTTACTGTTTGAAACGATAAAAATTTCAGAACGGAGGAGACGCGAACAGACAGTGTGCGGCTCATGTCCTGTTATCATTACTCTCTCCAAAATCTAATAGCAACATGCATGCAGAAACGGAGGCTGGATCCATGTGTCAATAACAAAGCAAATTATAAAGGCTGGCGACGGTCGCGTACTTACAGCTAAGATCAGCTGCTAACCCGCCCGTGCGATCGATCTTCTTCGGATTCCTTCCTTTCCTTTGGATCAGCTAGCAGTAGCACCAACTGTGCAGCACAGATGCCGTTTGCCTTTCCGAGTGGCACGAAACCAAACCCCGATCAGGCGTGCATGTTAACGATCTAGGCTGGAATCTAATCAAGCCTCTACCCTTCGCTAGCAGTATAGAACCAGATGTAATCCAGCCATATGAAATCCCGGAACGTGCTCTCCTGTTTTTCTATTAGCGCCGTGTGCGTGGTTGGTGACCACGGATTAATTAAGATATTGACGAAGAAAGGGATTAGGAAGAAGCTAATAAGAGAGCACGTACTGCTAATAAAGCTGGCAGCGATGCTTCTTCGCAGGGATAAAAAGCTTATTATTGGACGCATCGACCTGATTAAAAAAAAAAAAGCACCGCATCAACGTGCCTCCGACGACTCATTATTGGAGACGCGCGGCAGCTGCTGCAAGCTTAATTCTCCCGCCATTTCCATTCACCGAGTGTTGTTACTTTATACCCGTTGAAACTTGAAACGCGGCTGGTTGAAGAGAACACAACTGCCATTATTACCATCTATCAGTTCAAACAGCTGTTTTAAGTTTTACTGGAAACATGAATTGTTCAGCAACTATATATTCTCTCTATATAGGAGTAGCTGTTACGAAGATTTTCTACAAAAGAAAAAGGAAAGGAAAAGACAACTGTAGCTGTGTCGTCACGCATCCGCGGTATGCAACAGCAGTGTCCAGCTGCGCGGGTGATGAGCGGGGGCACATGCAGGGAGGTCGTGCATGCGCCTCGCGAAGGTTGTGTGTGACTGACAAGAAGTAAAGTCCAACGAACGAGCAAGGCAACGCAGCCGTATACTTCGATCTCTCGTCTCGTCGTGCCGGGAACAAACCACCACTCGGCACTCGCACGTAAAGCCTCGATCGCCACCACCCGTACGTGTCAATCATTGGCACGCCGCATTCGCTCTCTATTTTGCCTAATCCGCAGTTAACCCTCGCTTTAATCTACTGACCATGCGTCGGCAGCTGTCGTAGAACTGATGAACTTGGTTGTGACGTGTGATCGACGTAGATTTTAGAGAAAAGGCTTTCGCCCAGCTTTATTACGAAAGCCAACTGAGGTGATCGACGTAGATAGGGGCTGCAATTCTCTATGTACTGTAGTACGTAGCATGCCATGTTTATTTTGATGAGCTCATTATTTCTGTCTTCTGCCAAGACAGAAAATGTCGAGGTCATTGTTAGTTATGCCGACAAAAATACACATGAAGATTGCAAAAAAAAAAAAAATCGAGGAAGAAGAAATTAATGCTCTGAACCACCCAATCTCATCTACTATTTGTCTCTTTCTGGTCCTTGTCTACGCTATGAACAAACTAACAAATCACCGTATCATCACTCCATGACGCCACACCGAACATCACCTTGGTAACAACAACTAGTGGTCCCTATCCGAATTACAGTAGTTAACATGGTTTAGAGAGAACAACATGGCACGTAAACTTAGCTAAGCATAGGAACCACATTGTTGTGTGATGTATATGCAAAGCCTGAAAAGCCATGATGTCTGTCGAGCATCTTATTGCTAGGATATGTAATGAAAATTTCTCTCTCATTGACAAAAAAAATCTTGCACAATCTTATTTGCGCAGCCGGATATATGAAAATCACTATTTTTAGCGAGATATCTGGTGTGGG
This sequence comes from Eleusine indica, assembly GCA_030378355.1. Taxonomy (NCBI): domain Eukaryota; kingdom Viridiplantae; phylum Streptophyta; class Magnoliopsida; order Poales; family Poaceae; genus Eleusine; species Eleusine indica. Next base: position 729,819 of record CM059502.1, on the reverse strand, counting down.
ACCCACATGTCATTGTTTAACCAGGATATACTACTCCTACTTGGGATCATCAGCAGGCCGAGGTCGAGCACCTCTCCTCTTCTTCACTCACAGTTGGCCGAGCAGCGAGCGAGGTGGTGACGTGAAGTCCAAACTCCTCCAAATGGCGCCGTGCTGCTGATGATGACACCCCCGCACGCCGCAGCAGCAAGCAGTAGCAGTAACAAACAAACAAGGCAGCAGGCAGGCACAATAAACAACGCCAAACCAAAACCTCCCGTATAAATCGCCATTTGGGCGGGGCGCCTTCCCCCGCTCCCCGCTCGTCGCCGCCCCGCCGCGCGAGTGTGCCGGAGCCGGAGGGGAAACCCCAGCAGCCGCAATGCCGGAGGCGGCAACGACCCGGACGCCGGCCCTGGATCCACCCGCGGCGCCGGCCGAGGACGCGGAGCAGGAGGAGGACGAGGAGTTCTACGAGTCGCTGGATCGGATCCTCTCCTCCTCCTGCTCCTCCACCTCCGCCTCCGACGACGACGCCGACCACCGCCGCCGCAGGCGCCACCACAACCCGCCCCACGCCTCCGCGTACGACGTCTGGATCTCCGAGCCCACCTCCGTCGAGGAGCGCCGCCGCCTCCTGCTCCAGCGCCTCGGCCTCTCCCCGGAGCCTCCGGCGTCCGCCTCGCCGCTCCGCTCCCCGCGCTCGCGGTCCCCATTCGCGTCTCCGCCGTCCTCGCCTCCGTCCCGGCCGCCGGCGGCCGCGGAGGAGCCCAGATCCGCTGGGCTCGGGAAGCCGCCGCTGGCGCGGAATCCCAGTGCAGGTGGCGGGGAGCAATGCCGGATCCGGAACCTGGACGACGGCACCGAGTTCGAGGTCGGGGAGGTGCACGAGGAGGTCGTCCGGGAGGTCGGCACCGGCCGGCACCTCACCCTCGAGGAGTTCGAGCTCTGCATTGGCCGCTCCCCCATCGTCACCGAGCTCATGCGACGGACAACCACCACCGCGTCCTCGTCCCCCTCCGACCACGCCGCCCCTGCGTCCAACAAGCCCCGGAGGAAGCCTGGGGGCTGGCTGCGCGGCATCAGGCACCTGGCGGGCACTGTCGCGTACGGGCGACGCAGCACGGAGGAGAGGGACACGGAGAAGGAGAAGAAGGAGAGGGAAACGCGGCGACTCAGCTCTGCCACCGATGATAGCCTCGACGGCTCTGGTTCACGCAGCGCGGGCAGGGTCCGGGTGCGGCAGTACGGGAAGGCTTGCAAGGAGCTTACCGGACTGTTTATGACGCAGGAATTGGCCGCCCACTCGGGCTCCGTGTGGTGTATCAATTTCAGTTTGGATGGACGATACCTTGCAACTGCTGGGGAGGATCGTGTGATCCATGTGTGGGAGGTGTCTGAGGGCGAGAGGAAGGGTGAGTTGCTTGGGGAAGGTTCAGTGGCAAAGGAGAATGGCGGTGGCTGCAGCCCGTTTCTTGCCGTTGTTGGGAATGGGTCACCAGAGATCGCAGCATTGTCGTTGACCTGGGCTGACAGCGATGGAGGCTATGTGGAGAAGAAGAGGAGGCCAAGGAAGCAGAGCAATCGGAAATCTGTTGGTTCTGATCATCTAGTTGTGCCAGAGTGTGTCTTTGGTTTCAGAGATAAGCCAGTTTGCTCACTCCTGGGGCATGCCGCCGATGTTCTGGATCTGTCATGGTCCAAATCACAGGTGCGAAATTGTGATCTTCCTTTAAATCTTTAGCTGCTAGAGCCATATCCTTTATTTAATGCTCTCGGTATACAAGTTGAAACAACTTAGCCAGTAATTGCACTGCATTGCTCTTTAGTTAGGACAGAAAAGAATGAGTCATGTTTGTTACTGATGATGTCTGACCATGATTGTTAAAAAAACCCGCGAGAAACCATATTACTATGCAACTTTGAAAACAAGACGTATTTGTCATTTCGATATGGAAAATTGAACATAGTTTTCAGCACATCATGTTATCAATAGAACAGTAGGCCTGGTTATTGAACACTGCAGTGCTCGTGCTGGTGGAGTACTCCTATTATTTGCTTTTGCACCAGCCTGAATGAATTTTCATGCTGCTTGTGCTTTAATTTCCCCTTCGAGTCAATCTACTATCTGTGTGAATCTGGTACCATTTCCATGTCGAATAAAGACAAGTTCTAGTTATTCCTCATTTTTTTAAACTACATAGACCTAGGGATGCATTGCACATTTTCAACTACATAGCTAGAATGAGGATAAACCTGTGTGTTAGTTCTTGCAGTATTGAGCTGTTATTTAGCTGACCAAATTTTAGAATATACATATTATATTCAAGTGATGAGATTTGGCTGATCTTCCACTCTGGGATTGTTTGCTTCGGATCCACATAATTCTTCCTAGGCCAGGCAGCGTTCTCAGGCACTCAATTTTGAGCGCCTGGGGCTGAGATCGGTGCCTGGAGCAGGCAGCCAGGCCCAGGGTCTGAACCAAACACGCCCTACGTTCCTTTTTCCTCACTAGGTTCAACTTGGGTTTGGTCCATTCAACACTATGCTATATTTGTATTGTTTATTGAACCCTGTCAACTGTCATAAGTCGGTTGTTGTGTTCTTTGAGGCTGCTGCTTCTTGGTACTCTTGGTCTTGTAAAAAGTGAGACTCGATGATCAATAGGCAAGCTCTATAAAGTCTGTATGGGTTACTGGACCTGTTGAACTGTTCATGTTTGATTTTTCTTTCCTGACAAAACTTGCTTACCAGATGCACATCCTACATAGTTCATGGATTCGAACTGCCGTGCACAATGTGTTTGTTAATTCATGGCTGGAAAGGACATGTAGGACTTAACAAAATCTTAGCCTTCAATATCATACTATACACTTGTTCTTGCCATCAATAGTAATGGTTCACCAGTATCTGATAATAGCACATATAATTTTAGTTGTACCTGTCTTATATTTGTGTAAAATAACTAGTAAAACTTGTCTAAAAAACGTAAAACTTCATATGCTGGGTCCATGTAGTGTTCAAACGATGTGCAGTAAATCATTTTTCCATGTCCTCTATGAGCTTTCTTGAACATCCGTTTGTGCAGTTTACTTGCAACTTGGTCTGGACGTTTTCTCCCTATTTTGATTGTGTCACATGTTGCACTACATTTCTATCTTGATGTGATTATCTCTCATACTTTTTAGAGGTTTTTAACAACACAGCTTGTTCCAGTATGAGTTGGGTGCATGCATGTATCCACACTGCAACCAACACAAATGAATTAAGTCATACGTGATTCTAAGTCACACTATCAGAATATCAAAGATACTTGTAGCTTGTAAGGGCTCAGCATAATGCAAACAAATGGATGCTAGCAAAAATGTATAAACTCAAATGACACATTTATATGTAAACTGGATTTATGGGGAAAAGCCAAGTTTAAAGTTCAGAAAATTTTGTACTCTTTGGAGGTACTAAATATTTATCCTGTTATTTTTCTTCCAGTACTTGCTCTCATCCTCCATGGACAAGACCGTTAAACTCTGGGATATTACTACCAGCACTTGTTTGAAAACATTCTCACATACAGATTATGGTAAGTTAGTCTCTGGATAAATTTCTACCCATTTTTCTGCGGGTCTCTTCTTTTTCTTGAAAAGAGAGGGGCATAAAGCCTATTTTTTCGCCCCCTTTGTACTACCCTGAGAATTGATTTGCTTGTTTCTATTCCAACCTTGTTGCAGTTACTTGCATCCAGTTCAATCCCGTAAATGATAACTTCTTCATTAGCGGATCACTGGATGAGAAAGTTCGCATTTGGAATGTCCAAGATCGTAAAATTGAAGACTGGAATGATCTTCATGAGATGGTTACAGCTGCCTGTTATTCTCCTGATGCACAGGTTGAAATAATCTCTATGAAGTTAATATTTCTTCTTACCACAAAACTAGATGTTCTCATTTTATATATCTCTATGGAATTTGAAGGTGGCATTAGTGGGCACTCACAAGGGAAGCTGCCATATATTTGATACGTCTGGTATGACACTTGATCTGACTCATATCATATTCAATTGTTTTTCAACCTTTGCTAAAGATTCTGTATACATTAGGCACCAGTAGCATAGAAGTAATCTTTTGAGTTCCACTTTGCTAGATTACTAATTCACACATTGCCTTGATGATTACAGAGAATAAGCTTCAATACAAAAATCAGATAGACTTAAGAATCAGGAAAAAGAAGTCTGGCCAGAAGAAGATAACCGGCTTCCAGGTACATAGCACAGATCGCATTTGCTTGACAACTCTTTTTGTGCCAAACTTTTTTCGTGGTTAAGAAATGATTGAACATTCTTTATTGATTGTTGACTCCAGAAGGCATGCATCAATCTGATGCCTCCACTATGATCTTTGTGTCTATTTGCTTAGTTCGATATTTGTGTTTCATGCAACAGTTTGCTCCAGGAAGCTCCTCGGAAGTTCTGATTACATCTGCAGATTCAAGAATCCGTGTTGTCAATGGCGATGAACTGGTCCACAAATTTAAAGGTAAAGCCTTATTTACCTGCCTTATTTCCTCAAATAGTAAGAGCAGTAGTAATGTGTCATACACATCTAATTGCTGTTTGTGCTCACCAGATTTCCTATAGGGGGGAATATAATCCTTGTCTTTGTCAGCTGTAATATGCTAGTGGCATATGGTTCTGCATTTACACGTTGTTTGATCTTTTTCACCAGGATTCCGCAACACCAGTAGCCAAATCTCAGCTTCTGTAGCCCCAAACGGGAAGTACGTAGTGTGTGCCAGTGAAGACTCTCACGTCTATATGTGGAGACATGAGAACAGTTCCCACCCGAGCAGAAGCAGGAGCGCAGTTGATGTAACCAACTCATACGAACATTTCCACTGCCATGATGTGACTGTAGCTGTCACATGGCCCGGTGCTGAAGCCCGAGGTTCGTTTGGATCCCGTAGCAGCAGACACAGTGATTCAGACGGTGCATTGAACTCTGGCCGTGACGTCGCTGTACAAAAGAATGGGCAGAACTTGGACGCAGCTGGTAACAGATGCGATGAGAGCCCAGCCAGCGAAGCTGTAAGCAAATCCAGCAGCAAGCATCCGGCAGATGGAGCATCCTCATCGTTGCCTGACGAGAACTCACCGTCTCCCAAGAGCAGTCCTGGTCACTCCTCGTCCGATCTTTGTGTTGGAGCTATGGATGTTCAGCGCCGGTCAGCGTGGGGTCTGGTGATTGTCACGGCTGGCAGGGGAGGCGTAATCCGGGTGTTCCAGAATTTTGGCTTCCCAGTTCAAGTGTAAAGCTAGGTGTGAGATTATGAAGAGTTGTTTGCTTCTTTTGCCTGTATAGATATCTTTTAGCTCAACAGTTTTACCGTTGTATTGTCTGTTGATAGAAAGTCTTATCTAATTGTATGTTTGACAGTCAATATATACCTTCATTTGTTCATTCGTGTTTTACCTCTTGCTGTACATAGTTATACACAAAGATATGTTCCACATTCACAAATATAATTGCTTTGCAGGCTTGCACCTTGATGTGTTTCTTGGGCAACCAAAACCAATGTTGTTTATCATTTCATTGTCTATATTGGCCAGCATGTTACTACATGCTTCATACATAAGAATATAATTTTTTATATATTAGAATGAATAATCACTGCAGAGATGCTACACCCTCCACCTACAGATCATGATTCATCACTGATGATTTATATAAAGGTAATAATTATGACCACTTCATCATTCGTAAAGATGCGAAGATGGAAAGAGTGGAGTCACTGGAGGATTGAGCTAGCTGCCGCTCACATTCCTATAATTAAGCTCATCAGCAACTGCATAATAACACTAGCTACCTGGAGGCCGCACTGCTAAAACCGGCTGCCATGATCTTGTTCAGTTGGCCGGCGGTGGCCAGGTGATGAGGTCGAGGCCGGCGATGTCACCCAAGGCAACCGTTCCGTCGTCCCATGGGTAAAAGTCCGCGGGGACCACGGAGGACGGCCAGCTGGAGGAGAACGCCGCCGCCGCGGGTGTAGCAAACAGCTGGCCGAGGTCGAGCTGCGGCGGCAGGTAGTAGCTGCCGTCGCTGAGGAACGGGAAGGCGGCGGCGGTGGAGATTATGTCCGCGTCCTGCTGTGTCGTCGTCGGCGGTGAGGACGCGGGGGACGCCGGGTCATCAACAGAAGAGAGCCTGCGGCGCTTGTTGGCGCGGCGGGTGGCGCCGCCGACGGGGACGTCGCGGAGCGTGCCGCCGTGCGTCCAGTAGCGGCGGCATGCGCGGCAGAAGTGGCGCGGCTGGGCGGTGCTGTAGTTGTTGTAGTAGCAGAACTTGGTGTTGGTGGAGCGGCAGCGCGGGCACTCCAGCTGCTGCTTCTTCGGCTGCTCCTGGCTCTTGCTGAAGCTCTTGCTGCGTGTAGCCTCGTCATCCACCAGCAACTGCAACAACACCAACCAAACCATCAGTGGCATGCCCTGGCAACAACAGTATGTGTACAAAGTGGTACGTCCGTGCCATATGCTTCGTAGGTAGAGGTAGAATCATGGATGAGTTGACTGACCTGCGGGAGAGCAGAATTATTGGAGGAATCATCAGCTGGTAGTAGCAGCTGCTCAGGTTCGGAATCGGCCGGACCCTTGGAACCCGCGGCGGCGGCGGCGGAGGTGGCGGCGAGGATGGAAGCAGCAGGCGCCATTTCTTCTTATTATTCCTATTCCCGGGAGAGCAGAACAGCGCATGCCGAGGACAGACGTCGCCAAGATCCGCTTCAGAACACCAGAGCAAGCTAGCTAGCGTTGGCTTGGCTGTGGCTGGCCGTCTCTGTTTCTCTTAATTTCTTGGAAGGGCGCTGTGATGTCACTACTAGGCACTAGTAGCGTTCTCTCTCTAGCGGAAGAGAGGAGAAGAAGAAGAAGAAGAAAATATGGTTGGAGAAAGGGTTAGCCGCCGGCCACAGCTATTTGTAGACGCTGGCTGGCTGGTATGTGTAGTAAGAAGACGTAGCGGTCAGTCCGAGCTGGACGGCAATCAGCTGCTTCCAAACCAATTACAAAGGGCGCCGGAATGGTTTGGTTTGTGTTGTGTTGTGTTCTCTCTCTCTCTCTCTCTCTCTTGGGTCGCGTGCGCGCACTTGCTGTTGGGTGTGGACTGTGGTTCGTTCCATGTTCCTACTATATATGGAGCGCCGCCGGAGAGCTGACGCAGCAAAGCAAGAAGATGCTCTCCTTGCGGCTTAAGCTACCCCCAACCTTGCAATTCCGTTCCGTGACCCTGCAGTGCGCCGCGTACACACACGATCGATCGAGACACCCCGGTTTCCGAGGGAACGACGTAACGGCCTAGGTACGGTACGTAGTGTGCGGTGACGACGCATCCTCCGGCAGCCAATTATTCAGTGGTGGTGGTCTCGTCGATCTGGCTCCTTGCGCCGCCATTAGGAAAGAGTCGCCAGCCAGCCAGCCAGCTTGTTGATCAACATTGTGGCGATGGCGATGATCGAGGGCGGCAAGGGATCAGGTACCATCTTCGTCGTTAAAACAGAGCCGACCGATCGGGGGCGGGGGGTCGGCGGCGTTGATGGCGACGAGAGGGAAAGAAAGGGGTGATGAGTCACGGCGGGCCCCGCACCTGACGGAGGTTGGCGACAGAGGAGACGCGTGGTGGGCCCTGGTCGGTGGCTTTCCGACGCAGACCGGGACCCACGAAAGCTCCACCTCCAGTCCTCCACAGCGGCTGTCATGCATCGTCGTCGCCCGTTTCGTTTCGTCGTCTCCATCCATCGGCCCCAGCAACCAACCAGAGCACCAGCATGTGGTTGTTGCAACTTTGGACGAGAGAGAGTTTGTGCTTGGTCGATCTGCGTCGGCGGCCTGGGGGCTGTGCTAGCTGCTACACGGGCAGAAGACACAGTTTTGCCAGTTTGGTTTGGTCGCGCGCTGATGTGGCTCCTCGCTGCCTCCCACTGCTGCAAACATTTTTTTTTCTGCTCTGCTCTGCCCTGCACACACCATCCATGCCATGTCTCCGTCCGGCGGCCTCGGCCAGAATTATTCCAGAGCTTGCTCTGCACTCCTGTTATTAACCAGGTAAACATTTCTTTCTCACACTCACTGCTTTCTTCCAGTACTATGCAGTAAAATTTTACCTTTCTTTCTCACACTCACTGCTTTCTTCCTATACTATGCAGTAAAATTGTGCTCCAGATAAAAACGTACTCCTGTACATCTACTAGTGCTGGTTGATTGCGAGGCGACCTGCCGGTGGTGCCTCATTTCGTTCGTGCAAGTTAATGTGGAAGTGACCGACCTCTCTGGCCTACGTCTACGTTATAACATTGAGTGCGTTGCTACAACACTATTTTATTTTATTTTTCAATAATGGCTGATGAGTGCATGGCTAAAAGTCTTGCGGTACGTAGGACTCACAAATGTAGAGAAATGGCACTTTCGGCTAACTATTCTGCATTGCCTGCCTGATCCAAGAATGTCAACTGTTCTTGAGCCGTCCAACATTCCAGTCCTCCCCGCACGTATAACTTACATAAAAAATCAGCAGACACACGTGCTCCGATCCTACCAGATTCTCAAAACACCGAGAAAAAACACACAGAGAGAGGAAATTAGAACGACCATATAATGGTTACGTAGTCCTGCTCAAACTTGCGTACTTTCCACGTCATTTGTTCGTCGCAAGTGATGGATTCAACTGGATCAGAGTAAATACCATGACGTAGGGTCCAAGTTTACTTTCACCTACTAAATGGAGACTTAATTATCTACCTCATCACTACCTTATAATTTTCGTACAAATTAAAGCAGTACTTTTTTCATGATGATACGGCACACCGAGACGAGAGACACGCACAGCAGGTTCCAAAAAAAAAACTCCACTGCTGCCTTCTTACCGACCCATGATCGCACTGACGGCGACGTATCCGACGACAACCGGAACCGTGGCCCGTGGCCGCAAGATAACAGCACAAGCAAATTGCGCTTAATTAAACAAGCAACGAGGGCAATCAGATGATCATCGGCTATAGCCGGTCGTTGCTGGTGGATGCACGCTTCCTACTTCTCAACATGCACGCCTCTCCCTCCGTGCATATGCTTTGAGCATCCTCTTGTCCTCTTGTGTCAGTATACAATTCTATATATGCAGCCGGGATTATTAGTTCTTGTCCTTTGTTCAATAATCGGGACGATTGCCGGTCAAAGATGCGCAGATAAATGCCCACTTATCTATCTATGACCGTACGAATACGATTGGCAAGTCATGTGAAGATGGGTCCTCTGCCGCCAAGGCCATGCAATCTTGAATTGATAGCTTGTTTAAGATCCAGAAAAAAACTTGTACCACAATATGAATATTTATCTTTTGATATTGCTTTTGAAGAGAAATATGCATTTTCTGATCATTAGCATGGTAAGGTAACAATCATCAAAGAAAAATGACGCCAGAAGAGGCCCATACACTCTCCCTTCTGGAGTCCACATAGGCCCATTTTGTATCTGGCCCATGAACAACATATCTCCTTCCGCTGTTGGCTGCTGCTGCCATGGCAGGCGAAGGCGACGAGGCGGAGGGGAGGAGGTCTATGGACTGGCCGTCCCCGCCGCCGACGTCACCGTCGCTGGTGGTGCGCAGTCCCAGGCAGACAGTCGGCCTCCTCCGCAACCGCCGCAGGCACCGCGACCCCTTCCCGAGATCTCCCTCCTACGCTGCCGGCGACCACGGCCCCAAGCCGTCAGAGGTGTACGGCTTCGTCGGATCTATCACCACCGTCATCGCCATCGCCGTATACCTCGCCTGGGCGTACACGCCCGAGCCGTGGCTGCACTCCCTCGGCATCACCTACTACCCTAGCAAGTATTGCTTTCTCTTCCAAACCTTCTTTTCTGTTCTAGTTGGTTTCAAATCACTCTGCTTGTTGAATCGTTAGTTCATTACACACACTAGTACTATTTTCACCAGCAACTGATTGCTCGCATCGCGCAGTGTATCGGTTCTTGTATTAATATTTAAAGCACTTGACGGGACACTAGATTATCACAAAATAAAATCAACTGAAACCTACGTCTCAGAAATGCCTGGTCTCAAGCAACTTTACCAGTATCAGATAATAAGACCAAATTTGGATCCATACATGTAACTTGCAAGCTAATTTTACGCTTGTTTGCTTGCTGTGGGTTCATTAGGTATTGGGCATTAGCGGTGCCATCGTTCGTAATTGTGGCGGTGGCGCTGTCCATGGCCATCTATATGGGCTTCAATTTCCTCGCCACTCCTCCCCCAACATCCTTCAATACAATCTTCGGTGAGACTGAAGTTTCTACTGTATTTTTCTCAATACAATTCACTGTCACGTCATTTTGGTCACTGCATTTTCATCTCTTCTTTTGCATTCTGTACACATCAGCTTCCCAGTGCTTGTAATCTAGAGCTTATCTACCTCAATTTGTCACATGTAGCAGATTCATATTGTTATTAAACTATATTAATGCCAGTGGCACATGAATTATGACCAAGCACTGCTTGTTGAACAGTACATATACCATTCATTATTTATCTGCGGCTCAGTCCTTGATGTCTGTGGCATTGATTCCATGAGATGATTGGTCTTCACTCTTCATTATTGTTAATTAGTCCTTGCTGTAACTATTTCTGCCCATGTTCATTCACAGATGAAAATAGTCGGGAACGTGTGATGTTTTCTCCAGCAGTGAATGAAGAGGAGAGGCCCATCGAACCCATTTCAGACATGAGGATCGATCAAATCAACAATCTTATGTTTGGTGATAGATGAGTACTCCGAAAGGGAATGGTTTGTCCATGGACTGCAAGACGGCGGACAATAGCAAATTCGAAGAAAGAATCTAGATCAAATAACTTGTTACTGTGCCCTGTAAACAATCTAGGAATTTGATCCTTCTTCATTTTAACCTCCAGCCTTCCCACTTTATAGAACTTAACTGTATCAACTGTACTTTTTGTGTATGTCTGTGTTGTGCAGACACTGTACTAGTAGTTTTTTCCTTCTTCTTTTCTTGCTCTGCTGACCTACTGATACTTGCGTATCTAGTATCTCTGTGTTAGCCATTGGCATTTTGAAGTGATAAGTGGATTTCCTGTCACTCTGCTGACCTACTGATACTCCTGATGTCTTGTTTCTTCTATGTCCCTTGCCAGCTTAGTATTTGTCATGTACGTATTTACTAGCATCGCATTGCATTCATACGAATCAGAATCAGGCTTGCCGCGTGCCATCCGTTATCCATTTCGATTATTTGAAGATTTGATAGAAATTTTGAAGTGTGCCTTCCAAATTGAAAGTCATCCAAGTTTTGATGTGCCTTCCAAATTGAAGTGTGCTGCGTGTTTTGTGTAGACCGCATGTAAGGCCTGTTGTATCCTTTGCAAAGACAATTTAACAGGTGAATGGTGACAGGGTTCACACTTCATAGTTTTAGTAAGTGAACCTTTTTGTACGCAAGTGGGAATTGCGGCCGTCGTCCAGGAGCAGAGTGTGTGGGTGACCAAAACCAGACGCCGTGCCCTGAGATAGTGAAGCTCGCAGATTACATCCGTGCCGGCATGCACTCCACCTGCAGCGCCATGGTTGTCCAACTGAAACAGGCATTAGGTACCCTGTCCAGCAGGTCCTCCGTGTGTTCAGCAGCGGGTTACCAATATCGTCCGAAATCCTAAACTTGTCGCTTAAGCTGCAGAACTACTGAAGCCTGTGTGTGGCTTGGAAACAGTCCATGGAGTCGGGCGTTGTTGAACTTGGGATCGCCCACATCATCCTGCCTGAAGCTTCAGAGTAACGAACACGCTCCTTCTTCACTAACCCAGTCATCAGAGGCGATGAAAGCAGCAGAGAGACCTGTTCGATGCTCATCTCGGCGCGACACACTGCATTCCGTGAAAGGGGAATGTAGGTTGGGTCGACACGAACTCGCGCACGCCGTCAGCCAACTCGCCGCGCCTGCATCCCGACGCCGACGTCCAATGACCCCAGTGTGCCAACAACGATTACACCCCGACCCAAACCGCGCGTGAGCTAATCCAAAAACTATCAAGAGGTCATCAGAGCGTGATTATGTACAGTGTAGTTGTGCTAATCTCTTGTCTCCGAAAGTTGGGGATGCTTGATCTGAATCTCAATCTGCGCACACAGTAAGAGAGGAGAGGTAAAAAAGTGTAAAGACCATCGTGCCACGTAGGACGCCACGGGGGTGAAAGGCCCAATGGGTCTATCCTACGTGGGACGCTCCAGAGCCAGTCGCTTGGCGCACGCTCACGTGGGCGCTTGTGTGGATGAGGCGGCTTGCAAAACAACAGATCTAGTACGTGCTGGTCCCATGTAGAGTATGTACTAGTACCAGTAGCCATGCTGCATAATTGCAGGTCTCGATCCGGTGCTCCAGCCCCTAAACACCGAGCTTGTTCCAGGACACTTAGCGCCTGCGCATAAGATCCCGTGCGGTCGCTATCCCCTGTCGCCGTGTAGGTAGAACCGACAAAAATATCCCCGCACGAAACAATATCTGCAGGGGAAATATCGGCCACGAAAATCCTGGCACGCGCTGTGATTGGCTGGGGAGGCGCCAGCGTGGAAGGAGGGCCCATGGTCTTATCCTTGCTCCTCGGCCCGCGTATATAAATACATAGGAGCAGCACCGAGGAGCTTCACCGCCACTCTTACTCACCACCACCTCGAGCTATTCGAAAAAAAAGTACCCCAGAAACATACTTAGTCACTTCGCCACGAGCAAGTAGCCAGTCAACACCCAGTCACTGAAATGGCTCTGCAGGCTGCTCTCCTCCCGTCGACCCTCTCCGTCCCCAAGAAGGGCAACTCATTGGCTGCCGCGGTGGTCAAGGACACGGCATTCCTCAGCGTTCCACAGAAGGTCAGTTGAATGTTGCAGCATTACACAATAATCGAATGGTTATTGAATTACTCCTAAGCGAGAGTATTTTTTGATGAATTTGGTTCGAATATATATACCGCGATAAATAACAGAAGGCGCCGTCGCTTTGTGTGCGAACCCATGTTGCGACTCCAACTGCGCCGGTGGCCACCCCGGGTTCCAGCACTTCGTCCATGGATAAGAAGAAGACGCTTCGTCAGGGCGTGGTGGTCATCACTGGCGCGTCTTCGGGGCTGGGCCTGGCCGCTGCCAAGGCCCTTGCGGAGACTGGCAAGTGGCACGTGGTGATGGCGTGCCGCGACTTTCTCAAGGCGGCCAAGGCGGCCAAGTCGGCGGGCATGGCGGACGGCAGCTACACGATCATGCACCTGGACCTGGCCTCCCTGGACAGCGTGCGCCAGTTCGTGGCCCACTTCCGTCGCGCGGGGATGCCGCTGGACTCGCTCGTCTGCAACGCCGCCATCTACCGGCCCACGGCCCGCACGCCGACCTTCACCGCCGACGGGTACGAGATGAGCGTGGGCGTGAACCACCTGGGCCACTTTTTGCTGGCCCGTCTCCTCCTCGACGACCTCAACAAGTCCGACTACCCCTCGCGCCGCCTCATCATCCTCGGCTCCATCACCGGCAACACCAACACGCTCGCCGGCAACGTGCCGCCCAAGGCCAACCTCGGCGACCTCCGCGGCCTGGCCGGGGGTCTCGCCGGGAAGAACAAGAACGGGTCCGCCATGATCGACGGCGCCGAGGACTTTGATGGCGCCAAGGCGTACAAGGACAGCAAGATCTGTAACATGCTCACCATGCAGGAGCTGCACCGAAGGTTCCACGAGGACACCGGGATCACCTTCGCCTCGCTCTACCCGGGGTGCATCGCCACCACGGGACTCTTCCGCGAGCACATCCCGCTCTTCCGCCTGCTCTTCCCGCCATTCCAGAAGTTCATCACCAAGGGATTCGTGTCCGAGGAGGAGTCCGGGAAGAGGCTGGCACAGGTGGTCAGTGACCCCAGCCTCACGAAGTCCGGCGTCTACTGGAGCTGGAACAAAGATTCCGCCTCCTTTGAGAACCAGCTCTCGCAGGAGGCCAGCGACCCCGAGAAGGCAAGGAAGCTCTACGAGCTCAGCGAGAAGCTCGTCGGACTCGCCTGATGAATCTTAGCTGATGGTTCATCAGACTTTCTCCTCCTGCGGCCTCTTGTTACCAGAGTGCAGAGCAGGGGACCTTATTATCAGCAGTGAGCTCTTGCACAGTTCGTTGTTGATGTGTACCATTACTACGAAGCATTTTGATTTGTTTCTTTAGGAAGGAGCTGGAGACGAGAGAAGAAGAGCCTGTGTCATCGATCTGTACAATTTTTTTCTTCGCAAATTTGGAATAATAAAACTACAGGCTGCAGTTGAAGATGAAGCTTTCTTTCATCTCATCCTCTGTGTCTTTGTGCTCGGCTGCTTGACTTTCACTTTGAATGGGCCACACTGGGCCCATTTCCTTTGGGCCAAATTGGTTGCTATTGGATGGATTAGCGCAACCAACTCGGCCGCCTCTGCCCGAAAGCAGGTCCGCTAACGTGCCTTACCGTCACTGACGAGCGGGCCAGCGGCTACGCATGGCCCACATGCATTGACCGACGCTGCCTGGCGGTCGTACTGCACGGCCGACGAGCAGCAATGCTCGCTGCCGACCTCCTGAGTCCACGGCCTGGATCTGGTTGCTCTCCGCAGCGGGAGCCGTGCTCCTCTGGGTGATCTCCTCTACGCGGCCACAGGAGGAGCCGGAACGTGCTGCTGGTCGTCGCCCACCCCGACGACGAGTCCATGTATGTATGTCACTCCCTGCTTGCTTCTGTACAGTTGTTTGCCAGGTTAATGCCGAGGATGCAATGCCCGTACTACTCTAGTAACTCCGCTTCATGTACATTCTGTCCGCCACATGTTCAACAAAATTCCTAATTGAATTATTCGACTGCTCTGCGTGTGATCTCATTAAGCATTGGGTCATGTCTCTCGTAGGGTTGTCCCAAATGCAGATGAAAGCTTATTCCTGGAACGCCTGCTTACTTCTACTTTGCCGTTTCTGTTGATTACGTACTTTTTTGCAGGTTCTTCGCTCCAACTATTCTGCTCCCTAAGTCAAAAGGTCACAACATTCACATTTTATGCATGTCTCAAGGTAAAATAGATGACTCTCTTTGCATATGTCTCTCGTCCTAGCTCAATGCTTTACACATGTGTCCATTCAACCACAACGCATTTGTCCATTCTCTGTGCCATGGATGGCCAAATTACTACCTACAATGATGCGTCATGCTGTTTTTCATCCTCTCATGTTTCATGGCAAACTAGATATCCGTTTCATATGTGCTTGACTTTCATCTGCTTGGCACAGCTGGTATGGTTGAATACAGTGCTACTTACTATACATATTGATTTTGGGTATACTTACAATCGTAGATAACTTACAAAGTGCAGAAAGTAATGTATTTACCGCTAAGGGAGCCTTTAGAACACAGTTTACAAAAGTGTTTTCATCATACCCATTTGAACAATAGATCATCAGGACAAGCTATGTTTTCGCCTTTTGCCATCAAATAATTATTTATTGATCTTCTGCTGCCTTCCTAAAGTGATAAATCATGTACCACATGTAAAAATTCTTAAACAGTTCATTCAGTACACTGTTGTTTTTGTCCTCTTGTGGATTAAAACTTTCTTCGAAAAAAAACGTGGTAACTTACCCCTTGCATAGGTAATGCCGATGGTCTTGGGAATATTCGAAAAGAAGAGTTGTACAATGCCTGTGATACTTAAGGTACTCAAGTACTACTGACCTTAATTTAACATCAGAAAAACTGATTTTGGTTCAGGTCATGAAGGGGTTTCTATAATTGCAGATTCCACATAATCAAGTAAAAGTCTTGGACCACCCTAAATTGCAGGTACCTAAGTCATGTTTGCATACATGTACCCACATTCTGAAATGTATTTGATTTTCTTTTTACCGTGTGAATACTGTAGGATGGATTTCATGAGAAATGGGATCATGGACTATTAGCAGAGCTTACCATGGAGCAGGTCCAATTATGGGACATCGACATGGTAATGACATCATTTCAGAGACCTGTATGAACTCCCTACTGCAGTGCAACTCTTTGATTGCACGTTGCAACTTGTATTAGGTTGCCTTGACTGAGTTTCCTCCATGTTTCAAATAAAAAAAATTCACTTATTGCTTGACAAAGACAAAGTTGTCAACTTCTTGCAAACGCTACTTAATTTGCAGTGAAGCATCACTATCTGTTGCACCTATCTCACTCGCATCATTTTCAAATATCGATTTACTTTTGTACAAACAATTGCTAAGTATTCTATATCATTGATTGCAAAATCCGCTATTGAATTGCTTTAACTTCATACCAACTAAGAGGAAACTCCATTTTTGTCCTTTCTTAAAGACCAACAACATTGATGCCAATGTATACTACTTTTAGTTCATCCCAGTAAAATGCATAGGTGCAAAATTAAACAATAACGAATAGGCACACCTATACGTCCTAGAACCATCCAGCAAAGCTTGGGTACTGAAATTATCTTGTTGCAGAATAAAAATTATCAGCAACATGGTAGAGTAGAAAGTACATTGCTTGCACAGCTCCTTTCCCTTGTAAATGGGGTTGCCTTCTTGAATTGCTCTCTTTATGCAGTACAGTTTTGCATGCCTGCCGAACATTGAAGAAAAACGCATATTCCCTTTATATGATAAGTCGAATCAAGGGATAACAAAGCAAGGTTAAATGGTTTGGCAACTTTGTGCATTGAGAAGGAGCTGCTGGACGACATTGATATTAATTCTATCATCACTGACTTTGCATCAAGGAGTGTTCGAAGAAATTGATTCAAGTGATCCATATATTATGGTTTTCTATAATTTGTATGCCATATTTTGCACTTATGAAGGTGTCATAATGAATTTTATTGATGAAGTGAAGTAATATAGCTGGAGTTGACATATTTTTTTGTTATGCTTGTCATCAATGGGGCCTCATTTTCTGCATGGCACAGGGCCATAAAAATCTCACGGCCGGCTCTGGCTCTTTGTTGGAACTATATCATATTAGAAACTATTATCAATTATAAATGTTACAAAGATGTTAATCCTGAGTATTATATGTAATGTTACGAGTGAATATTTTATATTTATTATATTAAATATGGATTATATATTGTTGATTGGAGACTTTTATGCTACTTATTAGCGGCCACTTGGGTATGGGTATGGGGAAAATTTAAGATCTGAAGTGGGTATGAGAATGGGTGGTGGGAAACTTTTTTTCATATGGGGATGGGGTATGTTCTCTCACTCCTAGGTAATGTATCCATTGCCATCCCTACTTATGATTGTGCCTCGCATACTCCTTGAGCATCCCGACAAATATGTCTTTGCATACCCGAGTTGTCCTCTTCTCCCTCTTGTACGTGTAAGCCACCTACAATTAAAATGGTGAGGTTTCAGGAAAACTAAACAGACAAAAGAAAATGAAAATCAAAATTTTGTACATCTTAGGAGCCTTTGTTTGGGGCATATATATGCACCCAACCAAACACATCATTTGTACCTGGTAGCTAGAGTTGAAAATATCTTCGCCTGAAATCTTGGAGTTCAAGATGTGTCATACACCAGCATACGATGTCTTGTTTTTTCCTTGGGAAAATTAATAATTATATTATGCTGATGAGACATTGCAGGAAATTTTAAGCTCTTCTTATACTAGAGGCTTAGTTCAAAAGTCACCAAGAGTCAAGGGGCTTATACGAAAGATGACTCATTTGAAACTGCGATCGATCCTCAACGCCGTGAGTTGAACAACGACCCAAACCCTTGTCGTGAAAAGTACATGATAATCATATAAAAATCTTCCTTATCTCCATCCTGTCCTTCCTCATTATGTAAAAAAATCTTGTCCTTCCTAGATCCAGCACCATTTTCCTACAAGTCCATTACTACCTTTCAAGCTAATCTTTCAATATTGGTGGTTTCATATATGTTATTATTTATATCAATATATTTTATTTTAAAGTCCATGAGACATTTGATCCCCCTGCCGTGTATCATGTAAGCAATCAGCGTTGCAGCACGTCGCTACTATAGTGAATGGTGTGTTAGTTGATAACTTTTGATTTCACTATGTTGTCTCACACAAGGTAGCGTAGGTGGTACTGGGTACTCACCAGCTTAAGCGTGTGGTGAAACAATTTCCAGTTCAAGTTTGATATCCTTCAAGCTGACCTGCTATCTAATGCAGTCGTTGATGAGAGAGTACGAGATGGTTGCTACTGAGCCTTTTCCTACCTGCCAAAGTTGAAAATATCATGGTCTGGAATCAAGAATTCAAGATGTGTCGGTCACATGGAATCTTGTTTTTCATTTAACATGGGAATTAGACCTTACCGAATCAGACTTTGGAAAATATAATTTGACCTGCCTGGGCTGGAGGCCTTTGCTCGGAATTAGCAAGAAAGAGTCAAGGGGCTTATATGCAAGTGTTACCCTCAACGCTGAGTTGAACGACGACCCAATCCCGTGTCGTGAAAAGTACACCATGATCACATAAAAAACTTCATTCGTCTTCCGTCTCTCCATCTCTCCTTCCTCAGATCCAGCACCATTTTCCTTCAAGTCCATTACTAGTACCTTTCTAAATTGGGACTGGAAGCTGGGAAGAGAAGGCGGGAGAGCAGAGCATGATGCTTTCAGGCGCCGAGCTGTCGGCGTCCAATAGCAGCGGCATGCCGAGCCTGCCGGATTTCTTGGGCAAGAAGAGCAAGTACGTGCGCATGGACGACGTGCTCCCGCAAGAGCAGGATGAAAGAGAAGACGGCGGCGTCCGGGTCCACCGGAGCCAGAGCAGCAGGCGTTACGTGTTGGCCTGCTCCATCTTCGCATCACTCAACTCCGTGCTCCTCGGCTACGGTAAGCCTCTGTCCAACCTTGGCATTTCGTGGCTAGTTCATGCAGCAGACGAGCTATAAGAAATCATCTTGTTGTTGCTTACTGATCTTGTTAGCTACAGTAGTATTTTTTGTGATTATTATGGTAGGAGTTGGACATAGTTGCTGGGTTAATCACGTTGACTTTTTTTTTTCGTAGAGATTAGAGAATGGTTACTGATAGTCTTTACCTGATTAGCAATAAGTAAGAAGCAAAAAAAAAAAGGCTAATGGATGGAATTCGTAAATTTGTCAGATGTGGGAGTAATGAGCGGTTGTATTCTGTTCATCCAGAGGGACCTTGGCATCAACGAGGTGCAGCAAGAAGTCCTGGTGGGTTGCCTGAGCTTCATCTCTCTGCTGGGCAGCCTCGCCGGAGGCCGGACCTCGGACGCCATCGGCCGGAAGTGGACCATCGGGTTGGCCGCGGCCGTGTTCCAGGCCGGCGCCGCCGTGATGACGCTGGCCCCTTCGTTCGGCGTGCTGATGGCCGGGCGGTTGCTCGCCGGCGTGGGCATCGGGTTCGGGCTGATGATCGCGCCGGTGTACATCGCGGAGATCTCCCCCGCGGCGTGCAGGGGCTCGCTCACCTCCTTCCCGGAGATCTTCATCAACCTCGGCATCCTCTTGGGATACGTCTCCAACCTCGTCTTCTCCGGCCTCCCCGACCACATCAACTGGCGCGTCATGCTCGCCGTCGGCATCCTTCCGTCCGTGTTCATCGGATTCGCGCTGGTCGTCATCCCGGAGTCGCCGCGGTGGCTGGTGATGAAGAATCGAACAGACGAAGCGCGCGCCGTGCTGCGCAAGGTCACGGACAGTGAAGAAGAAGCGCAGGAGAGGCTCGCCGAGATTGTTGACGCCGCCGCCGCCATGATGAACGCCGCCGCCGAGAAGAGATCGGTGTGGCAGGAGCTGACGCGGCCGTCTCCGGTGATCGCGCGGATGCTGGTGACCGGGCTAGGAATCCAGTGCTTCCAGCAGGCGACGGGCGTCGACGCGCTGGTGTACTACAGCCCGACCATCTTCCGCGACGCCGGGATCTCCACGGAGCGGCAGCTGCTCGGCGCCACGGTGGCCGTTGGGTTCTTCAAGACGGCGTTCATCGTGATCGCCATCGTGCTCATCGACCGCGTCGGGAGGAAGCCGCTGCTGTACGTGAGCACGGTCGGCATGACGCTCTGCCTCGTCGTGCTGTCGACGGCGCTGTTCATGCTCGCGCACGGGTCAGCCTCGAGAGCCCTGGGCATCGGCGTGGCCATCCTGGCGGTGTGCGGCGACGTGGCCTTCTTCTCCGTGGGGATCGGGCCCATCTGCTGGGTCATGAGCTCCGAGATCTTCCCGCTGCGGCTGCGCGCGCAGGCCGTGGCGCTCGGTACCGTCGTCAACAGGGTCACCAGTGGCGCCGTGGCCATGTCGTTTTTATCGATCTGCAACGCCGTCTCAGTCGCCGGCGCGTTCGCCGGGTTCGCCGTCGTCTCCGCGCTGTCGGTGGCCTTCGTGCACAGGTTCGTGCCGGAGACCAGCGGCAAGACGCTCGAGCAGATCGAGTCGCTCTTCGGAGATGACGGGCGCCGAGAGATGGAGCTCGGCGACGTGGAGCAATTGGTGCCGCACAAGGGATGACGATGCTTCATGCCTTCATGCTTCACCCCCGGCCTGCTCTGCTTATGCCAACCCGTAACGAAGGGTGGGCGTCTCTCCAACTAAAGGCACAGCTGCAATCTCGAGTTCATGTCAACGTGTGCTGCAATTCTATAGGAGAGGAAGTCAATCTCACATAGAAAAAGGCAGTCACTGAAATTTTAGACAAGTTTTCTTCAATGCGGAGGAATCGTTTTGGTCACTGGTCAATACTGAACACGTAAGTAGGTGGTAGATACACATTCAGATTCTTTGTAATGGCACCGACATGGTGTATATAAATGGTTACTCAATGACGGGCTTACTAGAATTCACATGGATTTCCCTGAGGGTACAATTACCATATTTCTGCCGCGTTCTAACGCGCAAATTCCGTACCCAAGAGCAGAGCAGAGCACCATCATCTGTGCGCGCCGGGAAACCGAGAAACAGGGCATTGACGAGAATAAGGCTTGCATAGTTGCATTGCCGTTCAAGGTTCCTCATACGATGTGGATCATAGGAAGAAATGCCATGACGCACTTGGTGACCCAATACGATCGCGCCATCAACGCTGGCGATGCCGGCGTTAAGGCAATACGTAGCACAGCAGCCCATTGTGGCTGCTTCGCCACAGCTCGCGGCACCGGCCTGAAGCTGGGGTCCTCGCGGAATGGGTTGGCAACTTGGAGCAGGATCTCCACAAAGACGTCCATGGGGAGGTTTCAGCTCGGGTTGTCCATGACGGCTGAAGCTTTCCTATTGCTAGTCAAGGTAACTTGAGGCAGGAACGAGCCCTAGTTTGTTGCCAGCTCCACCTTTGGAGCTTTGCCAAATGGCATAAGCCCATCAGACACCAAAACCTATAATAGTGGTATGTTTGCTTAACCATCACATTGTTTTATATGTAAACTCTCAGTTCCTTTTTTTTTTTTACTGATAACCGACACCACTTCTATCTCTAGGCTAGCCATAGAGAACAAAAATTGAACAAATTTAAAGAAGAAAATTTATGTTATTATGCAAACAATGTGGCAAAAATACAAAGTTTTCCTGCATCATTTTCAAATGTTCAGACGCTTTGGTGTCCGTTGAGAGACATGTATCTTTAACAGGGAAGCAAGCGCCACATTGTCTCCGATTTCAAATGTTTTGAAGATTTTAACCATTAAAGAAGAACTTTGTTTAGCCACTACAACTGATATTTTAGCTAATAACAAATGAATATAATTTTATGGGTCTAATTAACTTAAATCTAAGTTATATATTGTCTTTTACAAATTTGTAACATAGTAATGAAATGAAGTCACTAAGCTAGGAGAGAGAGAGAGATTAAGAAATTAATAAAGTTAAGCAAGAGACTTCACACAAACAGGAAAAATATACGTTGATTGGTGAAAACCTGGAAAATAGTCGTGTAGAACATTAAATCAGAAACAAATGAGTATAAAAGAAACAATATACGTCATCCGATGGTGTACACCGTGTACAACGTCCTCGCCAACAACTACCACGTGTTGGACGGCCTAGAGGACAATATCACCGGGGTGCGGTGGTATGGCTCGGCGGACGGCTGTTGGCTCGTCCTCGCGCTCAACAACCATCCTCAACTGCCTTTCATCATCTTCAACCGCGCCATGGGGGTTTGCATCCACCTTCCAGGACTCCTCCGCTCGCCGATCGACAACGCTGACCTTCCCCTGGATCTGATCAAAGTGACGTTCTCCGCCTCGCCTTCTGACAGACACTTCATTATGGTTGTCGTCGCCCGCGTGCATAATGAACATGTCGCCGTCTTCTTGACCAAGGGCCGGGACAGGTGGTTCACGGGGGGGCCCTGCACTCCAGGAGATGTCGGAGGACCTGATCTACATTGGACACACCTTCAACTTCATACTGCCCAACGAGCAGATGCACATGTACACGGGCTAGCCAGACATGGATAGGGAGGCAATTGTTCAACATGTAGTTTTTCCTGTGCAGATGAGTGAGGATTATGAGGGGGACCTACTCAATCTAGCAGATGTTGGGTATATGAGCCACTATATTGTTAATGTAGTATCTTTTTGACAATATTAATAAGAGAGTTGAAAATTATAATGACCTTTGTAGGAAAAGAATATAAAGGTATATAAACTCTTCAAATATAAACTCAAAAATAACTTTGATTACAGGCCTCCGTAAACTATGTATAGCAAAATCTTTTCACATGTGTTGGTCAAAAGTAAGAATGATTTCAAAATTTAATTAACATAATAAGTCATTGTTGGAAAAAAAAAAGATATATTTCTAATTTTCATGAAAAAACAATTAGATAAATCTAGCAATTCAACCTTGATCGCTTTAGCCTTTGTTGGAAAATGCATTGCAATTTTTGCTTAGTGCTTAGCGGCTAACCAAAGTCAACTATGGTTGGTAAAAGTACTAGAGTGGATAGAAGTTAATGGCTTGCTTGTAGAGTACAATACTAGTAGTACATATGGGTGGTGTTAGTTTATGGCCTATGGTTCAATAGTGTCAATGTGTATATAATTATGTGGAGGGCTTCCACATTTAGCAGCTTGGCTACACAAAATTCTTTGTGGTCTTGCTCTCATCTTCTTCCTCTAGGTGGAGCTAGATGTGAGTGTGTGGTGTCTGAGTGTGCTCGTGGCGCGCTGCCGAGCAGCGTCGCGATCAGGCTTGTCATCTGTGGATTCATGGCCTTCTTCTCGGTGGGGATTGGATCTGTCAATATGGTACTGAGCTCGGAGATGTACCTGTTGTAGTTCTGCGCGTAGACTATGGGATTGGGAGGTGGCATTGAACAAGATGACCACCGGTGCTATGGCCATGTCGTTTCTTTCTATCTGTGGGCCGTGTCCATGGCGGGCGCGTTCGCGGTCGTCACACGCTGTCTATGGTGTTCGTGCACAGGTTTGTGCCGGAAGACGAGAGGTGAGACGCTTCTTGATGAACAGAGACGATGCTCGGTGACGTGCAGCAACTGATACATAGTTGTGGGGCTCGTCGCGGTGACATTTAGCACGTAGTGTGCCTCTGGTGAATTCAGCTTCGCATTACATAGCGTGCAACTGTTCATTCTTTTCAAACAATGCTTTATACTGAAAAAATGATGAACCATTGGGTGAGAAATTGAATGGCCCATATGTATGAACTAGGTGTATATACTGTAAAAAAAAACAAGTTCTCAATATCACCAACGTCGCTAGTAAAACGCTAGAATCTTGCAGGAAAACATGCATTTGAAAACCAAGGCAGCACTGCAGATTCCTCCTATTGTGCCTACAAAATGGACAGAGCAGATAGTCGACATCACCTACGATGAAAAGCAACCGAAACATATAAAAATGCCACTTGTTGTTAAACAAATCCGGACTTGGTTCTTCCTCTCTGTGCTGTTGCCTTGGACCTTCCTCCCTCAGATCCATTAGCGCTCTTCCGATTCACAAGGCGTGTGTGTCTGTGCAGACAAGAGGAAGGGCTGAGCAAGGCAGAGGGGTGATGGGCGCCGAGGTGGCGGCCGCCGGCGGCGGCGGCTTGCCGGGGTTCCTCGGGAGGAAGAGCAGGTATGCGCGCATGGACGACGTGCTTCCGCAGGAGCCGGAAGACGGTGGTGGCGTCCGTGTTCGCGGCAGCGGCAGCAGCCGGAGATACGTCATTGTCTGCTCGGTCTTCGCTTCACTCAACCACGTCCTGCTCGGCTACGGTGAGCTCTGCTGAATCATACTTTTCTTTTCTTTTCGAAGCATACAGTATTTGGTTTTCCTTGTTGCTTTAATTCGTGACGGTTCAAACAACCAACAAGTGGACTGCGATGACATCTTTTTTTTTTCTTGTTAAACTAACGATCAACTGTTTAGCCATCAACACAACATTACGTCCAGTGTAACAACAGTGAATCTTAAACAGGCTATCAAAAATCTTGTTTAACTGATAGTAGGTATTTGGATTATCTCACTGTCATGTTACAGCTTAAACTGAAACTGTACTGAATTGCATGAGGTATCTGAAAATGGAGCGGTGTGCAGTCTGCACAACATCAGTCATCTGTATAAGCAACAGAACTCTGAATTGAAATTTGGTGTGTTTTTTTCAGACGTGGGCGTGATGAGCGGGTGCATCATCTTCATCCAAAAAGACCTGCACATCACGGAGGTACAGCAAGAGGTGCTGGTGGGGTGCCTGAGCTTCATCTCCCTCCTGGGCAGCATCGCCGCCGGGCGGACCTCGGACGTGATCGGTCGCAAATGGACCATCGGCCTTGCCGCCGCCGTGTTCCAGGCCGGCGCGGCCATCATGACGTTCGCGCCATCGTTCGCCATGCTGATGACGGGCCGTCTGCTCGCCGGCATCGGCATCGGCATCGGGATCATGGTGGCGCCGGTGTACATCTCGGAGATCACCCCGGCCACGCTGCGCGGCTCCATGGCGTCCTTCCCGGAGATCTTCATCAGCCTCGGCATCCTGCTGGGCTACGTGTCTAATTTAATCTTCGTTGGCCTCCCCGACCACATCAACTGGCGCGTGATGCTCGCCGCCGGCATCCTCCCCTCCATCTCCATCGCGTTCGTGCTGATGGTGATCCCGGAGTCGCCGCGGTGGCTGGTGATGCAGAACCAAGTTGCCGAGGCGCGAATGGTGCTGGTCAAGGTCACCGACAGCGAAGAAGAAGCGAAGGAGAGGCTCGCCGAGATCGAGGAGGCCGCGCGCATCGCCTCGGGCAACAAGAAGGCGGCGTGGCGCGAGCTGGTGGTCCGGCCGTCGCCGGTGATCCGGCGGATGTTGATCACAGGTGTGGGCGTGCAGGTGTTCCAGCAGGCGACGGGCATCGACGCGCTGGTGTACTACAGCCCGACCATCTTCAAGAACGCCGGCATCACCACGGAGCGGCAGCTGCTCGCCGCCACGGTGGCCGTCGGCTTGACAAAGACGGCGTTCATAGTCATCGCCATCCTCCTCGTGGACCGCGTGGGACGGAAGCCGCTGCTGTACGTCAGCACGGTCGGCATCACGGCGTGCCTCGCCGTGCTGGCCGCGTCGCTGAGGCTGCTGCAGCGAGGAGCGTTGCCGAGCGGCGCGGCCATCGGGCTGGCCATCCTCACGGTTTGCGGCTTCGTGGCGTTCTTCTCGGTGGGGATCGGCCCCATCAACATGGTGCTCAGCTCAGAGATCTTCCCGCTGCGGCTGCGCGCGCAGGCCGTGGGCATCGGGTTCGCGCTCAACAGGATGACCAGCGGGGCCGTGGCCATGTCGTT
Organism: Eleusine indica; assembly: GCA_030378355.1. NCBI lineage: Eukaryota > Viridiplantae > Streptophyta > Magnoliopsida > Poales > Poaceae > Eleusine > Eleusine indica. Next base: position 704,035 of record CM059502.1, on the reverse strand, counting down.
CTTGTCTATCTGCAACGCCGTGTCTGTCGCCGGCGCGTTCACCGGGTTCGCCGTCGTCTCCGCGCTGTCCGTGGCGTTCGTGCACCTGCTCGTGCCGGAGACCAGAGGGAAGACGCTCGAGCAGATCGAGTCGATGTTTGGTGGCGACGGCGTGACGGCGTCCGGCGAGGTGGAGCTCGGCGACGCGGAGAGTCTCGTGCACACCAGAGTAGCAGCATCCCAAGCTTCTTCGAGCTGACCATAGCAGTTAGCAGGGATTGGTGTCCGCTGCTGATTTTGGTTGTTTGTCTCGGCCTCACTGCGCATGTTGCAGTTTTTTCCTTTTCGCGGGCGTGACAAACGGCAAAATTCATTGGTTGTCGCCTTTTTTTTTTTTTAACAATTATTGGTTGTCGCCTTGATACAGACTTGCATTCTCGCGACAAAGATTGCGTTCTGTCCTTTTTCTTCTTAGTGAAATACATCCAGGTCCCTAAACTATTTAGTAACGGTCATATAGATTTACAAACTCTTAAATTGACTATCTAGGTCTCTAAACTAGTCTCGAATGGTTATCTAAGTCCACAAACTTTATATTGACCGTATAGATCCATAATTTATTTATATTATGTTAATTAGATCTATAATACCCAACCGCTCTGCACGCATCACGCCTCCGCACAACCGTTCTTCACGTGTATCACCACCATCGAACAACCACTCTCCTTGCAGGCCCTATCGAGATCACACGACGATGCCTGATAGCATCGGGTGCGTCATGCCCGTCGTGGCCTCGTCTTCCCATCCGGCCTCGCTCTCCCCGTCAGAGCCTCGCCTTTCCACTCCCGTTACTCATTAACCATGACGACGACCTACCCTTTACCCGCGACAACGATCTATGGTCTGTCTTCCATACGTTATATCATTCGCACGTGACACGCTGCTGTCATCATCACCTGACGGGCAGACGGGCATGCCCACAATCGGCGGTCACGGGCCTTGATGGGGAGAGTGAGGCTACTACGAGCAGAGTGCACCGACTGCTAGCTGGTGTCGTCGTGTAGGCTTGACGACGCTCGCGTAGAGAACGGATTTGTAGTGGTTGAGTCACACGTGGAGAGCGGCCGGACAACAGCGTATGGACTTGGTTGACTAAAATAAATAGATCATGGACCTATATGGTTATTATAAAATTTATGGACCTGAATAACCATCCGAGAATAGTTTAGAAACCTGGATGATTACTTTGAAAGTTTATAGACCTAGATAAACATTCATAAATAATTTAAGAACCTCCGATGCACTTTACTCTTTCTTCTTCTTCTCATTAACAAGAAGACATACACTGTTATACGTGAGCATGCAAACACATATATTACGACACATATTTGGTAACCCATGATCAGAACGTTGTACTCCTTGTATGTTCTTCGAGTTTATGGATATTATATGTGTCATTTGGAGCACGATTGTTTTGAAAACAAAAGCTGTAAGTTTCATACCAGACTCGTGGCAAAAGAAAAAGGAAAATGCAAACGTATAGGGCTGATTGGGCCCAATTCTAACTACGATACGGCGCCGAGCCCATTTCATGGCCGACCAATCAATTTCTTTGCCGACCAAATACTAGTAGATTTTTTTTTCTTTAAATAAAACGCACTCCGTAATTATCAAGCTGGCGGAGCAAGCAAGCCAGGCAAAGCGCACGCACCCATCGGATCACGCGCACGCACCCAAGCCCAAGTCCAAACTCATCAACGCAAGCAGAGTCGAGTCCACCACACCACAACCAGCCGCGCCGGCCAATACCTCCGCGTCTCCCGACTCCCCCAACCATGGCTTCCTTCTTCGGCGACGACGCCGCCGACGAGCTCCCCCGCACCACCTCCCACCCCTTCGACGCCGACGACTTCGACCCCAACTCCGCCGCCGCCGCCGCCGCAGGCGGCGACGACGCCGGGGGGTACGGCGGTTACGCCTCCTTCGTCGACGGGGCCGTCGAGGACGAGGTGGAGGAGGAGGTCGCCGTCGAGGGCGACGGGATCCCGATCCATCACGCCTCCGGAGGCTACTCGCCCTCCCCGTTCTCCCCCGAGCTCGAGCTGAATGGCGACGATGCCGGCCCTGTCCTGCCGCCGCCCAGCGAGATGCGGGAGGAGGGGATCCTGCTCCGCGAGTGGCGCAGGTGACCGCCACTTCCCGATCCGTACCACACTTGTGCCGTTGGTGGCCCTGTTTGCTTGCTTGCGTGTGAGATAGGGTTCCCCCCGCTTGGAGTTAGATCTGAGATGTTGCCGTGCTATTTTGCCTGATTAGTGCTACTTTAGCAATTTCGTAGACACTGTTAGTTAGCACACCGTTAGTTTTGCTACGGGAAATTGTGCTTTCATATTTGCTCCATTTGTTTCGGGTGAATTTAGGAAATTTTGTCACAGAGAACTAGCCCGTGGTGCATTAGTTTGTAGCTTCGTCAGGATTTTGTAGGATTCATGCTCCAATCAGGTGTTGATGATTTGCTACACTATATTTAGTAGTAAAAAAAATATTGATTGGAGTGTGTCATATGATATTCATATCATAGGCGTGGCACATTAGACTACGAGATCCGCCAATACTACTAATTTGTCTACCTCCAGTTGGATCCTTTGGTGCTATTGCTCCTGGTCCTGACCATGTGGTGTCCTATATTTACTCTGTTTAATCCTTGCACCCTTAGCAAGTGTCATACATCTGATGCTTTGCTTTATAAGTTCCTGAAAATTGAATTCAGAACAGCTACATGGGAAACAGTTGTGGAGTAAGTTCGCCAAAGGATTGCTGTCAGGATTATTAAGGCTGTACTATTTTTAGGTGACCATTTGTCATCAATCGTGCTCTTGGAAGTTGGAGAATGTGTGTGTTGCTTCGAATAATTATTTTTGGTGCTGGAGTACAACTTCAATTCTTCTGTTTTAGGAGTTCGCTTGTCTGTGAGCCCATCTTCTCTACTGAATTGTCTTTGGTATTGTCAGATTAGCTGCTCTGGAATATGGGGATCTGTTGTCCCAATATTTACAGAGCGCTTGATGTGGTCCAGTCTGTTTGGATATTGTATTAACAGTGCAAGTTTTGTCACTGCTTTTAGCACATGTGGCTATTCACGGAAAACCTGATTAACTGTTTTACAATATGCTTCTATACATTTTTTAGGATGCTTAGCTTAAATGCACATTGCCGTGGTGCAGAAATCTGATCGCTGCAGTTACTTGTGCTGATTTTTGAATTTAACAACTTTTTTACTTTCTTTCCTTCATCTTTTTACACCTATGTTCTGATTAGCTGTTGCTTTTATTTTTTGCAATGGTTTCAGGAAAAATGCTTTAGAACTTGAGGAAAAAGAACGAAAGGAGAAGGAGCTTCGTGCTCAAATAATTGCTGAAGCTGAAGAATTCAAGAAAGCTTTCTTTGAGAAGAGGATACAGAACTGTGCGTCTAATATGGTCAACAACAGAGAAAGGGAGAAGGTATGCAGAGCACATTTGAGTTGTTAGTTTATTTTCCTATGTTTACTAAAACATATTTACTAGCCTTCAATTGACTGAAAGCTTTCGGTCGATGGTTAGCTACTTTGTGTTTTGATTTTTCTTTTGTACGATTATCTGTATAATAATTATAAACCATTGAATCTAGATCCTATGGCTCAAAGCAGTGATTGAAAGTTGCTCAAACTTTCAGTCAGCTGAAAATTAGCAAGTCCCTTACTAAAATGCTTTTATGGCATGCTGCAGATTGTCATAGCCAGTCAGGAGAAATTCCATGCTAATGCAGACAAGCAGTACTGGAAATCGATTTCAGACCTCATCCCACATGAAATAGCCACCATTGAGAAGCGGGGAAAGAAAGACAAGGACAAGAAGCCATCAATAACAGTTGTTCAGGGCCCTAAGCCTGGCAAGCCCACGGACCTCTCACGGATGCGCCAGATTTTGGTGAAGCTGAAGCATGCCCCACCGCCACATATGCTCCAGCCTCCGCCAGCACCTGCTGCGAAGGAAAGCGCAAAAGATGGCATGAAAGAGGGCTCAAAAGATGGTGTGAAAGACGCCGCTGCAGCCCCAGCTAACGGCGCCGAGAAACCCTCAGAGAGCAAAGAAACACCTGTGAATGGCCCCGCAGAGGTAGAGAAAGAGCAGCCTGCAGCATCAGAGTGATTTAAAGGGGTAGCTTTACAGAAACACAAGAAGCTTGACTGCGCGTAGATGGAAACACATTTTGTGATTTGCCGGATTTGCCTGCCCTGTAGTGATCTTTTGTAGAGATCTGCACCAAGATGGCTTTATATCAGCCAGAACATCAATATTACTAGCAAACATCGCTTGTTCTCTATTACGATTTCTTCATACCCAGTTTGCTTCGCTGGATGCTTTGTGATCTTTAAGTTCAAAGACTAAGAGATTAACTTTTTTAAACTGATGAATGATTGATGACATACTGTTATTGCTCTGTGATGTGGAAGCCATTAAAATTCCCTCAATGTGCAACAAGCAGCAATCTTGCATTGCTCTGACATGAATCACTAATCTATATGTACAAGATCTAGTTGCCGCATTTGCAGAAGAGAAAAAACAACACACATGAGCACTCTATGTACGTTAGGCTCCGTCACCCTGGCAAGGCTTAGTGTTAAAACATCATATGAACTGCCTGGCATTGCTTCACCTTGGACTCATCTCAGACACCGTCTGTGGAACCACCGTGCTGAACGCGTTGGAATCGTCTGAACCTGAGTTCTTGAACCTTGAATTGCTGGAGCTGGTTGCCTTGGACACCGTGGTCTTGTAGTCGTTGATGTAGCCTGGCGCCGTAAGCTCGCTCTCATTGATCCGGATCGGCTTGGACAGCATGGTCAGGACCTGCGGCATCGACGGCCGCCGCGCCGCCGCAGCCTGTACGCAGAAGAGGGCAACCTTGATGTACCGGATCACTTCATCTTCAGGGTAATCTCCGAGGGCTGGGTCAACCAGTTCCTTGAGCCTTTTTGCTTCATAGTACTCCCATGCCTGTTGTGAATGTTTCAAAGATAAGACATATCGTTCAAAGAAAAAAAAAAGTCAAGACATGAAAGAAGGGTGAAATAAGTGTTTGTGAATCTTTCCACAGCTAACGAAGCAGTAAGCTCTTCCAGGAATATACTACAGAACCACAGAAAATATTTTACCAGGAACTGTTTTTGTGGAGTTGTATTACAAATTTGTGTTGTGGATGAGTAAACATTCAGAAGCACATGATAGGAAGACTGACCTTCTCTATAAGAACTTTTTCATCATCCAATAGGCTCCTTGAACTACTTCTACCGCTTACTATCTCCAGCACAAGGACCCCAAAGCTGTATATATCTGCTTTCTTAGTTAACTGGCCATGCCATGCATATTCAGGTGCAAGGTAACCTCTGCAACAAGACCGACAATCAAGTTACTATAAGGAAATACGACAACAAATACAGTTAAGCAGCACAAGCACAATCACTTGATCCTCACGTTGTTCCAGCTACACGGGTACTGATGTGGGTGATATTATCAGGAAATAGCTTGGCCAGACCAAAATCCCCGATCTTGGGGATGTAACTCCTGTCAAGAAGTATATTGCTAGCCTTGATGTCTCGATGTACAATTGGGGATGCGATCTCTTCATGGAGGTATGCAAGGCCTTTTGCAACTCCAACGCATATAGAGGATCTTATGTTCCAAGTGAAGTTAGCAGGTTCACTATTATATCCTGCAGAAGAAGCACAAGGCAAACTGTCAATAAATATGATACAGTCATGTAAAAGTATATGGAGATTAATATTAGTCATACCCAACAGTGCACGGTCGAGACTGCTGTTTTGAAGATATTCGTACACCAAAATGCGGTTATTTGCTTCAACGCAACACCCAATTAATTCAACAAGGTTGGGATGCTTCACATTGGTTATGCAATCTATTTCTGTCAGGAATTCTCTGAGGCCCTGTCTGGATTCAGCAGAAAGGACTTTTACTGCAACTTCTCGCCCATTTCTAATGGTTCCCTGAAATGTAAGACATTGTTCAGGTCAAGCTAAAACATCACAAGATACCTTGACACGCAAGGATAAACTAAACAGAAAGGAGAATTCAAAATCAAGAGAAAATAACCCCTTTCACCTTTTTTCTAAAGACATGAGTATTACCTTATATACTGTCCCAAAGCCACCTCGACCTATTTTCTTGGTGCGATTAAAGTTGTCTGTTGCAGATCTCAATTCAGCATAGGAGAACAGCCTTATGTTCTTCTCTGTATAAATACCTGAAAGCATTAGCATTTGAAAATAATGAGATATAAAAGAACTTGCATTGAGTTTAGTTCGGGGGCAGTTTTAGAAAGATGGATGGTGGAGTAAGTTAATGCATTGTTATTTGTAACAGCGAAGCTTTTTTTTTTTTTTGAAAACGCGAAGCTTAATTTTTGGCATGCCAATGCAAGAGATATTGAGAAACATGAATTTATATGCGATTCTTACCACCTATGGAATCAGAGTAAGGATTCTCTTCTTTGCGGTACCTTGGAAGGCAACACCAACTCATGTCCACACTTGTTATGGTATGGTATATCCGCCTTGTAAAATTTAACATGCACAGCAGTGCTTGTCAGGCTATCTCTGCAGGAGAAAAAAAAAAAGATTGATGTTTACAACAGACAAGGTGGAGAGTAGCTCTTTGATAATGTATACATTTTGAGACAGTAGAACTCGTAAAAGGATGATGATAGGGTATGGAAGATTATGAGAAAAAAAGTAAAAGTGAAATTTCTCCCATCATTGCCTCAGTCCTACAGTTGGTCTGCAAAAATAGGAGGGATACGGCAGGAATTCTTCCCATTCTTAGAATAGAGGATACCCTTCCATCCCACCCATTCAGAAACACTTCGATGCATTATCTAAAAAAAGAAACACTTTAATGGACTGAAGCAAGATCATGACTGCGTAGCATTGTGAAGGTAAACACACTCAAGCAGTAACTGAACTTGTGGTTGATTGTATTTATTCCAAGACCATCCGCGACTCATCTCCATCTGCATATTTGTGCGCGTGTGAATATCCACAAGCGAAGCCAACATCAAGCTCCCCCTGCTCCAAAATATGAAAATGAAAATATCCACCTTACTTTCCCCAGTCAACGAACCATTCTAATTGCACGCTGATCAAATTCATGATGTGTGTTGAGACAACAGTTCCTAGAAGGTTTGCTGCTGAAACTGAAAGGCTACAGACATACACTGTAATCCAGGGTGAGTTTCCTTCTGTGTCGATTTCTCATTTCTTGTACCCCTGAACCAAATCTGTGACGAAATTTATCGATTTTGCTGGTTCTGTTGCTACTGGGATACGGACAAGAGTTGCTTTGCTCCAAATAATTGTGTTTCTCAAGCCTGGTGAGCACCGCGGCATCCAAAATCACCGCACTTTGGAAATGGAAGCAGCGGCACAACACAACCCAGGAAGCACAGGAAAATCAACAGAATTGCTAAGAAACTATATACCGTAGGGACAAAACAGATTCAGAAATCAAGAAAAGAAGACGAGCAAGAAACAATTGTTGCAGCGAGGAAGAAGTAAAAAAAAAGAAGGTTGACAAAAACGACGTGAGGCTTGGTACCGTACCTGGGAACGAAGCAACAGGTCCTTTCTTTTTCCTGAGTTCCTCCCTGGGATCAGATCGACGGCGAGGTGTATACAATTGATGAATAATACTGTGTAGGACAGAGGATTGTAAGGGGCGGAATCCTGAGAGCCAGGCAAGGGAAGGAAGGAAGAGGAAGAGGAAGAGGAAGGTGGTTGGGGATGAATCAATTACAAGTAGATATCTGTGGTTGGCATGACATGTTACTAGTTCTGTTGGAGCAGCTAGGTATAGCCAACCAGCTTATTGGCGCCGCTCTGTGCTCAACCGGCTGCAGCAGCTAGAATTAAGGCGTCACAGTAGAGAGCAGCACCAGGAGCGAGAAAAGAGTTACGAAATGGAAGGTCGAAAGAAAGTGCGAGCGGTAGCAGCCGGGAAGAAGGGGTCCTCGTCTCGCTCGCTCCTGATGAGTTCGGACTGGAGCAGCGTGTACAGCCCATGGCCGGCTCGAGTTTTTTAAAGTATTTTCAGAATTTCAGGCGAACGTGGATTCGCATTTGGTGGTGTGTGAGCGTGACTTGTGACGAGCCGAAATGGAACTCGACCCGTTCTTCTCTACTAGTATTTGTTTTCGTTGCCGCCATCATTATCATCGTCTTCTTATTAACAAACAAAAATGATTAACCTCCGTTTCCATCTGACGGCTGTGGGGTAGCAATCGCAGAGAAACTTGGCACTCTCTCAAGCCTCGTGGCGCCTTACCTCAAAAAAAAAAAAAAAAAAAAAGCCTCGTGGCGCCCGGGTCGTCCCGTGCGCGGACCGCCGGCGCGCCGCGTTCACATGCCGACCCCTCCTGTTCAAGTACAACAAATCCGTTTTGTTCCACACTCAATCAAGCTGTTGGGTACGCACGCACCAAATTAAAGGGGCTGCAGCTGGGCTCGTTGCTCTCTCGGTCGCATCCACTCACTCGGTAGTGTAATGATTTTGAGAGTCTCGGAGCTAGAGGCCATAGTGCACGCGGCACTAGCTCGCCATCAAATATCACCAGCATCCACGGAATCGAAGAAGCAACAATTTATAGCAGGCATTTTGTTGCAGTTAACAAAGTTTAATGCAAGAGACGTTCGCGTTTTAAAGGGAAAGGGTTTCCGGAAAATGAGTTATTACTTGCATCGGTTGCACCGGAAAAATGAGTTAACAGCTTTCTCTTTGGCCGAGATTGTTTGATTTGTCCCGGCAGGCACCGCGGAAAATTGGTGCTCAGTCAACTGTCAACCCATTTCCACTTTTCCTGGCTTCTGCCTCTCGTGTCAACTTATTCCTTTTCACTGTGCCCGTTCACACATATCTACCTGTTGCTTTTGTACCTGGTTATTGCACGAGCCATGAAATGCGTTCAACTTTTCTAATATATTACATTAATACTACTTGTATATTGTGGCATGTGTCCACAGAAATGCTTTGAACGCGCCAGCATGAATACAAAAGCATACTTTCCGGCGTGACATCTCCCTCGCGTCACCTGTTCCCAGAGATGACGAGGTCACAGATCGCGGAGTTCCTTTCTGGCTTTCTCACACATGACATGCAGTACACTCGCTCGTGCCTGAGAAGTTGACAACAGTTAGATCATTCACGAGGATAAATATAGGAGTTTATTAATTATTTCTGAAAGGAACAGTCCCAGTGCAGGCTTCCATTTGATGACCACTGACCAGCTACAGTGAGTGTTCTGAAAAAAAAAATTAAAACACAGAGATTTGTGCTTGTTGGTCCACCTGATACAATTCTCGGTCGATCAATCATATAGCACATCAATACATATAGCCGCCCCTGGGTTCGTTCATTCTTCCTCGCTTGTGGCATGGAGATTGATCCATCATCGATCATAAATGCGCCTGAAAAGAAAATATCGGCAATGATCAGCGATAACGCCGGGTCATCATTGCATTGTATTGGCTGGAATGTGTCCGCGCCAACGCCATCTGTCTCGCCTCCGCCGGCCGTTCCGTTGACCGACAATAGATTTCTTCTACAGTACCCTTCATTTTAGCTTCTATGTTGATTCTGCAAAATTTGCAACTATCAGATTTTTTTTTTAGATAACAGAACACAAGTTCCCGCCTCTACACCCGGAGGTGTACGCAGCGACTGCAACTATCAAATTTGACGTGGCAAAAATTGGTATGCACAATCTCATCAGTGTTATTTCGATGCGTCAGTATCATGGAAAGAGCAAGCTGTTGAGTGATTGCAACCTATCCTTCCTTCGTGTGAGGCCTCAACAGTTTCCGTGTGCTCTGGGTCGTTGACATCCATCTCCTACAGTGATTAATATTGCCCGTTAAAAGGATTTTTTTTAGGAAGTACGAGCTCTTTTTTCCTTAAATCGACTCTAGAGTCAAGTGATCCCAGAGTCAGTTGACCATGAGATCGATGATTACTGACGTGCCTTTTATTTTGATTCCACTCCGGTTCGATCATTACCTCCTGTCTCCATTGCCATCGGTGCTCCCTTTCCAGACCAGAGGCAAAGTATATGTGGCTATTGTTTTTTAAAAAAAAAAAAGTATATGTGACTATTTGCGCTCATTCGTTGGTGTTAGTTTTGTGAAGAATTGTTGATTCTTTTTCTTTTTTTCTGGAACAAGAATGGTCAGTTCTCGATTGTATTTATTTTGGACCGGCTTGTCATAGGATTAATATGCATACACCATGAAAACAAATATTAGTTGGTTGTGCGAGAATATTATATTGTTGTTGTTGTGTTCAGATGTTGGAAGAGCGACTGTCCATACGAAGAACGTGCATCTGCCCGTTTACTACTACCAATCTACCGTATGTATTTTATTGTCTACTATGCAATGTGTTTGGCCTGCAAATCGAGTCACCGAATTGTGACGTGAGTTAGTTGTGTCCTGCTGAATTTTATTGCGAATCATATGGCGACGAACCGGCCGCCGGTCTTATCTAAAGGTGGAACGTGACAAATCAATAAGTGAATTTGGACAAGTCTAAATTCCCACGCTGGACACACCGACAGAGGGCAAGATTAGAAGCGATAACAGGCTGGTCACGGAAATGGTCAGTAGCATGACACTACTATACTTGAGAGAATCGGTAATAAGGCAGCCATCTCTCAGCTAGCTTAGTCACAAGTAATTCATAACAACTAGAGGAAAAAACCCGCCGCCATTCTCAGCTTAGTGGTTTGTCATACATAGGACAAAAAAGTTTGTACTGCTTTTCCTCGTCAGTCCTTGACATCTAGATACACAGTATATTTAGAATCTTCTTGCTCTGTCTAATGTCTGGTCTAATTAGTTGACCGTTGCAGTGAAACTGAACGTCAAACATCGCACTCGGCGGTTTTTTATTTGGAGAAAGAAAGATTCTTTGCCTGGTTCAATTCTATAGGTGATGCGGATATGAAAAATCTTAAGGCGAAACACGATCATTGTCGAGTCCCGCAAGTATCCGATAGATTGCCCGAGACTATAGAAACTGCACGCGTGTACGTTGAATACAACTGTCCATGTCGCCTCCGATGTGCGATCCGTTCGTGTGGTTATTTTTCTGCCGTGTGCGCTGAATAAGTTCGGGGTCAAACGGCTGAAGATTTGGTGAAGAAACTGGCAATGATTCCTCCCAAGTTTTGAACCAATCAAAGGGACCAGTTTGTGGCCGTCCTACGACACTTTCTTTCTCTCTGTCTCTCTTTTTTTTTCTGACAGCGTCGCCCTTTGACTTGGGAACGTAGGAGAAACAGTCGCGTGGACGACAATACAGTATATAGCAGCACCAAAAGCAAGAGACGGGCTTTTTTTCAGATAAAAAAAAAGAGACCAAGAGACGGGCCTTTCCTAAAAAAAAATGCAAGACACGGGCTTTTCCTAAAAAGAAATGCAAGAGACGGGCCCCTTTCCCGCCCAGCTCTGTCCCGGTGGGCTTGTTTCTTCATCCTAGTGGTTTAGTTCATGGTGGGCCTCCAAGGATAAAGGTGGGCCGAATCACGTGGGCTTCCCTCCACCATCCAGTGTACGATAAATTGTGATTATGTTATCTTTATATTGTTTCAGCGGCGAAGGAAATTTGCGGGCCAAATGCCAAAGGTGGAGGGAAGTGTAGCTGAAGGTGTTGATAATTTGTCCTGCAATTTTGCATCCTCTAGTGTCCTCGGCCGAGGGAGATCTCCACGGCTTGTAATGTAACTGAATCAGTGACGAGTGTAACATTGAGATTGAGGTGGGCTGGAATTTATTTTTCTAACACATAATAAATTTAACATAACATATGACCATGGAAATTAAAAATGATTAGAAAATATCATTGAAATATAATAAAAGCAATAATAATGGTCAAGTACAACTTACATTGAATAAAAAAAAACTATCTCTTCTTGTTTTTGTTCGGTTTACGCTTTTGAATAGATATAAAACTCTCAATAATATCATATCAGTGACGGAGCTAGAAAAAAAATAGAGGCGGTGCGACTACACGTGCTACCTTGATTAATCATAGCAAGTATATATGATATGAACCAAAAGTAAAATAGCAGCTGTAGTACATATCTTTTACCAAAATATAGTAGACATTAACAAATTATAATTCTCAACCAAACAAGTGCCATTGACCTAAAAAAAAGAACAAACAATTCAATTCAAGCAAAAATAATCTATAGAATGTATCATTAAAAAATAAAAAACAGATATGTTACCTCTTATATATTAAATCTATGTCTCGTTCCTTTCATGTTCATGAAGCCGATGAACCACAAATTTGATAACTATCTCCAATAAAAATGAATAGTTTTACCTGCTCTAAGTTCGTAGCCGAAGTTAGAGCCGAAGCCCGTTGCCCATCAGTCGCCACTCGCCATGCCCGCGCACCGCTCGCGCCCTGCATTGTCCCGCAGATGGCTGCCCGCCGCCGCGCCCTGGCCACCCGCTGACGCACCTGGCCGTAGCCACCCGCCGTCGACGCCAGTAACCCTAGCCGCTGGGCACTGGCGCCAGGAGACTCGGGGTGACGGGGTCGGGGACTCGGGGTCCAGATGGGGCTCGGGCTGTTTTTTCTTAGGGGGGATGGAGGAGATGTGCTGCGCGATGAAATCTGGGGATGGGCCGCGACCCACCCTCTAGACTCGCCCCTGAACTGAACTGCTGCCGTTTCTTTGCTTCCTTCTCTAGTGGTTGGCAGAGAGTGTTGCTGTTTTATGCCGAAAAAAAAATGTTATCCATTTATCATGGTTTGGATAACAACCGACGACAGGAGCATGGAATGAGGTGGACCAAATGATGGTCATCAACTCGTCATTTATATAAATATATATTAAAGCTCCTCCGTACCATGGCAAGCAGATCTGTTGAAAATAGAAAGGAACTCTTATTCATCATCATTCTGAACAAACCAAGTCCGTAAGCCACACGCACCAGAATTTACAATGCCACAGGACTAGTGGAGGAAAGATAGAGGGAAGAAAACAAAAAGAAAAACGAAGCCCAAATTGATTGATGGAGGGAAACAGAGCAGAGCAGAGCAAATAACTTGTGAAGCGCGGCTGGTAGTGGCGGAGGACATGGCTGTGTGGAACCACAGGACTAGTAACTAGTGAGACAGAATTACATGGCAGCGTCGTCCCATGCGGCGGCCCAGTTTGTGGCGCTCCCGACGCGCGGCATGGAGTTGATCTTGGTGAAGGTATCGACCTTGAAGGTGGCTCCACACATGACGCCCTCGCTATCCACTCTTGGCATGGCCTTGAGCCTGTTCATGGGGTGCTCGAAGCTCTTGAGCCCGCCCTCGCTGTGGAACATGCACCCCACGGGGAAAGGCGCGTACGACTTTCCGCATCCGCGCTTGACGACGTCCCGGTCGTCGCAGATGACGACGGACCCGTCGGCGGCGACGCCCCAGAAGAGCGGCGCGCCGTCATGGCCGTCGTCGTTGCTGCGCGCGGCGAAGACGTTGCCTGACTTGTTGTCGAAGACGACGAAGGCGAAGGAGCCCGAGAGGTCCTTGATGACCTGGTCCGCCGGGTAGGGCCCGCGGTCGCGCAGAGTGCGGTACGCCTCGATCACCAGCAGCGCCTCGTTCGTGGATTTCGAGCACAGACCGTACTGGCGGATCAGGCTGCTCAGGTTGTCCAGCCGTCCCAGGAACACGCAGAAGATGTCGTCAAGCCCGCAGAACATCCTGTTATGCAATTCAGTTCGATTCATTTCTCAGTTCTCGAACCTCCATTAATAATTTACTACAAGCAATCTGAAGTTGTTTGATTTAGTTACCTCTGGTAACCGGCGGCGGGGAGCGCGTGCGAGGTGACGCAGGCGAGCGCGGCGCCGCCGCCGAAGGAGGTGGAGAAGGCGTCGGCGGGGTGCGCGGCGTGGAAGTCACGGAGGATCTCGTCGGGGTTCTTGGGCTTCACGGCGCCGGCGCGGGGGCTGTTCAGCTCCTGGGGAGCGAGCGCAACCTGCTTCTGGAAGATGGCCAACATCTTCTTTGCAATAAACCTTCAAATTCTTCTCAGCTACTGTAATAATAGGTTTTTTTTTTTTTTTTTTTTTTTTTTTTTTTGCGAACCAGTAGCTGCTGCTGCTGCTATAGAGAGAAGGGAGAGGGAGATGCGTATCGGACTGGAACGGGCAATGCACTGGAATGGAATGGGAGTCTGGAGATTGAGATGCACGCTGCCTTTTATAGCGCCACCACAAAGAAAAATAGTGCAGCGAGGCATGGGCCGGATAAAGGCATACTAGTAGTAGTGGATAAGATCATCACGTAATACCGCGGTTGCTGCTGCTGACCTGATGACACACCACTAGTTACTATACTAGTCTAACCTCCCGTCTGGCCTGCTGCTTCCAATTGGGAAATCCGGTCGGCTCACCTGCTCGGTGACGGTGGTTTGCCGCTTTTAGATGCCGTGTCTTTATCTCTTTCCTTTCATTTGCAGAGGTTTGTACTAGTAATCTATTTCTTCTTTTTTCTTAGTACACATAATTTTTAACTTCACATGAGGTTTGTACAAGTTGCAGCATTTTCTTTCTAAGCTAATCAGTGATTATCCATGGAAATACAGTCATTTTGTAACGGTAAAGAATAGATAAAGTCACCGGTGGTGAGCCGAACTTGGTGAAACAGCTGCCACGGCGGGGTTTGTCCGTGGGCAAGCCGCCATCAGTTTGGTGGGCAGAACGGATCCATGCGCCAGTGAACACGGTCCTGGCACGCGCGCGCCATGAGCCCATACACGACACTTTGGACTCCAGTATCGCGCTGTTTCCGTGGCTCCACCGCTGTTGCCTAGCTCACTGACATGTGGGGCCCGCTTTCGGCAGGAGAATCAAACGTGGCGCCTCGTGGTTGGCACCGCTGTTTGCTGCGCTCACTGACGCGGTGGGGCCGCTGCGGTAAAAGCGAAAGCAAGATGTGGCGCCGCGCGGTTTGTTCCCTTGGATCGGGCGCAGACGTGTGGGCCCGCACGGTTGCTCTGTGTGCAGATGGATGATGGAGACGGGTGTGGATAGGGATAAGGTTGGCACGGCATGGCCGCGGCGGACACGTCACCGTGCGTCGGACTCCGTCTCTTTTTTTTTTTTTTTTTTTTTTTTTTTGCGTCCTGCGGTTGGGCCGGACTTGCCGGGACGTATCACCAACGTGATATCACGTGTCCACCTCTGCCACGACTCATCCTTCTCTTCTCTTTTTCATTCATTTTTTTTCTTTCTTTCTTTAGAAATAAGACTCCACGACACCGTTTCATTAGCTAGTGTACAGTACTTCTTCATTGCTAATCCTCGAGATCGTGGCAGCCGAGTGTTTGTTATCTTAAGCGCCGTTTGCTAGGTCGATTATACTAGCGCGCCGTAGCTACGGCGGTCGCGCTAGTATATTAGAGACATCATTAGTACGCGTAATCCATGTTTAAATCAAGGTACAAAAGGATCTTTGTTTACGCCGAGACGATCCAGCTGTGACCACGACTGTTCCCGTGTTAGTGGCGCGAGCCGAGACTAATAATGACTTTGGTTCCGGATAGGATGTTGATATCTCACCACTTGTGTCTATAGTTTACCCGTGCCTTTTTCCTTGAGATAGCAATCCGTCCTATCTTCTTGATTCTAGATAAGCACGGGATTTAAAACTTCTTGCCTTTTGTTCTCTACCAGCTCGTGAGAACTATCGCATTTTTCCTTGTATTGAATAGCATACGATCGCTGTCCTCGCAACCAAATTTTGACTAAAAAAAATCCTTGCTCGAATCTACTTATATCCCGATTCAAACTCACTCCAAGTACGCACGTGCTACTACGTACTTATGATGATGGGCTGGGCCACTATTCAGTGCTTCGAATGGGCCCTTCTGGTTTCACATTAGTCGGCCTATATCCGGTCCACTTATATATGGGCCTCCAAAAACTCGGAAACTAGCAGGCTTAAAGGCCCGAGAGAGAGAGAGAGAGAGAGGCAGGCTTCCTGACAGTAGTTGAGTTTGAGGACTTGATGTTGTACGTATACTGACGTAATGTACCCCCATATTTGTGGCGTTCAAGATCCTCCGTTTTTAACGTCTCCGGAAAAAGAAAAATCATCACCAGCAGCAGTATATCCTCTGATTATACTGTTGAGATGATGGTCCTCAACTGAACAGAGATCCATGCGACAGCATAGAAAATTTTGTCGTACACGTGTAGATTCACGGCATTTTGGCTCGTATGGCACTGCAGAAGGTGGAGACAAGGCTAGCTGTGCATGGGGACATGACAGTTTACGTGCGCTGTGTCCAGTGCTGCCAACGAAGCACGTTCAGATTCAAGGCTCCGTAGATGAACACCGCACCACAGTGCGTCGGGAACGGCACCTCGTCGCAACGGGTTCGGACAAACTTTGGTGCTGGTGGCCTAGCACCAACCCAAAGAGTTTTACCTCCTCTCCGTGGCATGACAGACAAACACTTTGTTAATCGGTCAATGTCAGCACAGCGAAGTTTCAATTGAACCTGCTGCAATGTTACCCGAGCTTAATAATTAATCAGGTTCATCAATCGACTGTTGCCTGATGGTAAAAACCCGTTTGGTTTGCATTTGATTTTGACCAGCTGTGGATGAAGACGGAAATGCTCTTCATTTACACTCTGCCTGCTCTTAATTTGTTGCACGTTTCATCCAACCTAGTACTGTAGTTGGGTTGGGTGATCGCTAGGAGGCGAGGGAAAACTGGTGCAGATGGTGCCTGAGCACGCGTAGCACGTCGAGGAGGCCGACGACGCCGACCAGGTCGCGCTGGTCATCGTCATCCACGACCCACACCTGCGTGGCGCGATGCGCCATGGCCTGCACCATGACCGCCACCAACGAGCTCCTCCGGTGGCACACGATGGCCTCCTCCGCACGCCGCCTGCCCATCCCGATGCTGCGCGTCCTCTGCAAATTTCCTCGCTTTGCGACGCTACTCTTCTTGCTGCCGTAATCATCCTCTTCTTCATCGGATGACGACGAGGAAGACGATGATGACGATGCAGAGGAGGAGGAGGAGGAACAGGAGGACGAGGAGGGGTCGCGGCCGTAGAGCAGCAGGTCGAGCATGCCGTGTAGTCCGCGGCGGCGGAGGCGGGACCGGACGGCGTGGAGGGTGGCGTCGGGCGGCGCGCCGCCCCAGTCGATGAACGCCAGCAGGTCCCCCGCCGAGAGCGCCGCCACGGCCGCGGCCACGGCCACGCTGCAGCTGGATCCGAGACCCGACGGCGAGATGTCTCCCACGAGCTGGCGGCTGCGGGGGAACGACTCGCCGGAGACGACGGCCACCGCGGCGTGCGTCGCAAGGGCGGTGCGGAGCAGCGGGACAGCGGAGAGCGCGGCGTCCCCGGCGGCGAGGGCGAGGTTGGCCGGGCGAATTAGCCCCAGGTCGGAGACGGAGCGGGAGGCTGTCGGGGAGAAGAGCGCGACGGAGCTGAGGAAGAAGCGGACCAGGTCCTCCAGCGTCAGCCAGCACAGCTCGCGCCGTCTGTCTCGGATCGGGACGACGAGGCTGTGCGCGCCGTCGAGGAAGGCGTCGGCTGCCTCCAGCACACTGCGCGCGCGTGCAGAGAATCAACAATCGCCACATCCAACGACCCAGTCAACAATCATTAGTACTGCATAATATATTTGACATAATAATAATAATAATCAGACGTGACGTGGCATGCCGAGAGAGAAAGGGCACACGTGCAACATGCACCTCGCGTCGCGCTGGATGAGGCGGACGGGCGGCGCGCCGGCGGCGAGCAGGTCCGCGAGCGTGGCCTGGAGCGCGGCGGCGGGGGAGGCCAGGTTGGCGTCGGCGCAGAGGAAGAGCAGCACGTCGGCCATGCACACCCTGCCGGCCACCACCTGGGTCTGGGTACCCTCCTCCTTGCTGCCGTCCCACACCGCGAGAGCGCCGCCGCCGCCCTCGAGCTCGGCGACGGCGTCGGCCACGGTGGACGACGGCGGCAGCCACCTCAGCGCCGGCTTGCCGATGCACAGGTCGGACATGTCATGCGTCTGGAGCAGCCGCTCTGCCATGATGCCGATCACTTGAGGTAGGTATTGGCCTCAAGTGCACGGCAGCAGCAGCGAGGATCAGAAAGGAAAGCGGTGAAGAGGAACAAAGTGGGCTGGGGGAAAAGTGTCGTCGATGCTTATTAGTACTAGCTTCAGAGATACTGGTAATGATGCAAGCACGGCTAAATGAAATATATAGGATATAGGAGGTGTTGGTGTGCGAGATCGCGGTGGCAAATGGCACTTCTTGTAGGTGACGGCAGAGAGGAGACGTGGCAAGGAGGATCGTAATGAAAACTGTACTGTTTCCTCTGTTTTGGAGTTCCTTGTCTGCTGCTTTCTGTTAGCGGCTTCATTTGGTTCGAAAACTGTTCAGTTTTTTGGTCAGTTTGTTTCCGGTGCATTTGGTTCATAAACTGTTCCGTTTTGGAGTTCACACTATCGTTTTTCAACGAAAAAGAAAGAGTTTGTTTTCGGTTAATCCGGTGTTCACTCTGAGGACTTTGCCTGGCAGTATGCACTAGGTATCACGAGTGACCTGTTTCTGACAATTACCTTCTTAAGTTGCTTGTCCTGGCCACTTGATAGATGCGTTCTGTTTTTTTTTCCTGAAGAAACTCAACATATGTTTTTTTTAAAAAAAAATGAAACAGATATACTAGCTACTTTTACTTTGGGTTTGCTCTGTTTTGCAGTTCCTTGTCTGCTGCTTTTTGTTAGTGGCTTCGTTGGCTTGGGAAACTGATCGGTTTCGGACTTGTACTACTGTTTTCATTTCAATGCAGAGTTTCTGTCACTTTGTTTTTGGTTCGTTTGTCTGACAAAACTGAACTGTTCTTGAGGACAAATTGTTTCTACAAAGCCGGAGTTGTTTTCTGTTCATTTGTCCATTCAGGACTTGCCGTGACGGAAAAACAAAGCATAACGTACGTATGCGTAACCATTTCATTCTTGGGTCCGTACGTTATTTTTGCTGGGCAAACTCAACGTTTCTTTTTTAGTAATTGAGCAGCTATCTTGTGTTTGATCCGATGCTTCTGGAGCAGACACCTACGTTTGTTCAGTCAAGTGGTATGGCCTGCGATGGAGCTACAAGTAATCAGATTAACAAATGCGTGTTCATGAATGATGGACCCGAGATACATTAACTAAACTGCTCGACCGTCCGTCGACGCGTACGTATGCTAAATCTGGGGGTACGTCGCTGTAGGATTGCAGTTTATGTATGTACACGGCTGTTGCGTTGTTGAGGCAAGCGTGGCGAGCTCGTGCTCTGCCCGGAAATGATCCGCGAGTCACGGGTCACCAGCTCATCAGCTTCAGGGAGTTTTTTTTTTTTTTTTTTGAATTCGAGCTTCAGGGAGTTGATAACCTATC
Organism: Eleusine indica; assembly: GCA_030378355.1. Taxonomy (NCBI): domain Eukaryota; kingdom Viridiplantae; phylum Streptophyta; class Magnoliopsida; order Poales; family Poaceae; genus Eleusine; species Eleusine indica. The sequence continues at coordinate 684,534 of CM059502.1, read as the reverse complement.
AGCCGATGAATTCGTTGAGCTGAGCTTGTCACTTGGTCAGCTGCTCATCGATTATTATTTTTGATCGCTACCATGCTTGTGACTGTCATATTGGTTACTTCCTCCGTCATAAAATAATTGATGTTTTAGCTCTAGATATAAAAATTAAAAAAAAAGTATAAAAGTTAGAACGAGAAGAAGAGAGATAGAGATAAGAATATATTAACAAGAGAGAAAAGTTATATCAGAAAGTGAGAATGATAATTATCTTAAGATAAATAGAATTGGTAAAGCGTCAAATATTTTTGAGATGGAAGGAGTAATATAGAACAATGATCCATGTTTTACGGGTACGAATGAACTACTCAAAAGTCAAGTTGTGCGTTTTGCGTGCCAGGTGCTTGCCAACTCCGTAGGCCGACGCATGTGACGTGCTCGCCGGCTGTGCAGCCGACGGTCACCACGGCCAAAGCTTAATATACGTAGGCTCCGAAATCCTCCTCACACGTGATGGTCCGAGGCTGGTTCGTACGTACAGATCGACGTGCTTACTGTCTCAGGTGTGTACAATTCAACGAAAGCGATGCCAGTGAATATATATAGGAGTACAACATCGAAGCGGCAGGTTCCAAATTGAAAACATGTCGCGGTCGTAGGCTCTTGGAGGCAGGTCAAGTCCGGGACTGATTTCCCAACAGTAGTAATTGGAAAAATAACATGGGATCCCGTACTTGGGGAGCGGGGGACATGCGTGGCCTTGGCATGGGGGGCATCGGGCAGGTGTGCGCCATGCAAAGCGCCTGACCACCACGCGCCGTGCCCGTGGCCGCTGCTGCAGGGAACGATCTTCAATTTCGGATGCGGCCCTTTGTCAAAAAATAAAAATAAAAAAATAAAAATCGCATGCGGCGACGAGGCGTACGGGCTGGCAAGCAGGACAGGAAGCAGGATCCATCCGTCTCCCACTCCCACATGCGCGGATGATTCTCAACTCTAGCATCCGTGTCATTCCTGACACCCACGTCTTTCTTATCTTTCGACTGTAACATCCCGGTGATGAGACAAATTCAGGAGGAGATACAAGGGGTAATTTTTTGTCAGGTAATACATTAAGCTAATCAGGTTTGAGAGTTGAGTGAGTGAGCCCTCCTCCGCAAGGCTCCAGATGCCGCGCTCGTTTCCGGGTCTGAGAACCGAGATCGATGGAGACGTAGCACGGGTCCCTCGATGGCACTCCCGCACTCTTTATTCTGACCCCTAACGGTCCGTTCCTCAACATTCAGAAGCAGCAGCAGCAGTAGCCAATCGTTCATTCAAGTACTGTACTATACTTGAATATGCAAATTTTGGCTTCTAATTTTATCTTCTAAGCGAATGATCGCACTACTGATGGTCCTTTTAGTGTTGGCATATAAGGTTGGAGTAGAGGTTATACTCCAACCTTATATGCCAACTAGATTAAAGAGACAGACATATAGTCTGAGTCATCATATACAACAGACAGGGGCACTTATATCTGGAGGTGAGGTGGACCTCCCATTTCGTTCCGATGTTTCAAGAAATCCAACCGCATCTCCCAAGTCGATATCCAGATGCCAATCTTTTGACAGTAGCATCGCCTTTTGCAGTAAAGATTTGATGTACTATACTCCGTAAGAAAGTGGCGGGATGACACTCTCTTTCATATTCGGATCGTGGCCACCAACAAGCGTACGCACACTGAGAAAAGCACCGAGTGTTTGACACAAGTGATAAATCGAGCAGAGCAACAACGTACCATCACTATTCACTCGTAGCGTCTAAAGTGACAAAGAAAACGAAATTTGTCAGCAGAGCATTTGAAGCCCATCCGACACCCCAACCCACTGCTGCGGTAAGCAAATTAGTATTTCGCGGGCCACTATATATGCATCAGCTCAGTTTGACAAGTAGCCTAACCTCATGCATGTTGCTACTGTCATCATTAGTGCCCAAGTTCGCAACCCACCATGGATAGCCACTTTGAATTTCTGAAATAGTCCACTGCTCCAATGAAATATCGTGGGTCAGATTGGGATCCTTGTATCGACGGGGATCGAGCACTACGGCTACGCCGTCGACATGGCCGTTCGAGCAACAGACGCCGGGAGGAGGGAGCCCGCCCGATAGTGCTTGCGCTTGCTTCGATCCATTCAATCCTAAGGAGAAGCGATCCACGGTGACCCAATGGAATCGTTTTCATGGGCCGCTTCGGAGATCCTGTGGGCCGACCCACCCCACGCCCAAGCGAAACCTCCGAACCACGCCCCACTGACGCGTAGCGGAGTAGGAAGGGATACTTGAACTAGGACAGCAGGCCCACGCGCAGCGAGAACAAAGCTTTTCCATGGGCCCGCATGCCATTGTCTGCGAGCGCCTTGGCTTTGGTTGCGCGAGACGCGTGCCCCTCCTGTCTCCCCCTTCGTCCACGCAAGGAATTGTGGAAGAAAAACAGAAGCGGAGGAGAAAAAGGCAGGACAAGAATAACAAGTGGAGCCAAAAGCGGGCGGCAGCGCACCGCAAAAGCTTTCGGCAGAGTTGGAGCCTTGTCGCCATCGAGGTTTTCGCGGGGTTTGTGCTTGCATCCTTCCTTCCTTCCTTCCTCCCTCCATGGTATGGTGGCCAGCTTCTTCAGTCCTTAGAACGACCTTGAGCGACGCGGCGGGTGGAGGAAGACGAAGAGGAGGAACAGCAGCAGATGGTGCCGTGCCCCATGCGCAAGTCGTTCAAGGAGTCGCTCAAGGTGCTCGAGGCAGACATCCAGCACGCCAACACCCTGTGAGTCTTTCTTTCGATTCGATTCCCCTGTTATTTCATCATGGATTCCCTCTCGCGAGACGAGCACCTGAAATCTCACGCTCCCAGTCGGTTCTACTATTCGTTACTGCTTCTTTGCACTTGTTGAGGAAAAAAACAGAGTGAAATGAATCGGCAGGTGAATGCTACAGTGTGGCGGTCAGTTAGGTTAGGTGAAGCATACTCATGCTGCGCGCATGAGTGATGTGGACTGACCACCGCCGCCGCCGACCCGTGTGACCAACTGAACTGACGCATGCCATTTATGGCTGATGAATTCGTCAGGGCTGCGGATTTCTCGAGGGACTACGACGGCGCCTGCCTCCAGATGCGCATGTCCTACAGCCCCGCCGCGCACTTCTTCCTCTTCCTCGTGCAGTGGACAGATTGCAGCCTCGCCGGTGCGCTTGGCCTGCTCAGGATACTGATTTACAAGGTTCGCTTGCGTTGCGTGACTCCTCGAAATGTCACACCTTCATACAATGTTGTTCAGTTTCCTGTGTTCTATTTCTAATCGAATCCAGGCTGCTGCTTTGTTCTACTGCAGGTTTATGTGGATGGAAGTACCACCATGTCCACCCATGAAAGGAAAGCAAGCATCAGAGAGTTTTATGGCAAGTCTTCTGTTCTGAACAAAAATGACGAGCGGGGAATTCATGTTTTCGTTGTTGGTTCTTTATACTGACGGCATCATCACACTGTGTTTACAGCTGTTATATTTCCCTCCCTCATGCAACTGCACAAGGGGATCAGCGACATCGACGACCGGAGGCAGAAGGCCATTTGTACAGAAAGATACAGACGGAGAGATGAAGATGATTACAAGAGACAGGTTTCAGAGATTGATGCTGAAAGAGAGGACGAATGTGGCATTTGCATGGAGCTGAATAGCAAGGTGGTGCTACCCAACTGCAGCCATGCTATGTGCATCAAGTGCTACCGGCAATGGTGAGAATCCAAAACCGGCTGTCCCTCTTGCCCTGTGATATTGTTCAACAAAATTGCTCTGCACCTTTTGTTTTGCTAAAAATGTTCAGCATCGAACCTCTCTGCACTTTGAGAGTATATTCGGAGCTGACGAGTGCAGCAGTGTCTGCACTTTGCAATAGCCTGTACGATCGTTTGCATGCCTAATGCTCCAGACATTTTCCTATACAATTTTTCACCTTCACATGCTTAGCTCTATGAGCAGATGCAGACCCATTTGCCTCTGCCACTATTTGGCATAATACTTATCGAAATCATCCCGAATCCTGATAAGGACAGCCATAGTATTTGGATATCTCAGTTTTAACTTTCTAAAAGTCCTACTGTAGCATAAATACCTTAATTGAGCAGCAGTTGGTCCTGCCTTTTTTCTTTGAAAAAGTATAATAGCCCCTAATTATTTTCTCACATTACATGACCAAACTCTGTTAGTGTATCTTGCATTACATGGCCAAATTTACATGGTGCACTCGCAGAAAAGAGAAGGAACACATAAAGCTGCTTTTGGACCCAGGGACCCAATGAATTCATGATCAGTCAATTACTGAGTGGCTTGATTGCTAGAGTTTGAAGACGGTTTGCTCTGCTGTATGATATGATAACATGCATTTACTGAACTTTTGTGACGGGAATACATTTACTGAACTGTCTGCTGCAAAGCTAAGATATGGCTCTATTCATTGAACCATGTTAACATGTCCTATCCTGTTTGCAGGCGCTCAAGATCTCAGTCCTGCCCTTTCTGCCGTGATAACCTTAAGAGAGTAAATTCTGGTGATCTTTGGATGTTCACCGATTGCCGAGATGTAGTAGACATGGCAACGGTGACTAGAGAGAACCTCAGGCGCCTGTTCATGTACATCGAGAAGCTGCCCCTCGTTGCACCAGACATATCCTATGCATACGACTCTCATGTAAAATACCTCGAGCTCTGTATGATGACTTCTCTTGATCACCATTGTTTCCTGAGAGTGACGCATGGCTTATTGGTTCATGCAGAGGATGTTCCTTATCCTAGGATGTGGCTAACCTTGGAGCAGGGTGTCGTTGACTTCGACGAGCATGCTCACTGACGTGCAGAGTGTGCTTGGGTTTTGTAAATATCTCTGTAGAAATTCATTCTGCTTGAAGAAGTTTATGAGAGGCATTGTGTTATAAAGTTAGCTATGCACTTCATTTCCCCAAAGTGTATTACCAGATCTCCAAGACTCTTTAACAGCTGGGATGGTTTCTATATGGAGTACTCTTTCACTACAGAGTGCTTGCTTGCACTCTTGCACCAGAGTACAGCTTATTAATATTATGGGAGCCAAAACACTCCACTGTGGTATTAAAGGACCAAACACAGCAGCGGCTATAAAAATGGGGCAGGGGCAGAGCGTCTCTGCCGTGCAAAACAACTCAATGCTGACCCTCGTGAGCTTCGGACAAACAGCTATGTAAGCTAGTATCATATGCTTTGCATTTCCAAAAGGAGAAAAACATTCTTTAACAGTAGCAGGTGTTGCCACACTAGGAATATGGAAAAAGAGACAGCTGATGAGAAAAACAATCGAGATATCTTTGTCTTTAGTCAGAGAAGGAAACAGTCATGTATCATAGTTTTGTGAAATATTGCAGTACAACATTCCCCCACATTCATTCAGAGGTTATAAGGTCAGTTACATGCTACTAAAATACTTGTGCATGTTGAAAGGCATTTAAAAAAGCAGCCATTCAGTACTAAACTACTAGTAAATCGTAAGAATCATCTCTCCATCAACAAAAAGTATCATTTCTCACGTTGGCTGAACCCCTGAAGCAAAACTCCTTCTGAAGGGTTCGTGTCATATGACAGCGGTAAAATTAGTTGTTGACCTGAAAGGAACAGGTAGCAAGGGTTTACTGATGGTAAACGAACTGACAATGAAGCAAGCTGCAAAAGAAAGCACTTGCTAGAAAGCATCTCACCTTGTCTGGAATTCGCACTTCCCAGGAATGATTTCTACCAGGTAAGTTAGATTCAACATAGTGTGGAACAGGTTGGGTGGATTGATTTCTCAGGAGAGGCAGCCTTGCAGGCACAATGGTGTCATCGTCGCTATCATAATCTGTCTCCCTGTCAGGGCCAAGGGTCCTAAGTATAATCCCAAGAACAATTGATAGCACCTGAAATAATTGGATATGTTAACAGAGGATCAGCCATGATAAGAAGTAAATGTTCTCTTCAGCTGCAGCTACTCAAATTGAACAAAGTTCTTAGTTCTTCTAAACAGGACAGCAGCTCCTGATTTCAGTTAGAAATTTCAGTAATATTTGTAAACAGATGATCATGATGAGAATTCTACAAAGGCAGAATCAATATATTTTTTCGAAATAAACAAAGGCGAGTGACAAAACCTACCACATTATATTGAATTAATTCAGAAGAACATGTAGAATGCTTTATTACTCATTTGCAAATGGCAGAATTATACAATGACAAACAATGAGTGCTAAAGCACCGAGTGGAGAAAGTGTCTCACCTGAGCAGCCACCACTGACAGGCCTACCCATTCACACATTTCAGCATTTGATCTCACAAAGTTCTTAAATTCATCAAACTTGCCTGATGGGTCAGGGGGAAAATCCTAAAGTTTTATTTTGAAAATTATCAAACAGCAGATATATTAAGAATATTAACATAAATTGCTACGGTTTGTAGCTGAAGCTCCTTACCTCTTCCCAGTTACTGTTCAGAAATACATCAACAGTGATCGCACCTTCCAGTATAATAAGCACAAATACCAGGATTGTGTGCTGTGCATTTAGGGTTAAGGAAAAAATAGGCCCTAAGTTGTTATCAGATTACACTACATCATCTATTGTTACCGGACTCAAAGTAACCAGGAGACGTTTGTGAAAAAATTGGACAGTGCAGTTTCATTTCACCATTTTTTCTCTGGCATCTCATTCATAAACATGTATGACCGAAGCTTCTGCACCGAACTGAAAACAAAGCATAACCCAGCTGCAGCTGCTAAAGATCAACTCATAATAGGCAGTCAGCAAGAACAAAACATGTGCTAGTGGCTGGTATAATTAAATGGCATGCAATTCCAAAGATTTATCAAACTCAAGGATACACAAGACAGGCAGTGACTATTTGCAGTTTCTGCAGCAATATGCCCAGAGCATGTCAGCAAGCAAAGGAAGATCCCCAAGCCAAGAAACGTGTAGATAAACCTGCATGATCAGTGAATTTTCTTAGTAAAACCACCATATCAATAGTACCTACACATTGTGCTTACATATTCTCAGAACCTATCAGGCTAGCTGGATCGCTCTAAAACCACAAAACTTCAATCATAATTAACTGCGATTGTATCGTTTAAATCGTCAGGTGGGCACCGTCCTGACATCCTAACAGCACCAAAAAGCATCATTTCATTTCATTTAATATAAGACGAGGAAAGCAATTGTGAGCATCAGCATCATTCGTTTTACACAATTTTTATTAGTGCTGTATTGCCCCACCAATCAACTAATTGTGGATCCCTTTTGAAGTTAGGCCATCCGTTTCGTGTCCCAATCTGACGCCACAGCACAGCCGCCACCTAAATCTGTAGAGAAGCCGGTCAAAATGAACACCAACAAAGCTGGTCGCCGTGTCCATCGAAAAGCAGTATCATCCACTAACTAAGAGATACTAGCAGTATACAACTTGTTTTGTGCGTCATTCACTGTTGTCAAATCTGGTGCGATAGTGTGGCGTGCTGCGCTGAGTATCTTGCCCATCACCCATCCAAAAAGGGAGGCCTTTAACTGCCATCAAAGAGAGAGAGAGAGAGAGAAAGGAGCTTTCGGTGGTGGCCGTGGTTTGATTTATACACCATTCTCGCCCTTGGACGGAACGGAACTCCCAATTGTTACATCTAAAAGAGATTGGCCAATGAAACAGTATGTCCCTACTATACAATTTGCCGAAACAAAGAACATGCGCATTTAGCCAGCCAATTAACGGATTGGGAAAGAAATGAAGAACAGAAAGGAGGAAAAGAAAACTGCAAATCTAGCCGCTTGTGCCGCGCAAGGATGGAAACGGAAACGGAACCGAGATTATGAGCCGCGCGGACACTTTGGGAAGATCTGTTGAAGCGGAGGAGGAGGAGGAGGAGGGGAGGAGAAGAAGCGGTTGCTGACCAGGGTACCGGGAGTCGTTGGTCGAGCTCGGCGACCTCTCTGTACCATTCCCGGAGCATCCAGAGCGCGTAGAGGATGACGGCCATCCCCGCGAGCCCGACCACCGAGTTCACCGCCTTGAGCGCCGTCTGCACGCAGCTCCGCAGCACCCGCCCCGCCATGACGCCGACGCCGACGACCTGACCAAGACCAGCTTCTGCTGTTCGGTGTTCTACTTTTATTCGGCGAAGCGGTGTTGTGCGGAAGCACGTATGCGGCGGCAGCAGCAGCAGCTTGCGTGTGCGGGAGAAGCGGAGACCACCTATCGAAGAGAGGGAGTGAGTGGGGAGGGGAAAGAAACAAGAGAAATGCTCCGGTCCGCGCCCGCGGGCGGTACCGGTGGTTTGACGTGGTAGCGTGCGACTTTGGAGGAACGGTGGATGACTGCTGCCTGTGCGGTGAGGCAGACAGGTCGGTCACTCAAGTGGAGTTCCCGACGGCGACGCCAGTAAATATTTTGGTGTCATTTCGTTGGGTTTTGGGTGCCGTGTTTAGTGGACGTGAATTTAGGTTGGTATTACAACTCAACGTTAACGTGTTGCTTCCGTGATCATGTGCAGTGATGTGTTGGTTGTTTGGGGGTTAATACGTGTTACTATCAAATGATGAAGCTGTCGAGTTAGTAAGCCACGTGAGATCGTCCCTTGATAACATTTTAAGTTTTTTCTACTGTTTTAATCTGAGAGCCAACATCATGTTAGTTCTTCCCCGCCTTTTTTTTTTTTTAAAAAAAAAGTTCAATACATAAATAGACTAACAACATATTTTGTTTGAGTTATAATTCTCTCTGTGAAAAGAAAAGACCAACTTTGAAAGAGACATGTACTCAACCATATGCGACAGAGAGACAAAATGAAAACACATGGCAACATTCGAGAGAATGAACGGTACTAGGGAAGAAGGTTCTCTATCTTTCTCACATTTTTTTGTCTGTGAGAAGGGAGCGATAGAATAAGGAGGGAGTGCTTTCGTAAGGTGCAGGCAGCATGGACCCGATTTCAGATTCCTGAGCAGAAAGTCCACATTGCGGTGTCCCGATCTAGATGATTTTGTCGCTAGTGGGCTATTCTGTACCCAGAAATTTTAAGATCCAACACAAAGGCACTAGGTCGTCTGACGAGACCGAATGGGCCTCACTTGGTATATCTCTCGTCGTCATGTTGGCCCAGAACTTGGATCACAATCCAGTTTGATCGATCGCGGGCTCGCGACTGAGGAAATTGAGGCCTACTTTGCCAAATCAATGGGTTCCATCAATCTCTCCACGGCCCATATCCAATGTATCAGGCCTAATAGTCAGTCAGTCTATCACCTTTCAGCTGGCCTCGTCGTTACTTCCACCGCCGACCCGACGCCCTCCCCTCCGCCAAAGGCTGTCTGCAGCAGCCCCCAACTAGCTCGTGCCGGATCCGTGTCGGAGGCGATCCCCGTCGCCGTGTTTAGGCTACTAGGAATGTGGGCGCGCTAACGCCGCGCCCGCTCTGGAATTGCGCGTGGCCAGAGTGCATTTACTGGGCTTTTGCGTTGGGTCTTTTTAGATGCATTGCTTGGTTTTATTCTTAGCTTACGCTGATTTACTTTTTTTCCAATTTCCATTTGCTTTCCTATTTTGTCAGCGATGGTTGAATGTGCAATTCATTTTTAATTAGTAGCATCTATATTGCTCTCAAACTTAAGAGATAGAATAATATTTTTTTTGTTTTGCTATTTTCGACATGGTATTTCAGTTATACAATAATAAAAAGACACATGGTCATACAAATTATTTCAAATGTTGGTCACAGTTGTGTGTTAGTATGAGTTTAGGTTGAGTGGGTTTACTCATTAGAACATATAAGAGCTTCTCAAGGCTAACAATACAATATAACAATTGGCAAGTACACCCGCCCCACACGCAGCCTTAGTACTTAACTACAATTGTCTTAGTACTCTTGTCATGGTTTCTACATTCTTGAAAGACACTGCAATTTAACAAAGAGAGTAATTAGAAACCCTCTACAAAAATTACACAACATGCTTCACATAAGTAGAAACCCACACGTAAAAAGTAGAAATGCACACACAAATACTCCAGAACAGAGGAGCATAGGTAGCACAAATACAAAATATTAGATAACATGAATGCACAACATGTTAGTTAATAACTGCAAGTAGGGAAATAAATAATGTCAAGAAATTAGGAATGCGGTTCTCAATCACATTGGAACATATAGATAATCGGAAATTGGAAATGAGCACCTACAACTTAAGGTATGTATAGCTGATCATATTAGCAATTATGAAAATATGTATATATTTTACGGAGGGTAAATTATGTTTATGAGCTATTTTTCAAGATAATTTCCTCTATTTATGAATGCATAGTTTAGTCCTGTTAAAACTACAATAGAGTAAAATACTGAACAATTTTGGTAATCAGGCTATACTTATGTGAATTTTCTTTTCATAATAATATCAGGGATGGAAACACAAGCAAGATCGGTGAAGGTTTATACCTGAGTCTGCCTATCCCGAGTGGAACAGATTTAGCTTTATCCAAGAAGGAAAGCATCATGGCAGTGATTCCAAAAGGAAAACACCATGCCAACATGAAATACATCCACCAGGCTTGATAATTGTAAACAAAAGCGGAGACAGACTAAATGTTGAGCTCTCATATGACAAAAGAATTCACTTAGTCGAAAAAATCCAACTATTCAATGACAACTTTATCATTTGATCAATAACTGAAATAAAGATCATATGAAGTAGTAATCCATACACATCTATCATCGCTAGCTTATTAAATTTAAAGGCTAAGTTACTGGTTTCTCACCAGAGAAAACTAAGTGAAACTGGCAAGGGGCTTGAGGATTGCAGGAACATCCATCTGAGTGTAGTCAACAATTCTACAAGCATGGATATATGTTGGATAATATAATCTTATTCTAATGACAACAGGCAGGCAAACCGACATATACTCAATGGAATGACGTGAGTAGGAAGAACTAACTTATGATTTTTGAGGAAATCTATGCAGTAGATAACAGACGCCTCCATATAAATTGAAGGGGAGAATAAGGTATGTAGAACCGAATCAGGATAGACCATCATGATCGATGTTGTTTCCTATATCTGCATCTTCTCAGCAGGAGGAGGTGGCCTAGACCGCCTCCCGTCCGTCAAGGCCAGGGGCCCAGTTCAAGTATATTTGTCTAGCTATCTACGTATTACTACCTCGCTCCTATCCTAGTCTATGTCTATGTGTTTCTCAGATCCGGATCCAGTTCGCTCGTCTTAATCATATGCTTAGCTTCTAATCTGATGGGGGCACTCTGGTTTCTGGAGGATGACTATATGGATCTATTGGATTATCAACGGTTCTAGTTTGTTTCCCGTGTTCATCCGTTCCTTGGATGTTGTGCCTTTGTGTTTTAATTTCTGCGTACGCATGTTGTTTCAAAAGAACGCACGGTTCTACGACTGAGCAGCAGATTGATGCAGCTTTTGGCAACACGCCCATCCATTTCTTTTGGGAGGAGGAACATTCTTTTGTAGTACAGTATGTGCACTCAGATGAAATGTACCGGCAGGGAAGAAGTAGCCGCCTTGTGTTTATTCGCTGGATGAGTATCGTATATAGTTGCATCACATGCATGGATTCTCCGAAAACCAATAACGTGACCTGTGAATGGATCCACGGGCCAGACGATCGAGCAGCTCGAAGAAGCATTGCGCCAAGCAATTAGGCGACGTCGACATCTCGTTACGGAGCCGAGAAAACCGGGTGTCCGGCGACAAGGAAGACTTCGACCGGGACTAGGCCATGGGATCTTTCAAAAAAAAAAAAAAAAAAAAGAACATCCGGCACCTCGATCTCAATTCCTCCCTGAAGACATGCATGATGCCGTCGAGGTCGTCGATCATGTCCCTTTTACTGCTGCTGATCAGCCCCATAAATAAAGGTTTACAAAATCCAAAGAGAAGAGAGTTGCACATATGTGCGTTCATGTGAGTGTGTTTTTTGGTAGTATTTTTGCTTAGGTTGGAAATTACTTGTACTTTGACTTATTTTTTAAAAGTAGTTATCCAGCTTATCTAGTTTATTATAGCATAAGCAATCAACTCGTTTGATAAAATAACTTATACTATAACTTATCTTGGGAGAGAGTCATCTATAAGTTGGAAAAGTAAGGTTTTTTTGCTTATGGTTTATAGTACAAAAGATGTTTTGGCTTATGACTGTTTATTTTAATAAGTGTTTATGCTTTCAACCTATTTAATAGAGCTTATGATTTATGATAGCATAATTTGCTCAATAAGCTGATACATAAACTGATAGCATGAGCATCACATCAGTTGCCCTTCATTCTGAATGACTAACGAGTAATGACCAAAAAAAATTAGTCCAGTACAATGAATGAGTGGCCCTTCAATTTGAAGGGTCAAGCACACACGCACTTCGTTAAAAGAACACACACACACACACAGTTCTCTTCCTCGAGATAACAAGTCCTTTTATATTTCTACGGGATCAATAAAATAACACAGCCTATAAGTATTGAAACTGTCATGTACGACAACATGCTTTTCGTACATGCTTTTTCAAATACTACTTTTGCAGTATTAGCAACATATGTTGTTGTGTTTCTACATACGTTTGCTTCATACACATTATTATTCTTGTGTAAAGCTTGAATTTGTCTCCTCTTCTTCCTTTCCAATCTTCGTCTCTTCAACGCTGCCTTCAATGGCATGTGCAAAAGATGGGTGTAAAGCTTTAAACCGTATGCACTACTGGGAGAAGGCCTCACGTAAAAGAATCCTGCTTACACACGCCGTTCTTTATAAACCTCAAGAGCGTGGTTAATAATTTTTAGCAAACGGTCGATGTTGTCTTGTTCCTTCTTGTAAGTTGGCCATTGTAACATCCCAATAGACCTGAAGTAGTTATATTCTCTGTTAGCAAATTTCATCTCGATGCGCAAGTACATTTCATGACCCAGTGATGACGTCTTGAGTGCCTTGGTAGGTTGGCCAAACGGGAACGTGCCATACATGTTCTTAACATACAACCCAGAGTTTCTACCTCTAAGTTTCAACACAGTCTTCTGGAGTCCTGGCCTACAAAATACAATGATGCGCATTGCTCAAAACGTGTCCCCAACTCAAGCACAAAATTTATTAGGACCATGACAAAAAACAAGAAGAGTAAATTAAGAAAGAAAAAAGAAGTTTCTTAAAAAAGAAAGAAAAAAAAAACTTGATCCGTTTTTAAATTCTTTGAGTTATGTTTGATCATTCATCCTATTCAAAATATATTAGCTCAAATATGTAAACTTCTAAGTTATTATGTTTTATTAATTTTCTTTAGTAATAAAATAAATCATATGATATTTTCTTAAAAATTAGATGATCAAATGTAACTCAATAAATAAATAACAATAACAATTTAATAATGGAAGGAGTATATAAGAACTTGATATGTATGAAAAAAAGATACGTGTCTTTTCCATATATAGCTTGATCGACAGTAATACAAAACAAAGATAAATTCAGCAGGAAAAAATTATAACATCCAAATGGTAATTAAAATAGAGTTTATCCATACATAAAAAAGATTATTAAATAGAGTAGAGTTGTTCTATCGTGTATATGCATACGTAAACAGAATTAAAAAAAAATCCTCGAGATAGATATAGGAGGAAAAGGAAGCGTACGTACATATATCTTGCATAATCACTTGATGAGCAACTGCTCTGATCCATGGGATTGTGCGGAAGCGGAACGATCTGTTCGATTCGTCGAGAGGCTCTCGGCTTATGTGGATGCGAAGTATAAGAATTTGGCAGGAGATCGAAGCCTGGCGTGTGCTCGTATTTTGTAGGGGGAGGCCGCATGGGAAGTTGAGTTACACCACAACACGTCCCGCCCGGCCGTCGGGTTCGATTAGGCTAACCTCTTTGACAGGCATGACATGGCACGCGCCGCGCGTTCTCCAATTTCAATCTTAATAGTAGACAACCATCATCTTTCTCGCCGTGTGACTCGTGTTTAATCACAGGACAGGACCCCAACTCCTCCACACTATACTTCGTGCATATGTGTCACCAGTCAGGACAGACATGTGTCCATTCATACGCACACGGGCGTGAGAACGTCTCCGACCCATGAACTAAATTAACATCTATATCACTCGGAGTGAAAAAACTGCTCCACACGTCCCTCTATTCAGGCCTCTACTTTTGGTAGCCAGTGGCGCATCTCGCAATAAAAGTTAGGTAGAGCGAAGCATCGAAACAGTGATGAAGCTAGGATTTGAAGTTAAATTGGACCGAGAAATATTTGTTTTCCCATATAATAAATTTGAAGTGTCAACATACAATAAAAATTCAAGAGCTTAATAAAACATCTTACAAATATAGTAAAATCATTAATAATGGTTCAATCGGCTACATAATAATGAAAAAGAGTTTTTCTTTGACACTATTTTCCAAAATGAGATGCAATTTATCCATCTTTCTTCACATCTTTCACTAATTTAAAATACAACAATTCAGTTACATAGAAAAAATTATTAGTTTGTTGTGCATAGGGATGACAACAGGACGGGTTCGGAGCGGGTGGAGCAAAAGCCCACCCGCGATAAGAGATGTTGCGGGTGGAAATCTCCACCCGCACCCGCACCCACGGGTGGAATTCCACACCCGCGCCCGTATCCGCCGGGTTTCGGATGGGTGACGGGTCCCCCGTGAGTTTTTCATATATATGAAAAAATACATTTTTAGTTCAATTTTACATGATTTTCACATATTTTATATAATAAAAAAAACTAACTTATTCATAATTTGATAGTTAACACAATATGATAATATATATACATGTAAGAATTATTAGACTATGATAATTCTCACTCTCACAAAAGAATATTAGACTAAAATTATTTATGCGCTTTTATTCCGGGCCCCGTGGGACACCCGCGGGTGAAAGAAAAAAACCTGCACCCGCCCCGCGACTATGCGTGACGGGTGCGGGTGTGAAACTGCACCGGCACCCTCACCCGCCGGGTGCCAAACCCGGCAGGGCCCTGCACCCGGGACCCGAATTGCCATCCCTAATTGTGCAAGTATCCCTAAATTGGTAAATCACACATTGTATGTAATTGATTCAACTGTAGGAAACTAATTAAACAATACCTTGCGATGCACCAGCAGCAGCCGACAAAATTATTAACCAAGACATCATTACTTTGCCGTGGAGCACGCACGAAATTATTAACAAAGTACGATGGTTCTGTTTTTTCTTTAAGGGGGGGTGATGGTTTTGTTTCTATTATGAGATCGTTACTACTTAGCTGGGCCATTGTCATTGATGAATTTGTGGCCTATTTAGAGATGGCCCTTTAGCCCATAACTCTTCGTTGTCTTCAATCTTCTTCTTTGTTAGTCTGCTGAACGAAGAGAATCAGCAACCACCGCCACCGACAAACTGCCGTCATGGCGAAAGCTCTAGACAAGGAGGGGTAATGGGGATTTGGCGTAGAGCTTAGGTAGGGCGGCCGTCCTACCATGTCCTATTAGGAGATCCGCCTCTATTGGTAGCAATCAAATTCTAGTCCAAACCCTCTAGATTTGCTCCTCCATTATTCCTTCTTCAAATGTGGGCTCTATTATTTTTTTCCTTTCTCTCTCTCCTTTCCTCTCCTTTCTCGGCGATTTCCTTTTTCCGCCCGCCAAAGCCGCTCGACGCCCGTCACCGGATCTCCTCTCGTGCCTCCGGCCACATGTTGATCCGACCAGGGCACAATCGGATCCGGCCATTTGGAGGACGTGCGGCCGGCTTCTGGATTCCATGACTGTGGGCAGAGCTCTCATTCTTTCCATTCCCGCACCTCTGTCATCGTCTTGGTTCATGGCCGACTGCTGCCCGGGGCGAGACGCGCGCTGCCCAGATCTACCGAGTTGGGCCAAATCCGGATGCGGCGGGGTGAGCTCCAGAAGCTCATCGACGCATCACCTCCGACCTCCGTTGCGCCCGGTCTTCCCTTCACCTTGCTCTCCTCTGGCCTCCGTCACTCCGAGCTTCGCCTCCCTCCCCTCCACCATTACCGCCTTCAAGTATTAGTAGGTCTTGCTCACCGTATTTTCTGTAAGTTGTTATTACAACCAAGATATATATGCTCGATCCGATTTTAACTTGAATTTCCTCTTCCTGACACCCTGTGCTTTCTTGCACGAACTCTCTTCTATTCTTCGCCGCATCATCTTTAATACAACTCCTAGGTACGTCGTCATTTGCTTCGACAACAACATTGGATAGATAGAGATGCTAGTATAGGACATGAATTTGAAACTTGCTAATTTTTAGCTGCCACCTCTTTGAGCCATTAGATTTAGATCTAATAATTTACAATTATTATACAAATAATCTTATAAAAAAAATTAAAACATAAAATAGCAAACCATTGACTGAAAGCTTTTAGCTGATTGAAAACTAGAAAATCTCCACGAATTTCACTTCCAGTACGATGTTGGTTGGTTGCATCTCTCGGACACTCCCTGTTTTTAACATGCAGCAGCTTTTAGGCCGGTCAGATCTTTCTTTGCTTTTTTTCCCTAATCACCACGTACGCTCTGTAAGAAAACCAAGATATGCAAGATGGGTTGGAATAACCAGTAATAACCGAGCGGTTATTCTGGTTAACCAGAAAACCAGACCTACTAACCGACTAGTTAACCAGAAAAACCGGACCTGCTATTTTTTTTATTGAACCAAGACGCCGGTTAACCGATTGTTCCAACCTTGGATAGTAGTACATCGGACACAGGTGGAGATGGCTCAAGCCTTTTCGACCACGGGGACGGGCCTTAGACTTGAAAAGAGCAAAATTCATGTTCGATCGACGAAGCTTGACTGGTGTCAAAGGCGGAAGACTTGCGCAGTGACTCGTGCGTGCTAATCCTAACAAGCATAATGAATAACGTTTTTTTGTAAAGAAAAAAAAAAGGTGAACGCCGATAGATCGACGTGATAGCTCCATGCTTGTATACTAGAATCCACGGGATCGAGTGCACCCGTCCGTCCGGCGATCACGTGATCAGAGGTTCAGAGCTACCTAGCACCGGCACGAACGAACGCAATCCGATACCTGCTCGATCGATCAGCTTTTGGTTCGACGAAAACATCGCATCCACCATCTCCTTCTGTACTTCCGTCCCCATGCTTCGCCCGCCACGTAGTACATGTTCTCCTGACGCGAATATCGAGGCACCAACCAAAAGGTGGTGGCCCCTGGCAGTTTTCCACGAAACACCTTACACAGTCGAGTAATTAACCAGAAGTTTTCTACAGATACAATGGATATTTGACCGCAAACTCTGTCCTGTCATGACGATACAGTTTGTTATCCCTTTTTTTTTTCCTGGGAAATACAGTGCTAATTCTACGCTCATCCAATACAGTTGGCGGGAAATTAACTTTACTAGAGTAAGAGATCTATCCAGAAGCTACTATAGTAATCTAAGTCAATAGAGCAATCCATTGCCGTTATTGCATCGGGCCGAGATTTAACTGCTTGTGACACCTCAATTACTAATTTACTACTTCCTCCCTTCTAAATTATAGGAGTATAACACTTTAGCTTTCTTCAGTTTTTTTAAATTATAAAAATTTCTCGCACCCACCGCCGGCCCATGGTGTGGTGTTCGCTTCCTCGCGCTCCTAGGGACGCTCGCCGCGTGCCGTTTCTTCTAGTTGCACCTTCTCTTGTGTTCATGCGTGCCGTGACCTGATTTGTTGCTCATGTGTGTGTTTCATCGTTTCCTTGGGAGATAGTGTGTTCTCTTTGCCTTTCTTCTCGAAATTCTACCTGCTACTGTTGAATCGCCACACACACAATTCGATTCTTGTTTAATACTACTGTAATTTCTTGTCAAGGGTTGATGTTGTGCAGTGTATCAGTTTTGTTTATTAGTTCCTTTTGTTTATCAGTTTTGTCAAGGCGGAGACAGTGCTGGAGTACGACGCTTTCGGACGGCTCGAAGATGCTGCTGGGATCCAGCAGGCCGACGCGGCCGAGGATGCCGGGATACAGGACATGCATCAGGTGGCGTGAGGTCGGAGCCGGTGACACCGAGGTCTCCGACGAAGCCGTCTCATGCACCCGAGACCGAGAGTCCTATCAGTTCCCTTAGCTTATTACCTAGTACCTTTCATGTGTGATCAGTAAGTAGTCCGTATGGCAAACTCTTTCGTATCCGTGATGAATAGTGTTCGCAAGTTTTTCTTTGAGTTAGAACGTCGTTTGTGGGTGTCACTTTTGAGTAGTGTGCTGTTCATTCCAGCCCCCACCTCTCACGCCATGTACGCCGTTTGTTTGTTCATTCTCGCGCTGTGATTACAAGTAGGCAAGCTAAGTACGAATTGGATGATTCATGATCATCGATTCAGGTGGATCAGCGCGTGCAGGAGGGAGGCGCTGCGGTTCACCGACGGGTTCAACGGCTTCCGCGGCGTGCTCTTCCTCCCCTCTCTCGCCAAATGCTCCAGCTGACTTCTGTCGCCCTGGTCCGCCATGATCCCCCGGATCGCCAAATGCCTCCAATTGTTAATTCTTGCATGAAAATTCTCTAGTAACGCATAGAATCTCCAGTCGGAAAACTGGAGGTCTCTGCAGCACGCACCCGTTTGGTTTCTGTTCCGGTTCCAGTAATAACGCATAGAATCTGTGTCGTTTTCGGCTACGTCCCGGTGTGTACGTGACGTGGCAGATTCTTATACTCATTCATATTTTCAGCGAAAACAAACCCCGGTCCTTCCCTATAAAATGCAAAGACGTGCCCCACGAGAAATTGCAAAAAGCAAATACCGCGAGCCGTCTTTAGTTTTTTGATAATCTCGAATATCCTGCAGACCAAAATCGAGTTCTCGAAGCTATGGATCCGAGGTGGACCCCACGTACAACCGAGTAAGTATTCTGCAAAGATCTCTTCAAATCTGCAAAGATCTCTTCAAATAAAAGGCCTTGTGTTAATATGTGAAAAAGGAAATATGACAATAGGTGAAATATACGTTCTCTCTCTCTCTCTCTCTCTCTCTCTCTCTCTCTCTCTCTCTCTCTCTCTCTGATAAAAAAAAGGCCTTGTGTTAATATGTGAAAAAGGAAATATGACAATAGGTGAAATATACGTTTTGTAAGGGAAAACTTCGAAAGACGGTGTTGATGTTCAGAGGCAACAAGTCGGGTCTCTACATCAAGGACATATACGGTACACGCGTATTTGGCCAACGACATGGTGCGATTTTCATCAGAACGACGCCCTTGTACCGAGAACTAATTCTTCGATTTGAAATAGCAACATTTAAACGCCAATACAACAATCTCGTGTCTATGGGCATGCTAGGATGGCCAAGTTACAAGGACGAGCGGCCTAACCTCGAAAGTTTGGTACAACGTGTTTATCGCAAGATTGATACTTATAAAGAGCGCCGCCTTGAAGGAGGACTCTTTTATTTCAGACCGGCTCGAAACTGTCAAGGACCTCTTAAGATCCGTAGCCCTCTATTTGGTGTTCCATTGAAGCAAGGGTTTAGAAGACGAAGACTAGAGATGAAGAAGAAGAGAGAGTATCTTGCTTCATATAACAACAACAGTGTTGTCCGTGAATGGACCTTCTTGTTATTATATACGATATTTTCAGTACTTGTAGGTTTCGTTATTGTACTAATTCCTTAGAATAGGTCGAAAAAGAATAGATTCTGGATTCTGTTTCTATTTATTTTCTATCTATTTATTTTCTTGTGGAAATTAAGTTGCTACTAGTTGGAAGACTTGCGCGGTGACTTGACTCGTGCGTGCTGATCCTAACAAGTAACGATGAACGAACGATTTTTCGTAAAGAAAAAAAAAAGGATCGATCGACGTGTGATAGTTCCATGCTTGTATACAGAAATCCACGGTATCGAGTGCACCCGGTCCGTCCGGCAATCACGTGATCAGAGCTCTATTGCACCTAGCATCGGTACGAACGAACGCCATCCGGCACCTGCTCGATCGATCAGCTTTTGGTTCGACGAAAACATCGCACCACCATCTCCCTTCTGTACTTCTGTCCCCATGCTTCGCCCGACACGTAGTACTAGTACATGCTCTCCTGACGCGAATATCGAGGCGCCAACTAAAAGGTGGTGGCCCCTGGCAGTTTTCCACAACAGACCTTACCCAATCGAGTAATTAGCCAGAAGTTTTCTACTACTACATATACAATGGATATTTGACCACAAGCTTTCTCTTGACGATACAGTTTTTTTTTCTTCTTCTGCGAAATACAGTTTGCTAATTCTACGCTCATCCAATACAGTTGGAGGGAAATTAACTTTCCTAATCAAGAGTAAGAGATCTATCCAGAAGCTAGTAATCTATATTTCAACTTTATCAGTCGAACAAGTCAACGAGGTCCATTTTAGGCACGTTTACGGAAAAGACACCGGAAAACATGATCCTTAATTAGTAACAAACAAAACAACCATCCAGATCTCGGGACTCAACACATTGCATTGTGCGAACCAGCTGGTCTGAACGGATTAAAATTAATCATCAGTCTGGACTGAGAAGTAGTTATTAAATTACTGTAGGTAATAATGAGTACTCCGTTTGTATCTTGGCTAATCGTTAGTACAACTAATAATCCAAACGGACACCCAGCCAACTAATTGCATTGTTAGCTTACTCAAACTTCAAGTCACGTTTTTTTACAACTCGTTTCAAAGATTATTGAACACGAAAAAAGGAAAAAAGGTGACAAAACTTGCTGCTTTTCCCATCCCAACAAACAACAGCCATGCTTTTCAGCCCTTCCACGTATACGTACTACTTAGGGAGATGGAAAGAAACGGCAAAGCCAAGCGCCGCGCTCAAGCTGTGGACGTGATTAGTTGTCGGGTGAACTTTGTAAATGGTTATTAGTGTGCGCGTAGAAACATTGTGGCCGCATGCATGTGCGTTCGCAGCGTGACAAAACTCTGGGTGGTGATGGTGCCTCATTGTACGTAGCCAGTAGGCGTGTTGGGTTCCGCTTCAGATTCATTGTAGCCCTAACCATGCTCACGTTTATTGTGCGTGGTGCCTCATCTAAGAGCGAGGGCATTACCTTAGACCGACGGTCATTAAGTTTCAAATGAATAATCATGAAAATGCGGTCTGGGGCTCTGGTCGTCTCGGAAGGTACTATCTCTATATTTTAAAAAGAAGTCGTTCTGGGTCTATAGCTGATTTTATAAAAATAAATTGTTTTCTCAAAAAGCCAAAAAATATTATAGTTGTAGGGAATTAAACCAGCAACCTCATAGGTTGAGCACTTTTGGCTCACAGTAGCAACCACTAGGGTGAGCACATATTATTGATTGGGTTAGTTCCAAGACGTCTTGGGAAAATACCTTCTAATTAATGAGTCATTGGTATACTAAATCATGTCCTAAACGACTTCTTTTTAAAGTATAGAGGGAGTACAAAACTTCATCGGGAATGCTTCTTTTCAATCGATTGAAAAGAGAGCACCCTTTCAATCAATAGCATTTTGGAGAGAGAGAAAAAAATATTATTTTATTTGTTATTTTTTATTTGTAGAATTATTTATATTAATTAGTGTTATATATAGACTATAGAAAAGTTTTATCTTTTTATATCTATTAAATCTAGATCCAAAAACTAAAAGCGATGACTGAAAAAAATCCCTATTTTCAATCAATTGATAATTAGACGCTCCCAAACTTCATTGCCACATGTTGCGCCTCATCTTCCAGCTCGGCCTTTCCCCACTCGTCGACGCTGAGGTACTTTTGCCTGATCGGCCCACGACAGATATGCTATGGCCCAAGCCCAACCCACGGAGATGGTTTTGGACGGAAGCGAAGCAAAATTTTGGCACTTCTTTGATGGGGCCTGAGGGTGTGGCCGTGTGGGGGACAGTCAAGGGACAGTGGTTTGCCATTTTGCAGCTGCCCCCTTTACCATATTTATTATCCGTAACTTTTTCTCCCTTCCCATTTTCCTCCCCAAACAAACAGTCAAAAGTAAAAAGTACGCTTGCCCAATGAGGCGGCCTGGTGGCAAGCGGCAGCCAGCAGCTGCTGACGAGCGTCTCCGTCTATCACGTCCAGTTAATTGAACGTGACACTTCCATTCCGTGGAAAAGAATTCTTTTCTTTAAACTGACTTGTGATCATTTAATTATCTTTACTATTGGTGGGTCCCGCTAAACCCACCCGTCAGCCTCCGGCTCTCACCACCGCGCACCGCCCGTGCCGGGGCAGCACTGGCGCGCGCAGGAGCGCCGGAAGCGCCACGCCACCCTGCAAGCGGGACTCGCCGACACCGCTGTCAAACGGGGAGGGCGATTTTACCGACTCCTCTCCTTTCTTTCTTCTCTCCCTCGCTCCATTTCCTCTCTCGCGCTTAGTTTCTCTTTTCCCCTGTTTCGCTTCTGCCGCCGCCCGCCGTGCCCGCTCATCGCCGTCGATCACCTCCCAGTCTCTCCCGCAGCTCCAAATCGTCGCAACGACTACTCCAACAACTCCCCATCGCCGCCCAGGGCTTTTTCCTCGTCAAGAATTGCCAATCGCCGCCGCCTTTGCCGAGCTCCGAATCCACTGCCGCTCGCCATCGCACTTGCTCCGGTGAGCAATCACCGCCGTAACCTTTCCCTCTACCACTCTCTTGCATTGCTACCCTGATTCTTGCTGCCAATTGGCCGAGCCGCGCCCTGGGAGTGCACATGGCCGCCGCAGCCCCGCGGGCGAGCAGAGCGCTTCCGCCCCTGGGCCACGCTTGCACTATTGGGGCAAGAGGCCGAGCCGGGGTCACGCGCGCGCAGGCCCACGTGCTCGCGTCGCTGGACCGCGTCCCGCCCCGGCTGGGCCGCCGAGCCAGTGGGCCGTGCTCTCGCACCCCGCCGCTGTGCTGCTGGGCTCGGTCCAGCAGCAGCTGGGCTGCCCAAGGCCCAAAAGGCCAAAATCGAGTTTTTCTTTATTTTTTTTCTTTTCCCAGGTTTTTCATTAAGATTTAATTCCGGAGTTTAGTTAAAATCTAGCAAATAAATTAGACTTTCTAAAATCTTGAAATCAATTTTGTTAGGTTCCAAATAATTTCCTCTACCACTTTATGAAATAAAATTTAATATTTATTTTATATATTTTTTAAGTATTTAATTAAGCTTCTGAATTATCTTTTAATTGTTAATTAATTTAATTCCTAAGTTAATATTTATTTTGTTAATGAATTTATTTTATGTTTAAATAGGGTAATTAAGGGTTATTACTTTGAATTAAAACATGTTAAACCCTTGTCATTAATAGACTTAATTACTTTTATTTGAAGGAAATACTTCAGACAAGAGTAATTAAAATTCTTAATCTAAATATTTTTATTGAATCATCATTTTTAATGCATTGCATGTCATATTTCATGCATCGCTGATACTAACTTGCGACGTGACGACAAATCGTATAGTACCCGAGATCGTCGAACCGTCTGCTGACTGTGGGCCCGAGGTGGTAATCGTCAAGACCGCTCCCGCACCTGAATCGTCGCACCCAGACGAAACCCAAGGCAAGCCCCGGTGCATCCCGCCTATATTTTTAAAATCTTTTCTTTAATCACAGTGAGTCGAGTCATGCTTGTGCAATAGGTTACAGGAATTGATTGACACCCACCTGCATCACTACCGTATCCTATGATGTTTTTACCCTATATAGGTACAGGTAGCACGATAGGCGCTATACTTATGTCGTAGGATTATCGGTAGCACTGCATAGGATGATCTTAAAGCATGGAGGCTTTAAGTTGTTTGAGACCTTTGAGAAAGAAAATAAAAGTTGATGATGATGATGATGAGACCGGACGAGCCCCGTAGAGGAAAGAGCAAAGACGGGGTCTTGCAAGGTGGTAGCCCCGTCCGTGTCTATCTAGGACCAAACCGTTGGCGGCTCCATAAACAAGTATTGAACAGTATCGTCTACATGCTGGTTTATGGGACCAGTAAGCTGATGCACCCTAACTACCTCAGTGGTAGGACGTAGCCAACTTTCTTTTTCTGGCTGTTAGTGAGATTGAAGTCTCACGGGAGGGGGGGGGGGGAATGGTGGTCGCCCATGGATAACGTCTGGGACGGGTATCTAGTGGGGTCTCCATATTCCCGGGGGAGTTGGAAACAGATCGACCTCTGGTTGGGGTTAGTGGGAAAAGTTGTCATATACGACCAATGTGATACGTATATGTCGTGTAGTCGAGTTTTACCCAGCTGGTAGAAATTGATTCAAACCGCTGTCTCTCGCAGCAATGAGTACCGCTTGTTCGCTTGGCGCGAACGGAGACAATTGAGAGTAACGAGAAGGAGAAGGATTATTTAAAATTATTTAGTTTGGCTTGATAAATTTTGATTGCAATAGTTACAGGATGCAAACCTTATTATTAATGAACATAATCTTGAGCTAAAATTTAAAGTAGATATCCACTAATAAGTGTTTTTTTTTTTTTGCAAGTTTGAGTCAAACCACCAGCCAAAGGCCTAAGCATTCTAGGTGTTGGCCTTAACGAGCCACGTTGACGGGTCAGTCTTGCGGAGTATATTAGATACTCAGGGTTTGTTCGACTTATTTTATTCTTAGGTGGTGAGCCAAGCTCCTACGGATGGTCAGAAGGCATGCCAGAGGAAGGGCAACTGTCGGAGGGAGGTTCCCTTCAGTGGGAACGCATCCCATCTCCGAAAGAGTAGAAGCCAAGGCGTGCCTCCGAGAGTGTGTTAGATAGACGTGTTTGAGACTTGGTTTTTGAACAGAGATAAAACTTCTGTTGAGTATTTAAATTTTTGTTGTAATAAATATTTTTCCGCTGTAAGACTTTTGCTTGTTTTCGAAAACCTGGTTGTATTATACCATGATGTAATATTCTGGACTTGTATGAATGTATGTGCTGTTGTAACTCGTTTCATCGAGTGTTCTCCTGTACTTGATCCTGGTTATCCAGGAGGGGATGCCACGTGACTTTGATACAAAACTTCGGATTTGTTGGACATCACAAGAAATCCACAAAAGCCCAATTAAGAAAATTATGCACTGACCAGAGTAAGAAATTTAATTCGGACACAAATCACTTCCCATGTGCGCATCAATCGTCAGCGCTCTTGTCCTTCAAGCAGCTTCTCTTCCAGCTCCTTGGGATGTTGACCGCGGACGGCGCATTTGTTGCATAGCTCGATCGGCAGGTTGCTGGTCCTTTTTGTTTGTTGGGAATGGTAAAAACCATTCCAATGTGCTGATGCTATGGTTCATGTTTTCTCAGACATTGAAGAAGTTAAGTCGGTAGTTGGAGCATACGTTTCATCCAGCTTTCAGAACATGTCGTCTGAACTTCACTACTACTTCCAGCTTCCAACTTCTCGTGGGAGTAAGTTATAAGAGAAAGTGTTTCTGTTCTGATCTTCAGGTCTGCAAGGACAGAGATATAGCGAGGCAGCTCGTGAAAAAGGGCATAAACTGCTTGCTAAAAGGCTATTGCTATCACTCTTGACACTCCATGGCTTGGTCGTAGGAAAACAGATATAAAAACATGAGAGTGCGGATCTAACAACTGAATCTGGCATGATGCAACTTGCATTGTTTCTCTAAGGAGTTTTACAAACAGCAGTGTTGAATGACTTTGAAGCGTTGGATCTTGGCACTATGGATGAGGCTATGAGAAAAATAAGCTAGTCACTTTCAGGGCTATGAAAATGTTCAGGCCTTGTCACCAAATCTTTTTTCATGTATCAGGAAAAATTATTCTGGCCATGCTTCATTTTGGTTGCATCCTGACTTTCAAAAATAAAGCAGTCGTTCTATAAAACATTAAAGTTGAAGTGTCATATTCATGTCTTTTATGTAGCAATCAATTGATGATAGTCAGGATGTCAAGCGACAATGACCACAATTGCCGATCTTATAGTGAATGGAGTCAAAAGATTGTGAAGTGCTCCATTTTGTACCGGCTTTTGTTATGGCCCGTAATCAGTTGTAAACATTCGCCATGCGGCTACACTTAAATTGAATACGGCACTGCTGGTATCATCGTCGTCTCCAATTACGGCGCCCGCCAGCTAGCAAGTATCAGCTGCCTGGACACCTGCAATTCTGAAGAGAGTCCCATTCGCGTGAATGTTTGTGAATCCAAATCCCTTTCTTGTGTCCGCGTCCTCTATGGCATGCAAAATGCAACTGGTCTTTCACATGCAATTAACAACATGACATGTACGCTTTCAGATTAGTACCGAAAAGTTGGTTCCAGTGCTCCTCTGACTTTGTTACTCCTGAATATCGAGGAAATTCAGGTCATGTTACTCGCGGCGGCGGCCAGCGTGGCGTGGGAGTCGATGGGACCCTGACCCTGGCACTGGGAGCTTGAGCAGTATTCATAAAGTACCCTGCACACATGCAAGCGCCTGAATTGAGTATTTACTACAAGTGAACTCGTTGGATGCGCACCAGGAAAACGCCGTGCTGGACTGAACTCGTTGCCTGCCTTTCAATGGAGCTCGGCGGGAGCATCGCAGTTCCAGTCTTGGAGCCTTGGAGGATCCTCTAATCCATGGCGTGCGTTCTATAAGCAGCCAGTTAGCGGCGGAACTGATCGCTCGAGTGTGTGAAGAGAGACGGGTGAGTCTTAAGGGAAGAACGCAGACATGCGGCGGACTGTAGAGCATGTTTCTGCTGGCCGAGGTTTTTAGATGGTGTGGCGTCTGGACGTCGCCGCCGAGGTAGGATAGGATAGGATAGGAGCATGCTCTTGTTGTCGCCCTTCATCACGGGACAGCTAGCTCATTGATGACGCGGGCAGTGTCGATCGAGGTCCTTGTTGAGCACAATTGTCGCAGATAGGAAGAGGATGAGGAACTGGATCGGGCAGCTGAAGCTTGCAGGCAGCTTGTTTGACCTTGCGCAACCTCGTACGACCAACAAGGCGTTGTTTGACCTTGCAGGCAGCTGAAGCTTTTTTTTTTTTTTTGTAACAAAACATTTTACTTCAAGGGCCTTTCCTTGGGATTAATGTTATTCTTGGAATTAATGTTATTCTTGCAAGCAGAAAGCTTTTTTTTTTGTAATAAACAAGATAATTCAAGGGCCTTTCCTTGGAATTAATGTTATTCTTCAACCTATTTGTCTACGGCAACTGGCTGTTGTTGTTGTCTGAACGAAGCTCTGAGCATTTCTCCCTTTTTTCTCTCGTCTTTTTTTTTTTTGAAGGCTTCCTCCAGAGGAAGGAATAGGAGATGGCTGTGAACCTTGAGGCAGTAACCATCACATTGGCCACTTCCTTCTTGTATGATGGCCGTTGAGGAAGGAATAGGAGAAGGCTTCCTCCAGTGGCCGTTGACGAAGGAATAGGAGAAGGCTTCCTCCAGAGGAAGGAATAGGAGACCACAAGTAAAATAATCCTGCTTGGAGGCGTCGTTTTCTGTAAACTTGAATTGAGCGGTAGATAATTTGTAGCAAACGATTCATATTGGCCACTTCCTTCTTGTATGATAGCCACTGAAGCATCCCGATAGACTCGAGCTGATGATATGCTCTTGTAATCGGGTACAGTCCATCCAGAAGATATAGTTCTCGACTCAGAGCTGACGTTTTGACTATCTTCGTACGTTGTCCGAAGACGTGTGTGCCAAACATGCCCTTAACATATAGCCCAGCGTTTCTACCTCCGATCTTCAAAACAGTCTCATGTAGTCTTTTTCTGCAAGCAGGCATATATATATATATATAGACTTCTCATATTAGTATTATACAAATATATACTTACTTTAGAAATTTGACTTATTTTTTTAGTTTACACAGAACATGACTATTATAATATACAATACAATATATATATATACTTATACTGCAAGAGCTATGCTATTTAACACTGCTAAGTACTTATTTAGCACCCAGTCCTGTGACCATAAATATTTCATTCACAACAATGAAACTTTATTTCATGATCACCACGGCACCAGAGAAACGCCGTGCTGGACTGAACTCGTTGCCTGCCTTTAATGGAGCTCGGCGGGAGCATCGCAGTTCCAGCCTTGGAGGAATCCACGACAGTTCGCTGTGACGTGATTGCAGCACTAAGCATTTCCTAGTGATCGGAACCTCCTATCTCAAAAAGAAAAAAAAAAAGTGATCGGAACCTCCTGGACGGGGCGCGTGTACATGAGCAGAGGCGCCGATTGATCCACAGTGCTCCGAAGCTCCTAACTGACGTCTCCATCGGTCGGTGGTCTGACAGCGCACGGCAGGATGCGCAGTGCCAGACTTCGTTGCGTTTTTTTTATCTTTTTTCGCTTTATTAATTACCATGCCCGTGCCGAACAGGAACGTGCGTTCTAAGTGGAGAAAACGCAGATAGGCGGTGGACTCTGCAGCTACGACAGAGTTTGTATATGCTTGCCACTCCGGCTCTTCCTCTCTAGTATTTGTGCTTCAAAACCTGCAAAAACCATGTAGGGAGTAGATGCTTGACCGCCTTGGCTCCACTAGCTTTCTGCTTCCCCACAGAGCCAACACCATATTTGTGCTTCAAAACCAGCCACTAGCATGCGCCTATATGTGATCCATGTCACCGAAGATGTTCTCCAGTCATCACATATCATCTAACCACCATAATCATTCAACAAAACAGTCACAATATTAAGAAAGAACAACCATTCTTCATAATCTCTGTCATCATGCACTCTCCAGAATTAACCTTACAAATATTTTTTTTTCTAATTATCCGAACAACTTGTGTAACCGCCAACGGGTCAGATGCCTGTGACTGTGAGGGCAGCAGCGGCTTTGAGACACGCATGATCCTCTGTCTCTGTTCTACATTTCCAGAGCATTTCCAGCATTCCAGGCCATGGTAGGCGTCCACGAGACGACTTCGACGGGCTGATTGCGCAACGCTCACAAACGAACAAATACAATCCAAAGATAACAACTCGTTACGTAGTTATAAGAGTGATTCCCAACGAGGCTTAAAGATGTGCGATGCATCAAAGTAAAAAAATACCATCCGCACAATTGTATCTTGATCGAGCAATCTATTCATAGGTGCACTGGAGCCAGGGAGAGAGGGGAGAAAAAAATTTTAACAACGGATTTTGGTAACATGTCTACGCTGATGTGCCCGGCACGTCGTCACTGCTAACGGCAGAATCTGGATGCGTGGTG
Organism: Eleusine indica; assembly: GCA_030378355.1. Classification (NCBI taxonomy): domain Eukaryota; kingdom Viridiplantae; phylum Streptophyta; class Magnoliopsida; order Poales; family Poaceae; genus Eleusine; species Eleusine indica. The sequence continues at coordinate 655,350 of CM059502.1, read as the reverse complement.
CGCTTCACTTCAGGTGGCGGTGGCTTGGACGGCCTATTTGGCTTCACCTCTTCGACCTTCTCAATTGGAATGTCAAACTACCAAGCAACACAACATCTTGTATCAGACATCCAATGGATATTATACAGTAGAAACATAATAACCGATACAAAAATAAAGCAACAGCAAGCATAAAGATAACAGTTCTGGGCATTTAGTACGTACCCTGAATCCACAACCAGACACACAAGCATTAAAGCACTCCTACAGGGGAAATTGTCTGTCAGAAACTAGAAGTATACCACAGCCATGCACGAACAATAATTTACAGCATAAACATGGTTCACATTAGCACAAATAGCCCATCCATTGATCAGAAAATCTTAATGCTACACCTATGCCTACAAAAGGAAATCCATACGGGACCCATATCAGAAAATATATAACCATTTCCAGATGCCATCAACAAACCAACTGCACATTGTCTATATAGCAAACTGATTAACACCAAACTGCCATCAGTATAAATGACCGGGCTAATAAATTAGAGTTACCAACTGTTAAACTGTTGTATACCTATTAAACTATTGCGAATGGCGCTGCAGTAACGCTATTAGGAAAATAGTTATTGCTTCCTGATTCAAAACCCAGCATTTATTTCAAACATGGATAATGGAGCGATGAATTGATTAACTCACTGGTTATAGCAGTGTTTGTAAAGGACAAAACATAATATAGCTACAATATTTATATCAAAATGCCTCCCTTGCTGCTTATGCAGAACAAACAAGACCATGGTGTCAAAAGTGCCCAAGAACGATGTTAAGGAGTTCGTAAAACAGTTATAAATAAATGCCATAATTTTCCTATTTCTTGCTACCAGGTGATCCCACTGAACTTAATTCTGTGATGTGTATGTTGCTAGGTAATGAAAACGGTATGAATTGTAGTAGGACAACACTAGCTAGAATCAAAGATTCATGTGAATAACTGCTACATGATGCTGCGACTTGATCAAGCAAAATAAAGTACTCACCAAAGAGTAACTATCCTGCCCAGGAGACCGATCGATGTAGGCACTCCACTGACGATCTTCCAACACTGGATCTTTGTAGCAGATTTCAGTACACTTACCTATGCCTGAGGATTTCATAGGGAGTAAGTTATCTTGAACATTGCAGTAATACTTCTATGAAGGTACAACAATGTGCAATTTCACAGTCATAATCATATAGCATATCCTTTTGAACCTTAGGCACAAAACACAGCTATTTGTTTGGTGAAATCTGACAGATACGAGATCATCATGGACAGAAAAAGAACCGACAGAGACAATTTAATTAACCAGGGAGACTGCAATAATGAAAAACAAAACAACTGAACATCCACCTGGTACCATTAACATGAAACCAATCTGTAATGACGGCATCAACGTGATTGGTAACCTTCATCAAACCATCTCTCATATTGATTATCATGTGTGCAAACTGAGGTGACAGTTATCAAATATTATTAGGTTGCCAAGAATTACAAAGCTACAGGATCGATTTTAACTAGCATGTGTTTGCTGTCCTATTTACAGCATTAGATAGGAAGCCAATGAGGGTAACCTGATGCTATTGCTCTAATTTCATATTGATAGGGAATCAAACAAATAACTCTAAAATCAAGCAAATTAGCTCCACCATGAACAATTCAAAACGAGGTCATGACACACTGCAATAATGGATAACATTAGAGAGTGTGGACTCACACTCTTCCCAGGTGTCACCATCCGCGTTGCACCCCTTCTTGCAGAAGACCCTCCCTGGAAGAATCAAAACCAGTCGCGCCAAAACAAAATGTCACAGCCCCGTCAGTTTTGATCAATCGAACCAAATCCATTCGCAGGAGAGGCATGAAAGACGACACTGACATGGGATCTGCATCAGGGTCGCGTACTTCTTGGTGCAGCAGCTCCCGCACGGGGGCGTCCACTCGCCGGAGAACATCCCGTCTCGCCTGCCCTGTCTCCGACGCCAATTAACCCCCTCGTTCAGCACGGCCGGCGCAGAGAACGGCAGCGGGAATGCTGCGGGCGGCGGCGGATGCTGGTGGTGGCGCCGGTGAGGGGAAAGGCGAAGAGCAGGGGAGAAATGGAGGGAGAAGCGGCGGCGGCGGCGCGCTGTTCGGTTCGTGGTCGGTTGCGAGGAAATTGGGGACGATGCCTGTGTGAAATTCTCGGACAGGCCCCTCGAGAACTGTAGTATAAGTAGGGTAGTCCTTGTTAAAGTTTTGGATGGTATGTTTCGATCGATGATTATTCGAATTTCTTTATAGATGGAATATTTTTACCGACTCGGCTTTTTTTTTTTTGTTTTGGAAATACATGTTTCGACACCTCAGTTGGTTCTTTGTGTTTTACTCCTTCCAAATAATAAGTGCATTTCTTTGGTATGTACATCTGTTTGAAGAAAATCGTATATCATCGATCCTTTGTAATTTTATGTATAAGAAACCGATACGCAACTTGGTTAAGGTACACGACATCGCCTTTTCCTTTTCTTTCGAACCTATAAGGCTATACACAATCTGTGTCGATGAAGCAAAATTTTATGGAGGAAATAGTCTGTGTTCTGTGAAGGTATGGAAAAGAATAATTGAGCAAAAAGGTAGTATGTATTTGCAAAACAAATCCGGTAGGGGATCCTGTTAACAGAATTCGGATATGGTAATAGATCAAGCAGTTCATATACCAAGTTGAATGAATGTAAAACGAGAAAATATTACAACTATCGTGGCTTCTCTTTTGATTCTAGAGTTTTTTTCACATGAGCAATTTGTAAAACTAGTAGGTTCTGTTAATCTCATTCAGCAGCATCAAGTACTCCGGGAAAGCTCTTTCCTTCAATTTCTTGATATACGTGTTGGTGTTGGGTGCAAACACTAGTGAAAGCATCTTGCTCTGTTACTGATTTTTTACTGTTTTGTGTATGCACGCGTGTCATGTTAAGTTGATCGTGTTCTCTCCGCGACTGGTCGTCGTCGCCGGTCATGTACCTTATGTGGTGACATGACTTCAGTCCATGGATTTTTTGGACCGCGCGGGACGACTTGGAACAGAGGTTAGCAAAAATGGCGTGCACACGAGGTGGGTGGAATCTCGCGTCACGAGAATCTGCGCGCACAACATGAGTTGCAGCACGTAATCCACCACCCATCGACGTCATCGATTTTTTTTTCTTTGATGATGAGAATCTCTCTCTTTCTTTTCTTTTGAATAATAAGAATAATCGGTGATAATGGAGTAGTATTTTCCCCGTGTGTGTGTGTGTGTGTGTGTGTGGTGGTGGTTCTCGTGGTGGAACGGCGTTTCGGGTGGGAGCAGCCAATCGCCACCCTGCAACGTCACGTCCAACTCGTTTCTCAAAAAAAAAAAAAACGTCACGTCCAACTATACGTACGACATAAAGATTCTTGAATTATATATTGTGCCGTAGTAAATAAAAAGAATCTGGAATTTCCTAGCACGAAAATAGAGGCCAGGGAGAGATTCCCAAAGGTTCTCCCTCCTGGCCACTAGGATGAGTGCCCCACGGACCCAGCAACGTGACAAAGCCAACTTGCGGCTCTCGCAAGCACCCGGTCCATAGACAGCTGAAAGAAACTTCCTGGCCCCACAGGAATCCGGTATCTGCGGGATTCATTGGACTGCGTCCACGGGTGGTCTGCCTCCAGCTGGGATCCACATCAGCGCAGCGCACAAGTCGCCAAGCCACCCCACCAGTAGAGGGAAGGCAGAGTAGAGAGAGGCCGAGCGCAAACAGAAGAGAAAGGGACGGACCTCGTCAGTCATCAACATCAATGGCTGCGTCGGCGAAGGGGCGACTGGTTCCGCTGCTGGCCGTGGCGGCGGCGCTGGCGGCCGTGCTCCTCTACCGCGCGCCCTTCTCCAAGGTCTTCCTTCCTTCTCTCTCATGCAATTGCAATCCATCCATCCATCCATCCATCGGTGTCCAATCTGTAGTACATGGAAACTGAACACAGAAGAGTTGTTTCATCACCAGAGTTTGGGCGGCGAAGGATGCAGCCTCCTCCATCACGACCACTTCTGGATCGCCAGCGACCGCGTCGTCACGCTCGGCCGTGTTGGCCCCGCCGCAGGTAGGTGCCCCCGCTTTATTCTCATCTCTAGTCTCAATTCTCATCTTGCGTTCAGCATCATCATCAATTCATCATGAGATTTCTGAATTTATCGCTCATTCATCAGTTAGTTACTGTTGGATTATTGGTACGTGCAGTGGAGGTCAAAGGGGGCCTGGTCAACGCCATCGCCGTCGGGGATTACCGCAACTTCGTGCTCCGCCGCCCGCTCCTCGATTACGGAGATGCGGTGATCATGCCCGGACTCATCGACGTGTAAGCATGCATCCAGATGCCCGGACTCTCTCTCTCTCTCTCTCTACAGATTACTTATGCGTCACCTGTCACTAGCGTCACTGATCAACAGAGAGAGTTACATAACTCTGTTTCTTTCTCGACTCTCTTGATCGCTTCAGTACTGTTATTACACAGTTGATGATTTTTTTCTTTCCTACTAGACACGCCCATCTCGATGAACCTGGACGAGCCGAATGGGAGGGATTCTCCACTGGTACAAAAGCAGCAGCTGCAGGTGAAAATTCAGCCCAGTCACCTACTACTACTCACCTTCAGTATTTTATAGCAAAACAACATTGGTGGTTTAGTTCCGCTCAGATTTATGGACTGCAAATCCTTTCGTTTCAGGTGGGATAACAACATTAGTGGACATGCCACTCAACAGCTATCCATCCACAGTTTCAGAAGAAACTCTCAAACTCAAGGTCTGGTTCCTCTGCCAGTTGCCAGCACCATTACACAAGGCACAAATAGTTTGCAGCTGCTTAATATCTGTGATTAACATTGGTGCCTCACTTTCAGCTGGAAGCAGCTCGAGATAAGTTGTACGTTGATGTAGGTAAGTTGCCCGACCGAAATGCTCTCAATTCTTTTGTGATACATGTTCTTGATCGGAAAATGAAAAATGCTTGTACGCCCTAAAATATGAATCCTCTGGTACTCTCTCTCATACAGGATTTTGGGGAGGCCTCGTGCCAGAGAATGCCTTCAACCCAAGCGCTCTAGAGAAGCTCCTAAATGCAGGCGTGTTAGGACTCAAGGTTTGATTTCTCAACTACCAGTTGCTACTAAAAGTCTGAAACATGTTGTCGCAACGTAGAGGCATCATGTTCTGCTGCTCTTTTTCCTGTTCCATGCCTGCACAAGAAATCCTTCATTGCCGGCATACACAGCAGTAAAGTTAGAATAATAACATGAGACCACCAGAGCATGATTGCCACTCTCTTTATGGGATTTTCTTGCTAGAAACATTCAGTAGCAGGTCCATGCATCTTTTCCTCTTTTAGACTGCAGATTTATTCAGCAACTGACTGCTCTCGTTTCTCATGGTTCTAGTCTTTCATGTGTCCCTCGGGTATCAACGATTTTCCCATGACGAATTCGACTCATATTGAGGTATGCTATACAGCCTCAATATTTTTAGAATTCTGCTTAGGGGTTCCATGCTCACGAGTTTCTCTTCCTGCTTGAGCACCGTAGGAAGGTTTGGTTACACTGGCCAAATACAAGAGGCCCTTACTCATCCATGCAGAACGTATACCGGATGTTGAGGATGGCGATGGACTTGCTGATCTAGATCCTAGGTCCTACTCCACGTATCTGAAGACTAGGCCCCCAACATGGTAATTGTGATCTTATGCGAGAAAGAGTAGTTGGATATTAATCTTTAGTTGGGTTCTAGGATTTTGTACCTTGATTTCTGTAGAAATCTATATTTCTGAGCTTAGTGGTGCTCTCTGGAAAAAAAAAGAATGAGAACATCAAGTATGTGACAAGTGCCATCAGTGTTCTTGAACTGTGCAATTTAGAACTGTGTAATGTAAGCTGAACTGTAGGTTCACTGCACTTCACAAATTATGTCGTTGCTTAAATCTTCAGGGAGGAAGCAGCTATCAGAGATTTGGAACGTGCAATGAAGGACACAAAAGCAGGGGGGCGGTCGGAAGGAGCTCATGTTCACATTGTTCATCTCGCAGATGCAAAAACGACTCTTAAACTTGTTAAGGTATGGCATCACAACAACTGAAGATTGTTTACTTTCCATGGTTTATCTGAATTTCAAGTTTCAACTTAAAAACAACGAATGGGAATGTTATTCTTCGTTTGTGAGAACTGTACACGTCAAATCAATAAACTGCCTTTTCTGCTCCTGATGTTTGGTCAGTTTCTTGTACTTATAGGATGCTAAACACAGTGGTGCGAGCGTAACAATAGAAACCTGTCCTCATTACCTGGCATTTTCAGCTGAAGAAGTTCCAGACGGAGATACTCGCTTCAAATGTGCCCCTCCTATACGGGATGCAGCAAACAGAGAAAATCTTTGGAATGCTCTGCTTGTATGCTATTTGCTGCTCTTGTTGGCTCTGAATTTTCAACACCTTCTAATGAAACTATTATATTCTAACTATTGCTTGATCAATATCAGGATGGACATATAGACATGCTAAGCTCTGACCATTCACCATCAGCTCCTGATCTCAAGTTAATGGAGGAAGGAAACTTCTTAAGGGCATGGGGTGGTATATCATCATTGCAGGTTAGATTGTATAACAATACCAAAACATGTGAATTAATAGTTAACTTACACTTAAAACAGAAGAAGAACATATGTGTGCCAATTTATTGTTTTTAAGTTGTAACTGGTTTGACATAAATATTTGCAGTTTGTACTCCCGGTGACATGGACGTTTGGACAGAAGTACGGCATTACTTTGAATCAACTAGCCTCATGGTGGAGCGAAAAGCCAGCCAAGCTTGCAGGGCAAAAGAACAAGGTATAGTACCGAACATGGTGGAAGCCATCTTGTGCAGCAAGCTTAAGATTTTCGTCCAGATTTTATTTACATTTCATCTGTGCTATAGTATGCAGAACATATACACCAAGAAATGCGGCCTATTTCTATGTATAATATATGGTTACAAACTTACAATAATGCTTCTCAATTGTGGCACTGATTTGTGCAGGGAGCTATTCTGCCAGGATACCACGCTGACATTGTAGTGTGGAAACCTGAGGCGGAATTCCAACTTGATGAAAGCCATTCTGTATACCACAAGCACCGGGTTTGCTCCTCGTCTCAAATAATTGCTCATTATTTATTTCGTCTGCTAACAGTCTGAAACTGAAAGTGTTCTTTCAATATCTTCAGCTTGTGAATGAATTTTTCTTTCATGTTCAGAATATTTCGGCGTATATAGGACAACAGCTTTCTGGCAAGGTCCTGTCGACTTTTGTGAGAGGAAACCTTGTGTTTGCTGAAGACAAGCATGCAAATGCTGCTTGTGGTGTTCCAATCCTCGCCGACTAAAAGTAAAGTAGCGTATATGCTCGTATGCGCAATGTTGATTCGTAGGTTCACAATCCCTGTGTATAATTCAACCCATTTCAGCCATTGTTGTACAGTAGTTTTCTCCATTGGACTGTCTTATATTGTCTCAATTGCTAATTGGGCCGTAGGATCCCTGTATTTTTTTTTCCATATTTGATCGATCTGAAAGAATAATTCGCGCATTTTCATTATTTGTCATGGGCTTCTTGTATTTGGCGGAAGAGCAAATATTCCGTCTATTTCCTGCTTACATTGTTCGAGGAAAAATAGAAGTGCCACACGAAAACAAATGGCGACCATAGAAAAGAAATTCAAGAAAAAGAGAGAGAGAGAGACATGCATTCGACACTCCATATTTTAGCCTTAACTAGCTGAAATTCCTGTGTGTTGCTACGGCCTATACATTTAATTATAGTTTTTTACGATCATATATTTAATTATAATAACTAGTTATAAAAATGTAATTTTCTCTACAAGAAATGTTTTGTATCCTATATTCCCAACAAAACATTATCATGCATATAATTCTCATCATAACCATAGCATATGTTGAAAGAATTTAAACATCATTTTCGTAGCATAATATAGATTTGGATAAAATCATGAATGATTTATATAAAGTATAATTACCTTTTTCAAAGCCTCACTTACAATGAACTGGAATGTTTAAAACTGACAAAGAAAACGTAATGTATGTTTACGCAAGAGCAGACAGGAAACGGAAGTGTTATGTCTGCATAGATAAGCCGAAGCATTTCACGGTCAGCGGGCTTCCACCTCCATCTCCGGTGGGACGAGGAGCTCCCGCCGCTTCTCTGTCCTAGGGACATGGCCGCCACCACAAACCATGCCCTTCTCCTCCCAGTGAACCTCCCCTCTAGAATTTCTTTCCCCACACGAGTCCACCTCCTGCACAGCCCATGTCCTGCGCATCAACGCCTTATCGCCGCATCCTCCAAAACCGAGCCATCGCCCATCTCGTCGGAAACGACAGAGGCGAGGGAGATACGCCTGGAAACCGAGGCCGCCCTGGAATGGAGTGCCGTGTGCGCGCGGCTCGCCGACTTCGCCACCACTGCCGCCGGCCGCGCGGCATGCGGGAAAGGGCGGGTCCCAGTTGGTCGGAGCCGGGCAGAGAGTGAGAGGCTGATCGAACAGACGGCGGCGGCGGTGCTATTGTCCGCACCGCTAGATTTCGGCGGCGTGGAGGACGTGTCTGCGGTCGTCGCCGCGGCGGCCGGCGGCCGGCTGCTTTCGGTGAGGGAGATTTGTGGAGTCGGACGCAGCATCCGGGCCGCGCGCCAAGTGTTCGACCAATTGCACAGGCTTGCAGACGAAATGCCCGACGGGAGGTAAGTACAAACTGTTCACCGACCGACTGAATTCTAAATGCCTTTGGTCAACGTCACACTATAGATCATGTCAACGCTGTAAAGATATACAGTAGTAGTCTTCGTTTTGTTGCCGTCCTAGTGACCAAATGTCGTTGATTCATGTTCCTGCAGGTTCTCTCCTCTTCTAGACATACTGCAAGGCTGCGACTTCTTGTCAGAACTTGTGCAGAGAATAGAATTCTGCCTTGATTCCACTCTTTCCCTGGTCCTGGATCGGGCCAGCAAGAAGCTAGAAACAATCCGCAAAGAAAGGAGGAGGAACATCGAGATGTTAGAAACTTTGTTGAAAGATACGTCTCTGAAAATCTTCCAAGCCGGAGGGATTGATAGTCCTGTCGTCACTAAGCGGCGTTCTAGGATGTGTGTTGGCGTGAAAGCTTCGCACAAGCATTTGCTGCCCGGCGGCATTGTTCTGAGTTCCAGTGGATCTGGTGCAACCTACTTTATGGAGCCAAGAGACGCTGTTGAGCTTAACAACAGGGAAGTTAAACTCTCAGGTGACGAGAGAGCAGAGGAGTTGGCAATATTGGGGTTGCTTACTTCAAGGATTGCAGAGTCCCAAATGAAGATCATGCATTTGATGGACAAGGTTTTGGAATTGGACCTTGCTTGTGCTAGAGGGTTGTACGCCCTGTGGACAAATGGTGTTAGACCAGGCTTCAGTGACACTTACAGCAGTAGCCAATCAGACCAGAGCAGTGACTATTCTGTTTATATTGAGGGCATCCAACATCCTTTGCTACTTGAACAGTCTCGTGGTATAGCGAAAGAGTCAACTACAGAAGCAACCAAGATGCCTGTTCCGTTGGATATGCGGGTAAAGAACGGTACTAGGATCGTCGTGATCTCAGGGCCCAATACTGGAGGCAAAACTGCCACAATGAAGACCTTAGGGCTGGCCTCAATTATGTCAAAGGCTGGAATGTTCTTCCCGGCCAAAGGAAGGCCTAGGCTTCCATGGTTTGATCAAGTCCTTGCAGACATTGGTGATCACCAGGTAGTCTCTGCCTTATGTGAGAGTTTCTCTAATCACTTACAGAGCAATATGCTTATTGATAAAAACTATTTTCTGGGTTGAAGTCATTGGAGCACAGCCTCTCTACCTTCAGCGGGCACATATCTCGTTTACGCAGGATTGTAGAAGTTGTGTCAAAAGATTCTCTGGTTCTTATCGATGAGATTGGCAGTGGCACTGACCCATCGGAAGGTGTATCCCTGTCAACCAGCATCTTGAAGTATCTTGCAGAGCGCGTAAACCTTGCCATTGTCACAACTCATTATGCTGATCTCAGTCGTCTCGAAGTTGTTGACAGTAGATTTCAGAATGCTGCAATGGAATTTTGTTTGGAAACTCTGCAACCAACATATCGGATCTTATGGGGCAGTATTGGTAATTCCAATGCACTTAGTATTGCAAAGTCAATTGGTTTTGATCAGAAAATACTTGATCGTGCACAAGAATGGGTTGAGAAACTGCGTCCTGACAAACAGAAGGAACGGCAAGGTTTACTTTATGACTCCCTGCTAGATGAAAGAAATCTGCTCGAGTCTCAGGCAAACGAAGTAGCTTCTGTTCTTTCAGATGTTGAAAGGCTGCACAATGAGGTAAATCTCTTTTCTTCAAATGTTTGGTTCTAATTTTCTAAAATTATATAGAAGTGATGTAAAATATTCTTCTTTTTACCACCTCTTAAAATCTTATGGGGTAATAATTTGACTATGAAGATTTGGTTGGAAGCTGAAGACCTTGATGTTCGTGTTGCTGCTTTGAGGGCAGGAGAGAGTAAAAAGGTACAACAAGAGTTGAAGCACGTCAAGTCTCAGATGGACATGATAATTAAGGACTTCGAAATTCAATTGAAGAGTTCAAAACTTGAGCAGTACAACTCACTAATGAGGAAAGCAGAAGCGGCCACTGCTACGGTGTCCGCTTCAAATCAGCCGACTGATATTACTTTCACTGATGAGCAAAACCATAGCTCATTTATTCCACAAATTGGTGATAAAGTGTATATTCAAGGGCTGGGAGGAGGAACGATGGCAACTGTTGCTGAAACACTTGGTGAAGATGGGAGTTATATGGTTCAATATGGAAAAATAAAAGTTCGAGTCAAGAGAAACAATATGAAATTAGTTCAAAGAGGAACAAATGAAACAACAGTTTCCTCTTCTCTAAAAGGAAAGGTATGCTGCATTTTTCTACATGTAAAATCTAATTATGTGGATATTAGTTTTAGTATTTCAACAGAGTCAATTTTTGTACTATATATAAATCAGAACCATGACATGATACTTTGTTTAGGTACTCGTTTGTTCCAAAAGTCTATTCCTGTAAGTATATAGAATAAAATTGGTTGTGTTGTTAGCCAGTGGATACACATACTTTTTTTTTTTTTTGCATAAAGTGATGGAAGAGATGTGATATTGTAAAAGTTGAATCCACACATAACGATACACACATCTAAAGTGCTAGATAAATGTTTTTGCTAGGAACTGACTTATATCCACTATCCAAGTCATTCTAGAACTGATTCCATTGAGAGTGCATAGGCTGAATTAGTTGACCAAGCACTCATGTATAGCTGTCACTTGCTGTCCTAGTGTTCATCATATATACAGAGCTAAACATATACACTGAGTGCTTTCTAGGTTGCTTGTGTACTTATAGCATAGCTGGGCTACATTTGTCAGGCTGACGCTGTTAGTTTCGTAACCATTGGAACTCTGACTCTAGCAAGGCACGTTCTTTGGATTCAGTTGGGCTTTAGCTCATCTTAGGCTGTTATCTTGTGATTCTCCAATGCACTACTAATCCAGCTTATAAATTACTCATTGTCACTATCACTACAATAAAGATGTGGCGGTGGCATATCCATGGGCTGACTGAGCCAGTTTTTTCAATATTCTAGTCCAATAGCACGTTGCACATTACCATAGCAAGTCGAAGAATCGAAGTTCGCTCGAGGCCTACAGGATGGATTGATTCTGACTTTTTTTTTCCGAGAAATCTAGTAGTATCCATGGTCTCAGCTTTAGTTCGGGTAGATCCAGAGCATTATTGAACAGGCTGGCCAGAGATGGTCCATGCAAGACATACCGGTGCATGCACTTTGTTAACTCTGCTGTTGTGTAGCACCTAGCTTAGGAAATTAAAGATTGCTGATTGTCGTGTCTTGCTTTTTTCTTGGTCTGATAATTCTTGCTTTCCATCAGAGCCGAACACCGAAGCGATCTTCAGCTGAGGCAAACCAAGATGCCAATAACATCTCTTTCGGGCCGGTCGTGCAGACCTCGAAGAACACGGTGGATCTGCGTGGGTTGCGAGTGAACGAGGCATCCTACCAGCTTGAGATGGCAATCGATGCGTGCCGGCCTTATCAGGTGCTGTTCGTGGTTCATGGCATGGGCACCGGAGCCGTGAAGGAGTGCGCCATTGATATTCTCCGGAACCATCCTCGGGTGGCCAAGTTCGAAGACGAGAGCCCTTTGAACTACGGCTGCACCGTCGCCTACATTCAGTGAACGGATGATGGTACAACGTGTTGTACGGTAGAGTATGGTCCAGGAATTAATCCAGACGCGTCTTTGTTTTACTTTTACCAGCTCGTGCCGTTTCATACATCAAAGCTAGCGTACCATGCGCTTCAAGCTGCCTCCAGTAGGCATAAGTTCATGCTTGTATATATTTGACTTTCTTTAGAGAGTACATACACATAATATTCTAAACACTGGTTGCCGATATTTGATTAGTCGAAAATCGCCATCGCAGATCTCACTGTGTCCTGTTTGCCCGGATCACGTGTGTGGATTGCAGTGGGAAAGCTCTTGGTAATGATGGTGCTAGCTGATTGCTGGGTGGATTGGGATCGGATAAATGACCTTGGCAAATGTGATCAGTGCTGTGTCCTATGCACAATCTCGAAGTAAATGAAAGCAAGGTAGAAGCTGGATGCTGCACATGCATCGGCACCGGATTTTGTGCGGCGAGGCCTGTTATGGTAACCTTACGATCTATGATGCATGCTAGTCTCAACCATTTTACAGTACTGCTCAGCTCAGCAATGGCTGAGTAACCCACTCTCCATTTATCATAACACTTTATTATCTGAAAGTTTATTTTATCACCAAACGGAAATAAAAGAGGAGTACATTTGAGCAGGGCACGCGGAATAAAAAAAAAGTACAAGGAATAAAAATTCAAAGCACATGGAGGTAGTGGTACAAAACTTCGGATGAAGAAATGGGTGGCACCATTAATCGTTCATCTCAACCGAAGCAAATCCCAGCCAAATTCCAGCGTCACGAACAGCTTGGTGATTAATGGCAAGTGGAAGCATTCGACTGGTGGAGGAAAAGCTTCGTTAAGGCGCACATACTCCAAGCCAACCGCCACACCGGACAGTTAACTCGCACACGCACGTACGCGCCCCCTTGCCCACAGGCACCTATCAGCACATGCAGCGACGCTGACTGTGAGGCCCAGACTCTTGAAGGCCCCACCTGTCATTTCAACGGACGTCGGCCTGTACCTCATGTGCCGGGCCCTCTTCCTCGTGCTTGTGTCAGAGCTTGTACTTGCAGAGCGGCGAGGGGGAGCCACCCACGAATCTTCTTGCTCGTGGCCGCGCTATTTGTTTAAACACGAGCAAAAAGTCATGGGAGGGAAGCTGGGAAAGAGAATTACAAATTGTGATTCTACGTAGTGGTTTATTCCCAAGATCCCCTTTTCTGCTGGCGATTTGTCCTAATGCCCACTGATCTCTCTCCTCTCCCTGTGGAAGTTTCCGTTCTGCCTCTGCACTCTGTTCCTCTTCTCTCACCTTGATGCAGCAGGACAAAATTGTTGCGGCAACAAATGTCCTTTTCTCACTTCCATTGAGCTTCTAGTCCACAAACTCCCAATAGGAAATCTTTCTATTTTGTTCTTCACTCCCATCGTTTTCTGCTTCTTCTGATCTCCACTGTGTACTTGGCTTGTTTCACCAGTAGCAAAGCAAGTGTGCTTGAGATCTTTCTTCGCGACAAGGTTTTGCCTGCACCATATCGTCCGCTCCCCATAAGCTCTAAAAGGAACCCGGGGCATTTTCTGGGCCTAAATATAGCAAGGCCACCATAAACTAATCCAAAGAATAGTATCAGTGCTCCATATGTCCTGCAGGATCCCCGTTTTATGTCTCAATTCCAGCGTTTCTTTCTGATCAGTACCAATCAATGGCGATATAATGTAGCGCCTAGCTTCGTCTCTGGTCCAGGTCAAGAAGCTCCTGAAAATCCAACTCCTGCACATTTCGGGAGTTTTTTTTTTCCCTTCTCTTTCTTGATCTTTTAAGCTGAGCTTTCCCCACACCATCCTCCACCCTCCATGGCAGAAACTGCAATGTGATGTGAGGAGGCCGTTATTGGAGAGGAAGAATAGGAGGCGGCGCTCAGGGAGAAGGAGAAGAAGACCGAAAGGCGGCTCCTTTCTGCGCGTCCTGAGAGGCGGTTCGCACAAGATGGCGGGAGGCGAAGGGGGCGATGCCGCCGCGGTCACGGGGGAGGGGGAGATGCGGTCGCTGGCGCTCACGCCGACGTGGTCGGTTGCCACCGTGCTCACCCTCCTCGTCGCGGGGTCGCTGCTCATCGAGCGTTCCATCCACCGCCTCAGCAATGTAAGTACCCCCATCGGTTTCCCATGATTACCTGCTTAACTGTAATGTTTTGGTTGTTTTTTCGGTGTTTTTTTAATTGAAAAAAAACTTAGTTTATGATTCAAGTGTTTGGAGCATATGGATATGGTCAGATAGCCTACGGCCCTGTTTGGAGCAATTATTTGATTTCTTTTATGGATTTTTTGAGATGCATGGATGAGAAACTTCTCTTGGTACAAATTCTTCTCCAGCCCAATATGATGCCTCATTAAATATCTCAGCATCAGGTGTTTTCACCAACAAATTCGTGTAAAACAGCTCAGTGATCAGCTGAAAACTCCATGTGTCACTTTGCCAAAAAAAAAAAAAAAAAGAGGAAAAACATGGTGAATGTAACTGGATCAACTCATGTTAACCTTGTGTTTTTCAGTGGCTGAAGAAAACTCACCGGAATCCACTTTACAAAGCAATGGAGAAGATGAAAGAAGGTATCTGATATGTTCTCCATAGTATCTTTTTCTACATCTTATCAGGTTATTGTAAAACATGGCCTGAAGCTTTGCTACATTTTGCTCTAGAAATGATGTTGCTTGGCTTCATATCTCTGCTTCTGGCTGCTACATCAAGAATCATCTCAGGAATCTGCATTGATTCTAAGTACTACAACAGTAAATTCTCCCCGTGCACCAAAGCGGAGGTTGAAGAATCTTTAGGCACCGAGCATGCCGTAGCTCGCGAGGGCAAGCGTCTAATGGAGGTTATCATGCAACATTCACTCCGGAGGAACCTGAAAGCTAGTTACCTCCACCGTCAAGGTTGTCGTGAGGTATGTTTGTATTGCTGCTTAATGACTTTACTTTACTGGAGAGTATGGAAAATATTAATAGTTACTTGAACTGCATTCAGTAATTGGAGCATGGCAAAAATTCTTATCCTGCTAAAGTATTTGTTGTGCAGGGGTACGAGTCATTTGTTTCGCATGAGGGTTTGGAGCAGCTGCACCGCTTCATATTTGTCATGGCTGTAACCCATGTGACATATAGCTGCTTGACGATGTTGTTAGCAATACTCAAGGTGTCTGCTCTTTGTCAATTAGTATTTATATCCGTGTTATGTTACTCATATAGTTTCATTTTGAGCACAACGTAATCCTTCATCGAAATACACTCTACTGCACATAACTTGTATGGAAAACTAGCAGTGGATTCATGGAGAGTTAGAAGAGTTGGTGCAATAAAACAGATTTCCAGTATATTGATTACAAGTTTTAGGACCTGAAACATTTTAGAATTTTGAATACATGCTAGACAACCATCTAGTGATGAATATAGAAGAACAGAACACTTATTCATGCACCTTATTGGGTCTCAGATTGTGACTTGCATTCATGCCGTATTGATCCTAATTTTTTTTATGCTGGTAGATCCACAAATGGAGAAAATGGGAGGATGAGGCATTCAGGGATAATCACGAATCATTTTCGCGTAAGTATATTTACTGTAATCTCGTTTTTTCTGATTGTTTGCATTAACAGTTCCCCATAATTGACTTCGGCACCATTTTGTATCCTTTCCTAAAAATAGTTCTAAAATCATTTTAATCCTATTTTCCGAAGGGATGTGTTTTTGCAATTCATCCAAGCTGCCCTTCAGTTACTTCTGTATTTGAGCTATTTCCTGTGCTATTGGCAACATTGTATGCATTTAGCCATCTTTATGGTGGAACTGCATCTGACTATTCCTCTTCTAATTTTCATGTAACAGAGATTGCCTATGTGTCAGCAACTAGAAGGCAACCAGCTCTTGCCAAATCCTACTCGTTTCGGTCGTGGAGCCAAAATGATGGTGTCAAGTGGTTGGTACGTTTTAGAAAATCATTTATATACTTCATCTGATCTGAGGCATAAACTTAGTGCATAGAGCATGGAAGTGTTAACACTTCTATTGTTCACTGTTGCAACAGAGCTTAAGTTTTCTCTTTTTTTTTTGGGTGCTACCATACAGTTTTGCTTCATCGCACAATTCGGTCAATCTGTGGTTCGAGCAGACTACCTTATCCTCCGCAAGGGTTTCATAATGGTACTAGTACTTTGTTTTACTTGTCCTTGTATATGTTTACTTCTCCTGAACCACATAGTGGATACATTCTCCTGATATTTTACTATATTTATGTTTAGTAATTCCCTTTTATATTTAGGAGAAAGATACACTATAGTTCCATTAATCTTGCTAGGTATTAGTTGTACAATGTTATTTGACTCAATGATGACTGCAGACCCACAATCTTGCACCGACTTATGATTTCCATAATTACATGATACGCTCAATGGAAGAGGAGTTTGAGAAGATTGTTGGAGTGAGGTTGGTGTGGCACCCTGCCTTGCATTTGAATGTTTGGTTGCTTATGGATCCTAAGTTTGTTTAACTTCCTTTTTACACATTGGATATGATCTGTTAACCTGCTCCTTTTTATGTAGTGGAGTGCTGTGGGGCTTTGTTGTTGCGTTCATGTTATTTAATATTGATGGTAATTATTAAACCATATTTTACGAGATTTATCTGTTTTCTCACCGTCCAACATTGTAAATGACGATTGTTTTCCCCCTGTAGGATCAAACCTGTACTTTTGGATAGCAATTCTTCCTGTTACTGTAAGTTTCCGTTTGATTCCTGAACATTCTACAGCTTCCAGAATTTCACTAAATAATGGTGCCCTCAACTGAAGTGTGGGTTGTTTGTAGCTTGTTCTTGTTGTTGGTGCGAAGCTACAGTATGTCATTGCGACATTAACAGCAGAGGGTGCTAGGATGACTGCATATGGACCAAGGATAAAGCCAAGGGATGATCTCTTTTGGTTCAAGAAACCGGAATTTCTCCTGTGGTTGATACATTTTATTCTCTTTCAGGTACGTCTATACTGCTAGGTATTGAAAATAGTTGAGACATGAAGATAACCTTACTAATGCTTCAATTTAATGACTTTGCAGAATGCGTTTGAGTTGGCTTCTTTCTTCTGGTTCTGGGTATCATTTCTGTCCATTCTATGTAAAATAATGTGAATACAGTAATAAGAAGCTTTATGTTCGTTTCTACAGTTGTACTGACATATCTGTATTTGTATCATCGCTGCAGTGGCAATTTGGTTATGATTCATGCTTCATAAAAAACCACCTGTTAGTTTATGGCCGCCTTATACTTGGGTATGTGCTTCTGAACATTTCTGGTGATTTGGATCCTGAATGTGAACCATGTATTTATGTTCTGTCACAGTAATAGACTCTCACCAACGTGAAATTTCAGGTTTGCTGGACAGTTCCTATGCAGTTACAGCACACTGCCTGTTTATGCACTCGTCACTCAGGTACTAATAGGCTTTGTTGTTGTCAAAGTACACTGCCGCTATTATTTTCCCCCTATAAAAGAAGGATTGTTGCAACTTAATGCTTTTCGTCGACAACAGATGGGGTCCAAGTACAAGGCTGCCCTGATCCCGCGAAGGATCAGAGAAACCATACATGGGTGGGGAAAGGCGACAAGGAAGAAGCGGCGGCGACGGCGGCATGGCGACGACTCCACCATCCGCACGGAGACTAGCACCGTGTGCTCTCTCACCGACGAGGACGACGACGATGACGACGACATCCACGGGCCGTTCGAGGACACGCCACGAGCCAGCAGCAGGCCGTACCTGAAGACGATCGAGCTGCAGCAGCACAGCGGGCACAGCCCGAGGCCCGACACGCCGTGCTTCCACCCCATCGCCATGCCGCCCCGTAGCGGCGAAGGCAGCTCCCAGCTGATGCTCTCAGCCTCCGCGCCGTCTTCGCCGCCTTCCAACCGGGGAGGCCGCGTGACGCGGTCGGCGTCCATGCCGTTTATAGCTTCGCTGAGGACAGGCTCCGGCACTCCCACACGGATGAACAACGATTCGACATGAGCACCACTAGGTATATAACACGGAATGTTGTGTTGTGTAGCATTTAGGAGGTTGTGAAATTGGTAGAACATTCAACTGCAGCCGGCTGCTAGCATAGAACTGGATTTTGAGGTAGCGTCTGATATGACATACAAACAAGTTTGAACGAGTCTCACTGCGAACTTTGGCTGAAGTAATCTTAGATTCTTAGCAAAGGTATGAAATTCAACAGTGTGGAGTTCAGAAAATGGATGATGCCTGACGAAATTCAGTGTTTCTTCTGTAAATTCGTGTTCTGACGAGAAGAATCATGCGTGTTCCCGAGCTACATTCTGCGACATTTGCATCGCTCGTAGTCTCTTAACACGCTTCTCTCCGTGTCACTTGCCGGAGCCAGGTCGCAGGTGGCCCGATAGGGAAGACGATGTTGTGGTCTTTTTTTTTCTTGGTGGGGGGGGGGGGGGGGTAGCGTGGAGTTGTGGTGTTGTACTCTTGTGGAGTTGGTTTGGTCTCAAAGGACGAAACGTTCTGGTGCCTACACCAGCAAATCTGCCTATGAAGTGTTCTTCCTTGGACCGTCAGATTTGCGCCATGGAAAAGGATTTGGAAGTCCTGAGCACCACCTCGTTGTAAGTTCTTTATATGGTTAGCCATCAACAATCGTGCTGGATAGCTGATCGCCTTGCTAAGCGAAACCTGCCGCATTCAGCTGCTTGCCCTCTCTGTGATCAAGCCGAGGAAACTATTGAACATCTTCTAGTGTCTTGTGTCTTTTCGAGGGAAGTCTGGATCTTGCTGTTTCTGAAACTGAACCTTCTTCATCTTGCGCCTCGGTCATTTCTCAAGTTGGTGGAGTAAGATGAGGTACGAGGTCCCAAAGGAATGGAGGAGAGGCCTTAACTCCCTTATCATTCTTGTCGCGTGGGAAATTTGGACCAAAGGAATGGAGGAGAGGCCTTAACTCCCTTTATCATTCTTGTCGCGTGGGAAATTTGGAACACAGAAACAGTTGTGTCTTCAATGGAGGGCAGCCCAGCGTCTCTTCTCTGTTGCACACAATTGCAAACGAAGCTGCAGTATGGTGCCTTGCTGGAGCTTCCTGGCTGCAAGGACTACTACTTCGGTCGTTGTCTTAGTGTTAGTCAAGTCTGGTAAGACTTGTAGGTTGCTCTCTGTCCTAGCATTGTGGAGCGCCGTCTTGTCGGCGTTTGTAACAAATGCTCTCCCTAACGGGAGTGCACACTCTGTATGACTCCTATTCTATTCTTAATG
This sequence comes from Eleusine indica, assembly GCA_030378355.1. NCBI lineage: Eukaryota > Viridiplantae > Streptophyta > Magnoliopsida > Poales > Poaceae > Eleusine > Eleusine indica. The sequence goes on along the minus strand of CM059502.1, from coordinate 635,691 downwards.
AAATGATGCGCACCTCTCCTACGCATTCGAGAAAAAAAAAAGGACGAAACGTTCCGTTCCATACTATAATCAATCAGGCGGACAAAGATCATTACTCTGTCACTGGCATCCCTTAGTTCTCTGATCGACCTCATTGTCTGAGGTGAACACAAGGTTTCATAGAAAAAAAGGTGAATAGATGACTTACTAATCAATTATCATAGAGTTCAAGCTCACTAACATAGTATCACCCATAACATATATTAGATATAAAGTGCCTACACTTGCCAATTAGGCCAGGAAAACCTGTCAGCCTCAAACTTGTAGAGTAAGGTCGATCAACAAAACAGTGAAACCTCTCCACAAGACATGAGAATGGGGAACACATGATTAGCCTGCTACTAATAGTACTGAGAACCAAAACGCATAAGGGTGCAGAAGTCTAAGGTCCTTGAGTTAGTCTTTGCAGTTCACTCTGCTCATCCAATGTTTCCATCAGGAGAGGGGGTGCGTACTGCGCTGTCCCTTGGTGCTCTTCGGCGTCCTGGCAGAACGAAAGAATGATGGTGTCGATCGACATCTCAACCACTTGAAAGAAGAGCTTGGCTACTATGTAACCAAGGGCCCATGTTACCTGCAGTGCCAGTGCATCATCCATCAGAATGTAGTCAGGTTCGAGTTTCAGAAATGGAAACGAAACTTGACAATCCGAGTACTGAAATGGAATACAAAATCGGTCGAGTTGCTCACCAGTACAGGGATAAGTGGAGATGATATCTTGTTGTGAGCAGATTTGTACTTGTGAGTGTCCAACATCAGAAAGGCAAAAAGAGCACAGAATAGGCTCACACAAAGTTTTCCCAGAAAGAGGATAACATCTCCAATGACATTGACCTTTCCAATGCGAAGTATGTTGTTCATTATCAAACCAGTTGCAAGCACAGAAGCTTTGAAGAAACCTTTTCCAGTAATGGCAATCTGCACCAGCAAAACATGGGGTCAGGGGTACAAGCCTTTTCAGTTTAATATGATAACTATTTAGCATGATAACATAAGCATCCAGGATCCAAGCCTGAAGAAAAGTACAAGACTGCTGCCTTGAAGTTAAAACTCAAATGAACTACACAGCATGAGCAGAAGCTATTAAATGGATTAGGACAACTGCTTACGATCAAGTATATATCTGTCAGTAACTGAACCCGGAACTAGCATCCAGGATCCAAGCCTGAAAAAGAGTAAAAGACTGCTGCCCTGAAGTTAAAACTTAAAAGCACTACATAGCATGAGCAGAAGCTATTAAATGGATTAGGACAGCAGCTAGCGATCAAGTATATATATGTCAGTAACTGAATCCGGAACTAGCATCCAGGATCCAAGCCTGAAGAAGAGTACAAGACTGCTGCCCTGAAGTTAAAACTTTAAAGTACTAGACAGCATGAGCAGAAGTATATATCTGTCAGTAACTTTATCCGGAACTATCAGGCAGCTAACACTACTGGTGTGTTCACCCCACAAATTGGGCAAAATCAGTAAAATGTTACACCGCCACAAATTGAGAAAAATTGGTAGAAAGTTACATAAAGGAAACACTGGCTTTTTATACTTACCATTATATAGGCATTTCGATTCACTGACTTGAGGGTCCAGTCTATGCAGCCTAGGCAACATTGAGAAGAGGATGATGTCATTTTCCCAAAGCAGCTTTCCCGAGCAGAATCAATTAGCTTCAACTTGCGACGAAGGCATTCTAGTATGAATCGCACCCATTCAACAACAGATACAACAAGTGAGCCCAAAGCAACAGATCCAAGGCTGTAGCGCAACAGCCGCTTCAGTGAAGAGACTACGGTGACAAATGGTATATCATGCTGCATGGAAATGATTGAATGGTCAATGTAAGGAATGATAAATAAACTATGGCGAAAATAAGTGAATATAAAGCAGATTTATTCATTTGAGTTTCTGATTTCTAAGTGCTTACTGATATTTCACCACGTGCCCAGTAGTATGAAGCAACTGATCCCGCAATCACAGTTGAAGAGCATGCGAGAAAGAATTGAGTTGCCCAATAGCAGCCAAATAAGTGGAATAGAATGGCAATGCTAATATGCGGGGTGTAATGGATACTGTATCCACAGCAGTTGTCACAATTTACTTTGCCCAACTTCAGATCATATGAACAGCAATCTGTATTGCAATCATTTCGGACAATTTGACCCGAGCTGAAGAGATGGAGTGTGGCAGAAAACCAGAACATATAAAAGATAGCAAGGATAAAATATGGCACAACTGGGAAAATTATTAATGCCTGAACTTCACCAATGACTTTTGCAGCAACCTGAAACCAAGTGTCATGTTTAGTCTTAGTTGGTAAATTCACAACACAGATGGAATTTATGCCCGAAGCTTTTGTAATACACTATTAATTTATTGACTGAACGTGAAGCAATGGCATGTATTCAACAATTTGCATACCTTTAAGACAGGTGTTGCTATCAATATACGGCGGACAATAGCTATTGAGGACAGGAAAGCAATGATCATCACTGCAGTCATGAAAATCGTAACAGTATGAAGGTGGCTTATTTCCTGTTAAGAAAATAAGAAGATGGGACTATCAGACCAAACAGAGGCAGCTATATCTTGCAAAAGACTGATTCAACTGGAGTTACTTACCCGCCCACTTATGTGAACATATGGATCACTTTCACCGATGACAACAGTTAACGGATCGTTACCTATCCAGCCAGCTGATTGATGTGCATAGAATTGCAAGTAGTAATAAATAAATCAGACATGTACAATGTGCCAATTGCATAACATAGAGCTTCTTTGTAAACAGATAACCAAATTAGGATAGTGTGGCATACCTTTAATGTAGCAAAACATTGTTACAGATATAACAAGGGCATTGAACAGAATTACTGTTATCCATGTCATGGCAGCAACGAAATAACGAATCATAAGCAACCAGATCACTGACAAGAAAAGAGGGAGGATTCCACCACAAACAATAAAAACAGGCCAGGACTTCCCAATATCAGCCACATATCTCTACAGACAGAAGATAAAGTAATTAAAGATTCTCAAATGCTATATAGAAGTAATTATCAATCTGGTTAAGGCACAACCTAATCTGCTACCAAGTACTAATTTTTGTTTGTTTTGCTCTTGTGCTTGGTTTTTCGGGGTTTCATCTCTAGCCTACCCCAACTTGCTTGGGATTAAAGGCTTAGTTGTTGTTGTAGGTTAATGCTCATTAGGCAATATTTGTCAATGTCAGTGCTCAATATAAACTAGGTAAAATTGTAACGATGTCATGAAAGTTACAAACCTTTAAAACAGACGATCTAGAATTGATGGCCTTGTGGACTGTTTTATCGATGAGAATGTTTTCATCAATGCTGACACCACCCATCTGCTGCCAATGTTTCAAGGAGACGTTGGATGCCCGAGCAATGAACTGGCAACTCCAATAGACTGAAAGGGAGAGAAGATATGTTACTAGTCTCATGATATTAATAACAACAGGGACTATGTCTATTACTTGATTTCAGAAAGCAGGAAATTGACAATAGGCTAATGTAATGGTTGTTACCGTTGACGGTTGGGAATATGACAGGGTAGCATGGACCCTGAAGCTGAAGAGAACTATTTCTCATGTCTGGTGTGAGAAACTCAAAATAGTCATAGTCCCTGTTGATCCAATCATCAACAGAGAGGCGTATGTCCCCTTCTGGATAATCACAAATAAAGTTCAATCCATCAGCTGCTGGAATCGGGCACTCCATGAGGCAGATGGCTTTGGCATCAGCCAGGTTAACCTTGCTGTCCTTGAGTCCACTTTGGTAGACCTGGTTTGGGTTCATCCAATATCTAACATCGAGCTCATGCAAATTTGGGTCACCATGCTTGTCGCCACAAACATTCCCTTTGTAGTCAAGTTCGTAAGTGAGCCTGAAAGATTTGCATAGGATGTCATTTTCATTCAGTTCCTTTACATACAGATTGCAATGATAGCAAGGTTCCTAGTTAGGGTCCATTGGCAGAACACTATTTTTACAGGCTACAGCACTTTCAGCTACGTATTCTTAACTAATCTAGTGAGAGCTCTAGAAATTAAACTCTGCAAATGGACTTAAATGTAAGTGGTTCGCAACATATATAGTTATAGAATGACAGCTATGCACAGGCTGCATAAATAGTCTAAGAAGATCCACAGCAAATTTATCATTCAAAAGAGAGTATATATCAGGACCAGTAAGAGAGAAAATGGTCACAAAGGGTCATGCTTTTAGACCATGAAAGGACAATCCCTCTTAGCTGTATATTGCTAGGGTTTAGTCTGGGGATACAATTCCAAGGACCACACGAGCATATTACAACCAGTAAAGGCTCATTTTTGCCTCTGAAAAGCCAGAAAGAAAGGGGTTCGCTCTTTACCTAACTTGGCTGGAATACTGAAGCAAAGACAAATATTCGCTACGCACTACAAATAATCTAACCGCTAGCTGGAAATTTAATTCCTCAGCGGGCAAGATCCATTCAGACAAAGATTCGCTTGTTGGTCCATCCGAGCATAGAAACAAACTTTCCCCCAAATTATTTCATTAAATATTTTCTTTATGAGGCCATGTCACCGTTGAGAAGCAAGAACTAGTTCCTCAAAAAAATAAGAACAGCTAAAACATGATTGCTGGGGGTGAGGAGAAATGCAATCTAATTTCAACCGACCCGTGAGAGAAAAATCAGCGAGGAATGAATTCTCCCGATAATGGGGGCCCAAACCGAGCTAATGAGCTTAAGAAACCGGAACCTGGCAGCACGAGCAGCACAGATCCTGAGATAAGGAGCAGGAAGAGCCTGAATCTCAGCATGGCAGTGCTCACCTGAGCGGATTGCCCTGGTTGAATCCGAAGCTGGAGTTGACGATCATGGCGACCCAGAAGGCCGCGAAGATCACGAGGAAGGCGATGTCGCGGCACCTGCGGTTGTGCCGAATAATGCTGCCGCCGCCGCCGCCGCCCAGCTCATCCTCGCCGCCGCCGGCCGCCGAGGGGTACCGGCCGATGATGGCACCGAGGGGGCCTCCCATTTGGCCTCCTCTTCCTCCACCGCTCCTTCCTCTCCGAGGTCGGCTGCCTCGATTTGAGCTCGCTCCCTTGCTCGATTCGATTTGCTGGGCGATTTGGCGTGTGTGCGAGTGGGGGAGTGTGGACGGAGGGAGGCAGGTCGCGGCTGGAGTGGAGTGATGGGGGGTTTTGGCCTTTCTTTGCTCTCTGAAAAGTAGCGACGCGAACTTTTTGGTCCCCAGGAAAATGTACCGCGTCACATGCTCCGCACCTACTAGCACAGCACGGTCAATGCAGAGCAGAGCACGGCACTCCAGTGACTCCACTGATGGAGTACTAGTAGTAGGGGTTACTGCTACGCATTACCATATGACCTCTGGTTCATGACCAACCCGGCTTTGATCTACAAACCAGCCAGATTTTGACAGTACTATAACTAACTTAGTATGTACATGCCGATGCGTCCGGTGAACCAACCCTGCCTATTTTAGTTTATAAAAAGGTAATTATCACTCATCACCGTCAACGGGGACAATGAATGCCTTGTAAGTTTGGTTAAGATTTATTATATCAGTGAATTTTCAACTCGACAAGACATTCCCGACTCGAGTCGAAAAACGGGTGGGCGAAATTGCTTCGTTGGCTCGAGTCTGGACCGAATAAAAGATGCATCCTTTCGGCCTTCACTAAATGGGAACCATTGTTTGGATTTGGGAGCTCAGAGCAGGCTACGAGAGACGCACTCGACACGCACACAACAGTATAATTGATTCAACCGTTTTCACTTGCTGGTAGTGCAGAAACATCAACCATGCTAATATTATGCACTACTAGTATTTTTCTTTCCTTTGATGAGCGGGTGGCCGGAAACATTTCTGATGGTGCGACTGATGATGAATACAACGACGCCACGTTGGCAAACGGGATTAGCAGCAATTCCCGGTCCGAATAGAATGTTTGGGCCAAATTCAATTGGCGCTAGTTCAGTCCTGCCCGGGCTGGTAGGCTTTGAATTCACTAGTCGGTTACCTGGACTTGGCCCATCCATGCGAATAGATGGGCTTGCGGGCCTTACGTTCACCAGTGCAATAGCTCAAAAAGTGCACGCCCTGTTTCGCTGCATGCTTCAATTATATTCCCTCCGTTCTAAAATTATTGTCGTGATTAATTTTTTTTGTTCTTTTTAATCATTATATTCAAAATATCTGTTCGAATATGAAAAGTTATCAGTTACATTTAAAATTTAGCTAGTGATAAAACAAATTATTAAAAAATTTATGATATTTTTTAATAAGACGAATGGTTAAAGTTGATAAAAAAAAAATCAATGACGACAATAATTTTAGAACGGAGGAAGTAGTTTTTTTTTTGTTCTTCTTTTGCGAACAACCTCCTCAGTCAATAACAAAACGCTAAGCTGAAACTTGTCCTAAAAAAAATTTGGTTTTCTTTTGCTTATCGATTGAACAAATATTTGATAGTTATAGTTTCTCCCAAGAACAAATTATAAGAAGAAGAGGGAGAGAGAGTTTGAAGTTGCCAGTTCGCGTGCTAGTATCATACGAGTTACCACGTCACTCGGCTAACTCAACACGTCATGATAACCCACATTTGTCCATCCGATAAGCAAATCGATGGCTAGCGGTAAAGTACGTATTTCCACGCAGGGACAAGTCACTTTACCGTGCTGAGGGCAGGTACAAAGCTACATATAGCCAGTCTCATAGATTGTCTCATGTATTGTTATATAGAATTTTTGATGATATGAAAGAGAGAGAGGGTGGTGAGAGAAAGAGGTGGTTGTTTCGCATAGCAACCACCTCATACGCTTAAATTTAGAAGCATGAGACGATTCTCACACCATTATACGGTTCTAGTAGTCTTTTAATCTATAAATATTTTTTTTATATCTACAAATTAAGAAATTATATAATTAATAGAAGATAACTAATAAGATTATTAATTATATAAATTATTTTATAACCTATTTTAAGATTATATAATATGCATGAGACGGCCTATAACACAACATGATTGTAGTTGCCCTGATTGATTTGATTCCCCGACGGTTTATAAAACGGTGGCGAGGTGCCTCGTGTGGAAAAAGAAAAGAAAAAAGAAGATCATGGCGCGTGTGACGTTGCTGGTCCGGCTGTTTGTCGTAGTGGCAGCAGCAGCGTCGTCCCCTCTGTTTATTGCCGCCGCGGCCGCGGATGGGACGACGATGGTGATCGGCATCGACCTACTCACTCATGCGTGGGCGTGTTGTACAGGAACGGGCACGTGGAGAACAAGCATCACCCCCTCGTGTCGTGGGTGGCCTTGGCCTTCACTTCACAGACACCGGCGAGCGCCTCGCCGGAGGAGATGAGCGCCATGGTGCTCAGCAAGACGAAGAATTAGGAGACCGCCGATGCGTTCCTGGGCCACAAGGTGGAGGACGCGGTGATCACAATCCCGGCCTACTTCAACGAGGCGCAGCGGAAGGCCACCAAGGACGCCGGCTCATCAACGACGAGCCCGCCGCCGCCGCCGCCATCGCCTACGTCAGTGTTCGACCACAAGATCGACGACGGCGTCTTCGAGCGAGGTGCGCGCCACCAACGGCGACACCCACACCTCGGCGGCGAGGACTTGTTGGACCACCGCCTCATGGACGACCACTTCGTCAGGCTCGTGAGCCGAAAGCACGGCCACGACATCTCCGGCGACGCCCGCGCGCTGGGAAAGCTGCGGCGCCAGTTCGACGATCCCCTCACCTCCTGCCGTACAAGCTAAGGTCGTTGACAAGAGTAGGGCGCCGACATCTCGACGAGATCGTCCTCGTCGGAGGCAGCACCACAAGGTCATCAAGCACAGCTCCTCACTCAGGGACGACAACTTTCACACTGCAAGGACCTCAACCCCGACTCACAAGGTCGTTGCCTATGGCGCCGCCGTGCAGGGGAGGGGGGCATCCTCTCCTCGGTGGACACGTTGACGCCAACACGAATTGTACACTTCTCTCTCTTGCCTAGCTTCTTCATGATGAATCTATATGAATGATGATGACGTTTCAAAACTAATTATTGACATTATTAATTACATTGGGAGCAGCTGTATGTGGTGGTTCTGGACGTCACACCGCTCACCCTTGGCATATATAGAGACCGCCGGTGGATCGGAGTGATGACGAGCGAGCCTCATCCCCACGAACACGGTGGCGCCGACCAAGAAGAAGCAGGTCTTCACCACGTACCAAGACAAGCAGACCACGGTCAGCATCAAGGTCTTCGAGGGCCATGACTAGCCATGACAAAGGACAACAGGCTCCTTGGCAAGTTTGACCTCACAGGAATCGCACCGGCACCAAGGTCTCCTTTTCATTTTCACCACATTAATTACCATCTGTTTCTCTCTTATCCATACTGCATATGCATTGTGCCCGAGAGATTGAGGTCACCTCTGCAGACCTCTGCTCTGCAGCGCAGTTCAGGAGAGGACCAAGCGTCAGAGAACAGAGGCACAAACGGTGTCAAACAAACAATGGATTAGAAACCCCTAGCAGTCATGCACTACCTACAGGCTACAGCTATGGCCACGCATGCCAGACATGCAACTATAAAACATGGGTGTGTTCGTTTTTTGGAATCTAAATTTTAGAGTTATCATGTTAATTCTTATGTAAGTCGGAGAAAATAAGGTGTATTGCACATGGACAACACCCATATGCAAGTCGGCATACAATATTTTTTTTTGCCGGAGCAACATGATTTGAGGGAGCAAAGCTCATCTGCAAAACATGAACGCCACACAAGGTTAAACTCTTCCTCTATCTTGCCATGCATCAAAGAACATGGACATCGGAACGGAGAAAGCGACATGGCTTGCAAGACAATGACACTTGCTCACTGTGCGACAAGAGACATGACTCAACAGAACACTTCCTACTGCACTGTCCGACGACGGCTAAGCAAATATGATGGAATATGCTATAAACTATTGCGCTACAACAAGGCTTTCCGCCAGTGAAACAAGGGCATCTATGACACATGGAATGCCATGAGGAGTGGCCTAAGCAAGTCACCGAAGAAGGGGCTCGACTCTGTCTTCATGTTTGTTTCACTTGACAATCTTGTTGTTGGAATTCCCTGCTTGCCCCTCTTTACTTTTTGAATTTTTTTAAAAAAACAAGTTTTTGTGATTTGTTTCTAGCAAATCTTTAATAGTTTTTTTTTAACTCGTGTGGCTATTCCAATGTGAGGTCGGGCGCAGGAATTGCACTGGCACCTGCTTTTCCTTTTGATCCTGATTGTCAAGCAGCAGCATACTGACAGACATACCCACATGCCCTGCCCGGAGGAGAGCTGGCCGGGCCCAACGCCGCGCACGAACTGTTTTCTACTACTCGTACTCATCCGGAGTTGTAGATGGACAATACAAGTAGCGTAGTGGTCAGTTTGTATTGTACAGGGAACAAACCAAAAAAAGAGATTGTTGTTGATATCTCACTCCCACCGTCCTCTCCAAGAAATTGGATGTGGGGTTGATGGGATGTGCGCAAGGTTGGAAACAAAAAAAAAACTAGAACATGGACTAGAGAGTAAATATCTAAACCTCCTCGAGGTGCGAGCTGACATATCATTCCTTCGATGCTCGTTGGCGTCTTGTCTATATAAACACGCTCTCGGCTCTGGCTTCTTCTCCCCCTCTCACCAACCCATCCACCACTCTCGCACAAAAGCTCCCACTCTCATCTCTCCTCTTCCCTCCCATCAGAATCCAATGCCGTAAACCCTAGCACCATTAGCACCATGATTAAGACAGTCGCTCGCGCGAGCTCCCACATGTCTCCCAGCCCCCCGACGGCTCCGACGGCTCGCGACCTCAAGTCGTCGGGGGTAAGCATCACCAGTGTGATGCACCGGATGTAGACGCCACCGAGTTTCATAACAATGGCTACATATTGATTTACACGTTAATCTTAAATTGGAGTACATGGGACAATAATTTGATTTTCAGAATACATAATCTAATTGATGTGATACTTTCTCTCTTGCTTTTGTAAGTCTAAAATAAACAGAGTAGGTAGCTATGACAATGCCCCATATTAGAGAGGAATAAGATCTTTTTCTTGTAACATGACAATTACTTTTCTATATTTTTAAGTCACTTTTGAAACCTAAGACGTGACGTGAATATTAATTGAACACAATTGCATTTTTCAACATGTAAGTTTGAAACTTTGTCTAATATTATAGGTAATTGAGAAAACGTATATTGATCTCTACAATGCATGCATATCAATTTACATGTTAACCTTATACAAATGACAAAAAATGATAGTATGCGTAATAATAGTTTAATTTATTTCAGGACGTATATAATATTACTGCTATGGTACTTCTTCTCTTGCTCTGTTACTTCTAAAATAGACAACGCGGGTAGCTATGACAATGTCACAAATTGGAGAGAAATAAGATATTTTTCTTATAATATGACAATTAATTTTTATATTTTTTAAGTCACTTTTGAAACATGAGACATGGCTGGAACACACTCGTACAAAGTTAAGTGAATATAGAGAGATATTCTCTCAATTCAATATAGTATCAACTTTAATATATTATTGTAAACAACAATGTTTCTATCAAGAAAAGAAAGAACATGTTTAGCACATGGACTGTACTGGACACACAAATGCTCTTATGCTTGTAAAGGAGCAATCTCATTTTACATAACGGTGTTTGCAATAAACAAATATTACTCTGGCTTGGAGTATGACTTTTCTTAGGTCAACCCCACAAAGGAAGACAGTAGAATTGACTATAGAAAAGAAGATGTTATGATGAGAGAAGAAAACAAGTGACCAAAGGGCAGATACCATTATTGTAGAATCATATGAAAATTGATATAATACTGGCAGGATCAAGCAGTACAGGGCGAAGCAAAAGGCAAAGGTAATGCACGTAGGAGGTCAAGACCACCAAATCTCACTATACGGTGACCAGATGTGCAATATGTAATGCCGCTACTGTAACTAAACCACTAATCACGGATGACCTTTGGAGTCTCTCTCAAGAACCTTATGAGTTGGATGGTTGCATCCTTGTAAACTTGTAGATGTGGAGGGATCGTCACAACAAAAGAATCAGGATGATACATTCAGAGGATCTGAAGAGGAGTTATTGCTTCTCGAAGAGTACAACATGAAAGCAAGCAGACGGAGGTTACAAATCTATCTGACTCTGACTCTGTGTTATGTTTAATACGACAAGGAAACAAGTTGCACGAATAGGATAGTAAGTTGTGCTTATATAAAGTATATATAAATGCACAATATCAAACTTCTTTCACCAACATAACACCAATATTCAACACAAATCCACTTAGTACATTTCTTCTGTGTAAAATGATACAAGTATCTTGTGGCACTAAAACCACTCTTGAGTTTTGGCGACCAACTAGATGAGGCGGATAAAACTACTCATCTGACTTCCCAAGTTTCATAAGAGCGATAGAAACCTAAAATATAGCTCTTCTAGCACAGAAGTCAAAAGTCTGATGCTTTCGTGCTTGTCAGTTAGAATCTTGCATAAAAGACCAATTTGAAGGGCACAAATCCTGTGCCGTGCTCCCATCCTCATCCTTTATCTTAAGATCAGCATGATGCTTTACAAGCAATTCAGCAATGTCTTCTCTTTCACAAAGGACAGCATAGTGAAGTGCTGTTTGTCCTTCATTGTCCTGAACATGGAAAAGACAAGATCAACTTTGTGTCTACACTTTGCAGCTTTATGAATCTTCAATGCCAAGGCAGGTTAATTTACCAATGGATTTTAATCGTCGAATGTATCAACTATATAAGTTTAAGAATGCAGATGCTTCCAACTTACCTGTGCATTTAGATCTGCATTTGCATTTGCAAGAACTTCAACAGTATGTAGATGGCCACGGTCAACAGCCCAGTGCAATGGAGTTCGGCCTTCACTATCTGAAACCGTCATACACCAAGTCATGTTTGAATTAGTTAAGCTTATAACAGAGAACATAACCATTTGATAGTTGGTAGTTTACAAACACAAACCTCTTGCATTGACTTCCACACCAGCAGCTAGTTGCTTTACTATGTCATCAATTGCTCCTTCCCTTGCTGAAACATGTATATCACCAAGTTCTCTGCACGTAAAATTAAAGTTTGTCTGAATTTAGAAACAGCAGTCACAGCCCCACCGGTAAAGTAGTCTGGATAATGTATATAATCAGATATGCCTAGGACAATGAACACATCATTTCGCTAGCAGTTAACAATAGAAACATCAATTTCCTTTAGACAATTAGATGTGCACAAGTCTTGCAATCGATAAAAGGAAAGTGCACTAGAGACAATATCACCAAGTTATAGTGGTAGTGGTACATAGCAAAGTGACAGGTGCAGAAATAATCTATGAAGCAAACAGAACTTACGAATCATTTCCTTCATCTTCCTCATACATTAAACTGCTAAATACAGGCCCCATTGGTCCCTTCGAACCTGATGCAGAACTTATGCCATCTTCATCTTTCCTTTTCTGAAATTATATCATAGAAAAACCAACACAATTAGGATTCCGGTGCAAATTGCCGCAAATGAGTCACCAATAATGATGCAGAGAGCTCACCATGCTCGAACCAGTTGCCCAGTTAGGGAATAGTTCATCAACAATTGTGATGTACTCCTCCATAGCTTCTTCTGTAGGCATAGCACCCAGCTTATGCCATGCATTCCTGGAACATTCAGGTCACATAACAATAAACGTTAAACCAAATTGAATGTTCCATGCCCAGAGCAGATCACAGATCCAAAAAAGAGTAGTATGCTTCTAATATGAGCTGCAAACCTGAGTTAAATGCTGATATTTGAAAGTAACACAAAACCCAGAAATATATTCAACATGAAAGATCTAAGGACCGCATAGCTATGAAGCATGATGACAAAGATGCATTCCTGTATACCGAGCATCAAAGTAACTTTTATGCCCAGGCAACAGTTGGACGAATATGCAGTGTAGAAGCTCAGGAGCAGCGGAATATGCAGTTGGACTAATACAAGTTATCTGTAAAATACAGATCTCATCAGTTCAAAAACTAACACTGGGTAACAATAAATTCTGTTTAGACCACTAGTTCATTAAGGTTTTGGTCTGTGCCACTGTTTCCACACCTATCAGGCCCATGCCACTAGCTTTCATAATTTGCCCCACTTATGCCACAACCATAGACTGGAATTTGAGCACTGCATGGCTACGCAGCATGATGACCAGTCAGATTCGTTGATAGAACACCAAAGAACATATGTAAATTAAAATTCTAAACATATACGTAGATATGCGGCATGATGATTTGTCACACTCTTGGGCACAGCATTAATATTGAACCACATTTATCACAAACAAATATTACTGACACCGGCTCAATTGGTAGCATCCATAAAAGAGATCAAATCATGGAACAGAGTCACTTCATAAGCACCAACAATTACAAGATTTTTTTAATACTAAAATTCTAGCTAAATATACACAATAGATGTACTAGAAACTCTAACCAACCACCCAATACTGCCAATAGTGACGCAAATAAACATAGCTGAAACAAGCTCAGTCAGTAGCATCTATAAAAACAGGGCTCAACAAACAATAAGGATACTAGGTAAACCGAAACTACCTTTTTTCTCTTGATAGGCACAGGCACCGAGCAAAAGCCAATAAGAGTGGTATGGTGCTAACACCTAACAGAAATCAGCTGCAGCAGCAAACATCTACGAGCTAATATCTGAATGATATACAGAGCCAAAGGACACCTTAACATGGAAAATCTAAGCTGTGCACGATATGCAGCACGATGACCACAAAACTCTTGGCCACATATTAGCAGCAATGATTCGAAATCAATCAGTGCTCAGGCAACATTTGCACGAACAAGCTTGTAGAAACAGGCTAGTAGTAAATTTCCCTGATCCAATTTTAAGCTTTCCAGATAGAGAATTCAAGCTGACCAAGTTAACACGGAGAATTTACAATCAATTCAAAGTAAAACCTCGCAATTCAGCAAGAGAAAGCGATAAGACCTACCATTTAGCTCGGGCCTTGAGCTTGAGGGCGGACGGCTGTGGCGCGGTGCAAGGCCCCTCTGTGGCGATCTTGTAAAGGCCGTAGAGACGCAGCTGCGCCTCTTCGGGGACGCTGGTGCCTGAGGCGGCGGAGGCCGCGACGAAGGCGGAGGCGGCGCTGAACTCCTCGTCGAGCTCCGTGCTCTCGACGCCCTCCCAGTCGCTGTCGCTGGAGCCGTCGTCATGGGCGTCACGGGAGGGAGGCGGAGGGACTGCGGGGGCTGGAGTGGCCGGGCGCGCAGGGGAGCGGGACGCGGCTGTGGGGGACGAGGGCGGGGAGCGCGTGATGCGGAGGTTGTCTTCCTTGAAGGCGATCACGGTGGAGATGAGCTTGGCGGCCAGGAAGGCGAAGATGAGTCCGATAGCCGCCGTCTGGGCCAGCTCCTGCCAGTCCCCGGCCATGGTCGACGCCGACGAGGTGGGTGACCTAGATGCAAGCTGAGTTGAGTTGGGGTGGAAGACTGGGAAACTGGGTAAGGGAGATGAAGGACTAGAAAGTAAAAGACGAATAGACCAAGGACCAAAGGGTAAAATGGCTCGTACCCAGCGTGGAGTGTGTGCGTGAACCATGACGCAGGTGATCGCATTATAATAACTTGACCAGATTCGTTACTCTAAAAAAAAAACCTTGACCAGATTCGTAAAGAATTCGATCGATCGATCGTCGTTACGAGTTTCGCTCGAATTCATCGCCTTGTTTCATCAAGAACGAGAGGCTAGCTTGTGCCTGCGAGAACAGATTCGAATATGAGGCCAAGTGACTTCTCGAGATATAAGTATGCTTTGATCGATCTCTCTTTTATATTTTTGTTTTCAAAGATATCTCTTTTCAGGTGTGTTTGGTTTCAACGGTAGTGCTGCCCATGATATGTCAATTTTGTCACTACGATTTGCCCTCTATTTTTGCAATGTTTTGCGTGAACAATTATATCTTCTTCTTTTCTATAAAATATCTCTGTTGTGCTTTGTTTACCTCTCTCTCTCTCTCTCTCTCTATTGTACAAGCCCATAGTATGGTGCTATGCAGGCAAGGGCCACAGAAGGTCGTGTTGAAGCTTGGAGGAAAAAAATGCAGGACTATACGTTAAGAACATGTTCGGCACAGGGCGCATACGGCCAAAGTGAGTTCCTCAAAACGTCGGCACTGCGTCGAGAGATGAATCTACGCATTGGAAGGAGAGGAGTGAATGACGCAATCGATGAGCTCAAGTGCATGGGGATGCTCCGATGGCCAGAATTTAAGAAGGAATGCGTCAACATTAACCGTTTGATAGGATATGTCAGGCGCTCGATTAAAGTTTACAAAGACCGGCGTTTGGAAGCAGGGGTGTTCTATATTTGACGCCGTGTTACGATACGTACGACATCACTGTTCATAGCCATCTCCTGAGAATGCCCTATTCACGTGTGTGGTATAAATTTACTCGAAATTAATCCACAACTATATATAAAAGGATTGTTAATGCACCTTTGAAGGAAAAAAAAAAATCTCTTATTGTGTGTGGGAGGATCAACCCTTATTCACGTGAACTTGCAGCTTCCGTAACCTGTCATTGTCATGCATGGGAAAAGATTATTAGATGTTGAAGGAGAAGTTATATATATTGTGATGAATAAAATACTTAATATTAGAAGCTAGGTACCACGCACCGCCGGTTGAGGAATAAATATTGACTTACTTGGATCAGCGGTAGTAACAAGTCCGGTTTCGCCAAAATCGCAGTCGGATGCGGCGTGGCGGCCTTTGGACTGGAAATAGAGGTTCATGGCGTACGCAGCGTGGCCTTGCACAGTGTCTGGTTCGTAGCAGATGCCTCCGGGGCGTATGGCGGCGCAGTCGACGCCGTCCTGGGCGCACGCGAAGTCGATGTTGTCCTGCAGCATGAGCTCGTCGGCCGCCGGCTTGAGCACGCACCATTGTCGTGGTGGTGTGGTCGTCCTGAACCTGAGGACGGGCTCCTGATGCTGAATAATACCCGTCTCATCCGGTGGAGCGGCAAGGATGCCGGCGAGGTCGTAGACGGGCGTCATGTCGGCGCGGAAGATGCCGAAGTTCCTCTCGGAAACCGGTCCGGGCTTGAGGTTCTCGTCGAAGAGGGAGAAGATGGAGACGTGGAAGGTGCGGTTGGGCATGAGCGGCGTGCCGACGCCGGAGCCCAGGTGGCGGATGGCCTTGGTGTTGTATTCCCGGGCGAGGTCGGCGCCGACGCCGAGCTCCCAGTCCTCCCCCGCCGACGGCCACCCGGTCTGCGCCACCACCACGTCCACGTCGCCGAACCCGAGCTTCGTCATGGCGGAGTGCACGGCGTCCAGCTGCGCGTCCAGCATGTTGGTGTACCGCAGGCCACCGGAGCCTTCGTCTACAACGACGGCGGCGTTGTTGTTCATCAGAGGCCGGAACAGCGCCAAGTCGAGCGTGTCGTTGGTGAGGCCGTAGAAGGGGTAGGCGTTCACCATGAACGGCGCGCCCGTGGCGCGGAGGAACCGGAGCACCGCCTTCATACCTTGTTCGTCTTGGAACCGGGCGGCGGACGGCGGCGACGACGCGGCCAGGACGCCCAGCGAGTGCGTCGTCGACACCTTGATCATCATCGTCCTCGTCTGTTGCAAGCTGTGATGATGATGATGAAGTAAAAGTGCGGTGTGCAGGTTGTGCATCGCCGGGACGAGGCTGAGGAGCAGCGTGCGGTTGGCCTCCGTGGTCACCTCTTCGCCAACCACGATCCGCGACAACATGTTAGTATGCAGGTACGGCGCCACGTTGTCGCGCACCCAGCACCGCGCGAAGGCCATGCTGGTGAGCCGCGGCACGTCGGCGTTGGGCACCGTCACGTCCACGGCGAGGCCCGCCGCCGTCTCCGCCAGGGCCCGCAGCACCGCCGGGTCCGCGTCCAGCAGCCGCACGCGGTCCACGATCGTCTCCCGGGCCAGAAACTGCGCCACGTCCGCCGGCGCCGGAAGACTCGTCGCCCGCGTGCCATAAATCACGCCGATGCCACCCCCGGCCGCCGTGCCTGCACATACATAGTCAATGATTTCGTCATTTCGCACAGCTAGCCCTTTGATCGGCCAACAAGTGCTACACGACTTGCCATTGGTAGCAGAAACCGAGAGCAGCAGCAGCGCTGGGAGGAGGATCAAGACGGCGCCCGCGACCATCGTTGCTTCTACTCTGTTCTCTGTTACAGGCACCAGTTGAGTGAACGAGTGATGCTTCCAGATGCAGGTCCTAGTTTAACTTTTAGAGAGCATGCCATGCAGGCTGGGGGACTGCCACCGCCAACCTATAGAGAAGGCTCTCTCTTGCGTGATGCCGGAGTAACATTGCTGCGCTTTAGCCCTTCTTCAGTGAAACGGATGCTTTTCTTTGCCCTCGGGTTACACAGGTTCCTGCTCTCCCCTGTCCATGAACATGATGGTTCTTTGCTTACTGCTTTCTCTTCTGCCTTGTGCGAGCCTTTGTCCCTTTCTTCACAAGCACTTCTGGGACAAACTGCCTACAGTGAAAAAAATTTACATTGTCCTGTCTGCACGGCAAATATTAATGCATCCCAATATCACAGACATTTTGCATGGTACAGCTCGCCAGCCATAACAAGTTCAGAATTATGCAGATACATGGAACAGTCAACAGCGAGAAAGGTGAAATGATATTAGAATATCGAACGAATACATTTGTTATACTGAAACACAAGCACCCGTATGGTACAAAGGGTATTCCCACCCGTCACGTTTCCAACTACTCCTACGGGATACTGGCATCCCACCACACCCGTAAATCACAAATGAATATCCTGTATTCACACACACACACACACACACACATGAGAGCGTTCAGACAATGCGTTGGATCAACATGTCAAGTTCCCTTGTTCTAAAGGATCTGCCACTCCTCTTCTCCTGTTTCCCCGGAGACATCAAGGTCATCGTTGTTCACCATGCCATCCCCAGAACTACCCAACCCCTCATCCTGGTTATACATCTGTCTTGATGGTTGAATTGACTGTACAACAGTAAATAGTGGTGCTCCATTGGCCTTTTCTGCCAAATCAGAGGCCCGAGAACAGAAATCATCAAAGTCATCTACAGCAAAAGATGTAAAGAGAGCATCAATATTGGAGTCAAGTTTAAACAATAACCAAACAGCCATACGAGAAACAGCGGTTCACCTTTGTCACGGCAGTAAAAACCAATAGCCAGGGATGGATCTATCTGGTCAAGAGCCATATCTCGGACAATGCTGTGCAAATGCAGATACACAAATAAGGGTTTACCATTTGGACATGCAGAGGAGTAAAATTATGGAGTTCCATTCATCAGTCTTTATTTACAACAGAGCACATACCTGCAATGGTACGAAGAAGTGTCTGCCTCCAAGTTATCCGGTTCAATGTTAACTGCCTGACACATAGACAGCATATCAGTATTACTAGTTTACTACCACTACCATAGCTAAAAGATCTATGCTTCCCAGACAACAAATACATTGATCGATTACCCATGTGCTTTATTACAAAAAACAGTTCAAGCAAATAGGAGAATACAGAAATACAAGTATAACAGATGTACACAAGTAGTCAAGTATAGTTTCAGTAAAATGAAACTGCACGTTTCAGACTAATAAGAGGGAGAAATGGCTTGTGGGTTGCACCATGGCACGCACAAAACAGGTTGAGAGGCTTAACATAGCTCTTGCTAAGTAGAATTACTAGGAATCTTGACCATCTACATATATTTGTTTGTTCTAATCGAAAACAGACATTCTTCAGTATGCCAAAATGTCGATGTCATTGGTAATTAGTAATTACCAATTAAGCATAATTTGGAAAAGTATAGGAACGCAATGCACTTCACTCCAATATAGATGTTAAATGCTAATGCTGATTACTGGCTGCAAAATAGACATGCCACTATTCTCTTTTAATGGAAGAGTGGACCTCAGTGAAAATTTGAAACGTACCCATTGCAACACGTTATTAAGTATACTGATGGCATCTACATACATGAAAGATCAAATTATGTTTGTATTTTATACTTCTAATGAATTATATTGCTAATTCACTAAAGCCTAATAAGTAGAAAAGTATATATTTTATAGCGCAGATGTTCACAAGTCAAACAAATATAAGTACATAGCCTTACCATTTGGACTTCATGGGGATCTAGGAAGAGCGTCCTATCATCCTGCACGCCTGCCATGTAAGTTGATGTTCCTGGTTTCCCACCTAAAATGCCCAAGCTTTGTGGAAATGTAAATGTCTCCTTCAGTAATGGAATATACCTGATAAGCAAGTTAAAAGCCAGGTGACGTTTAGAATAAGATTATATTACAGACAAATCCATCAGCAGAAATATCAACTATTCAAGTGCGTCTGTATTCATCGTCAAGTCTAATTATAGACTGCCATGAATAGAAGACTATATGCCATACAGGGGTAATATTCAGTAGATAGAAATGCCCACCACATCGGATTATGATATCACAATCTTTGTTGTGCTTAGAAAATAATACAAACTGAGTAGCATAGGTTTTGCAGCACAAGAGCAGGAAAAAGGAACTTAGGACATCTGAAATTCAGATAGAACAGCATAGATCCGTATAAAGCATGTAGATTACTATCTGGCTGATTACCTTGGATTAATTTTGTCAAGGCCCAGAACCAAAGGAACTAACAAAAGAATAGGTGACCATGTTGGTTCTCCTTTGTTAAAATCATGGCAAAGCTTAGCAGCCGCATCAATGCAAACAACAGGAGCTCCACCTCTTTCACCATCCTCATCACCTGAAACCACATAAAGAGCCATAGGAAATTTTTCTTCCCCATTTTCAACTTCAGCAGCCTGCTCTCTATTTGTGCGGACAAGGGTCTGCCAGGCTCGGCACATAGCGTATGGACCCACCCATGATCCTGCAGCCAGGCCATAACTCTTCCCAGCTTGAAGTAAATTGTGAATAGAGAAAGCACAAGCTTCAGAATCACCAAATAGGTGCAAGACCCCTATATATTCTGGGTTGTATGGCTGCATATGAACATTTGGTCATTATAAGAAACCCTACATTAAGAATTAAAACAGCTCCATCACCTACTATAACTGGACAGGAATACCTCATTCTTCTTAAAATAGGGAAAACACTAAGACATAATAATCTTCGAGTAAAATGTATCTAACCTTCTCTAGAGGTTTCCTCCAAGACCTTCCAAGATGGTGAAAAATGAGTGCCTGCAAAAAAAAAAAAAAATCAGGACAATATTGTTAGTCTATCAAAATTTACAGCTGCAGTAGTCAATCAAGCCAGATTGAAATAAATAGAAGTCACCTGAGCAACCAGCATCTGACTGCTTCTAACCATGCACCCCCAGTTTACATCACTAGTTAATTTGGAATCAGATATTGCATCAAATCCTGAGACAAAAATCATGTGAACATCTCAACACATGTGTACATGGGATTAGCTTTAAGCAGGCATGAAGTTCAGCAAAACGTAACCTTTTCTGTACGTGATCCATATCCTGGAGGAGAAATCTTCTAAAAATGCAGAATGCCCAGTGTCTGAATCTGAGTCGCTGGACTCCTCCTCCTTGTAGCATTTGCCAAGGAACCAGACATCACTGGAGGTCAGAACCTTGTTACAGCCTAGAAGACGCCACATCGAGCCACTGCACACGATTCTCCTCAAAATCCTGGACCAACCATAAGACCCCGAGGAGGACTTTGGTGACTTGGGCCCACACGTCTGTGATGAGTCCTGGTTGTGTCCCTCAAAGAAGGTGAAAGGGGGCGTAAAAACACCTGAAAGGATGGATGGTGTCTTGGACTGTTTGGAGGTGCTATCTTCTCCCCTCTGCTCTGATGTAGAAGACGAGGCAACAGCAGCTACGGCATCTTCCCCCTCAAACGAAGAATCGGATGGCTGCGCCGCACCTCTGTCGGGCAAGCTCGTCATCACCTAACGCCGCATGTGTGCGTAGAGCGGCCGCAATATCCTGTCAACGGAACCACTAATCAGGTCCCAAAATTGGAAACTGAATTTGGACGGAGGCGATATAAAAAAAAAAGAAAAAAAAAGCACAGAGCGCAGCTAAATAGCAGCACGCATCATGCTGAGGAGCTCAGATCATGGCACGCAAGCAAACAAGGTAGTACAACCTACACGTTACCAGCACCATAACTTACAATCCACGTCACAAGCAAGCCCGGTATCAGCGGCATACTTGGCTAGCTTAGCAGGTAGGACAAAATCGAACAAATCCAGGTTTCACAAGGACTCCATCAAGGAGCTGGGGCAGGGCACAGTCGGCAATTGTAGGAGAGAGAAAGAGAAAGAGGGAGAGATGGGTTAGATTACCTGACGGCGATCCGTGCAGCGAAGAGAGGAGCCCCTCCGTGTTGAGGGATCGGTGACGGAGATGGGAGAAGGGAAGAGGTGGTGGTGGTGGTGGCGTGGCGGAGGCGAACGGGGAAGGAAGAGGAAGAAGAAGAGGAAGGGATGGAGACGTACGGCCGGATCGAGCCGGGCTCTCCCTCTCGGCTCGGGAGGGCAGGTTTGGTGGGCTTGGCGTGTGGGCTCTTGCGCGGGCCCACGTGTCATGGCCTCATGGAATGAATACCAGAATTTCCAAGGAATCTTGCGCTATTAAATTATTATATATCACACCAAAGTTTGTGTAAAATGAGTGATGCGTTCTTTAAATGGATTGGTGTTAGTTGATTAGAGAAAAAGAAGAAGATGCTGCCTGCCTTCCAGTAACCCAGTACCAGTTCAACGTTTGGAGTAAGTAAGAAGCAGTGATTGCACGACACTGCATGGCATTGTAGCCGTGGCTTGTACGCACAAGCAAAAAGAGGATGTCCCGTGTGTTCTTGCAACGAGAATAACGATTCCGTTCTGCGTTCTCTCTTTTGGGCCGAGCTTTCCCTGGACATTTGATACATTTCAAGTTTCAAAAATGGGCCTCGGCCGTGTGAATTTGTTATGGGCTGCCGAGTTGTATTATGATTCACGCCAGACAAATGTGATCTACGAACGAAGTCTTAACCAAAGTCGTCTAAAAAACACCAGAACAGACCGATTCAAAAGAAACAAAATGACGAAAGAAGACAAAACTAAAGGATTCCTGACACGATAAGAAAAGGGGTGTGAAGCTAGCTAATCGAACCTTCCGCGATCTAGTAGTGGAACTTGCTGTTGGTAGGGATCGATGATTAGGTGCAGGTATCACGGCATGTTGTCATGTGCCAGTCCAGCTCAACTTATTATTAGTAGGCAGCAGGAAGCTGCTATATATTTCTATTTTCTACGCTACAACGGAGGAAGAGATTGGCCATCCATCATAATCATTTTGGTCAAGGAAACGACAGCTAAGAAAACGTGCAGCTCGCAACTAATCGGGCCCTCCCCTTTCATCAATAATTACTGCCAACCTGGGGCCGGCCGCTGCCAACATGGGCTCGAAAGACTGACTTTATATACGCCTCGCCTATGGCTTGTATGAATTGGTCGTTGCAAAAGGAAGGAGACAACTGACACGGGGAAAGTGCAGCGTCTTTGAGAGATTCTCCATACCTCAGCAACAACAGTCTTGAAGAGAAACAAGACGACGTCGAGAGTCAGACAAGATGGTGCACGGGAAGCTTGAGGTTCTTCTCATCTGCGCCAAGGGCCTCGAGGACACCGATTTCCTCAGTAAAACCTCTCCCTCCCTCTCTCTCTCTCTCTCTTCCTTCTTCATATCAAATCTTTCTTCGATTCCTCTCTTGCCTGCATGATCTCTCTTAATTTCCTGTATCACTTTACCTCGATCGGGTTATGGTGGATCTGTGAGCTTACAATAGATATGGTGCTGTTTTATGATCGAGTGCTCTGCATATCGCTGCTGCTAAAAGCTACCGCAGGGGGCAAATTTGATTTCTCTAGTTCCCTGATCAGCAGCGACACTTGTTACATCATTAGTAGTTATTATTGGCACATTAGATAGATATATTCACCCCCCCATATGGTCAACCGAACCAATCTCTGAATTTCCACCTAGAGACCTACTGACTATATATATCATGTTCGATCATCAAAAGCAGATCATGTCATAATAATCTTTTCTGTAGTCTTCTGATGATCGTGCGTTCGGTCCGTTGCACTGCACGCAACATATTCTCAATACTCCATTGTAACACTGACCAAATCATACCTTTTTATTCCATTCTGTACAATTGTCGAACAGATAACATGGACCCCTTTGTGATCCTTACATGCCGCTCTCAGGAGCAGAAAAGCAGTGTTGCCAAAGGTACTAAGCCATTCCCAGGAATCACTTGGTGCGTTGTCCGATATTAAAGGGGATAAAATCCCAGTCTGATAGACTTTTACCGATTCAGGAGCAGGAAGCGAGCCCGAGTGGAACGAGACCTTCGTTTTCTCTGTCTCTGACGACTCCCCGCAGCTCATTGTCAAGATCATGGACAGTGATGCCCTCACAGATGACGACTTTGTCGGTGAAGCCACGTGAGTATATCTGATAATTACGTTAGTCAGTCATTCGTAAATAGTCCAGATTAACAAATCCTTTCTCTAAATCAGTTTCTGACTTTTGTCGCTCTAAACCTTACGAGCCTTTCTTCACCTGTATTCTGGAACTTTCAGAATACCACTGGAGCCTGTGCTTCAGGAAGGCAGCCTTCCTCCAGAAGTTCACCGCGTCGTCAAGGACGAGAAATACTGTGGAGAGATCAAGCTTGCACTCACATTCACTCCAGTGGTAACCTTATGCCCCTAGCATTATCCTAGCAGCAAATAATCAAGCCTTGCAATCAGGCTGTATATACAAATGTAATGCTAATCTGTTGAATGTTTATCACCAGGAAACTTGCCGTCCTGATGACGAGGATGGAACTCACAGCAGCTGGAATTGATCCATCTGGAAATATTACATCGACAAAAGGAAACTTTCACTCAAGAACTACTATGTTATACAACCCTATTTGGCATTGTAATGAACTGATTATTCCAAGCGTTGAGATAATCTTTGCTTTGTCCATCTCAAGGCACATTGTCTCCAGCATTTTCATCACTGAAACACAAAACGGTGCTGAAAGAATCCATAAGACTAAAGTTTTCATATCAGTTATATGAGCTCACTAGCATAGGACTAAACTAATTTAACAGTCACCAAAACTCAATGTAAGGTATGGGACAGCACAAGATCAAGCGAAGCCACATGCACAATCATGAAAAGCCCAATCAGATACCAAATAGTAGATGCTAACTTTGTGAAAACACAGCATACAGATTCACGATCCTAAGATTTCCTTGGCCTCCCCCTTGGTCTTGATGGCTTGCTAACGTCTGTAGTCATTGCATTTTTGTCTCTTTTCTTCTCAGTTTTGGGTTTGTTGCCCTTCCCTTGAGGTTGGTCAAAGCTGTCAGAGGCTCCACGTTTTTTACCTGCAACATGATACAAAATATAGTTAAAACAGATTGAAGTGCAAAACATTTATCTCTGTTACTAAACAGGAGTACAGTACATGAAACTAAAACTGAGTGCAAACCCTTTATAGTTTATATACTGGAACACTTAGTGTTTGAAAGAAAAAAAAATTAGGGGATGCTCCATAGTTGGAATCCTACATGTAATGTCTTAAAGATGTGGCCAATTTATCTCAAGGAGATTCCCTACAATCCTATTCAGGCTGTAAGATCCTCACGATGGGTGGGGTCTAGGGAAGGATTATATGAGGCAAGCCTTATCCCTGCAACAAATTGCAGAGAGACTGCGTCGAACCCATGACCTCTTGGCACAAGTGGGGTGACTTAACAACTACACCAAACCTGTCCTTTGTTTTATATGGTGGATTTATGACTTTCTTTTATTTGTTATCCAATACAAAGTACTATGTATGGACACACCAAAAAGTTAAAAAAAAATGAGAATAACATTGTTGGTAAATAGTGAAGGAGGAAAATGATAAACATATGGGCACACTATTTATCAACAATGTTACAAGAGGAAAATGACATGAACCATTTTTTTTTTTGAAACTGACATGAACCATTGTTGGTAAACAAAAACAACAAAGGATGAAAATGGTGAAGATGATGAATCATTTAGCAAGACAGAAATGACACTTCTCTTAGGAGCGCGGGATGGAATAACTAGATTGCTAGCTTGCATTTCCTGAAGTGGTAAGTACACATGAATCTTTTTCTCTAGGAAAAATTGCATTACAGGACCTGTTTTCAACTCCAATGTTAAGAATGGACTTGTTTTTCCAATCTTTGCAAGAATGGACCAGTTTTCCCCAAATAGCCCCACTTGCAGCCTCACTGACAGATCATTTATTTTTAAAAAATAGGTCCATTCTTGCAAAGATTAGGAAAACAGGTCAATTCTTAACATTGGAGTTAAAAATAGGTCTTGTAATGCAATTGCTCCTTTTCTATATAATTCTCTATGAAAGATAGCTTGAAATAACAAAATGAAGAAAAACAATGTTGTTTGAGAAAAAATAGATATTTGACTTCTTATTACCACTATTATTTACTACTCTCAACTTAATGATTACTATTTATTGTTCCCAATTTAAAGTATTTCCACTTTCATCTCATGCATCAAGACCTCTAAAGTCAACAATCAACAATTCAAATTTATTCGAGAAACTGTATGGTTGGCACTAGGTCAAGCTAAATTATAGAATTTCAAAAAATATGAAGAATTTTGAAGTACAAGACTGTTGAAAGTAAGAAGGATGGAAGGAAAAATAATGAGTAAAGTATGTGACCGGTCCTTGAACTTATCCAGGGATGTCCTTTAGATCCCCAAACTCTTAATTTGTATGCCCAAGTTCTTAAACTTACTAAGTAATTCACTTAGCAAATTTGGAGACTTAGATGTATAAATTAAGAGTTTGAGTACCTAGATGACACCTTGAACAAGTTTGAAGATCGGCCATGGACTTCTTCTAAGTTATTACAAACAACCTATCATCCCAAGATCGTAGTTCCAATTTGGGAGTTGATCCACGCATGAGATGTAACTGATCATGTGGTGGGTTGCGGCTCTAACTCGTTGTTAAGGGGAAGGGGATCAGCCTTTGTTGCAAAAAGTATCATTGCTTTATTCTTCTAAAACAATGGTCCATCATATAGTCGTCATCGTTGTGACATTGTGTTGCGTACTTGGTGTCAAATTCAAAACAAAAGCACATAGCATGCCTTCTCAAGGATGCTACTACATGTTTATGGTTCCATCATCTCCCAAATATGTGGTGAATAAAGCGGATGATTAAAGTGGTCTTGATCTTAAATTATTGAGCACAAAAGGGACAGGTGCTAGTCATTGAATTCTTAGTTGTTACCACGTTGTGTATCTTGGCCACAAAGAGTAATAGAGGATGTGCGTGCATCTTGGCAGAGCAAGTGAGGACTAGATGTTCATGATGCATTCATCATCAAGTTATGTATCCACTATTGATTGGCATGTTGAACATGTTGATTGGGTAGGCATGAATACTAATAAATGTGAACCAGCCAAGAATGACATGACTCGGGTAATGGTTTGCACCGAGGCCAAAAGCAAGGCATGTAGGCAAACCACTCTAGTATTCCTGGGTCAAACACAAGTTAACTAAACTTATGATTCACATGGAAATATGTGAGCCAAACCACTCTAGTTGTTGTTCCTTGAGCATAATTTGGCATATTCAAATCCAAGGTAGCATCATATCCTACCACTTCATGCATGCATAGGACGGAACCCCCACAGACTAGATGGGTCTAAATGGGTCGAACCAACATGGTTATCATTACCAGTGTTGTACCTGGCCAAGAGCTCAGTCTAAGGAGGGACAAAGGTTGTGGCATAGCATGAGCTACTTTCTTAACCGATCCATTTTAGTCCCATGAATGCCGACCCAAGCATGTTTGTCTCTGGGTTGTGCTATGTTGGGTCAGCCTAGCCATTTATAGTATCCATCACCAATGCATGGGCATATGCTGATAAAACAAGAGTGACATGCCTCTTAAGTTAGGTACATCCATATTAGGTAAATTCTTGAGGGGTAATAGAGAAGCGAACCGAGCTCCTCAACAATCGCAACAATAAGTTGAGGTTGTCTATTCTCATGGTGGACTTAGAGACTAATATAACTGGATGGGTTATAAACAATTAGAGTGTCAGCATAACTTGTGATTACAAAGCCAACAAGATGTGGTTTGACCATATTGTTGTCTCTAAAACTAGGGTGCGCTCAAAGCAAAGTTTGCTAGAATACCTATGGATCCAGGTAGTAGAAGCATGGTAGAGGATTCATCTTCTAGCTCCTCAGGAAATCACATCACATCTTGCGAGTCACTTTCGGAACGAGTCACTTTTAAATGAATGGTTTAAGCTATCGGTAGAGCATACTCCATAGGCTGGAAATACCTCGCATCGAGTCATATTCAACACATACTTTTGGAATGAATGACATACATGTAAATTTTCTTAGCTTTGCAGTGATTAATGGTTGGCCTATTTGCCAGCTTGATAATGCATTCATGTAGGGTTTTTTACTAATTGATAAAGATCATAAACATCCATCTAGAGAATCTGTGAAAATTGGCCTGGCTAGTTTTGTGAACCTGTAGTTCTTTATTAAACAATGAAGCATCCATAAAACTACCATCATGGTTTGAATATTTTTGCCTACGGATCAAGTTTGCAAGTTGCATAAGCACTTTTAACCTAAGTGGTTCAATTTCAACGATTGAAGCTTATTATTTTGTAATGAGTAATGACATAGTGGTTTCAAATCATACTCCCTCAATCCCTTTATCTTTAGAATATTTTTATCTCTACATTGTGACCAAGGAAGCAACGAGGAGCTATTACTTCGTCAATGATTCCACTAGGCTTCATGAGCAAGTCGTGTGTGCTGCCTGATTGCATGGGCATATCAAATGAATGTGTCTGCACGGCAGAGTGACTCTTGTACCCACGATTGCATACAACCAATCGATAGGCAAGCACAACAACATGCAAACGGAAACCACAATATTCTCATAGGATGGAGATGAGAGAATTTTTCACTGCCGCCATCTACATTAAAAATACATCCTGTGTTGTCGAAAATTAAAAAAAAAAATCCATCACCATGAACTTTCTTCTCTTATGACTTCTTTCTGTCGTCATGGTTTTGGTTTGACTATCATTAATAAAAAATAAAAATGAAAGGAGCTTAGTGGTATATTGTTGCACTGTTGCAGCCTGGTGGCAAGCATGCGCGGTGGTAGGAGGACGTCACCGTGGTCCGTGGCTATGATCACGCTAATGTTTGTGAGTTGGTGATGCGAGTCATGGTGACATGTTGCATGGCGATTTCTTATTTTTATCCTCATTGTGATGGGTAGCTAAGCCATCTCAACGGAGCGAGACTCATTGAAGCTCATGCCGGAAACAATTGTCGTCCACACAACATATGAGAAGAAAAACGGCGACAATAATTACATGATGAAGATTTTGAGAATTCCCAAATTCTTTAATGAAATGGAGATAAAGGGATGGAGGGACTAGAATGAAAGAAGGAAGCCTTTGATAGTCATCATGATAAAGGAATTATAGGTAATTAATTATAACTAAGCTCTATTTTTTTTTCTCGATACGCAAAAAGAGTTATGTATCTTTGTATTAAGAGAGAAAGAACGACCCCTTATAAAATACACCACCTCACTCCGAGCCGAGCTGTGAGGGATGTTTAGTTACATAGGGTGTGATTGATAGAAAAACAACCGGGGTGGGTGAGTCCTGACCAAAACAACTCACTAAAACACTAGCCTATCTCTTCTACCCGACCCTACTGCAACATATTCAAGCTCCTCAATCCTTTTTCTCCTGCCAAACACCACAAGCGGTGTTCATCTTTGATCATGCTAAGGAGAGCAGAAAGGGTTGGTCTGGCGCCTTAAAAAACGCAGGAGTTCCTATGTCTCCACAGTGACCAAGCTGTTATAATGATCAAGGTGTTGATGCCCTTTCTTTGTTCCTGTGGACTTGCTTAATGGCTTTCCTCCACCATTCTGCAAAGGAGTTGGTGCGCTGCCTTGGGGCAAGGTTTTGCTGCCCCAAAGGGGCGAGTACTTCATGCCACACTTGACGCGCAAACACACAGGATGTTAGCAAGTGCTGAACGTCTTCGCTTTCTTGATCACATAATGGACACCTAGCCGGGTGAGGGAGGCCTCTCTTGGCAAGACGATCGGCAGTTCAACATCTATTGCGTATGATGAGCCAAAGAAATACCTTACATTTAGGTGGTGCCCAAGATTTTCACAGCCGTCTCCATGGCTCGAAGGTTATGGCTCCTTGGTGGAAGGCTTTATATGCTGATTTAGAAGAGTAAACATCTAACCCATCAAGACGCCATATATGGACATCATCTTTCTGTGACAGAGCGATCTCATGTACCACATCCCATAGCTGAAAATACTCAAATAGGCCAATCAACGACAGGACACCTTGTATGTCTTGCGGCCAAGTATGATCGAGTAGAGCTTGTGCCACAGTACAATGCTTTTGGAGATTGGATATTAACAGCTTCTACCACTAGTGGCACTAGGTCCATGACCGAGCACCCCATAAGCCACTTTTCGGTCCAGAACAAGGTGGAGTCACCCCGGTCAACATGAGTTTCCATGGCCACATTGAAAAGTGCCAAAGCATTAGGATGCAGCTTGATCTCTATACCCTACCATGGCCTGTCCGGATCAGTCTTACGGAGCCAGAGCCACCGAATTTGCAACGTCCACCTCATGATCTCCAAGTTACGGACACTGAGACCACCAAGTTCAAGGGGACGCTACACCTTGTTCCCTTGAACTCGGTGGTCTCGGTGATTCTTGCTTTTCAAGATCATGATTGTGTTATCTCCTCCTTCCTAGGGATAATATCTTCTTTCTTCTTCTTGTCACCATAACGCACCACTTACCATCCTTTTCCTCCCCCATGATTAGGATGAGGCCCGACAGGGCATTCATCATGGAGTACAATGAAACTAGGGGAAGAGCATTGCATCCCACTAAAAAGACATTACAATAGCAATTTGAGTATTATTTAATGGTATGTACAATTAAATTAATATCATATAAAAAAACAAATAGGGGCAAAAAGGTCAAGGTTTTAAAGAGGACAAGATATGGTGCTAGATAAGATATTGGTAACTCTAAATCCACAAACCCATAAGCCTTGGGTTACAACTTATGATGAAACATAAGGTAGAGAGATAAGGCAAGAGTCATTATCTCACTGATGCATGAACCTAGCCTCAATACTAGCCAAACATAAGGTGCATGGTAAGTACAAGGCACTTAATTGGTATCATGTCACTTAACTAGCCACGCTATTACAAGATTTTCACCTTTCATGTACTGCAATAATGATTGAATCATTAAATTAATTGATGAAAGGAGTTTGCAAACTAAAACCTTTTCAAGCTCTTATTCCAAATGATCCTCAACAGCTATAAAGTAGAGCTTTGCCAATAGATCGCAACATGTGCGTCTAGTGTAGGTTCCTATATACATGGCCTCCACATGATGTTCTTTTTTGTTGCTTGTCCTCATGTGCATGTGCCACCGTCCATTTGATCGGAATAGGTTGATGTTGGTATCCACACCTCGATGGCCTTGCTCTTGCTTCTCATTTGCTAACAAGCTAAATGGGCTGGTTAGATATATCCGGTTCCTTCTATAATTTGTTTGGGCACCAAGGATGGTCTGTCCTGTTGAAGCTAAATCCAATAGGACGCCCGTTCTTTACAAACTTAATCGAGGCGACAAAAAGCGTGATAAGGCCTAACCATATATAGTATGAAGTTATATATAGCCTTTGTCGTTGTCCCATCAAAGGGTACCTATTTTTTTCTAGGCATATATTTTGAAATGAGAGAATTACATATGAGCTTGGTTGTTATAGATTTTTTTTATTACTAGCTAGATTTGTTTTTAGATGTCATCTTTAACCCACAATTCTTTGCACAATGCAAAACAATTTTTAGTAGGAAAGTGTAAGGGATCTCATACATCCATCAACAAGTAGTTAAGTAACATGTGTAGTAGTATGAATATTATTAATGTATTGTGTAGAAAAAGATTGCAAATACTTACTGTGTGAATTTTGGCCTGCCTCCTTACATTGTGGGTCTTCCATTCCTTCATCTTTCAGTCTATTTGCTAAGAAAGGAATCTGCGGAAGGAAAACACATTTATATCAACACTTCATAAATTACCAAGAACTGAATCGCATCCAAGAGCAATGAAATATGATCATTTAATTATTTGACAACAAACTATGACTAAAACAAATCAAATGTTTCCAGATGCAAGTGCCAGGTAAAGTGTGTGAGTGATTTGCTTTAGGTTGTAGCTTCATGAGAACCAGCATTATTCTCCTATGAGATAAGCCATGTGTTAATGTTTAGGTTATGCAGAACACATTATCAGATTTATATATATATTATTTTCTTTTTAGAATCAGTTTCATAGTTCAACATAAAAGGAATGGAGTGTTAAAGAGCAAATCAAACATATATATATTCCCTATGTTAACGTGTTCCTGTGTAGCAATGCTAAGATGAAGATTTTTCTGAAAAATAATATAAATGAATTAATTTCACTGACAAAATACTAAGAAAAATTACCATATCTGTACAGTTATCAAAGAAGTACATATCGGTGACACTTAAATTTGGATACTGGGATCCTGCATCTATTCCAGTTCTGAAGGATTGTACTGCAGCCTTCAGTGATCGATATACCCTCTTGTTAACAGGATCTGTGTAGAACTACACAACAAGTGATATAAGAAAAAAAAATCAACTCAATAATGTGAACGAACAAGTACTATATATGTTCCATTCAGTTTACCGAGTCTTTTCTAATGCCATTGCTGCATTTCCTGAATGCAGTCTCCTTGATCCATCCAGGTGGCAGCCCATCAATCAGGAACTCTAGTTGTGCAATGATCTACAAGTAAGGCTCAGTGTTAATTTTAAGAAATAATTTCAAAGCACTTAATATCACAAGATGATCCATACATTATCTTCACTGCATGTGTCACATTCTTCATTAGTCTGTTCAGGTATCTTGCCATCACATACATAGCGCAAGAAATCTTCTCTGGATGCAATGTGCACTCTCCTACGTAGATGAGCATAAAACTGCAAAAGAGAATTACTAAAATTTGATATCCATGATTATTTGCTCGCATGAACAAGATTTAATTAAATCATCTTCTCCCTTGCATGAATGAGGAGCTAGACTTCAGACAAGTTATATATATCAGACGAAGAAGTTGAAGATTCATTGCTGTCTCACTGAAATATTAAGATCCACTAGCGGGTTTATAGTTAGCCATATGTACTAGTAAAAAAATACAAGGATGCTTAATTATTTTGGCATATTACGAGTGTACTCACTACTACTGTGTGTGCATAATTGCTCCATCATCAGTATCGTCATGGTACTCATGTGTATGCAATAGCAGCAGTAATTGTCAAACTCCTACTGTTGCATAAAAAGAAGTATATACCCTGCCTTGTGTCTTCACTATATTAATCTAAAAATTTAAGTAAACACTTGCTATCAATGAATTTAAATGAACTAACATTGAACAAGAACATGCATGATTTGTATTTCTGTTCCACCTCCTACAAATGCAGTAACTTAATAAGCATTTGCATCCTAAGCAGACACTCATGTATGCATAAATTTCCTATTTTTGGTGCAAAAACTGGACCCTGTATATAGTTTTTATGTATGTCTTCACGAAATTAACATGCTGCATTCGATTCTAACCATATGAAGTGAGATGCATAATAAAAAAGTTTCAATAAAGAAAAGGCTTCTCTTTTTTACCTTGAACAATTTACTCATGTTCTCTCCTCCGGCTCTGATCTCGAGCACAAAATCCTGATATGCCATGAACCATTGGTACTTTCCCTGTAAATGCACATGTACATCTCACCGAAATGAGTACACACATCTCTGAATCTAATCAACAAATAAAGGAAGGGCATGAGCAATCAGCACACCTGCAGAGTGGTCATGTCGTTGAGCGTGGCTTTCGCATCGATGGCACGCTGCAACGCTCCGGAAGAGCAATACTCTTCCACTTCGGCTCGTCCGTTGAAGGTGAAGCCAGCAGGACAGGTGTACTTCTACATGCACATGCGCGAAAAAACAACAACAGTTATTAGTATACATAAACGAGAACAAAGATTTATTTAGTCACGACTTGATCTTTTCGTACGCGTACGAACGCCCTGCTACTGACGCGACTATTGTGCCAAACCAACGGGCCGACAAACAAGCGAAGCGATGCAGATCTCGAGCCACACAAACGCTGACCTCCGGGAACGTATAAAAAACAAAGAGCAAGCATGCGCTTCAGCCGGAGCACATAGGCACAAACAATGGCAACTGCAGGCAGGCAGATCGAGGAGATGGAGACGTACCAATAGTACTGTGCCATCACTGCAACGTCTTTCGATGCCCACGACGAATGCATCAGGAAGCCACTCCGGCCGCTGAGTTGTTTCGTCTCTGTAGCGGCGTCCCTCTGCAAGCCGCCTCTGCTCACGCGTGGCATCGAGGGAGATCATCGAGGGAGCAACTGGCGGCCCTACCGGCTCGTCATCGTCGGAGATCACAATCGGAGACCTCGAAGTGCCCATCGCTGCCATGGATCCTTCAACCAGCTTGGATGGGATCAGGGAACAAAGGAGGAGAGGAGTGGATCGGAGGAGGAGCAGAACTGAAATTCAAACAGGGTGCTGTAAAGCGTGTCCTCACGGCATGGGGTGTGAGTGTTTATGGAGGAGCTGAGAGCGTTGTGGACAGAAAGGAACAAGCGAGTCCGTTGCAGCAGGCTGGCAATTTAGCGTGCTAGTCAAAAAAACTTACATATTTTGTTCTTTCTGCAACAGCAATACTGTCTTTATCTATATCATTCAATGTACTATACAGCCGTAAGCTTACTGTCTATCTGTTTCAGTAAGTAAAAATCTGCTTAGTAGCAAGTACAGCAAACAACGTAATATAATGCTCCACGTCGCTAGCAAAAAACTCATGACCGATTTGTATACTTCCTTCCATGCAAGAGTATATTTTGTATGATTTGTTTGTTTATTTTGTGCATGATCATGAGCAGCTCATACATATCTGTTTCAATAAATGTAGTATATAAATTACTGCTAGACTAGAAGAATTAATAAATTACTGTAGCAGACTAGTAGAGAATATATATATATATATATATATATATATATATATACTGCTAAAAATTGTTAATATTCTGCTTGAATTAGTAGCAACGAAGCAAGCAACGTACTCTAATGCTCCACGTCACTAGCTAAAACTTCAGGAGTCAATGACTACCATTTGCATTTCTGTTTTTCCTTGCATGCCAGCTATATATCTTTTGTTTCTTTGTTTATTCATTTACATTTTGTGTATGATCAGTGAGCAGTTCAAACATATCTGTATCAATAAATGTAGTACATAAATAACAGCTAGAAGAATGAATGGCCTTTCCAAATAAATGTACTGCCTAATTTAGAGCTGCATGCAACATATACTCGATCATATTTGGGATATTATTTTCTTTGCATGCAAGCTAATAATGTAACATGTACCTGTATCTTTCACTGTTTCTTATTATGAGCATTATCTTATACATATCTGTTTTTGCTCAATGCAACACAAATTACAGTCTACTGAAAAAGAACTCAATCAGCATCTCCGTTTGGGTCTCTGAATTGCCTCCAATGAATTAAATTAAGCTCCAATACTAGATCTTTAAGAAAGAATTTGCATTGCTCATGAATACCAATTTTTGTGTTTGGTTGCCATTGAAATCATAGATGAGAAACTGCTCCCTAGGACACAACCAAATTTCACATACTAGTATTGTATTGCTGTTTGGTTGCAAAAAGAGGTGCTTTAGTTCCCTCTTTGTCGTCGATCAGGCACCAGAGCCACTAACTCGCAATCAAGGTTTACATAACCGTGTGGTCCGATAGAACCAGATAGGACCGGTCCATCGGTTAATCCGGTAAAGCCCATCAATTAATAAGACAAAATTTAATTAGGGGAGCAGATGGTCAAGGATGCTTAACCGACAAGTTTTTAATCGGTCGGTTTTGATGGTTTTGTTATCATGCCCAAAGAAGTCAAAAGTCTTTATTAAAGCTACTTTTTAAGATTGATTAAGCCTTGTTTGAATGTCATCCTAGTAAAGCGGTCAATCGATGGGTTACCGGTTTTGTTAGATACATATTATTTTTCAAAATTTGAAAATTTTCAAATCAAACCGGCGGTTACGCGGTGGAGAAGGGGGAATCGCCAGCTTTCAGGAAGAAGGGGGTAGCATGGGGAGATCTCAAAGACGTTGACGTACTTGGGGAAGAAGGATGTGGTCGGCGATGTGGTTGGGTGGAGGTTCAGCGGTGTTCCATGGTGGCGGCCGTCATGGAGCTCGTCAAGTTCGTCGTCTTCGGTGGTGACGGTCGTGGACTTGGACCCGATATTCAGCAGCGGAGGTGGTAGAGTTGGAGCTCGTCCGGGCGATGGTCGGCGGTGGCTGCCTGAGAGTTGGAACTCGCGACGCAAGCGGGGCGGGATATGGCTGCCTGCCCCACATGCCGCAACTCCGAAGCGGGCTGATGCGGCATCCGGCATGCGCACGCGTACTTTTGGTTGGCGCCGCACGCCGCCGCTTGAAGCCCCGCAAGTCGGGGGGCTCTTACCGTGCGATTGGGCGGACGGTAACGCTTCGATAGCCCACCTCTCCTTCAACCTCGCACAACGCCCATCTTCTTCTTCAACGCCAGCCCCCGCCCCCGCCCCAGCGACCTACCGCCCTCGTGGACTCTGGCGCCGTCGCCGCCCGTCGCACTAGCCCCTACCCTGCCCGTCACCACCACCGGCGGCCGGTGGCGCACCGCCCGCATCCACTGCCGCTGCCCGCCATGCCACTGCCCTCGACGATGTGACGCCCCCGCCGCCGACCCCAACCCACCACCCTCCTGCCACCCGCGGCTCCGGCGACGCCGCCGCCGCCTCGCCACACCGCCAGATCGCGGCCATCGCCGCCGGTCGGGCGGCCCTCCTCCATGGCCGGGGAGCGCAGAGGGCCCCCCACCCTAGCAACCCGGACCCCCTAAGGGATCCTGCGGGCCGCCGGCAAGGAGGAAGACGACGGCTTCCGTCCGACTGGGTGGAAGCGAAGATTTCCGCCGCAAGCCAATTGCAGCTCTCAATGCAGACGATACGCACCCATCAAGTGTTCAGATGTGCCATCCAATCCAACCATATAAAGTACATACAAAAACATGATCGTCTAAAATTCTGCACACAGCACACCCAAGTTACATATGGTGCAGAACAGTGACCAGTGAACCGTCATCCTAGCACATCAGTAATTCAGTACCGTGGCTAACAATGTGACATCCGTTTCCGGCGGCGGCGACGACGACGCAGCCAATCAGCCTATGTGTGACTTTGTGAGCTTCAGCATACGGGAATCAGCCAGCGGCACATGACATACAATTCGAACCAAGCATTGAAGATGGGCCTACTATTGTAGACTTTGGGCTAAGGCCCACTTATTCGCACGAAGTCAATCCAAAGCCCGTCTCACGTGGCGCGCGGTCGTCGGCATCCATCCATTTTCTCTCTGCCGCAGTCTCTGCTCATCGCCTTCCTCCAGTCCTCCCTCCCTCCCAGGCGCGCGCAGATCCCGACGCTTCCCTCCCATCCTTCTTCCCCGGCCCCGCACGTCAAGCGAGGGGAAAAAGCCCGTCGAGATCCGCGCCGCCAAGCTGACCATTCGAGCCCACGCTTTCTTCTCCCCGCGGCTCGGCTCATTCATTACCACCAAAGGGGCGAACGCTTCTGCTACTGCTTCTGTTCGCAATCGAAGCGGGAGCTGCTTCTCGTTGGCGATGGCTGCGGCGAGTAGGAATGCGGGCGTCCTCGCGCTCTTCGACGTCGACGGCACCCTCACCGCGCCCCGCAAGGTGTCCGCCGGATCTGTTTCTCTGTTCTCTCTTCCAAATCATAACCTCCTCCTCCTTCGCTTGGTCAGGATGTGACGCCGGAGATGCTGGAGTTCATGAAGCAGCTGCGCCAGGTGAGGATAACATCCTTCCTCCTCTTACTGCTGCTGCTGTTCGTGCTACGCTGGAGAATTACAGTTTTCATTCTGAATTTCGGCGCACGCAGCATGTGACTGTCGGCGTTGTAGGCGGATCCGATCTGGTCAAGATTACCGAGCAGCTCGGCAAATCAGGTTGGGAACCGACGACCTGACGCTGCATCAGTCATGCACCCTGCCGAGTTCGGTTTTTTTAGTATAATAGCGTAATGGGATCAGTTGTTCTTCTGCAGTTCTTACGGATTACGACTACGTCTTTTCCGAGAATGGCTTGGTTGCACACAAGAACGGCGAGCTCATCGGAACTCAAGTAAGCCTCTCTCTCTCTCTCTCCTCTCTCCTCTCTCTCTCTCTCTCTCTGGGCACTTTAGGATACTGTCTTCACATAGTGCATGCGTTGGTCAGTGTCTGAATATTGAGTTTGAGACCATCTTAAATAGATGCGTTGGTCAGTGTCTGAATATTCTGTCTGAGACCATCTAGAATTTCTTTTGTTAAACACTTGAATTGAATGAGCTAACACTGACCAGGCAAAACAAACATGAGTCAATCACTGCTTTCCTGGTAGTTCTGATTCCTATCGGTTCTTTGTTTATGTTGGAACCTAACGCTTTGCGATCTGCAGAGTTTGAAATCGTTTCTTGGAGAAGACAAGTTGAAGGTGAGACTACGTGTGGTGTATTCACTCACCTTTTTTCACAACTTCCATTCGCTGAATTTCAGACCTTGTACTGAAAAATATGATTGGTGTTCTTTTCAGGAATTTATTAACTTCACTCTTCATTACATTGCTGACTTGGATATCCCAATCAAAAGGTCAGTGAAGAACCCTGTTCAACAATTATTATTTGCACTATCTAGTAAGTCATTACTGACGACAACCGAATATTTGCTCAGGGGTACATTCATAGAATTCCGAAGTGGAATGATTAACGTGTCACCTATAGGGAGAAACTGTAGTCAGGAAGAGCGAGATGAATTTGAGAAGTATGATAAGGTAAAATCATATACTGAAAGTCTGAAACATTTATCTTGTTGGAGTGGAGAAGGGCCATTCAAATCCATGATACTGAAATGACCTATTTCTCGCAGGTGCATAACATTCGGCCTAAAATGGTGTCTGTGCTTCGTGAAAAGTTTGCGCACTTGAACTTGACGTTTTCCATTGGTGGGCAGATTAGTTTTGACGTGAGTCTTCTGGACTCCAGTGCATCTTCCTCGAACAATTCAATTCATGGTATTTACTACTGTCACTAAAATTTCAGGTATTTCCCCAAGGCTGGGACAAGACTTACTGCTTGAGATATCTTGAAGAATTCCAGGAAATCCATTTCTTTGGGGATAAGACTTACAAGGTGCTTTATTCAAGTTTTGATCATATTAAAGAAACTATTTCCTTTGTGTGGACGAGTACTTTTTCCTACAAGAAAGAAACTTGTGGTTTTGTATATTCTTTTACAAGCCACTGATACAGGTTTCTATGTTATTTTTCAATTTCTGGCTAGTGGACACCAGCTTAATTACAACACGGCCAGCGTTTGGTAATTGGGAGATTCTATCTGCCTGACCAGTCATTCCTTTTCCTTTGAACAGGGTGGCAATGATCACGAGATATTTGAATCTGACAGAACAATTGGCCATACAGGTATGCTGATTTTGTGATAGCTAATATTCTCATGCTTACCCAGTTGCAATTTCACCTGACAAAAGGGCCATAGCTAATAAAAAGACAGGCAATTCAATTATTTCCTAGATTTGAATAATTCTAACAATACTTCCTGTACTACGCAAGATACAACTGGGATAGAAGAAACTATCTTTTTGTCGCTGTTATTTGGCCTAGTGAATAGTGATAGCTGATACCTGTACTTCTTTTTCACTATTGAGTATTGACATGTGCCTTGTAAAATGTTGCTGATCGAAATCATACTTCTGTGGCCGTTATAGTATTTGCATGACAATTGAAATTCACTCACCCAACGTTGTCGGTAACTTTTCCCTGACAAAAAAAAACGTTATTGTAACATGCCGATTCAATCTTTTTGTTTGCAGTTACCAGCCCAGATGACACGGCACAGCAATGCAGATCTCTCTTCCTGTCGAAGTGATCGGCAGATTATGCACCATTTACTTGACCCTTGATTTTTTTTTCGAATTTATCAAGGGCCCTATCATAAAATAATGGCATAGGCCTTTTGTTCGACTTGTTTTGCAATTTTTTTTTCTGATTATTTATACGCCACCGTTTATGCTTCCAAGTTCAAACAGATTGTACGGCTCTAAACTCACAAATTCTAGATCATACGTGTACACTGGGCAGGAATAAGTGAGACTGATTATGATGTATCTTTCAAATTTAAGATGAGATTGATTGAGATGTGTCTTTTTTTCGTTCGAAAACCAATAATGATGTATCTTGGGCACGACAGTATCTGCTACACCCACAATAAAACAGTGTGCGATGCATCAGAAAAGGAAGTAAGCAACTAACGTGCCTTTGATCTGCTTCAAATGCTTTGGCCTTAACTTTCATTATTAATATTGTTTTTACTGACATGTGAGAGATCATTTGAAATCATGTGGTGGTGATTCGAATTTTCAGCAGGCACGTCTGGATAACCTAAATTGCACGCAAATATTATCTATCAAGAGTACAGAAGAACCACACTTGTAATCCAACAAAATTTAAGAAACGGACACATGTGCTCATCTCTTGAGCAAATTGAATCAGACCATGCACTCAATTCTGAAGAAATAAAAAGATATTTCAAGATACGGCTCATACTCATACTTCATAACGTAATATAACAAAGGTAAAGCAAGGCTTGTCAACAGCATTTAGCATAACACATCAGGATAACATACACATCAATTAAGCATATGAAAGTTTTGAATTGATTGGCCATTACTTGGCATCGTAAACAACCATGGAAAGATGCCATAGAACTCTGTTAACAACGATAACGACATTGTTTTCCAACTGCCATAGCCTTAAAGTAAATACAAAACAAGCACTAATGCTAGGATTTGGTCTCTTCCACAAAGGAAAACCAGATTTACTGAAGACACCAAAATGCATCTAACTGAAAGGCAACTTGCCATATTAGGTCAAACTAATAGTAGCCTACTGCAGATGGTGCAAGCTAGACGGCTGTAAGTTTAATTCTGGCTTCTACCTAACGCATCACAATAGCTTCTTTCTTGACGGCATGGGGCTCGAAGCCAGGTGGGCCAGCCCAACCAGCTGACCGAGAGTGATCACGAGGAGGATTTGTTACTGCCGCATCTCCCTTTCTGACAGCATTGGGCTCAAAGCCAGGTGGACCTGTCCAGCTTTCTAACTGAGAATGATCAGAAGCAATAGGGTTTGAGACACAAGAGCTATCTTTCTCAGCAATTGAGCCAACTGAGTTTGATCCAGGCAGGCCGTCCTGCTGAGATGTTTGATAAGCAGCAGTTGCAGGTTCAGTACCTTGTCCCTGGTACTCAGCCGGTGTGGCATATGTTGATTGAGCATAATAGTATGGCCAATATGATGTTGGAACTCCAACAGCCATCTGTGAGGGGTCCAGGGAAGTGAAGTGGGTGTAGACCTGTGCCATGTAGCTGATCATCTCACTCCGTGGAACATTTGCTATTCTAACCTCCAACACATGCCCATCCAATGGGTAACCATTGTAATGTGTGAGCGCCACAGCAGCAGAGTGAGTATCAGCAAACTTAACAAATCCAAATCCCTTGCTCACACCAGTAACTTTATCAACAACAACTTTTGCCTCGGTGATCTGCCCACATGGAAGGAAAAGTTCAATCAGCTTCTCAGTTGTGACATATGGAGGAAGATGGCAGACATATAGATTAGCCATGTCGATTTGTCTCTGCTGATTGCCAGCCACCATCTGCACTGTCGGAGTATTTGTGGCTGCCTTAGATTCTCCAGGAAGCCCTGCTACTCTCACGACAAGGGTGCTTCCTCCGATCTGGTAACCATGCATATGGTCAATTGCTGCAGCAGCAGATGAGGGGTTCGCATACCTAACCATGCCATACCAACGCGAATGAAACTTCCTGGCTTGAACAATTTCTCCGAATGGGCGAAAAAGCTCCACGAGCTGATCACAGGTCACAGCTAATGGAACCCCGCCAACATACAGATTAGCCATGTCAATTTCTTTCATGGGCTGGCTACATGACTGTGAAGAGGCATGATCTTCAGCAATTGTTGGACTAGGCTGTGATCCCTTGACTACTAGCCTCTTTCCTTCAATCAGGTACCCATCCAAATGTTTGATAGCTTCAGTTGCTGCAAATACATCTGCATAATATACAAGACTGTACTCGGACTTCATCACTACTTTGTTGATCTGGCCGAAACGCATGAAAAGGTTAATGAGCTTTTCAGCGGTCATAGACTGTGGAAGGTTAGTGATATACAGTCGAGACCTGTTGATTTCCAGAGTGGAATTTGTCATTGAAGGCGATGAATCAGGTAAAACTGAGCTGGATGCTGACTGGGAAAGGCCTGCTATTCTTACCAAGATAGTTTCCCCTTCAATGAGTGTTCCATTCATCATTGCAACCGCCTCAGCTGCAGACTGAGAATCCTCAAATTTGATGAATCCATATCCTTTACAAGAATTATTGGCTTTTTCCATGATTCTAGCATGTGTGATCTTACCAAATGGAAGGAAAAGCTCGACCAACTTTTTGCTGTTCATGGAGGTGGGGATATTACTGACATATAGGTTAGTCATGTCAATTTCCTTCATGGTCCTGCTGCTTGCATGTGACGGCACAAGTGAGCTTGATTGTCTTAGAGGTATACCAGATACTCGGACCTCTATCTTCTTTCCCTCAAACAGACATCCATTCAACTGGACAACCGCATAAGCTGCATCGCGAGGGTCAGAGTACTTCACAAAGCCATATCCTTTACTTAAACCTGTGGTGTAGTCTCTGGCTACCTTTGCACTAGTTACTTGCCCATAAGGTTTAAAAAGATCAAGCAACATGTCTGTATTCATGTGCAAGGGAAGGTTGCTCACATACAAATCACTCATGCCCATTTCTTTTCTGGGTTGATGATCAGTCACAGATACATCATTAACATATGATTTGGGTCCTGATGATGGAGCATCAGCCACTCTGACCTCTAGCATATTTCCCATGACCGTGCGTCCATTCATGCGTTTAATAGCTTCGGCAGCAGATCGAGGATCAGCATACTTTACAAAACCATATCCCTTGCTCAAACCAGTGAAACAATCATCCATAACTCTTGATCTAACTATTCGTCCAAATGGTAGAAATAGCTCGATGAGCTTGTGAGAAGACACAGAAGGTGGTAGGTTACCCACAAACAGATTAGTGGCATCCCCTTCTTTCAGCCTGCCATCATCCTGAGGCAAAGAAACTGGCTGCTCTGATCCCTTACACAGGTGCTTTTCCTGGTCATCAACTTGAGCTTTCTTTTTCTCTAACTTAGCAGCAGCAAAACTTTCAGTATTGTATGTGTAACAAGATACATCAGCAGCAAACTTTACAGATAACCGTTTTTTGAAAGGTTTTGTTTCTTCTTCTCCTTGCATCAGTACATCCTCTTGCACATAGTTAATGCATCTTAAATCTTGGTTTGGGCGTCGGTTATTTTGCTCTTTCTTCAAATCATGGCATGGCTCCACCTCATATAGACGCTTCCTGCAAATATTTTGACTACTAGGCACCCGATTGGTGTGAGGCTCTGAATGAAGTGAGTCACGCTCGCCATCGCCTTCATCACTACAAAGCTCCATTTCAAATGGTTCTTCATCACTGGTATCCACGTTTTCA
Source organism: Eleusine indica (assembly GCA_030378355.1). Classification (NCBI taxonomy): domain Eukaryota; kingdom Viridiplantae; phylum Streptophyta; class Magnoliopsida; order Poales; family Poaceae; genus Eleusine; species Eleusine indica. Next base: position 592,504 of record CM059502.1, on the reverse strand, counting down.
GGCACAGCAGGGCCATGGCAAGGTCTCTCTTCATTGACCTTGTCCTGTTTTGGCACTGGATCCTCACAGGGCTCTTCATCATCATCATCATCACAAAATTCACATTCATATGGCTCTTCTTCCTCACTGCCTTCGTCATATCCAACAGCAGCACTGTGTTCCTCCTGGAGATGACCAACCGAGTCATAGTTCCGCTCCATTCTGGTCCTGAAAAGTACCCCAAGGAGAAGATTATTAGCCAAAAAAAAAGGATGTGCATGCCGTTGGAGCTCAAAGCAATTAATCAAATGTCAAATGAACTGTGCATATGCAGCAGCTTATCTCAAAACGGAAACGGTGTGTTTCACAGTCGAAACCAAAACATCTGAAATCTATGTAAGCAACTAACCTATCTGCTCAGTTTGGTGCCTTTGCCTACTTATCCATATAAAGTTACAAAATGAATCACCAAATTAAAAGGACATAATGGACTGGCCATTTACATTACAACTGTTGACACAGTTAGCGAGTATATGTTTCATATGGAGGATAATTCATAATATTCCACTGCTAAAGATTTTTTTTTATGGAACAGGAGGGGTTAACACCCCTACTGATTATAATATATTGATAACCAAAAAAAGTGCAATAAGAATACAAGAGAAAGACTAAAAAAATACCTAAGAAAATAAAGCTTACATGATCTATTCTAGCCATGCTCTGCTAAAGATAACTAATGACCATCCATGAAGCACCCTCAAAGAGGAACCATCTACGAAACGCCACCCATGAGCTGCCCAACACATATGGCGAACCTAAATGGTTATGCGTATTGACCTTCTTGCCCTCCTCTTGCACAGCCGTAACGTGGCTGTTTTTGCAACTCGGGACAGCATAATATCCTCATTTTTGACAGGTATGACCTTTTTTTATATAAGTAACATTGCAAGAACAATTTATACCTCAAATAAAACATTAATCGACCTCGAAATAAGTCCTAGTTCCATCAGCAACAATAGATTTGTATTCTGGATGGAATCCTAAGACTTAACACTAAATGTCATGTCTGAACAATTCCCATAGAAGCCAAAAGCCCATTGCAACTCAAACCAGACAATTGCTAGTAACACCTAACAAATTCTGCATACATCTGCCGAGCCTGGGTGGAGCGAATCAAGCTCACCTGGACCCGTCGATGCTGGAGCCTTCAGTCACGCGCGTCATTTTCAGCTGCCTGCCGCACCGCGCCCGCCCGCGCGCAGCACTCCGCCGCAAGGCTCTTCCTGCCTGCTCCGTGCGACGCGCCGCGTTCGCCCCTCCTGTCTGAAGTAACAAATAAACTGGCCGATCAGACACCCCAAGAACTAGAAGGAAACCCCGATGAAACACGCCAAGATCGCATATCAACTACATGGTTACTGCCCAAGGAGCGCGTAATCAAGAAGAATGCGGGTTTCGCGAAACGGATTAAAGCAGGAAAATACCTTAATTGCAGAAGCAAGAGGAAAGGGTGGAGGGGGCGATGTAATCAAGAAAGGTACTTTGGTTTGGTTAGAGCCAAGGCGCAAGGGTTTTCTGCGGTGCGGTTGTGGAGTAGCAGTAGAGAAGACGCGGAGAAGACGAGAGGTTGGGGAGAATGGGAGCACACCAACGCCAAGAATGCGGAGGAGGTGGTATGGCCTATTGGGGGAATTGGAGTGGTGGGTGGTTGGGTTCTTCTCCGTGGGATGGAAGGGGTGAGAACAGAGCGAGCAGAGGAGCAGTGCAGTGGAATAGTAAAATTGTTGGTAATTCCGTGAAGGCCCTCGGCTTGGTGCTGCTGTGCAGGCAGGAGAAGCTGTACAGGGGCTGAATGGCAAAAGTTTGCATCAATCAATCCCCTCTTACCTTTTCTTCTTGGGAAGATGCCATACTTGACGAAAGAAAAGCTTGTACACTGTACAGTTCCATTTTTACCTCAGCAGTTCAAGTAAAATATATCGCAAGGGCAGTTTTGTGAATTGTGATGTGATGCACGATTCGGAGCGACAGTATTGCGGAAACTATACTGGATTAATACACTCTATAAAGGGACAATTGTGTTTTTATTGATGTCCAATTATGATTTTACTTCTGATTTTTTATCTTTATTATTTTATCACTATTTTTTCAAAGCAAAGGCAAATTTTATTCCTATAATATTTTTATTATGATTTTAGCTCCACTAAAGATAAATTTTGTATTCACTTTAAAAAACAGGGATAAATTATAAAGTTAAAAAACGAAAGTAAAATCACAATTGAGATTGGAATCAGAGATAAAAACATAATTGTTCTCTTTTAAGAATTATGCAAAATTTATATAAATAAAAATACATGAGAGATATACGTTGTAACTACGTGTTCGAATTCTATTTACCTATTATATTATTTAGGATGATGTCGTCTACGCCTAATACCACCTTATTCCTTTGCCAGCTCTCCCACCGTACAATATTTGATACTCCCTCTGTCTATAAATGTTAGTATTTATTGATTTTTGAATATCACGTTTGACTATTTATACTATTCAAAATTTTTGTAATAAAATATTAATTTTATTATAATATCCTTTATTATTAGATATATTTTAAGTTTATCTTTTTTATTTTTATATTCTTACAATTTTTTTAAATAAGACAAATGATTAAAAGTGATGTCTCAAAGTCAACAAATACTAACATTTATGGACGAGGAAGTACTCCCCTATTCTCAAATTGGAAGGGAATATGATGCACAAGAGCTATTTGTATACAGTATATGTATATTTGGTACTCCCTCCGTTACAAATTATATGACACTTTAGTCTTTTTAATTTTTCTTAAATTATAAGACACCCTCGCATCCTAATGCATCTTTTCCTTTTTCTAATATATCCTTATCTCTATCTCTCTCCTTCTCATTTTCTATATACCTATCTTTTTTACTTCTCCTTAATTCTCATGCCCAAAGTTAAAACGTCTTATAATTTCGAACGAAGGGAGTATCGTTGTTACACAAAAACCTTCAACTCCAATGCGTATTGTACCTTATTTTGTAACTAGTAAAGTGCCTGTGTGTCGCTGCGAGTTTAGAAAAATAAAACATTTTTTAAGATTTAAACATAAATTATTTACTTAATATAATTATTAATATTTTTTATATGAAAGATCATATTTATATTATTGTTAGTGCTTTTTAGTGTACTATTTTATATGTCATAAGTAACAATTTTTCTATTATTTTTCATCGTATTATTATCATAAATATTTTTTATACCTCTAATATTAACGATTTTCACATGTAGTATCGTTTGAGTGCTATGTTTCAAAATCAAGTGAAATGGCATTAAAAAAATGTTTAAATATGAGAAGTACCGATATGAAGCCTAATTCACCATGCAAAGAAGGATTCTCATAAGCTCATGACATCTAAAAGATATCACTGGACCTCTATGAAGCCTAACATATAAGACCAAGGTTATGACCTAATGACTAAAGATTTATAGAAGCTTTATCCGATAGGAAAAATCAATTCGCGCAGAATAGAAACAACACTACATTGCGACGCGATTTTGGACTTGAAAATATGCTCTAATGAGAAAGTTAAAACACAAAAGTTATAGATCTCGTCGAGACCTTTTCGAAACATATATGGATCATATCATTTGAACTTCAAAGGTAGGATATATGGGCCCCACATAAAAACCTGCGCAAAGGGTCCGAATCAGAACAAATATTTTTGCATTGTAAATTTAGAAACTAAAACGGTGGAATCTTAACATTCATTGAATATCAAAGATTTAGAACTTTTCGAGGGCTATGAGATAGAGTCCGAGTTGCCTCATTTGAACTCCGGACGAGGAATTTATAATTTTTTAAATTTGATGCTTGATATAAAAAGTACGAAATCGATTTGAATTCAATCTCTAACTTTGTGGGCGTACGACAGATATTTTGATGGCGTGAATGTTTCCACCAAATTAATAGGAGTAGAGATTTGGGAAAACTTTCATAATCCTTCCGGCGTGATTTCATAATTAATTTGAAATACATACAATGCTTCCGAAACTAATGCCTAACTCCAGTATCGCAAACGTATCCAGAGACATCAATTATTGCAGCTCACTCTTCGTATTGTCCTTGAAAAAAAAGAGTATGGCTTTGGCAGCCTTTGCAGCACTTCACTGCATTGTCCAGAGTCCAGACAAGAGAGAGGGATGGTAAAGAAGGAAACTAGCATCTTCTGTAGTACAAGCAGAGATACGGAGATATCCTTTCTAGTCTACTAGTGTGCTCTAGCACTGTAGCTTCGTACACCGTAACACGACAAAAAAATGCATGATAACACCGTTTTGGATGACTAATGCATGATTTTTTTTTTTTTTGGCAGGGAGGGAACTTGTTTGTTCTGGAAGCTGCTAGCTAGCTTCTGTGTCTACCCATCTACTAGTCATCTGGTGTTGGTTATTTCGGAAGCAATAATATAAATAATCTGATGGTATTACTTGGTGTTTCACGCTCTTTATTATGTGGAAACTCATTGCTACTTGATTACAAGGATCAGTTGATCCATGCATCACATTTTGTAATCAGCGATGCTTAGAACTTGGACAGACTCATGAATTACCATCAATCACTTCTCTACTCGCATCAAATTTACCATCAAGAAGGCCATGCATGTGCGGCTTTTTGATAGTGTTGTGATCTTATATGTTTTTTTTTCTTCTTCAGATGATGTTCGTTTCCGTTGTTTTGTGCTGGATCAGTGTGCTCGATGTCTATCTGATTACTAAATACGTGAGAGATTGGGTTCTGTTTTAGTCCTCCTGGTCGATATAAGTGCAATCTGCTATGCGAGCTGTACGTGCTCAATGGGTCCTTGGTGTTTTAGGATCAGACCGTAGAATGAATCTGATTGCCTCGTCACTGCGCCATATCGTTGGAGTTGGACACACACACACACACAATTCACAAGCGCCAAGGAACTGGAAGCCTTTTTGTTTTGGGCCGGACGGTTCCCTTTTGGGTTCATCTTGTGTCGCAAGCCGGGCCTGTTTGGAGGGGAAGCAAGAGGGCATTTCGGCCATTTCGCATTGGAAGAGTGGTTAGTAGTGTGTGTCAGATGCAAGCAACACCGACTCCTTCATCTGATTCACCCACCGACGCGTGGGACCAATGCAAGCCGGGAACAAGATGTCAGTGGGCGAATGGGTATAGCGATTGGTTTCTACAGATTATGAACTGACAGCTTTATAGGTGCTTCTTTCCCTTCCTCCCCGTTCCATAATTCCACCACACCACCATTCGCTTGGCTCTCCCTCCCTCCCTCCCGTCCTCCGCCCACAGCCATCCCTGCAAAACCTCCCCCCGCGCCGCCATGGCCACCCGCGTGAAGAGCTCGGCGCTCCGCCGTTCGCGCTTGTTTCGCAAGGGCTACGAGGCCATCACGCCTCCGCGCACCCAGGAGGTCGAGGTGCTCGCCACCGGCGGAACGAGGGCGTACGATCGTCTGAAGGTGGGAACCCTGAAGCCGGCGAAGTACTTCCCGGCGTTGGCTGACGTCGACGATCTGATGGAAGAGGATTACGTCGTCGGCAACAACGTCAGCTCTCCCCGCCGCCGCCGACCACGACGACGACGCCGCGGCAGCCGACCTCGCCGGCGATCCCCAGGATATCATCGACCAGGCCTTCCCCAACGTCAACGAGCAGTAGGAGCCTTTATCTCGTTTTCTGCTTATCCTCCTCCTACGTTTTTGACGATGAGCACTACTCTTTGTTTTGGGTATTATTGCTGGTCACGTAGGTGGAACTATATATGAATCGAGACTCTGGCTTCATCAGATCTACGTTAGTTTCTATATGTTTTTGTTTCTTGTGTTCGTTCTGGGATGAATATGATGCGAGTCTGTCGTCCTGACGCTCGTTTGTTTGCTGCATGTTCGTTATGTGATGTGTTTTTCACGATTTTGTTTCCCGATGGACATGCTTGGTGTTTGATTTTGTTTCCCGATCGGCTCATGATTGCGTCGTTCGACCGATATCGCCCGTCCCTGCTCCAGATCTAACCACGATTTGTGCTTCTATACTCTGTCTGTATTAGTGATCAATGAGCTCGATCTTAATTAGCAGCTTGCTTGTCTGGATGTTTCTAGTTTTTTGCGGCGTCGTCGTTTTAAACAAATTATTATGTTTGCTGGTATTTCGTCGTTTGATCTTGTGTGCTGATGTGGGGATGATTAATTTGTCAAGTCAGTCAGTGGGATCGGGCATGCACGCTCGATCGTCACGGCAAACTTTAATTTGGTACATTGATCCTGCAGCCTTGCGCTTTCGTTCCGTGGAAGTTTTTTTTTTTTCTTCCTGCCTGGAATTTGGCACGCACACTTTGGTCGATCGGCTCCTGGTGGAATTTTCCACAAGCCTGCATCTGACCCGCAAAAGAGCCCGCTTAATTTGGTGAATCGGCTGTCCCGCGGCCGCCGCGCAACGCCCGCGAGCTACAGCGCCACACGGAAGAGCAGCTAGCTGATGGACTTGTTGCCTTGCCTGGCAATTGAGAGCATGCATGTGCTCCTTGAGTTAGCCGAAAGCCGACCAATGCAACTAGTAGCGCAAGTGGCGGAGCCAGGATTTGATCATGAGAGGAGCCGAGTAGTATTAAGAGGAGCCAAATCCGAATTTAGAATGAAATTACATGGTGAATTTTCGTGTTCATCCATAAGGTGCAGCTAGCATAGGGGGGGCCAGGCCCCTGCTCGCCCCCCCTTGTCTTCGCCCCTGAGTAGCGCGGTTGATCGGGAACGCGGACGTGCCGGCGGCGGCGGCGGCGCAAGAGAGAGATCAGAGTCGACGACCGAATGCGACCGCCGTTTGTCTAGAGAATAATCACGGTTTGTCTAGAGAATATCGAAGGTGAATATAATTCAAAATTGAACTGACCTTCGACCTAAGAAAAACAACAAAAACAGGGAGTACGTACTGACATGCATGCGCGCGTACACTAAATTCTCACACAAACGTATAACAAGTATATAACATTCCTAACAAAATATAATGATACAACCCAAAACTATCGACAACATTGTGTATACTGCAAGTTTAGCTAAGGCAGAAAGAGATGGGAATTTGTGTGCCATCGTTTTTGATTTCTTGTATTTCTCCGCAATGCATTTTCTCTTCTCCAGGTCTAGTAGTGACTGTTTTCGAGCTTCTTTGAGGGGCATGTGCTTTAGATGACTAAGGACTACAATGTTGAACCTCGTCGGGTGTGGTGCCAAGTACAAGAGCCCAAATTTGAGTCGACGAGCTTTATACCTTGCAATCTTTTCTCTAAGCAATCTTATTGTATCATATATACTATCTCTGTTCTCCTTGTACGCTTGCCACCTGTACATCCCAAAAGCTTTTAGTCTCTGTAAATATTCTGCAAGTAGTATCATCTCCACTCTCAAAGATAATTCACGCCCCAGACGTCTGGACTTGTGCATCACACCCATTCGACCCCATATTATCGAGTCATGTTCACTGTTCTTGGACTTGAAATCAAATACTCTAACCTTGCTCGTTACATGTGCCGAGCCTACATTTATTCTTCCCAACCTTAAACCTAGACCTCTGTTGCCTCCTCTTCCTGCAAGATACGAATTAAGTAGCATTTAAAAAGCTAAACAAAATGATCCCTTCCACAAATATTTGGATTTAGTAAAGATCAAATTATTATTCATAAAGAATGACAACATATATAAAGATAATACTACTACGTTCATTATCAAACCATTTGTCGATAAGAAGAAACCTTCTTCTTTGTAACATTTGAGTAATAATAAGAAAGTTTATTTTTCTAGTAAAGGTCAAAATCTAACTAACTTATTTTTTTTATCAATTGTATAGAGAAGGTTTCAACGTCAACATCACCTGAAAATAAGTGTACTATAACAATATTTAATGATGATGATCTAACGATACTAATTTGGTGTTCTTAATTATTAATATAATTGTACATAAGATTTTGTGACATAGATTCTAAAAAATAATAAACATATATTTTGGAATCAAGAAAACAGAAAACCTGTTTAGGTGAACAACAGAACAATAACTAATTACGGTGCGATCGAGTTGCTGAGATGACCAAAGTCTAAGCCGTGAAGAACAATATATCGATGAAGGGTATCAACAACTCCGACGTACCTGTCACCTGATGCCGTGCTGTTCTCCGTGGTAGCCATGCATGGGTATCTTTGATCACCTGCAGACTGGCTCCAAATTGGGGACCTTAATTTGCGCACCAGCGTCCCGTCGAAAGGTAAATAAACCCGAGATTCTCGATCGATCAGATGTACACAGTTTTTTGTTTGTTTGGTTGGTTGAGCCTACATAAGGGCGACTGCCTAGGGCCCAGCCCAGGTAGGGACCCAAAATTTTTGTATATGTATATTTAACAATTCAGCCCAGTAACATTGAACAGGCCCAAGCCAGTAGTAGCGCTTAGCCAGCAGTCCAAAAGATTCCACCGTGACTCTGCTCTTGTTTTTTCCATCGATACACAAGTTGGTTGATTGGCTTAGCCCAAATAAGTTCACCGTTTGTCTCAAAAAAAAAGTCCACCGTTGCTCTTTTTTTTTTATTTTTTCACCGATACACACACTGGTTGACTGGCTATGTACACATATTTGCACTGCAGCTGCCAATCTGCGTGGACATTTTAGACTTAGTATTTGATATTTCTATGTCTCCAAAAATCGTTCGGCTATATCAATCACCACATACGTGTTTGTGCATTAATAAATATATATAGGGCTTACTGTTCAGCTTAAAGACTAAGGTAAATCCCGCTATATTTTGACTAGTCGATTTAATTTGAGTAACTAAAGGCATCTGAAAAAAGTGTTTTCTTATTCAACTTGAGGAAATTGATGTCCTTGGATGACAATGATCTATATAAATAGTGCACTATTTTAATTTTTCAATTTTTTTTTACTAATGACAATATATTTAATGTTGAGTTGAATGTTATTTTTAGTTAAAATTCCTACAAGTAAACTTCCAAATGGTTTGATGTCGACAAAGGCTATTGTCTTTTTTTTTTTGCCATTAGATTTTCAGTATTTATATTGCCTTAAGGGCCTCGACATTGAGTTCGCCTTAGGGCCTTTCAAAGTATAGAGCCGGCACTGACGTCGTCGGTATATAAATAGCGAAAATACTAGGACACCCTGATCTGGATTTCGAGTTGGACACAGCGTACGAAACGGATCCTGTTCGAGAATCTCAAGATACGCACAGCCGGTCACCTCAGTTCAACAACATTGCAGCGCTCCTAAACCTTACACTGCCTCGAGCGTACGTAGTGTCACCCAAGAGTGTCAGAGGTAACAAACAGCCTCCGAATTTGAATCTCCGATCGAGTTGATATGGCGAATTTGGCGACGAGCACCGGCCGTGATCAGCTAGCTAGTAGCTCGTGATGTGATGAGCGTGCGTACGTGCTCTCCCTGTCCAATGCCAAATTGCCAACTGGATCGATCAATCGCACAGGAACTTAGCGGGCGGCACATCAACCCCGTTTGGACTTTGGAGATGACACGTGTCCAATGCGAAATGGCCAGAATGCCCCCATCCGAGCTTCTGCTTTCCCCTCCAAATAGGCCCGGCCTGCGCCACAAGAAGAACCAAAAAAGGCCCGTTCTTGTGGACGAGGCCCAAAACAGTAGTCATTTGAATTTCCAAGCGTCCACATAACACTACCTCCAAAGTCCGTCTTATGTGGACGCCGGAGTACCTGCCACATGGGCACAAAGTGCTTAGCATGTTTTTCTGGCGTACAGCATACTCCCTCCATACTTCAAAAAGAAGTCGTTCTGGGTTCATAGCTGATTTTACAAAAGCAAGTCGTTTTCTCAAAAAACAAAAATATTATGATTATGAAAAATTAAACTAGCAACCTCATAGGTTGAACACTTTTGCTTCATAACAACAACCACTAGGATGTGCACACATTATTAATTGGGTTAGTTCCAAAATGTCTTTAATAAGAATAGAAGAGAAAATACATTCTAATTAATAAGTTATTGGTATGCTAAATCATGTTCTAAATGACTTTTTTTTTTAAATATGGAGGGAGTATGTTACTGTATTAACAAACGGACTGGTAAATTTGGTCTCACCCGAGGCTTAGACGCGATCAGCTTGGTGCAGACGGCGAGCTTGCGCTATGGAGTCGAACGGCATGGCATAAATGACCGCGCAACTTGTGCAGATTATCTAAATACCGTCATTGAGAACACTTGCATTCAAGCGCCCTAACACTGTTCTCACAAAAAAATTGCTTCATTGGGGGCAAAAGAGATGCAAAGAAAAATGTACCAGGAGACTCAAGACGTATGTGCTGTCATACAAAAATGGTAATAAAAAAAAAATTCTATCATGTTCATGTTGATCGCAGCTGTTGCATAACTTATTTTGCTACCTTTCTATATGCAACTAAATCGGACAATTTTCTACTATACACCATGCATCATCTGGGAACAATGTTGTTTACATGATTAGCTTAAATTGCTAGAGTTCCGTCAACAGTTTCACTCTCGTCATCAGACGCGGGAGACTTTGATTTGGACATGGACATAACTCTTGAGAACCCATAGCCAAGAGAACTTCCTGATGTAGCACATAACTGTTAAGGAAAACAATTTCATCAGGTACTCCAGACTCTTCCTGAGAGTGCTTTATAATGTCAATCTAAATAATGACAATCACACACCTCTGTGAGCTCTGACAGATGACGATTCCTGAATTCATTGATGGTTTCCTGAATCTCTGACATTGGAAGTTTTGCCTGAGGTACATGAACAATGAGCTTACCATGACTAAGGAGAATGGATTATGGTAATAATAATAATAAAGAAAAGAGAACGAACTTGTGCAAGAACAGCAGCAGCCAACTGAAGACTTGGTTCCAAGGTCTCAGGAACAACCTTCAAATAGTTCATATACAGTGAGGAACAACCTTCAAAGGTTAGCACATAAGGAACAAAATGTCTGGCAAGAAAAACTACCATAACAGTGACAAGTTACACAATAAGCATTAAACACCGCATTCACATTTGGTCCCACACAAAGATAGTATATCAAACACCACATTCACATTTATATTGAGCCGTTTCAAGTTGAAGATTTAATCAGCAGCAAAGTACTTCCTTTGCAAATCAATTCACATGATAAGTTATTGGCTTGCAGTTCATTCTTAATGAAGTAATGAAGCTAACTCGATAAAGGAACTGAGTTTGAAGTGTATGGCATTACAAATTACACCTAGAACCCATTATCCTAGATATCTTTAATACCACATAACAAAATATTTTGTAACATTTACTTACCGCTGTTGCTCCAGCTTTCTCCAAATTAATACCATGACCAACATCATGTGCACGCACAAAAGTCTTCACATTCGGGAAATATTTGTTCAATGCCCAGACAGCTCTGTAATTTGCACCAGGAGTATCTAAAGTAATGGCAGCAGCACAGGCTCTCTCAGCTCCAACTTTGTGCAGCACCTGGCACAATTTTATTTAGAACAGTACCTTTAACAAGCTATATGAAAGTAAAATTTGACTGAATTCTTCTTACCTCTCTGCTTCCAGCATCCCCAAAGTATACTGGAAGGTCAAGTGCACGTCCAACTGCAACCCGGTCACTGCAAAAGCGTCCATGCATCAGAAAAAGGAAATGATGGATGACTTAACCATCACTGTTAATAAGTTGAAGAAAAACAATATGATAGACCAAGTTGCTTGGAAAGAGAAAGGAAGTCTGGACAAAAACTTCTCAAAATGTAAGCAAGTTGCTGGTGTTGTCAGCAATTTCTAGATTTCCTGAAAGACAATGTTTACTTCACGTTTTCATAGATAGAATTACTGCAGTCCATCTGTATTCTGTAGTTCCATGTTAATTTTCCAGAATATCAACTATTTGCATGTAACAGAGTTCAACTTTTTAGGTTGCAGATTTAAAGCCTACACAGTATTGTTCAGCATTCATTCAGTAGTGCTGCTCTAGGATTTCAAATCACTATCCTGAGTCTCCTTGAAATTCAGACCATTGTAATATGCACCATAATTCCTCAAAAAAAAAAAACAAAAGCACCATACCTTCTAACATCAAGTGCTACAAATGGAATTAATCGCTCTGACAATAGTTGTGCAATGATCTAGGACAAGAAAAAAAATGTGCTTTATTAGAATATATATCAAACATAAAGGAAATGGTACACATAAGGGTTGCAAGACCACCTGTCCAACACGTCCAAGGCCTAATATGATAATATGGTCTTGCAAGTCATCCGTCTAAGTACACATAGCAAAACATAAGAGATAGCAACATTAGATGAAATTGACATGATAAAAGATACTCCCTCTGTTCTCAAATTGATGTCCTAATAACAGCGATTTAAGAATAAAGGGAGTAAGAGCAGGCTTATAGATAGAAAGTTTAAGAGCTTATAGTAATAAGAAGATTTCACTATCCTACTGCCATGTTTTTTCACATCCTGGTACACTAGTTACTACTAAGAGTTTGAAATCTGGGACATCTATGGCAATCCTGAGCTGATTGGCCTTTAGACTTTTCTTTCTCTTCTCTCGGTTCCAGGGTAGGAAAACATATGCTTCAGAGTTATAATAAGCATTAAGCAATGGCTCTGGCCAAAGTTTGCACACTTTTGCTTCTATATGCCATATCCATATCATCATAACAAACAATAATGTAGGAAAGACATTGATTTATCGACAGTTCATGTGTTGATAGTGGCCACTAAACTAAAAGGACAGACCCACTGCTTAAAGTTCCCACACAAGGGAAGAATGACAGGAAATGCGTGTTGCAGAGAGGCTGCGTCGAATCAAATCCAGATTCCAGACCTCTTGGCACAAGTGGGTGACTTATATTGCGCCAGGCCTGTCCTTCCTAGTGGCCACTAAACTAAGCAGAATATTCCACAATGTAATTTACCATTCACCCTCAGTAACGGATGTGGAAGAAGGTACAATCACCTGGTATTAAGGTTCAGCTGGTCAAGGATCAGATTTTAAATTTCTCACAGGACAACACCCTTGTTCACTAGGTTGTCGATTCGATGTTCAATTTGTTAGGCTGTTTAATTACACATCTGTGAAATGACAAACCTTCATCTAAGAAAGGGAATGCTTCCGAGTCAAAAAAAAAAAAAAGGGAATGCTCTAGTCACATATAGGCATTCAAATAAAAAACTTGTAATCAAAACATAGCAGCTTTTAGAAAATTAAACTGGGAGAGAGTGTGATAGACTAGCAATGCTTTAAACTAGGAAATGCTATCAGAGTAAGTAGTGACAATGGCATATTTTTAACAGCATAATTAAGTAAATAAATACCTCACTTTCTACAGGCAATAAACTCCTGACGTCATGCTGCTCAAATTTTGATGCTAGAAACTGACCTCCAGCAGCTAAATATGGCGTAAGGGCCATTGAAATACCAACCACTAAAAACAACAATGAAGACAACTGAGGGGACAAAAGGCCCTACAAAATATTATCCATTAGTCACCTATGATATAAAGAGAAGCAAAGGAAATACATAAAAACACCAGTTTTTTGAAAGAAAATGACAGATAAAAACCTGGTTAACAGCTTCTCCAAAGGCCACAAAAGCAAACTCCCCACCAGGTGCAAGCATGAGGCCAACCCGAACAGCAGCTATGGTAGAAACTCCAAACAGCCTACCAACAAATGTAACCAGCAGCGTTTTTCCAATGATCAAGAGACTTAGTATCACAGATATTGATGGGAAGTTTGACAGAAGTAGCTTCGGGTCAATAGACATTCCAACCTGGAGTACCGAGCATCAGTGTAAGAATTAAGAAAGAAATTATCGTCATTCCAAATAAACTGATAAGGATGCCGTAATGGTGTACAAGAAAAACAGGTGATACAGCTTAGCCTCACTCCCATGCATTGCCACGGATTCTTTTTTCAAAAAAGGAAAACATGCTCGACACATGTACCTCTGGGGCCTTGCCCATGCATGCATTCTCACTTCTCAATTAGATGTGATTTCCATTACAATCACAGTTATAATTTGCAATTATTCGTTGCTTTTTATTTCTATATTGTCCCATTGACAAGATCATGTAATATAACTGTTTCAGGTAGCTTTTATTCGCATAAAATCCAAATCAGTAGACACTCTTATAACAAGGCTTCACAAAGAGAACAGATTTCAACAAAAGATAGACTTTTTTTGTGTTGATATTGGATAATATATCACATAAATGTAGAAGAACCTAAGCATGCATTATCTTATCTGTTTCAGAATCCCACATTTGCATGTTGATTATCAGCCTGTTCATTACTTCTGATGTTCTACTCAGGGTTTCATATGTTCTATGTTCTCTACGAATTGGTAGGTTTACTTTTTTGTTTTAAAAAATGATAGGTTTAGTGTCCTTGCCTATGTTTTTTTTTAGTTTTGCTTTACCACTGTGGTCATGTGTCATTGTGCAGCCTCTTTATTATTAGTAAGCCCTCAATAAACAAAGCAGAAAAAATGAAAAATAACCATGGCCTTAGTCATCTTCTCTTCTTGCTACCTCAATCCTCCTGTTTCTCTCTCCTCTCGAATCAAACCATGAAACCCACACTGCTGCAGTGCAATCAGCATACCCCAGTGGTCGATCTTGCCACTATCCACCAAAAATCCAACTTGCGTGGTACTACAGTGCCATATATTTTGTTTCTGTTCATAGCCTCAACCCTTTTCTGGCAGATCTGGAGGCGCTTCTGCTCTCTTCCCTTGGAGGTTTTGAAGGATCCAGAGAAAGCGTCTATAGATGGTCTCGTGGTGGGAATAGCTGGAAGTGGCTGACAGCAGTGCGGCAATGGTGAGAGAGGGAAAGCAACACCAAAGAGGCACAGCGAGTGGAGGAGATCGGAAGCACATGTGGAGGGGAGGGCAGTGGTTCTCAGTGGGGAATGGAGAAAACGGACGACCATCATTCACCATGAACTGAGAATTTAAGCATAGTATAGATGTGATTCTACACAACATATCATCATATAAATAAAATGTACATATTTGGTAGAGATCTCTATTTGGCAAGTTGTTGAAAGATACTGAAGGTTAACATATGGACATAATGCATATGAACTTCCATGCTAAAACGTATTGTATGATCATATACCAACAAATAGGTGGAACAAAAAATGTCCATTCATATAATGAATTCGGCCACAAAGACAGTTGTGATCTTAGATAATCATGAATGGCAAGGACTGCATTGAAAATGGTAAAATATACAGTGAAATTTGAATATGAAGACAAATAATTAAATTTTTGAACAGTTTAGAATGAAATATGTAACGGTGCCATGTGATTTCCATTGAATATAATAGTGCCACCATAGCTCATGAACTAATAATTCAGCATGAACTTAATGTGATGACTGCAATGTTACATTCTACATATCAATCATCTGATAGCAGGATTAGGTTAGATATACTTGCAACAAAACATTTGAAGTATACCAACATCAGCAAATGAATTTTTGATGCAACTATATACACAAACTCACCGTCATAAAGAAAAGTCCCAAGAGAAGCCCACGGTATGGAGCTATATCTGACTCGACCTGCAAGGAGAACTCCGTTTCTGCTAATAACAAACCAGCCAAAAAAGCTCCAAGAGCCATCGATAACCCAGCCTGTCAAAGAACAGTATAATTTAAAGTAGTTTTAAGCACTACAGAGGTCAAAATATAAATAGATAATAAAATACATACCCGGGCAGTAAGAAGACTTGTTCCAAAAATTACTAGGAGAGTATTCGCCGAAAATATCTCAGGATTTCGATTTTCAGCAATTTGTTTGTAAATCGGACGAAGCAACTGTTCAATACAAAATGGAAGCTGACATCAAATATGTGCAAAATAATTCAGAGAAATGCAGCTGATGTGCAAGCATGCTGGGGAACTGTGCATGCCAACTGACACCAGAGTCTATACTCTACATACAGCATATGCAAACTCCCTGAAAGGATAAGCATACAAAATAATGCTGATAGATAGTTATCTCACCAGACGACCTCCAGCAATTATGGCAGTTATAGCAGCTACGGCCTTCACTGCAGCCATTCCCATGGCTTCTGCTATTGCTTGGAAGCCAACCTATAGAAAACACAAATTGAACCAAGGCCTCAAGGATCAAACAGTACAAAAAGAGATATGTAAATCAGAAAGTAGTATCCAATGTGCCACTGACATGAGGCCCCAGGATCCATTTCATCCTTAAGTTGGATGTGATTATCAATTTACACATATTTCCCATTGCTGGTTAGCATATTAAATATTACAGCAATGATATATGCAAAGCTGATTTAGCATAACAGCTAATTCTTGTTTAACTTATGCCATCAGAAATATAGAACGTCTGTTAACTCCATGGAAATATAAGAGGGTCCAAATAGCTCCAGCATATACTGAAGCGCACAGCAGCAGAAAATCATATAATTTTGGATGATGATATTATTGGAGAGAGGCCTAATGTACAGAAGTTGACCCAAATGACCTTGACCTTACTATCGAGCATCTAATTATATTGCACCAATACACAAAAGGTCCTAGTACAACAAGGAAAGGAACATGAGATAAAATGGTTACCCCTCCTTTTGAAGAGTTAGGTGATATAAGAGGTATTAGTATCAATAGAACCACCACAGCCAAATCCTGGGAGAAACATAAGAAGCATCTTAAGAGGTAGGCTTAGACTAACATTACTGAAAGGAAAGAGCTCTCCATTAAACTAAGGTGCATATCCATGCTCAGTGAAGTAATACCTGGAACAGTAACACAGAAAATGTAGCACGTCCATGACGTGATGTGCTCTCACTACGCTCTTGCAGAACCTAGAAAAGTATAAAGCACTAAATGCTTAACAGCCAAACAACAAATGACAAAATATGAAAAATACAAGGTAAACGTATGGAAGTTAGATTTACACTACTCGAGCTTTACTTTTGTAGAGATGGACATAGCTTATGCCTGAATATGGTATTTTTGAAGAGTGTCAAGAAAACAATGTCCCCTATCCTACTAAGTGATATAGAAACCCATATTTGTGGAGTACTTTAAAAGGGGTGCACTTTCTTTTTAATGAAGGGCTGCACTTTCTGGCCCCTATGTGAACAAAGATATTAACAAGCAACTTCATTTCAGCTGATGATACCATTATGATGAATGAAGGGAAGTTTGCTGGCAAAAAGACTTCTGAGAAGCGACAAAGTAGCAAAGATTGATAAACCAGATGAGTGTTGTTTCTAAGGAAGTACTTGTAACACGACTGCTGTGGATGATAGAGCTAAGCCACTCCCAATAACAATTGCTGCTGGTCCTGGTAATGCGGCAAAACGGTGAGCTATCATACCAACAGCTGCTGTAGTAACCAGCACCTGTCAATTATTTCAATTAGTTAGGGCATGATTGAGAAAGAATCTGTAGCATAAACAGAAACCTGTCAAGATGGTGCTGTAGCATAAACAGAACCTGAGCAGATCCCAAGCCAAAGACATACTTCTTCATCGAACTTAGCCTTTCCACAGAAAGCTACAGATACAGGACATTAAGTCAGTATGCGATGAAAGAAGAAATAATATTCAAAGGAATTTTGTATACCTCAAGTCCAATGTTAAATAGCAAGAACACAACGCCGAATTCAGCAATTGCCTTTGTCCCATGGACATTACGGATAATAGAGAGCCCATAGGGACCGATGAGGACACCAGCAGCAAGATATCCAAGAACAGGACTACCTAAATGTCAAGGTAAAAATTACTTCTGGAGAATGTAATGGACTTATGAAAACTGAGGATTCAAGCACAGATGTTTCTCATGACACTAAAAAGTTCAGGCGAACCATGATATGTGCAAACCGAAATAATGGCACAAAGTATTGGAAATAGCATAAGTATCTCACCTCCAGGAATTTTCTGAAATAATGGCACAAAAATAACACTAGCCAGAAGCAAATATAGAACATCAAAAAGTGAAGCTTCTTCCTCATTTGCCTAACAGGAAAACAACAAGAGTAAGGAATTTACAATCAATCTTCATTATATATTTTGAATAACATAAATAAATAGGAACGAAATCAGCAGGTGAGCAGTTTCAGATGGAAAACGGAAACCATACCCCCTGATGCGGTAAGAGCTCTATTAGCTTCTGTACTCTTTGGGGGATATGCTGTATCTCACGAACTATGGGCTTTGTTGTGGATGTGACCTTTTCAATGCTTGTGGAAATGCCTTGCTGCTGAAATAGTTGACTCTTCTGAGCCCTGTTTAAGAAAAGCGCCCTACAACACACCCAACACAAACACCAGTTAAGAAATACATTAGCTAACCAATTTGTTTCAACAATACCTGCAACTATAACAATAAGCTTCCTGAATTCGGGTTTGTATTTCAAGAGTTTTTGTGCATCTGAATACAACGAGGAGACACAGCTCTCGTGCGTGTTGGAAGGACAGGGAATAAAAGAGGTGGATTCTGAACTTCAGTGGGAAAAGGAGGTTGTTATACAGAAAATAAAAGTGCTAAGTTGTGAGAGTATACAGGATAAGTAAATGAATGGAGTTATGTGAAACCAAATCCCAGTACAGACGGAAATGGAGAACCAAGACAAAACTCAGTGTTGTGACTCACCCTGCTCCAAGAAGCAACACCCCGACAACAACCTTTGGTGCCAGTTTTTGCACTGATGTCATTAAACCTTGGAAGACAGATGTAGGTGTAAATTCTCCATCCGCTTTGGAGGAGAAGAAAGATGCTGAGAAGAAGCGAGATGATCTCTTCAGCAATGCTTTGGGAGCACTGAATGGTCCCTTGGTGAGCTCTTTCCGTTCTGTTTCCTGCTTCTTCCCTTGCTTCGAGGGCTTATTATCTATTTCAGGCTCAGTTTCTTTCTGAGGCTCAACAGGCAGCTTATCACTGCTTACTTCATCAGATATTTCGCGGGAGGATTCAAGCTTCTCGATGCCTTCAACAGCTAAGTCACCAATCATTAGACGCTCAATGCTGGATACCTCATCTCTATCAGAAATATCATATATACCATCACTGCTATACTCAGACACTTCTGAATCATGATCTTCTTCAATACTCTTTTGCTCCTCAGCAAGCGGTGGCAGGTCGACCACTGTATCAACTGAGGAGATGGCCTTCTCTGCTTTCTGCAGCGCTAGTTCGGCATCATTGGCATGCTGTGCGGCCTCCATTTCCAGAGCCACTGCTTGTTCGGCTAACACCATGATATTGGCAACATCTTCTTCGGCTTTTGATGCGTCCAGTAGAGCCTTCTCAGCGAGCTCTGTCAATCTGTCAACTTCATTCTGCAGCTCCCTTTTCCTCTCTTGGATGTGCCTCAGCTCCTCTTCACACTTTGACAAGACCGCCTGACAATCCTTAATTTCTTCCTGAGCTGACACGAGGGCTTCCTCCTCCACGCCTTCAAAACTAACTTCCATTTGCCCAACCGATCCCCTCTTGGCCTCCATGGCTTCCGCTGCCAGCTGCAACCGGGCCTCAGCCATCGACAATGCCATGGTAGCCCTCTGCACGGCCTCCTTGACATCCGCCTCCTTGCTGATGATCTCTTGCACCGTCGTGACAGCAGCAGACACATCCCTCTGAGCACTATCGGCACGGTCCTTGAGCGCGATGGCCGACTCTGATATCCGTTGCGCCTTCTCCTCGAACATGGTGCTGTTGAGCCTGGCCACCTCCAGGTCCTTCCTCGATTTGTTCAGCGCCTCCCGGAGACCATCGACGTCGACCTCCTTGGTGCCTCCCTTCTCTTCGTCAGAACCCGAGCTGGTGGCCTCGTCGTCACTGGCCTCACTGGAGCCCTTGCTGCCTTCAAGAGGGCCATCCGCGTAGGCCACGGAGTCGTTGCCCTGGCACCGCAGCGGCCTCCCACTGACTCGGAGAGGCCAGGCGCGCCTCGAGGCCAGGTGGAACGGGCCGCCGGCACTGGGGAGGGCGGAGGCGACCATGAGGTTGCGATGCCGGGCTCGCCGCAGGGAGCAGGTCCGGAAGCCATTCCCGGCGGCGCCGATCTGTAGGCTTGGGCCGGCGCCAGAAGCGAGCCTGGAGAAATCCATAGCCCTATCGGAGCACCGGGAGACGCAAATCAAATCCGAGAAAATAAATAGCAGGGGAAAAGGGAAGCAGAAGAGGGGGAGGAAAAACGAGAGAGAGAAGTACTCACGGATTGGGTGCGGATGATTGGATTGGAGGGAGGAGGAAGGAGGGAGACGCGTCACGGGAGAAGCGCGGCGGAGGAAGCCTCATTCCATTCCTGCGGGAGCGGCGGCTGCGCGGGGCGAGCTCTCTCCTCAACTCGCTCCTTGGGAGTCGTTAAGGCCAAGGGCCGCTATTTTGCATTTGCAATGTTGCTTGTTTCGAGCGCTGCGGCAGCCACAGCGGAGGAGACGAGGCAAAAACTCGTTCCATTCGACCTGAATCTTTGGCCCTTGATTCCATACAGTTAACAAATTGTACATTATTACAGAAAATAATTAAGGTACTTTTGTTTAATTTTCTCGCCTTCTCGTGACTCGGATAATGGTATATTCCTCACGAGTGGACTGGTACTGCTGATTGAACCACCAGACCGGACGCCCAAGTGGATTCGATTCATTCAGCCACCACGACGCAGCCGCCTCTTCCACTCTTGGGCTGGATTCTGCTGGGCTTTCGACAGCCCAACGCAACAACAGCAAAGCTCCAAAAAAAAGGACAGCAAAATGGAAGGCGACATTACGGTACGGACAAACATTACAAGAACGACAGCAGGTGCAGAAGAAGGCTACAGAGATTAAAAAATGCATCTCTCTTTTGAATGATTGTCACCAAACGTTATACATGAGTGAGTTCCTGGGTACAGGAACTGAATACGTAATTACAGATATACAAAATATCATAGACTTGCGACTATATCTCAAAGGTCAAACTCATTGCAAGTTTCAATCACAGGTTCATTCATCCATATCTCGAGCTACAAGCGAGGGTTGGAAATACATAACTACTTACAGTTACAGCCACTACAGCAGAACAGAGGTTACAAAAACCGCTACGACAAAATGTGCCTCCGGAACACCAGTCCTCTGGGTAGTATACGCCACCTGCATATGCAGAAAGTTTAGCTAGATTGCTTGAGACTAAAACCTTGCAGCAGTTTGCACCATTGCTCCTTTTCCATGTAAATTACCGGATTATCAGTGCCAGGCAGCAATCCCGGGTGTCGGATTTGGATTCTGAGTGCCCTGGGTCAGATGCTATTGCCTGGCCCACGCAGATTTCTCAGGACTCCAACCAAACATGCCCCATGCATATGGAATGAAGAGTGTAAGAGAGGGAAAACCAGTTATGATGGGCGGCAAACTAATTGGTGCTACCCAGTTCACTGTATGCAATATCAGTAAAAGTTCAGTCAACAACAAGAAAGGATAAGGGTGTACGTTCCAAGGAGTCCAGGAAGCAAAATGTAGGTTCATGAAGCTAAGTGTCGAAAGCGTGAAGGTTCAAACAGCTACATGGGAAAAGAGATAGATAAACATACGAACTGGAACAGGAGAAACAATTACCTGATCAGTTCCGACTTATTTTGAACAAGTAAAATGTCAAATGTGAGAAACTCGTATCGTCTTCAGTGCAATCTCCCGTGCATTCTTCAGAGAAGATAGCATGTTGATTCCATCATTATCGCTCTGAGTCAATGTCATGTTCAACAGTATATTGCGACATGCTTCTGCCAATCCTTCATAGGGCCGTGCACAAAGCAAATGAATTTTTGGAGCTATCTCCGACAGTCCAGTGGCAGCCGGTGTGTTCTTTGTTCTCCCAAGTCTGTTATCCTCACGTGCACTCAACTCTTCCTGCAGCTTGGCTGCCATGACTGATGCCCGCTCAATACATCTAGATGGAAGCTGTGAGAAAAATCAACCTCAGTAAGCCACTAACCAATAGATTAACAGTTAGGAGACAGTACTTAAAGAGTAACTCGAACTCTACTGCAGAAATCTGTGGGTTCATACCTGTTACTAGAATTATGAACAGCAGAACAAAACTAGCATAAGGACACATTCACTATAATGTAACAACAAAACTGGATCATGCATACAATATTTTCACAGGCAAACAAGATTATTCAAAAAGCCACTGGATTAGCACTGGCACAATACATGCATGAAATAACTACTAAAGAGAATAAAAATAGAGAGAGAGAGAGATAATAATCTGAAACCAACAAAAGCAATTGAATGACACCAAAAACAAATGCCACCAGTGTTTGAACTTTGAACAAAACTTTTAATGTAAGCATAACTAACCTGTGCAAGCATAGCAACATTTAGACCAAAGCTTTTATCTGAAGCTCCAGCAACAAGTTTGTACAGGAAAGTAATTTCTCCGAGATCCTTTTCCTTTGTCTCTAAGCTAATCTCAACCTCTTTATCGTTAACTTCCAACAGCTTCCTTGTTGCCAGATATGAAACATGATACGCCCCAACAGAGCCTTCAAATTCGCTCTGAATATCAAGAATCTTTGGATAATGAGTGACAAAAATGACAATGCATTTCTTCTCTTTGAGAAGATAGTGTAAAGTGGCATATGCTATAGCAACACCATCATGTGTGCTTGTGCCACGCCCGAGCTCATCAATGATAACTAGGGAGCGCGATGAGCAATTATGCAATATGTTAGAAGCTTCATTCATCTCTTCATGAAAGGTACTTGTTCCTTGTTGGATACTGTCAGATGCACCCATTCGGGTATAAATTCCATCAACAACATGCAATCTTGCTGATGAAGCTGGTACAAAGGAACCAACCTACAAAAATCAAAACAATGAGCAAGCTTTCAGGAATTATCTCAGAATCAAGGTTTGGCTGCTCCTAATGGAAAATAACTCTTCATCGACATGTTTTAAACCTTACTTCCATGACAAGGTCATTACTTACACTAATAATGCTAGTATACAGTCCACAATGTGCCCCATGTGTGAATTAAAAGGATATGGAAACGATTATACCTGGGCCATCAAGGAAATTAGTGCAACTTGGCGAATGTAGCAACTCTTTCCTCCCATGTTTGGTCCAGTAACAATCTGGCAGTACTCTCCATCTGCATGAAGCTCCGTATCATTCGGTACAAAATTGTCTCCAAGCAGAGATTCCAGAACCTAAGCCCAACAAAACAAGTTCGCAGAAGTTAGGGGTGATAAAATTAGTAATTCACATTCCACTATGAATGGAAAGGAAAATTAGAAGCTTGATATTATCTTAAACCAGCTGAATTTCAAGATCTGGTACGGTTATAAAAAGCAACGGTTGATTTTGTTTGTTAGCGCACAAAGCATCGATACAGGGCCTAACCAAGTAGCCAGTCAGATTATGCTGTGACATGTAGGCATTTCTTGTCAGTCCCATTTTCAGAACAATTTCTGGAAGCAAGCCCCGCCTAAGCAATTGTATCATTATAGTTAAGTACACCTGTGAGCTACTAAGGTGAGATGGAAAGAAAGGACTCAATCCAGCAACAATCTGTCAGTAGTGATGACAAACACTAAATCCAGGTGGGGACCCACCTCACCCACGACCCCGAAAATCAACCATGTATGAATCTCAAATTTTCTGGTTCTTCTGTTTTTTCTTTCATGAACTTGGAGGTGTGAAATAAAACGTAATACATTACATTTTTTTTTCTGCTTTGCTAATCGATTGTCAGCTTGTAATCTTGTTACTACTACTACTTCTAAACACCATGGAAAGTAAGTGCAACTAACCGGATGACGCCCATCTTTGATGAGAATCTGATTCGGTTCACTCTCATGCACAAAGATAGGCCGTACATAATTCTGCTAGATTGAACAAAAGTTAGTGAGCAATGTCACATGAAAAGGTTGACATTAGCACAGAGGAAAGTTGACATCAGAAGACAGGAAATCTATTACATTTTGCTTTGCAAGAGTAGCAAGAGAATATAAGCAGTCCAGAGCTGCAAGAGATTCAACAGTTGCTTGAAACTGTGCATAGTACTTCCCAAAATCCATGAGGAATTTATGCCATGACGTCCTGCAGATAACTGCTAGTTCTTCCTTAGCCAGCAACAAACTGTCCAAGTTTTTTAAGATTTCAGGGGTGTGGTATCTGATGGTCTTTTTTGTGCTATTTATTTTCATCCAATTCGAGGGAACCCTTCGATCTACTGGTAGCTGCAGGGTGACAAAAGATTGCATTAATAATTTAACAAAGGATATGATGAACTTTTTCTACTATTTCAAAATGCGGTTAAAAGTGGAAAATCTGAAGGTAGCTGAACTGAAGCCACTCAACTTCGATCAAATGAGTCGTTCCAGCTACACTTTTAAACTCTAAGTTGCGCATACCAAGCTGCTTCCGGTACTCAACGATCAGTAGATCCAGTTTCTGCTTGGCCATTTCTACAGCTACATGACCCTCTGCAACCTATGAAAAATTATGGAGGTTTCAAGTGTCAGAGCAGGTGCAAGAAAACAAGCTCAATTTGTTAAGGGAAGGATTTACCTCTGGGAAGTGATCAACAGATGCAATGAATAAGTTTAGCATATCTCCTAGATCAGCCGCATCTTTGTTAAGAGAAGACAGAAGTCTCACTGCGTTATTAAGTACGGTGGATGATGAAGCTGTACTTATTAGCCTTCTCAGCAAAGAGGAATGCACAGGTTTGTGCTGCGAGGACACAGTGTTGGTGTCCTCAGGAACAAGTTTCTGCAGCTGCTTTCCAGCTGTGAGGATAGACTGGATAACGCCAGCAAACTACAATGCAAAAGAATTAGTCATCAACAGGAAAATGCTCCGGACATTTATTGGTACAAATTTTATGAAGGGAAGGATGATAGATGGGCTTCTCTAGTCAAAAACAATTAACATTGCACAAATACAAAAGCAGGCATGATGTTCTTTTAATTTTTTGTAATTTACTGTGATAACTTCCATGAAATAGATCAACTAGAACAAAAAAGGGAAGGAAAAAAAAACCTCTTTAGGTGTAGCTTTACAATGAAAAATCCTTGTAATTCCTCTTTGAATATCAAGCGATCTTCCCAGCATGGTTAAAACAGATGAAAGGGTAGTGCTCAGATCACTACGAGCCAGAGCTGTGCACGAACTATCTCCATCTTTAAGATTGCTAACCGAGTTCTGCCGTGATCCCATCGATTCGGAAATCTCAGCGACCGCATCATGACGGGCACATATTAGATTTCTATCGCATAAGGGGTGAGTCAACTGCAAGAGAATTATATCATAAAAAAAATTAAGTGAACATTTGTAAAGAACGAAAAGCTTTGGGGTTTCTATGTTTCACATTTTGTACTATTCTGCAAATTATTTGGTTCAAATAGCACGATAAATCATAATAAAATTCATTTCATGGCTAGTCAGACAATCTTACCCAGTTTCTAAATAATCTAGACCCAAAAGCTGTACACGTATTGTTCATAGTTTGGAACAGAGAGCCTTCTTTTGTACCATCTGTGTTGTTCTTCAATACCTGAAAGCAATTTAGGTCTCACTTCATGAATGGGACAGAACAGAAATTCAAGGACATGACACCAGTAAATATCAATAAACTAAAACATGAGGTGAATGTGCTCCAGACTTTGTGATGAAACAGTTCACCAAAAAAGAAGTAAATATAGGTGTTCTCTTGACTGTATGTGACCCTATTGGCAACAATTATATCAGCGAAGCTAGAGGAAAAACCATTGAATTAAAAAACAGAAGATCATGAACATACAACAAAAGTCTCATTTTGAAGGTGTTACAAAAAGTACCTCGAGTTGTTGAAGAGCATTTGCTGATAGGGACATTTCAGTATCGGCAGAAACTGGCCGAAATGAAGAACCAAAGCATATTATCCTTTCCATGCCAAAACCCTTGAGATAGCGAACAGATAACGCTAATGCTAGAACAACAAGCTCGGGCATTGCCATGAGACCCTAGTATAAACATATCAAAATCATTAGTCAACTCCCTCCAATTTTATGTTGATGCCATCAGGACACTAACTGTTAATGTCCTAACAACATCTAAACAAAACCGAATGACAGTGAGTACATCAAAACCCCACTTTGAAATATTGAAAGGATGGCAATACCTCAATCCCACGAAGATTAGTGTCCTCGTCATTCATTGCCAATGTATGCCTGTCGTCTTCAACTCTTGAAGCATCATCCACAGACTTTTGAAATAAAGACAAAAGTTCTGCTAAAGCACCACCCTCACCAAAACAAACACGTGGCGTGCGCTCAACACGCACATTGGAGGCATGGCCCGCATATGCCATCATCATCTACACAGCAATTTGAGACAGAGGCTATTGATTGAAGATAAAACTGTAATAAGTAATGTTTACTCGATGGCAAGAACTATAAAAGGAAAAGGATGCAAGGCAAATAGCATTTTGAAAACCCACTGTTATAAGAAGTATTTCCTTGAGATGAATTTGGCATTTGAAAACCCACTACACAACAAAGAAGCGGTAACACTTTATGGTGAACATTAACTTGGCACAAATTAAAAAGAAGTAATGTTCCTATCAGTAGAACATAGGAGTGTGTCATGAATACTACAAAACTGCACCAAATACAAATAGTGATGAAATTTGGTAGTTCATGCTCTTTTGCAAGCCACCGTAGCATCAAATTGAAACCCATTATCCATGGTCTGTATCACTGCTACGTGCAATATAAATATTACTAAACTATAACCTTCCACGAAGCAGGAATACACAGACATTTAAGTCGGCAATCGAGTCAACAAGTTGGGGAAGCTTAGATCAAGAACCCCACCAGTTGCCTAAATAAGTACATGCTATCATTAGCAAACACACTAACAGTTGAAATAAACATTTGCAGAATTAGGCGATATTTTGCTTTTGCTATATATGTGGTAAAATGTCAGCTCTCACATGAAGAGTAATTTGCACATCATGGCATGATTGGTTTGGATCAATGAACTACACTCTCACCGGTTTAGGTTTAGTACCTTCTCTGTGGCAAACGAGAGTGGCGTCCCGAGGATGACCTCCACGGGCGCCATTCCAAGCAGCACGGCTTCAAGCCCACTCCTGGAAGGGGTGTCCATGAACTCCCCGTGCACGACCTCACCCGTGGACACCTCAATCGCCACCACCCCAACCTTCGTGTCGAAGCCTTCCCTCCCCGTGGCCTCCACCTCCTTGTCCACCACGCAGACGAGGTACCTGCTCCCCTCCTCTGGCGCGACTCCACCCTCCAGCTCCCCGGCCGCGGCCTCGATGGTGGCGCGCGTGTACACCGCCGAGAGCCCGCGCGAGAACGGCGCGCCTCCGGTAGCTCCCCCGGCCTTCTGTGCGGCGGCCTTGATGGCGGCGGTCTCGGTCTGGCGGACGACCCCGACCTTGTGGCCCGCGGCGACGAGGCGGCGGACGTGGAAACCGAGGCGGAAGGTAGGGACGCTGGCGGTGAGGAAGCTGCGGTCGGGATGGGCGACGATGCCGAGCACGGCGGCGGCGACGGCGGCGTCCTCGCCGAAGAAGCGGAAGCGGTAGCCGACCTCGACCATGAGGAGGACGTCGGGGTGGCGCGCCTTGAGGTCGAGCACCTGCTGCTCCAGCGGGGTGTATCCCTTGGCGCTAGGGTTCAGCGGGCGCGGCGGCGGGTGGGGCGGCTCGAGGAGGCGTCGGCGGACGGCGTCCCGTGCGGCGGCGAGGGAGGGGTTGTTGGGCCTTTTGTTGGTGGCGGGGGATTTTGGGGAGAGGGAGAGGGCGCGCGCGCGCTTGGATGGGGAGAAGGATGCGACGGCGGAGGGTTTGGGGTTATTGAGGTTGGCCGGAGGCGGCGGGTCGGGTGCGGCGGCGGAGGGCACTTGCTGCTTGGGCTTGCCCATGGTGGAGAAGAAGCGGGAGAGCACTTGCTGCTTGGGCTGCTTGCCCATGGTGGTGGTGGTGGTGGGCGGGCGGCGGGGAGAGCGCGGGAACTGTGCGCCGCAACGGAGGGAGGAGGAATCCAACAAACTGACTCCCTGGGTCTCACTAGTGTCAGTATGGAGCGGTGAAAACGGTGACCAAGTGCGCCTGTGCGCGGCGGCGGCCGTGGGGACGCCGGAAGTCTCTGATCTGCCTTGCACTGAACTGCTCTGCTCGGGATGATTTTTTTTTTTTTTTTTGGCGAGGAACTGCTCGGGATGATTTTAACTGGAGAAAGATGTTGTATTACAATTCAAAATTCAAATCAATCCAAAATGTGTAACACACGGTTCATAACGGGTGATTGTTGTATATAATCGTCATTTTGAAGAAGTAGCACACACATATGTGTTATAATCGACATAATGGGTAATAGGCTTATACAGTTGAAGCCTCAATCTAACAAAATACGCCGGGAATTTATCACATCCAGGTCAATCACTAATTAGAAGTGCTAAATATAGATTAATAACAAAACTCAGTTCATAACTCACCCATTAAATGACAAAATGAATCTATTGAACCTAATTAGACCATAATTAGATAATACGTTACAACAATAAACATCTTCTAATAATGACTTAATTAATCGTAATAAATTTGTCTTGTAAATTAGAATCTAACTATGTAATTAGTTATATATTTAGTTTATATTTAATCACCATATTTAGCATTCAAATGATTGATATAACAACACTAAAATTTAGATATCAGAAAATGAACACGGGTGTGTTGGTCTAAATTTTAGTGTTGACCAATCCTTCGAATGTTAAATAGGGTGATTAAATGCAAAACTAATTACAGACTATTTTATAAGATGATTCTATTAATCTTAATTAAGTCATTATTACGAGATATTTATTGTAACATCACATTGTCTAATCATGACCTAATTAGATTTAATAAATTTGTCTCATCATTTAGCCTAAGAGTTATCCAATGAGTTTTATCATTAATTTATATTTATTATTTCTAATTAATATCTTAATATTCGATGAAAAAACTAAAAATTTTGTTATGCAGGAAACGAACACACTGTTAATCAACTTATAAATAGGACCACGCACGGCACATCCCCGTATGGATTGTGACAGGTGGTCGACAGTGAATGGGAAAAAAAAAAAAAAAGGAAAGCTTCCTCTTCTTCAGATTGTTCCTTGGAACACCCTTTGGATGCATCGTTTTTGACCAAACGATATGATATGAAGACCCTGTCTTTTCGTGCTCAGTTGCAGAGCTTGTGCTCCGAGCACCTTCCTCTACTCGGGGCCAGGCGTTGTGGAAGAGGTAGTTGAAGAGTGAAGACTAATACAAAGAGGACGTCCGGACTCGGGTCAATCAAGTTTGGAACTCGGGTCAATGCTATCAGGCAGCATTGCGCTGGACGACATGTCTCTGCTTCTGCTTGCACGGGCGGCGAGGATGCTTGTGTGTAGTGTCAGCGATGAGGAGTTCTTATCTATGATGTTCTACGACGCTTGCTTCTTGCTGCAATTCATGCGTTCTATGGCTCCTGCCGAGGCCAATCCATCGTTACATGCATTGTGGAGCTTTTTTGACTCCAAGGTTGAGGAAATATTCCACGACATCATGCTGCTCGAGAAGCAGCTCCCCTGGCTGGTACTCGAGACCGTCATGAGGTTCGTTCCCGTGAACTTGGTTCAAATTATTTCTTTCTTGAAAGGTTGTTTGTACCACATGCATGCCTCGCGACGACGAAACTTTTGTCTTATTGGATCGTCATAACACGAGCAGCTACAAACCACAGCATTTTCTTGCCTTGCTCCGGTACTACATAGTTGGAAAAAGGTACGAGACCGACAAGGACGATGATATCCTACTATCCACGCCATCGTCTACTGCTAGTATCAGAGAGCTTGCAGAGATCGGCATCACGATCACACCCAACAAAACGAATGATCTCAAGGACATGGGGGTTCACAAGACAGGGCTCCTCTTCGCCAAGCTCTGCCTACCGCCGCTGCTTCTGGATGTTACACGCCCAAGCTTGCTAATCAACATGGCGGCTCACGAGCTATGTGTGACTTCAAATTTTCAAGACGCCAAAGATGAAGATTCGGCTGTCTGTTCGTACCTCCAACTCCTTAATATGTTGGTGCAGAGGGAGGAGCTAGGACGTGCATCATCTGCGAACAAAGCGGATCCTCGTAGGAGTGGGATGCACCGACAAGGAGGCGTTCGACTTCTTCTCTGGGCTTCAACGCCTGCGCTTCGGATCCGCCTATGTGCGTACCTTGCTACAGATTGAGAACTACAGGTCCAGGAGGCCCATGCGGACCAAGGTGCATGCCTTTCTTTACAATAATGGGAAAGCCATCGCCACGCTCTTCTCCGTCATTGCTGCACTTGTCAGTATCTTAAAGGCGTTCCAGCCTCTCACCATGCGCTCTTGATCGATGATCTATATGTACGATGCTGTTATATCATAGATATTCTTGATTCCTTGATTAGCTGTACTACTCTCCTGCATCCGAATGCCCATTGTATTTGTAGTAATAAATTGTCGGCTCGATCCATTTTCTTAATCTTTTGATTTCCTGTGTATCTGCCAGCGGGGAGTCTTACAATATACCCTTTGGCCTTTGGGAGGGCGTGGCTTTTAATTGAGGAGTTTTACTGGACAGTATTAAAACTCTTCTTTTAATTTCAGCCAGTTGCTCATGCTTCAGGTTGAAGACTAAAGTTCTTGGCTTGGCCGCCAGAGACCGCAACAACGATGAGGGACGGTACTTGACCAACCCCGGTATCTGATAGTAGCCGTGCATTCAGGATTGGTTGGTTGACTAGTCGTTGGTCTCGCAGTCGTAAGGTTGTTTTCTGCAGCGGCGGCTTGTTGTCGTGGTTGCCCTCGATCGGCTCCTCCTACTTGTCTATTTCGGCGTTGTCGATGGAGCTTACAAGACTGTTGTTTCAGGAGTGATACCACACTCAAATGGCAAACGATCAATGTTGTGGAAAACCTGGGCACCACCAAAGGTGAAATTGTTCCTCTACCTTGCTATCAACGGCAAAACATGGACAACGGAGAGATGCAAGAGGCATGGACTACAGGATGATGATGCTTGCGCCCTTTGTTGCCAAGAACCTGAGACGATTGAACATCTCCTGCTACACTGCCCGGTGGCCCTGGAAGTCTGGTGGCTGGTCCTAAGTTTCATCGGATTGCCAAGTCGTTTCACCACGAGCAGCAACGATGGCATCATCGACACTTGGCTGGCCTTCCGTATAGGGCTATCGAAGGAATTGACTCCTTATTCCTCCTCCTCACAGCATGGTCCATTTGGAAAGAAAGAAACTGACGGGTCTTTGATGACAAGGTTTTCACCGCCAGTCCGCCACCACCGTTGCTGACAACATCAAAGAGGAGGCCCTCTGTTGAATGATTGCCGGAGCGAAGAACATCCGATGCTTCATGACGGGAGAGTAGGCTTAGTGAATTGTGTTTAGGTAGGCTTGTACACATGCTCCACTCTCATCCTACTCATGTAAGCTCTACCAGACGGTTTCAAACCGCGTTATAAGGTCATCGACCAGAATTTCTTCTTAATATAAAAATATGTAGCTCTTCTGCGTATTCTAGAAAAGAAAAAGTTACAAGCATAATTTGATACACAATACATACAACTAACCATATAGGCTTCCAAACGCGCCCCAAGTTCAAGCAAGAGAAAAGAAGCAGCCAGTAAGAAGAGGTCAAGGGCAGGAGGAGGCCTTTACTTTATTTACAGTAAAAATAGTAGTAGTTTTTGAGTGCGCTTCCGTAAGCTCGTCTCTCCCAGCCACTTGATGTACCAATGATATAGTTAGTTACTGTTTCGCTAGCGACAGCCACTTGTTATCTGCCTTTTCCTGAATATTACTCAGGTTCATTATTGGATGCAAACTTGTTTAGATATGGTCATTGCATCTAGCTAATAGATTCCCTGTTCCTCCAGTCGGTACTGCTCACGGCTCACCACAGCACATCTCCTCAAGCGAGGAAGAGGCCTTCCATGAAACCAGCAGCAGCAGTACCAGTACACCCAGCTGCGTCCATTGAGATTACGTCTGTCCCTAGCTCCAGCGGGGAGCAGCAGGTTGAGCATGCAGCCGCCACACCCACACGGTATGACGATGCGATTGTTGATAGAGCAGCGCAAGCATTATTTCAGGTTGATTTCCACAATATGGAGAAGGCAGCGCACGAGTTGAAGGTTGATATGGACACGTACACGATGAGCATGAAGATCCACAGGTACCCTGCATCCGTTCGGGCTCTCGGTGAACGGTTTACCGTCCCCATGGCGGTGGCCATCGGTCCTGCTTATTACCACCGCGGCCATGACCACCTCAAGCCGACGGAGAAGGTGAAGCACGCAGCTGCGTACCACTGCATCAGGGACTCGTCGTTGGGCCACCATACAGTTGAGGAGATGTATCAAGCAGTCTTCTCCGTCGCAGAGGATGCCCGCAGGCTCTACGACAAGGACCTTGTGGCAGGTATTAGCGATGACGAATTCACGCTTGCTTCTTGCTGCAGTACATACGTAGTGTGACTACTAATTCTCCCAAGGCGGATCCGTCGCTGTTGTGCAATTTCTTTGACTGGAAGGACGATGAAATATTCCATGACATCATGCTGCTCGAGAACCAGCTCCCCTGGATGGTGCTTGAGACCGTCATGAGATTCGTCCCCGTGAACTTGGATAAATTTGTTTCTATCGTGAGAGGTTGTTTGTACGACTGCAAGAATCGCGAACGCAAGCGTTTTGCCATGGATAGCTACAGACCACCGCATCTTCTTGCCCTCCTCCGGTACTACATAGTTGGAAGATACAAAATCAATAAGAAGCCCACCCTGCTCCAAGTCATACCATCGCTTACTGTTGGTATCGCCCAACTTGCAGAGATCGGCATCACGCTCGCAGCCAACGATACACATGATCTCAAGGACATGGGGGTTCAGAAGAAAGGGCCGCTCTTTGCCAAACTCTACCTGCCGCCGCTGTCTCTGGATTTATCACGTCCAAGCTGGTTAATCAACATGGCGGCTCACGAACTAAGCGTGAACAAGAAAATTGAAGATGCCGAAGATGAAGATTCTGCTGTCTGTTCGTACCTCCAGCTCCTCGCCGTGTTGGTGCGTAGAAAGGAGGACGTCCATGAGCTGCGAACAAAGCGCATCCTGGTAGGGGTAGGAGTCACCGATAAGGAGGCGTTTGACTTCTTCTCTGGGATCCAAGGCCTACGCTTGGGATCCAGCTATGCCCGCATCATGGGACAGATTGAGGACTACAGGTCCAGGTGGCGGGTGCGGACCAAGGTGCATGCGTTTCTTTACAGGAACGGCAAGACCATCGTCACGGTCTTCTCCGTCATGGCTGCACTTGTCGGTGTCTTGAAGGCGCTCCAGCCTCTCATCACAGGCTCCTCTTCTTGATCCAATCCACGATGCTGCACTTACATGTTGTACGCTGGCTTTAACTGTATTGTTGCACGATTCCTTCAAAACATGGACTCTTCTTGACCACCCTTGTATCTGAGAATGCTGTTAATTTTGACACTAAATTCCAGTCATGTGAAGAGTCTTCAGGTGCGTGGCCGCATGGTGGCAAAGCACCCTCACTTGGTTTACAACTATGAACTGACGATCGAAAACAACACGTTTCCAGTATTGTTTACCATAATATGACTAGGTATTTCAAAAGAGTCATGTGTACAGTGGACTACAATGTTCCAATTTGCATGTTACAATTCACATGGGATGCTCCCTACAAACACACCACAGTTTCTCCAGAGAAAAATTGTTCGCCTAAAGAACTTGAAAGAGTTACATGACCAAAAGCCGCATAAGGATACAGACACACATGTACACAAAAATTAGCACAGCACAACAACAAATGATCATCTAACATACAGAATACACCAGCTTTGTGCTGCAATAACAGAACAATCCAACAGAATACGGTCAAAATACATGTCTAGATTTGTAGTACTCATAACTGATAGAATCCAGTATGATGAAATAAAATCAGTCTGCTAGGTAAATCAGCTGGTTCATCACGTCAACGATCCATCTTAACTAGACAAGAGAGCCTCGCCCATACTAATCTTCCAGCATTGTCACCTTCAAGAGCTAACCATGTTGAACTGGAACCTAGACAGCTGCTGAGGGATGGTGGAGATGACAGGCCCATATCGCTGCATTCACATACAGAAACAGATTTACCATAGGTTGTTGAAAGCATGAAGTAACGAAAAGTCAACATTGCTGGTCATAAATCCTTCCAAAAGAAGAGGGAATTTGTGGACAAGTGATAATAGAATAGGTTCGTTAGAGAGGGAGACACATAAATATCTTATAACTGCAAGTTTTCTGGCAACCAAAATACTATTACTGGTGTAGGTTATGTAGTTCTCTATAGGATAGAAAGCAAAGAGACCCAATTGACAAGCAAAATACTAATCAAAAAGTACTATGAAAATACCTCCTTAAAAGTTCACTATCTTGAAAATTACAGTGACTGGTTTAGAGCATATATGCACATCAAATTAGTAACCATGGGACTATGGATGGTATTCTACCTGAACATTGTCGTAGAGTTCAAACAGTGGAACAGCAAGCAGCTTCAAATTCCTTGGAACAGCAAAATACTCTCTTTCTGACAGGTGAACAATGAAAAGCTTCTTGCACTCCTGTTCATCAAGTTGATCATTTGCATTATCTGGACCAAACAATAGGAGGTACAAATATACTCACAGAAGAAGAATGTACCTTGGGCTTGGTGATATGCGGAGGGCAGTAAGGATACATCACAGTCTCAAAGTTCGGCCTCCACCACACAGCAACACATTCTCCAATCTGGAAATGACACGCATGCTATGCCTTTTAGAAAACCAGGAAGAGATTTACAATGTACAACATCTACCTTTGCAAGGCATCCTATAATGTTATTAACCACACGTCAGAAAAGAACAGCATCCAAAATTTTACTGTGTGATATTTAGGGCATATATGTGGAAGTACAAGTTGATTCCTTGATGGAACTTCATCATTGATCAAAGGATATTTATATCTACATACATCTACATAAATATCTCTGTATTCAGTAGTCACAGTGAAAGATACGGAGGTCTGACAATTAATGTGTCACATCTTGAATCTTGAGATAATGCAATGTGCAAATAAAGACCCATCCCAGTGTCTCAATTTAGCTATGCAATACCGACACATTAAGCCACTTTTTATTGTATGCCTTACACAAAAAAGATGGCGATAGAGAGCATGATAAATAGTGAATTACAGAACTCAGAAAGCCTGAAACTGCTATTCATTTAGGTATCCTGTGACACAGTCCCACTGACCACATCAAGCTATAGGGTTTGTTGTTAGCATGATAAATAGTGAGATACAAAAATTAGAAAGCCTGAAACTGCACTGTTCTCTTTCTCTACATCAACATTAAAGCACTCTATAGAAATGAGAGATGGCTGGATGTTTGGTTCAAGACCATCCAAGGCAACCCTGCATTTCAACTTTAAGGAGTAGGATACAGCTAAATTTGAACAGAGTGGACTTTTCAACGAGTATTGACTAGCAGCT
Source organism: Eleusine indica (assembly GCA_030378355.1). NCBI lineage: Eukaryota > Viridiplantae > Streptophyta > Magnoliopsida > Poales > Poaceae > Eleusine > Eleusine indica. The sequence continues at coordinate 556,854 of CM059502.1, read as the reverse complement.
AATGGTCACTCTCCAACTTATTACCTGCCAGTTAGGTGGAAAGGAAGGTGAGTTCACTGCAAGCTTGCTGCACAACTTTCTTTTCAGACCTTCAATTTCTGCAAAGCCCAGTCACAAGGATCAGTAGCTAAACATAACACACAGCTACCATAAAAATGGACCCAAAAGATGCAGATCAACAATAGTGAAATACTAACCATTTTCTCCAGGCTTCAACCGTCCACCAGGAAGCTTGCAAAATGTATTTCCAATTTGCAGGAGCAGTATGTGCGGGTGGTTGTGTTCTTGCACCTGTATAGGATAGCGCCAAGTGAATATTTTAGTTTGTTTTAAAGTGTGCAAGTTTAATTATCAAAAGTTATTTGAAGTTTATTGACAATTATAATATATTCCAAAAACATGGATAAGTGTATCGTACCAGTAGGATTGCTTCAACGCTTGTGCGCATACCCTCTTTCATGTAGCTGTCAGTTACAGATATACGTAGGGGTTAACTTATAGTACAATGGATGGAACAAGTTTACAAGCAGATAATCAGCAAAGGGGTCTTGATTGTCTGGAAGAAACTTAATACAACATTTAGATTATAGAGAAATTCCTCCATTAAAAATATATAGGCATTGAAATCTAACATTCTATCAGTAGAAGTAACAGCTGTCAAGCGATAGTAACACATTTTGGGATACAAACAAATGCCCAGATCTATTCATCAGGTTTAGCAGCTTCTGTACGCAGTTTTCCCCTTATGCAGACAATCGAAATGTACACAACTGAAAATGCATCTACACAACAGAACCAAACCTAAAGCAGGAGGCTAACGCCCCAATTTACAGATCAGAGCAGTCTGACTCCTCTGGTTCTGATGTTATTCACCAGGGCAACACCCTTCCAGCCACTTCCCAGTAAATTCCCCACTCTTTTCTTTTTTTTTTTGAGACGTAAATTCTCCCCTCTACTAAAAACAATCACCCGCTTTAACACACAAAGCAAAAAAAAATGATAAACTTAATCTTACAAAGTTTTATGAACAGTCGCGACTTGGTCAGAATAAATGCACTATAGAAATACCAGCTAATCTGAGCAGCTCGGACTAAGCAATTAGCAAAAATCGCCTGTGGGCGTGCAGTAATGTTAGGTATAGAATCAGTAGACTCAACCAACGCTACTCCCATTCAATCAAAGTCCCTGCGTTGTCTAGTACTCTCCCATCCTAAGCAACTCCCTGCGCTAGCTCAGAACCAAAAGGAGTTTGAACATGACCTGAGCCCACTAGGTTTTAGGGTTCCCTACGAGAATACGAAACCTAGGGTTTGGATCAGGGCGCAGGGAGGGGGGCGGAGCCGAAACGAAACGAGGGCGGAGAGACTTACTTGACTTTCATGCGGGCGAGGCGGTCGGCGACGGAGGTGTCCTTCTCCATCTTGGGCTCCTTGGTGCCGAACGTGTAGTTAGCGAGCGGGTACACGTTCACCACCGGCGACGAAGAGCTCACCATCTTCTCCTCCTCCTTCTCCCCAGACTCCGAGAGCTTCCCGCTTCCTTGTCGGGCCCCGGCGGTCGCCGGAGGCGGCGGGGTGGCGGCGGAGACGAGGCTGCTGGGCCGTTGGGTCGGACCAGGCTTGGGAGAGAGGCGTTGAGAAGGGAAGGGTCTCGATCACACTCGGGTTCGGGTCCGGTCGCGTCTGCGTTTATAGGAATGGACAGGATGGTGCGGGAAAGGAGGGAGACGTGAATGCTAGCCGTCCGATCCATCCCGAGCCTCGTTCCATGTTCGACTAGCCTCTCATGGCAGGGCCGTTCCGTACCAAAAGTTCGTATTTTGTTTTCCTCCTTTTTGATTTGAAAATGGACGAGAATTTCTCATGCCAGCTATGAATTTTCTGTTTTTCCATTATGAAAACAGATCAAATACATAATAAAGCATAAAATATGTGAATCCGATTCATGTATTCTCTGATTATCGGACATTCCTAGTTCAGTAGAATGTAGAAAAAGTTGATCCCAAATTATACGCTAAGAATCGAATAGGGTTTATTGGTAATTCAAGCAAGTTCAACACATAAACACTTGTTTCCTCACATCTGTAGGAATTATAAAGGCACGAGGTACAGTGCGACATGCATAAACATCTCAAAGAAGCTCCAGCTCAGAATTGTACATTTGTACTAGCATGCTCAAAGAAATTTGGCTTTTCACAAACCACCAACACTACATTATTACAATGTGAAGTACACAGTTAAAGTGTTTCCCTATTTCAGTAGTATGATATAGCAAAATCTGCCACCACAGGCCTTCAGGAAAGGGCACTTGAACACTGAAAACTTTTTATTTACTTTCTAGTCTAGAGATAAAGAATCAAAATCTAGCAAAGAAAACAAAAGGAATCAGCTTATTCAACAACAAATCAATATAGTCATATACTACAAATTCAGGTCAATGCCACACACGCCTCATCACCACCCGACTGAATTACACTCCCTGCTGCTTCCTCAGCTGAACCGAGGCCAACCTGAATCCTACAACTGCCAAGCAGCAGCCTCCAAATTTCAGAGTCAGGTTGGCAGGGCATTCCTTGCAACACGGTCACTGCTTCATCGACATTGTCGCTGCTACAGAGCAAATCGATCAAGCAAATGTAGTGCTGCAACGAGGGCTGAATGGTGTAGTCTCTTCGCATGACGTCAAACATTTTGCGCCCTTCATCGACAAGAGAGCCATGCCTGCACGCTAGCAGGACGCCCATGAAGGTGAACTGGTTGGGGCGAAAACCTTGCTTTCTCATAAGATCAAACAGCCTGAAGGCGTCATCAACTCGTCTATGCATAGCTAGTGCTCTGATCATTACATTCCAGGAGAATACATCCTTCCTGTGCATCTTCAAGAATACAACCATTGCTCGGGCCGTGTCGCCGCACATGGCATACATTGCGACCAAGGCTGTCCCGACCTCGGCATGGACCTGAAGGGCTGGGGTCACCAGGTTGACATGGATCCACCTGCCCATTCTCAGCTTCCCCAAGTTCTCACAGGCAGAGAGAACTGAGACAACAGTGTAGCTGTCAGGGATAAGCCCTTCAAGCAGCATTCGGGGAAACATTCCAAGGGCTTGCCAAAATCTCCCATGCCGGGTGTAACTCGAGAGGATGCAGTTCCACGACACCAAGTTCCTTTCCGGCATCCGGTTGAACAGGCTCCTCATGCCAACAAAATCCCCAACATCGGATAGCGCCCTGAGCATCGTCGTCCAAGACACGATGTTCTTCTCTGGCATTTTCGCAAACAGTTCCTTGGCAGCCACAATGTCCCCCGCCTTGACATACGCTGCAAGCAACGAGTTCCATGACACGACGTCCTTATCCACCATCGCGTCAAACAACTGACGCGCCGAATTGGTGTCTCGAGCCTTGATGTACTCCGACATCATCCTGTTTGACAAGCCCACAGACCTGACGGCAAAGCCGTCGAACACCTTCCTGGCGTCACTCAGCGAGCCGCCGGCGACATAGAACGCGAGCAGCGAGCTGCCCACGGCCGGCACGGCGTCGATCCCTTCCTTGAGCACCCGGCAGTGCACCGCCTGGCCACCCCGCCACATCCTCAGCCTCGCGCACGCGTCAACGACGTACGGGTAGGTGAAGCTGTCGGGAGCGAGGCCCCGGGTCGGCATTGCGCCGAACAGGTCCAGGGCGCGGCCGTGGGGCCCGTGGTAAGCGCAGCCCCTGATCAGGGCGTTGTAGAGCGCGACGTCGGGGTTCCCCCGGAACGCGGAGAAGAGCATGTCCGCGTGGGCCATGTCTTCCAGCTCAGTGGCGCGGCGGACGAGGAGCGCCGGCAGGCCGGGGAGGCGGTGAAGGGAGGAGGAGGTGAGGAGCAGGCCATGGATCTGGTCGAGCTGCTTGCGGGAGCAGTCCTTGAGGAGGTGCGGGAGGCGGAATGAGAAGTGAAGACTCATCGTAGGCTGGCCACGGCGGCCGCCGCAAGAACGCGGCGGCGCCGGTGTTGAGCGTCAGATGCGGGCGCGATCGCCGGTTTCGTAGATGGAGGGGAGGTGGTCTGGTCAGCAGAGACCGCCGGTCACGTGCCTAAAGATTCGCGCCGGCGTGGCATATGACGGTTGCTGGCTTTGGCTTGCTGGGCGAGCGAAGTTTCAAGATTTGGATTACGGATGGGTGCACTTGTGTTGATGAAACTGAAAATGCATGAATCGTGCGTGAGGAAAATTTTGACCGTGCGTACTGAACAAAATCTGTACATTGCATAACAATGGACATGCCACTAACTAGTGAAAATTTGCCCACTGCAGCATGTTGTCTGAATATTTGGACAGTAGCAACAGTTTGATCAGCGAATCTTGTGTTGCAATTCTGGCGCTATCCTTGCTTGCTGGACTTTTTCTTGTTTATTTGGACAGTAGCCAAACGAAACAGGTGACCCGCTGAAAACGATGGAATTCATAGTTTTCTGACGAAGCAACAGCGTGAGAGAATCTCACTGAAGAATATCTCTCTTTCCCTCCACAACTGCAATGTGATGACAAGGCTACCCGTGCTGCGCACCTGATGTAGTAGCAGTAGCTTCATTCAGATGTAACAAGTTCATACATGGTAAACCAGTACTATTTGTAATCGAAGTTATTATTACAGGGGTTAACTGATAATCCTTGCGTACAAATTAAGACACACCAATGTAGTAGTAGGGACGACATACTCGGGTGCTAACTCACACGCACACACAGTAGTTGATGACAGGACTCTGCAAATCATTTCGTTGGCTTTATTTGGATAATACTACTCGAAGGAGTAATGATTAGTCCGTGGCGCCGTCGTCGACGTTGTGTGTGGTGACGACGTCGACGAGGAAGTCGAAGAGGTCGGTGTTGCGCACGGCGTCGGCGACGTCCTCCCTGTGCACGGTCCGTCGCTTCCCCTCCAGCGTGGTCGCCCAGGCGCGTCGCGTGAGCTCGGCGATGAAGAGCTCGCACGCCTTGGAGAACACCACCGGCGCCTCGCCGGAGATCATCCTGGCGCCGCCGTCGCCGGCGGCGGCGGCCTCCCCCGCCGAGCGCTTCATGATCTTCTTGATGCGCGCCAGCGGGAGCGCGTGGGGCCCCGTGCGCGCCGACACGCCGCCGCAGAACATGCCAGAGTACGGCCTCGCCTGCCTCATCCTACTCTTCCTTCCTAGTTAATTTGTTGCACTCTGCACTCGTTCTGCAGGTAAGAGAGAGAGGAGGAAGCGAGGGAATCTTATAGTACTCGTGGAGACTGGAGAGTGATGAGAGTTTGACCATGCGAGGAGGTGAAGCGCGTCGCTGCCCAAGGCCGGCCGGCAATGGAGGTGTGGCCGGCCGTTTGGACAGTGACCAGTGGTACGTACGCACACTACACAGACGAGAATAAAAAAAAACTGCAAGAAAGATATGGTGGGACAGCGTTATTATTAGTGATAATAGAAGAAACGGTCATCGCAAAAAAAAAAAAAAAAAAAGAGGGTGATTAGAGAATGGAAGGGTAGCTTTCACCCGCACTGTGCAGTGGTTTGGACGTTGTTGCTTCCTTCCTTTTGCGCCGATGTGCTTTCATCAGCGCAGTTCAGGCCCTTTTCCAATTTTTATAAGAGAGAAGATGAGCAAGTTCACGTCAGCCGATCCAACCGACCGAGCCAGCGGAATATGGAGACGTCTCGCCGCGTTCCTCGGCCGTGCCTCGCCTTCAACCGCGGGAAGTACTTGGAGAACCCATCCTTTACAGCCTCTCGGAGAAGAAGGCCGTGCCCTGCGACATTGACGAGTTGAAGGGCAGGACGACCTGGGCGACGCCGCACGGCTGGTTCTTGGTCCACCATCCACCACCGGGCGCCACTACTTTCCTCTGGAACCCAAACAACGGCGACAAGATCCAGCTGCCACCTCTTCCGGCGGCGAACGTCTCGAGCAATTGCACCTGCCTGCTCTCCGACAAGCCCGGCAGCAGTTTCGTCGTGCTGCTGCTCGATGACACCGGGCCCGTCCTATGGTATCACCACTGCTCCAACAACAATGGCTGGGCGAGGCACGAGTACGACGTCGGGACGCAGATCCTGTACCCTGACGACACGCAGCAGGAGAAGCTGGTGATCACCCCGGTCGCGGCGTGCGGTGGCAAGGTCTACTTCAGCACCAGCTTCGATGAGCTAGGCGTCATCGACTTCTCCTTCTCCACGGAAGAAGAGCCGGTGGCGTTCAGCTCCATGGCCATGGCCGAGGTGGTCGCCGACGGGTACGGCGTGGCGGACTCGGCCCGGGTGTTCATGGTCGAGTCCGAGGGAGACGTGTACATGGTCAACCTGCTCGACGACGGCCGCGGCATCTCCCCGTCCCCGGCGGTCTACGATGTCACCGTCTACAGGATGGATTTCTCAAGGCGACCGTGGGTCAGGGTTCACAACCTCGGGGGCCGGGCGTTCCTCATGTCCTCTCTCAACTTCGCCGCGTCGCGCCCGGCTGAATCGTGCGACATGGAGAAGGATTGTGTCTACATGTGGTACCCCTGGGAGAAATCGATGTGCATTTACAACGTCAGAGAAGGGACGATGAAGATGGAGAAACTCGACGGCGCGCCGGGAACCTCCAGAGCGTTCTGGATGCTTCCCACCGATGATCTGTGATCAGTGATCTCCTTCTTCGATCAAAGAGGACGCATGCCCCGTTTTCCTTTTTTTTTTTTTTTTGTAATTGTTGTATTCTGGTAGCGAGAGTGAATGAGTTGTGACATGAATAAAGCTGTGCATTTATCTTCTTCGTTTACAAATTGAGGATGTCGTCCCCAACAGCAATGTGGTCTTGTTTTGGCTCTTGTTTGTTCGTTCTTCTTCAGAGTTCACGAGTGATCTGAATTTCTTTAAATTGACCTCATAATCGAACAGAGGTCTGGGGAATTTGTCAGCAGTGAGTAATTTCGGCTGAACAACTAAGGGTCTGTTTGGTAGGGCTTCGGCTGTGCTGTCTTCGGTTGTGCCTATGGCTATCTGAAAAATCAGTTGTGCTGGCTGTTGCTGTGTCTGTAAACGTTTGGCATAATAATTTCTCTTGCGCCTTCTCCTCATTTGTATGAATGGATGTAAAATATAATTATCCATATTGTCCAAACATAAGGCTTGATTGTATACATGCAATTCATATTTGCTAATAATTAATAGTATTAAAATTTATGGCATCTTATTTTTTTATATTATTTTACACACAAGAATTATTTAATAATTTGTGCAAAAGGTTATCTCAATTATCTTTTACTTTGAACGAAGCTCTGAGTTAATCACATATTATATTCTCTAAAAATAACATATTATATTCCCATAAAAGATAATTTCGAATGGTGCTGACGTGGAGGAGGAGGAAGCCGGCGAAGCTACCTTTCGATCGCTCCCGGCTTCGCCTGTTTTCCGGCCTCAACTCCTCCCGCGTTTTATGGATGAGCCTCTAGAGAAGCAGCGTGTTTGGCGTCGTGTCAGAAGAAGCTCCTCAAGAAGCTGGTGGAGAAGCCCGGCCAAACGGGGCCTAACCAACCAAATAACTTATTCTGAAAATGAGCTCGCCCAAATGTGTGAGATTTCTGTTGCAGAATCTGATCCGGCAGAGCCCAAATTTTAGATGTTGGCTCGCACCATACAATCCCGGGGTGAGGGGAAGAAGCAGAGCAAGGCGGCCATGGTGATGAGCGCGGATGCACCTTCGCGTTCTCTTTGCCCACTGCGGCGCCATGGCAAGGGTGAGGTTCAATTGAAGGCGGCGGTTCGCCCGCCGGCAGCCGTCCGAGTAGACTCCAGGCGCCGCCATATTGTCATGACCCCAGATGATCAGACAGATCAAAGTGAAGAACAAGAGCAGAAATACGAACAAGAACACCAAATCTCCACGACAGATGACCTGATTAAGGGATAATCCACCACCAAATTACAGATAAACTAGATCTAGAAACTACTTCTACTATTAACTAAGCTAATAGCAACTTCTTTCACATCTGTGCTGTCCGATCCACACCACCATATATGGAGGTTTACAGCAGGATGCCAAAATTAGAAAAAGAAAAGAAATAAAAGAAAATAACAGGGATCATAATGTAATATTCTAAAACTTGCATGAGTCGTTGATTTCTGAAACGGTATCTTCAAGCCGAGCCGTTGGATTATCTTCTTGGCCCGTTTTTCACTTCTTCTACTCCTTGTACCTGACAATCCCTCCCCCTTCAAAGACCCTCGTCCCCGAGGGTCACATCACATGGACCTTGAAGTTAAAATCCAGTATCAATCTCCTCAGTATCTTGTGCTTGTTTCTGATATCACATATGCTTTCTGGACAAGCGATCATGCTCTGTTAAGCAAAGCAAACAAAGAACAGAGTCCTATTGCATTTGTGAGTCATGCTACAATGCATCTTCTTGTGACCAGATATCAAAATAAGTAGCTGAACCGTGAAATCCTTGGCCCTCCTCAACATAAGCCCACCATGTAGTACAATCATTGCCAGCACAATTGATTGTCATTTAACCACTCCAGTACCTGAGGGTAACACCACTATTTTGCTTTGATAAACATTTTTCTGCTGGAATAATCACAGCAGTTTGAGCAGACGAAACACCATTATGCTGTTGACATCATGAATTCCTCTCAGCCCTGACCTAAAGGATAGCCAAGTCTCTGGATGTATCATGGACCTAGCCAATGGGTATGGTAGTACGTAGTCTGCAGCACGCGTAGGATGCTTAGGAACATACTGGTTTATGAACGGCATTGGTGACGTTGCTTCTGGTTCCAGACCCATGCCAATATGATTAACAAATTGTCTGCACAGAATAATCTTCAGGGGCACCTGAATCTCAACACGAGGATACCTTTTTCCTTTTTCCTTGAATAATGCCATATTGGAGCACCCAAATAACACAAATATATTCCCCTGAGATGGTGAACATGGGTTCAAGTTCAACACAAACAACATCATAATACTGAAAACCTGCACCCAATAGTTATGCAAGTTTGAGTTGGTGGCGGCCAAGGTGGTAGCCAAGCTACTGCATCAGCATAATTAGTTCCCTTTACTCGATCATGGTCATGCAGCATTATCCCTACGCCAAACCACCCTGACAAATATGTAAGTAACAGCCAAACCTTGGTATTTAAGGAATTTCTTCCCTTTGCCTTGTCAAGTAATGCATTGAACATCCCTTGTGATGATATAATGGCTGGAAGCTGATTGGTCGTGCATACCTGTTTGAAGTCCACACTCATGACATAATGCTCAGGAATAGACTCGCATGTAAAAGCTTTCGTGTTCCCAACCGCAACCCTGCTGAAGTTGAAGTTTGAGAAAGTGATATCACTCTCAGGAATTTCATCAAATATTTGCTGCACACCCAGATTAGTATAGCAAGAAGAAATCGATCCTGATAGTGTGAGGCTCAGTGTGAGACCATCAGATAGCGAACTAGTTGGAGATGTGGTCGATGCAATGTTCAGAACGCCTGTAGATGCTGCCTGAGCATTTCGTCGAGCAGTCTGTGTGCCCACTGACGTTGAAGTCACAGGGGTCTGTATCGATGGCCGGAGACACATCAACAGCTAGCTTGTGGTCAGGGATGAGATCCTTGGCAACCATGGTGGATGAGGCCGCAGCATGAAGCAGCGCAGACGATGACTTCGTCGATGTGTGGTGATCGGCCTTGGCCAAGTCGCTGGCAGCGTCGAGTGCGTTGGTGGAAACAGCCGTGCATGCCGTAGGGACAACAACTTCCGCGAGATCTTCAGTAGCAGCATCACGTGGACTAGTAACAACCATTGTAGGCTCAACATCACAAGCGGAGGATGATGGTGAGGTAGACGAGACCGTCTATGCCCAGCGCTCGGTGTTCCTTTGCAAGTTCTTCATCGACTCATTCCTCCACCTTCGACAAGAGAATCGAAGCGAGCATTTTCTTGCGGGCAGAATCCATCCGATTATGCTCAAATCACGCCCGTGCCAAGGATTTCTGCTCGCACAGGATCCAAATCGAATTGGGATTTTACAGGGAGAGAACGAATTTCTCCCCAACGAGTGACGATCTACACAAACAGGATGGATTTGGGTGGGGATTGGTGAGATGTACGTGTGGATGGGTTTGGGGTGGAGAAAAAAATTCGGCCGAAGAACGAAGGCTCTGATTACCAATTTGTCATGACCCCAGATGATCAGACAGATCAAAGTGAAGAACAAGAGCAGAAATACGAATAAGAACACCAAATCTCCACGATAGATGATCTGATTAAGGGATAATCCACAACCAAATTACAGATAAATTGGATCTAGAAGCTACCTCTACTATTAACTAAGCTAATAGCAACTTCTTTCACATCTGTGCTGTCCGATCCACACCACCATATATGGAGGTTTACAGCAGGGTGCCAAAGTTAGAAAAAGAAAAGAAATAAAAGAAAATAACAGGAATCACAACGTAATATTATAAAACTTTCATGAGTCGTTGATTTCTGAAACAGTATCTTCAAGCTGAGCCGTTGGATTATCTTCTTGGCCCGTTCTTCACTTCTTCTACTCCTAGTACCTGACACATATCTACCGTGATCACGCGATTCAATAATGCAGACCGATACCTACGGCTATGTGGATGACTGAATGGCGGCGGCACTCACCGGAGGCGGCGCGGCTTTTGTCGCCATGGCCGCCGGCCTAAAAGATTTTACAGATTAGCCCTTTCTCGCGATCCAACAATTTTCGAAAAGCCCATCGCGACTATTGACCACGATCTAACATAGGGGGTTTAGTGAAAATTACTGGATCACAATTTTCACAAAACCTCCTATTTTGGATCGTGATTAATAGTCGTGATCCATTATTTTACGAAAACCACCCTTGTTTACCTGAAAATTTGACAAAAAGTCCAAGCGCCTCTGCCTACGGCCGCTAGCCACACCGATGCTTCCGCATCCTCGCCGGTGACGCCACGGGTAGTCGGCGGTGCGTCTTCGATCGCCCTTGGTCACTACCGCTCCCTTCCCCAGAGTGGCAAGCCGCAGGGGCGCGAGATCACCCTGCTCGCCGCCATCCTGCGATCCTGTGATCCTGCTCTCCTCCCCGCAGGACCCCGCCAACCCCACCAATCTCTCCATGGACAACGGCGTCGCGCGCATTGGGGGGCCTCCTCGTCGACGCCCGTGCGGAGGTCGTCGTGCGCGGTCCGCCGCGCTGCTTCACCATGTCCCCTCTCAGATCCGCCGCAGCGCTTTGCCGGAGGTTTGGTTGTTTCCGCGGATGGAAGGAGATGGAGACTGGCTGACTGAGGGAGTGAGGTATGGACATCGCCTCCATCTTTGCATCGCCCAACTCCCATGTATGTGCCGCTCCAACGTGAAAAAATCACTCCATTTTGATTAATTTCCGATTGATTGTGTGCTATGCAAAATTTCCTGACTCGTTAGTCAACGAATGAATTTGCATCTATAGGTTAACTGTTAGTTTTGCTGATATAGAGCAATATTTGTTCCAAAAACATATCCTTTAGTCCCTTTGGTTTGTGATGTCCTGAAACAATGCAGAGAAGAGCAGAGTTGAAGATGATGTGATTCCTAGATTCTGAAATGGTGCAGGTTGGTCATGTTGGCCGCTGCTACCATCAGCGTCAGTGTTGCCAATGAAAAGCTAGCTTGTGCAACTGGATGCACTGGTATGCTCTTTTTATCAATTGGTATTCTGCAGAAATTATGTCTTGTTTCGAGCGGCTAACATTCATGTGCTATAACTTGTTAAGTTGATCAAGTGTCTGCCTTGGTCCATGGTCCTTATTCTTTTACGATTGTTATCTTTGATGTAGAAACATTTGTTTTCAGATGGGTCTAATTTATGATGTTTTCATGATAGTTTGAGCTATCTTGTTGTTGGAAAAATATGGTATCATGGAAGTGTGAAATGCCTGACCAGTCTGAGAACGTGAAGTATGTGATATCTGTATACAAAGTTTCAATAGGATGTTAACTTCAAACTGGTGTTCCTAGGTTGTTTGGTAAATGCATGGTGGATCATAATTTAAACTTATGTTCTTCGATGTGATCTGGAAAATTAATTCTACTGTCTCGTTCATCAGATTTTGACCTTGTTCAGAGGAAGTTGGGGCAAAATCATTCGTTAGATTATTGCTGGAATTCAGGTCTTCTGTCCGTCATCATCTTCTGCATTTTCAATACTTTGATGCTATTCATTGGATGGTGGCCGATAGGTAATGCAAATACATGTGCGGTGTGGACCTTTTTAAGTAGCATGGAGATGGTGCATTTTAGTGTCCCTCACTTTCAGTGTTTTCCCTTCTTTTCCTGTGGCATCTCATTAACTTCTTATGAAAATGAATCTTGACAGCTCTGATATTCTTGTGTTTCATAATATAATCTTGGATATTCTCCCTTTACCCTCTTATGATGCGCTAGCCAGTGATTTATTTTGACATTGTGTTTTTTTCTTCTTCTGATTGTGTTGCAGGATATGGCTTATGAGTATTGCATGCGGTCGAGCTTCTTAGACGAACCAAATTTTCTCTTTGGTTCTTGCAGTTCATGACGTTTTACAAGGTTGATTCAGTTTCCAGGTGTATTTGTATCAAACAAACATGTATGTTTCAGTTCATTTGTTAACTGTGAGCTCCAGCTTATCAAACAAACATGTATGTTTCAGTTCATTTGTATAACTGTGAGCTCCAGGTTCAGGATAGACTATAGAGGCTGGAGTCTGCAATCTGTTTCAGCCTCAGCCGTGCCTGATATCTTTGGCGAAAAAAACTTTCAAATTTTCATTTGAAACTGTCTAGCCCTTCCGTGTCGCTCGCAGGTCTCATCGCTGAGCCACAGCCCAACAAACAGCAGTCCTACCAGCTGCAAAGTGAGGTGCTTGTTTTTGTCTCCTGACTAGCGAAAACAGGGCCCTCCTTTTGTTCTTTGCCTAAAGGCAAAGGATGACTAATCACAGCAGCGTGGGATCCACCGGTTATCCAACACCAGTCAGCTCCCATGCACGGCACGATGGTGAAATGAAAACGCGTCAGTGATGATATACATGGAAGAAAGACAGAATTAATCCACGCAGCGAAAAGCAGAGGCTAGGATCGGCTCGAGATCATAATGTGGCTGCCTGTTCTGGCCCTTCACTGATGTTCTGGTATTTTTCCCTTCAGATCTTAGAGGTGACCTGAATTCTGAAAACAGTTTAGGAGGTTTCACAGGCAGTATTTTAACTCTCCTGTTACCAATGACTGTTCTGGAGGAAATGAGGAAAACATGAACCAAGGAAAATATATGCAGATATAGAAATGTGGGAAGGCACTTTACATCTGTTCATGAGTATGATCTACGTAGCATTCAATGGCGGATGGGCCTCTCGAAATGGAGCACCCAACGAAACGAAACGATCTTGTTGTCCTTACTCCAGCGGTCCAGCCCAGTTCTAACGTCCATTCTCCCAGCTGTAGGGCAAACAAAAGCGAGCACAGCAGCAAGGACTCTTGAGTTTCAAGTTGCAACAGCTCACCTGTTAGTAGCGTTATTATAGCTTTCCTTCGAGGATCTGGACTCGGCAGCAACTCTCTTTTCAGTAGCAACAGAAGGTGTCTTTCGAAACAAAAAGTAGCAACAGAAGGGAGAAATAAAAAAGCAATATATCGGTATTAGTAGAGTATTTCCTTGGAGGAAATCCTTAACTTGTAAGCGAAGATAACAATTTGCCAATGGCGGTGCCCAATGTGCGGGATGTGTTGTAGTGCAGAATTTGGTGTTGCAGTTCTAGGACGAATTAACCAGTTGCGTAAAAACTCCTCGAAACATGTAGTATAGTGCTACTTGCTTAAACTTTACACTACTAGTAGCCTCTAATAATTCTGGATTTTTCCCAATACGTTTCTTCATATTGTCGTTCGGTCGTCACAGAATTATTAAGTTTTGATTTCACACGACAAGTTTATAGATTTTAATTTTGACAGAATCTAAGTATGATTGCCTGCTATACCTGAAACCCGGACGTAGCTCCTTGGGGACAAATAGTGGCTGCAATAATCAACGCACACGATGACAAGGCATCAAGCTTCCTTTCCCCTTATCTTTGTTTATCGCAAGCTGAGGCTCACACACTCCCTTTCAAATTAACCACCAGCTGCTGCTTTACAAAAGCATGACCTCAAAGCCCAACAGGCCATAGGCACCTGTTTCCTAGATCATTGCTAAGTACAATGGCTCTTTGCTTAAACTATGGTACAATCCAATCATACTTGCAACATGAAGCAAGTGCTCTCTAGCATTATGCTCCGGCAAGTTCCAACAATCAGTCAGCAAAAGAAAGAGCATGTATGACTGCATCCCGGCCTCTGAATTTTTTACGGGTGCCACTAGGATCTGCAAGTGCAAAAGGGGAGGAGGTGATCGGCTGAAGAGTGGTGGGTGATGGCCGGTTGTTGGCACGGGACCATTGGCTTTGCTGCAGAGTCGTTGTAGCTAGGTCAGGACCCGATGCCAACGCTTAGCTCCATGAGTCTATGGATCAGATGAGCAGGCGCACGAAATGAAAGAGGCCAACATCAGAGACCGATAATTGCGATGTGACTAAACAGAGCTGGACCAAAAGTGAGCACATGTACAAGAAAACTTTGCAGCCAACAATATGGGTGTCCCTTTGTAGGGAAATCATATTATTATTTTTTTCTTTCACCTTTCTTGTATAAAATAAAAGAAAGTAACAGGAAGGAAGAGAGATAGAAAAATGAACCTGCTGAAGCCACTGAAATATCTTCTTATCATTCTGATAATTGAATTTCTAGTTCTTTGGTATGTTTAGCTGCTCTTGCTTGAGCATTGGGGAGTGGGGCTTAATTAGTGTGTGCTAGATATTAATTCTGGTCCAAATTATACGTCATGGAAGAAGACATTTAGTCAACCTTGAGTTTTGGATTTAAGAGACCTGGTGATAAATCGATGTGGCTGGTCATGCAGACAACCATGATATCTTTAGCTGGTGTGCCATCCTATTCCTACTACTCAGACAACGACCCCCTCCATGAGAAACTGTCATCTTACATCTCAAAAGGTAACTTGGTCATCCTCTCTTATTGCTAGTATACATCCTATTGCCAGATGAAGCAGCTGCCTTATTCTTTTCTTTTTTTTTTTGTCCGCTTGCTTGAATTACGGTTTCAACAAGCTGGTAGACAGAGTCACAACACTTGTATGACAATGTCATGTGCATGCATGGCAGCAGGAGCTGCCTACGGAAACATGCATTTACAAATGACCGATGCTCACCATCTGATGATGCAGAAAATACTATATATTTTTATGTCCTTAAGCAAGCACATCAACAAAGTTTAGTGCTCCCATCAGGGGATTAAAGAAAAAAAAAACTACTCTGGTGTCAGCAAGGAGACAACCGTCTGGGAGCCTTGCGTTTGTGTGCCCACTTCAAGGTGGGTCGCTTGGAAATTACTCAATAGCCAACACCCATATTTGTCTACGCCATGTACTGGCAACTACTAGTGTGCGATCTGAGGTCATTCCTGCATATCCAAATACCAAGTGGCGAGTGCTCATGACATTTCTACTGGATTCATACGGCAGAGTGTTGCATGTATCGACCAACTTTCTGCGTACTCGCTCTTCCCCATACACCTTGAGATGCACAACGAAATTTCTGAAGTAGTAAAATTTGACGCGTTGACTACTTTAGTCGCTAGTTTGATTTCTGTCCCAGAGGAAAAGAAATTTCCACAGTCTGTGGTGGCGAACGGTGCTTTGAATGCTTCCTCTTTTTTCTGCTTGGTGCTGCTTTCGGTGGGCGGTCGACCCGGGTTGGTGGCCATGGCCATGGCCGACGCCTCGAGCTCGCATCGGCATCGCATGATTGAAGGAAGGGAAGCAGTTGTAGTTGTAGCGTCTTCCTTGTACCCTACTGTCCCGCCATCTCTGGGATCTTGGCGGGCTTCTCTCTCTTCTCGATGCCACGTTTGTTCCCTTGTGCTCGAGACAAACTTGATCGCGGCATTCTTCTGTGGTACGATACGATGTTTCGGTGATCTTTGTTTGCTGGGCTCCCAAGTTACTCGGTCGCAAAAGCATACGACCTCGGTGCCTCATTTTGGTTGGTTCAACACAGAGTGGAATAGTGGATCGAAATGAATGCCATCTTCATCTTTCTTTCTATATATTTCTCAATGTCAAGTTGTACGTTTTTTGCGGAAATGAGCATTTGATGGAGATTTGGTTAGTTTTGTGTGGTGCAGGATAAACAAATGGCAGCACCGCCTCTGGAGCAACGTCATCAGTCTGAAATTGTTGTCGTTTCTGACAGAAAGAATAAACTAAAAGTGAACTAGCAAAACATGCCTGAACGATAATAATAAAAGAATGGAGGAATAAGAAAAAAAAGATCGGTGCAAGCTCTAAGCAATCAGCCTTTTGGATCCCTGCTTGGCTGCTTAGCTCGGAAACCACGGGGGACCATGCATGCTACAGCACCAGGGAACTGTGTTAAGGTGCTGACGGCTACCCAAACCCAACAAACACAAAACGTTGCCGTCATTTGTTGACTGCGGTCAACGACATTCACCCTTGCTACTCATGATAGTTCCCCCACTCATGACATGAGATTGTTTGGCATCTCAAATTCGAATACGAAACTCAACAAATTTTGGGACCAAGGTCTAGACAAGTTAATTATTGAGAGAAGAGACATGACAAGAGTCGAGACAGACTAATTTACTGAAACCGCCGTGCTGTCTGTCTCCACTATTCATCCATTCACTCCCTTCGGTGCTCCTAGTACTTTCCTCGTTCTTATCATCTGCTTCTCCCTGTGGATTGACATGGCCAAGTACCGCCACAGCTTAACAACATGCTCGGCTCCGACCTTGTACGAACTAAACACATAAATATAGATTGTTGTAGCAAGCCTATTTTTTTTTTCCTGACGAATCTGAAAAGATTCAGATTCAGAAATTGGAGGACCATACGGGTCAAAGAACAAGAAAGGAGTGGAAACCACACATTTCTGACGAATCAGGCACAACAAAAAAAAAAACAGAGAGAGAGAGAAAGAAAGATCTTGTAGGCAACGACCAAAAGAGACAGGAGTCCTCAATATACTCTGCAGGGAGATTAAATTAAGTACTAATCCTACGGGACAGGATATAGATGAGCAGCAGCAGTAGTAGTATATTATACTCCTATGTTAAGAAAACAAAGATGCTCCTAATCCCTAATTATGCTCAAGCAGTGCGCGCAATAACTAGTCCGCCACCATCCTCTTCTTCTCGCCGAGCCCAGCGGCCACCATTTAATTCTCCTCTTCTCACTCTAGATTCACGCAACATTCTCCTCTGCTTCTCTCTCCTCTCCTCCGCCTCTGCCGCTGCTGCTGCGTCTGCTTCCCTTGCTCGCCTCGGCTCCTCCTCTCTTTACTTCAACTGCTCCCACTCTCCAACCAACTCCACCTCTCTCTACCCCATGTGGTCGTGAGCGGTGCTGAACGGAGTACCGGCCGGCGGCGGCGCACTATGGCTCCGTGAATTCGCTGGCATTACGGGCGACAAGCAGGGATTTTTGGGCGTGTTCAAGTTCGCGCCCGTGATTTGGCATCAGCTCCGCTTGGACACGATGATGCGCTGGTCGGCGGCGGCGGCGCCCAGTCTCTTTCCAGTCCTCCTCGCGTTGCAGTGCGGGGTGGTCTTCCTGCAGTGCTCCGCCGCGGCACCCGTGGCCGCCGATGGTGAGTGCTCTTACCCGGGCACGCTCTATTTCTCTCCCTTTTCTTTGCCTTCTTGTTGATTCTTGCGAATTTGTCAGAGGCTCTGTCGTTCGATTTGCGCCCTTGGGCTCCCCCCGTCCCTTCCGTTTCTTGGGGACATTCTACGGTTTCTTTCCCTCTTCTTTTCTCCCTCCTTATTTGAAATGGTTGTTTGAATTTCGGTCCTGATCTGTTCACTTGTTGCCAAAGTGGAACCGCGTTGCCTGTGATTTCAGAACTCCAGCTTTTTCTTCCGTTCCTACTGCGTGCATTTCTGATCCGTGAGGATTTTCTACTAGTCTCGGCGCGTGTTAGTCTTGTCATAATGTGTCAACGCGAACTGTTACGCATGAACTCATAAGCAATCAGACACTGAATTATCCCGAGACCGCTTCTGGTCTCGCTGTGTTCCTGCGAAATTGTCTGATGGCTGCTTCCCTGAATTGTTGCTAGTGTCGGCGCTCATGGCATTCAAACGCGCGATCATCGATGATCCTCGGTCTGTGCTCTCGGACTGGACTGACGCGGACGGGAACGCCTGCGACTGGCACGGCGTGATCTGCACCTCCCCGCAGGGCTCCGTCATCTCTCTGTAAGAAACTCTTAACCATCCACCTAGATCTCATTCATGGTCTGCTTCATGCTTAATCAGCAGCTAACCAGTAGTATCACAACCTGCTGAATATTGTTGTGAGTACTGTACACTAGTGGAGTGTAAAAGGTTGATGCAATTAAGCTTTGGATCACTGGGATTTGGTGTGCAAGTGAAGGCTTGCTTCGTACTTGACCACTGGCACTAGCTAATCCTTTGCAGCTTTGATATAGACATTTCACATAGGGCATGTGCAAACAGCTCAAAAGGTGGAGTGTGATTTGCCAGTTAGATGTAGCCGGTTGTAGTCTGTAGGTTTGGTTCACACTTCACAAGCAAAGGCCAACTGTTGAATTTTGTACTTTGCCTAGTAGGTCTGCTTACGATTTGGTGATTTGACTTCATCTTTCAGGAAACTGTCAAACTCATCTCTCAAGGGATTTATTGCGCCGGCACTTGGACGGCTGAGTTTCTTGCAAGAGCTGTATGATAACTTCTTATGCTATTTCAACTTGTTTTTTTTAAAAAAAATAAATAAATTAGCTATCCTGTTCATCTGATTCTTTTTTTTTTATGTGTGTATCTGCAGATATTTGGATCATAACCTGCTTTTTGGCACAATCCCGAAACAAATAGGCTCATTGAGGAACCTGCGAGTATTGGATTTGAGTTCTAATCGACTCGCTGGCCCTATCCCTTCTGAGATAAGTGGCTTGAGCAGCGTCAGCATAATGTAAGAACTTTATTGTTTGTTTGTAGTAAGTTCATAATTTTCTACTAGTCTGATTCATCTTTGCTGTTTGAACTGAAGGGTGCTCTATCCATCTCTTGTAGAAATTTCCATTCCAATGGGTTGACCGGGAATATACCTCCGGAGCTGGGCAAACTGCAAAATCTTGTTGAACTGAGGTTGGACAGGAATAGACTCAAGGGATCAATTCCAGGAAGCACTGCTGCCGGTTTCTCTCCTGCTGCAAATAGTGGGTCGGTGACTTATCCTAACTCCATTTCTCCATGGCGCCACACACTTTAGATAAGATTTACAATGTTAAATCATAGAAGTTTTCCAGCTTTCCAATGCATGCAGCTAAATTAGTGCTATTGTGCTCTATAATTGTGGACCATTGTACTATTGTTATATCGATTAAAGCTGAAGTTTGTAATAAGTTGAAGGCTGTGTATGTTTGTAGAGGCCAGATATTCTATCCATTTTCTTAAAAAAGAATACTTATGGAGTATTTACAGGCACAACCAAATTAACTTTAGTTTGATATATCAAAAGATTTCCATAGTTCACGCAAAACCAAACGAGATATTTTCTTTAATAAGTAAAAAATCCACGGAATAGAGCAACCAGCAGTAGACACTGCAACTTCAACTTAATTTATTTGTTAGTGAAGGAGTAAACTTTTTGAGATGATAAGCCTCTGAACATATTTTGATGCTGTTTTGAGTCGATTTATTTTTTTTGCTTCGTTAGATCCACTGCACATGATGGACTGTGCCCTTCTCCTCGATTATATGTTGGTGATTTTTCTTACAACTTTCTGGCTGGAAAAATTCCACCTTGCTTGAAGTATCTTCCAAGGTACATAAAGTAATTGCTACTATATTTGTATTTTATTGAACTTCTCCCATTTATGAGGCCTCCTTGCAGGTCAAGTTTCCAAGGAAACTGCTTCCAGGACGAGTACTCTGTCCACCAACGAGCTCTTCAGATTTGTTTAAGTATGTGTTTTGTCCAGAATCCAACAATCATTGCACCGCAATACACACTATCAATTGATATTTTTCTGCCACTACTGTTGCATGTTATACTTGGTGTGGAATGACAGAATGACTGGAATGCTAAACATTATGCATCAAATTGGAGTTCTAGCACCAAATATGAATGTCATTATGAGTTGTAGTTTTCTATTCTACACTTGAGTTTCCCAGGATCTTCTTGTAATTGCCACTGATATGAGTTCAATCGTTTCTCATAGGTGGTCCTATGTCTGGTCAGCAAGGGGGCACAAATGGATTCAAACATCCTAGTTCTGGGCATAAGCATGAAACATTGCAGCAACCAACTTGGCTTCTTGTTTTAGAAATCTGCACTGGTATTCTTCTGATCGTTTTTGTGATCGCTGGTGTAGTTACTGCTTCAAGAAGCTGCAAACTGAAACCTTCTATAAGAATATCCTCATGGAATAGATCAAAAGGTTGGAGCGATGAGATAACAGTGTTGATTGGTGAGTGTTAAGTGGAGAAAAACATTTTATGATGATTTGTATGCTTCATAAACATTTTGAGTAACACATCCATACTCTGTCCAGATTCTGATATGCTGAAAAGTTTACCAAAGTTAAGTCGTCAGGAGCTTGAAGTAGCTTGTGAGGATTTTAGCAACATCATTGGCTCATCTCCTGAGACTGTGGTCTACAAAGGGACCATGAAGGATGGGCGTGAAGTTTCTGTCATATCATTATGCGCCTTTGAAGGTCATTGGACCAGCCACCATGAACTCTTTTACCAAAACAAGGTAAGTTATGTGATATTATGGAGCGAAAACATGTACTGTTTGGACCTCTGTTCCATTTGGAGTGGAGGTGGGGGTAAACCTCGCTAAAAAATGGAGCGAAAACACTGTGCTGTTCTTGGATATTGAATGGGGCGACTTTTTTAGGTTGTTGACCTGGCAAGGTTGAATCATGAGAACATTGCAAAGTTTCTAGGATATTGCAGGGAGAGTGATCCATTCTCCAGAATGCTAGTCTTTGAGTATGCATCAAATGGAACCCTATTTGAGCATATACATTGTAAGTTATCCTCTCTACCGTTTGGTGGCTTACCTATTCTATTACTGTTATTTGATTGTGACCATTTTCCTTCAGATGGGGAAGGTGCCCAGTTATCTTGGCTCAGACGAATGAAAATAGCCATCGGTATTGCCCAAGGTCTAAGGTACCTGCATACGGAGTTGCAGCCCCCATTTGCTATATCTGAGCTGAATTCCAATTCTGTGTATGTTACAGAAGATTTTACTCCAAAGGTATGCCCTGCACGAGCTATTACCTGTGCATATTGATTGATTGATTCAGCTGCTCAAGACCACATAACTTATTTCTGTTCTTCAGAAATAACATAACTTTGTCTTTTGTTGATCTTCCTTTCGGATTTGATGCATTTATCTATCATGTATACATCCTGTCCACCTGGTGAAAGAATCGTTTTTATGTTGTGATTCTCTTGCAGCTTGTTGATTTTGAATGCTGGAAAATGATGTTCACAAAACGTGAGAAGGCTGCTGGCTACTTCAGTAGCAAAACCTCTTACCCTGGTAACGGAGATTCGTCAGAGGACAAGCATGCAGACATCCAAGGCAACACATTTTCTTTTGGAGTGATTTTACTGGAGATTATCAGTGGGCGGCTTCCTTATTGCAAAGACAAAGGCTATTTAGTTGATTGGGTCCGTGCCCTTTTTTTTTTTTTTTGGTTTACATAATAAAAAACTAAGGGCAGAGATTGAAAACGCTCTTAGCAGTAAAAATCTGCCCATTTCTGATTCTGGTTCTTTACACAGGCTGCCAAGTACCTCCAGCAGCCAGAGGAGATTGGGAAGCTAGTGGACCCCGAACTGACGAATGTGAGGACTGAGGACCTCGCTGTCCTTTGCAGCGTGGTGAGCCGGTGCATCGACCCTGACCCTTCCAAGAGACCGTCGATGCAGATCATCACAGGCGTGCTGGAGAACGGGATCGACCTGTCCGCGGCGGCCATCCTCAAGGAGTCTTCTCTAGCATGGGCTGAGCTGGCCTTGGCGTTGTAGCATACAGTCTTCCATCCTGTAAATTCACCGTCTCGCACGCTAATATTAATCACGGTTGTCGCTTGACGTATAGAGGGAGAGGGCACTGATTGCTCCGTTTCGTGCATGACACACTGATTGTTTTGACTAATAATATGATTTACAGTTGATGACTGGTGCGGGAAGGATCGCAAATGTACGGCGACTGCTTCCCCGTTGTCTAATGCCCCTTGTGATGAACAGGCACTGCCTGAATTGCCCTTCCTATGTGTGCCTGTACTTTGTTTGACGGAACGTGCATTTGCATTACTGAAGGTAGAATCCCTGAATCTCGTATACGGTATGGTATATTTTTGTGTCTGTATGTATTGTCGAATCTCCGGACCCGGTTTTGTGACACCAAACGGTATTGTTGGCCGTAAGGTTCGCGCGCAGAAGCAGACGCGTATGTACGTCTGTGGCAAGCCTCGATTGTGGTTTCCCTCTCTCGAAGCTCGTCGAGAGGCACCGCCGTGTACCGACCGCCGTCTGAATAAATTTTATTATTAGAAAAAGAAAGAAAGATCGTGACGTGGCAAGCACGCAGGAAAATTCGTGCACATACCTAGACGGCATCTGATGCTACAAGGCCTGAAGTGGCAAAGGTACGAGCACTTGCGAACAAAACATTTGTTTGAGACTGAAGCGGCTGCTTCGTCTTCCGTCCATTTGTGAATGGGGTGTAGTGGAAATATTACGATACAAAGATGGCAGCATATTTTGTTAAGAATATACTGGCACCAGAGCATTATTGAATGGAAGCAAAACATTGTCGCACAGGCAGCTGATTTTATACTATACTCCGTATATATGAGTACTCGTGTATTATTAGTAGTGTAAAGTAGTAAGTGTCGCCGTCGGTACGGGCCGCCGGCCATGAGGAAATGAAAAAGGGGCGGTGCCACGTCTGTCACAAGGACAAGTATTTTTTGGTGAAATGTCAAGTCATAGTATGTACCTGTGGATGGTGATGGACTGCAAGGAGCTGCCGTTGCAGGAACACGACATGTGGACGCTGTCACTTTTTCATTCCTGAGTGTTTGTCAGTTGTCGCACAACCAACCACACAAAGCTGTTGATCCTCTGCGGGTGTACAGTTGTTGTAGTACTCCAGCAGTAGGGAGTAATAAACAGCCAGAGAAAGAATGAGACAATCGAGAATGTGTTTATTGGGCACCTCCCAGTCAGTTCTGGAAAGATAAATCCAAACAGAAGAGATGATCAAGTGTGGGCAACGAAGTGCTGCGCGACGATGCGTCGCTGGATCTTTCCTGTGGCGGTCTTGGGCAGGTCGTCGGTGATGAAGACCTTTTTGGGCACCTTGAACGCGGCGAGGTTCTTCCTGCAGTGCGATAGGACCTCTTCTTCCCCCAGTGCTTCTCCGTCCCGTGGGATGACTGCGCAGTTGATTTCCTCGCCGTACTTGTTGTCTGGCACTCCGAAGGACACGGCCTGCTTGACTTTCGGGTGGTCGAGCAGCACGGCGTCGACCTCGATGGGGGAGATCTTCTCCCCGCCGCGGTTGATGAGCTCCTTGATCCTCCCGACGAGGCGAAGGTAGCCTTGCTCGTCGACGACGCCGATGTCGCCCGTGTGGAACCACCCGAATCGGAAGGCCTCCTCGTTGGCGCCCGGGTTGTTCTTGTACCCCGCCGTCACGTTGGGCCCCCGGACGCACACCTCCCCGTGCTGGCCGGGCGGTAGGATTGCGCCGGTGGCCTCGTCGAGGACGGCCAGCTCCTGGCCCACGGGCCGGCCCACGGATCCTGGTTTCCGCGGCCCGTCCTGCGGCAGCGGGTTGGACGTCATCAGGTGGGTGGCCTCCGTCATGGCGTAGGCCTCCAGCACCGGCGCGCCGAACGCCGCCTCCAGCTTGTCCAGAATCACCGGCGCCAGCGACGCGCTGCAGCTGCGGATGAACCGCAGCGCCGGCAGCTCTTCTGGGTCTTGTTGACAGGTGTGGTGGCGGCGGTCGAGGATGATCTGGTGGATGGTGGGCACGGCGGTGTACCATGTGGCGTGGGAGGCCCGCATGTCGGCCCAGAAGGTGGAGGCCGAGAAGCGGCCGGCGGCGGGGAGCGTGACGGCGGCGCCGGAGGCGAGGGAGCTGAGCAGGCCGCAGAGGAGGCCGTGCACGTGGAAGAGCGGGAGCACGATCACCGTCGCGTCCGTCTCGGCGAGACGGTACACGGAACGGATGTTGTGCACGGACGCCGCCAGGTTGCGCTGCGTCAGCGGAACGCCCTTGGGACGGCTCGTCGTCCCCGACGTGTGAAGAAACAGACCCACGTCATCACCCGAGTTGTTACGTTCTTCTTCTTCTTTTTCTTCTTTTTCTTCTTCTTCTTCTTCTTCTTCTTCTTCTTCTTCCGGAAGGAGGCCGGCGAGGTGGATTTTCGGCAGGGCGGCCTGCTCTTGTTGTTGATGGAGGAGGAGAGAAGCTGAAGCGTGGACGAGGCCGAGCTTGGCGGCGGCGGCCTGCGCGGCGGGGTTGCCCTCGGCGTTGGTGACGAGGAGGCGGGACTCGGAATCAGAGAGATAAAACTCAAACTCCTCCTGGGTGTAGGCCGGGTTCAGCGGCGCCGCCACGCCGCGCGCCCGGATCACCGCCAGGAACATGATCACAAGCTCCACCGTGTTCGGGAACGACAGCGCCACCACGTGCCCCGGCTCCACGCCGGCGTCCGAGGCCAGCCGCGCCGCCGCCGCGTCAACCACCGCGTCCAGGGCGGCGTGCGTCAGATCCACCTTGCCCGGGACCAACACGGCGCGACGGGAAGGGAACGCCGCCGCGGCCTTCTTCAGCAGCGACGTCAGCGTCGATGCGGCAGCCATCTCCCTTTTCTCCATCTCCTTCTCCATTGGTGTCTCGTGTTGTGGTGTGGTGTGAGCGCCAATCAATGGGTCTGTTGCTTGCTTTTTTTTTTTTTTCCCCCGGTAGTAGAGTAGGAGTACAAATAAAGGCAGGCTCAAGCCTCAAGGTATTTATAGATCTACTAGGCGTGCGTGACAGAGAGGGGAAAGACAGTCCCTTTGTTCAATCAAGCAGGATAGGATAGTAGGAACTCAATTCGGCTTTGCTTCCTGCTCACCTCCTAGCAGTAGCAGCCAGGAGACTCTCCTGGAGTACCTTTTCTGCTGGTTTGTTGTTGTGCCATGTCGAACGTTCAAACTCCTGTCACATAGTACAGGCCTTTCTCTGCTTTCTCTGCTTCGGCATGAGCAGAGGTTCAACACCAAGCCGATCCCCGTCACAAATGAGGTCAGCATTAAAGTACTAGTGTACTATAGTTATTCCGTTAGTTATTAAAGCCTGGACTGGAGATGGAGCCCGTTTTCAGTTCATGGACGACTCACTGTTTGCCTGTTTCTGTCTTTTTTTTTTCCCGTCAAAACAGCTATAGCTGCGTTACGTTGCAGGCAGAGGTTTGCAGATAGCAAGCAGAGCTGGCCAGAAGATGAGGTATACTATGTTCTTTTTCTGGGGTCTCAATTTCTGATGACGGTGTTCAATTACAGTAGTTGTCATGGGAGACACTTTATTATAGTTAAAAAAAAGGGGAAGGTTGAGCAAGCAAAGCAAAGGAGTTCCGAAACTGGGATGGGACCAAGAAAGAAAGATATAGGGAAGGAAGCATCGGACAACGACCGACCACGGCAATGGCAAGTGTCACGAGCACAACTCCTTTCAGCTAAACGATGAGAAAATCAGTGGTGTAACCGAAATGAGATCCGTGACCAGCCTAGTGTAAAGAAAGCTTGCAGCCTCTTCTCTGGTTTTCAACTCTTCCTCTTCTCGCTCGCCAGTTGAAACTCGTTTCATAAAGGAGGAAAAAAAAAAAAAGCTCCCAATTTCAGCCACAAAATGAGCGATTTGACTGTAGTAGAATTGTGTGCATTCCCTTGCCTTGTTTATGTTCAACAGTCGTTGTGGTACTCTTTTAACGAGTTGTGAAAGGGACGCGTAACAATAGAAAAGTGCACGCTATATATGTTGCCGTCCAGCAGCAAGAGTCTCCTAATTAAGCCAGGACAGGTATCTGAAAAAAAATAACAGGACAGGTATCTGAAAAAAAAAACAGGACAGGTGTCTGTTTAATCCGTTTTAGACACCTGTGATATGCTCTCGATTAGCACTGGTGCGTTTGGACGGACCGTGCAGGAGAGAAGGCACGTAGGACAGAGAGTAAGCACATGCAGTACTCTACTGCTGGTACTCGTCCACATCAGACAAGTAATTGTGGGCTTTTACGGACACAAAAAATCAACATCACGATCAAGTTACAACTTGAACACGACACGATCGAGGCATCCGGAGGGAGTAAAAGAAAGAAAAATGAAACAGAATAGTCAAAGGTCACCACCAAGGCTGATTGATGCAACAGGGTCTGTGACGACGACAGAATGCGATTTTGTTGGCAATGGCGGAGGCGTGTTCGGACAGGCGGGAACCGGGGGAGACTCCACTCCACTGCTTCACTCATTCCTTACTAGTAGTACTTTGGTACCGTCCACGAGCTGCTGCTGATGTGCTGATCGAACGCTTGAACCAGAGAGGAAACTGATAGCTAGTCTTGCTGCCTCTCTCATGCCGTGCGACCTCATCTCATCTCATATATGACAGGCGACGTTTGTGCAGCTCTTGCGTAGAACGAGAGGCATTCTTTTTACAGATTATATAGATGGATGCACGGGCGTCCATCCATCGGCCACAGATACAGACCATCCGGCCTCCCCGTGGTGTGTGTGTTTGTAATCTTCTGGGGGCGTTGCATGCAACGTGGACTGGTATGTACTGACGATTATTCTCTGTTATTATGACTCGTGTTTGAGAGAGCAGGGTCCACCCGTGCATTATTGGTCAATTCCGGCTTGCTTGAACTATCTTTCCCCTTGTCCAATAGTACACATGTCATTTTTTTTTCTTTTCAGATGATCATGTACACATGTCGTTTCCATGTGTGCCACCAACCAACTAAAACTGATTGTTGATTATTAGTTAGCTCCCCTGCACACGTGGAAGGATATCTATACTTTTGAATAGTTGGCAACCTCACTTGGCTGATGGCCTTTTCCGGGTTTCAAAGGCCACATCTATATACATACAAATGACCCCGCCAAAGTGAAGGCCGCATCTATACATTTCTTTATACGCTTTAGACGAGAAGAGTTTGATTAGATGCTGTTCTAGTCTAGAAAAAAAAATGTTACTCTACTATAATGACATGGACCGAATAAAGGGAGGCAGCCTCTAAACAACTTTTTGAGACGAAACAAGAACCGACTGAATGAAGAAGGGAGTGCTTGTAGCATAGCAACGAACTGAACGACGGTTTTTTTTTTTTTTTTTTGAATTGGACGAACTCACGGAACTGAAAATTCCTTGCTTGGCCCAATGATCATTCGCACGGGCCTCGCAAATAAAGAGGCCCGTGTATGTGTATCCCTCCCGTACAAACAGACGGGCTCCCCAACAAAAACATGGAAAGCTCGAGGCCTGATTGCTCCCGAGGACTCGGCCCAACCAGTCACATTCCTCGTCGGCCCTTTCGGCGCACGCGCAGGAGCTTTGGAACCACGCAAAGTCAAGCGGTCGGTGCCTCGGTTCGGTCGAGCGAGGTACACGTGCATGTGCTGTGCGTGATGCATCCTGGACCCCCCCCCCCCCTCTTTTTTTTTTTACCAACGATAATAATAATGTAGAAAATGAACTTGCGGAAAGAGGGAGAATGAAGCGAACTTGGCTTACGACTTTGGTTGGACCCATTTGACCGCCCGCCGTTCCCTTCTGATATTGCACAAAAGTCTGTGGGCGACGACGTCACGCTTTTCGGCTTTTGGCTGCAGCAGCAGCACAAGGAAGAGGAACGTAACCTTTGTCAAAAAAAAAAAAAAAAAAAAAAGGAAGAGGAACGTAACGGGAAGCGGCCACGCCACGCAAGGAAGGCGAGCGGAAGCGGATACCCCGCCGCAGCCCTTCTCTCTCTCTCGTTGCAATTGCGTTTGCAGGTGCAGCCCTTCTCTCTCTCTCCAACGCGTGCAGTGCAGGTGCAGCCCCTCTCTCTCTCTCTCCGCTCACTAGGAGTTGTAGTAGAGCATTGCGTTGGATCGCACCCTCCGCCTCGCCAAAACCCCTCCAAAAGGAGAAAGGACTCCTCCCCACCCCTGTTCCCCCCTCACCACACTTCAACCCAGGAGAAGCCAGCCATGGAGGCCGAGTGAAGGAGCAAGCGAGAGCGAGCTCTAGTAGGTAGCTACGTGTGGCGGATTCCCCTCGCATTCGTGGCCTGGATCTGGGACCGCGACGCTCACAGGTGACCGGATCTGGACCTCCTTTCGAAATTGTTTTTTGAATTTCTAATCTCTCCTTCCATTCCACGTCCCGCGGTGTCTCCGTTTACCGGGGATTTCCTATTCGTTTCCATCTCCGAGCCGGAGGTGACGTGAGTCGCTTTCTTTCGCTAGTCTCAAGTTCAGCGGTTGTTGCAAAAGTGCTGATTCAAAAACCTTTTGCATATTCTTTTTGTTTGCGTAATCAATCAATTAACTAATCCCATCCTCCACCCAACGTGCTCAGATTCACTAGATTATGCTACTTTTGTCCCTTACCTGTACGCTGTAGAAAGTTTGGTGTGCTTGTGCCTCGCGTACGTCCAGTTCACAAAAGCGATGTGTAATCTATGGTCCGTGTCCCTGTCTACTTCACCTCTGATGATCTACGCGTTGCGTTTGACCAAGGTTTATGGTCCCATTTCGTGACAAGTGAAAGGGATTTAGTCTCCAGTACGCGTCCTCTTTGATGGGGAGGGGACTCATGTTTCAGTACACTGTCCAACAAGTTTTGTTTCTAGATGCCAGAGACATCGAGAATAGTATCCTGCTTTTCTACTGAGTACTCGTAGTACTCTCCTATATGCGATTTGTTATTGCTGATAGTAGTAGTCTGGTTGTCCAGAGAAGTTTTTTTTCCCCACTGCTCCAGTAGCCGGTTCATGTATTTCCCCTTTTTTTTAGACATTATCACTAACAGTTTCCTTTCTTTCTTTCTGTGCAGTGCTCTTTAGGCTACTGGCGTACTAGAGCGGAGTGGAGGTCCATCCGGGCTTGAGTTGACTTCTTCTTTTGTCGGTAAGGCCTTGCTTGCTTGGATGGCTGGGATAATATTTTCTTTCTTTTGAGTCCATCCTGTATTTATTCCTGGGATTGCTGCCCACAGGCCAATACACCCAGATTATTGTGGATGTGTAGCACATTTATCTGTTTGTTTCCCTAAAACTTTGGGATATCACTACTCTGGGTATTCAGTCCACATGTGATGTGGCATGTTACGAGTTTTAGGACATGATCTAGACAAGTACTGTATCCTACTTCAACTATACCTCTGTTTCAATTTGTGGGTCCGGTCTTTTCTTTTTCCTGGTTAGTGATGTAAGGCTGTTACGATTTCTTTTTCTTTACTAAGCTCAACTAGCTACTTCATGGATTCCTATTTGCAGGCAATACTGACAATTTTACTCATTCTATATATGCAGTGCACTAAACTGAAGCAAGAGAGGCGATGGCAGCCTATAAGCTGGGTGTGGAGGTCGTTAGTGCTCATGACCTGATGCCCAAGGATGGGCAAGGTTCTGCGAGCGCCTGTGTCGAGCTCACTTTTGATGGCCAGAGGTTCCGCACAGCTATCAAAGAGAAAGACTTGAACCCTGTGTGGAATGAACACTTCTACTTCAATGTCTCAGATCCTTCAAATCTTCCTGAGCTTGCCCTTGAAGCTTATGTCTACAATGTCAACAAGTCTATTGAAGGTTCCAGGTCCTTTCTTGGCAAGGTCAGAATTGCTGGAACCTCATTTGTGCCATTTCCCGATGCGGTGGTCATGCATTATCCATTGGAGAAGCGTGGGATGTTCTCCCGAGTTAAAGGTGAACTGGGTCTCAAGGTGTACATCACAAATGATCCTGCAATCAAAGCTTCGAACCCTCTTCCAGCCATGAATCCTGTTTCAAATATTCCTCATGCAGCACCAACTCCAGCCGAGCAAATAGCAGCAGATATAGCTGGTACTAGTCTGCGCACATCCCAGGAGCATAGGTCTGAGGTGAAAACCTTACACACCATTGCTAAGGAAGTACATCATCATCAACAGCATGGCCATCTTCCAGCTTCTTTTGGTGAGCATCCTTCCAAGTATCCAGTAGAACATATGAAGCCTGAACATCAACCACCCAAGATTGTAAGAATGTATTCAGCAGCCTCCCAGCAGCCAATGGATTATGCGCTCAAGGAGACTAGTCCATTTCTTGGTGGTGGACAGGTTATTGGTGGCCGGGTTATTCGTGGCGAAAAGCATGCTAGCACTTATGACCTTGTGGAGCGTATGCAGTATCTGTTTGTCCGTGTGGTCAAGGCACGTGAATTGCCGGACATGGATCTCACAGGAAGCCTAGACCCTTTTGTTGAAGTGAGAGTTGGCAACTATAGGGGCATAACTAGGCACTTTGAAAAGAATAAGAACCCAGAGTGGAATGCAGTCTTTGCCTTCTCCAGAGACCGTATGCAGGCATCTGTCCTTGAAGTTTTGGTCAAAGACAAAGATTTGCTCAAGGATGACTTTGTTGGCTTGGTGCGATTTGATCTGAATGATGTTCCAATACGCGTCCCTCCTGACAGCCCACTGGCTCCAGAATGGTACCGGCTTGTCAGTAAGAGCGGTGACAAATCAATGGGTGAACTCATGCTTGCAGTTTGGATTGGCACCCAAGCTGATGAGGCATTTCCAGATGCGTGGCATTCAGATGCTGCAACACTTGAGGATCCATCTGCTGTCACACACATGAAGTCCAAAGTGTATCATGCTCCCAGATTGTGGTACCTGCGAGTTAACATTATTGAAGCTCAAGATGTTGCCATATTTGATAGGACCCGCTTCCCAGATGCATTTGTAAGAGCACAGGTGGGGCATCAGATTGGGAGGACGAAACCTGTTCAGGCTAGAAATTTCAACCCTTTTTGGAACGAAGACCTTATGTTTGTGGCTGCCGAACCATTTGAGGATCACCTTGTTCTGACTCTTGAAGATCGTGCAGCTCCTAACAAAGATGAAATTCTTGGCCGTGTAATTATACCATTGACAATGATTGATAGACGAGCCGATGATCGTATTGTCCATGGGAAGTGGTTCAATCTGGAGAAGCCTGTACTTGTTGATGTGGACCAACTGAAGAAGGAAAAGTTCTCTACTCGGCTTCATCTCCGTCTCTGCCTTGATGGTGGTTACCATGTTCTTGATGAGTCTACAAACTACAGTAGTGATCTCAGACCAACAGCCAAGCAGCTCTGGAAGCCAGCCATTGGTTTGCTTGAGCTTGGTATCCTTGGCGCTCAAGGGATTGTTCCTATGAAGACACGGGATGGAAAAGGTTCATCCGACACATACTGTGTTGCTAAGTATGGGTCAAAGTGGGTACGGACACGTACCATCATGAACAATCCAAACCCCAAATTCAATGAACAGTACACCTGGGAAGTCTATGATCCTGCAACTGTCCTGACTGTTGGTGTTTTTGACAATGGCCAGCTTGGCGAGAAGAGTGGGGAGAAGACATCCAGTGGCAAAGATGGGAAGATCGGCAAGGTTCGAATACGCCTTTCCACACTTGAAACTGGTCGAGTGTACACCCACTCATATCCTCTCCTGGTGCTGCATCCGTCAGGGGTCAAAAAGATGGGTGAACTGCACTTAGCAATACGATTTTCCTCTACCTCTCTGGTAAACATGCTGTACCTCTACTCTCGCCCTTTGCTACCGAAGATGCACTATGCACGTCCCATACCAGTGCTTCAGGTTGATATGCTGCGTCATCAAGCTGTCCAGATTGTGGCTGCCCGACTTAGCCGGATGGAGCCACCTTTGAGAAAGGAAGTTGTTGAATACATGACAGATTTTGATTCTCACTTGTGGAGCATGAGGAGAAGCAAAGCTAACTTCTTCAGACTTATGTCAGTTTTCTCAGGATTGTTTGCAGTCAGCAAGTGGTTCAATGGTGTCTGTGCATGGAAGAACCCCATTACCACTGTGCTAGTTCACATCCTCTTTCTCATGCTGGTGTGCTTTCCGGAGCTCATTCTCCCAACAGTGTTCTTGTACATGTTTCTTATAGGGATTTGGAACTTCCGCTATAGGCCTCGCTATCCTCCACACATGAATACCAAGATCTCTCATGCTGAGGCTGTCCACCCTGATGAACTTGATGAGGAGTTTGATACATTCCCTACCAGCCGCAACCCTGAAATTATAAGAATGAGATATGACAGACTGAGGAGTGTTGCTGGAAGGATACAGACAGTGGTTGGTGATATAGCAACACAAGGGGAAAGGGTACAAGCATTGCTTAGCTGGAGGGACCCTCGGGCAACATCAATCTTTGTCCTATTTTGTTTGGTTGCAGCAATAGTCCTGTATGTAACACCGCTTCAAGTTCTTGCTGCATTGGGAGGGTTCTATGTCATGAGGCACCCAAGGTTCAGACATAGGTTACCCTCAGTACCAGTTAACTTCTTCAGACGATTGCCAGCAAGGACCGACAGTATGCTATAAATAAGCCGCCATGTGGTGCTCTTATCGTTGTAATCCCTAGAAATACTCCATGTTTGGTGCTGTAGTCTGCTCGACTTTATTGGTATCTGTAACTGTGTTTGTTCACTGTTCAGGACTGAGAACCTGTAAATCTTATTAGCAGCTAAATTGTGGGAATAATTGCCAAATGCTTGTTATGACTTATCAGTGGTTGCTTTGGTGTTGATCCCTTCTGAATATTTGGTTCTTTGATGTTTTGTACTTATTCTATTCTGTGTATGCTTTTCTGCAGTCGTAACCACTTTTTTTTTTTAAATATGGATTTACTTGATGATGCTGAAAATCTCTTGAGTAATTACTATCATCTTACAAACTCTTTTTCTGCAGTTAAGGTCTGTTCTTGATTAGTTTAGGTTTGTGTATTGAAGGGAATTTTACATATTACCTGGGGCAAATACGGATAGACGAAAGGCTAAGCTTCAAAAGTTTATATGTTTCCGTTTATGTCAGGTGCTGTTTTTTTTTCAAAGATTTGCGTAAACAAGCGATGTGGCTGATTGGCTTTTTGTCGGCGACTATTATTGTGAGTGTTTCTCAGTGCACCTTATCTGACATTGAAATATTTGTGATTCAGAAATAAACTCTTCAAACCTCTGTGTACTTTGTTCTTTCTGTGGCTGTCATCAACTTATATACGGAGAACATCTGGACGACAAAAAAGGACGAAGTTTTTATGGAGTATTAGTTTGAATGCAAAAGAGAAATCCGATGAAAGGACCTACCGGTTCCCAAATTTTACTTATTCTCCTGCAATCCCTTCTAGCCCCTTCTCCAGTAAAACATTTCGACATTGCTTAAACCACAGATGGGTGCAGCAGAGTCATCTTCCAAGCTTGCTGGTTCTGTCCATGACTTCACCGTCAAGGTACAAGGCTCATCCCCCCTCCATCTCTCTCTGTAGCATGTGTTTTCATATCAATCATGTCAAGGATTCGTATGTGAAACTTTGAACTAAACATCCGAATATTTGGGCTTCTTTTTAGAGTTCTGCTATTTGAAAATTTGAATTCCTTGGTTTACCTTGCAGGATGCAAGGGGCAATGATGTGGAGCTCAGCAGATACAAGGGGAAGGTTCTGCTTATTGTGAATGTTGCATCTCAATGGTTGGATGTTTTATGGTTTTTATTCCATAGTTCATGAATGATTTTTCAGTTCCTTCTGTTGTGTGGTATATTATCTGGCTTCATATGCGTGCAGTGGTCTGACGAATTCCAACTACACGGAGCTGGGTTTGCTCCATCAGAAATATGGGGATAAAGGTGCTTTGCATGTTCTAATCACATATTTCATTCATTCTTCCTCTTCCTTCAAAGTAAGAGTTACAAATAAGCACTTATCTCACCCTAGCTTGTAGTTTGAACAATTTTTTATTCAGTGATATTACAAGATTCTCGAACCTTTACTCCATGACGTTTCTTGCTTGATTGAGCATCTGTGAGGTAGAGTTATAAATGAGCAAGTCGATTTGACTGCTATTTGAAGTAGCAAGAGTGCGCCAGTTATTACTTGGTTATTTTTTATCTCTGCTAGATTTTTGGAACTTCCTCATTTTCGTTGGGAAGCTCTATTTAGCCATAATCCCTGCTTAGTTTTTGAAAGTAGTTCTCATGTTGGTTTTGCTATGTTCCATATTCACACTGAATTTGTTCTTTCATTTTGCTCATGCTATTGTAGACACTCCAATATATATATCATAATAAAGAGCAAGTATTTATCTAGATAGATGCTACTGCAGTACTGCTGCTATCCTCTTTGTTTCCTCGTTATAGCCTGTGGTTATTTGCTTAACGAAACAAGCTTGTTCCTTACAGTTGTTGGCGTATATTGCCCTCAGACAGTACTGCCAATAACTAGTTCCATTTAGCTTTTGCGGTTTATTGCTCCGATTAGGGTTGAAGATCCTGGCATTCCCATGCAATCAGTTTGCTGGACAAGAGCCCGGAAGCAATGAGCAGATTGCGGAGTTTGCTTGCACCCGCTTCAAAGCAGAATACCCTATTTTTGGAAAGGTATATCCAATGAAGAATATTTCTTCTTGTGTTAGCATCCAGCGTTGTTTCAATCTGGAGATGCCCT
The DNA here is from genome assembly GCA_030378355.1 of Eleusine indica. Lineage (NCBI taxonomy): Eukaryota > Viridiplantae > Streptophyta > Magnoliopsida > Poales > Poaceae > Eleusine > Eleusine indica. The sequence continues at coordinate 521,948 of CM059502.1, read as the reverse complement.
GATGAGTTGTCAAACAGGTCGACGTTAACGGTGGCAAAGCTGCGCCCTTGTACAAATTCCTGAAGTCTGAGAAAGGTGGTATTTTTGGAGAGAGCATCAAATGGAATTTCACCAAGTTTTTAGTTGACAAAGATGGGCATGTCGTGAGCAGATATGCGCCGACCAGCTCCCCATTGAGCATTGAGGTGATAATTTAGTATTCTTCCATTATATTTTCCTTGACGCTCATGGAAAATTCATCTGGTTGATGTCGTTTTCTGCAGAATGGCATCAACAAGCTTTTGGAGGCATAGAGATTTGCTGTTCATTTGCTACAACTACATTTTATCAGTTTGCTTTATCGCAACCGAGTATCAATCTGTATACAAATTTTTTTCAATGCATTCTCGCCATGTTATTTCAATAACTGTTTTGGTGTTTCATGTTGAAGCGACAACAGTACTAGAAATGTATAATTGGGAGTGGCATATCTCATATAGGAAGAAAGGAAACAATTTGGATTCGAATACATAACATTGAACGCTGCCTAGTGAATCTATAAGAATTTACTCAAAAAAAAAAAAACTGAATAAGCTATTTTGAAGTATGGTTTTGGTATTCTTCTCCAAACAGAAAGAAAGAAAATTCTTGAGAGCTGGAATTATCGACAAATGAGCTAGCCTCTAGATGAGTTGATATCAATGTTGGAACTTCTCGTGTCAAATATCCCGGAGCTAGGCCACCCTCCTGTTACAGAGGGTGGCGTTAGATTTTGGTTATGTCCCGAGCTGGGCGACGCCTGTTGTTGGCCGCCGGTGAGCGAGTCGGTGCTGAAGGCCTGCTGTTTTCCGGCTTTCTTGGACTTTGATTTTGAGCCACCCTGGTGAAAACTCCCAAGCACCACCTGCATCGAAATACTTTAGCATTTGGTGGATTTCATTTACAAAAAAAAAAAAAAAGATTGACTGATCAATTCAAAGCTTATTAGCAGTTGATGACGATTTACCTGCACTGTACTGGCAGCTACCAATGCCCCACCCAGAACACCCCCGATCACATTTCTTTCCGGGCTACAGAGCGTGACGCTGAGCCCACCGCTTTGCTGGCCCTGCTGTGAGCCATCGCTCATGTTGTAAGAGCCTGATAGGCTTAGGATTTCGTAGAAACCCTGCGATGCGATCATGGCGAGTTACAACTTACAAGCTGTAAAAGATACTTACTACTCATCGTATAAAGAAAAACCGAAAGCAAGCATACCTCATAGATGGCAGGGTTCTTGTATGGCGTAGAGGCGTGAACCCTTGACATGGGGGAGGCATCTGCCGGGTGGCGGAGGACGACCCTGGAGACGGAGCCCATCGCCGAGAGGACGCACACCGCCTTTGACGACTGGTTTGCAAAGGCAATGATCTTCGCTGCCACATCCTGAATAAAATCAAAGATAGGTGATATGTCGCTGATGCTGCATTTTCAGCAGATGTACAAGTCGAGGCAGTACGTACCTCTGAAGGAGATGCTGTGATGATGTGCGGAGTGAAGCTCGTTCCTGCTGTACCAGAGAACGCATTGCCTGGAGGATAAATAAGCATGATAATTTGTTCAGTATAGAGTTGTAGTAATTCTAGAATGGCAATACACACTAGACATGATGTTTTACATTCAGAGGATGGTAACAGAGTTGTATGATACCATGTATTGCAGACAGGGGAATGCAGGGCAAAAGGAAAAAACAATCCGTTTCAGTGAAGAACATAATTCCAAGATTCAGTTTTCAGAAGAAGTTGACAGTATTTTGATTTTTGGCGAGGACATGTGGCATAAGTATTTATTTTTCTTCTTTTCCGTAAGCTAGATTTTCTAGACATAAAGTAAGCACACATGTCAGCTTAGGCGGCGATGAAATCTTGCCAGAGTAGTACAAAATAGTTAATTTATTACTCCAGATTTAATAAATAAAAAGGGTAAAACACGTGGTAATAAATAACAGGGGAGAAAGAGAAAGAAAAAAGGTAGGGGATGGACCTGCAGGGAGCGAGAGGTTGCTGTGCTTCTTCCCCGTCCCCGGCGGCCGGCCACGCTTCTTTTTCTGCGCCGGGTCATCCATGGCCGAATTCCCCACCATGTCGCCGGACAGAGAGCCCATCGTCCTCGGCGGCGCGCTCACCAGCTGCTGCTGCTGAGCCGAGGCCTTCATGGTGCCGTCGGGCCCGTACTTGCGCGGCCTTCCCCTCTTTCGCTTGACCGGTTCGGCAGGAGGAGCCGTCCCTTGCGCCGGCGGGCCAGAGACGGAGACGGTGCCGGAGGCGGAGCCGGAAACCGATGAGCCTATGTTGGTGTTGGTGTTGTGCATCAATGGCGGGTCCATCTGGAACTGCATGCCGGCGAGGGATCCACCGCCGATGGAGTTGAGGATGGCGGTGGCGCTCATGTTCATGTTGGGCATGTTGGGCATGGGCCGGATGACGGAGTGCATCCCGGCGAGATGGGAGGGGCTATGCTGCCCGCCGAGCGCCGCCGCCCGGTGCTGTTGTTGCTGCTGCTGCCCGTAGAACGACTGCAGGTCGGACGGCGATGAGAGGAGGTCCTTGCCATCCATGCATGGATTGCGCAGACTCACGCCCAACTCAACAAATAAATCCTCCGTCGTTGCTAATAATTCCGCTCGGACTACTAGCACACCCCCAGCGAACTCGAAGGAACCGATCTCTGTTTCTCTCTCCCCACAGCTCTAGTAGGTTAACAAAAAGAGCTCTTTAATTTCTTTCACGTAGACACGCACGTAGGTTGCTCAAGAGCAAGAATATCCTTCCGAGGCCCGGACATGAACCTGTAGCAACCAAGCAGCTCCACTCTTTCGATCTCCGGCTATAGTAGATAGCTAGATTGGCGTGGAAGAAAGAGGATAGGTGGAGAGAAGGAAGGGGAAGAGAGAGAGAGAGAGAGAGAGAGAGAGAGAGAGGAAGAAGATGAAATGATGAGAGAGACTAGATGATAAGATGACGCGGTTGGCTTGGCCTACACTAGACGATGGATCGATCGATCGAGAGGAGAGGAGAGCGGCGCGGCGCTGTGTTTTTGAGGATGGGCACGATCAAGCACCCCACACCAGCGCCGCGAACCGATAAGATTTCGGCGAAAAGTTAGCAGCCCGGATTTTGTTGGCTCCGTTGCCGCCGCCGTCGCGTTCCGTTGTTGGCATCCTACCCCGATTCTCAATCCAGGGCGGTGGCATGTCGCTACCTCTCCCTGTTGCCCTCCGGCCTGTCTTGCCCCCACGCCACAGTGCATGACGAACCCCTCCCTACCGCGCCTATGATGGCCCACCTGCCAGCCCAACATGCACACCACTAAAGTTTTCATTTTCACAACTCTCTGTCCTTGAACTCTCTCTCTAAAAAAAAAAACTCCAGGATTTAGACATAGCTCGGACGGGGCAAACGAGGTCGACCTATACCCTAATATATGGATTTGATTTGCTCACTTACTAGGTTACAAACAAGAAGGAAGCAACAAAACAATTTATAATTGCATCACTTCTCATTATGTCAAAAAGCAGCAAACCATGATCTAGACAAGAAATTCACACAGTCATATGGTAGCAAAAGACTTAAACCCAACACATGTTAATTTAGAGAATATAACATGATCACAATAAATAATATCTTCTAGCTTGGGGGTCATGGACCATGCTAGTCCTCCTTGGTTAAGGGTCAAGAACCACTGCTTGAAACTAAGACATTTTGGTACAAGTTAATCAATCGTTTAAATTTTGGACCAAGGTAAAACAACTATTGTATCCATCAAGATTTCAAGCTGGTTATAGCAGTAATAGTAAGAAAAACTTTAAACTTTTGGCTTTCCTAAGAACTAGTTCGGACAAAGACTTTATAAAAAAAAAAGAAATAGAGTTGAGAGGCTAATCTTAAAATTTCCTAGAAGTGGTGCATCAATAAGGGAAATAAAAATGTGACCTGTTACACTGTCGATGGGGCTTGAACCTCGATTGGCTTAGTGGCATCCAATGGTGGTGCAACTACCACCAATAGGGGGCTTGAGCCCCCACCTGGTGACATTGTTGAATATGTTCTTATAATTAATGTAACAAAATCACATGTATCATATTTTCTACAAAGATTATCCATGCATAAAAATTCAGACATATTACATCACAACCAAATAAACTTATTAGATCAATAACTTGACCATTCTCGCTTGGAAATTAAGCTCTGGTGCAATAGTTTAGTTTGCTCATCTCTCTCTCTCTCTCTCTCTCTCTCTCTCTCTCTCGCTTTGTGGCCTAGGTAATAGTTGAAGTTTCAATAGAAATTGTTTAAATCTCTCTACTCGGTTTTGCATCTCCACCTTATAAGTTCTTTTCTGCTAAGCAAGAAGCAATGTAGTAATTTTTCTTAGTTAGGGTTTGTTCTCTCCACCATAATGACATGTTGATTTTGAGTAGTCGTTTGCTCAGTATATGTTATGCTTGTATCGCTCATTATTTAAAGTTTATCATTGTTGATGTTAGGGTTATCATTCTTTTTTTTTTTTGCAACTATGCAAGCATTATCATCGGCTTGTTATGACGAGCTATTAACAAGTTTTTGATCTTATCATGTCATAGCAATGAAGATCAATTTTGATTGACATGCTACCTCTCTCTTTTTGTGTACGTATGTGTGACTTTTACAGGTTACTATACATTTTTCTCCATTGAAGTTAATAATGAACCATTTCTTGTTTGCAGCGCGAGAAAAAATCGCAAATAATTTCCACACTAGCAACAGGACCATGAAAAGCCGTGTTGTGCCAACTGCTGATAAAGTGGTCTTTATCATGCCCATCGTCGACACTGTAGCTGTAGGTCCTGATATAGCGTGATGATCATATATAACCAGCAGATACAGATAACATCCGTTACAAGTATGGGCGGAGCTTTTATTCGTTACAATCTCTCTCTCTCTCTCTCTCTCTCTCTCTCTCTCTCTCTCTCATTAAGTAGCTCGCTCATTCGTTCCTTTTGCTGGGTATCTGTTCCAGCGCTGCTTCGCCATGCATGAGCAATGCTTTTCTGCTGCGGCAATTCGCTGCTGAGTGCTGTGCGGGTTAAAACATTTATCACGGATCGAGTTGACCAGTGACCGTCTTTTGATGACTGTTCTGCATGCCATCCAATTCATGGTTGAGAAGAACAGCAATTCCGATCAACAAAGTCAACACTCCAATGATCGATCCGTATAGACGCGGTTGAGCGGTCACGGCCGTCCAGGCCTCCCTGTGTGTACTTACGCAGTGATCGATCCCGATGATCGTGCCAGCATTCATACACCACACGTCGCAATTACGACGACGGATCAACAAGCAAAAGTGAGGACGTGATATCCCACGGGCATCTATCCGATAGATTAGAGACACCACTGTCATCGACGAGTAGCTCTTGATCTACTGTGGCAAGTCGCAAAGAGAGATAGATATATTCTTTCTCGATCGTCTCCCAAATTCCCAATGCAACACAAGATATTCCGATGAGATTTTTCAAGGCAGGTCCCTTTCAGCTCGCAACGAGGACGATGGGCGATTGCCGAGATCGATCTTGTGGCTGCAGCTGCAGTGCTGGGCCACTTGGCCACCAATCATGCGCCGCGGCCGTGGACAAGTTGCTGTGGGTCCCGGCGGTCAGTGGCAGGTCGGCAGACAAACGGTCGTGCGCGCCGCAGGCGGCGCTGTCGCGTGGAAACCTCCTTTTCACGGCAAGCAATGCAAATGGCTGTCCCGTCCAGCCATCAACTTGCACTGTGTCTAGCTAGCTTCCTTCATTCTCTTCTCTGCTGCTGGAAGCGGAATCGGCTCCATGGCTACTAGCTTCGTCATGGCGTTTCATTATTTCGTATACGTTCTGGATCAGGCTTCTTGTGGTGAATTGCTTGTACTACAAGTCATGCATGGTTATTCAGTTGATAGATACTATATTATTTTGTTTATCAAAACCAAAAGTCGACAGTTGGTTTGAGTTGAAGATGCAGCAGCTGCTCCTGCATCCTGGCATCTGTAGGACAGGAGGAGAGGATCGGAGAGAGGGACCACTGCAGGGGCAGGTGATGAGCGGATTGGATGAGCAGCTTCGCTTTGCACGCCTTGTTGATTGTATGCAATCTATCCATGGATGCATCCGGTCCAGAAGCATCCACCCACCCATCCAACCCATAATATGCATCAATCTATCCGTCGCAATTGTTGCCATTGACGACGGATCGGACTAGTGTGCAGTAGTGTGCGCGCGCGTGGAATGGATAAGCGCGCGACCACACGCTATACGATGGCAATCAAGATAAGGCCCCCGGAAGATACCAACAGTGACCCCGCGCATGGCCACCACATACGCTACTCATCATCACACATGCCCCGGGCCTCTCTCCGTCAAGGATTGGGATCACTCTCTGGTCCTCAACTTGAAAGCTGTTCAGTGTTGACACCTGGGACTGCAACCATACTACCATGGAGATCAAATTAATGATGTTTTTTCATTTCTGGGTCTTCTGCACTGCAAGTAAGTTACCATTTTCTTAGAACCTGCAAGTAAATTACCTTTTTTTAGGGGAATCTGCAAGTAAGTTACCTGCAAATTTTCAGTTGCGGCAAAGGGTAAATGAGGTGCAGTCTGGGCCTCAAATGTTTGCCGTGCCTGAATTTTTGTACCACAGCCCAAGGCCCAAGATGCTCAAAACAAACGGCCCACACTACAGACCAACACAAGGCTGGACTTCAAGGCCCAAGGATGGTCTACCAGCCCAGCCCATATTGGAACAAATGATGGGGTATCCAAACTGATGAAGCGTCTACATTTGTTTGGTATATGCAGCTTTAATTAGACTCCGTGCACAGGCAGGAAGACAGGCATGCAGTCGTCTTGACGGAAACCTCAGCCTCTTGTTCCAGCAATATTTATCGCCCTGTCGCTGCTCGAACGATTGTACATGTCCCACGCAAGCTTAAAATCTTGGAGCAAGATCGTGCACAACGCATATAATAGTGCAGTGCTGTTCATACGCACGGGATGGTAATTCATTTTTTTTTCAGAATAATAATAAATCTCTATTGCACGTTCGTCTCGTCTGTACCCATTCAAGCACCTAATTAAAAATCTCCTTTCCCCCTCTCATAATATATAATACCGTGCAGTACATGAAATATTAGTAGTGCTAACACATCCGTCCCGTCAATCAGAAACGTGCGGACAAATAAATGAATTAATTCGGCAGCAGCAGCAGCAGCAAAATATACATTTATCCGTGCGCTGCCCGTGTGACAGTGTCTGATCGAGGAATGAGCTTCGGCATTTCGACAAAGGAGAAAGGACACAGAGAAGAGATCGTCGACCCAAAGTCATGCGAAAGAGCTGGTACGTACTATGATGCACAGTTAGTTGTGCCGACCGCTGCAGGGATATTCAATCCTCATAAATGGAACTTGTCTGGGATTTCCATCTTTTACCCTAACTGGAAAAAAAGCTAACTTCTCTGTCACCGCAGAGATATTATACATTTTCTTTCCGAAGATGTAGATTTACCCTAACTGGCAAAAGAGCTAACTTTTCTCTGTCACTGCAGAGATGTTATTCATTTTCTTTCCTAAGATGTAGATATATATATATATATATATGTTTGCGACGTACACTTCAGTTCTATAAAAAAAAGAAAAACATGCTACTCGCGTATTAGCTCAGAATTTACTTGCACATGTACATTCATTTATTTCTCTCTAAATCCATCTATATATTTAGTAGTTCCTTATTAGCTTAAAATTGTTCCTTAGCTTGAAGCATCTATGTTTTTGAATAGCAGTTAATTTTGTTACGTATGTAGGGGATATATGAAACCAAAAAAAAAGAAGAAGAAGAAAACATGATGACTAGTTTTTTCAGGCATATATGCTGTCAGTTGCAAGACGGGAACTGAGGACAAGAGAACTAATAAGTAACCCGTCATCTGACTTATTAAAAGAGAAATTAAAGAAAGATGCAAATTGGCAACATGCTCATGCTTTTGGTGTAAAGATTATGCAAAACGGATGCTCCACGTTACTTTTTTCAAGATCACGACCCTTTTGTTTCCATCTATTATTGTCACTCGAGTTCAAACACAGTGGCGATATCGTCCTTGCAAGTTGCAAGGAATAGTTGGTCCTCCTAAATTCCCAAAACAAGCAGTCCTCTCTCTTACAGATAAACTCTTACTGTACGTCGTTCTCTGAAGAAAAAATGTGTGAAAACTCGAAACTGAATTGCATAAGCTGAACGGAAGAATCAGCAGAGAAATAGAAAGAAATTAAAAACAACTGAGCATCTAATTACGTACGTGCAGTACAAGAACTTACCTCTCATCAGAGCAAAAAATAATGGCTCGCCCTCATCACCCAGCCGGCCGGTGCAGTGAGCCTTGCAGGTTTCGATGAGGCGCAGGCGAATGGTGGCCGGAGATGGAGGCAAGTGGAAAATTCCAAAGGGATTGCACTGATCTTGTCCCTGCCCACGCTCGCTCTGTTGGAACGGAGAACAAAAGTATAGCAGAGCATATCTCAGCTCTGTAATTCTTTGTCCATAGAAACATGCGTACATATGGGTGAGATCAATGCGATCCCTTTGGAGTCCTCCACTTGCTTTCCTGAATGGAATGGTTGTTCATCATCAGCAGGTAACTATACTACTAGAGCAGCAGCCGCTTTACTTCTGAAATTAGCTATAGGATGTCTAGGGGGGCGAAAGGGGAGAGGGGTTTATAAAACCATGGATCGATGATGGATCCATGGGACGGAATTGAAGGAGCTTTTGTCGCAGAGAGATGAGTGGTGAGGGAAGAAGAAGGTGAAAGCTACAAGAGAGAGCGGGGGGCATGCAGGGACCGGGAGAGTTGGGCGATGGCTGCTGCTTTGCTACTACGCTACTACTACTAGTCTACTACTTACAAGCAACAAAAGAAGAAGAAGCAGCAGCTGTTAACCTCACGCTTTGGACGTGAGATGGGGCGTTGGGGGGACCGCCACGGCGATGCTAGCAGCAGCATGCCTTGCAGCTCTCACCCGTTTCATTTCCGTCGCTAGCTGGTGGAAATGACGCGGGTGTCCTCGCATCCCCGATCCAACCCGGCATCATGGAGCCCGTGCCTACGTGCGTGGTATGTACAATAATAAGGAAATCTGTATGCAACAGCTGCCTATATCTTCTATATATTGATCGCTGGTCCGGCATAATATATTCTTGTATTGTTTGCTTTGGACTCTTTTTTTTTTTTTTGATACATTGGACTCTTCTTCTTCGTTGATAAAAGAGAGAGAGAGAAAAGGGAGATGCTCGCTCGCCATGCGTCGAGTCTTGTCCCACAGCGAAATAGCTGTTCGTCATCTCTCTGCTACCTAGTTTTTTAGTAATTATTTGATGACCAAATTGTACATGTGCTTTTATTACTTTGTAGTAATTTCGATGTATTATATAATACAAATACAAAAGATTGTGTTTGTTTTCTCCTCTCTAATTTTTAGACCCGCCATATCGAATATTGGGATACTAACTAGAAGTACCAAATATAGATTAATGACAAAATCAATTTCATAACACCCCTAATAACAAGACGAATTTATTAAGACTAATTAGGTCATGATTAGATAATGTAGTGCTACAGTAAACAACTTCAAATGATGAATTAATTAAGCTTAATAGATTCATCATAAATTAGCATGGTACTGTATAATTAATTTTATATTTAGTTTATATTTAATTATCGTATTCAACGTTTGAATAATTGATATGATAATACTAAAATTTAAATCCTAGAAAACGAACACACCCAAAAGAAGAGTTGTAGAATAAATAACGATGATCGAGGGGGACACACGATGTAGGAGTACTCATGATGATTCTACTTACTTGCTACTAATGGCTAGCAGTAGCATAACAAGAGAGGAGTCCCTGGCCATACATTGCATACACTTGAGTGCAGCAGCAGCAGGAGGAGGAGGAGGCGGAGCTGGTGGCATGCATGTACAGTACATACCGGTGCAATGCAGTGCAGTGGTACCTACCTGTCACAGAGGCCCATAACTTCTGGATCTGAATTCTGAAGAAGTAGGGAAGGAGTCCCACACCACACCACGCTACCATGGCCGGAACAGTAGGGTTAAAGTCCACGCACTGCGTTAACTGCACTGCCACATTAGGCGTGCATGGATCGCACATGCAGCTGCGGCAGGACCATTTCGTTCGTCCTTCCTTGCACTGCACTGGGATCCATCCATCTCGGTCGATCCGAGAACGAGAGAGGTTGTTGGCCATATATATCTACTTCTGTTGATCTTCAGTTGCGCCTTCCAAGTCCAAGCGCACGCGCGCGTGCAGGTAGCCCTACCTGGCCATGCATCTACTAATCACATGTATGCAACACAAGTTCCTGATAGCCTAATTAATCACAGTCTTGTGATATCCAAATCATTGATTCTGATGAACAACACCACAATTGTTTCAACGTTAATCTCAACATTATTGTTCCCACGGGAAAATATATATGAGGCCTCATTATTTGGAGTAGAGAAATAGTATAGACCTTTTTTGTGTGTAGGATTCAATTCCTATAGGATTTTTCCTACTAGTATTTTTGGAAACGCAGGATTGAATTCCTATGGCAATCCTAACAAATCTTATATAATTCCTATATGAAATGCTTTCCTTCATACTCTCTCCATTCTTAAAATGTTATTGTTATTGACTTTTTTAGTTAACTTTCACCATTCATCTTATTTAAAAAAATAAGTAATATTATATATATTATCATAGTTTGTTTTATTATCAAAGGAAATTGAAGCATAATTTAAATTTTTATACATTTAAAATAATATTTTAAATAAGACGAATGGTCAAAGTTGACTAAAAAAGTCAACAACGGCAATAATTTAAAAACGGAGGGAGTATGAGTTTTGGAGGAAAATAAGGAAGATGTCCAACCTCATGTAAAATTGCTACAAGTTTATCTCTCTCTTCAATTTTTTGTAATTTTTCCTATGTTGTTGCTACCAAACTTTTGGTGGTAAGATTCCCTATAATTTCAATTCCTGTATAGAATTATGATGGATGGCAAAATCCAATCATGTGTTTTCTTATTCCTATGTTTTGTGTTACAAAATTAATTAAAGGAGGGCATATATATAATTGCTTGATAATTTATTGAGATTCACCGGGGCATTCCTGTCATTCAATTGATGAGCACCACTGCACTCATACAGCAATTGGCGCGCCTATGGGGGTCCAGTTCCAAAGGGTGCCGGCGGGCAGGGAAAGTAGGCGTGGTGGTGCATGATGAGATGGACAAGCGAGTGACAGTGCTGCTGTCTCGCTAAATTCAATCGCATTCCCTCCTCCCGGCCGGTGGTGCTGTACGCGGATGTGCTTCTTCTTCCTGGACAGGTCTTAAAGTTGATCGCCTTTTGCTAGCTACGACGGCAACTTTTCCATGGATTGGACGTCATCAGCTAGATTATTAATTAGAAGATACCTACCTACTGTAGTGCATATATGGACACAAGATCGCCTTCTGCTCCATCCGATCCGCACCCGCACAACGCCCCGACATGGAATATAATCCTTTCCCACACAAATCTTTGTGTGAAGTGGATGGAGGACGCATATCCGACGATCCAACAATAATAATGGGATTATGCTCAAGCAACTCGATCGAGTACGTTTTTCCATCGTATCAAGATGAACTATAGTACTGCTTGCATTTGGTCCATTATTATCGATTGTCAGTTGGGCGTGCGGTGCGAGTGTCGATCGAGTTGCCAAACCTACCAAATTCACCCAGGACGGAGCAGATTCTTCATTGTCGCGGCACCCTTGTCAACCGACACCATAATTCATTCTTCTCAGTATCGTGCCACCCGCCGGTCTGTGTATACATATCAACGTACTAGTACAGTAGTAAAATTTTATTATTGACGTTAAGACAGAATAGGATTGACTCATCAATTTTGGACTAATTTCATTCAGTAGTGTCCCAATTAATAATGTCAAGAATAAAAATCTGGAGGAAAGTACTACGTAATAACCACCGTCGTATAAAATGGGAGCGGTTGTTCCAAACTGATAGTTGGATGATGACGTATCACTAGAATCATCATGCATACAGGAGTCCCTAGCTAGCTATAGCTAGTGCAAGTTCAATTCATATCAGAGCCAGTAGTGAGCCATTGAAAATTAAACTACCTTGCTTGTAGTGTCGTAGTCCATAGAGAGACAGGGCCACCTGGCAAATGAGCAGTCCAATATAGCGGCAAGATTATATCGCTATCCCATGCCAACTATCCTGAACACTACCAGAGACAGGGAACCCTTCTAGAACTAGCAAGTCGCAAATAAAAGTAAACAAGGTTCAACGTACGGGCGGCTCAGTTCGAACAGACGAAAAAAAAAAAGAGATGCGTTCATGTACTGTCAAGAATAAAAATCTCGAGAAAAGTAAAAATGGCTCATATGTACTCCCTCCGTCTCATAATGTTTAACATTTTAGTTCTTAACACAAAGATTAAGAAGAGAAGGAATAAAGTAGTAACATAGAAAACGAAAAGTTGAGAGATAAAGATAAAGATGTATTGAGAAGAGAGAAATATGTCTCGAGAAGTGAGACTATTAATTATTTTAAAAAAACTAGATAAAACTAAAATAACAAATATTTTGAGACGGATGGAGTACATTAGACTTATCACAGAGATGCTATGCGGTCGTTTGGATGGACGTTCGGCGTGTGGGCCCCACGTGGCAGCACCCGAAACCCGGGCCCAAGACAACGGTCATGTGAAGTTGTCTGAGAGAGGCGGAGAGGCAGCCCCACCGCATGTAAAAGGCCCAGCGTGAAACAGAAACGGGCCCACGTGCTGTGAGCACTTCGTCCTCCTGTCGCCCTCCTTGCGTCTCACGCGGGCCTCTCCTTGGGCCCATTTGTTCGTTCAAGTCCTTCCCAGCCATCATGCTGTCCCGCCTCAACTTCCTTCGGTCCTTCCGCTTCAATCACTTGTTCTTACCCCCATCCAAGAAAATCACTGCTCTTGCCACCATACTTAGTATAATCGGGAGTATTTTTTTTAGATAAAGGAAAATTCTATTTCATCGAGCAAATGAAAAAAGCATCCCGGTCTTCACGCCTTGCGGCGAATCCGACCATTCAATTATTATATAAATTCACTATGAGGTGGAAATTTCTGAATTATTTTCCAAACTATGAGCCTCAATACTTTCAAATGTACTCCTGGGTGCTTAGCCATACACTCCTGGGTCCTGTTGGTGGTCTCAGTTGCAAGTAATTTCCTTTACAATTCTCTCAAAAGACCGGGCTACAGAAAGAATATGAAAAGGATGTGGGATGAAAAAAAAAAGAAGGGAAGCAACATGTCCCGGGAAACTCAAGATTGTGCAGCTTCTGACGGGATATGTATGGTAGATACACAGCAGCCTAATGATTCGTGTATTGTAGCATATGATGATGCGTGATTCTCTCTCTCTCTCTCTCTCTCTCTCTCCCTCCTCTTTATCATGCAAACTGCAATGATTCAAAAGGAGATGAGTGTCCTTCCTACCGCTCAAAAAGTTAATTCGGTTTCTTCCCACTGCTCTCTAAAGAATGACTCATCAGTTCGCTTCGGGGCCATAAATAAGAATGTGAAAGCCCTAGCAAGAGAACAAACTTTTGCGTGATGGTGGGCTCAGCATACCCCCCTCCAAAGAATTTATTACATCCTAGAAATATATTTATATTTTTGAAGTACAAAATCTGGGCGCTAGCCGGAGTATGCGAATTTCAAATGGCCGTAATAAGGCTATCTATCTTTTCTAGAAGAACAATCACATCACATCTGCATATAGGAGCGAACAGGTTTGAACATGAAGAAACAAGATGTGCTGCACCCAGCTCCTTTGACTTGGACAGATCACTAACTTTCAGAAAGCCAGGAGCTACTAGTAGTAAGCAAGTCCAAGATTTCTGCAACCCCATTTGAGAAATTTTCTTCGCGTTGAAATCCTGCATTGCTACAAAAAGTTGAGGCAACATTAATTTCAGATGCCCTTCCTTTCCTCTGCTTTCAATCGAGTATAAGTACTACAGTAAGAGAGAAAACAAATAACTTACCGTGCGAGAAAGCTGTCACACCAGGCCAGCAAAATAGTGACATGATTATGCCTTTTGAAAGGACTAGTTCACTCCATAGCCAATTACATCACCGCATGAGACTAGAGGAAATGCAAAAGTTCTTGGAAGTCACTACTACCACTTTGTGCAGCCACCCACTTCGAGCGCACTTGTTGCAAAACAGATCCCCATGGGTGTGCGCAGAAACAGCAGTTAGTCAGGGAAGATAGAATGAAAAGCCACTTTCAGCAGTTCCTCCACCACACGCATGAACGAGAATCTGAGGGGAGATTAAAATGCCCAGATAATTTATTTGCAGCATATATAAGAAAAACAATTATTTCCGCCAGTGTTTCCAAAACCATGCAAAAGCAATGATTTAATTGTTTTGGCATTCTGACATACGGATTCATCTGCTGTTAGGCGTGGACTCATTTGAGTTCAATCAGAATTTTTATTTTTTTTTCCTTGAAAAAAAAAACGGTGAGGAGAGACGTCGATCCGTGAATAGTAAAAGGAACTACTAGAACACTTGTCTTTCTGAGAGAACAATATTTCACCGTGGAAAAAGTTGCCTTGTGCCCTCCAGTTACTGCAAAGACAGATGGGGAAACATTGTGAGTTTACCTGCAAGGACTTTGGGGATGCAAGGTCGCTGTTGAACAGCGGCTCATTGTTTTCCCAGCTTCAGGAATGTACAAAGAAATGGAGACAGGCATGCGTGGTTGGATTTGGACATGAAAAAAGACATCGAGTACGATAGAATTGTCGGGCATTCGATGAAGGGTAACACAAGTCGAAGCAGGAACATATTCCTGTTTTTCATTTACGACGAAGCCAGCACTCCAGCAGTGTGCGTGATGTTGTAGGATTGGGATCGTGAACAGCTGATGCCAAACTAACTATAGAGCTAGCTGGAGTAGCTTTCAGGCATCCAAGAAAGCACTTATTGGATTATGAACTATTGAGAGAGACTTTATGAGCACAAAAGCAACGATGCAGGAAAGCTGACGTGCACATGGTTTAGTGGCATATCAGCAATAGTCAGCATTCTGTCATGTGCACTGAATAGATACAGGTTAAGCAGTAAGCAGTGCGCCAGTGCATCCAATGTGGAGTATTTACAGGATTGGAGGTGTAAGATGTATGATCCTACCCAAACAGCACTGAGGGGGGGAGGGGGGGGTCTGTCTCGGAAGACTTTACCTCTCATGAGAAGCCTTGGACCCGTAAAGTACTGATATCCTGGTAATTACATGGTGAGCTGAATTTGGCGATGAATAACACTTTTAAAAAGGTGATTCCAGTCCAGACCATCCAGCTCCCCGGATGCTGTGCAATTCATACTCTGGAAAGGATGCTGCTTGCCACTTGAAAGGCAGCCGATTAGATTTATTCGGCATCTCCACGCTGATGAAGAAGAAGCACCAATGTGGAGCCTGGACCATGACCAGTTGATGCCCATGGCACCGACACGGTGCTCGCATAGTGGAGGACATGAAGCCCGCCCGGCACACCAACCAGAAAGAAACAGCCTTGTCAGATACTAAACAAGAAATTAATTGGCGCTAAAGCACTGAGATGCTTCAGTCCACTGTTGTAGAACAGCTGCACGGGGCTTCAAGTTGAAAGGAGGGTTAAAGCTGTTGATCGATGATGGGATCAAATGTCGATGGACAGCGCGGTGAGACGAGTGTAGAATGGAATGGAATTCACCACAACAGAACCGGCAGCGTGCCAGAGCTCATAGTGCTGTCCAAGACAGGAGGGTAGTTGATTGGCATCTATCGATTCGCCAGTGGCCGGCATTTCATCGAACATTTTGCGTGCGTGTTTGCAGCTTGCTACACCAAACACCTTGCCGCGGTGGAGGCATCCACAGTGTAACTCGTATGAGGTAGGGTTTCCTTTGAAACAGCAGAAGCAATGGTAGACCCATAGCCAAGCAAGCCATTGGATTGATGTGGCGGTGCTAGACCCAAACAAAAGGTTTCGTTTCGCGACTGATAATTTCGCTGCGGGCCTACAAGTGCCAAGTGCTGATGACGACCGAAGTGGGCTGTGGGTTTCTCAATTACTTACTAGGTGATCTTGTAGGCCTTTATCTCGCGGTTCAAAGAAGTGGGCCTTACTGCATTCCTATGTCTAACGTTCAGCCCGTGGGCTAAATTTGCAAATGATTTATCTTTTCCCACAACTATATGCAAAATTTGTAAGCAACGTATCAATTTCAATGCAACTACATGAATAACGCCGTATCCGAACAAAGTATTTTGAATTTGCAAAGGATGGTCTATTATGCATTCGATATATTTTGGTAGGCACTCTTAGGGAGAAATAATATCTTTGCATAACACTATAACAGGTTTGTGGAGCAGCCGACACAGGAAGGAATTCAGAAATTTGGATACAAAGGCGTTGAGCACAAGGAATCCAGACGTGCAGGTCGGTAATGGCAAGTCCACAAACACACACGCGTCATATGTCAAAGCGTGGGGAGGTCAACTGATTGTTGGAAGCCTGCAACTAATCCAGCATGTTAACGCGGCGCCGTTCCTATTTAAATCCAAGGCGGCCGAGGTGACGTTTCCTTTCTCCCTCTCGTCCTATCTCTTCTCGATTTGACACTGGGATCCATTACGCACATCAAATAATCGCGACTCCAGCTCGGTTCATCGCCTGTGTTTGCCTGTATGGAATGATAGCGTTATTAACTTCGTTTAGTATTATCTTTCTTTCTTTCTTTCTTTTTTTTTTTCCCGAATGTCCTTCAGTATTATCTGTGGACACAAGCAGCAAGTCCTATACATATATATACTAGCACAAGAGCGAGTACAGTATAATTAGTTGTAGGTTTGAGCTGGGTCATATATATGATGATTGAGATTTGAGCTAATCAGCATGCTCCCCTGGATTTTATTTGTTTAGCAAGCTAAGGCATTCGTGCAACCGCCAAAGAAAATCCGATCCAAAGGGCGGAAGCAGCTTGCATCCCGTGAGATTAGCTAGTTCAGATCGTACCCCAAGAACAGATAATCTAATCAGACTCGCCGTGTCGATGACGATTACAACAAATCAGTGGTACGTACTTAAGCTCGAAAAAAAAAAATATTAGTAGCAGTGCAGCGCAGGTTCCAGGTCAATCCACCTCAGCTGAGGAGGTCCGTGGGCCATGGCGGGCTGATGCTGTCCGAGCTGGAGGGGATCAGCCAGTTCAGATTCAGACAGACAGCACAAGCGTAGGATAGGAGCAAGGTATATCTGCGTCGTGCAGGCCTCGATCATCAGCACAGTATCTTTTTCCTTCTTCCCTCCTCGCTCTTAGCTTTACCTGACACCACTTGGAGTAGGAGTACATAAAGTTTAAAATCATATGCGTATACGTGTGAAGCTGTAAACTTTTCAGCGTCCTCTTCGATCCGGGCCATGCATATATGCATGCTTTGCTTTTTTGCTTGGCGTGCCCTGATCAGTCAATGAAATGTTAGGCAGGATGGGACGTGACATGAACATTATTTATCTGGACTGCTGGTTCATTTTTACTACTGCTCCCTCTAAGAACTGGTAAGAGTATTTGAATGTGCTGATCCTTTTTAGATTGCCTTTTTTGTAGGCAGGTTCATGGTTATGAACATAATGTCTCCCATGGTCATAAGTAGGTTTGCTTTTTGACCGTTGTCGGTCTCTGTCAAATCCTTTTAGTATTCAGAATTCAGAGAGACCGAGCCTCTGCACACGTTCTTACAGCATCACTTTCAGTGACATCGAAAGCAGATGGTTTCTTTCAACTGCTACGACTCACTCCGTGTGTCATTTCTTGATGCGGTCGTCGTGTGCCGTGCGTGGAGGCAAGACAAAAAGATGGCCGGCCGGCTGAGCCTGAGCTCTTCATCTGAGCAATGTCATTTCAGTATTGACTCTTGATAGAGGTGTAAAAATTATCAGATCATCTTGATAAAAGTGCAAATGCAATAGGCAAGCACACACGGACGGGTTAAGAATTCAGAGACTTATAATTCCCTTGGCTGTCAATGGATTGAAGAAGCGAGAGAGTGGCGGAACAGTGAGTTGAGTGGTCACGTTGGTGGCAACGCAAGCGCTGCTACGGCGGAATCGAAACGAAACGCCGCAGAGTCGCCAACTTGCCGTGCCGTCTCGGGTCTCACTTCTCTCCTCCTCTCTTATCTTACTGCTTCCTTACGAAACAAAACGTTCAACGTTCTAGTTTACCATTTGACTCAAGTAAAATTACCGATTGACGGCACTGCCCCCAGTACAGGCATGTCGGTATAATCAAATGGTAAAATTATTCCCTGTACTGTAATTAACAAATACTAACCCCACTGCTATTAATAAGTAGAGCTACTGTATTATTAGTAGCCAAAGAATAGGCAAAGAAATACGGTACTCATCGCAAGCAGCACCCCAACCCCAACAAACCCAACTAGGCCTCTTCTTCTCCTGCTCTTCGGGCAAACTCCACCCCGAGCCGAAGCCGAGCGAGCAAACCAGGGGAGACGAGTGGAGAGGAGAGGAGAGGAGAGATCCAATCTATCCAACCCACGCCGGCCGCCTCCCTTCCTCCTCGCTTCGCTGCCGTTTGCTTGCCTCAGCCCTCAGGTATGGATGTGCTGTGTGGCCTCGCTTCGATTCGATTCGCTCCCCCGTGCTCTCTGTCAGATCCGAGGCGCTTTCAATCAATTCAGCCTTCACCTTACAGCGTTTTTGCTTTCCTGCAGACTCTCTCTCTCTCTCTCTCTCTCTCTCTCTCTCTCTTGCGCGGCTTTTGGTTGGATCGAAATGGGTGCGTGCGTCTCCAAGGTCTGCTGCTGCCGCGCGCCCAACAACGGCATAACCAACGACCAAACCGAGACTGGTGGTGTGTATTTCTGCACTAATGCTTTGCGCTTCTCTCGCTGTTTTGCCTCTGCTATTTTGGGTTTGCACACTCCCTTCCTCCTCCCATTTTTTGTTTCCTTTTTGTTTTCGCGCTTCGCTTTTGTTTTCTCTATGTATTTGGTGTCCTGTGTGTTGTGTACCACCCCCGAGATTGTCGGCTCCAACTAGGATTTAGGGCTCAAAGCATTTCGATGGTTTCTTATTTCTCCATTCATTTCGAGTTCGATCCATTATTGGTGATATCTGCTGTTATGCGTGGACTTGATACCACCTCGCGGAGGAATTCGGAATAATTTTGAGCCCAAAACTTTTTCAGTGATTGAGGAGCAGGGGGAGGCCTATGACCTGCCCGTGTTCCAGGAGTTCTCCTTCGAGCAGCTGCGGCTGGCTACCTCGGGCTTCGCTGCCGAGAACATCGTGTCTGAGCATGGCGAGAAGGCGCCCAATGTCGTGTACAAGGGCAAGCTCGATGCCCAGCGCCGCGTCGCTGTCAAGCGCTTCAATCGCTCCGCCTGGCCTGACTCGCGCCAGTTCCTGGTATCTTCATTTCTACTCCTTCCTCACATGTGTGCATTTTGGTGCCACTTCTGTTACCTGCTTCGTTATTGTGGTCGTGGTAGATTCTCTGCAACTTTTTGGTTCATATATCATGGAGGTTGTTGATCTGTACCTGTTTCTTTCCTATGATTATATGCTGTATCCATATATGATTATATGCTGTATCCATATATGATTATATGCCTGCTAGTATTTGCTTATTTGTCTTTTGGATGGATTATGATGACTCATGGATGGAATGCTGGCACCTACCAACTGTTTGCCTAACATTCTTTTCATTTTTAGATTCCATTGCTCAACAACTGTGACCGTGTGAGACAGCAATCATACCAGCCCCTATCAGGCCCATCATGTTGTTCGTTGAGCACTTTTTCGGTTATTTCGCCACTCATATACTGTTAGTTCATGCTGCGCATTTAGTAACACATGGCTTCCCCTTTTTTGCCCTGAGTTTTCGGATTCAGCTGATCAACGCAAGCTTAATAATTATATGGTGTTGAATAAGAGCGATCGCATGATGTTGAATAAAAGGAAATTGCTGATGTATTTCCCTAGCTATTCAGAATTTTTTACTGCTGCGCTGCTTTGATAATGACCGTTACAACATTTTTGTATTTTTGACTTGTTAGGTGTACTCCTTGTCCCATTATTAGATTCCTCTGTGAAACAATTGTTACCGTTTTTGTCAGTTACCGTTTCTTCTGAAAAATTACTGTACAACACTGTTGGTTCGAACTGTGCACGTTGCAACACATGGCTTTCCTTTTTTTTTTTTTTCCTATATAAGGAATTTATAGATGTATTTTCTATAGACCATACCTCTTCAGCATTTTCATCACTGCTTTAATAATGACTGCCACTTGTTAACATTTTTGTATTTTACTCTATTAGGGCTGTTCATTGTATAGCATTTGATGTGCCTTTTGATTTCTCTTTTTATGTCACTTATGGTTGATTGCATGACAAATAACACGTAGAGAACCTTTTCAAACAGTATAGTCCATAGATATTCTTCTTTGTTAATATTCCCTCCGTCCCAAAATAATTGGCGTTTTGGCTTTGGGCACGGGAATTAAGGAGAAGTGTAAAAGGTAGGTACACAAGAGACGAGGAGGAGAGAGATAGAGATAGGGATGTATTGGAAAGAGAGAAAGTTGCATCGGGAAGTGAGAATGACAATTATTTTGGGACAAATGAAGTTGGCTAGTGTCAAATATTTTGGGACGGAGGGAGCATGAAATTGTGGATGTCTTTTTTTTTTTTTTTGAAGATATACCAGCACTGACTTTGACGAAATTTTATGTGTTTCAGGAAGAAGCTAGATCAGTTGGTCAGCTCCGGAGCAAAAGATTGGCCAATTTGCTTGGTTGTTGCTGTGAAGGAGATGAGAGATTGCTTGTTGCAGAGTACATGCCCACCGACACACTAGCAAAACATCTCTTCCATTGTAAGTCCTTTGAAAGCAGTTCATGTTGTTGTTATGTTTAATTGCTTAGCAGGTAGAAAACACGTTATTTGCATTTATTCATACTCTTGGTCAAAGGTGCTGCTAATAAGTTTGAGGTCTATAACATCACTTCTCTTAAAATATTTCTTCCTATTTGTGCACCTGCGTATTCTGCTGATGGCACAACTAAGAACTTTTAACTATTAAGTTTTATTACAACATTATTTCTCTTGACTATTACTTCCTTTTGGTGTGCTGTGTATTCTAATGAACCTATTCCTTGAACTTTGGAGATATGTAAAATTTGTCTTTTACTTATTACCTAATTTGTGACTTTATTGCCTGCCTATTCATTATTGAATGCCTCACGGGATTAATGATGCAATTTCCTTTCCATTGTGTCCATTTCACAGGGGAGTCACAAGCAATGAAATGGCCCATGAGACTAAGGGTTGTTCTTTATCTTGCTGAGGCTTTAGAATACTGCACCACTAAGGGGCGTGCTCTCTACCATGATCTCAATGCTTACAGAGTTCTGTTTGATGACGTGAGTATAATGTGAACTACGTTTGAAACATGGTCATCAATATATTATAACATTTTTACTTTGGTTGCACGCTGCAGGACTGCAATCCTAGACTTTCCTGTTTTGGTCTTATGAAGAACAGTAGGGATGGAAAAAGTTACAGCACCAATTTGGCATTTACACCTCCTGAATACATGAGAACTGGTGAGTCCTTTCTTGCTCTTCTTATTCTTAAAGCTAGTTGGGTTTAGCAGTCGTTTGATTATCAGAGGGGTGACTTTGCTACAAAGTTTCTTAGACAAAATTGCTCAAAGTTCTTTTGGAATAATTGCATCTGTACCATCAATTTATGTATACTTTTGTCTATACCATCAGCCTGTGTCAATGACATAAAATTTTCCTTCTCATGTAGAACATCCTTAACCTTTCTAAAGTAAACACGACTCTGCTATTCTGTGGAGCAATCTAAGATGGTGTCATTTATGCGATGTTATAGCATGGAACCATTTTCTGACAGTCATACTCATACATCAGATTAGAGCAAAAATAGCGCATACGATGGTTTGCTATGTGAATGAAAATATAATTGATACATGATCATGTGAATTTCAACCAGCCATCATGTGTGTATAATAATTACATTTTACAATCTGTTCTTTTTCTTGGCCTTGGTTTTTATTTTAACTTCAGAATTCTCTAGATGTAACATGAGTCAAGCCGTCAGTATTTTAATCCTTTCTTTTAACCTGCAGGAAGGATCACTCCTGAAAGTGTCATTTACAGCTTTGGGACCTTGCTGCTGGATGTTCTTAGCGGGAAGCATATTCCTCCTAGCCATGTAAAAACATTGAACTTGTCCAGCAACAAATGTCACATTTTTACAGTGTCTATCAGCAAATTTTACCTTCTTCTTTGATATGTTCATCTTATTTGACTTTATTTTATTTTTATGTTTGGTATGGCAACATATCAGTAACTTTCCATGAGCATGATTTCCCAAATACCATAGAAGGCTTGTTCATCAACTTATGCTATTGTTGTATTTTCCTGTTCCTATCTTCATCTTTACCAGACTGATGATTCTGAACCAAATATGTGCAGGCTCTTGACCTGATTCGAGACCGAAACTTTAATATGCTTACAGACTCCTGTTTGGAGGGTCAATTTTCTAATGAGGAAGGAACAGAGCTGGTGCGATTAGCTTCAAGGTGCCTTCACTATGAACCCCGGGAACGGCCTAATGTGAGATCTGTTGTGCAAGCATTGGCCCCCCTTCAGAAGGATGTTCAGGTCAATACTTTCCCAGTTTCTCGCTAGCATGCTTGATCGTTTATGCAGAATTTTGTTGGAAAATTGCACTTTGGCCTTAACTTGTATAATTCATAGTTCATTTATATAAGACTATAACCCCATGCATAGCATTTAGCCACTTCCTGATTTGGTCTTCGATAATTCATTTCTAACCTATTGATGCATAGCATAGCATTTAGCACTTTCCAGAATTATCCTGATAAAAACAACTGGATTGGGAGTGAATTAGGCTAACATTAATTTTTAACCACCAAAGCTGAAAATAGATCTGCCTGAAGTGATTGCTGTTTGGGTATTTCATGGTGTCATCTTCATCGAACTCTTAAGATGTTGTCACTACAGTAGTGTTGAGGTTATCGAGGTAGGATACAATGTTACAACTAAAGTAATGTTGAATTTTTTTACAGACCCCATCGTATGAGCTGATGGATATTCCACGTGGTGGTGCATCATCTATTCAATCATTGCATCTTTCTCCTCTTGCTGAAGCCTGCTCTAGAAAGGATCTGACAGCAATACATGAAATTCTAGAAAAGACAGGATACAAGGATGATGAGGGAACAGCAAATGAGGTTCACATTTTCTTTTTTGGACTTATAGCATTATTTTTGGAGTCATCAGTCATGCAAACTTCATCTGTATGTAGGTTGTACCTTTATACAGTAGCCAGAAACATTCAAGCAAGCAAAATATCTCTTGTATACTAAAGGCTACATGCTAGTGCCCTGAATCTTATTATTAGTAACTTTTACCAGTTTATAATATATGATGTTTATCTACCTCTCCGCTGAATTACTTTATTGCAGATACTACTAAATAGTCATACTATCAAAATTTTGTCCCACAAAATATCATTATGTGATTCTAATACCCGGAATAGTTCCTAAAAGCCGTTTGGTTGCTACTTAACTGTTACTGCCCCATCATAAAATTTTTCACTCTTTTTGTATTCATCTTCAACTTGACCCTTGATACCTATTTGTTTCACCAAAATGTTCGTATTGCTTTGCTGTTATGTGATTCTTATTGTTACCTCCTGTGCTACAGCTCTCGTTTCAAATGTGGACCAATCAAATGCAAGATACATTGAACTCGAAGAAGAAGGGTGACAATGCTTTTCGACAGAAGGATTTCACTACTGCTATTGATTGTTATTCCCAGGTTGCTTTCTCTATATTTCTATGATCCTTTCTGAGTATGTGACTCAAATATTAATGTTGCATTGAATATGATTGGATGTGACTAGCATTGTAATTAAAAAAAAAATCAATATGTCCCTTTATGTTCTGAAAATATGAGAAAAGTAATTATGGGCTACAGATCCTAAGAATATTGTGGTTGATCCTCTAACAAGGATGCTATAATTTCAATGTCTCCCTCAGTGCTGCTATTGACTTTCCTTTTACTTGCAGTTCATTGAAGTTGGTACGATGGTTTCACCGACCATTTATGCTCGGCGCTGCCTTTCTTATTTGATGAATGACATGCCACAGCAAGCACTGAGTGATGCAATGCAAGCTTTGGTAATATCTCCAACGTGGTCAACTGCATTCTACCTTCAGGCCGCAGCGCTGCTATCATTAAACATGGAGAATGAAGCTCAAGAATCACTCAAGGATGGTTATACCCATGAGCAAAGTAGCAGCAGTGGTCATTGAGTGTGAACAGCTTTGTAGCCGACAAGATGCACATAATTGCAGGTAAATGCTCTCTGGTAATTTATTGTTAACGCAGTTGGTGTCAACCTGAAAACTTGCCAGCTTTTGCACCCCAAAACTGGTTCGATTTTTGTGTTCAGCTTTCTTTTAGTTTTTGAGTTTTGATGAATGGAATCTACCTAATATGATATAGCATAATTCTATTGGCAAAAGATGAATTACCTGTCCGTGACGATTTTCTGAACCCTGAGCATGAGAAATACATTACTGTAGCTGATTATGCATGGAATCTCTAAACTTATTTTCTGTAAAAGCATTTTGGATGATGCTAATAAATTAGAAGATGCTACAGAAACTGCTCTGCTGTTTTGTCTGGACTAGCTATTGAATTTTATAAAGTTCACCGAGATGATGTTATCTACTTATCTTTAAGCTACACACTATGCTGAACGAATTAATTGTTATGACTATCGATCATTAAATATTATTACTACCTTCTGAGATTATTATTATTTCTTGTCGTGCAGGCGCTTGTTTGAACAGAGTATTCTTGGATATGAAGTAGGAGTTGGTGATTTGTCAATTTGGCTAGGGGTTAACCTTGTTCTGATTTGTGCATGTGAGGCGTAGTCCCTCATCCATATCTTCATGTAGGATGTATATATGGAAGAAAGCGACAACAGAGTCCCTGAAAGAGATGGCAAAGACATCGAAGGTGAAATAAGTATTGCAGACAGGAAATTAATGGGGGAGAAAAGGGAAATTTTTTTTTCTTGGTTCCTCATGAAAAAAAAGGGAAGCGTCAAAAAAGAATTGCTGATGTAAATGTCCATCTTGCTGGTAGGCGTGCGAAGTTGTACAGCGAGCGTTTGTTTTTCCCCAGTCTTTGTTTTTCGTTTCATAGATCATGTGTTAGCTCCCATTGGAATATTCCTTGGAGAAGATATGGTGGAATTCTTTTAAGAGGTGAAAAATGGTTGTAGTCAGTGGGTTGTTTTGCATATCTTGATCTCTTACTCGCAGTCTAAATTTGTAGAAGCATTACTGTGGTTATTATTGCGTCACGTCTGGGCTGGGGACAGTCAAATTGTTCAAGCGCCATACCTCTTGTCGTCTGGGTATCGTCTTTGGCAATGCTAAATTTCATTGGAGGGATGGCCATTGCAAATTTGCGATCGTCAAATATTCAGAAAAGCTAGAAACGTCCACTGCTTCGGTTGGGAAGGGTATAGAGGCAAGCTATAGCAGCGGCTGGGCGAACCATAGAGAGCTGTTAATCGCAATAGAGGAAAACAGAGAGGGGCACATCGAGCGAGCGCACGGTGTCGCGGATAGTACAGTGAGTGAGTAGCTTGAGTTGTTGCAGACTGCACTTTGTTTTTTTTTTACCAAAATGTACTTTGATTTGCAATGTGAAAATACGGTCGACGATGATATCTCGTGCTCCTTTGATACTGCACCTAAACTAGTGTATGAGGTTACCAACTCATGTCTCCTGATTGCATGGCTTTTGGCAACCACTCTTGGCGAACCACACCACCACAAACCTCTTCACAAACAAACCTCACTTCAGCTTGTACAATATGCATAGAAACCTGAACAACTCCTACTTCTCTTCCTGTATAAATCCCCTCTTGATACATGCAAACATAAACACACAATTGAGCAAGCTAAGCAGCTCTCATCCATCTCACAGAACACCCTTTCCTCACAAAACACAGCCAGCATGAGCACCAGCGAGTCCGGCGCCGCCGCTCATGTCATCCCCATCGACGACGTCGCCCACCACCACGGCAAGGCTCCGGTTGACGCGCCTCCTCCTCCTCCCGCCACGGCCGCCGCTGTCCCCGCGGCTGCCGCCCGCGACGCTCCGGTGGCCTCGGCTCCACGCAAGACCGGCCGCATCCCGTTCTTCCGGCGCGCCGACCGCGGCAGCCGGTGCGTGGCGCTGATCGACTTCGTGCTACGGGTCGCGGCGTTCGGGCCCACCCTCGCCGCCGCCATCGCCACGGCCACCGCCGACGAGACGCTCTCCGTCTTCACCGAGTACTTCCAGTTCCGCGCTCGCTTCGACGAGTTCCCGGCACTAGTGTCAGTGTCTCCCTCTCCCGCCATTAGCTCAGCCACTCACGGCAATTCATTATTAGTTGCAATCAGTACTGATTGCAGATGCAAATGCGTGCAGGTTCTTCATGGTTGCCAACGCCGTCGCCGCGGGGTACCTGGTGCTGTCCCTCCCCTTCTCCGTCGCCGTCTTCCTCCGCCCACATGCCATCGGCTTGCGTCTTCTCCTGCTCGTCTGCGACGTGGTGAGAGCCAGTTACTCGATCGTTTTCTCGCACTAGCTCGGGCACTCATCAGTCACCATACCCGTGGCATATGCATATTGCATGGGCACTGATGATGAATTGTTCTATTAATTGCAGATAGTGTTTGGGCTTCTGGCGGCGGCTGCAGCGGCGGCGGCGGCCATCGTGGACCTGGCGCACTCGGGGAACCTGCGTGCCAACTGGGTGCCCATCTGCATGCAGTTCCACGGCTTCTGCCAGCGCACCAGCGGCTCCGTCGTCGCCTCTTTCCTCGCCGTCCTCGTGTTCATGCTCCTCGTCATCTTGGGCGCCTTCGCCGTCAGGAAGCGCTGAACTCCCATCTCATTGCCGCGTCCTGCTACTCTTACACGTTTACTCGTCCCTACTATACACGTTTGTGTGTTTGTGACTCTGATCTGCTTCTGATTTGTGTACGTGTGTGAGCATCGTCCAGCGGATTACATTGTTTATGTATCATCATCGATTTACCTGCTGTAATAGTTCTTTGTTTGTTTGTGGTGATGGATTCACCTAATAGCCTTCAAGGGCGAGGTGACAACGCGTTGTGAAAATCCTCTGATTGTCAATTGAATCATACCTCAAAGTACATTGTTGAATCTTCTTCCATTTGAATTTCAGTGTGATGAATTTGTGGCCATGTTAATATTGCTCTCGTGGTTGTCATGTTGTGACTAGTTCAAAGCATCGACAATTGAATCATGTCTCGAAGCACACCGTTGAAATGAATCTTTCATTTTGTGAGGAGTATTGTCGAAGAAAACACAGTACTATGTGTGTCGCTGAAAATCACAATTATGAAATGGGCCGATGTATTTCGGCGGCCCAGATAAGGAAGGATGCGCGCACTAAACAAAAATCAGGACAAAGCAAGGACGAAATCAGAAAAATGGTTCAGGGGAAATCTCGTTGAGAGCTCGCTCGCGGCGCCGCGCCGCGCCTTATCCTCCATCGTCTTCCCGGGGCATCCCTTCGAAAATCCGAGGCCACCATGCTAATGCAGTTCCTCGCCGCCCCCCACCTCCCGCCTTCCTCCAAACCCTTCAAGCCCGTCTCCTCCTCCGCCTCCTTCCGCCGCCCCTCCCCGCCTCCTCCGGCGCCCTCGATACCTCCCTCGCCTGCACCCCAGCCATCGCCATCGCCGCCGCCGCCACCTCCCCCCACAAATCCTCTCTCCTCCAAGCTATGGCTGTCGAGCAAACTCTCCCCACCGCCTCCTACGCCTCCGCCTCCGCCGCCGCCTCCTGTTCCAGTCGAGCAGCCTCCGCCGGAGCCGGAACCAGAGGCGGAGGAGGCGCCAGTACGGCAGGAGGAATTTCGTCAGAAGGGCAAGGTCTTCGTAGGGAACCTGCCCCTCTGGGCGAAGAAGCCAGAGATCGCCGAGTTCTTCCGCCAATTCGGGCCCCTGGAGAAGGTCGAGCTCGTGCGCGGTCACGACGACCCCGAGCGCAACGTCGGATTCTGCTTCCTCTATTACGGCGGCAACGACCCCGAGTCCTCGGCGGAGCGCGCGGTGGAGGTTGACGGGGTGGAGTTTAGAGGGAAGTCGCTCACGGTTAGGCTTGATGACGGGAGGAAAGGGAAGGCCAGAGCGGAGGAGCGGGCGCGCTGGGTGGAACACGGCGGGAGGCGGGAGCCTCGCTCACCGTGGCACAAGGGTAGGGAGGAGGCGTGTCGCGATTTCCGGAGGGTGCTTGAGTCGCAGCCCGAGAACTGGCAGGCTGTCGTCTCTGCGTTTGAGCGGATCCCCAAGGTCGCTTCTCCTATCACCTCACCACTATTTTGTTTTATTTAGTTTTTAACAGCATTCGGCACAGGAGATTATAACCAGCTAGTTTAGGATGTAAATGAATAGGTTTATCTTCCTATGGATGGTTCCTCCAAATCAGTCAAGGAAGGTCTCTGTTTAATGCCTTTCCAACCGTTTATTACTACAGACAACTGAACTGATTTGATCTAACAGCCTCTGTCTGCGACTAATTCAGATGCTAGAATATGAACAATTCCCCTTTTCCAACAGGCACAAAACCTTTCCCAAGTTGCTTTCAGAAAAGTCCAAACATATTTGCTCCGATCCACAAGGCTCTCTTCTTCTATAACATGATGTAACAACTGAAGGATTTGGTATAAAATTGACAAACATGTTCTGTTGGAGTAACATGTTAGATATTTGAGGTTACTGCTCATTCGTTTTTTTATATGGATAACTATGTCTTAATTTGTCCAATAGGTGTAATTGCATTTGGTACTTTTGTTATTCACAACTTCCTAGGTAATTTCGGTTGCTCCTTTGCTCAACATGCAAGGCTCCAAGGGATCAAAGGAAAAAATAAAATAATTTACTTCCTAGGATTTCTTTTCATGCTACAATATAAAGTTGTCTCATAGTCTTAAGGTATCTCATCTGATGGCATTTTTAATTAGTCTTTGTTTTGATCCTGATGATTCAGCCATCAAGGAGGGAATTCGGTCTGATGGTTGTGTATTATGCCAAGCGAGGTGATAAGCATCACGCGCGTGCAATGTTTGAGAACATGAGAGCAAGAGGAATAGAACCTAATGCGTTTGTCTTCACAAGGTAGGTACATCTTTGCTGTTGTCCGATATTATTTTCCTTCCTTCACAAGGAATGGTTTGCACTGTGGTTTTCTAAACTTGCATAGGTGGTTTTACTAGACCCTGAAAATCATATTTGCACCACTATTCTAGTTCCATTATTAGTTCACATATTAGTATTTTCGCTTATTGTGTTTAAAGGCTCTGGTGGCCCGCCTAAAGAAGTTTGCTGTTGTAGAAGGACCTGAAAAATGCTCCTGATAAATCAAATCACCTGTCTAATTACCATTTGAATGGATGATGAAATAGTTGATCAGTAAATTTAGTAGGTAAAGATTGCTTATGGAGAGTGACCCCGCATGATTGCCATCACGAGAAGTTAACTATGGAAAAAGTCATAGGAAGTACTCCCTCCGTTCCAATATTATTGTCGTCGTTGACTTTTTTCGTGAACTTTGACCATTTATCTTATTTAAAAAATTATCTCAAATACACAAAATTATTGATTATATTTTAAGTTTATCTAGTAATAAAACTAATCATGACAAAAAATATAATAATTTTTAAAATCTTTTGAATAAGAAGAATGGTCAAAGGTAACGGAAAAAGTCAACGGTGACAACAATTTTGGAACGGAGGGAGTAAGAAAGAACCTACCAAAAACCGATTACACAGTCGCTTCTATGCTAGTTTAACTGCATGCGATTTGAGACATGAAAGTTGGCTGATAAATTTATTGAGATGCAAAGGTTGGGGCTATCATGCAGATACCTCTGACATGATTCTTTTGTACTTTATTGTATCCAGTATCATATGCATATATATATGTGGTGACTCAGTGGCAAACTAGCTCTAGCAAATGTCTCTATGCTGACTCGTCTCCTGCATTAAATTTAATTTATTTCATGCAGCCTTGTTCACGCTTATGCAGTTGCTAGAGATATGCGTGGGGCAGTTTCATGCGCCGAGGAAATGAAATCTGAGGGCCTTGAGCTGACAGTTGTTACTTATAGTATCCTTATTGCAGGATATGCCAAAATTAATGATGCTCAGTGAGTATTTTCTTTACTTCGCATCACATTAATTATTCTCTATGTGAACTCCTTTCGGACTCTCAGTAGTAGACAATATTTTAGGCACCAGATGAAGCGATCTTTTTATTTTTATTTTTTTCTCGTATCAATACCCCAGGCATCTTGGTAATCACTTTCTCTTGTTCTGGAAGATCTGCAGACAACTTGTTCAAAGAAGCTAAGTCCAAGCTCGAGAATCTTAATGGAATCATATACAGCAACATTATACATGCTCACTGGTTAGTACTTATCAATTAATGGATTGTTAGACATCTTGAATGTAACGAAAGAAAATGTGTCTGTCTTGAAATTAATTATTGTGTCATGTTTGCCAATGTAATCATTTTAGAAAACTCAAATATATGCATTTTGCAGCCAATCTGGAAATATGGATCGAGCTGAAGAGCTGGTCCGTGAAATGGAAGAGGAAGGAATTGATGCTCCTATCGATGTTTATCACAGTATGATGCATGGATATACTATCGTTCAAGATGAAAACAAATGTCTAATTGTATTTGAAAGATTAAAGGTATAGTAAGAAATTATCCTGTGGCCGAGCTTGCATTCCTGAGGGATTTTCTTTTTAACATTTGTTATGCTCACAGTCTTAACCTAAAGCATGTGAGCCTTTTGTTTTGGGGTTTTGAATGGGATGTATTGACATATTTGCCCGTTTGATTTGAATATTTCTTCTCACATTGCAGGAATGTGGCTTCAAACCATCAATAATATCTTTTGGGTGTATTATTAATTTGTATGTCAAGGTAGAGTCCTGCCTCTTGCATGTTTTTCTCAGTTCGTAGGCTCTGTTTTTCTTCCCTCTTTTTACGCTTTGATCTGCTTTCAACATACTCCTATTAGTTTTGTTTAGTAATGTTTGGTAACTTTAATGGAAGAATGATTGACAACTGAGATACTTAAACTGAGGCTCTGGTTTAAACTCTGGAAATAATATGCTAGAACCAATACTTTGAACTTGAAAGCATATAGTATTTGTATATCTTTTATTTGTTATATGTTTACATTTCTGAGTAAAGACAAATACTGATGATGATTTGGAATTTCTTTTTCCAGCTTGGAAAGGTTCCCAAAGCCTTAGCTGTAAGCAAAGAAATGGAATCACATGGAATCAAACATAATAACAAAACTTACTCTATGCTAATCAATGGATTTATACATTTGCATGACTTTGCAAATGCTTTCAGTATATTTGAGGAAATGATAAAATCAGGTCTACAGCCTGATCGTGCCATATACAATTTGCTGATAGAAGCATTCTGCAAGATGGGAAATATGGATCGAGCAATTCGTGTGTTTGAAAAAATGCAGAAGGAACGGATGCAACCGTCAAATAGAACATTCAGGCCTATCATTGAAGGATTTGCAGTTGCTGGGGATATGAAAAAGGCTCTTGATACCCTTGACCTGATGCGACGAAGCGGCTGTGCTCCCTCTGTAATGACTTACAATGCTCTTTTACATGGTCTAATTAGAAAGCATCAGGTATTTTTCTAATTTATGTTACATTCTTCACTTTTAGACAAGTTTGTGTGATGGCATGATGTATGAAAAAATATCATTATGTTTTCTAATACCCTTTTTTCTGTGTGTGTTGATATGCTTGCAGGTTGAACGAGCCATTTCTGTGCTTGACAAGATGTCTATTGCTGGCATTACACCAAATGAGCATACATACACAATAATTATGAGAGGTTATGCTGCTAGTGGAGATATTGGAAAGGCTTTCGAGTATTTCACCAAAATCAAGGAGAGTGGTCTGAAGCTTGACGTGTACATTTATGAAACTTTGCTCAGAGCCTGTTGCAAATCAGGAAGGATGCAAAGTGCCTTAGCAGTCACACGTGAGATGAGCTTTCAAAAGATACCAAGAAATACCTTTATATATAATATTTTGATTGACGGGTAGGTAATGTATAGATACATTAGCTCATTCTGGTTGACTTATGACTATCCGGTACTATGGGGTCTGAACATTTTTTTGGTTATTTACTGACTCAGTAACTCTGACACTGCCATTCGTTTCATGTTTCATAAACCCGATGGAACAACTAGACTTACTTTTAATCCAAGGACTTTCTATGCATGGAGCTACTAGTCTGAGAACACAAATAAAATTTAATGATATTTTTAATTGGATTATCAACAGTATTTTTACAGTGCCTGATTTATGGTTTATTTAGGCCATATTATAATTTAAAATAGTATCTCAATATGTTGTTTGAATGTTCATATCTACCCAAATCATCACTTATCTTTTGTGCAGTTGGGCTAGGAGGGGAGATGTTTGGGAGGCAGCTGACTTGATGAAACAGATGAAAGAAGATGGAGTCCCTCCTAACATCCATACATATACCTCCTACATAAATGCATGCTGCAAGGCTGGAGATATGCAGGTAACCACATTATTTCAATTTTCAAGAGTAGTTTTTGGTGACACAGTTGCACATAACTGATAGTGCTGCTTTGTTTCACCTTGTTCCTATTGGAGAAGCATTTGTCTTGACTTTTGTTGTACAATACTAATTAATATGTTTGAAATATTAATTGTAGAGGGCAGAAAATGTGGTTCAAGAAATGGCAGAACTTGGATTAAAACCTAATATCAAGACTTATACCACGTTGATTAAAGGTTGGGCAAGGGTGGCACTTCCAGACAGAGCGTTGAAATGTTTCGAAGAGATGAAGCTTGCTGGGCTTAAGCCTGATGAGGCTGCTTATCATTGCTTAGTGACCTCACTTCTCTCTAGGGCAACTGTCATGGAGGGAAGCACCTACACAGGAATTTTGAGTGTTTGTAGGGAAATGTTTGAGAATGATTTAACTGTTGATCTGCGCACTGCTGTTCACTGGTCAAAATGGCTTCACAAGATTGAGAGGACGGGAGGGGCACTTACAGAAGCACTTCAGAAAATATTCCCCCCTGATTGGAATTCATTTGAAGATTTGGAGGGTTCCAGATTATTAAGCAGTGGGGATTCTGAATCTTGCAGTGATTCAGAATTCAGTGAAGATGACGAGGATAATGATGTTGATGACCACTGACATAATCTAGACCGGGTTATAACTATTCAGCGAGTCCTGGTTACTTCATCAAGGCAAAAGCTAACCCGTCAAGGTATTTTGCATACATGTATGCTCAATACAGCCACTACCTTTTCTATTTTTTGTAGAAAAATATGCACAATATCTTTGTGTGGCTGTTATGAATAGTTTGACTATAAATTCTGTAATGACTTAAAAAAAAGGTAAAAAGAGAGAAGTATGCTAGCGATGACCACTCATTTGTAGTTTGTGCAGTAACTGTAAAATTGGTTCCAGACTCTAGCTAAAACTCTTATCTTGAAAGACAGTGTTTCTGACCAATCTCTGTGTCGTCATATTGCACAGGCCGTGCTGGTAGTTTATGGACGCTCCAAGTGAGGGGTTTGGAATCTTTTAGTGTTTTAAGCCTGACCTGTCTGGAGTCTGCGGTGTTTCTTCAAGAGCTGCAGATAGCAACAGTTTTATCGGGGCTGGAGGCACAGGCAGTCAATGCAATAGACGTAAGATCACCGAGTTATGTGTGTTGCTGTACAGATTATTGACTAGTAGTACAGGTAAATATTCTTGAGATATTGACACATTCTTTTTTGTTATTTCTCTACTTCTTATTTTTTACAGTCATTTTTATTATCATTCTCTATTTTCTAGAACCATCTGACTCATAAGAAGTTTCTAAATTTGGATAAATATAGATGTAGTTAGATTTTTACTTATCTTATTGACCATCTGTTCATGTAGGGATTTGTAAACGATGTGATACAAGTATTTGGAAAGGCAATTCTTGGCTTGCCATTTGTGTCGTTCTATGTGACCGTGTACCAGCCATTGATAAAAAAGGCCACCACTCATTTCATTGCATAGTATTAGTAGGACCTAAGGGCTAAGGATGGGGGTTTTATAGGCTTATGTCTGAATGCCGTCTCTGTCGATTGTCATAAGCATCGGGTGAGCATTTCTCCACACAGTACTCCTAACTGCACTAGACCCGCACAGTACTCATCATTATAAGGTTCGTAACATCTCTCCCCTTGACAAGTCTTGAGCTGACTAGCTGAATGGAATGGAATGGAATACCACACATACCGACTGTAGTGAACTACTAGTGATTTCCCAAAAGGTGCTATATTTTTCTTCTTTTTTGATGCGAAGGTGCTATATTTTTCTTGTTAAGAACTGAAAGATGGGACAATTTGAACTTGCTAGATGATGTCTCTGGATCCTTCTTTTTGTTCGGATGACTTTTAAACTAGGTAACGTCCTCTAAGAAGTTTATAGGTTGGTGCCCGTCTGCTTTATTACAGTCTGGCCTGATTCAATGGAGGAATGCCCTCTTGAAAGTGAAGTACAAGTCCAATCAAGTGATATATGATGACTGTTTTCACATTTAAGGTTTGGCATCTTACCGTACAACAGCTTCAATCAAATGAGCCTTTAAACGTAGCACAGCCTGATTCAGTATTTAGCTTGGAATTGCTCGCCTCTGTCCAAGATGAGAGCTTTTACTAGTCAGGACACTTGAATGCCTGCACAAGACAGCATGAATGCGATGCTTATGAGCCCTACTTCTTGAGACTGGTGTGTGTTTGTGCGTTTGTGTGTGATACGAGCTGGGAATCTTAGCTGGCTGCTACATCTCTCATTGAATCGAAAGTGGCCTCCCACATTCAAGTCTTGGCACAAGATAAAACAGTGCTTCATTTATGCACGTTATTTATGTTTGCTTAGCTGCATCGCCCTTATGAGTTCATATACACCATAAATTCTTGCAAGGAAATCTTGATTGCAGTCGCAGAGTAACAGTATGTGACCAGGATGTTCTTTTTCGGAGTACAAATGTGATTCACGGAGTAACCTCTAATGTATCCTTGTGCATTTTCTTAAGAAAGATTTGTCATTACCGCTGTGTTATGACAAATAGTAGAAAACTCTGCAGGACAAAGTGTTTTGGACTTTTTGCTGGAGTTGGATACTGAGTACTACAAAGGAGGAAAAGTTAGGTCTAATGCAATGAAGTTGTGAGAGGATGTTGTATCGAACTAGTAAAGGCCATGGCCAGAAGGTGGAAAAGGACCGAGAATATTTTTATTCTACAGAAGAAACTGGAAATGGCAAGGCAGGAATACAACGATCCCAGACTTGTGGTTCTTTTTGGGAAATTGTTGACTTTTGGAGCTCCTTGGGGGTGGAATTTTACAAAAGTATGGCAACGATAACTGTTGTTGGCTATATTGATGTTTTCAGGGTGCGGAGTCACGTACTCTTTTTCAGAATACCTCATATATATTGCGAGTTATTTCAAGTGGAATAATTGTCAGTTCGAATGTACCCTCTCTTTTCTTTTTTTTCTATTACAGAAGTGTCCCTCTGACGGTTGTTTGGTGTAAAAGTATGTCGCCTGCCTAGGTAAGCAGCTCCGTATTAGTTCAATCCCATTGACTTCTGCTGCAATTTGTGTATCATAGGTCAGCACGACATCTGGCATTTAGATGATATTTTGAAATCCATAGATGCTAGAGTAGCATCTTGTTCTGCACCATATAAGTTTTAAGGCAATCATGTGCATAGACTAAGCCCCCCCCCCCCCCCCCCCCCCAAAAAAAAAAAATCCTGAGAAAACATTTAACAGTGGCCAGACATGGTGAAAAACATTGTAGCTGTATTAATGCTACAACAATGGATTTATGTTATGGAGCACCAGTTGTCGTTAAAAGTAATGCTAGGAAATGAAGAGAACATGTACTATGAATTTGAGGCAGGACAGAAAAAAGGTGTCAGTACGAGATGGCCTTTATTTAATCTTTTTGACCGAAGATGGTGACTGTGAAAGTAGTAAATAAATCTGAAATACTGCTAGTCGTTTATTGATTTTGGAAGGGCACTAAATTAAAGTGGAATGGAAGCACTAGTCATTGCAGCTGCTGCACGATGACAGTCTATGTTTCAGAGAAGGAGGAAGCTGGAATTGAAGCCGTTCTCTGTAGATGCATATACAGTATGTGCGTCCCCCTCAAGCACAGAACAGCACGCGTTATATATAACGCAGTGGAGCTACACCATTCTCCCCCAAGCCAACCAGAAGCAAGCAGAAACAGTAGGCTCCCTCATCTTCTCCTTTCCCCGCCTTCACCCACCTCGCTCTAAGCAATCACATCTATCATCCAGGCTAACAGTAGCATATATAATCAGGGACGGCAAGAGGTTTGTGCAGTGGTAGCTAGCTAGAAAATAAAGGTGCATGAGCCAGCAGGACAAGAGCTCGATGGCCGGCGCGGTGGAGTCTCCGGCGAGCTCGTGCGTGTCGTCGGACGCGGAGGAGGAGGAGGTGGCGAAGCCGATGGTGGTGGTGGGGTGCCCGCAGTGCCTCATGTACGTGATGCTTTCCGGGGAGGAGCAGCAGCCCAGGTGCCCCAGGTGCAAGAGCCCCGTGCTGCTGCACTTCCTCCAACCCCACGATGACATCAAGAAGCCGGCCGGCGGCAGACGCTAATATATGTAGCTGCTTCTTTACCATCATCGATCCGTCGTCGTGGCTCGGTCGATCGTGTGTTTGCTTCTATCCTGATCTTATCTGTTGTAGCTAATTACTATTAAGTTTTTTCTTCTTCGTATGATGTGAATCATCTGCAATACTACTCCTATCATCAGTGACTACATCTAGCATGCAAGTAGTAGTTGTATGAAATATGATGCGATGATGGATTAAGCCTGAGCCGGCCTATTGATATCGATCGATCCGGCCCCGTACTTTGCATCCAGTCGTTGTAGTTAGTTGTGTTGTTGAATATTATTAATTGATCTTGATGGAGTTGGATGCTTGTTTCTCTCTTGTGTTGTACTTACAACTAACATTGAATAATATCGATGGAGAGCGTAGTAGTAGCATGTAGTACTTTTTGCCGTAGCGAAACGAAAAGAAGAGGTCCGGGAAAAAAAAAATTGGCACTGTACCGTGTAGTTAGGGACTCTTGGTTGTACTGGGTCATTCTTAATTGAGTTTCCTGTACACGATTGAATGACGACTCGTGCTCTTCTTTAATTTAATTTTGAGCGTAGTAGCCTGTGACCAATCAACCTCCAGCTAGCTATTAGCACAACTTTTATGTTAATGGCGAGAGGGATGGAGATCACTGGCTCCTCATGCATAACTTGTGTATGCCTTAATTGCTCGCTCGCTCCGATCCAGAAGAAGTGAAGTGACGGCAAGCAAATGGAGCAGATGCATGGAATTATGGAATAGCGGAGCATAAATGTTACAAGGGGCAGTTGAGAGGCGGAGGAGGACGAATTCATCATCATCAATCTCATCGCTCTTGTTGTATGAGCACGCACGTCAGCTCATCATCAAGTCCACCCACATTTATATGCCCACCGTCGTTTCCATCTTCTTCTTTCCCTTTCCCTCGCGTGCTTTCCGTTGGTTCTGTCTTCTCCTTGTGTGTGTGTGTGTGTGTGTGTGTGGTACTGTGGTGACCCGAAAAAGGCAAAAAGGAGACGTGGGCTGACAGGAGAAGCGGAGGCCCATTTTCTAGCTGGGCTTCGTTCCTTGTGCAATGTAGAAGATGAGAGAGATGCGGCCCACGTTTAAAATCGATTCTTTTGCGATGCCGTTGACAAAAGCGAGCGATTCCGGGCGGCAGGAGTGGGCGGGCATCGCGAGCGGTGCGTGGTTTGCACGCAGGAGGGGCCCGCCCGCAACATCTGCTAGCTAGCTGCTGCCTTTTTATGCCTCCACTGATCGATCCATCCATTTCCATTGACGCCCTCCTCTGCTCATCAACCAAAATGACGATCGGCTCCGACGCGTCCGCCGCCAGCGTCGTCGGTACGTACAAGCTTAACCATAGCCCATGATTGTTGATGCTTATTATCGATATATGGCAGTTCCTCAAGCTCAAGGTGAGATTTTGTTGTTCTGAAATAGTGAACTAATTAACCATTCTGTGCATGATGGCATCATCAGTGCCCCGCAATTTCCGTCTTCTGGAGGAGCTTGAGCGCGGCGAGAAGGGGCTGAGCGATGGTACCGTCAGCTACGGCATGGACGACGGCGACGATATCTTCATGCGCTCATGGACAGGCACAATCATAGGCCCCCTAAACGTACGTATTACTTTCTCTTTTTTTTTTTTTTACCTCTGATGATTGAAATCATGGGCCGACGACATACCTGAATTGATAAGCCCTGGAACATACGTACAAATGAACAGTGTGTGCACGAGGGGCGCATCTACCAGCTGAAGCTCTTCTGCGACAAGGACTACCCCGACAAGCCGCCCACCGTGCGCTTCCACTCCCGGATCAACATGACATGCGTCAACCCTGAAACAGGACTGGTTCGTGCATTCTTATTACAACGACTACTTTTTTTGTTTAGACAATGCTTACAACTACTACTGATCATGTTAATTTCTTTTCCGGATGATTATTATAGATAGACAAAGTGTGCTGAAATAATCCACCTCTGATGATCCGATCAGGTTGAAGGAAACAAGTTCCACATGCTGTCGAATTGGCAGCGGGAATACACCATGGAGGACATCCTGACTCAGCTCAAGAAGGAGATGTGCGCGCCGCACAACCGCAAGCTGGTCCAGCCACCAGAAGGAACGTTCTTTGACTAGTCCTCGTAAACCAACTACAACTACTAGTGGTATACGATTATTGTGTGTTTCCTTTCCTTTATTCGAGTAAATCGAATTGTGTCTGAGACACACTGCAGGTTGATCTCTAACACCTGTCTTGTTGACCCCGGATGCCGCATGTGATGTAGTACAAGTTTGGTGTCAGATTTTGAATAACAAATCATGTGTCTCA
Organism: Eleusine indica; assembly: GCA_030378355.1. Classification (NCBI taxonomy): domain Eukaryota; kingdom Viridiplantae; phylum Streptophyta; class Magnoliopsida; order Poales; family Poaceae; genus Eleusine; species Eleusine indica. The sequence goes on along the minus strand of CM059502.1, from coordinate 482,575 downwards.
TATGAGGTTTTGGGCCTAAGAGCTCCTTGTGTATCGAACGGCTATATGTATAATTTTTCAAAGGTGTAGAGGCTGGAACCTTGTTTTCATTGTTTAAAAAATATACTCGTAGCTATGTGTTTCTAGTGCCTTTTGCCATGGCCAATAGCTTCTTGGACTAGTGGGGAAATGTCACGGGAACTTCGTGTGGACATACTACATGAGCAGCCAGCAGGTTCCGTTAATTTGGCACATGCCCAAATTCGGCTTTCCGAGTCTGGTACACGAGCAGCAACTGGCAGGCCAGCAGACACAGTATCTTTGGCGCGTACAAGTCAAAGTCACTCACCAACCACGGAGCAGCAAGACCAGAGTGCGTGCGGCTGACCGGTCATTTATGCCCATCACTAATAACTGGAGTGTTGATTCATTTACCAGGTCAATCACGGTTGCCTGCGAGACTGATTGAAACTGCATGCAGCGATGCCTGAAAATAAATAAATAAATAAATAAATCTGCAGCGCTAGCCTCGTGTGTGATTGTGACGTCCCAATATTTTTGGGCTTGTTCGACTGACAGTCACCACTCACCAGGGAGAGCTGGAGACGGAGTACTTGCCGTGTTCCATACAGTTTTGTGCTCCTGCCTTGGCTCGCCGTGGTTTTCGGGTTCATCACTGCTTTAATTTGGGTGCTTCCATGGTGCCTTCCTTGAACCCTCTCTCAGTCCAGGTGAGTCGTCTTCTTTTTGTTTTGTATCTATTTTACTCCGTATATAGGAGAATGAGAAAGGAAAAAAAAAACATTTGCTTCGGTTGGGGTTTATTCCTCCTTGCTTCTGCTGTGCTGGTCAAGCGGTCAACCTAAACATGCCCCCAATGATTTACAATTCATGTCTCGTCCATAAACGCGTCGACCGTCCGTGTTCGACTTTCCACCCGGTCACCGTCCATCTCCTGGTGCGCACGAATCTCAACGCGGCAGTCGGCTTCGTGTCTTCATTCCTCCTCCTTCGTTTCCCACCCATCTCTGTTTTGTTTTCCCCCATCCTCCTATAAAACCCAGCCGCGAACACCCGGGTTGGAAGCAGAGCAACATTCCGCATTCTTAAAGTTGAGGTTAGCAGCCTAACTGGGAAATCGATCAAGAGATTGAGAAGAAGCAAGAAGAAAATTCAGAGTACGATGCCTTGTCCTCCGGAGGTCCGCAGCAGCACCACCACGAGAAGTGGGAGCTGGAGGAAGAAGAAGGCATCAGCCGGTCCCAGAAGACAGCAGCAGAAGCAGGGTGTCGAGATTCGTCAGGTTTGGGCTGAGAACGTGGACCAGGAGTTCAAGCTGATCCGCGCGGCCATGGAGCACTTCCCCTACGTCTCCATGGACACCGAGTTCCCCGGCGTGATCCACCTCCCCAGCAAGCACCACGGCGCGCTCACCGCCGACGAGCGGTACGCCCTCGTGAAGGCGAACGTGGACGCGCTGCACCTCATCCAGGTGGGCCTCACCTTCGCCGCCTCGCCTTCCTCCCCTCCGGCGCTCGCCTTCGAGATCAACCTCAGCGACTTCGACCCGCGCGTGCACCGCCACGCGCCGGAGTCGGTGGCGCTGCTGGCGGCGAACGGCGTCGACTTGGCGGCGCACCGGGCCCGCGGCGTGCCGGCGAGCGCGTTGTCGGCGCTGATGATGTCGTCGGGGCTGGTGTGCAACCACAACCACGGCGGCGCCGTCGTCACCTGGGTCACGTTCCACTCCGCCTACGACTTCGCGTACCTCCTCAAGCTGCTCATGGGGAGGAAGCTGCCGAGCTCCATGGCCGATTTCCTCCGTTACGTGCGCGTCTTCTTCGGGGACAACGTGTACGACGTCAAGCACATGATGAGGTTCTGCGGCGACCTCTACGGCGGCCTCGACCGCGTCGCCGCCACGCTCGGAGTCCAACGCGCCGCCGGGAGGTCCCACCAGGCAGGCTCTGACAGCGTCCTCACCTGGGACACCTTCCGCAAGATGAAGCAGATCTACTTCCCCAAGTCAGTAATAACTCCTTTCGCCGGAGTGCTCTTCGGACTCGAGCTCCCTGCACCTGCTCATCAACACATCATCAAGCACATGCCTGCTGCTGCTGCTGTTGATAATCACAATAACAAGAAGCTCGTCGTCAGGATTGCGCGACCGCCGCATGCAATTGCTGCTGCTCCTCGCATCGCAGCCCTTCCAATGTATAGCTAGCTTAGCTCTATCTGAAATTGAACGAGCGAATTTCCTCGTTCGGTTTCGGGCTAATAACATCAATGAATGGAGAGAGAAAAAAAAAAAGAAAAAGGTTCTTTGATTGGTTGATTTTCTTTGCTTCTCCCGTTCAGTTCATGGTTGCTTCCTTCAAAGAGTTCAATTTTCTGATGTCGGTAATACTACAGTCGAGCAAGTGCCTAGTATGAACGAATTCCCCTGTTTCAAGGCCGGCCAATTTGAAAGGAAACTTTGTTGCAGTTTCGAGTAGCAGCAGCAGGAGAGTGCGGCCGTCCGCTGCTGCTGTCCTTTGACCAAACTGGAAAGTTTGAACGCGTGTGGAAAAGAAACTTCTGGTCAGGAGCAAATTCCACTCCCGTTCGTCCTGTGGAAGTGGAACAGAGGAGCAGCGGCGTTGTTGCCCGAGTCCTCCTCATCCCTCTTTGCCGGAGTCAACGGCAGGGCCTCGTCTCGCGCAAACCAGAAATGCCGAGAACAGACTTGTTCGTGAGGTTCGTTTCAGCCGTCCTCAACCTCTGATTCCCCTTATCAAAAAAAAAAGAAAAAAAAAAACCTCTGATTGATTGATTACCTACTATATAGTATGAAGGCCATGATCCTTAGTTGCTGCTACTTGGTGGTAAACATGATCTTCCTCGTGAAAGAGGCCAGGGACGCTGCATTCGACGACTCGTGCCAAATTGGTTGCACTTGACCTACTATTGATCCGGAGACCAGCCAGCCAGTCAGTCATTTGACCGCTCAAAAGGTCCTGTAGTACGTATTTTATTTTAGCTGATGATTACAATTTTACACCGCCGCCACTAATCTATTCTTAACAACTGAATCAGAGCTTCTCGTTAAGGTATTTTATTAAACCAAGAATAGACAAATCAGTACTGCTAGTTCCTTGAACATTCTGATACTAAGCTATTTTAACAAACACTAAAACACAGAAAGATGTCCGGTACTAATTCGTTCATGATCTCCACTCTTGTTAATCACGGAGAATTGGTTCATCCAGGACGTCATTCTGGAACATCATTGAGCTCAAGTCAATATAATAATATTGCAAGGTGCACACTTATTGAATCAAACCAATTTATTACAAGTACTAGCATACTTGCCTGCACGACTTGAACTATCCTCTGTCTCCTTTTCCGCCACAAGTAGCTACAGGTAGTTGTTTACCGGTGGTCACCGAGGACCAACCCAATCGCAGCTTGCCATGTTTGGTAGTATTACCAGCAAATGATAAAATCGAAATGATTGATATTATATTTTTAGTGCTAATGGTAGGCTGCCATGGCACATGTCAACCGGAGGATGTCTGGGAATGCATTTTCACCCGGGTCTTCATTTTGACACCACCACATGTCCTCAACTGTTGATACAGTGCGTCTGTTCCGTGTGAGAAGTGAAGTCGCCACAGGGTACTGGCACTAGTACTGCTGCATGTACGATCTCGAGATTCTGTGTCTGTCCGTTACCAGAACCGTAAAAGGCTCTCCACTGAATCCACGAGGAGCCTTTTTAAACAGAAAAGTACCCCTTTCGGTTTTTTTTTTCTCTTTTCCCCACAGACATTCTTTTTTGGGGGGGGGGGGGGGGGGGAGGGGGAATGTTGCTGACAGTATTTTTCTCTTCCGTTTCATGCAGTGAAACTGAAGAGAGCAGTTTTAGGTTCTGCGTGTGCTGGACAAGAATTTGACGGCGACATTTGGAACCAGGCAGGTACAACACTATCAAACTCGTAGTATCACGGAAGTAATTCCAGCAATCTTTGACGCGAAAAAAACCTAAGAGGATAATGATTCGGCAATTACGAATGCCAATTTATGTGCCGCTAGGTCGTTGCACCTTGCACAAGCAACTTATAGAGTTATTACTAGGCACCTGATAGGGAGGAATCCATTCGCATCGTGTCCGATCGCGCCAGGGTTCCCGTTTTTTATTGAGTGTCGATATGATTTCTCCTTGGAACACGAGCAACGGCTGACCCACTTAATTATAAGTTGAAAAGCTTATAGTATGTGGGTTGTTTACACTACATGCAAGGGGCAGACAAACTGATGTTGCCCAACTCCGTAGTCATGAGCTTATTAAAAAAAAAATTAATTCCGCTCCCGTGTTGCCCCTAGTCGGGGACGGGGTGGTTACTTTGATCAGTTGGAAGATGCTTTTTTTTTTTTTTTAGAAAATCAGTTGGAAGATGCTGGGAGGCAGGGGCAGCACTCTGCCGTCGCGCGCCTGGAAATCATATGAAAATCGTGGCTTTTGTCTCCCAACGAATGGCCTCGCCAGGGTTGGTTGGTTTCTCCTTCCTTCTTTGCATCCACGCAAATTTTAAAATTGGAAAGATTGGTTCTGTTCTCGCGTCGCGTCTCGTAGTTGGAACGTGGGTTCTGTGCCTTCCTGGAATCCTGCTCCAGTGTTTCTGTTGCCAAATCCACCATGGATTGGGCCCAGCTTATATACAAGGCCCAGATCCATCATTCAAAAATCAAAAGAAAGAAATAAAAATGATGGCAACACAAACATGCTGCATGCACGCTGGGGATTCAGATGCTCTCGTATCGTTTTCTCGCTCGTCACCATCTTTCTGGCTGCAGCTGCCCATGCAGTGGATAGCAGACAAGGAATAGTAGTATCGACTGTGGAAACAGTTTTTTTTTTTTTGGGCATTATTGCGCTTGATCCTCTGAAACGTTTGTGATTAACAACAAATGGCGTTGATCATTGATGTAGTCCTGTAACCAGGAGATGTACCCACATAGGCACATACTAGAGGATAACAGTGAGTACTATTTGCCTCTTGTAAAGCATGTTTCAGAATAGTAGATCCGTTAGCAAGAGTAAAGCCTTTGAACCAGCGCATCTTTTCTTCTTTACAGTGCTTCCAAAACTGTTTGCAAACAATTAAAATTTTATTTCATTGTGAAACGTAAATGTGCATTTTTTTCTCTGAGTGCATAGGAGAGTTGTATATCAATGAATAAAGAAAGTTTACATAACGCAGAGCCTTGGAGCTCTCACGCTGCGTAAATGTACATTTCCAACCCTCATTGTTCTCAGGTGCAGACAATAGGTTAAAAGTTCACTTCAAAGTTTTCAGTGCTTCCAAAACTGTGTGATTTTGTTATTATTTTAACCATGATTTCAATTATATTGTTTGGGATGCCTCTCAGATAGGTCTCCCAATTTTTATTCCCTGTAAAATTGTAGTACTTGGACTAGAAGCATGTGCTGGAGGCGAGAAGAGTAGTAGTAGATGATATCTTTGCAGCATGCAGCTTGCTATTAAGGGACCGTTTGGGAGGGTTTATTGCTCAACAGCTTATGACACTGTAGTAACAGTAGCATAAGCTGGAAAAGCTAATAAAGGTCTGTTTGGTATGGCTTATGAGTAGTTTATTGTTTGGGGCTATTGCGTTTCTACCCTTACTTTTAACTCTAATTGCGATTTTATCCCTCCTTTTTTACTGTTTGTGATTTTACCCCCAGTTTGTAACAACGAACCTTCAGTTTGCCCCTATTCCGTCAGCTCTATCTAACAGTGTTAAATCAGATATATGAAGACTAAAATACACTTACGATTTTGCCCCTACTTTATATAAATTTTATAATTTTACCCCTGTTAAGAATTAATAGCATTTTCCTTAATTTCAACAATATTTTAACAGCTTTTTAACACAATTTCTTTTATATTTTCACACATTTCAGCAGCATTTCAGCATCATTTGAACATTATTTTCACATATTTCAGCAACATATATGGTACAACCACATTATACATGTCCAATATAAAACATCTAACATGTCCAACAAGAACATTACGAGTCCAACAAAAGAGCACCATAACATGTGCAATAAAAGGCTCATACATGCCCAACAAAAGCAACAGATAACAATTACATTTCAAAGGCCAAACAGTGCAGCAAACCTCCCTCCTCCCCCTCTTCTTCCACCTCGATTTTCCCTTCCCCTTCCTCTTCCCCTTGCACCCGCACCCCTACTTGCACTTGCGCTCTCACTTGCACTTACACTTGTAGTACAAAAGAAAGGAGTAAATGAGTTAGCAAACAAGATTATAATGCTGAAAAAATAAAATAAAAACTGTCATGAAAATTGAATCCTACTATGTATTTTCAGAAGATGAGAGCCTTCTTTTATTTTCTTTTGTTGTGGGGTCTCCTTGGCAATATTTGGGCATGTGTCCTAGTTCACCATATTCGGTATATTTTCTTTTCTTTTTAGGCCCAACCTCATCTGATGCCTTGATTCTAGAACCTCTCGGTCTTTCAGGTTTCCTTCTTAATTTGGGCTTGCAGATTTTGTAGCCTATCTCAACTCATGGCCATTGATATTTAGATGTCATTGGATTGAATACACCAACATATGCCTTTCGGAGCCTCTCAACAGAGTAGTACTCATGAACAAAATCATCCATGTATACCTCCCTACTAAGCTTAGCAATGAATGCCAAAGCATGGCTACATGGCTGTCCAGTCACTTGCCAAGCCCTATAACTACAAGTATGATGTTCCAAGTTCGCAACATACCTAACAGTGGACACCGTTACTTCAGCAGTTGTACCCTCACATATCAAGACCTCATGATCCTTTACATTCTTGCTATTAGCATTGAGATCCTTAATAATAGAAGGGATTATTGTGCCTTGAATTTCACTTGCAAGCTTTCTTCTCGTGACAAACTTGATGATGATCATTTGCCTTATCTTGTCTAGCATGTCCATAATTTGTTGATCTTTAGTTTTTGAGACCCAACTATTAAAGCATTCAGAGAGGTTGTTGTTGATGTAATTTACCTTGGAGTGCTCAGAGAATTTGCTTCTACTCTATACAAATTGATGGTTGTCATCCAACCATGTAACAGCATCAGGTTTCCTCTCCTCTATCTTCCCCATGTGGTAGCTGTACTTCTTAGGAATATAGGTTTTAGCCGCCGTAGCCCTGCTCAGGCCCGCCTGCTAGCCCGCGCTGCGCGCTCGTGTGCTCGCGCCGCGCCGCGCGCCCGCCTGCCAGCCGCGTGCACGCGCGCCTGCCAGCCGCGCTAGCCCACCCGCTAGCCGCGCGCCCGCCCGCACCGCCCACCAGCCACGTGCACGCGCGCCAGCCAGCCGTGCGCCCACCTACTCGCCAGCGCCGCGTGACCGCCTACTTGCTTGCATCGCCTAGGGTTAGGGTTGGTGTCGGGTTTGAGAGAGAGAGAGAACGAAGAGATATACTAGCCAGAGAGAGATGACTAGAGGGAGAGAATAGAGAGAGAGACTAGAGGGGCACTTGTGTCTTTTTCTATTTTCTGAATCATTTTTCTTTTTTTTTAATTCAAAAATTCGATCTCAACTAATGATGTCACAAGAAGGGGCAAACGGAAGGTTCGTTGTTACAAACCGGAGGTAAAATTGTAAACAGTAAAAAGGAAGGGATAAAACTGTAATTAGAGTTGAAAGTAAGGGTAGAAACGTAATAGCCCCTTATTGTTTTGACATATGGTACTGTAGCAATAGTCAAACTACTGTATCAACGAGTTATTTTCGGTATTTCCTAGCTTTTTTTCGCTTATGCGACTGTAGCCATAGTGCCATAAGCCGTTTGGGGATAAGCCCTCCCAAACGATCCCTAAATAGTAACTTATTGGATTATGCAAAAAATAGCTTACCGTTACAGTGTTTTACTGTTGCTATAGTGTCATAAGCCAAAGCAATAATCTGGGCATAAGACTGACCGCACCGGCTACTAGGAGGCAGTCGCTACCGCTCCCTCCAGTACCGATTTGGTGTAAAATCTCCTGCACCAGGGTCCTGGAACCCATCCGCTATGCAAGCGAACGCCACTCCATCTGCTATTTACAGCGTCCGGAGCGGGCGTGTGCTATCCGACGGGGCGTGGGCCCGTGCGCCAACCGAATCGCCCGCGCGCCGATGAAGGAAGGAGGAAGGAGGGAGCCCGGGCGGCCGCCGCCCCTTTGCGGCTCCCTTAGGTCGCCGTCACGCCTCTGCCGCCCCATGGGGAGGAGCCCGAGCCGTGGGGAGAGAGAGGGAGAGGGAGGCGGGGGAAGGGGGAGATCCGGCCGTCGAGGACCCAGCGCCGCCGCCTCTGGTCGCTGCCGCTTCCTCTATTGAGATCTAGCGCCGAGGACGGCGGAGAGCTGGGATCGCGATGAGATCTGACGGCGGAGAGCTCGAGGGCGGGGGAGGGAGCTTGAGGCGGGGAGCGAGCTCATGGCGGGACGGGGGCGTGGAGCTCGCGGTGGGACGCGGAGAGAGAGCTCGCGGCGGGGGAGGGAGCTCGCGATGGGGGAGAGCTCGCGGCGAGATCTAACGGCGGGGTGGGGGCGTGGAGCGAGTGGCGTAGGGCGTGGAAGAGGAAAGAGAGAGATTGGGGAGGAAAGAGAGAGAGGGGATAGAAAAAGAGAGAAAGAGACTGACGTGTGGGACCCATAAAAGGTAGTTGGTATAGAGGACGAAATATAGAGTATAACGGATGCGAGAAAAAAGGATATAGAGAAAAGAATCTCGATGATCAAGATAAATAGAGAATAAATTTAAAGGATGACGAGTGCAGTAAGTATAAGTCCTCTCAAACCGACCCTAACTTGATGGCAAGCTTATGCGTAGCATCCCACCTCTGAGATGTGTTCCCCACAAAAAAATGGTAAATAAAGTAAAAGATGCGTTTTTGCATGATCTATTGCTGCTACTACTATTGCAAACAGTATAGCTTACATGCTTTTCCAGCTACAGTCATCTCAGCTTGTCTTCTGCAGCATCTTGCAGAACACAAGTACTAGCCAATGGCATTATCTTGCAGGACGCAGGTACCAGCCAATGGCATCATTAGGGCATCAGCCTTGACACCGACCAGCTAGTACAATTCCATGTTGATATTTAGTGCCTAATTCCCTGCGATTCATTAACTCCAAGAACTGTGCTGTGATTAGTTTGAGAGGCAAAAGGCTCGTCACTGAACATAACAACCATCCTGCTGAAACTCAATGATCTCTTGGCCATGCACAATTGCTCAGGCGGCATGGAGCTCTGCTAGGTTAGCCGATCCGTCGCATTCAGGACAGCACTGTGGTCTCCTCTTGTCGCTAACATCATGTTGTGCAATGCAAGTTTATATGAGCCCCAATTATTTCAGCTGTTCTACTGTGTACAGATCCAAGAAGATTTTGATGCCGGCTTACGGCATGTGTAAATATAGTTCTCGCTGCCTCCCTGAATGGTGTAGTTTCCGGCTGAGGACAGGAGTCACTGTTTCTATCGGTTGTAGTTGTAGAATGTTTGAAAATATATTTCTTCAAATCAAACGTCATTGTTGCAGATCCAGTAATTCCTAACTTAAGAAATTAATTGGAGAGTGACGTTAATGCTGTTCAGAATTCCCGGAAATGAGAAATTCAGGTGGGTAATCCCTACCGTAGATTCCTCACAAAAAGAATAGGTGGCATTAATGTTTCATCACAAGTTTCTTGGTGCATATGGAGTGGGTCATGTGTTTGCTTGCACTTGCATTGCATGCAACATCAGAGTATGAGATCGAATAAGACAACCATAGAATAAAAGAAAATAGTGCTATAACTTCGGTCGCGTAATTAGACAAACATTGTATAAATGCTCCAATTTCTGTTGCAGCTTCTCTGTTTTGCATACTCAATATTCAGAAAATTTGCTTAGAGAAGTAGTACTACTAGAGAAAATGCAAGGGAAAGCAAGAACTAAAATATCGACAGAGCATTTATTTCGAACATAATAGGGTTTGCTTCTATGTCTGTCCATATTTACTAGTTAAAGATTTCTTTTGAGACATCCATGTTAATTGAAGGAAAATTCTAAAAAAAAAAAAGAAAAAACAACATGTCTGGTCGTATGGTAGAGAAATATTGGATTCTATTATCTAAATTAACCGTCTCTGCCACTATAAAAAAAATAACCAAAACACCCATAATATCTATTTGTAAATTACCCATCATGTCATTGTAAAAATTCATATCAAACACAATATAAGAATGCCAAAATTTGGTATAAAAATAGGACATTTATAGGAGGGAGCATATAAAGAAGCCCATAACAATTTCAACCCATACATAATTAAACTTGTATCAAATAGTCTATATAATACACAGTAAAGTTAGATTAGAAATTGATTAAATTAGTACTTGCAATTACAGATGGGCTAGGAATTTGGATAAGGTCTGGTCACATTCGCACATCTCTGCAAGTTCGCCATATAATTGAATCCTGAAACGATGAGCAGAGGTACACAAAGAAAGTAGAAAAGTACACTTGTTTAGGTCATTATCTAAAAAAAAACACTTATTTAGGAACGCCAACCCTCTGCATGTCCCCCCATCTACCAAAAGCTACAGCCTCCCTTCGATCCAATAAATCTCATGTAATCATGGTGTAGCTTGATTGCGACCAAAATGATCACCGTTGTCTGAGTTTCTGCATTTTTTTATGCGCACGCACGAGGAGGCTTTAAAAAAAAGGAAATTGGGAATTTTCGTTGCTCTTTCTCCTTGTACCGTTGGTAGATAGCAGCAATCGACTAAATTATACATGGAGCTGCAGGCAGTTGCGTTGATCCTTGTTGATAATTAAGACATCAGGAGATCGAACTGGATATCTTATGCTTGTTGGTAATCTGTTATAATATGCAAGTGAGGGATGCGATAGAGCTGACCGAGATCTTCAACCAATCATCTACAACGTCTAATCATTTTGACGACTGGCTCAATGCCCATACCACCAGCAGGGCTCGTACTGGCACTGTGAAGTTCCTATCGCGTTGATTCAATGAACAATCCTGATCGTACGGCTACAGTTATTTACATTCGATACGAAATTCACACCACACTTGTAACTATGATAAAAAGTTACCAGTTTTGTAATCTATAACATCACATTTGTACAAACATTTTGAAGGTCGCTGGCAGTGGCAACTCCCACAGAGAGAAGCTGCAGGGAGGGGCAGACAAGAGTGGACTCCCAACTCACATGACGATGACACGCGCACGCACCGGCACAACCATCCATCTTCCCTCGCATCTTCCCTTCCTACCAGACCAGCCCACCTCTTCCTTTAAAAACAGGTCACACCCTGCGTCTTCAAGCCAACTCGCCTCCACACTCTCACGTTCTTGCCTTCTTCTCCATCCACCTGCTCATCGCTGTCCAATCTCAGTGTCTCAGAAGACCTCCGTCAATTGAAGCTTCACTTTTTGTTTTGCATCAAGATTCAAGAACCAGCACCAGCAGCATGGTGAAGAAGCTTGGTCTCACTTCCCTCTTCTTCAACAGCAGCGAGGCAAGCCTGTCGTCGACCTCCTTCAGCACGGCGGCCTCGTGGCAATGGCCGTCTTGCACGCAGACAAGAACACGGTCATTCCGGTGCGACAGCCCGGAGATCGTGTCCATGCGCGACGACGAAATCAGGAGCAAGGAGGAGGAACCTGATGACTGCTTCAAGACGAGCATGAACCCGGCCTATCTCATCGACCCGGAAGCCGAGGAGCAGCACTCCTACAGCCTCTCATCAGAATCAGACTCCTCCTCCTCTGAGAGCCTCTGCACGGCCGTCGAGGAGGACGAGGTGATCGTCCGCAGCCTCCGTTCGAACGGCCGCCTCTTCTTCGAGCCCGAATCGACGAGCTCCATCGTCAAGATGAAGATGAAGATGAAGATGAAGATGAAGGCGGCGTTCGATGGGGCGACGGCGCTGGCCATCGATTCTGCCAACCCGTACGGGGATTTCCGGCGGTCCATGGAGGAGATGGTGATGAGCCACGGCATCAACGATTGGGGACGGCTGGAGGAGATGCTGGGCTGGTACCTCAGCGCCAACGGCAAGAACACGCACGGCCTCATCGTCGGCGCGTTCGTCGACTTGCTCGTCGCGCTCACCTCTGCGCCCGCCCCGCCTGTCCCCACTTCCTCCTCCAACGCCAAGGGCCTTCTTCTTCTTCACCCTGCTGTCAATAAGAACAAGAAAGGCAAACGCCAGATCGTCAACTTGACACACTAGTGACCAGGAGCGCTAATGTGATTCATCATGCCTCAGATTCAGATGATGGTTTGTTTAATTTCTTGTGTTACGGCATGCATGTACTCTGTATCAACAAAGAACGAGTCATGTCATGCGTGGTAGTAGTGCAGATGTAGCTGTTAACTGTTGTATGATTGTATATTGCGACTTGAGAGCGAGATTATTAACTTGGTTTGTCCTTGTCAATGTAGTAGTCCATGGGATCATCTGGCAGTTACCCATCACTCTCATGATATTTTTGTACGTCGCTTAATTGCGAGCAGTGAGATGCATGGCGGGGGTCCTATTCAAGCAGTTTGTTGGCCAAAGGGGACTGACAGCGTCGTCCCTCAACAGTCAAGCAGCCACGGTACTTTGTCAGTTGGAGTGCCATATATCCTACCCATAGTTTCCACGCTGCCAAGCTGGTTTCATGTCCTTCACGTAGTACTGGGAAACCACTGGCCACGTTTGAATGTGTGGTCGTTTCGTTAAACTTTACTTTCTGTTATTTTTCTAAAAGGAAGCAGACCGGAATGCACTGCTCAGATCAGAACCACAGAGAACCCCAGAGGAAGCAAATGTGTAGAGCGCGAAATCACCACTGCTCTCGAGTCAACCTGCTGGTAGTCAGTTTATCTCCAGATCGATTTACAACTCTCCAACTAAAATGCATCGGAAGCGGAGCATAGATTGCCAAGGAAATCATAATTGAGAAGCTGATGATCAAAAGATAGATATGCACTTCTCGTGCCAATTATTGGCAGGTACTTAGTATGCAGTTAGTGCCAACACTTGTCTTGACATCCAGTGGACAACAACCAAACCTAATCAAAATTAGCAGTAGGCAAACACGTGCTCAGACACATTCGTGAAAAAAATAATAATAACTAGCAGTAGGCTACCTCTACCTGTAGGGGGGTAATTTGTACAAGATCTCTTCAGCTCCAATGCCACCACACACTAACTGAATCTGAGATCCCCAGAAGAACCCATATATCTTGTCTGGCAAACGATAGCCTCTCTCGCGACGAAGCAGCCAAACACACGCATGCACATTTCTATTCGAATGACACGCAAATAAAAAAAAATAAAAAAAAAGTGGTCGTAACAAGTGATTAGCTTGTTCGCATGTGGGTTGCAGAGGCACCAATCGGGACTAGTGTTTGGTGGCCTCAGGCAACAGCCTAGCCAAATAGTGATCGCCCCAGCATTGATCAGAAGCGGTGGCCCTTCCTTATCCTCACAACTCAACTTTTGAAACAAGCCATCCCATAGTTGTAGTTGATCTTCTTCAGGCTGGAAGACAGTCTTATGATCTCAGCTCGACACGTCACATATATATGGATTCCGTCGACATAAATAAACCTGTGGTTGATTGAACCCTGAACTGAAGTTTCTGAAGTTGAATTCAGATTGAGGAGCATCAGTTCCCTGCGCAAACCAATGTTAGTGGATCACCAGTGGCAGCCATTGGTTTTGCAATTTACTAGGCAGAATCTGGTGTGCCTGCTTCCTAGTCCTAGTCATATTCATATAGGAGTAGAGAGCAGGGTGAGGCGTTGGTAATGAAGCGACATCGGTGGGCCGTGGTCAATAGCATGTCACTGTGCTACTAGTACATGTCTTTTCCCTACATCTGCGTTGTGTTTTTAGTGTGATTATTCCTGGAGAGAATCACGGGTGCCATGGTAATGGTAAGCATCCACCCACAAACAAAAAATTAAAGAAGGATACCACGCTACAAAATGCAGTACGTAGTAGCATAGAACTACGGAATGCCGGCCAAGAGGAGGCAAATTAGACTGGTGTCACCAAGATGCTGCTCCAGAAATACGGATCTATACCTCATCCAATTGAACATCATGATCAACGAGCCAGCAAATTCTACTGCGGCCGTAGCCAGAAAGCGAAACTGCGAAAGGGAGAGAGATGTTGAGATATTCAGTATGTCTTTCAGAGACGCTAAAACGTAATGTAGTGTGGGAATCGGAACTAAGCCGATCTTGCAGAATTAAGCTAAACAATCACAGAAAACTCCTGTCCGCGGGATATGGATTGCAGAAGAGTTCTACAAAGTTTCAGAGTCTAACATCGTCTGTACGCGGAGAAACGAAAATGTGAAAATTTCTTCCTGGGGTGGTCGGGGAATGGAACAACGACCACCCCCTTGATGATCCGATTAATCCTGGATTGACTGTGGTACCGACCTTTAATAATCGAGTAAGAATTCATAGAGAAGGGGACTGCAAACCCGCATAATCCAGCAAAATTTCAGAGCCTATTGTGATCTATGGACGGAGAAATGAAAATGAGAATCATCTGTCGGGGGTGATCGGTAAATGAAATACCGACCACCTCCCCTGATCCGGTCAATCCTCGATTTCCTGTGGCAGGGATGTTTAAAAATAAACAGAAAATTCGTAGAGAAGACGACTGCGAATCCGCATAATCCTGCCAAATTTTAGTGCGTAATGTGATCTGTGGGACGGAGAAATCAAAATGAGAATCATCTGCCGGGGGTGGTCGGTAAATGAAATAACGACCACCCCCGACAGTCATACCTTGCTGGGTATAATACACAGTCATTCGGGAAGAAAACCGATGAATAATCATACAGGAAGAGGAACGTACTAACTAAACGCTGCATCTATCTGCAAAATTCAGTGTTTACTACGGTTGTAGAAGAGAAGGAAGAACTTGAAAGGGGGAAGTTTGGGCTGAGGTTGTGCAGAGTCAGAACAGGCTGAAAATCAGCAGAACATGAACTTCCCCTCCTTCCTTACATTTTCAGTGGGCATACGCACCCAAAGAATGCCAAGACAAGAATTGGGCACCGAACCAATCATTTGTACAGAAGAGGATTCTCTAGTTACAATGAGCTTTAGGCCTAGCGTTGTTTACAGTGCTCTATCTTTACTATTGCTAGTGGGCAGCCGACCTGAGAAAGAGAATCTGAGTGCAGTAGCAGTTGTGGATTCTGGAGCGGCGTGAAGGTGGTGGAACCATGGACGTTGTAACGCGGATTCTCCTCTGCTGCTCGCGGGCGTGAGCCTCTTGTTGGAATTGCAGGTGAGGAGTCCTTGGAGCACCTCGAATCCCTCGTCGGAGAGAATCTCAGGGGGGACCATCTCGCGCAGCCGGTTCTTGGTGCTCGTCTCCAGCTGGTTGAGCTTGATGGCCTGGATGATGGTCTCCTTGGCCGCCGGGTAGCCGAGCACGTGGAAAATCTCGTGGAGGCTTTCTTCCTCCGTCGTCCCCTCCTCATCAAACAGCGGCTTGCCCGTGAGAAGCTCCGCCATCAAGCACCCGATGGACCACGAGTCGCCCTCTTTTCTTTGGGATTCGGATGATGATGACGTCAACTGCAATAATAAGGCCTCGGGCGCCCTGTAACACATGGCGTTGCCCATGGTGGCCTGGCCGGCGCCGCCGATCTTGACGACGAGGTTGGCGTAATTGGCGACGAGGACGGTCTCGGTGTTGATGGCGCCGTGGACGACGCCGCGTTCGTGCAAGGCCATGGCACCTCCGAGCACCTGCCGCACGATGCGCCGCACCTCCTGGCTTCTGACGACTTTCAGCAGGCTGGGGCCCACGTGCTCCATGACGATGCAGTTCTGATGGTTGCTGGTTGGGTCTTGGGCGACGGCGTGAAACCGGACCAGGGAAGGGTGGCCGCCACACGCCGCCATGAAGCACGCCTCGCGAAGCAGACGCAGCGCAGCTTTCTCCTCCTCCTCCTCTTCTTCCTCGCGAAGCAGAAGTTCCTTGTCCTTGATGACGAAGGTCTTTCCGGTCACGCGGTGCCGCGCCTTCACGACGATGCTGCGGTCGCTCTCGCAGAGCACGCCCTCCTCCTCCTCATCGAGTTTGAACTGCGCCGTGGTCAGGTTCAGGAGGCTCTTCATCTTCCTGCTGCTGCTCCCTCTTGATCTTGGCACGACGACGCCGAGAATGCTACTGTACATGGCGACGCGGATGCAGAGCTCGCCCATCTGACGAAGCGTCTTGTCTGTCCCCAGCGCGGAAAGGCCGTCGATCTTGGCCAACAGCGCAGAGACACGCGAACCCACCGTGGTTCCTGTGACGGCGGCCATGGCGACCTTACTTTGCACGGTGGTAACCGGGAAAGGGTTATGTCCTCCTCCGCTTTCCTTTCGGTTTGCCAATGAGCAATGACACGCACTGCTGTGGCATTCCATCTCTACCTTCTTTATATTGCCCAAAACAAAAACAACGTTCCGACTCGGATTCCATCTGAACATCTATTTGATCGGAGTCAGCAAGCCGCGCGCGAGTTTTCTCGGCCCATTAAAGGGTCCAAGTTGCCGGCCTACTAAACGGGCAACCATTCCTGGGCCACTCTCCAATTTCTACCCTGCCTGCAAGCCTTGTTGCACGCATAAATTTATTCGGAATTGCTACATGGTTTTCACTTCTACCTTTCCAAAATTTTGTGTCATTATTTACTTTATTATGAGCATGTTAGCTCGATTCATTGAGGGACATAAATACACTGCCACCAATGATCATGCATCCCAGCCATCACACAATCCTTTTCTCCCCCCGGGCATTTCATGGAATTTGAAGCCGAAACTTTCTTACATCTTCAAACAAATCTGATTCCAAAACCTAATCTCAGGGCGTACCGCGGGTCAACGAGTAACATAATGATTGATGTATGTAAAATAAAAGAAAGAATTGAGGATAGATTCCGCATAGAAAGACAGATTAAAGGCCCGTTTGGAACCGCTTATCAATGGCTTCCATCGGAATTAATCAGCATCGGTAGCCAGACGGGGTGATTCTGCCATAGATTCCAGCAAGCGAGATTGCTAGAGAAACCTCCGTAACACTGCGACGCGGAATCAGCCTGCTCCATGATTCTGTGAAACACAGCGAACCAAAAATAGAAGAGCCCATAGACTTTGGAAATATTTATCCGCAAATGCCATTTCCCTACTCCCCTCCTGATCACCACCCTTCCCTCACCTTCCCGCTCGTGACTCCCGTGAGCTCCAACAGAGAGAAAAAAAAAAGCAGAGGGCCGATAGGCAACTACGGTTCGCTCCTGGCGGCGGCACCGGTAGAACTCCCTCCCCTTTCTTCCTCACGCACGGGCGCGCCTCAGCAACTAACCGGCACTACCCCGGCGAGGTCGACGCCCCTGCTATCCCCCCGTTCGTCTCCGCACTGCACGCTCAAGCAAGGTGAGTGTCCAGTTATTTGTATGGCTCTTCATAACTTCATTAGGGATAGTGTTTTATATGATGATGATTTTGAAAACTACGAAGATGACTTCTCTGAAGATTTGCAAGATGTTGCAAGCATTGCAAATGATGAGTATGACATGGGTGTATTTCGTGACTCCATCGCCGTGGTATTGTATGGCTCTAAGAAAATGTGATGTCTCTCTTTTGTCTATGAAAAATACTATTGTGGTAGCAAACTCGTAGTATGTGTAAATTGTATGAAAACTCCTAGTATGTAAGTTTTATGTGGACGAAAACTCCTAGTAGTATTTTGTTTCACTTTCATGGTTATATGCATGGTTTATTTCGATGAAAACTCCTAGTATATTGACCAAAAATGACAAAACTGATGCAAATAATAAAATGTATGACTTTTTACGATTGAAATAAAGTATAACAAGTTTCAGGGGTATTTTAGTCATTTTACACTCATATACAGAATCTCCAGCAACATTAATCAGGGTTACTAAACACTCAGAGTCTCCAGACAGTAGATTCTCCAGACATCTGTTTCTCAGGGAATCAAGATTCCTATAGAATTGCTTCCGAATTCAGCTGTGCCAAACGCAGCCTAAGTACTATATGTTCATTTTTTCTTCTTGGCTACTAGGAGAAGCCACGATCGAATTCGAGGCGAGAGAGATGCTATGAATTATGTGTCATGCTTGCCGTGTTATTTGCGTTAATAAAACCAGTGAATATAGACGATAAAAACTTCATGCATCCTCATTATCTACAAGTGTGATATATCTCGACGTGCTTTAGAGCTATAAAGATACAGCTTTTGGCCAATCATCCCTTTCTTCTTAGAGGAGGAAATGAGTTTCATTTGCATAGCCGAGTGCACACAGATGAATGCACGGGGAACTAATCTTGGTTTATGTTTATTCGTTGAAAACCAACTATGTGATCTCATTTGATGTGTTTCATTCCTGACGTTCACGCTTGTATTGCACCATGCACTATGATGGTTTTACTTGAACTACTAGCTATTAGTGATGTTGTAGTGTGCACAGGCGAAAACTAGAAGAAAACTCTCTTTGCAATGTGGTGTCGTAGTGTTCTTCTTTTTTTCTTTCTCCACTTAACAATCTATAGGCTCTAATTTTTGTCTTTTACTATATGCAAGTGTGATCTAACTCAACATACGTATGTGGTTGTGAAAATAAACTCGTATGGTTGGTTTTACATCTTAGTTGAATTTTGCTTGAGATGGGGGACATATGCCCTCCCCCTCCCTCTTCTTAAGACTCATGCTAACCTTAAAGATGATATGTTGTTTTTGTTTTATTTGAAATTGAAAGTAATAAAAAGATGTCACTACTCGGATTCCATCCGAATATCTATATGATATTTTGATCGGAGTCAGCAACGAATTCGTTACGGACCGGACCTCTATTTTTCTCGGGCCATTCAATGATCCATGTTGCCGGCCTACTAAACGGGCTCCAATTATATTGTAGTATATGTTCCTTTTTTCTTCTTTGCTACTAGGAGAACTCACGACCGCGGCGAGAGAGATGTTGTGGATTCTGTGTCGTGCTTGCCATGTTATTTGCACTAACAAAAGCCATGAATAGTAACGATAAAGACTTACGCACATCCCTATCGCTCGAGCTGTGCGTACATCATTTTTCTCCACTTCGAGCATGAAAAAAATTATGACAACCTTTAAACCAAAATTCCTCCTAGGAAACAATGCAATCAAGTTCGTTGGGCACTTTTGCTATTTTAAGTGAGGAGTTTCATTCTATCATTTTAAGAATGTCATGTTATATGGAGCAAAAATGAAACATCCTTCTCCAATATATAGTTTTATTTTTATTATTTTCTAATTTAATCATAGTTCTTGCTGCCTCGATGTCACGCTGCCTTTGGAGGTTAACGTTGCTATGATGTTGTCAATCGACAAATTCTGGCAGGTGATCCATCTCTTCAAATATGATCATCTTGTTTCGCTGCCTCGATGGCATGATATGCATGATGTGAGCTGGTTACTAAACTTGCTAAATCCTTGACAGACTGCGCATGCGAGAAGAAGAAGAAGAAATCTTTTCGACATGCTTGTGCAGACTCTAAGGTTCGAGATCATGAGTTGGCTTTGAATCTTCTAAACTTTCTGATGTCTAATACATGTAGAGTTGTTTCGACATAGTTTATAGGAATTGTTTCGTTAGGTTAACCACACATTCTTCATGGCGTTGAGCTGAGAAGCGTGAGATAGTATACTAATTCAATTTAGATGGCTTGATAGTAGCACAGACTGTTATGGCTAAGAAAAAATAAGAAAAATTGAACTATAGTTAATTATCAGCTAGCGCAAGATGGTAATAGATAGCTAAAAGCTTAATACATTCTTAAATAAAACAAAGTATGGATTAGATTTTTGTCACGCAGAGTTAAGAATGATGCTTGTAAGATGGTGAAGATTGACAGGTATCGAAAACGCAAGTAAACTTATGTGTTAAACTTCTTTAGTTTATCAGTTTATCTAGCAAGTCTAGACACAACGTTCTTGATAATCTGTTGTTACAGATGTTCATAGTTAGTTTGAATTTATTGTTGTGATATGATAAATGGGAGATGAAAGTTATCCCAATGCCTCTAATGGATCGATGTGATGGAGAACTCTATTGTGTGAGTTGACTTGATCACTTGGCCGCTCGACTCTAACAATTACGTATGCGACATGTTTAGGAGCTTTAAAACCCAAGGCGCGAGAGGATGCAAACATCACATTTAAACTCGTCTCACACAGATGCTATTCCATATAGAAATACTCCTATGTGATATTATAGTTTTAAAAAAATTATTTTGATATCCGTGGTAACACATAGGTATTTTGCTAATATGCTATAGATTTACGTCGTAGCAACACACGGACATTCCTCTAGATTAAAATAAAATATTAAACATGCTTTTTTAGATTATTATCTTAGTTGTGTCCTCTATTCGTGGTTATTAGTATTACATGATTCCTAAATCAGTTCTTGATTTTCATTTCTGTCTTTCAAGAATTTCGGGTGATAATTGATACTTTTTTAGAACAATTCATCAGTGAATTTATTGTCACACAATATATATACGTTCAATTCGTTGTATTGATCATTGTTTGTCTAGTGTGTGTAGGTAAAATACTAGGATGATAACACTTGAAAGACACGGTGAATAGGATAGGATTCTTTTCTCTTGTGAACCAGTCAGTTGATGGAATTTTAGGCTTGAAATTGTATATTTGATCTGGAAACAAATTTTACTCGAAAGCCGAGTATGAGGAGAAGAATGAAGTGGAGGAGAAGAAAAGATGGGTTCTTCCCTCCCTCAGAAAGACATGTGTCTTGGTGTTAACAACGATCGAGAATACAGGAGAGATTCTATTTACTGGTATCGTTGTGGGCGTTGGCGAAGGAAAAAAACCCGGCATGTGTGAACCCAGACGCGTGCCGTGGCGCGGCGGAGGAAGCAGTAGAGGGAGAACTAGGAGAAAGACTTGGGCGGTGGTCGCCATCCCTGTTGCCGCGCGTCCGTGAGTGGCCATGATCATGTTATGGACGATGGGCCCCCACCGCCGGCTCCTCCAACCCAAGCAAGGCACAAATGCAGTGGGCTCCACAGCTTTGACTCTTGTCGCCCTCGATTTTTTTTCTTTTTTTTCTTTGTAAATAAAGAAGAAGAACCTGTGAAAAAAAAGAAGAAGAATCACACTGAAGCTTAAAACCCAAACCCCTCCTCCTGCTCTGTAATCGTATCGAGCAGCACAAGCAAAGCAGCAGGGCAGCATGGCTCAGGCGCCGCTGCTCCCGTTGCTCCTCCTCCTCCTCGTTGTTGCTCCGGGTTGCCTCTCCACCTCCACTCCGACCATTCTGCCGCTGTACCGTCACCTGCCGCAGGTGGCGGAGACGGCGCAGCAGCACCCTCTGTGGCGGCTGGCCGCGGCGTCGCTGGCTCGCGCATCCCACCTGAAGCAGCAGCATGGAGGAGGAGGAACAACAACGAAGCTGTACTCTCACTCGTACGGCGGGTACGCGTTCACGGCGTGGCTGGGCACGCCGGCGCAGCAGGTGGCGGTGCTGCTGGACACGGGCAGCCAGCTGACGTGGGTGCCCTGCACATCCAGGTACCAGTGCCGCAACTGCTCTTTCTCCTCCTCTTCAATCCCGACCTTCATCCCCAAGAGGTCCTCCACCTCTCGCCTCATCGGATGCCACAACCCATCCTGCCAATGGGTCCACTCCTCCAACAAGTCGAGCTCCAACTCCAAGTGCGGCACCAATAACAACGTGTGCCCTCCCTACGCCATCGTCTACGGCTCCGGCTCCACCGCCGGCCTCCTCATCGCCGACACACTCCGTACTGGTGGTAGTGGTACTGGAGCTGGAGGTATGGTGATGAAGAAGAACCTGGTGTTGGGATGCAGCCTTGTGTCGGTGCACCAGCCGCCGTCCGGGCTCGCCGGATTCGGCCGCGGCGCGCCGTCACTGCCCGCGCAGCTCGGCCTCAACAAGTTCTCATACTGCCTCCTCTCCCGCCGCTTCGACGACAACGCCGCCGTCAGCGGCCAGCTCGTCCTCGGTGATGCTGCTGATCACCACACGAATTTGCAGTATGTCCCACTGCTCAACAACAAGCACAAGACCCCAGCAGCAGCAGCATCACCGTACTCCGTGTACTACTACCTGGCCCTCACCGGCATCACGGTCGCCGGCAAGCCCGTGCGCCTGCCGCAACGCGCGTTCGTCGCCGGCGCCAACGGAGGCGGCGGCGCCATCATCGACTCCGGCACCACCTTCACATACCTCGACCCCACCGTGTTCCAGCCCGTCGCGGCCGCTGTGATCTCGGCAGTGAGAGGCAGGTACAACCGGTCGAGGGAGGTGGAGAACGCGCTAGGCCTGCGCCCATGCTTCGCGCTTCCGCGAGGACCCAACAAGATGGAGCTGCCCGAGCTGTCGCTCCAGTTCAAGGGCGGCGCCCAGATGCGACTCCCGCTCGAGAACTACTTCGTCGTCGCCGGCATTACTCACCAGGACAAAGAAGAGGAGGAGGAGGAGGAGGAGGCCATCTGCCTCGCCGTCATCACCGACATCGCCAACGGACCCGTCGGCGGCGGACCGGCCATCATTCTCGGCAGCTTCCAGCAGCAGAACTACCTCCTCCAGTACGACCTACAGCACCACAGGATCGGATTCACACGCCAACCATGCGCATCATCCACCTCCTAATCAATCGTTACCATTACCGGCGATCTTCTTCAATTAACTAGTAATTTGACAAAGTTCTGTGTCTGCTTTGTCCAGCTTTTTAGTACGTGCTGCTTAGTTAGATTCTCTAATTAATCTACTACTATCTCGTGCGTGTGTGTGTGTGTGTCTGTTTCCTGCTTTACTCGACCGAATCATCTGTTTTTTACAAGGCCTGAAGAAGAAAAGACGGTGCTTTGTTTCCTTTACTTTTTTCACGGGAACGGGATCGCTTTGGGATGAGGGGTACCATGTGATGCTTTGGATTGTACTGCTACTTTTATTAATCGAAAATGGAATTTTACTACCATACGAACGTCTCACGATCATTATATTTTCAGCGACTCGTGCCTGGACCGGTGTTTTATTGCTTCTGGTCTGCAGGCACTCCCTACTTAATACTCCCAACCAAACACTGGAACGGATGTAAATGACCATGTGCCATTTCTCTGTGCCGGCACAACATGTTCCGTTCTCGTGGCCTATTTATTTACAAGCCCAGACGGTATAGCGTGCAATTGCCAGCTCTACAATGTGCGAGCCTTCAAAGTGACGGATTCTTTGTCAACAAAAGCAGGGATTATATACTGTACTGTATTGTTTTGTTGCAGCAAAATTCAGCGTGCAGAGCAGAGCAGGCGGGGCTACTATGCTAGGCTGCCCTGGTCTCACTTCGTCATTGGGCTAGAAGTCGAGCGCGTGGGCCTTAGCTATCTTCTAGCAGCACAAAACGAAGTAAGGGGATCCAAAAGCTCGAAAGGCCGAAATGAACGTGGACTGCCAAAGTCCGGTACCAAAACGAGCGGCCAGGCCTGTTTTGACACCTCCTTGGCAATATCAACGCGTAGACGTGTAGCATCCGCCAAACTATTTCACACCTTGCAATATCAACGCGTCTTTGAATTCCATGATCAGTTGATTATTATGCTGATTTGCTTTTGACACCTGCAAAAGTTGCAACCATAGGTTTTTGACACCTCCTAGTGACGTTTTGCCTTCGGTTGCCTGAGAATTCTGCAACAGCAAATCTCAATACCAAACTGGTGCGATTACGATTTCTTTGCTTGAGAATACTGCCTTCGATTTTCTATGGTTGATGTTGGTTAGTTCAACTAGTGCGATTACAATTTCTTGCATGTCCAAGAAGTAATACGAGTTCTTCTTGTGAGGCCTTACCGGACAAGTAATTGCTGTAATCAGTCCTTGATACCACTGCTTCAACAAAATTTGGAGCATTGCTCCTGCTAGCATAAGGATACCGATCACTGGTGTGCTACAGTAAAGACATGACAAAGAACAGGGTTGCGCCAGTTGTAATTGGATTCATGTCATCGGTCTCTTTTTGGTTGCATCTACCACACCGATGGGTTCCATGTGCGCGATGGCACTCTAGACCTTGGAATTTAGTAAGGAGAATCATTTTTTTTTTTCACGAACTAAGTGGAGCATCATTTTCGCAGGTCCCGTTGCCATAGCGATGACTGCATTATTGCTGCGGGCGTTCGTGAACAAACACAGGGCACAACTCCATGTTAACTGACCAAACCCAGCCACTTCCCAGTTGTATCGCATAACTGCTCACCTGCACCAGAAGAGGTGGCTCCAGAAAACACTTTCAGTGGAAACCTACAGCTACTAATGTGTGCAGAGTTTTTGGTTCGTTAGTTTTAGGCTTGCAGCTGAAGCACGTCTAGTCGAGAACACGGTGACCTGGCCCGAATGCGTCCGTCAAGGAAAGCGACAATTGTGACAACCTAGACTAGAGTAGAACCGAACAAAAAGATACGCGTGCAGTGGCAAACAACTGACTCAGTGATGCTTTTTTACTTGGTCAAGGCTTGAGATAGTAATTCACATGATAAGGGATACCGCACTAAAAGTTTCGATCATTGTTTCAAGTAGTAGAAAGTTTGCAAGCTCTTCGTGTGCAATCTACTCACTTGATCCGTGAGTTTCAAGTTGCCGTCGAGACAGAGAAAGGTCACCCACCAGAAAGGCCTGAATCAGTGTCTCCATAATTCGAGTCGCAAACAACTACAACTAGTATGTATGTAATCTTCTGAACTCCGGCATCAAAGCATCAGAATGAATCACAGTATATATACAAAAAGAGAGCAGAAGCTGAATTGATGAAGAGGTAATAATCAATAGCAATGTAGTGTATAAAAATGGCAAGAGAAGAGTAACCGATGGGTAATATGTACATGCCGGTAGCTATGAGCTAGTGTGAAGGAAATCTTCTATCTAGTGCTAACAAATAGAAGTAAGAAGGAAATATCTAAATCACGGCATGGCGATATACAGACAGCAACGAACCGAAATCGAAAGAATCCATCATAGTATAGTACTAGGAGTAAGTAAGAGATGAACGGAATGATCGAATCTGAATCCCCACCAAGGCACCAAGCAGAAGAGAAGAGAAGAGAAGAGAAGAATCAGAACCAGACTTTGCAATCTGTGGGCTTGAACGTTGCTCCTGCGTTGTTCCCCGGCGCCGGGACGGAGAGCGGGCAAGTGATTCTAGCCTTGGGTCCGCGGACCTTGAATGCCCAGACCTTGACCCTGAGTCTGGCGTTGAGCTTGACCTCGACGTCGAACTTGCCGTCGGTCTGCTGCGACCTGAAGTTGGCGGCGTTGACGTCCCCCTGTAGCGGCTGCTGTCCGTGGAACTGCGGCGAGACCTTGGTGGATTCCTCTGTGCCCTGGTAGAAGGAGTCGAGCTGGACGTACCCGAAGCGCTGGTCCTGGAAGAGCGCGAGCGACTCGACGTCGTCGTAGTAGAGCCCCACGCGCTTGTTGGGGTTGCGTACGGTGATGTCGACGGAGAGGTTGTACGCGAGCGCCGAGTTGGGGGCGAGGTCGAACTGCGCGAGCGCGGCGGAGTCGACGGTGGCGGCGATCATGTGGGGGCGGAAGATGAGGTAGAAGATGAGGGCGAGGACGCCGACGACGACGAGGAGGGAGATGAGGATGCTGCACAGGCAGCTGAAGAGCCCGCACGCCAGGCACTTGCACGGGCAGCACAGGCACGACACCGCGCGGCTCGCGGAACCCATCGATCTGATTTCTTCTCCTCTTCTTCTTCTCCCTCCCTTCGCGGCGATCTGATCTGATCTCCGGCTTTGGGGGAAATCGAGATTTGGGATTTGGGTGAGATTTGGGGTTGGTATATGTAGGGAAGACGGGCGGACGGGACTTTGGACGTCTCGTCTCTCCTATGGTACTATGGTGTGGTGTTTATGGCATCTTCGGATTGGATTTGGTTTGGCCGGGTCGTGGTTGGATTATCGTGGATTGGAATTGGAAGCCGCCGCGAAGTGGAGGACGAGGTGAAGAAGAAAGTGGTGGTGGAGTTGTAGCCGTTGTGGGTTCTTACTTCTTTGGTCAAGATAGGAAACCAACCAACAAACGCACACGGCGCCTGTTCGCCTTGACCGTTTGTTTGCGATGCGGCATCCCACGCGGAACCGCCTGACCACGTCGACGTCGCGTCTCGTGATTTTCCTTTCTCCTTTTACCACGTTCTTATCAAGGGACAGTCACGTAAATTAAAAAAATATATAATTAATTAAGAAAGCGTCTAATTTTCAGCCCTAAAAATTAAGGTTACTTTCAACCAATACTTTTGACCTTAAATCTATATCCAATAAATATAAAAGAATAACTAATCTTACAAATAAATAAATAATAAAAGAATTCCTATAAATAAATAAATAATAAAAAAATTCGTTTATATCATTTGTGCCATCAACTAAAAGTATGTGTTATTTTCGGTCGACTGAAAGAAAAAATTCCCAATTAATTAAACAAGGGTCAGCAACACAGTCAATCCTGTCACCCTCATACTTGTGCTCCAGTAGAAAACATTATCATGCCCACCGTCAGGACTGTTGAAAAAACATTTGCTTCTGCTCTGGTTTCTTCTTCAATCCACTCCAGGCCACATGCCATTTTCAACGTCTTGGATTTTACGTATACAACACACCACACGCTTTCCTGTTCCTGTGTCAAATTTCAATTTCGTCCCAACGTTACGTGCCGCTTCTTGAGCCGGTTTGTTAGCCCAACAAGCAATCGTGTCCCACACTCGGAGTCAACTTCTTTATTGCTTAGATAAAAGACGCGTGACAACTTTTCTATATAACTTATTAAGAGAGGTGGGATCATCTAGATATTTTTTTTTCGTGTTTAGAGGTATTTATAACTTTGTTATATCCAGTTTGTATCCTATCATGATTCACCAATCAGTTTGAATCGTTTTTTAATTCTCTATTAAATTAGGCTCTGATTTCAATTCGATATTTTATAATTTAGAACTCATGTTAATCTTTGCTCCTTCCCAACTTGCTAAATATAAAAGACGCGTGATGACTTCGAAAAAAAAAACGCTTTAAACGAGTATACTGCTGGTAGTGGTAGCATCTCTTACCTCACTGACAGTGGCCCGTGCGTATTAGGCCCTATATCCACGGGCCGCACTTTTAAGTGGATCCACCACTCAATCTCGGCCTGCTTTTGTTCCAGGGAGGTCCTCAGCCTTCAACAGACCGTGACCCGACATCGTGCTGCATCCGAGTAGAAAAAAAAAAACATCGTGCTGCATCTTCTGGCGGAGGCCCAATTTTCACGAGCTAACACACACGGGCACGCCCGATCAAGCCCATTACACATCGGCCAGAACAAACTTTTACACAAGAAAAAAAAAGCCCGGCGGAAGAAACTTCTCATGATCGGGCTTGGGCGATCAACTTGCTTGCATCCAATCCAACGAATCTTGTGACTTTGTCTCTTCCACTTGAAGCTTTAAGTATTTCCTTTGTCGAGTAGATCGTCCGTCAATGTCTGTACACATTTATTCTCCCTCCCCGCCTTTTTTCAAACCTCTTTTTCGCTTTGCGATGTTGAGCCAAAGCACAATGCGTGCATGGATATCCTGATTCTGTAGCCCAATAGCCTTTTTTTTTTTCCTCCCCTCAATCATGTTCTTTCATGTGTCGTGATCCCTTACAATAGCACTAGCACTGAATAACTTTTGTTTTTCTTCTACAAGCTATAGGCCCTTGGCTTAGAATCGGCAGAGCCTCTTTTACGAAGAAACAAGGAAGCTTCACTTTGGAACCGTGAAGCTTGATCATCACTCACTGTCTACAGAGGGGTTCGACTTTCTTCCACCTACGCATACCCACGCTATAACTTTTTTTTTTTAGAAACAGAAATATATTTTAATATTTCAACCGCTGTATATAGCTGTTCATTATTACAAACTCACGGGGGCAAGTGTCTAAACATAGGCGAGCCCATAAGACCAATAGTGACCAAGACGCCATCTACTGTATTATAGAGAAATTCTATTATTACTAAACCAGCCAAATTTAGCGAAGATACCCATGACTTAGTAAACTTATCACACAATCCTCAGCTGGCCAGTTTTACCAGCTATATGTTCATACATGTGCAGCTCCACCAAAATTATAACTTGATGATGAATGAACTGATATAAAACGATGATCTGCCAAGCAGAGCGGCCAAATCTGTCAGAATTTTCCATCATATCATAGTAGTATCATTGATCATGAATGAAGTTAGCTAGGTCTCTGCATCCATGTCGCTCACAACTGCACAAAGCGGCGCGCAATTGAGACGTGTTGATCTTGAGCGTAACCAAACCTGAACTGAAAGGCAGGGCACAGCTGGGGCCGGGGTAAGCAGAGCAGGTGATATGGAAGGAACGAAAGGGACTTACAACAGAAAGGCCAGTGTCCACTATCCAACAATCTCCTCTCTCTTTCTCTACTAGTACCTTTCTGCTACTAGACAGTCTATATTTTCACGCGTCACTGACTAAGCTTAGCTGAGCATGCGTGCAGCATTTGGTAGCATCCACCAGTCATGTACCGTCTTAATATATCCTCTGGCACGCGCGACTACAAAGTTGTACCTAGCGCCATCTTACAGGACTGCTCTATCTATATATGTTTCTGATGAAATACGTTTGATCACAAGTTGGCACAAGATTCACGATTATAATAGGGCAGCCTTTCTGAAACAACTAGGTGCTCCCGTCATGTTCACTGATCAGCAAAAGGCCGCCAATTCTGTACTGTAGTCCAGATACTACCTCCGGTTTTATTTTCTTGTCGTTAGGACATGAAACTCAGTTCATTTTTGAATTAAGATTTTGGTCTGAACGTCAATAAAATAAAACCGGAGGGAGTACGTCACAACAGCACTGCGTTTCTTCTCAGATTTACGTGGACGCGCGAGGCAGTGAATCTGTGACAAAATCACAAGTCAGAGATGAAAATATACTAGTGCAAACCCGTCGCATGCATCTCGAATGGAGGCGTCATCTGATTCTGACGGTTAAATTTGCGAGGGAGCAATAGGCAAACAGGTGAAGAAAACGTGGCCCAAGGTTACGTATGTGCAAGAATTCCGCGCAAGAGAACACATTGCGGTGTCACTGTCAGCATGTGCGGTGACGTGCTCACAATCCCGGCTTACCTATTATTGGTCCACAAAGTGTCGTAACCAACACAAGTCATCGCTAAGTAGATTTTCGTTATCAGTCTCGATCATTTTTAATGGGACGCGTTCGAAAAGCAGAGGTCCAAAAGAAAGGTCAGGAGCTCATTCACGGGGAAAACGAAAAGCTAACTTTGCTCTCCATTTGTGAGGAATCATCCATCAGTCGAAAAGCTTACATGAACGAACAAAGAAAATAAAGTACACACCTATGGAATTGCCCTTGCAGAAAGTGGGAATTAAATAACAGAAGAAGAGAAGCAATTATTTATGAACAATTGAGGTTGATTTCGTTGTTCTGCTGGTAAAATGCATCATCTGCCAGCTGGGTTGCATGATCGTCCAAACCAAACCTTCACGTCTACTCACTCCCCCTTCTCTCGATCTTTTCCTGAATGAATGAGTATTTTCCTTCTACTCAAAGCCAGACTCCAAAGCAGCAAGGAAAGAAGAAATAAAGATGCATGAACAACAAGAAGAAAGAAACGAGCTAGAACCAGCAAGGAAAGAAGAAGAAGAGGAAGAATTAATTGAGCTACTAGGAGAAGGAAGAACTACTACTGAGCTGAAGATAAATTAGCATATAGAATTAGACGTCGACGGCGCAGGCAGCTTCCCTTGCCTTCGTTGACGGTGAGCAGAGCTGGGCAGTTAACGCGGAGGTGGTAGTGGCCGGAGATCCATGATCCGACCTTCCATCGAATCTCTTTCTTTCTTTCTTTCTTCCTTTCTTTCAGCAAAGGCTTTAAGCAAGGTGTGCGTGTGAATGAATTCAACAAGTCCAGTCAACAAGTCAGAGTGGCGAAGGAGCGTTTGTTTTACTGTTCATGGTGCCAAACAGGTTATGACCTTCAGTACGATGGCAAACGGGCACCGTCCATCCGGTAGGATGGCAAAGAGCACCTCCTCCTGCTGCTGATGGGAGGACAAACGGTGTTCCTCCGTTAGTGAAAGAGGTCCA
Source organism: Eleusine indica (assembly GCA_030378355.1). Lineage (NCBI taxonomy): Eukaryota > Viridiplantae > Streptophyta > Magnoliopsida > Poales > Poaceae > Eleusine > Eleusine indica. The sequence goes on along the minus strand of CM059502.1, from coordinate 452,339 downwards.
CGTAGAAACAAAATTCCAATAAGAAGTTGACACGTTGTCGGGTAGGAGGACAGAATGGAAAGGTTGTGCACACGTATATAAAGAGGGAATTCCTTCTATACCACTAAAAATTTATCTAGTTCCTTTCGTGACATGAAAAACGTCGAACTTCCCTCTACGCCACTGATGAAAATTTTGATTCCTTACATTCCATTACCATTAGTTTCTCCATCTAACATTGTTAAATATGATTAGAAAAGACAAAAATACCCCTATAAGATAGAAATGAAGAATTTAATTTATATTGCTACTATGCTACTACACGCGTACACAAGTAATAAGTAAATGATACTTTCAAATAAGATTCCAAAATAATTTCACATATAAGAAAATTTAAAAATAATTTACATGGTATCATATATTGCAATACAAAATACTGTTTTAAAATTTTCTTACTACTGACAATAAGAAAATATAATTTTTATAGTACTACTTGTGTAAATGTTTATGAAATTTTATTTGAAAATATCATTTTTATGATACTACTTGTGTATGCATGTAGTGACATAAAATAAATTTAAGTAATTTTTTGTTTTTGCCGCATAGGGGTATTTTTGTCTTTTTAACTATTATTTGATAATGTTAATTTTTATAGTACTACTTGTGTAAATGTTTATGAAATTTTATTTGAAAATATCATTTTTATGATACTACTTGTGTATGCATGTAGTGACATAAAATAAATTTAAGTAATTTTTTGTTTTTGCCGCATAGGGGTATTTTTGTCTTTTTAACTATTATTTGATAATGTTAAATCGGTAGTTGTATGTAAGGCATCAAAATATTTAGTAATACACAGAAGGAACTTTGATGTTTTTCATGTCACAAAGAGAACTAGGTAATTTTTTAGAGGCATAAAAGGAATTCTCTCATATATAAAAGATAGGCAACTATGCAATGTAGCATTCGCGTTTGCATGTCACCCACGCACATGAGCAAGCAAGAGGCAAGCTTCTCTGTTCTTCCCGAGCCTATTGTTCTTGCAATTAGTGTTTTTTTTTTTTCTCAACTATTTGTTGCTGCTCTCTCTGCTCTTTCACACTCTTGCAATGGCGGAGCTGGGGGGGGGGGGGGGGCGAAGTAGCTCTGATCCAACAACCGAGGAAAGAGGAAAAGAATCCAGCATTGCGTTGTTTCTTGTTCTCAAACGTAGTTCATTATTTCTCGCAGATTCGGTGTTGTCCACGTGCGTGATCCGGCCAGCTGCTGCGTTTTTGTAGGCCTGCTGCCACCAGGTACCGAGGTAGGGTAAAGGCCACTGTTGTTTTTTTTCTGTTTTGTTCTTCGATTATTGAATTGGTATGGACGCAATGAACTTGTATTATTTGGTTTATTAGTTAGCACTCTCGTTTATCTTAGCCAATACCGTAGCACGCATGGCATCGGACAACAAAAAAGATGTTATCTAAGAGAGAGTATTAGCACAAACATATATCTGTCAGAGTAAAAGTGATAGCAACTCACTTCTCATAAGGAACCATCAGATAGGAAGCTCCGATCTAGTCAAAATGCATTAGTTATGTGCATGGTAACGTCCTAATAATGGTGCAGTTGCCAATTTATCATGATAATATTTTGACTAAAAAAAAAGAATGATGGCAAATTCTAGTCGATTGCTCGTGCGTACCAGGATAGCAGTAAGGTCATTAAGGACCACAAGCACAAAGCAAACCCAACAACCTCCCTTATCATCACAAATACAACATGAGCTCATGTTGTATTTTTTTTTCTTTGTTTGGAATTCATCTGTTGATTTACGACAACACGATGTCATAATCGCAGGACATGGGAAGTGAGGACGTGAACCAGTTGGTCGAATGGGCCAAAGTGTTCGGGGGTGCGCTTCTGTGCATCTTCGTCCAGTTCTTGTACTTGACGCGACACCTCCCCCCCACACACACACCTCACTCCCGCGTAGGCTTTCGCGACATAAATCGACGCAATGCTCGCTCGTTGCACCAATCACAAGAACTAGTGAGTGAAAACTGCCCGTGTCGCTTCCTTGTTTATGTTTCCTTGGTGCAAAGCGGGTTAATACAGTAATCACTTAACTGATGTTTACGTTTCCTTGTTGACACATATGCAAAGATCCGCGGACTCCAGCTCGTCGTCAGTCATCACTCATCAGTCCTCTGAGTCGTCAGATTAGAGTATGAGATCAGTCGTTTTATAATAAACTGTGTAAACTACTAATTTAGTACCTCTCGTGATAATTAAGAATCTACCTGCAGTCATTTTTAAAACATATACTAGTACTAGTTCACTGGGGGACTTTTTTTTAAAAAAAAATTCAGTGGGGGACTTAGGACCTGTTTGGCATGGCTCTAGAGCTAAAACTCCCCACTAGAACTATCCAGAGCCAGTCAAACAGGCAAACTCCCAAAACTCTCAGAGCATCCCAACTCCAGGGAGCTAGCTCCCCCGTAGTTCATTTTGAGGGAGCTCCTCTTTTACAGCTCTCCTAACAGCCCAAATAGATCCGCCTATGGAGTTGGCTAGTATTTACCCACTTTTGCCACTGATTACAAAAAAAAACGTTTCGTTCTTATGTTTTTGTTCCTCACCGAGCCCGCCCAGGCCACGCTCCCGCAAGCCGCAACCCTACCGCGCCAATGCCACGCTCCCTGCCAAGAGCCGCCGCCTGCCAAGAAGCGCCGCCTCCAGCACGAAGAGCCGCCTCCGCCCTGCCAATCGCCGCCGCCCTGCCAAGGCCCGCCTTCCAGCACGCCGCCCTGCCAATCGCCGCCTCCGCCCTGCCAAGAGCCGCCGCCTGCCAAGAAGCGCCGCCTCCAGCACGAAGAGCCGCCTCCGCTCTGCCAATCGCCGCCGCCATGCCAAGGCCCGCCTTCCAGCACGCCGCCCTGCCAATCGCCGCCTCCGCCCTGCCAAGACCCGCCTCCAGCACGACAGATCGACCACGGGCTTGGAGCCCCTGCCTGCGACCTCGACCACGGCCTTGGATCCCCTCCCTGCGACCTCGACCACGGCCTTGGATCCCCTCCCTGTGACCTCGAACGCCGACCTCCCTGCGACCTCTGATGATTCAACTTCTGAAGCAAGTTTAATTACGATGGACGCATTTTGTGATAGCTTGGCCACCTCTCTCGCGCTTGCTTGGAATTCATCTCGTTAGTGCAAAAATTCTTGTAATATTAATGCGATCATGGACATATAATATGATATCACTTTATTATTATTAAACTATTATGTCGTGACGAATATTAGCTCAAAATGTTTTCTGTTACAATTTTTCATTTACATTTGATGAATATCATTCGATAATAAAACCAAGGGTAAAAGTGGCAAAAGATCCAAAAAACTCTCATCATCGGAGTTGAGAGCAAACCTATAGCCAAACACCTACATAGATAGCTCCAGCTCTACTACAGAGCAACTTCAGAGCAGAGTTTGAGAGCAGAGCAGCTCTGATGCAGAGCAGAGCCATGCCAAACAGGTCCTTAGTGGCCTTGCAAACATACTTACCAAGAAGTGGATCCAACGGTGGAGGAGGTGGGGCTCGACCCCACCACCCCCTACTGCTCCCCAAACAGAGGAGCTTCACTACAGCCCCCCCCCCCCCCCCCCTCCCCTCTTGATTTTACTTGTCATGGAAGAAAGATTGGGGGCTGTAGGTTGAAGATGATGGAAAAAATATGTCTGTCCGTAATTTATATGTGAGACAAAATAAACTTATGTCAATGTTCAACCTCTCCTTTAATTTTTCGTCTGAATCTGCCACTGTACTTACCTTCTGGTATTTTCAATTTTCTTGGTATAATAATTACAATGCATGTTAGCTAGCTAGCAGTGTTACATATGTCATCCGCCTTAATAAGCTTGCTTGCTTGCTTATATATGTAATGTAATCAATCGTTTTCACATGGTGGCATGGTGCTAGGTGGCTCGCTTGATTGGCAGTCCTGTAAGCTCATTTTGTTGAGACTAGCTACCTAAGAAATAAGGGAGGATGTGTTTCTCAAATTTTGTGACACAGGCAAGTTAGGATTTCATTTTGCGGACCACCTCAGGAAGATGCCTCAACCTGCTCTGTTTCAAGCCGCTCCTCTGCTTTGGTGTCCTAAGCATGCATTTCCTCAAGCTTGTTGCTTATTAGCCTATCTTCCACTCTCTTCTCCTTATGTTCCTTAAGGCTCTTTTGTTCAAAATTATCACAATGGAATCTGGTATAAAACGTTGATTAGTTGATCCGACATGCAGAGCAACCAAATCTCACAACTTTTCGCCATATCATATTAGTATTAGAATCAGTGATCATGAATGCAATTAGCTAGGTCTCTGCATCAATGTCTCTCACACCTGCACAGAACTGAAAGGCACGGTGCAGCAGCTGGGGCCGTGGTAAGCAGAGCAGTTGATAGGGAAGGAAGGAACGAAAGGGACTTGCAACAGAAAGGCCAGTGTCCAGTATCCATTGTACAAACTCTCTCTTCTACTAGTTCCTTTCTGCTGCTAGGCAGTCTATATGTGCGCGTACCACCGGCTAAGCTAGCTGAGCATGCGTACAGCATTTGGTACCATGCACGAAACATGTCATGTAATGTAGCGTCTTAATTAATATATCGTCTAGCACGCGCGACCATGAATTAAGTTGTAGCTCGTGATTGGTAATCTATATCTGCCTCTGAAAAACTGATGAAGCTGATCGAGAAAAAGATTCATCACGATTAGCATTTGTAAAACCGCTACTCCTGTCGTGTTCACTAATTATAACAATATAATATAAGGTTAGGCAATTCAGTACCGTGACAGCAAGACGATACAACATGGCGCTTGTTCCCTCATCTATCCACAAGACGATACATCACGGATGGAGACGTCATTTTGTTGCTAAATTTGCGAGGGGCTAATCAGGCAAACAGTGAAGGAAACGTGGCGCTACATATGTATGCGCGAGAATTCCGCGGAGCAGGTCACCATCAGCATGTGAGGTGACGTGCTCGCAATCCCGGCTTACTTATTGGTCCACACAGTCTCGTAACCAACACAAGTCATCGCTAAGTAGATTATCGTTATCAGTCTTGATCGTTGTTAATGGAAAAGGCTGAGAAAGGTCAGCTCCTTCACGGGGAAAACGATCGAAAAGCTATAACTTTCCTCCTCCATTTGTGAGGAATCAATCGAAAAGCAAGCCATGAGAAAAAGAAAATAAAGCACGCATTAGAGAACACCTATGGAGTTGCCCTTTCAGAAGGAGGAAATTAAACAACAAAAGAAGAGAAGCAATTATTTGTATGAACAATTGACATTATATTGAATGAGTGAGTATTTTCCTTGTACTCAAAGCTAGAGTCGAAAGCAGCAAGGAAAGAAGAAATAAAGATGCATGAACGACACGAAGAAAGAAACGAGCTAGAACCAGAGCTGCTAGGAGAAGGAAGAACTACTACTGATGAGCTGATGAAGAAACTAGTAGCATATAGAATTCTATTAGACGTCGACGGCGCAGGCTGCGGCCTGCTGGAATCGGAAGTAACCGTTCCCTCCGCCGGTGTTGGCGCCATAGCTACCCTTGCCTTCGTTGACGGTGAGCAGCGCCGGGCAGTTGACGCGGAGGTGGTAGTGGCCGGAGATCCATGATCCGACCTTCCATCGAATCTGGCCGTCGAGGCGGATGTCGATGAGGACGTAGCCTGCGGTCTCGTCCTGTGCGAGCGCGACGGCGAGCTCGGGGGGGAGCTGGACGCTGTCCATGGAGTGCAGGTAGGGCGACCAGACGGACTGGTCGTTGTGGCCCTGGTACTCGACGGGCAACTGCGTGGGCACGGTGATGGCCATGTTCTTGTACTGCGCGTACAGGTCCACCTTGTCGTAGTAGATGCCCACCTTGTCGTTCACGTTCCTCGCCGCCACGGTGGCCTGCATCGTCGTGAAGAGGTAGGTGGATGCCGGCGGCGTGACGTTGAGGCAGAGCACCGAGAGGTCCTGCAGGTACAGCTTGGGCTTGTGAGGCCGGAGCACCAGCCACACGATGAGGACGACGAAGAGCACCAGGAGGATGAACGCCAGCAGCGCCGCGCAGCACTTGCGGTACAGCCGCTCGCGCTCGCACTCGCAACCCTTGTGACCGCCGCAGTCCTTCACCGCCATCGATCAGTCTTTCTTTCTTTGTTGTTGAAGCTTGGCTGTGATTGCGTGTGAATGAATAAGGAAAGGGAAGGAGCCCAGAGCAGCGGTTGGAGTATATATGATGCCTTGTGTGCAATTTGTTTCGAAAAAAAGAGTCTTGTGTGCAATTTGTTTCGAAAAAAAAAGAGTCTTGAGTGCAATTTGTTTGGTAGGGACGGCCGGCGGGACAGTACAGACTACAGCAGAGGGTGATCAGCATTGGAAGGCGTGAGGACTGACTGATTGCTGGAGGTTTGGGTTGCTAAGCCAGGGACACAACTACTGCCACTATGGCCTGCACCTGCCCTGCTTTTGAATGGCTCTGCTTTGTCTCTGTGAAGGCCGGAATAGTTCTTGGTGTGTGCTATGTGTTGGTGTTAGTTGACACTACTACATTGTCCCTAGCTAGCAGTAACTAACTTAACTAGAATGCGGATGATTAGAATTGCAAGCAAGCGTAAGAGAATCATGATCATGGACACAGTAGTGGGGGTGAGTAGTACTAGTAATAAGTTCCAAAAGCAGCAATCATTGAGATTGAGATTGAGATTGAGGGGAAGAATAAGATTTGGGACAGAAAAGATCGCCTTTCCCCACTAAAATAACACAAAGGTGAGAAAGGAAGGGGATCGAGCTGCCTTGCCTCGCATAATTTTGGCCAGGGGAGGCAAAGTGCTCAGCAAGATTAGAACGGCGAGCTCTGCCACCACCTGCAGAGGCAGCAGAGCAGTTGTTGGAGAGAGACTATCCGAAGTCGAAAATGGTGACGAAGGCCGGTGGGGCGTCGACATCAGCCCATCCCTAGGAAAAGCACTACCAAAGCGCAAGAAAGAAACCCATAGAGAAATGAGTCACCATCACGTCCTCATTCCTTCCCCAATCCCCAGCCACCAAACTACGTGTTGTCCCACTCCCATCCCCCCAAAACCGCGCAAATCATCTACACCGAGACGGCACTACCCACAGCAGGGCACATAACCTAAGAGAGGCTAGGACATTATCGAGTCATTCACATGCTTGGGCTACAACTACAACACATGGTTAGAAATGTGAAAGCTCCAATTTCAGCACAATGAAGCTGGGATATTGGGAATATTAGGTGAGGTAGAAATCACAACCATGTTTCCGGTTCTATCAACCATGTGCCGACAATTAAATAAATACTGGGGCTGGGTTATAGTAGATACCACCATACAATGATGCAAGACCGACCACAGTAAACGATGACTGTTGGGTCACGTATGGACGCCGAGCACGAGGGGACACGGAATGGAAGCTTCGCTTCTCTGATCGCCCGTTATACACGTTGGTGTTTGTTAGAGTTGAGGCTGTGTTATGCCAAAACGAGGGCAGGGCCAGCCCACTTTGATTGGCCACTATGACTAGCCATGCATATGCATTGGTTGTTGGCAGATGGAGTCCAAGGGGACAACTCAGAGAGGGAAAGCCATGTTAGGGACGTCTCCTACGCCATGGGCTCCATGACCCGTAAGCTCCCAGCTCACACGCAGATGCACTTTATTATTGCTGCTAATCAGACTCCAAGAAAAAAAAAATACTAGTAAAACTCATGTATCGAATGCACAAGCACTTGAGAACCGCTAATTCAACAATATCACACAGGCTATACAAAGGGTACATGCGGTGGAGGATGAAGGCTCACCTAATCACAGGGCTCACCGGTTCATCAAAATATGCCGTGTGCTTTACGTGCTCTTTTAGTCATGATGAATATTGAATAGGACTTTCGACACTGCTGCTTTTTAACAGCTAATAATATATAATATCTTTCCCCACAGGAGTCAAACCTGCCGGATAACATCATATAAACATCAGGGAACAGAAAAAAATGTAAGAACTAATAAAGTGAGATTGACAAATAATTTGTATCACTTACTTTGGCGACAGTTAAGTATACTTTCAAATGACAAGCTAAGTCACAAAAGTTTCATGGACAAACTAATAACAACATCGACACATTGACAAAAATGCAATACCTACTAATTAGATCTTACATATCTTGGCATGTTCTGTCGATACCGCACTAAAATCAGGCCCGTGCCTATCATTAGCATAATAGCATGCAACCCAAAAGCTACAATGCTTAACGAAACAGTTTTCTAATGGGATGGATAAGCACAACATAAAGTTACAGACAGGAATGCAACAATCGGATTTGTCAGCTACCATTTTCGCACTCATTTAGTATCAAGACCAGAAGATTAACAAAGCCACCACACATATACACCCAACTAATTTCACAGACCGTACCACGAGAAGATAGAAAAAGAAAATATGCCAGCCAAACCAGCCATCTGTTAAATGCAATCCTTCATATAAAAGGCACCTATCATGACAGCTCTCTGACACATCCTTCTTCATGTAAGAAAGAAGAAACCGTTCTTTTCATGTACAAAAATGTAGCCATCCTTCTCTATCAGCAAGCACTTCAAGTTTTTCAGAACGCAGCGTCAAGCATCACCTAGACCCAATACTGCTAGCTCCGAACCTATTTTTAAATAAAGAAAAGAATACCAGAAAGGAATACATGATGTGCCCTACACACTCGAGGATATGATGTTTTCTTAGTCACTAAACTGAGATTTACATGGCTCAGATAAGTTGTTGATCGATCTAACAACACCGAGAACGAGTAACATCTAACATGTCAAACTTAAGCCATTAATGCTTGATTAGAAAGTCCAAAGGCTTTTTATTGGCTTTTCATTCTAAATCAAAGCAGGTATATCAACGTAATAAAAACATGTCTCAGATGCTACAACATATTTTGGAAATTATAAGGAAGTTATCAAAAGAGTAAGATACGCCACAGGTTCTTAAACTATTTACAAATAATCATCTAGGTCCATGAACTCTCAAATTGACCATATGGGTCCTTAAACTATTAAAAGTAATCATCCAGGTCCACGAACTTTATACTGATCTCATAGATCCATGATCTATTTATTTTTTATCAACTAGGTCCTCACCGTTATCGCTCATCCGCTCCTCAAGCGCAACGCCACCGCCGAACCTCTCTCTACGCGCGATGTCACCGTTGTACAACCGCCCTACAAGCGAGCACTGTCAAGCGTACGCGATGATGCCAACTAACAGAAGGTGCGCTCTGCCCGTCACGGTCTCGCTCTCCTGTCAAGGCCTATCTCTGCCGACCACAGGAATTCCCGTATGCCCACCAGACGGTGACGACGGCGACGTATCACGTGTGAAGGGCACCATGCATGAAACGCTGGCCGTCGTCGGGGGTATCGGGCAAGCCATCTTCATGGTTAACGAGTAACGAGCGCGGAAAGACGAGGTCATGATGGAAAGAATGAGGCCAGATGGATAGGCAAGACCGCAATTGGCAGAGCGCAGCTGCTACTAACTAGTGTCATCATGGAGTTTCGGCGATGCTCGCGTGGATACCGGTTGTGCGGCGGCGGCGACACGTGTGTAGAGCTGATGGGTGGCGACGTTGTGGACCTGGTTGACACAATATAAATAGATCATGGACTTTGGGGATCACTATAAAGTTCGTGGACCTGAATGATCATCTAGGAATAGTTTAGGGACCCAAATAATCACTTTAAAAGTTTATGGACCTATATGAGTATTCCTAAATAGTTTAAGGACCTATGATGCACTTCACTCTTATCAGAAAGACCCTGAACCCAAAATTGGAGTCATCTTTTCAAGTCAGCATATGAATTTGAATCCACTATGTTTCCACTTATCATAGATAAAACAAGTAAAATAGGGGACTTCATGTTTCGAAATCTGTATGGAACAAAGGAAAGGACTTCTCTTCTCTTATGAACCAGCAAGAGGAACAAAGAAATGTATAACAAACAAAAGCTAATTATTCCTCAAAAAAAAAAAGCTAACCGACATGATCCTAAAATAGTGATAACGAAGACCAAGAGCAAAGTGGGCACTCCTGAAAAGAAAAATGGTGAGCAGGTAGGGTACTGGTATATGCTAGAATGATGATAGGGGTTTCTCTCTTCTTCTCCAGTCCTATACAACTAAGTCCAACTCGTCCCAAAGCATACAGACTAAATAAATATCTATAAATATGTTATTACAAAAAAGGAAAAATGAAAGCACGCAGAATGGAAACTTGAGCAAACTAATTTAAGCTACATATATGCGGGAAAAAAAATTGAAATTTGATATTTAAGATACTGTTATAACTCCTGGAACTATTCCCAATATACTAGGCGAAAACCTAAAAATGCTCATATACTCTTCCAGAATCCGCTCACATTTCATGCTAAGCAAAACAAATACCCAGAAGCTCAGTGTATCACTTTTTAAGCAGAGTAGTATGGTAGCAGTTTACAGAAAGGCTCTTACCTTACAGTTGTCAGGATTCTTGGTGAAATAAGCATCCTGGTTCTATCAGTGACTTTTTTGCAAATAGATTACCAAGTGCTTCCTCAAGTGCTTCTGGAGTGTACTTTACATATTTTGAAGAGCTACTATGGCTGTTTCCAATTAGAGGCCTAGATAATGATTAATGAAAGAAATCAATGATGTCAACCATATGATTCAACACTTAATTTATGTGACTTCACTTTTTGCAATGAAACTGAATAGCAATTATTTTTCTTCAGGATACAACAAACTTGAGATAATGTATTTTTCTCAGAGGAAAAGTGCAAACTGTTGACCTTGCCATTATCAACCCTACCTTAGCATATCACTGATATGGTCTTTGGTGAACTGGGGGAAAATAAACAATAGAGGCAGTTTTGACACAAATTTGTGCATCAGACAAGTATGTACAATTTCGTGATGCTGTTTATTTGGTATGATCAAACCCATCAGTAAATACGAAACTCTTGGTCGCTATGCAGAATAGTGACAAGGTACGCATGGCATTCGCCTCAAAAGAAAACATAAATAAATTACTAATGCCATGCCCCACTCATGTTTGAAAGGAGAAACATATTAAGAAAATTGGTAGCATAATAAAATACAGAACCATAACCAGCAGATAGTGAGTAATGAAAAAAATACCCGAAGCGTTTCAGAAAACTTCTGTAAGCAGGTAACAAAATTTCGGCAATAGCAAGAATAAGATTGTCTCGTAATTCTTTGTCAGGAATAACCCAGTTCATTTGGCTCTGACAAACCTCTTCAAATTGTATGTTGAAAGACCTGAATCTGAGTGTTGGAAAATAAACTCAATATGAAAAAAAGAAGCAACATCAAAAGAAGACTACATAACACAATGAAATCTCAGGATTCAGGAATTAAATTCTAACTTATCTTTGATGACAGATTTGGAAGTTATACTGCTGATGATTCCAATAATACTACCAGTTCTCTGATTACTCTCTCTGATCCAACCGAATGATGGAGTTAGATCTTGAGCTGAGAGAAACTCCAATGCCTGCAGTTTTGATTTTCTTTTTATATATTATATGGGCGTGCCCAAACAAAGAGAAGGTTATGCAGGAAAGTAACAAGAGATTCTGGCCTAAGGGTGTAGCAAAGACAGATATTTTAGTGATTTGACCTTTCCCCAAGAAACTCTTCTGTACTGTACAGCATGTTGCTGCACAATCCTCTGGCGCCGTTGAACCCAGTCATCACCAAATAAGTCCTTCAGTTTGGAACTGTAAGCATGTAAATGATTATTCCACCCAACTAATAAGATTTTAATCACTTTCTTAATATATATCTTTATACCTGCATATAGACCTGGTAATATAACGGGTGTTATTCATTATAAATACGTGAGCAAGACACTGATCCTTGTATTGCTTCGATTTGGCTTCAAGGTTGGTCTCTAGAGCATGTGCAACATCCAAGATTTGAGAGCCCAGATCAGAATTGGTTCCACTAGTACCAGATTCTTTGAATATCTGCTTTAGCGATGACTGGTAGCTGCATTATACTTACAAGTTGAGGTTGTTGCTAATGGTATCGGGCTATATTTTATCAGAAGTCTTAATTAAAGAAAGAAACCTGGATGTGACATATCACACTTACTCAAAGAGAAACTTAATATAATTAATGACATAGCTGGTAAGGGGATGCACATCTCCATCAGCAGTCGTACTATTTGGTGAGTCCTTCAAAATGCTTTCTTTAAAGTCGTTGAAAGTTCTTTTTGCAGTCAATGCTAAGCACCTTATCAAATTAAGTGCAGATTTCCGGTGTATAGAGCATGCATATCCCTGAAAGACCACTTCAACCTAACATAGTGAGCACGAACGTAACAATTAGAATATCAGTATAAAAGATACAGTCAATTATCCCTCATGCAAAATGTGTTACAGAAAATTGAAATTCAAAGTGCAGATGCAAATTTTCTGCTGGTTGCACTACTCTTATGTGAAGTAATTAATTATGTTTTGATTGACAGCGTTGCATATGATATATAAGGATGCCACTTAGATGCTGTAAACTTGCACTAGAAACTTCACCTCCGATTGAAGTTCAAATGTTGCCTCATACATATCCAGCAGCATGAATAATATCTCCGGTGAAGCTTGGGATTTGGCAACAGCTTCTCCAAAGCTGAGTAGAGTTGACAGACTTTTTGCCGTTACTTCAGCAAAACAGTTGTCCTTCATTGTATGTTTTCCTTCAAAGATTTGATCACACAATTTCCGTTCAGCAGCAAAAAACAACTTTATCTGTTGCAAAATATCCAAGAACAAAACATTACTGACAAATCTGATCTTTTAACAGTGCATGCATTATATCATAAGGATTCAAGAGCCTCACCGCAATTTGGTAGAATTGGATCCAATCAGCAATTTTGGCCCCCAAGCTCCCAGCATGGGTGTTCTGCATTTCTTCAGTTGTAACATACTCAACTCCCAGGTACTTAAGGTTTAGTTCCAAGGTCGAGCCACGAACCTCTCTGATGGAGAAAAAATTGATGAACATACCAAGATGGAAACTGAGACATTATATGGCAAGTAATTTGGGGGCGTATAGAGGCTGTCACCTGTAGATCTTCCGAAAGTGCTGAGGGCAACCGAGTTGAACGGATTTCTGAACTAACTTTGCAAGCAGAAGGACGTAACGAGGATCAATGAGTGTGGGAAGAGTGTGTGTAGCATTCACATTTGTCAGATTGCCACAAGAATCTTTGGATGATGGATTTAAGCTACCGGCAGAAATGATTTCACGTGGCAACCGCTGCTCTAAATTTGGAAGAAAGTTGACAAGATACTCGAGTTCCACAGGTTTGCTACAATCAGTCAGCAAAAGATTTATGAAACAGTCAGCAAGGTCTTTCAGGAGACTCTTATAAACATGGAGATATTCAGGATATCAGCAGATGAATAATTGAACCTGCATTTGGATAAGATCCTATGGAAGTCATTCTCCAACTCTGCAGCTGCTTCAGAAAGCAATTCATCCACGTGCTTGAGTACTTTGTCGCTGATTCTGTAGCTTCTTTTTGAATTAAAGCAAAACTCAACGCTTCTCAATTTATCAACTGCATCAAGATATGCACTAAGACCCTTCCTTGGTCTGTTTAGTATGACACGCTCTGCCTGCAAAAATCGAGTTCATTGAAACGATGCATAAATGACAATAAGAAGCTTGATACTCAAGGCACTTTTTAAAAACGTAGCAAGTGCTCAGAGAACAAAAACAAACTAAGGTTTTTTAATATACAACAACATACTTTATTCAGCCTAGCAGAGACAAGAGCTAAGCAGCTTAGGTAACATCATAGTGTTGGATGGACAATCAATAACACTAATATAACTTGTAATGTACATGTTCGTTTCTATTACTGCGTATACTCGCACTAGAACGTTTCTAAATGTTGGGAACAGAAACATTTCCAACGCATGTATTGAGACGGCGCACGATCACATCCCAGCCATTCTGGCATCTCCACATTAAGCTACAATGTCGTCCGAAACTCGGAATAGGATTTGCGTCTCAAAATATAGAAAGGGATAGACAGTCACAGACCGAAATAGAGCACGAGCAAAATTGCCAAATATGACACTGTGTGATCGCAAGCCCAGACGCGCAGCATCAGATCAAGTTACTACACGCGAATCAGAACTTGAAGCCGCAGGCATTGGGGTCGCTTTTCCGACCGAAATCAAAAGCAGCGACAGCAATCGAGCAGTGGGGCTAGGGGAGTGGTAGAATAGAGAGAAGTTCCTCGCCTCCGTGTGTCGGCTCCGTCGCTCTAGCTCTAGTGAGGAGGTTTAGCATAGCAGGTCACCAGCCGGAGGGAGGTCACAGGGCTCGCCGCCGCCATGCCGGAGGCTGCCGTCGCGGAAGGAGACGGGGATCGATCGGCCGGTCGCAGTTACAAATTGGCCCAGCCCGACCCACAGAATAATATCACGAAACTGGGCTTGTGTACCTGGGCCTCGGTGTAGCCATTAGTGGGTTACAGTACAGCCTTCTATTCTATCCCGGGGGGTTGGAACTTGGAAGAAGAGCAGTAAAGTTTGGTTAAACTGGAGATCAACAACCTACACGTGCATGAATTTCACAGCGTCTTTACAACCAATCTTACGAAATTTTCCTTTAACATAAAAAATCATTAAAATAGCAATCTGAATCACAAAAATTAATACGTATTAAATTGATTGGTACAGCAAGGTGAAAGTGCTAGTGCATGGAATGCTACGGATAAGTAGCACACAAAAGTAGGGCAAATGAACCTCTTGCAAAAAGTGGAGCTGGCTGACCATAGTCCCAACCGTTCCGAGGCTCCTTCGAACGTTGTCGTGGACCCTGCTCGCATCGTACGCTCTGGCCTGCACGCGTTCCCCATCCATCGATCAATGGCCACGCACAATCAACCATCAACATGTACCAAGAGAAGAGCAAGAACAAACAAACAGGAGGCGAAATTTTTTTAAAAAAAAAAGAAAAAAGAAAAAAAAAATGTAACCTGAGCAGGCAGCACAAAGTCATCAATGGCGGCCATGTGGCCAGTTATTGAAGTGAGTGCAGCGGCTACGTCTCGGTTGATATTCTGGGTTTTCTGTATGAAACCCCGCAGGAGATTAGCCTTCTCGCGTAGGAGCTCCTCCATTGATGCTGTTTCCGTCTCCCTCTCCTCACGTCTCTCTCTATCTCCGTTTTCCCATGAGGTGATAGTTGATTGAGGCAACGGAGAAACAAACGAAAAGAAACTTTATATAAACTGAAACTTAGAGATAAGTGGCAGTCAGATGCTTCAAATGCAGCTTGGAAGATTTTACCGTCTCTATCGCCGTATCGCGGCACGCAAAGAGGCTCATTCCGGCCATATCCCAACCAACAGAACACCTATCTTTAAAGCGGAAGCGTTTCAATAACAATAAACGTGATGGGCCCACCTCCATCACTTATCTTTTTCCCTTGCATTTCCACCTCGCGATCGGGAAGAGAAGATCCCGCGCCGCCCCCACCTCGCCGTCGCTCGCCGCCGAGTTTCTGTCCTCCACTCCATGTCGTCACTCTCATATCATACCCGAGTAAAACCCAATATTCAACAATAGTAATGCATAAGCATTGCCAATTGCCATCAATAACTGCACACTGCTAATAACACAATGTTGAAACAAGCGTGCTACCTACAAGAATCAACAAAACATAGCTATTCTGTACAAATCATGCACCCAAACAAGGAATGGTGGTGCACACAGCAGCTGTTCGACTCCCACAGATAGAGCAACACTAACAGGGGCTCCAATTTACAGAAAACAGCACCAAATCAATCATTGCCGAGTTATCAAGCACGTTCTTGTTTCCCCTCGAACAAATTGCCAAGTAGCAGCTCAAGTTGCTCAGGCGTGTGCCTCACATATTTTCCAGGCGCTTTGATATTCTCAATGAGAGGCCTACACATCATCAAGGTAATAATTTATAAGGACCATAACTATCTAAGAGCAATAATCGAATCGAAACTTTCAGATGAGACAGCTACACATCAAGTTTAGTAATGAGTGTCAAAGACATACCCAAAACGCTTTAGGAAAGATCTGTATGCAGGCAATAGAATTTCAGCAACTGCAAGTCTCAGTGATTCGCGCAATTCAGTATCGGGAACGGACCAGCCACATTGCTTTTGATAGATCTCCTCAAATAACATATTGAAAGACCTGAATCTGATAGCGCCGCAGGAAAAGAAAAGTGGATAATGCTTCAGAAATTGTGTGAGAAAACAAGCTAAAATAGTCTGCGTATCTGACTGACCTCTCCTTGACAGCTGCTCTTGAAGCTCCACTGCTATTGCCACCATCACTTCCTATTTGGCTACTACCTCCTGATGAAGTCAGACCTTGACCAGAGAGGCATTGCAACACCTACAACATTGGATCAGAAAAAAAGAGGGGGAAAGAAAGGAACCAAAAGGTTACAGATTTGGACATTAATATTATCACATTAAACAGTCAAGCAGATCAAGAAGTGGTCTATGCAATATTATGAAATCAGTGGTATACCCAAGGATTTTCTTTTCCTACATCACACAGTAATCATATTTCATATCCCTAAAGTTAGGCTGTGCAGGAACAAATATTAGGCACAAAGACAACGTGCTACCAAATAATTAGGTCAATCCCATGAGATTAAGTCATAAATGGTAAGTTTAAGGCCATATATAACTATCTACTCCGGAGCAGTTAGCAACATGGATAATGGATGCTGCAATGTGGTTGGATCGACACTCATAGTTACATTACTCATAGCCAAAATATCCTCAAAAAAATAAGGCTTATGTATGCAAAGAAATGAAAACAAACATTAAGAGCAATCAAACCTTTGACCAAGCAATCCTTCTATACTGATTCGCATTCTGCTGCACAATCCTTCGATGCCTTTGAATCCAGTCATCACCCAACAAATCCTTGGCTTCTGATCTGGATTGAAGAAATGGAAGAATAAAGATGTATACCAGATTATTGCAGCTTTCTTTCCTAAATTATGTCATAAGAACATACCTGCGGACAGATTTAACAATATAATGAATGTTGTTCATCAAAAATATGTGCATCAGAGCAAGATCTTTGTACTGCTTTGCTTTTGCATCCAAATTATTTTGTAATGCTTGCATAATACTCATGGTAACAGATGCAAGCTCTGAACCTGTTCCATCTTCTCTTTTGAACTCCTGGAAAAGCTGCTTTAGAGTTGACTGGTAGCTGCACAGAGATTACCAAGTGGTTGTCAAATTCTTTCCTTCTTTTCTTTTTGGTGAGGGGTAATAAATTAATTACTATTGTGGCTTAAAGCAGACTGCTAGTTATGACCTTTGGTACTACTTGGAAATTAGAACAGCAAACGCTCTGAAGGGGGCATTTGATACATAACATATATTCTTATAAGGGGGCATTTGATATGTAGAAGATTGAAGCTTCTGCCAAATATCCATAAGAAAATGGTGCAACAGAAGTTCTCCTACCACTACAGTGCTATACTTTAGTTCTGGTTATCAAACAGTTCAATGGAGGATTGAAGTATAGCACTTGGTGGATGAAGAGGATATAGAGTCTCAGGGGGAAAAGGGAGAATAGGTCAAAATCTAACAAAGCCTGTGGATGATAAAAAATGATGAGTGCATGAATGTACAAACTGATCACACATGCCAATTTGTTATGGAGATGCATATAACATGCAAATGATTAGACACTTACTCGAATAAAAACTTAACATAGTTGATCACATAGCTTGTCAAAGGATGCACTGTTCCATCAGTATGAATATTCTTTGTTGCATCCTTTTCGACAGCTTCTTCAAAATCACTGAAAGTCTTCTGTGCTGTTTGCGCTAAGCATTTTGTCAAACTCAGTGCTGAGTCACGCATTTGAGAACATGCTTCTCCAACAAAGATGGTGTCAATCTACAAGATCAACCAAAAGATGGATCATTGTGTTCTTTCATACAGAAATAACAGTCATACCTAAAATGTATAGTTGTATACATTATTCTACATGAATTGGCTCCTAAGAACGAAAACAAACTTGCAGGTCTAATTGTCTCCTCAAATTATACAAAAGTTGCCTCCTAAGAATTCTATTTTTGGAGAAGTCCAGGTTCCAAAGGGTACATTCAAACTAGTTTAGGTTGAAATTGGTCATCTAGCAGCACTTAAACCAACGGAAAACCTAGTATGGAGCTCAAAATAACAAACAACGGCTCCTCTTATACTTGATTAGATACAGAGAAAAAATCGTTGTTTAGGGAAAGCATACACTTCATTTACCATATCATCACATAAGTAGATCAAGTTCTGAAGGCATATACTACAGGATTCCTGACCAAAAGTTAAGTTGTGAGACTGCAGAAGAATTTCAACATCTAGATCAAACACAAATGGGTGTTGGCAGTGTGTTCAGCATGTAAGTTAGCAATGAGTGGGTCAAGTTCTAAAGACATGTACTACAGGATTCCTGACAACCAAAAGTTGTGAGACTGCAGAAGAATTTCAACATCAAGGTCAACACAAATGGTTGTTGACAGTGCATACAGCTTGTAAGTCGTACGGATGTAGTTGTGCACACAAGAGAAATGCTTGTCTGTTGAAACAAGTCACGATAGCCAAGAACAGAAGCAATTACCTCTGTTTGAAGTTCACACATGATCTCATACATGTCTAGCAGAACAAACAGTTTCTCTGGTGACCGCTTACTCATAGCAATTGCCTCTCCAAAACTGAGTAGCGTAGCCAAACTGTTCTTTGTTATTGCAGCAAAGCACTTATCCCTCAAAGATTGACTGCATTCAAAAACTTGGTCACATAGCTGGCGCTCCCCAGCAAAAAGAAGTTTGACCTGTTTCGAGCAGAGGCACAATGTCACCAGATGATGCTATAACATAACAGCGGACCTAAGGGGTCAAAGTTATCTTACAGCGATCCTCATGAAATGAATCCAATTCCCAATTTTAGACTCCAAAATTTCCCAAGGCATTCTTTGCACTTCTTCTTTGCTCAATTTTTCAACACCCAAGTTCTTTAAGCTTGATTCTAAAGCTGAAGCACGAGCTTCGCTGCAAATGGAGAAGGATATGCTTCAGCAAGTTACTCAATTATATATATTAGTAAATTTTTTAGTGTGGCTCCTTAGTTGTTGTTTTTTTTTAGAAAGAACAGTGTAGCTCTTTGTACCTATATATTTCTGAACATTGCTGTTGGCATCCAGCTTGAACCAATTGTTGAGCTAATTTAGCAAGCAATGGAACAAACTTTGGTTCGATAAGAGCAGGAGGACTGTAAACGGGAGCCTCCTGATTTTCAGAATGTGAACCATGTCTTCCACCTTCAGGCTGAGATTCAGATGATGGTCGGAGTGTGCTTGGAAGACAATCGAATAGACGATCAGGCTCTATAGGTTTGCTGTAATCGATTATGAAGGCAAACAATGAACAAGTTAGATGATGCTTACAGACAGGTAAGAAACAGTTCCAAACTGATACTATGATGCAAACCTGCGCTGAGACAATTGTTTCTGAAATTCATCCTCCATCTTGACAAGGGCCTTAGAAAGGAGGGCATTAACATGGTTGAGGACACCATCACTACTGCGGTAACTCCTATTTGAGCTAAAGAAACGCTCGATACTTCTCAGGCGATCAACTGCGTCAAGAAAACCTTGCAGATTCTCGTGTGGGCCTTTCTGTATTTCACGCTCTGCCTGTATATAGCAAAAAATTGAAGTCAGGCCTCTCTTCATAGTTGGATAAGCTCGGATACTGAACGGCTGATTACCCCTACTAAGTGCACGCTCAATCCAATTCAAGTTGTGATAGACAAATGAAACGCACAACAAACAAGCAAGGGAAGGAAGGAAACAAGCACCTCTCGAGTTCGATCGAACTGAGTAAGGATCACATCCGCGGAGCGCAGGGTCCGGTCGATGTTCTCGTGCGCTGTCCGCACCGCGTGCGTCCTCACCTGCACGCACAGCGCAAGGCTGTCAGGTCTCGAACCGACAATAATAACTGAAGTAGGAGGCAGGGAGGAAGAGCGAGGCGAGCACCTGGATGGGGCGCATGGCGGAGTCGAGAGCGGATAGGCGGCTGTCGAAGGAGCCGAGGATGGAGACGACGGCATCGGTGACCTGCTTGCTCTTGTCGAGCGACTCACGCAGCAGCGCCGCGCGCTGCGCGAGGGTCTCCATCTCCCCCACAAACGCCGCCAGTCGCTGCTCAGAGCTCTCCGGAAGAGGGAAACGGGGGCTGGATCTGGGATTGATTAGGGGAGCAGTCGCGCTTGTGGCGGTTTGGTTGAGCAAGAGACACGAGACAGAGTGGATGGAGGAGGAGAGGAGGACCCCACCACCCGCCGTCGCGGCGGTTGCTCGGACGGAGAGCAGGTGATTACAGCTTTGCGTTTTTTTTTTTTTGCGAAAACGGAGGAGCCAATAAGCAAAGTAAGGAGAACGGAACGGAAGCGGAGAAGGAACTGTCGTCGCACGCGGCGGGGCCTCCGCCTCCCTCCAACATGGACTTCCCTGCGGACCGCGTCCGTGGTCTTTCTGCAGTCTTTTCCAGTTTTTTTAGCCGTATGTTTTTTATTTCTTTATTACTATGCTCTTTCGATTTTTCTAACCGGTATCCCAGTATAATATTTCAGTTCAAACATCGGATGGCGCAGTGTGTATAATATGAGTTTGTCATACTCCAAATTAACAAGTAATAAAAAGGCAATCATACTTCTTCTATTGTGTCATCTCATAACAATTTGGGCATAAAACATTTGAAAATATGATAACAATTAACTACTTTGAACCTCGCTCTCTAGCAAGAAAATCACTCTTCTTCCCTATTCTTTTTTTTTCCCTTGTTATACATCTAGCAAGGTAATTGTTGTCATGTAACGCGCAATGACAAGGAAATATTACAGATATCTTCTTTGTGTTGAATGTTCTATTCATAGCCGCCTATAAATTTGAATACACTTCTGATGGAGCTTGGTAGGAGTACCTTTTAGTTCAAGAGAAAGAAAAGCTCATCCTCTTTTTTCCTAGTCCACCGTACCAGGTCTCATTTGTGACCTTGAAAATAGATGTCATTACTGGTGTTCGTTTTCATTAGAACCTAAAGTTTAACTCTTAAAATTAAAACTAAATTTTAGCACCTTATGGGGGCTAAAGTTTTGCTCTCTTTTCAATTTTTTTTTCTTCTTTAAAGCTAAAGTTTAGCTTAATTTTTAGCTTTTCTGTTCATTTCTTTAGAGCTAAAATTTAAAGTAAATTTAGTTTTAACTTTTTAGCCCATTAAAACAAATAGTCCCTTAGCGTCTCAACAATAAACGAAACTGAAACAGATCGAGGAGCAGGTGACAGATGGCGAAGATTCTTTCCATAATGCATGTGTGATGGTGCATCAGGTTGCTAATGCCACGCTCTGACGTGGTCTTGGCGGCGACAAGATTGTTTTTCTATGCTACTCCTATAACAGAACCAGTACAAAACAAGCAGCAGCCACCCATTGTTTTTGGACACCACCACATTGGACCCAGTGAACAAAGCTGCGCATTTGCCTTTCTAACCAATTCCGCACCGGTCGACTCTTTCTTCGCTTGATGAACTTGAAACAGCTAAAAAAAAAAAAAAACTTGAAACAACAAACCAACTTGCAATGCAATGGGGAATATATGGCAAATTTTGCCATAAAAAAATGGTGTAAGGCAAAAAAAAAAAACTATAGGAATTTTTCCGGAAAAAAATAGTACAGGCTAGTACGGAGTCCTTACATGATCACATATTACCGTCATTTACATGTAAAGCAACGGCAGTCAAAACTTTGTGAGGGGTGATGGAGGACGTCATCGAGAGCGTACGTATAGCAATACTAAAAAAAATTGGGGATTTTTTCGCGCAAAATTAGTACAGGCTAGTACGGAGGACTTAGTCCTTATACATGATCGGACACTCATTTACATGTAAAGCAACGGCAATCAAAACTTTGTGAGGGATGATGGAGGACGTCATCGAGAGCGTACGTGATGACGGCTACCTTTTATGGTCCGATTTGGATTACGTGGACATACCATGGATCAATCGCCTGGTCAAAGTATTGACCCGTAGCCTCTGTTTCGTCCGATATATAGACGGACGCAGACATTTTTCAAGAAAAAAAAAAAGACGGACGCAGATAAACATGGAGAAAATATCAGGAACATTTTAGACAATTATAATGCCAAATAAAATATTCTGCATATACCACTTTGATATACCAGCAGAAACAAATATCTCTCTCCTCTCTCTCTCTCTCTCACTCAGTCACTAGAAGAAGAAAAAAAAAACAGAAATGTTGGCACAGTCATTGCTGGATCGGGCGCAACCAGCACACGGCACTAGTAGCAACCATCTCACAAGAAAAAGGGAAAAACTAATTCTCTCCTACAGTTTGGTCTGGTGTGGTCGGCCAGCGAACCAAGGGCCAGACGTGTCCAGTTCGCCGCCGTGACTGGGTCCTTCCTTGGTAGAGGAGCCAGAGAAGGATGCGCTCCACACGCAACCTCGGCGATCCCCAATTCCTCCCAGCTTTACAATCTCTCTCTGCTGTTGCTAATTATAATGAATCATCGCTAGTAGAGTAGTAATTAATAGACGGGCATGCCGAGGAACGCCGTCATGCGGCCGCCAGAGCTCGCCGGCGGCGGGGACGGGGACTTCTTGGGCGGGCGCTCGATTGGCCCGACGTGCGAGCGGAATCCGACGGTGACGGCGTCGCGCACGCAGCGGTGGAAGGCCGGCTCGCGCATGGCCGCGGCGGCCGCCTCGCACTCGTGGCACCGCGAGGGGCGGCGCGGGGACCAGTCCATCTCGGGCTCGGGGGCGAGCGCGAAGTAGGGATCCGGCTGTTGGGTGTTGATGAGGTACCACTCGCGGTGGCGCTGCAGCTCCAGCAGCTGCGCCTCGTAGTCCCAGGCCCCGAACATGGGCGGCGGCGCGGCGGCGAGGGAGGCCAGATCCGTGGGCGGGAGACGCTTGAGGATGGTCTTCTCCGGCTGCTGCTGCTGCTGCGGCTTGGGCGCCTGCTTCTTGTCGCGGCGGGAGCGTCCGCCCCGGCGGGAGCGGCGGAGGGCGGCCTGGACGTAGCAGCCTGAGCCCTCGCGCGCGACGGCGGCGGCGAGGTCGGTGGCTTCGTCGAGGGGCACGCGGCGCCCGCGCCTGGGCCGCGCGAGCGAGGCGGAGATCTGGTTGGGCGCGAGGCCGACGCGGTCGGCGACGACCGCCTGCAGCTTCTTCACGCCGAGGGAGGGCTGCACGGTGACGGTGCCCAGGTCCACGCTCTGGTCGCCGTCGACGAAGACGACCGGGAGCACGGCCGTGGGCGGCGGGGAGGTCGCCAGATCGGGGCCCATATGGATTGGGATTGGGGTGATGAATCAGAAGAGCATCGAATTGAATCGAAGCCTCTTTCGGGAAGGGGTGGGACTCCCCAGGATTTGATTTGATTTGATGGAATAGAAGAATTTTGGGAAGAAGCAGAGGAGGGGCGAGACAGGGGAGGGGTTTTATAAAGGGGGAATTAAGGCGGTTCTGAGAAGAAGAGGCGGTGCGGGGGATCCGATTTGGTCTCGTCTCCTCCTCCTGTCTTTCCTTGGCAACCAAGCCACAAGGTGCCTGCGCAGTGGGCCCCACACTCCCAGTTGTCCACCCACACTTGCTTGCTGGCGGGTGCAACCGAACGGAGAGAGCGGGCCGACACGCAGGGAGAAAAAGAAAACGTGGGACGGGCACGGCGCCTCATTTCATTTCTCAATTTTGTTTTTCCTCCCGGGCATGGGCGCACGGCTCTTTTTTTTTTTACAAAAAGAAAGAAAGACATAAAATTTCCTCTCTCTCTCTCTCGCAGTCTCGCGGCGCGGCCGGCCGGTCCGGGCTGGCGACACGTGGGCGCCTCACCTGCTTCTGGCTGTTTCACGTGACTCGGCCATGGATTTTGTGTGATCGATCAGCGCGGCCACCCCACTGCCACGCATCCTTTACTTACTTGGCAGTTTTTAAAAAAAAAAAAAATTTGAGGCGCACTTACTTGGCAGTTGCGCTGTCAAAAAAAAATCTTTTCCAATCACTGCACTTAGGATTTTGTATGGTTGATTTCTGTACCAACAAATCGTACCTCCACGATATGTCCACAGTAAAATAGCCACTTTAGTTACTTCCCTATGGAGTACTACTGTAGTACTAGGTCCTTCCAAATCAGAGAAAGGAGAGCGTATTGTCTACATGGCCATTAATCGCATTAACACGCTGCCATACGAACGTACGACACTCAAGTCATGACCATATAGACAATTGCGTACCTGACGAGTTTACCCGACTGAAAAGGAAAAAAAATATTCTGGCTAGAGGGGTAGAAAAGGATTGTATTACTGCGGCCCTGTGGGTCAGTTTAATTTTCGACAGGCTAGGCTCGCTCGCTTTTCCAGGCTGTCCAGCATTTTCTCTCACCTAAACACACGGTGGGTTCAAATATTATATTACTACTTCACTTTTTCCTTGCGTATAATATGCTGCATAGAATTTTATCAGAACGAACCTGCTCGATATGTTGTAATTTCGTCGAAGGCTTCGAGAAATTAGCATGGTCCTATAGTGCTGCATCGAATTTTTTTTCGATATGTTGGAACTCCTCTAGTGCTGTTGTACTGCGAAACTTCACTCCAGCAGCCATGTGAGCTTTTTTTTTTTATCAGTCTTCTAGTAAAAGCCCACGGGCCACGGGCCGAAGCAAATGGCAAATCTGCTTGGTCCGTGGATGGATTGGGCAGCAAATCCAGTGGGGTCCATCATCCTCCCGTGGAAATTGGAATCGAATCGAAGGAATCGTCCGGGATGGTGGCCGCCGCACCACGCTGCTGCCTGCTTCTAAACCCCATCGGCATCGTCCCCCGCAGCCGCCTCGCTTCCTCCTCCTCTTCCGTGCACCGCCTCCCCCGGATCACCAGGCTCGCTTGCTCCACCTCAGCTTCGCCTCTCGTCGCCGTCGCCTCCATGGACGCGCCGCCGCAGGGCTACCGCACCAACGTCGGCATCTGCCTCGCCGACCCCTCGCTCACCAAGGCGAGTCCACACCTCGCCTCACTCTCCACTCGCACTCCTTCCGCTTCCGCCCCTAGGGATCATAACCGGATTCTCTTTCCTATCTGCAGATTTTCTCGGCTTCTAGGCTCGACATCCCCAGCGCGTGGCAGATGCCTCAGGTGATTAGATTTTCCCACCCCCTTTTTAGGTAACTGATTGATGGAATCGGGGGTTTGCCTGGCTAGCTGTTCACGTATATGAGGCGTAGAATTCTGTAGCACTGGCTCAGCAAGCTGATTTGCCCACAGGGTGGTATAGATGCGGGGGAAGATCCAAGAGCGGCTGCATTTCGGGAATTGCGAGAAGAAACTGGTGTTACATCAGCAGAGATGGTGGCCGAGGTCAGTTGAGCCGCCTTTTATCCGCTTCCCTCGCACCCTTCCTGTCTGTCCCTGATTATTTCTCCATGCGTCTGTGTAGGCTCCTAACTGGTTAACCTATGATTTTCCACCTGAAGTGAGAGAGAAGCTCAATGCTAGGTGGGGGACGAATTGGAAAGGACAGGCTCAGAAATGGTGACTGAACTAAATTCTCTCTCGACTCAGAATGCACTTTATTTTTCTGCGCCAACTTTCAAACCATTAGAGTACTCCTAAACGCAAAATGGGAGATAGCTACTTGCTACCCAACATAGCTGCATACAAGATCCTGAAAGCAAGTTTTCTTTTTCAACAACTGAATGTGAAAGTCATTCCAGTTTGAAATTAGTTAGCAGAATACCTCAAGGGGCTTATGGGTCTTAATTGAGATGGACAAATAACTATACTTCAGTTGTGAATATAGAGACATGTCACAAGCTCTACATGTCCTTGGATATTTATGGGTATAGTGCATCCCATTTATGCTACTTTGTCACATTTTTTCATACTATCTTAAACCTTACGAATCCTGGCTGGGAGATGGTGTAACTAAATGAGAACTTTCGTCCCATGACTAGGAGGAAGGGTCGTCTGCACTGGATTATCATACTGTCTTTTGATCATGTTTATTTTGTCATCTGTCTTTTGATCCTCTAAAGAACATTCGATCCAAGCAATTTTATGCCAATCAACCTTTTTTTGCTTGCTTTCTAGAAACTCTTGTGACTTATGGACATATGCAAATAAACAGGTTTTTATTCAGATTTACTGGAAAGGATGATGAGATCAATCTTAATGGTGATGGATCTGAGAAGCCAGAGTTCGGTGAATGGACATGGATGACTCCGCAACAAGTTATTGAAAAGGTGGGTTATTTTCCAGCTCGGCTGTATCTGATCTCCACCTCTTCTGGATGTCTAAAATCTCTTTTCATTTGAACAGGCTGTTGATTTCAAAAAACCAGTATATGAGGAAGCTCTGAAACACTTTTCCTCGTATCTACATTCAGATCCAACAGCTTCAGCATAGATATGACTTATTTATAAGGGTCTCCTGTTGTACTCAAATGTCGATAGTTTCTCATGAAACAATGGAGCGGTGCTGTTTTTTTTTCAGAATCGGATGCATATCTCTGTTAATTACTACCCGGGTATTGCATCCTTGTTCTTCAATTGTATCAGCCGGCAATAAGCTGTGTAAACTGCCATAATTCTCAACTGCTTTATCCCTGCAGCTTTTCCTGTAATTACTTTGGTTTTGAACTTTAACAGTCAACAACATTGTTCGTCATGCTATTGTCAATGCTGTTACTCAATGCATAAAAGACTGTAAAACAGTGACTTTTTTTTTTTTTTTTTTGCATGTGTCAATTGTTCCGAAATATGATATGCCCTTGCCAACAAATATTAGGCTTTGTTGAAGGCTGTTATGCTGGAGAAATGGAAATTCACTGAGAAGAGATTCGGCAATTTTCGCAAGACAACTTTATGGGGTAGCTTGTAGTAGAGATAAAACTCTATTTATGGACACTCCTATTTGTGGATATATATGTTTGAATCTCCACGGTCCTGAACCTTGTGTCTTTCCAGTTGCCAGCATCTCCTCGTATTGTGGACACTCTAAATTAGGCTTGCCCACTAATTAGCATGGGCCATTCGTGGTCACAAGCGCATCTGTTACCGCTCACTTGACCATGCTAAATCCGATACGTGTCGATATCTGTAGACTCTATATAAACACTATCAATGCATTGCGTTTTGCCGTGCAAAAGATTAACTGAAATCAAGAGAAGTGGGCTAATTATCGTCACAGCTACATCAACAAGGTTAGGAGAATGTCGAACATTGAGCAATCCTTCCAGTCCGGCAAGGCTCAAGCTGAGACTCAGGTGAGCGGTACATTCTTCAGTAGAAATGCGGAATTTCTTAGTTTGAACACATGCATGGTAACCGTACTGCGAATTTGCGTGTGCAGTGCCAGACGGAGCACGCAGTGCAGTCCGTTAAAGATGCGGCCGGCTCAGCGGTTGACCACGCCGGAGCCGCCGCCGACACCGCACAGCTGCAGGCGCATCGCGCAACCGACGCTGTTCAGCAGGTAAATGCCCCGTAACTCTGCTTCCTCCTCAGCGCTGCCTCGACGGCCTAATCCAATGTACTCCAGTAACATCGTTTTTCATACACAGGCCGGTGCACAGGCGGCGCAGATGACTCAGGACGCAGTGGCCGCTGTGAAGGATGCTGCGACCGGCGGCAATTGATACATCTGACTTCTGAAGATCGGATTGCCTTGCGTTCATGTCAATGATTTCCCATTTCCCCATATTCAACCACCGTTCTTCCATAAGTAGCATATTTTCAATCACAAAGGAAACAGATTGTGTTGTTCCTGACTAAATGTACTACAAATTGGACAGCCATTTAGCTGCCCAACAATTAACACTTTTGATTTTTACCACCGAGCATATTTCAAAACACATTATAACGCAATTGAGACGATAGAGAAATGACGCCAAATGGAGAGCGAAAAGAAGAAGGCCTAGTGGCCTACTGCACGCAAGGTTAGTAACACCAACGGAAAACAACAGAAGAATAACGCCTTGACCACGGACAGCCACACAAACCAAGCTCACTAAAACACAATAGCAAAGCATGCAGAAATAAGTAGTACCATAGCAGTACTTCATAGCATTAGAACTGAAGTATGGAAAGTACAGTGTTTTCAAATTCTAGTTTCTAGAGGTTCTCTTGCAAAATTCAGACTTAGTTGGCAGCAACTTTCTTCTTTGAGGTAGGCTCGGTGCCTGTATCAGAGATGGAAGAATCAAATAAGAATTTCTTCAATTTATTCACTCAAAGGTTAATTTGCAAAGACAAACTACGACTATCCTATACCTTCTCTGAAGTTGCTCTTGAAGCGCTTGGGCACGTGTCGCATGTACCTCATCCTTCCGGTTCCAGTGGTCTTGCGCCTGATGGCCTTCACACTCCAGTTATCTGAAATGATGAATCGCTATGTTAAAGACAAAATCCAACAAGGCAATGAATTAAGAGCATAAAAGTCAACAATCTTGTGGATACAAATAGCACAAGTGTGACAGGTTTAATGATGAATTAAATAAATAAACACACAAGTGTGACAGGTTTTACACTATAAATAAACATGAGCTGATCATTCAAAGTACAACCAAAACATTCCACAACAGAAAGATGATGCAGAGAGATCAAAACAAGTCAAGCAAGCAGATGATTTAGGTGTACAATATACAAGGTCAAAGATGTTAAGGGATCATCAGAGACTTAAATACTTGGGAATCACAGGAGTATAACCCCATCATATTGTTGCAGTTTACCTCTCATCATTTGATCCTCAATAATGGAAACCTAAAAGGCAGCAGTAAGATCATGGCAAACAATCTGTGCCACACTCAGGTACAAAGTGCTGAGAGACAAGCAGATGGGATTTTTCATAACACTATTAGCAAAAATCTTCTATAATGCTCAGGACATGAAATATCTTCTCATTAATGCAGTTGCATCTCTGAAGTCTGACATGCGAATAGTTTTCATGATTCCTCATTGCATTTACTAGGTACAAACAAAATCAAGGTAGGGGAACCAAATGTCAAAACGGTGTCAAGCTTTCATATGAAACACTCATTCAGCTTTTACTATAGAAGTCACATATGATAGCGGGATCAGCTTTGAAAACATGGGTGTCAGTCACGGATTGTCAGAAACACGGACCAATGTTCTCTTCATCAATTCCCTCTAGATACAGAATCGGCATCATACAAACCGAACCCAGTACAAACACTGGGACATGAAACTTCAGGTTTCAAATCTCTACAAATACCCGTTGATCAACCGCATTCATTCGTTCTTCAGTTCGTAGAAAAATATGGCATCAACTAACACAATTAGAAATGAATATGGGTCACTGATGAGTTACGTAGCCAAGTACCCGCATCGCTGGGCAATTCAGTCACAAACATGTACCCAGAGATCTAGAAGGGGGAAACGAAGGAAGAGAGCACTTACACTTGCGGATGCGGGCGGCGGGGTAGCCACAGGAGGAGCAGGTGCTCTTCTGGAGGTGGAAGCTGCGGCGGCCGCAACGGACGCAGAGTGTGTGCGTCTTGTTCCGGCGCTTGCCAAAGCTGCCCGTACCCTTCCCCTGCCAACCGGCAACAGCACAAAGAAGCAACACTAACGTTAGCGCGGAAACAATCCACAAACGACGTCGGAAGAAGGCGACGAGGGGCGTGAACGTACCATTCCTCCCTTGCTTGCTCCTCTCGGCCGGAGCCTGGACCTTGGAGGCGACGAGCGTTGGGGGGTGGCGGCGGCGGGGCTGCGGACGGGAGTAAAACCCTACCTTTTTTATAGGTTCGAACGCGGCGCTCGTAGGTGGGCTTTTAGCTCCATAAACAGGCTGGGCTTAACAAATGGGCTTTACGGGACGGGGAGCTTCTACTGTTATGCGGGCTATGGGCTTATTTGGCGGCCCCTGTGAGGTGTGGCCGTGTGGGTGTGCAAACTTGTATCAAGTCAGAGGAAGGTATAGGCAAAAAATATGCTCAGGTTTATAGCCCCGCATTGGATTTTTCTATGCATTGTGCTTCTCTATATTGTCATTGTGCAGTGGCCTTGCTCGTTCTGTATCTCATTGCTACGAGAGCTTGATATGGGTTGTTGCTGAATTTGTTCAATATTTAGACTCGACCAAAATTTACAAACAGGTGACAAAAATCCTGTTTTGACACATTTATGTCCAAATATGTTCACTCAACAAGAAACAGATGAAACAGAAGATGCACCAACTGCAGAATACAAGAGCACCCTGTAACAGGAGCATTTACGGTACTGGACACGAGCAGAAGCTACATCATTACAAGCCCGAGAGAGAAGGTGCTGTGGTGCATAGGCTACCAACAATAGCAGTATAGCACCAATCCAAGCAACTCTGAACGTTCAAATACTCCCAGTGACTACATTATTACCAGAAACAAGTAACTTTGTCATGCCCTCTAGTAAATACTGAAGTAAGAAAGATATTGTGCTTGGCCTAATTACTTCCTAAGACACTCCACATCAGTTCTTAGCAGTGAGAGCATTGTTTTCCTTGATGCGAGCTCGGTTGTCCAACTTGACGAAACGCTTCAGGTCTTCATATTGAAGTGTCTTGGGATCCTTTCTGCGCAGCTCACTTAGCACTGGACGCTTATCAAGCATGTGCCACAGCCAGTCAGGATACTCAGAATCTGGTTGAATTTTCGGATCAGAACCTTCCTTGAGAATATTTGCCCCAAACACTGTTGTACTCTTAAGCTCTTTGGTGAGCGCAGGAGTTTTGGTAGCATCAGCAGCTCCTTTTCCACCCTTCTTTGCCTTGCTTGCAATTGCAAGACCTCTACTCTCTACCAGTTGAGCAGCATGACTTGGAACAGCACCATGCCTCAACCCTCTTGTCCAAGACATCGCCATTCCCGAGTTGAAGATTTTACTGTATACATAAACCATGAAACCTGGTTGTCAACAGGTGAAAGAGGAAAAATGGAAAATAAAGATGGAGATAAAACACATTGAAAAAAAATAGCAACAGTTGTGGCTGTGGCATAGTTTACATACATCCACTACAGCCATTATATAAGATATATGATGTTTGTCCTACAGTGCACACCAACTTCATAATTTCTAGCATCGTCACTGGATGCTCTGGTCTATTATGCTAGTGGGAATATAAGAACAAAAATTAAGAAATTTTCGTCAGGATGGGGAGATGTCTCCTTTTATGTGCTCTCATTTGGAGTACATGCTGTATCAGTGGGTGTAGCAAGAGAGGCGCATCATTCTATCCCCTATTGGGAATCCTCTTCCTCGAACTCAAATAGATAGAGATGTCGCCTAACAAGTACTCCCATTTCTAGTTCATTTTTGAACTAAAATTAATGTCCTAGCAACATCGACAAAGAAGAGAGGGAGTCACAATCTTGCACTAATAGGTTGAACAAACCATGGCAATCCAAACTGATACTTAGTTACACTAAACAAAATAGAACCATATAAACAAAAATTATAGTGAAGTCAAACTACCGCATTCACAGATACCAGCCATGATGCTCGAGCAGAATGATTGAAAGGTACTGCGAATGTTGTAGTTTGACTTCACTAATCCTATAGGCAACTAATGTGAAGCTCCTATAAGCAACTAATCCTAGAATGCTGTGAATCCATCCAACAAAAATCCAAGGAACTTTAAATGCTTTGGACACTGACACAAGAAATAGGGGATTCCTGATCCTGACACATAAATCCCTACCAATTCTTGAGCACTCTACTTCATAATCGAAGCATTAGATTGCATGGAGACTAAACTGAAGCATTCCAGTACACTGCTGCTACTGTACACGAAAATGGGAAGACATTTGTCAATCTGGTGGCAATTCTCCTGACTTTTAACACATTAAGGAAGGCTCCGACCTAATTAGACATTGCATACTGTAGAAAACAGCACTAATATTTAATGCCACAAATCGAACTGGGGCAATTGACTTTGATCTAACAGTTGCCATTAAGATAAGCCAAGCAGGTCACAATATTTTTGAAGACAGTTTTTTTGGCACTCAAGTAACAGAATTATCAGAGGATGTCAAAACACTATGGTAGGAACACAAGAACTGATCCAAGAACCTACAATTCATCTATTCACGATCATCAGTTCACCTACAACTCAGGGAGAACGCAACTCAAAGAAACTACAGGAACCTAACTAAGCTCGATCAGTTCCAAGAAAGAAAAAAAATGAGCTGCTAATTCGCTCCCATTTGTGAGTAGCCAAGACAAGCTGGAAGGAGAAGCAGCGTGCTCAGTTGCTCATTACTAACAAGAAGAAGAAAAAATCGCACTGAAACAGAGGGACTTCTATTAATATGTTTCCCTGAATAGATGCAGTTGGCCATATTGCTTCACATCGCACTGAAAGAAAAAATGGAAGCATCGATCACTTACTCATGCAACAAGCATTCACCGTCCTGAATCGAGGCACCTACGTTGACAAAATCTCCAAGACACAACACCAGAAAATCTAAACCTAAGAACCTGATCGTCAAGGCACCTACGTTGACCAAATCGAGACCATGGTGGTCGCCAAACTGAATCAAGAATAAGAAGAGGGGAGGAAGAGGAGGGTGCGGTGCTTACCGGAGAGAAGGCGGCGGTCGTCGAGGTGGCGGTGGTAGCCGTGTCGCGCCGCCGCCGAGCTGTTGCCTCGGAAGTGCCCTAGCGTCGCAGCCGCCGCGCCTGTCCGGACTCCGGAGAGCCGAGTTTGTTCCACGTAGATGGGCCGTGAAAAAAGGCCGGGTGGGCTCTGGGCTTAAAACCACGACAGACCTATCTCAAGAAACATTGCAAAGATCTTGCTGGCCTTAGCATGCAAATGGAAATGGTGACCATTATTTTCTATCTAAAAAAAATGCAAATGGTGACCATTTCAGTTGAGACAAAAAGAGGCGCCAAGTGGCAATTTTGACATGTGGAGGCGAATCAGGACATAAGCCTGCTCGTGTCCATTTCTTCCTCCCTTTCCCTTCAGATACTACAGCTGTATGGTCCAGGCTCAAAAAAAAAAAAAAAAAAAAAAAAAAAAAAGTGTAACGGCGACGGAAGGGCTGCGTGGCTTCAATAATTCGCCATGGCTGGGCACTGCAACTTGTCTCCTGTGCCGTGTGCTGTGGTATCACATGGCGCTCATGTCGTGTGTTCTCTTCACATGCAGAGCCTCGTGCCCCGAACACTCTGTTTCATCTTCTTCTTGTGCAGACACTCTACTCTATTGGTTTCCTTTGTTCGCTTCTTTGCATTGATTGACAAGTAACAAACGCGAGTAGTGAACAAACCTATAATTTCCCTGGCAGCAATTGATGCCCTGTGATAATATCAACGGGCCTCCTATTTGTCCGTATACACTCATGAGCATTACGCACGGCCTTGGACCAGCCTAGAGCATTCGTAACTTACTAAAGTTTATTAGATAGATGACGATACAAGATATGTTGTATGTGGACGCGTATACATAAGGATACCCACAGGTGTGGTAGAGTAGGGTAGTGTCTTGTTCGTGGACCTTTTCTTGGTGATGCCGATGCCGCACCTGACCTGCTGGCGGACCACTCGTGATGTTGGCAAATCAGTTCACGACGATGGCGTGGGGGCGTGACTCGACTTGTGTGGCCAAGCACTCAAATACATATCTTGTGCGTACACAGATAGCCTGATACCATGCCAATTCCATGGTGATACACAAGGGCATGGTGATAAGCAGTTGTGATCATTCATCATTCTCATTCGTGCATTATTTCCTTCCCTGCCAGTGTCAAAGATTTATATCTGTGTCAAGAATCTATTGTTGAGCACTGACTCTACTCACAGATCTCATGGATGCAGTCACGGACGTCTCCGTAATGGAAAGTAATGGCACTAATCCGGTACGAGACCTCAAGCTCATACAGATACAGTTAACAAAAATGGCCTCTTCCCCTCTCTCTAAGCAGAGGTCGCTTTTCGTCTACTCCATTGACCACCAAGTTAATGCCTCATGCATCCTTGTTAGCTGGTCCCGTAACGCACGACACGTCATTAAACAACAAGTCCCTGTCACTTTCAGGCCAAGAAAATCAGCGCAAATACAAGCACAAGCCGAGGGTGAGTCTGAGTTACAGCCAGAAACCATTACTAGGTTCTTCACCTCAACTAACTGTTCAGATGCTTTTGGTACACACCACTTGGCAGAGAAGAGAGAACCTTCTGCTCTGCAACCTAACTGTTCTCCCCCGCAGTCGCACCAGTGTTCAGGATAATACATACTGTAAGATTTATTCCGTCAATTGGACAGTTGATAATTATGTAGGCATGATACGTCCAGAGTCGAGCTTTAAGTAAAGCGCCGAGTGCAAGCCTGGAAGGTACTGATTGCTCCCTGAACAGTGAAGGAGCCTCATGATATGGATCCCTAATGCTGTCCCGTAGCAGCATGAGATGAGACAACTGATGTCATTTGCAAAAAAAATTCCCAGGTACAGGAGATTAAAGAACACATTATATGTCTTCATGATGATGACTAGAAAAAGCCAGAGACTTCAGTCTCAAGATTGGAATAACAGAAAAGCCATCCTATTACCAAAAACAAATGAAGAAAGATATCTATCTACAGGAGAAGAAGAACCACATGGACGATCCACTCTCTTTTACAGTACCTACAAGAACACTGCGAAAAAATGCACTTATTCGGTCGATGAGACAGATGCTTCTCTCTTCACCGGCCGTCAGCCGAGGTGAACGACTCGGCAAACCCGGCAGGCCGAGCTGGGATGCTGCCCTTGCTGTCTTCAAGGCTCAGGATGCTCCCATCTGCCAGGCTGCCCTCTGCATCCTGCCAGCTCTTCACCATCTGGAGCAGCGGCAGATGCAGGTCGATGCCCAGGTAATCCTCAGCGTCGTCGCTAAGAGGCCTCCACTTCTCAACCATCGGGACGAGCAGGTTAACAGCATGCCCCATCTCCGGTCGCTGGGAGGGCTCCCGGGCAGTGCAGTGGCCAGCAAGCTCCGCGATCACGCAGATGCTCTCGAAAGTCTCATCCGTCAGTTCCAGAGCAGGATCAATGGCCGCCCTCAGCTTGTCCTGATCCTTCCCTATCACACAGAACCAGGATGCCAGATAACGGGTTTCCTCATCCACACGGTTCTCATCAATAGCAGTCATCCCGGTTATCAGCTCCATCAGCACTACCCCGAAGCTGAAGACATCTGATTTTGTAGAGATTTTTCCTGTCACTGCAGTCATCACAACAGCAACTTATCATCAACTGTATATCCATAAATCATAATAGTTAACAAGGTAACATTTCCATCAAACAATTGGCCATATTTAGCTACATCAACAGAGGTTCAAAAAAATCCCAGAATATTGAACAGAGTAACATTTTTTATTGACTGCCTCTTGTTCAAATAATATTAATAACCTCAAGAACTACTATTCAAACTTTCATACAAAATTGTGGAGAATGTAAATCGCAATTCAGTTGTGAGTAGTCAATCAGATGGCCCTAGATGATTAACCAGTCTATCAAAAGGTCCTAGATGGTTAAAGCGTCAATTTGGTCATATGGCAAAGCTATCAGTGGCATAGGCATTATCTCAAGCACCCCATTAAATCCATCTGAGGCTGATAAAAGGGCCAAAACATATTTGCATAGGCTTTCTGCTACTGGGTTACTCAAGTGATGGAAAGAATGCACAGCTAGTGGAACATGCAGGCTATCTGAACCGTATATTTGTAATATCTAGAAATAGAAATTAGCAGCGATAAAATGATCAGAACTAACATGGAAGCAAGCAAGAAAAAGGTTTATAGTTGGAGTAGGTGAATTTTACCTGCATACTCAGGAGCCAAGTATCCAAAAGTTCCAGCGAGTCTGGTTGCCACAGAGAGGTTCCCATCTGGCGCGTCCCTCATTAGCCCGAAGTCTGCAACCTTTGCCCGGAAGTCATCGCCAAGAAGAATGTTTGCCGACTTGAGATCCCTGTGAATGAAGCGGTGATGGCCCAGATTGTGCAGATATTCCATTCCACGAGCAACATCCAGCGCGATATTGAGCCTCTTCTTCCAGGAGAGAGGCTCCAGCTCATACTGCTTCCAGTGGAACAGATGTTTGCTCAAAGCCCCGTTAGGCATGTATTCATATACCAGCAGCCTCTCAATCCCTTCAGTTGAGTATCCCAGTATGGAGACCAAATTACGGTGCCGGACCTTGGTTAGCACGGCAATCTCAGCTTGGAACTCGTCCAAAGCCTTGTTGCTGACAACAGCAGACTCCATCCTCTTGACGGCAATCATGGTGCCGTCGTGCAGCTCCCCTTTGTAAACAACACCGAATCCCCCACGGCCAAGCACATTCTCCTGAGCAAAGTTCTTGGTGGCGCCACGGAGGACCTGGACAGCAATCCTGAAATTCGGTGCCTCATACATTTGAACATCAGCAAACACACCGCTGCTGCCACCGCTGTTGGTGTTGCCTTGAGATGTACCGCTGTTGCTGCCATTGGTGACGACCACGATCTTGGCCAAGTTATCAGGATCAGAACTGTCACGGGGATGGACGACAACAGAGGCTGTGTGAGGCGGCTTTGGTGCTCTTTCCCTGCACAAGAACACGGCACCGACGGATATCAGGGCCACCACGCTCAATGCAACAGGAATGGTTGTGGCCAAGACCACGGCTGATGAGTGTTTCTTTTCGGTCCCTGTCTCTGGAGTGGCTGGCGGACTGACTGGATGGCCTGGTGTGTTAGGCGTTGTTGCCGGATGAGGAGAGGCATCATTGGAGGGTGTTGTTGTATCCGGATCCGGTGCTGGGTTGTTGAAGTTGAGATTGCCGGCGACATTGACCTTGACGGTGCGGCTGAAGTGTGGCAGCGGCCCAGACAAGTCGTTCATGGACAGGTCTAGTTCCTTGAGCGAGGCGAGCTTGGTGAGGCTATCCGGCACTCGGCCGGTAAGGTGGTTCCCCTTGAGCTTGACGTTGGAGAGGTTGGTGAGGTTACCGAGGCTCTGGCTGATTGTGCCGTTGAGTCCAAGGTCCGGCAAGTTGAGCAGCGTGACATGGCCGTCGTTGCAGGTAACGCCGAGCCAAGTAGAGCAGGGGTTGTTCCCGGTCCAAGTACTGAGTAGCGTGGCGGGGTACTCCACCTGGGCGAGGAACTGGAGCAATGCCGTGACCTCCGGGGAGCAGGCGACGCCTGATTTGTCGGCGCAGAAGCCGTTGCCGGAGAAGGTGAAGTTGGCGGTCTTGAGTGCCGGGACGGGACCGAGGAATTTGTTGTTGTCGAGCCAGACCTCGGTGAGGTGGGGAATGGCGGCGAGGCCCGGCGGCACGAGGCCGACGAGCATGTTGTTGCTGAGCCTGAGGGTCGCGAGGGCGGCGCAGGCGGCAATGTCGTCGGGGATGGGGCCGGAGAACTGGTTGCCGTGGAGCCAGAGCGTCTGGAGGCTGGTCATGGTGGCGACGACGTCGAGGGGGCCGGAGAGCTTGGTTTCCCCCTGCTGGTTGTTGAGCTCGAGGTTCTGGAGGGCGGAACCGTTGAAGGAGGAGGGGATCGGGCCGACGAGGCTGTTGTAGGTGAGGGTGAGGTTCTGGAGGCTGCTCATCTTGCCGAGCGAGTCCGGGATTGCGCCGACGAGGCTGCAGTTGTCGAGCTGGAGGAACTGCAGCTGCGGCGAGGATGCGGCGATGTCGTCGGAGAGGGTCCACCCACCGGAGGAGGCGTTGAGGAATTTGTTGTTGCGGAGGGAGAAGAAGAGGAGGCCGGAGAGGCCGTGGAAGAAGTCGGGCGGGATGGAGTCGAAGGCGTTGTCGTTGAGGTAGACGTGCTCGAGGGTGGCCATGCCGCGGAAGGAAGGGAGCGGGCCGGAGAGGCGGTTGTTCTGGAGGCTGAGGCCCTTGAGCGCGCCCAGGTTGGGGAAGCTCGGGGGGAGCTTGCCGGCGAGGTCCAGCCCCTTGAGGTCCAGGTTGTCCACGCGTCCCGACTGGTCGCACGACACGTGAGGCCACGCGCAGGCGTCGTCGTCGTCCGGCCACCCGAGCACGTCGCCGTTCGTCAGCGACTTGCGGAGGTCCCGGAGAACGGCGAGGTCGCCCGGATTGGTGGCCGCCGCCCCGGCGAGGAGAGAGAAGAGGAGGAGGAGGCGCATGGCGGCGATGCGGATGCGGCGGCGGGCATTGAAGGGCTCAAGGGGCAGGGTTGGTGTGATTCTCTTCTTTCCTCCTGTGTTGTGTGTGGGTGGAGAGAGGATTGATTAGGGAGGGAGGAGAGGAGAGGAGAGGAGAGGAGGCGACTAGGCGAGGTGGATGATGGAAGAGAACCTCTCGAACCTCTCTGCTCTCTCTCTCTCGGCTTGTGGCCTAGGCTTCCCTTGTGGGGGGAAGGAAAGGGAATGGAAACAAGGGAGTAATAAAGAAAGAAGCAATATTCCA
The DNA here is from genome assembly GCA_030378355.1 of Eleusine indica. Classification (NCBI taxonomy): domain Eukaryota; kingdom Viridiplantae; phylum Streptophyta; class Magnoliopsida; order Poales; family Poaceae; genus Eleusine; species Eleusine indica. The sequence goes on along the minus strand of CM059502.1, from coordinate 413,754 downwards.
CCCTTTGTTCTCTCTCACTCTCACTCTCACTCTCACTCAGTGTCAGTACTATCGAGGTGGAGGATTTGCAATTCTCTCTAGTATCTTTCTTTGATCATCCCTAACTGCTACTGCTACTGTTCTACTTACCCAAGAAGAAGAATAAACAGTAGTGGCCTCCATTGATTGTTTGTTGAAGAAAGCACAAAGCAGGGGTAGTAGCTGACTGGAGGAGGACCTACAATACAAACGAACCGGACGCAAATCCATCTGTATCAAATACTACTTATTACTCAACATTCACTGCACCACAAATCAATCCTTGATTACCATCGATCTTCTCCTCAATTCTTTTTTTTTTTTAATTTGAGACAGATCTTCTCCTTAATTCGGGGTTCCACGCGTGGAAACAAACAAACAAACCTGTAAAGTAATCAAATCTCCCTCTGATTCGCTTTCACAATGACGCACAACCATCTCTTCTTTTTTTTTTTTTGACGCAAATTACTGACCTTGTTTTACTTCCAAAATTTCGTGTCATCCATGCATTTCGTGTGACGACAACACAGCAAGCTTTGAGTCCTGTCTCCATCCGTCTCCCACCTCTCGCGGCTCCAATTCCTCACCGATTAGTACTCCCAGTCCCATATTGTTCTTGCTGCTGATTTCTTTTCTTTTTCTGCGCAAAAGAAGAGAAGAAAAAAAACGACCAGTACCACATAAACTGCGGTGTGCAGTTTCTCATTGACCTGTTTTACTTTGTCCTTTTCATTTTTCAGTTGGGAGTTGAGACTTTACTGATAGCGGTGTTGTTCCCCCCCCCCCTTTTTTTTTTTTGGTAATTACGTCTCTCTTTTTTTCACCGGACCGGAAGGATGCCTCCTCTCTTTTGTTGAGAAGAGGTTTTATAGGTTTGCTTTTAGTACCACCATGGACCATGTGCCTCAATGATTCTGTTCTCTAGTCCCGGAAAACAGCAGCAGCATGTGTGTCCCCGCTATGCATTGAGGTACAAAAAAGATCACTTGGTTCATTTCTCTCTTGATGATCATTTTATTTTACTTTTATTTTATTTCTGTTCATTGGAGGTATAATTTCATTTGTACCTAAGATTTCCTGTTTCTTTCACAATGTGCATATGCATTTTTCACAACAACAACAACAAAGAATCCAAAGTACTCCAACAATGTCCAGAGTACGATATAATCGTTGGTCGGTGAGAAACAAAAAGGGTCTGTTTAATCGGGACATGGATGGATGGCTTGCAATTCAAAGGGGGAAAAAAAAAAGAGCCGGCAGTAAGTAGGGGGCAACAGGTCAAAGGGAGAAAGTAACATGGAAGGAAGGAACATGAACACGGTCAAAAGAGCACATGCGCATTTCGATGGAACTTTACACAAACCTAGCTAATATTCCATCGAGGCGAGACGGCGTGTGATTTACTACTAATCTAGAGCCAAGTGGCGAGTACTGATTGTTCATTATGGGAATATTATTCTGGATCGTTGCTTGCTTGGGGTCTTGATGATGCGTGCGCGCGCGTGGCTCCAGCTTATCTCTCCCGCCTAGATGGAAGACATGCTCACTGCATTTTGTTAATCTTTAATTACTTGTCATCCTATATTCTTTCAGTTTTTTTCATTAAATTACCATCCTCGTATTTTAATATATCTTTTTTCTTCCTAATATATCTCTATCTTTATCTCTTTTCTTCTCGTTTTCTATGCATCTATCTTTTTCACTTCTTCTTAATCTCCGTGTCTAAGTCTAGAACGACATGTTATTGAGAAGGGAGGGAGGATATACTACTCCGATGATGATTTATCTAAAATAAATTATAGTACTATGATAAAATAAAACAGAGGCTTCTGCGTTAGTGCTACCTCTGTCCAAGGACGACATGTAGCAAAATAATGTGACAGTATGCCTCCCGGCCTCCCGGGACGGAAGAAGTCAACACCTTCGCTTCATAGAAGAAGCTTCTATACCGACGACACCCACCAGCTGTATATGCAAATTAAACCACACGGAGGCGACAAGATCACAACATCTGTCGTCAGAGAGACGGACTGTGTAATTCACTTCACCGCGATATACACCAACTGATCGAGTCCGATCCGATCCGATCCTCTCTCTGTTCACAAACCAAACGAACCATGGACGCAGAGCTCATCAGCGGCGATGATTTGATTTGGAAGCTGATGAGAAAATGTCTGAGCATGCATGGTCCCATTTTACAGGTGAAAAATCGTTGCAACCTTAAACTGCCGACACTGTCCTTCTGTCCACTGCTAGCAGTAACAGCTAAACTCACCGTATGGATCATCATAATCGAGCTAGTATCTACTAGTAGTACTTATCTTAATTTGTCTGCTGTTGTGCTTTCTTTTTTCTTTTTTGTGATAATTTGAGGGAGTAAGTACAGTATACGCTCCTCCCGTCATCTTCTGCATTACATGTGATCGCTGGAGTGTAAGAGAAGCCAGTACAGTAGTCGATAGGGAGATCAGCTTGCCTGGCACGTACCGTACTCTCTGTATGATACTAGTATACTAGTAGTACTAGCTGCTAGGAGCGTCTCCTCTTGCTTGGCCCCTGCGACTACAATCATCATCCAGCGAGGTTGGTGACGTGCCAAATATAATGGCCTCCACCGACAGTAGTACAGGCGCCTGCTTATTACTACTATTAGTAGCACACCATCAAATCAAGCTAAGGACTAACCGATCGATCATCGATGGAGCACAGCAGATTGTTTGTTCCAAATACCGCAAAGGCCACTCGGTCTAATCACTCTCTACCGGTCTAGCTAAGCTAACCTCTGGTGCCCGCCAGCCAGGACAGGAGCTATAGAACAGAAATGTGCGACGGACCTCTCATCAAACAGGTGCCAACAGATTTGAGCTGACGTGTCGTACACTTGCATGTTACTATCTGATGAGGTGATCTAATCAAATTAATGTCTTAGGATAAATCGCTGAAGCAGTATCACGACTTAATTACTGTTCGTCGTCACGTTCACAGTAATGCAGTGCGGTTGGCGTGTCACGTCAGAATTATTTCATCCACCCAAGAAAGAATATACAGTAATGGTATAGAGCTAACTATATCTGGATGTGTTTGACTTGCTAGCCAGCCATACTACTGCAAGTATATACAGGAATACTACGGAGTAAGAGTAGGTACGGTATTACTGTATTTTAAGCTTGAATTAATCTCCTAGTAGTCGTAGCGGCTCCAAATCAGGCCTCCTATCTTCTTTTCTTCTCTCTCTCTCTCTCTCTTCATTACACCATCACACAAGCTTGAGACAAAAACGTATTGCATACATCATCGTACATGTAGAGGAAACAAAAATAAGTCGCCGATCTAGTCAGTGGCACGCGTATACCACCCAATTTTATCCACAAGTACAGCTAAGATTCCGCATGTTGTGTTGCTCAGACGATTCAGCACACGACACGATATCTTCTGGCTACATCTGAATAAAAATCCACTCGCGTCATTATCCTTCTCTCTAAGCTAGTTTCCATGTGCTATGGTTTGCCATCAGTTATATAGCAGTCGCTACTGATCAGGGATTCAGGATGTGCGCGGGCCAGCCACTTTGTGGATTCCTAATTTAACAAGCAAAAAAGAAAAACATGGATCCCTTTCTCTTTAGAGTACACAGGACCTTCTTATGAGCACCACACCACCTACTCATAACTGATTCGAAAAAAGAAAAGCATTCTAGTTTGTGGGCCAAGGATTCGTTCTTGCAACTTGTGAGTTGGTTCTTCCAAGCACAGCAGCAGCTACATGGTCGTTGGTGTAACTGTTCGTTCCTTTCGTTTTCCTAATTGAACGGATTGAAAGCAACAGGCACGATCGGAAAGGTAAAAACGATGCGATGCCCTCTGCTAGTTTGTGCATTTTCGTGTTTTTTTTTTTTGAGTAAATGCATTTTGGTGTGTCTGAGTTTCGCAGAAGCCGGTGGCTTGAATTTGGCACGAGAGATGGATGGGCCTATGAATGTCCATCGGCCCAACTGAACGAAGCCTATGAAAAGGAGTCCACCTGAAGCATCAACACTTGTGCAAAATAGGCCGAATCCAATAACAGAAACGTAACAGGCCCACAAGTAGTCAATAAATCTGCTCTTAAATCTTATTCTCACACAAATCGATCGATCGATCAATAATAATAAGAAAAAAAAAACTAGAAATCGATGAACAAGAGTTGTGTGTGTCTCTCTCTCTGTAGCAGTAGCCAGTAGCAGGCTAGCAGGACGGGTAGTTGGCCTGGAGGTGTGGATGCAAGCACGGCGATGTCCTCCAGGCCCTGGCATGCATCCGCAGCGTCTCCCTGGCGCGTTCTCTGGTCCTGTCAGAGTAGTGATGGTCGGAGTGCGAGACGAGGCAGAGCGCCGTGACGACGCCGGTTTGCGCCATCTCCTGCAGGACCGCCGGCGTGGCGGCGTGCTTGGCGACGGAGCGGAGCACGCGCACGGCCTTGTCGGAGCGCGAGACGAGGCAGAGCATGCTGCCGACGACGGCGACGCCGGCGGGGTGCGCTACCAGAGCCGCCCTACCCTCGGCGCAGCCGCACAGCCTGTCCAGCGCCGCCAGCGCCAGCTCGCACAATCTTATTCTCTCTCTTTTACCACGTCGCTGTCGTGCTGGTGGTGGTGGCCTGTCGCTGTCGTGGTGGTGGTGGTGGAGCTGGAGCATCATCATGTCCACCAGCACAGCCACCGCGCCGGCGTCCACCGCCTTCACGCGGTTCCGGCCCCACGACGTGGTCCCCACCAGCACGTGCAGGCACGCCTTCTTCGTCCACAGATTGTCGTTGTCGCGGAGGAGCTGCACCACCTCCCGGAACACCTGCTCCGGCAGCGACGCCAGCCTCGTCGGCGACATCACGGCGGTGACGTCGGCCAGCAGCCGCGCCGCGTGCTCCCTGCTTGCGGTGTTGGAGCGTTGTTCAAGAGCCGACACCAGCGCGTCTACTACCAGCGGCGCCTGCTCATCAATATCATTCTCCTGCTTATTGAGCACACGAGCCAGGCACTCTGGTGAGAGCTGAAGCGAGGTGAGGATCTCCAGCGCCTCATCAGCACCACCACCATAAGATGTTTTACTGTCTGTATCTGTATCTGATGATGCTGATGCTGATGCTGATGAACTAGTAGTAGTAGCAGTAACAAGCAGGACGGTGATGAGCGTGTCGACGGCGCCTGGGACGGCGGCGATGAGTTTCCGATTCCACTCGCTCTCGGCTGCCACGTCCCTCAGCTCGCCGAGGACCTCCTCTTGTCTTCTCCTGCTTGTAGATGTAGATGTAGATGTAGATGTAGATGTAGATGTAGATGTAGATGTAGATTCTTGGCGGAGGAGCTGGAGCTGGTGGATCTGGGAGAGCAGCGACGCTACGCGGGCGGTGGTAACAAGCTGATAAGGCTTCGTCTTGGGAAGAGCAAGAGCATCATCATCGATATCAGGTTGAGGTTGAGGAGGATGATTGTGATGAGCGGCGCACCATGCCTGGATGAGGCGGCGCAGCGTGTGGTTGGGCGTGGGCTCGCAGCCCGCCGCCACGGCCTGCTTCGTCACCGGGCACGTTCCGCCGCTCAGGAGGAGCCACCGCTCGATGCCGTCGCGGTCGTAGGTGATTCCGGTCGGCAGCGTCACCGGGTCACGCATCATCTGCAACGATATCGGGCACAAGAAGTAGCAAGGAACCTCCTCATCCTCCTTCTTCTCAACCATTCTTCTTCTTCTTCTCAATTCACAAGCTAAGTTTGACCTCAATTAAGCCTAGCTTATTGAGAGAAGCAGCACCTAGCTACTCTAGTAAAGTATTAGATAGAGAGGAATGGTACTAGAGTATGGTTGCGAGGCAAATGAGGTCGTGTTTTTTTTTACGTGCATGACATGAGCCACGACCACCGGTGGAGCGAGAGCGCAAGGATGCAAGATTCAAAGACGTGTGCTTATTATAGGCACCAGGAAGCTGCCCGAATATTAAAGACCCACCCGGATCTGAATTCAGTCATCAGTCCACCATGCTCGATAGCTAATAAGCTTATTGGTTGGTGCTAGCCTTCTACGACAGAGACGGCTCCATTAATATAATCAATTCCCTAGTTGAACTTGACATTGGTCTGCTGCTCGTCTAGGGCTGCACATTTTATATTTAAGATTCTATCTACTCTCAAAATTGATAGTAAATCATAAAATACTTTCAAATTAAGCCAATCGGTTCTACTAGTACAACTTGATGTATTCGTTAGGACATAGTTTGTCCGCAGTTAATATTATACACCATGCAAATTTCAAACATAAAAAGCAATCAAAATGTTTTTGTACCAACCTTAATCTGATTTGTGAGCTCTGAGGGCATAGAGCGCGCGTGCAGAGATCAGATAGAGAAGAGGTCAATCGAGAACGACAGGTACAGCTCAAAAGATTTGACGAGATGAAGAGATTCTCATAGCAAGTGGCCACTTACGCGATGTCTCCAACGCCTAGGAGGCCGCTGCGTCGCTCTACTTTAACTTTATTTGTGGAGTATTTCTCAATGTTACGTTTTTGGCCGCCTTAATTCTCTTGCTTGTAGCACTAGGCATTGGGGACGTTAGTATTTTTGCGTCGTGACTTACTAGGCAATTAATAACAATGCTGTTGACCAACGAGGCATCTTGCTTTGACCACACTTCTTTTTTACCTAGTAAGTACTCCAATTGATAGATCCTTCTTGTCATTTTGTTTCTAAAAAAAAAAATCTGCACAGCAGGAGGATACAGCAGGCTTGTGGCAAGTAAAAACCAAGCCAGTGATGCATGACCTATGATTTTTGTTTCTTGTTCTAGTTCAACTGAACCCAAAGATCGATACATACACAATCTCGCCAACAACCACACTGCTGTGACTGTAATCATTTTCATGTCATCTAGCGTAGAGTTACCTCACATGCATGATGCATGGCCCCTAATTATTCTTTACACACATCGTTATACATGTAACTCTCGACACCGTTCAACGCCTATCCCAGTTGCAGAAATTAATCATTTGATGACCGTAGAAGAATCAAAGAACACGGGCTACAGAATAGCGTCAAGTGAATGGGACATGACGTGTCCCAGAGAGAAAAATCGGTGAACAGGACACCAGAGAGGCCAGAGCTTGCGTAAAAACGGTAGGAAGGTCTCGGCTTGTGGTGCCTTCTTCATAAATAAAGTAATAATACGAGCAGCTAGGTTGATTTATTCGTTTTGACTTGCCATATGAGACGAAGCAAGGGCCTCCTCGCTGTCTCTGTCAAACATTCAGGCTAAGACAAACTCAAGGGTAGAAAATTTGGAGGAACGAGGAGACTGAACACGTAGCAGATCGGTTTATCGATGCAAGCTTTGTTCGTCGCTGTGGAAGGAAGCGTGACCAGGGTATCCTAAGAGGGAGATTTGTTTCTTCCGTTTGACTACACATGCATGCTTCTTCTTTCTTTTTTTGCGAAAACTACACATGCATGCTGGCAATATGTCTCTCTATCTTTAGTTGGCTGGGGATTATTTGAACTATCAGCGCCTTCAGTGTCTGGTTTGTTCAGAGAAGTCATTGTTCATTGTACGTAATCTTCCAGCAGGCGGGTTTCCTCCACACCAAACAAGCGTCTATGTATATGGGAATTATAGCAAGTTCTGCATAAACATTTTTTTTTAATCAAGAATCAAATGGCACGCCGATGCATTTCAGAAAATCAGATGACACGATGGATCGACAAGTTATATTATACGAACGCGTAGATGCATACCCTGACGATGTGCCCATATCTCTTTTTCTTGCAGTGAGCTAGCATTTATTAATTACTAGAATTATCACGTTATAATGATTGTTTGGATTCGTGGTCGGGTTACCGATTCACCCTCCTTCTCTCTCGTTATGTCTTCAATCCTTACAGTAAGGCGGCGAGGCAGCAGCCCTCGTGCGCGCAGGCATGAGGCATGAAGCAGCGGCAGTCTCCGACCCTAACACGCAGTCGCGAGGCGGCGGCCGCCGCGCGTGTGCTCGGTGGAGGCGGTCCGAGCGCAGGTCTTGAGGCGTCGGTGGAGCCCTTGCGTTTGCACGGGTCTTGAGGCTATGGAACCTCGTGTTTGGCCGCAGCGAGCCGTGAGCTGCAAGCGTGATGCTGCTGAGAAGCATTTTGCCTCATGCCAAAATCCGTTAGTCCCAGATTTTTAGATTTGTATTTTCCTTAGGGACCTGAATGGGGATTTTGGGGGAATTTTGGTCCTTTTGATCGACGGTTTCGGATTTGTATTTTCCCCTCCTAATTTCTTTTAGATATATGATCATGAAGTTTGGAAAACGAATATTGTCTTTGAGTATTCCGCACATATGGTTTTGTTCCTCTTTAATTTCTTTGTTGTCTTTGACTCCATTATCTATGTGCAGACTATCTATAGATGTTCTTTCCATTCACACGCAAGTTTGGGATTGTGCTTCCTAGGAACTCAGCGACCGGCAAGCTTTGTTTTGGAGGTGTTTCTTCAGTTCTACTCATATGTATATATGAGAAAGAGAATTCCGTGACCGGCAAGCTTTATTTTGGAGGTGTTTTTTCAGTTCTACTCATACGTATATATGAGAAAGAGAGAATTCCATATTGTTCTGATTCGTGTTGCAGTTGGACTCGGTTGGAGTCGATGTGTAAGCTTCTGTGTTCATTTTTTTAATGCCAAAAAATAGTTTTGACTTGGATGGACTTGGGCGCTTATGGACTCTTGCTGTGTTGATTGTTTTTATGTCAAAAATTAGTTTTGACTCGGATACAGACTCTAACTGCGGACACCAAAAATTACTGGCGTAGACGACCGTACTGGAAATAATAAGGTGTATAGATAATTAATTTATTGCGTGATGGAGGCGAGATACTCTTGTATTATTAATTATTATTATTATTATTACGAAGCGCGACATGTACTGCCTTGACGCCGATGCCGTACTGTTCTACTCCACATCTTGCACTTACAATTTGTTTGACTTTTATTTGAGAACCCTACATAAGTTCCGGATTCCAGAAGAGAATAATCGTGTATGTTATAAATGCTTTTCTTGGTAGCTAGCTAGCTTGAATAATCGCACCTTGTGTGAACCTTGATAATCTGAAATTATTTGGCCTCTAGCTGTTTGCTTGCCTAAACGATACTACTATAGTACAGTTGACAGCGCAACCAGTGTTCATCGCTATGCTCTTCACTGCATCATGAGAAAAGTCGTAATGATTTTCCTCTAAAGGCAGAAAAGTCGCACTGACGACGCGCGTAAAACTCGGTGTTGACACAGCAAATAAAATGGATGAGCATGATTGATTATTTGACCTTTTTGACAAGGGAATGAAAACTCTGGTGATATGATACACCCCGGAAGGAAGACGAAGCGAGGAGAACATACATGTTCTTCTGATCAAAGACAACCGATGCAAGAAAAAGGAAAATGCTGGTTGCTTCTCCAACGACTCTTTTGAAATCGCTACTGACGCGAGCATCTGAAAATGAGACTATACTGCTCCGTTGCATTTGGTTCATTATTCATGGCGATTGAAGAAACATGGTCCGCTGAGTGGACCGAGCTGGATTATTATTGTTGACATATCAACGCTGGAGCTGTACCTTAAGCGGAAATCTCTGACCCAATACATAGATAGATGTCAAAAACATTGATTGCATTCTCTTTGCGCCAAAGAAAAGGAAACGAGATCCAGCAGCAGCAATTTTTCCTTGTGTCGGTTGCGCTAGCTTTTGACAAAACCCAAAGAAATTAGAAGCGTCTAATTTTTAATTGATTAAAAATGAGGGTTTCTTTCGATCACCGCTTTTAGCCCTTGAATTTAGATTCAATGATATAAAAAAGACAAAACTTTTTTATAATCTATATATAACACTAATTAATATAAATAATAAATAATAAATAAAACAACATTTCTCTCATTCTTCAAAACACTGTTCATTAAAAGAATGCTCTCTTTTCAATTGATTGAAAAGAAGCATTCCCGAAAGAAATTTGATCACGATTCACCAAAGGATGTGCTGTGCATTTTTTGGTCAGCCCCCTCTCGGCTGGCCGCGCTGACCGATCGCATATGCATAAACCCGGAGACGGAGAATGGGAATCGAGCAGGGCCTTGGTCTCGTCGGTTTGGGCTGTTTCAGATTGTATTGGGCCGAGGCATGCATGTATCGTGCCTGTAGGCCACAAAACGGGTCTATCCACATGGACTGCTCTGCTCTGGCTTCTGGCCCATGGGCGACACAGATGATTTTGCCCTCGTCATGCGCCATGAATGAACTACTACTCTCTCTCTCTCTCTCTAAAAAAAAAAAGAATAAACTTGGAGATGAGCTTTTGAACTTGTGATACTATCTCGTGGTGGAAGAGGCGGTCCGCGGCCACTACTACCGACTTGTGCGTGCATCTTTATTGTTCCATATTTTCTAACTTAATCGACTAAAAGATTTTAGTTAATAATTTATTACTTTATATTTTATTTCTTCTATAGGATTATCTATACAATAATTAGAAACTATTATATCTAGATTCAGTGGTGGTGATTAGAAGTTGTCCAAACTTGAACATTAATAAGTCCTATATTATTCGACAGCACGATCCCCGTCATCTCTTCGTCAAGGAAGCATTTTTTTTTTAATCATCGGAAAGCCGAGCGGGACAGGTGATGGATGATAGATTGGGCACCATTGGGCTGAGAGCCTGAGACATATATTGTGACCCATGGGGACATACAAAAACACATTTTAAATTAATTTAATTTATAAGACAAGATGGCCGGAGAAGAAAAAACTCGGGGAGTATATTCCGTGGATCCATTCAAGCTCAGACTTGGGGACTCCGTCTATGTCTATGCATGTATGTATTAATGTGACCGGACTGTCTCCTCTATTCCATGCTTGATGACAAGAAAAAGGACCAAATTTGTCAGCGGGCTCCTTGATGATTACTTCCCTACTTTGTGCTAATAATTTATGGGTCCATATATATTTATGGATCGATGGAGCCATGTAACCACCTCTGTTAGGTTTAACTGGTCGTCAGCAGCCGGAGCTCTCTATATCAGGAGAACCAGTCAATTAAGCACTTTCGTCCTCTCAATTCTTCAATGACCGCCATTACGTTACCATCCTGCATTGCAATGCAACTTGGGCATAATGCGCTAACAAGTTGACCTTGCCAAAACGCTTCTATTTGCATCTGCTTTTGTGTCTGTCTGGTCCAGAAAGAGGTTTAATTGTCAGGTGCTACAACTAACAAATGAGGCGATTATCTTGTTCTGTCTTCCTTTCCGGCCCTGAATATGCCAAATATCGGCTGATTATCTGCCTCTATCTCTATGTAAAGGGAATAAAAACTGCAGAGTATACTAGTAGAATATAATGATAAGGACGTGGACGTGCACTCTAACCAGCTAAAACATCGTGTCCTCTTCGATTGATTATACTACAACACCAGTATTTACTTTATTCCGAAGGAAAGAAAAACGAATAGAGAGTTGGATTCCAACAGGTGTGACTGCATATGCGACCGAGTTTCAGGCTCCAGGCAACCAGGTCGGGGCTGCGGTTACGTCGCTAAATTTTGAGTTTTGACAACGTCGCTAAATAGCAAGCCATCTTTGTGAGCTGACTACATCCCATCCAAGGGAAGGAAGAAATCCATCTCGATTGGTGACATGTGTTGCGCTCTGCTGATTGCACATACCACAGCCGGTCCATATAATACTATACTTACTTTCCTTTGTGAGAAAGAAGCTTGCATATTATATTGGGAGAAAGAGGAAAGCGACCAAGTTTGTGAGCTGACTCGGCCCTTTCTTCACCCTACTACTCCTTGACTCATTCTGATTGATCGGTGCTGGAGTAAGTTCCTTTGATTATCTGACAGAGTATATATACACATGGAGCCCAAGAGATGTTTACAGGATCGATCGATTAACCCAGACAGACAGACAGACAGACATCCTTTGCTCTATATATATCAGTACTGGAGCTCCATATATATTTCCATTTCCACCGCAGATCAGACACAGGCCAGGTACAAGAAAGAAGGAATAATGCCTTCCCGAGCAGCGTTGATGCAGGGTTCCCGACCATCTGAGCTCATTGTTGTCAGAAATAAGGAAATAATGAAGAAGCGGCGGGCAGTGCAGGAGCCGGTGATCATCTACGTGGAGTCACCCAAAGTCATCCACGCGCACCCCAGCGAGTTCAGGTCCGTCGTCCAGCGCCTCACCGGCGCCGCTGCGCCTTCTTCTTCGTCCATTCCCGACGATGCTACTGCTTCAGCTCATCATCATCTGCCGCCTCAGTTCTTCCCGTCCCAGCAGCAGCTCATCTATGGCCTTTTTAGTGCGAATAAACAGTGCGACGACATGGGCAAAGACTGCACATTGCCGTTCGTGACCAGCACCATGTCGCCATCGTCGGTCTATTCTTATTTGCCTGGCGGCGGTGGTGGTAGCACAAGCCTCATCAACAGCTTCTTCAGTACCAGTAGCGATCATCAGCTACTAATAAGCCCATCATCATTCCTCTTTGAGGATCAGAACATGGCGCCGCCAGCGGTTACCTGTCCTACTAGTTCACTTCTTCTGCCGCCGTCGTCTATCATCGGTGGTGACAACCATGGGAATAATCGCTTCATCGACCAATTATAAGTCACGGACACGACACGACGATCATATCAAATGTCTGGTTAATTAGAGAGAGTATTAGACGATTTGGTGATGAACCAAATTAAGGCAGGGAATACAATTCCCGTTCTAGTGTGTGCATGAGACTTCTGTCCGACCCTGTAAAAGTTTTGTATCACGCGTTTGTCGGCTTATTAGTAGAGGATTCGGTTCCTAGTAAGTAATAAATCTGGAAATGTTCATTACTCGGCCGGCGCATAATGACTTATTTTCCTGACCCCTTTAAATTTCTCTGTAGCCCGTCATATATAAATCGGATCACTGAAAATTTATGGAACCAGCCTCATGCATGGCTCGGTCGGTGACATCATGTACAGAAATCAGTAGCTCGATGTCCGCAGTTTGACAGTTTAATTCTGTCGTCTATTACCTAACAAATGAAACAGAAACAATGATCGATCCGTACATGCCACTGCTTGCCTGAGTACTCACTCTCTGTCTCTGACTGCTCCATGCCATTCCGTGACCCATCCCTGCCCTGCCCTGTGCAACTCCTTTCCTCACCCGGCTACAGGCTTTACAGCCATTTCTTTCTTTGCAGCTGCTAGTGCTAGGGTAGGGGCAATGCCTACCCTGCTTGAATTGCTCCTGTGAAGTCCACTCATCATATTGCATCTTCCTTCGTGCTCAGCTACACAGCACAAACACTACACGCTCGTTGATCGTCCGTCAATCACAAGTGGAGTATACCATACTCCTCACATCCTGTTCACCTTTCTCCTTTTGTAATGGGCGTTTCTCTAGATAGTACTAGTGCTACATGTTCGATCTCTTGTCAGGCAAGGAAACGAAAATAGGAAAGCCCGGACCCTGATGTATTGTCACAGTACGTGCCTCTTCTTCATCCCTCCTCTGTCTCAGCTACCTGCCTCCATGGCTCCATCCATGTGCATATATATATTCAGGTTAAACAAATAAACTTGAAGCACGTCCATATCATCATGGCCGGCACTACTAGCCAGTCACCAATTATTGGCACGAACATACATTTCACCCGTCATTTTTATTTCAAAAGAAATAAATTTTGCCCAATGTGATATTATTGCTTGCTGAAGGAAGTAATCAAAGGGAAGAAAAAAAAGTGAGCACGTGTCTCTCAACGAAATTTTTTGTACTGCGATACAAGGAGGAAGAATATCTTGAAGGTCAAAACAGTATAGTAGGTTGCAATGATGGGTGTAAACCACAATGTTTCAACATTCATTCTGCCAACCTTTTGCTGTTACTGTTAGACACACCGGCCGCTCTCAGAGGTGACGCTTCATCCTCGTTATACCTTTTCTTCTGACTCAAGAGAACTCAGTTACTAGTAATGACCCAAAATGGCCACAGCGAAAGGACCGGGACAGATAACTCAGCTAATGATCTATCAATAACCATATATCAAGAATAAAGCATCATGCCCGTTCAATCAACCACCAGCAGCCAACAGAAGAGAAAATGCAAGATGAAAAGAGAAATCAAAATATATAATAGATGTCGATCGAGGAATGTATGTATAAAACCAAGAAAGAAAAAGATGAAGCACAGTGTCATGCAAAAACCATAGGTACTTACGTACATGCATGCCACTCTCGTATAGCTAGTATATATGATGACTGGGTCGATGTAATTCACAATTCTCTGTATATCTAGCAGGGGCTTGTAACCTGCAAATAATGAAGGCATCAAGGCTCCTCCTCCTTGTCCAGGCCGATGGAGTTGTGCCTCTCGGACGGGCCGGAAGGCGGGATCAGCTTCGCTTGCGGTATGTAGGCGAAGAGCTTGGTCGCTGTGCCCATCATCTTCTTCGATGAGGTCTTCGTCGGCATGCTTCTTGAGCCATCGACGCAGTGAGCAGCCATGGCGGCCGCGAGGAGGAAGATGATGAGCAGCAGGGTGGCTTTGCGTCTGTGCAAGCCATCACAAGCCATCTTGGGCAGCCGGAGGAGATGGTGGTTTGGGATGGAAAGGAACGGAGAATAGCTAGGTGACAATGGGAAATGGAGAGATCGACCAATGTGCTGTCGTATATACTATACACGCAGACACAGGCTTTTATCAATCGGGGAAGCAAACCGCAACCCCTCTGGCTCTGGGTTTCTGTTCCTGTTGTACTACACGGTGCGATGGAGAGAGAGAGAGAGAGAGAGAGAGAGAGAGCTAGAGAGAGAGAGAGAGACTGGATAATCACAATCTCAAAAGGTCATTATCCTAACAAAGTGCTGATGATGAAGTATCACGACTATATACGTTCAGAATTCGCAAAAAAAAAAAAAACACGTTCAGAAAAGAAAAGCAACTGTTTCTTACAAAAGACAATCTATTCTCGTTCCCAATCCCATTAAAACTTAAAATTCACTCCCTTTCTTTATACAAGATAATGACCCAGCTGTGCATCTCTGTGAAAGACAAGACTTCGACGTCGGAGAAGCCTCCCCTTTTTCAATCTGTACTAGGAGTAATCAATTAAGGCGCTATTAGTTTCAGTTCTTCGCGAAAAAAAAAAGTTGCAAGTTAGTCTGGCCTGGCCAGTGAAATGTCAGGTCAGCAAGGCATGATGAAATTCTCGCGGCAGAGTTGAGTTGTGAAACGACTTTTTTTTTAAACTGTTGTGAAACGGCTTTTGAGTGGTGACAGCACGTACTTGTACTAGTAGAGGTCAACGATAGGATTTGTATCTATACGTAGAGAGGTGAGAGGAGAGGAGCAGCTTGAACCATCGTATCCTAAGGTTCCTAGTGTTTGTACGTTGGGCTCTGCTCCCAAACAAATCAAAATCTTCATTCATGACCACACAGAGAGCGACACTCTACCGTCGCGTGTGACGGTGTGAGCTCTACTACAGTGTAAGTAGCTGTATCGAGTATCTGGGGTTGTCGATGCGCCAATGATGACCGGAGAATTGATTTTTTTTTTTTTAAAAACTGCCGGAGATTTGATTTTACCTGCTCTGCTCAGTTCAGCTGCTCAGGTGGTTGTGGTTAGGTGAGAGACTGGACGGGATACGGCCACGCTCCCAGTACGCTATAGACACGACGTGACTGAGGTGAATGGAGCCCAAACACAGGCATGGTTTTCTGTAGCCGTGCCGTCCGATTCGGCTGCTGACACCCAAATATGCTCTGCTCGCCCTGTTGAGATGGACGGGATGTTACACGAGAACGGGGACGCAGGTGATCATCATGAGAAACCTCTCCATGTTTCCGTCCACATACTACATCTTGGTTGATTCGGTTGCAGGTGCAGGAGGATATCTTGTGGATGGAATGGAACCTTTCTGCCTCGTCAGTTCTTGTTCTTTCATCTTGTACGGAAAGGAAAGCTTGTGGATGCTAAATCCGAACGACGGAGGCATACAGAAGAGAATACTACAGTATGATTCAGGGAATGAAAGCAAGCAAAGGACTGACGACTGGTCGGTTTCTGCTATTGCAGGTGATCATCTTGTTCCGGTCCGTCAGTCACCTGAGAGCAATTTGCATTTCTGAACTGTTAACAACAGGAATTCGCCACCTGTTATTTTATTCCTCTAGAAAGATGCGAGAGATTCGGCTGATGCAAAGATTGTCAAATTAAACTAATCTTGTGTTATTCGACCGCCTAGCATCAGCTAGCAGCCGACTGAAGATAAGAGGACTACTGCAGCATCAATGGAAGGAATCCTCATCCTCTCCCGGAAAAAAAAAACTTACTTTTCCAGTAGTACAGCGTAGCCTAGTAGCCTTAGGATGAGATAACAGTGATCGCATCTATCGCTGCAATGGTTCTCCGACAGGGATTCGCGTCAGCCTCCGCCGACTGTGAAACGATAAAACACCGCGTCATCATGCTAAAGCACATTCCAAGGTTATCAGATCACGCATACTCTTCTTCAACATAATCCGATCGTGAACATCCTCTTCTTTAAGTAGACTCTTGCGTCACCACTTTTACACTTCGCTTTAGCGACGTTATCGTCGGTTGATTCATCAGTCCTTTGTCAAACCCACATCTTGCAGTTTTTCTTTTCCCTCGCGACGTGCGTGCATCCAGCTTACGCAACTTGTCCACGCACTAACATTCACTTCAGATTGCTGACACAGGCTGAAATATGGATAACACCGGAATAATCTCAAAGAACCATGGAAAACAAGATGAGAGATGGCCTGATCGCAAACGGCAAGGAGGAGCTTTCGCTCAGCCATCAGACCCAGAAGGGCACAAACATTAGAAACAAAATTACTCTGTATCATGGTCAACGGAGCAACAATCATTTGCTCCCATTGTCAAGTGTTACGTGATTTTTTTTTTCTATACAACAATAATGCATGGAGGCAGAAGACAGAAAAGGGGCGAGCTAGATCAATATTACGATGCACCCCACAGCCAAAACTAGATCAATGGACTGTTCCAATCCATATCGGCTTTTCCTATGATACGAGACATGCCTCTAGTAGGTGGGGGCTTCAGCACACCGCTCTGGACATCTAGCTCCATGCAGTAACACAACACTAAGCTGTCATTACTGAAGAGAGCCGATCGGTTCCACACACATTGTACTTCTCGTAGACTTTGTCACGGTTGTCATTCCACCATGATTCTGCCTGATGCTCTCCAAATCTTCTCCGGCTACAAAGAATCAGAATACGGGGGTTATTCAAGGAGTTGTTATGAACTCCTCCCAGTTTACTAAGGTCATGTGGTTATTCAACGAAAAAAGTAATATTGGGTACCTGAATCGCACTCTTTTTAGTTCTTTCGTTCCATCACGAAGGGAAACAAGGGTTAGGTATACTCCAGGTTCATACTGTTCTATCCATTCAGCTTCCACTTGATTATTTGGAGAAACAGAACTTCTCATGTTCAACCCCTTAATGTTTATTTGGAACCTTTCTGTTTCCCTTCTATCAAAATCATCTGATCTGTAGCGATACCCGATTGTCCCTCCATTAGTCCTCTGTTGCACACTGGAGAAATCTTTAACACCATTGAGGTGTTCACCCCTGTTCTCCTGTGGAACCATGGCAGTTTCATTCCGGTCACTTGCTTGAAGGACTTGAGCAGATGGAATGGAAGTTGGCGTTTGAGGATACGGAACACTGCCTGAATCATATCTCATGTGGCTTTCTCTACCCATTTCAGGAGGTAAAGCACCAGCCAGACGTGCATGCTTCACATCACATGCTCCAGTAGGCCTTCCAACCATTTCCAGCTGCCAGAAAAAAACAACAACATACAGCTTAAATCATGAACTGCCATGGAAAGTTCCAGTACCATCCAAGAAAAGAACATATCTAAACAACATATATGTGTGATAAATATTTCAATGCGTTGAGTAAGCTACAATTTCCTGGTTTCCAGTACAGGTATTGCTGATTGCTGATTACTGTAACAGCAATTAGCTGGAGGAAAAATTGTGATGAACAACCATAGATAAACATTTGTTGAAAACTGAGTGCAATCCACTTAGCAGTCCCAGTTCACATAAAATCACAAAATAAACAGCACTGACAACAAATTCCAGTGCAGTCTACTTCTGTGTGAATTGAAATGCATCACATGGTTCAATTTTATTGAAATGTTAGGAAGGGGTTGATTAAGAACTTGTTGGCTAGACAAGAGAACGTCCCTGATCACTGCTGTTAAAATCAATAAACGCTGGAAGTGATTGCACTAACAATACTAATCCAACTAGCACCCAAACCTTCACCTACGTCGTCCAACTGACAATTTTCAGGTTACAGAATATTTCAATGTCGTCGCAAAGAGAGTTTAAGAAAACTAGGGTCTACCGCGAGTTAAACAACAAATTTCATGTCATTTTGCCTACTGCTGCAGCACAGAAGGACCATTGGTGGATGACAATGACAGGGAATCTAAATTGCATAGGGAACAATTTCTGTCCATTTCAACCAAAATTATCCTAAAAACATTTTGTTGATGTCAGTGATGACGAAAAGGTGCAAGGAGGAAAGAGAAAGAAAATAACTGACAGAAAGTTATGTGCACCAAAACCAAAATTGAAAATCTGAAGTTACAAGTTTACCTGTGTTGTAAGTGATTTTATAACATCTTTCGCAGCCTTCAATTTGGATGCTTCCTCAGTAGCAAGGGTCATTGCCTCATGAGCTTTTGCCTCAGATTTCTGCAATTCAGCATCTTGCTGTTCACGTTGCTGTCTTAAGCTGTTAACCTGATCCAAGGACAATTATAAGAACTCTCTCCAGGTGCTTTTAATGATTTAATCACAACTAAAACATGAGCAAACATACCTCGGCTTGAAGTTTTTGAACCTCTTGCTTTAATAATTCGTTTGCATCTCTAAGGCTGTCGAAACTTTCTGAGGACAGTGAGCTCGAATAATTTAGGTATGGCATCCTCAAAAATGGAAAAGCATATCTGGGGTCATTAGGGTCTCGGTTAGTTACTGTAGAAAAATTCTGCAGTTCAGGTGTACTGATGAAGGGGATATCTTTCAGATGCAAAACTGCAGGAATCTGCGAATGGTTGTCAGACTTCTTTGCCTGCTTAGCTGCCTTCACATCTAAGTTCTTGATCATGTCTGAACTACTAGATGGTGCAACTTTTTTTGAGCTACCAGAATCCAGAACTTTACTTAATTTCAGGTAACATGAATCACATACACGGTATGGTTTTCCAGGATTTGGAGATAATGCTGCTCTTAAAGCTTTCTTTGAACTGCATGCATGGCAGTGTACAAAGCCACAGTTATAGCAGTTGTGCCGCTTTCGAGTGAATCCAAATGGCTGTCTACATGCTGCACATTGAGATTGCTCCATCCCAGACACCCATTTATGTTGGCATATTGCAGCTGTAAAGCTTGATCCACAAGCAATGCGTTTTACAGACCTATCCTTCAAAGCTTCAACAAGTGTAGGTACTTTACGATCTGCAATATCACCGTGGCCCAATCTTCCATTTGCACCCTTACCCCATGTGTAAACTTCACCGGCATTTGTCAATACTGCGACATGATAAGATCCGCAAGCAACCTCAACAACACCACCACCCCCAAGCTTTTCTTCGACCAGACGAGGATACCTTCCATCATTATTTGGATTGCCAAGCTGTCCATAAACAGAGCTCCCCACTGTAAAGAGGTGACCTGAAGTAGTCAACCCAATAGTAAGAGTATGACCACATGCAGTCTTGTGGAAGTTGTAATCTATCAAAGAAGGCACACAGGTCGGTTTTAGTTTTGAAGACCTCTCACCATGCCCAAGGCGATATTTGTCTCCATCGCCCCATGTAAACAACTTTCCTGATGAAGCATTGGACTGTGAAATGATAACCTCAACAACAGCAGCAGTATGCCACACACCACAGGAAACTGAAATCGTCCTTAAACCCTTCAAAGATTCCACTTCCTTTGGATAGGAGGTTGATTCTCGATTTCCATGGCCTAAGACTCCGAATGTGCCATCACCAAATGTGTATAGCTGCCCCGAACTAGTTATCAAGGCTGTATGCCATGTGCCACATGAAACAGTTGATACCTGAAGACCTTCCAGTGGGCCCGCAACTCTTTTTGGGATCCAGTGGCTCACGTTGCTCCCATGACCAAGGAGCCCTGCATTGTGTGTACCATCTCCCCAGGTGTAAAGATCACCAGTTGCAGTGACAGCACAGGTATGGAATTCACCACAAGCAATTAGTTCAACATTGCATATCGATAACGACTCAACAAGACATGGTTGAAAAACATTTGTCCCAACTCCATGACCAAGACGCCCACTGCATTCTTCTCCCCATGTAAACACCTCAGCCTGTCTTGTAATAAGGGCAGCGTGCTTGACACCACAAGCTACATAACTGACATCAAGCATTACATTTGACTCTAGGGGCTTTGGTACTAGAATATCGGATGTTGCGCCAGGAGAGTAAGTACTTCTATCATACCCTGGTCTTATACTAGCATCACACATGACTTCCCCCCAGACATAAACATCCCCGAATGATTCAGAATCATCACCTCCGGACCCTTGGCTGGATGTGCTAAGTGCGCTGGAAATACTGATTCGAATGTCTGAAGAAGAAACACTTTTCACTTGCATATCTGACACATCAGTCCTTTCTGAATATGTATAGTCCCCAGAAGAACGATCCTTGGTAGAGTTTGCAGAACTCAACTTATTCTCAAGGGAATCCGAGGTTAAAGTAGAGCTACTGCTTAGGCTACTATCTCTTCCACACTGCAATCAATTCATAGGAAAAATTTTCAGAATTCTAGCATTTTAAGATGTAAAAGATGTGATTTATCCACTTGCACAGGATATAAATACTGCATGTACAAACACCTAAATAAGACTAGTGCTTCAATATTTTATAAAAAAAACTTGCTGTAGTATCAACAATATATTAGCTGAACTACAATGTTATCTAAAACAGATGATGCCAACTCCAGCAGTTAGAGCTAGATGATGGCCAAAATAAACCCCAAGGACCCCAATGCTTGAACTTGAAGCAATAATAAATAAATAAATATTTCGAAACTAGACATATGGCCAATAAGATTAGCCTAGTTTTCAAGACTTGTAACTACATGCTAATATGAGATTAGCTGTGGAAATCTGAGCAAAGAAAATGCATTAATAAACTAATATAACTATATGAAATGCTAGCTCAAGTACTGACACAAAAACAATAGAATGTGAATTATTAAATATTAGTAAGAAAAATATGTTCAGAAGTGAACTATGTTGAGGCAAAGGTACCTCGAAAGCAAAACCAGCATTGCGCATGGCATCTATACGTTGGGGCTGGGATCCGTGCTGTCCTGGAGATATCAATGCACTAAGACCAGTAAACCAAGCTTCTGCCTCAATTTTATCCTTGCATATCTTCAGAACAGGATTGGAAAAATTCAAACGTGATGATCCAATCAGAAAGGAAACAGAAGCGAAAAAAGATAAATAGATTTCTGCAGCAATACCAGATCAAGAGACCGCTTGCCATCATTATATATGAGTGAGAAGGATAAATGGTCCTTCTCAGGGAGCAGAAAACGTTGAAAAACCAGCTGCGAAGGAATTCATGTTAACAGATACAGGAAACTTGAGGTGAAAATTAAAAAAGATTGCTTAAGCTTCCTTACCGTTCTTTGTCCTGAGAGAATTTTGGACACAGAAGCTAGTTTCAAAGTTTTCTCTTTGCCATTTGAAACCCAAATAAGAGTGGATTCATCCTGAAGAAAGAGAGGATAAAACGAACTTATGCATGTCAATAATTGCAGGGGCAGATCTCTCCAATTTCATTACAGTAAATTTCCAATAGTTGTTTCTGATACGAAGGTTTTGAGGCTTAATATAGTGCCAATTGAAGAAAAAACAAAGCAGGGAGAGCATAATCTGCATCGAACTCACATTTGATAGCCTGAAGGGAGTAAACTTTGGTTTCCCTTTGCGGCCATATTTAAGCAGTTGGGTGCCTTTCTTTAAAGCAATAAGCGCCTGCAGAATTCAATCAGACAGTTGTGAAGAAATGTAACAAGAGCAAATTAAATTGTGGATAGCACGTTAACATAGATTATTCCAATTGAAACTGGAGAACATTTCCCGGAAATGTACTTAGCACAGACTTTGATTGCATCAATGCTAATGGGAAGTTCCAGGTGTCTCGCTGGACTTTTCCCTCAAGACAAGAGTACCTAATAGAAATGGTCGTAGCTTTGTTTTCTTCATTATATTTTAATATATCTGGTCATCCTCGAGATTTTACTCATCCCATAACATCCAAAAGAATATTGAATGAGACATCACAGCCGTATCAAGACAGAGAGAACATGGAGATCCTGAAAGCTTGTCTTTCTAGGTTTGTTTCCCAGTGGTATCCTATTAAAGTTGAGCAGATTTGTGCAACAGACAGAAGTATCGCATAGTCCAAACAATGGGCTTACAAGTGAACCCTTCTGTTTTTATCACATGAACGATACAGGAGAGTTGAGCGCTCAGCAGAGCAGATTCTGAAACCTTGAATTAAAGCTGTGCTACATTTTATTGTATCCCCTCTGGCGCTCCCCCGAGCGCCATGGCACAACGCGCCGTCTCCTTCAAGGACGCGCTGATTCTGCCGGTCAGCACCCGCACTCTCCGCCTCGGCTCCCGGAGTGAAACGGAATGGGGCGGCATCGCAGTCGTCAGATACATTCGTATTCCCAAACCAAAATTTGTAGTTTTGCCTTGGCTCCCCAATAATAAATAGGCTACACAGCGCTCGCATTTGGTGTTGGCATTTTGTGCATAATAAAGCTTAGGAAAACAAACGAAACGCGCAACGGGGAGAAAGTTGGGGGAAAAAAAAGCTGAAGAGATTGCGGCGGCGGCAGAGTAGAGGGAAGAGAGAAATGGAGTACCTTGTCGATGTCGACGGGATCTGCCATTCCATCGGCGAGCTCCGGTCGTCATGGAAGTCCTCGGTGGAATGTCATGAAATCCTCCTACTTCCCTCCTTTGGAAGGAGGTCAAAAGTGTGGCAATGGAGAGGGTGGTGGTGGCGGCCGGCGGCGAGGTCAGAGGGGGAGCAGACAACAGAGGTGGTGGAGGAGGAGTGGTGCGCGGTCGTGCGGGGGTGGAGGGAGGACAAAGGAGCCCCATTATAAAATAAATCAAATACTCCCTCCGTTTTAATTTAATTGGTATTTTAGAGCCCGACACGAGAATTAAATAGAAGTGTAAAAATTAGATGCATAGAAAATAAAAAATAAAGAGATAAAAATAGAGTTGTATTAGAAAACAAGAATGTCAATTATTTTAAAACAATTGAAAAGAGATAGAATAACAATTATTTTGAACGGAGAGAGTACTACATATTGTACTCGAGTCCGGGGCTGCGTTTTGACGCCAATGGATGGAGAAAGAAGAAGAGGGAGGAGAGCGGTGCAAACCATTTACCGGAGAGCAGCAGAGCAAATTTTGGTTTGCTCCTTGGACTGCTTGGAGACGACTTTTGAAATGAGAATGTAAGGAAGAAAAAAAAAAAGGGCAGTAAAAAAGCTGCAGTAAAATCTTGAAACATGCTGGCTCTTTTTTAGTAATTATAGGGTGTGGTGAACTGGTGATTGGGCAATCATAATGGCATGCCAGTGTTCAGGATTGTCACCTGTGTTTTGTTTAGGGAAGAAACATGGAAGCAAGCAAGCAAGCAGTCCTAAACCCTAATAAGAAGATGCAAGTAAGCAAAGCAGTCGTAACCAAAAACTCCACTTCACCTACCACCAACCCATGGCCATGCGAAGAAATATGTTGCAGGGAGGCCCAGGGCTTGGTCTCGTGTTATTTCTTTTCTCTTTTTTAAGGGACTGGAGGACCATGTTTTGCTAGGAATTTCCTTTTGTATAGCAGCATGTTGGTTTATACATGGTGCGTGCGGCAAAAATTTTTGCCGTCGGTCGTCGGGCCGTGTACGAGCAAAAAAACAGGCAAGGTGCGTCGCGTGCGCGGTCATGGCCCATGGGGCCCACACTGTCTGTCGGCTGGGCCCCCGGTTGCATTGGCGTCATGGCCGATCGATCGAGGGAATGTTTGTGCTTTCAGTTTTGACCCCACACTTCTCTGTTCCTCGTCCAGCCGTGCCAAATCTTTGTCGAGTGGATTTCGAAAAAAATAAAATCCTTGTCGAGTGCCCAATGCCTGCCTACTCATCGTCATGGGCTCTCTACCAGCTGAATGGTGTATGCTGACAAACAAAAGCTTATTCACCATGCGTTGATGCACAAGTAATTAATGTTAGCCGATGAGTAACATCAGTAGTATGATGGTAACATACTAACCTCGATCGGCAAATCGAATAAGACGCGCGTCTTTCAGTTTTGTGTTCGGTCCGTCCCTGTCCATATCCATGCATGCGCTTGAATTTTTGGGACGTCAAAAGACACGCCAAATCAAATCCCTGTCAGAATCATCCCTCAAATGCCAACGGAAAAGACAAGGAAAAGGACGCAAAAAAAAGAGTTACCAGTATCAACGTGTCCTTGAAAAAGAATAATTTTTTTGTATATAAAGCTGGGGAGCATTGTAGTACTATTTGCATTGGATCACGAGCGCTGCCGCTACTCTACCAAACCAAATAAACCAAAACAAACCAGACCCAACATGCATGCATCTCCATAAACCCACAACCTATTAACCTGGAGTATCCTGAAATGTGAATTCGTTCCTGGTCCCGGCGTAGTGCTTGGGTTTGCTTTCTGCCTCATTACTGCCACAAAGAAAGATCGGTCAACATCAGCAAGAACGCCTCGGGATTCAACACATTCCCCCTCCATGTCCCAGCGACACCAACAGCAGCGTTCTTCTGACAAACAGCATGCCCCAACATACTGCCACGCTCGAATTTGAAAGGGAGAAAAAAAAAACGAAAATCAATCGTGCTGCGTGTCCCATCCATGCTTGCACGTTCTCCGTTGGTTTGAACCAGCTGGTTGAGCAGCAAAGGATTAGCTGCAGGTTTTGTTTTGAAACGGTCCCTATATATATCCAATGGCGGGCGGGTCAGCAGGTTTAGAGTATCTTTAAAAGCTTTTTAAAAAATTAATCTTAAAAGAGTATTTTTGAGAGTAGCCGAAGAAGTTTTCTTTTCTCCTCCAATAATTTTCTCTAAAAATAGATCAGAAATTTTTTTTATTAGATCACGTTATCATCTGAGACCATAACAATATCAATTTCCTTCTAAATATAAGTATTAGGGTCCTTAATTTTTCTCTTATTTCTAGCTACAAATAAGGAGAATTTAAGGAGAGAATAAATCTGTGAGTTGTTTAGGGGAGATGAGTTTTTAGATTAAACCCCATTATTTTGATTTAGGAAGAATTTTTGAAGAGCTTTTGAAGATGCTCTTAGAGCATCTTAAGTAGAGGCTCTTAAATGAAGGCTCCTACTTCTCTATTTGATAGTTGGGTCTCATTTTTAATAGCTCTAATTTTATTTTTAACTCCAGCCATACTTCTCATTTTTCTTGTTCCACGTGAGGTCCACGAGTCAGTGACACATTACAAGTGGGCCCACGTGTCAGTCAGACAGATTTGACATCGTCGAAGGGAGGGGAGGCTCGCCGGAGAGTGAGGGAGAGGAGGCTCGCCAGCGAGGGAGGAGTCGAGGAGGCCGTCGGAGAAGCCCACGCCCGTCGTGCAACCCTGCCCAAGCCACCGCCGCCAGCCCCTTGTGCGGCCTAGCCCGAGCCGCTAGCGTCAGTCCGTCGTGCATGCTCAAGCCCGCCGCCACTACCCGCCAGCACAGCCTCGCCTGAGCCGCCATCGCTGTCGACGTCTAGCCTTGCTCGATGCGGGAGAGGAGATGGGGAGGAAGAGAGAGAGAAAAAGAAATAAAATTTTTAAAAATTATAGTAAGACCCACGGTTGAGAGGAGTTAGAGCCTCCCAAAGCTGAGAACTTGAGGAGGAGATTTAAGAGTACTTCTGAATTGAAAGGACAAATGAGAGCTCTGTTAGAGTTAATTTTTTACCTAAATTCTTAAAAAATAGAGTAGATGGTTTCTTTGAGAGCCCTGTTAGAGATGCTGTTACACAAATGACGTGTGTAGTTGTGTCAAAATAATTATTCTAGTGTCACATCACCTCGTACTCACAAACGAATGATAGCAAAAGCAGCCCTGATCGCTTGCTTGATGATGATCTCAGGTCCAGTCAAGCACGAAATGTCTGCTAATTAAACCGTGTCTTCATAATCTCCACCACGCAAGTACACTAGTGTTGACAAACTGCGTAATGTTCCTGACCCGTATTATATTTTTATACACTATATATACCGCACGGTGAAATAAGAAAAGGGAGAAACTACTGCTCCAAGATCCAAGCTTTTGCCCAGGTTCTTCGTCGGCCCTTGCGTTGCATCTGCTTCGCTTGGCCGGCGATGATTCACATTCACATGCATTACATGGAATCCACGGCCACGAAGACACGTCCCATCTCGTTCCCAGACGAGACATGTCGGCAGCGATCCATGTGTTCGATCGAGTTGGGCATTGGTGGTATCTGTCGTGTGCAGCTGTGGCTTCGACCACACTGATGATCAACTGCAAGCTCTGGCTCTTGGACAGCAATCAGCATTGACTGACTGTGACTTTTTTTTTTAATTAAGGAGTTGCCTCCTGCTTGTATTGAAAGCAAATAAGGTTTTTTTCACATCAGCCAGACTGAGGTTATCAGTTTCCAAACAACTGAGCAAGTAATTCTACTTAGTTATTACACATCAATTCAAAACAAAAGAACAGCTCTCCCTCTCCAGGCGAAACTTCTATATAAAACTAGCATTGACTGACTGTGACTGACTGCGACCAGCATTATTATTCGTAAACAAAACATCGAGTAATCACGGCTCCCTATCTGCTTTCGTCGATCAGCAATGTGCCGCACTCGGGACCACTGTACTGTCACCATGCAATGCACGTAGCTTGCCTTGGGTTGGTAGCAGCTCTCTGCAAATATGCCACCGGTGGTTGTGGTGCCATTTCTTTGACCAAGCCACTCCGTACGTACAAAGCAAAAGCAGAGCCTCTTCTTCTTTCTCCAGTCTCTGATTTTGTCCTGTCTCATGGCCGATCGGAGCACCCAGCATCTTCCCAACTGCGACCAAGCAGAGCAAGAGAATATAATGACCGGACTTGCATGATAAGTAAACGCCACGGCGTTTGAGCATGGAAGAAAGGCCACCTAGAATGCCCTTCTCTGAATTTAATTTCTATTATAATAAAGAAAGGCAGTGGCGAATCTAGGATTTTAGTTTAGGGTATGTCGCTCAAAAAATTTCATATACAATTCAGTAAATAATTGTAAAATTGACAACGTAATCGGTATATATGCACTAAGTAACGCAATAATGCTTAAATTTATGGATTAAATTGAAACCATTCAATATAAATAGTTTTAAAAGCCATACCGATAATTGATATATAGGCAGAATAGAGTACAAGAGACTTATAAGGTTATTTTGCTGACGATTTATTTGACGCTTTTGAAGGGACATAAATGTATTGATTATATCATCTTTATCAACTTGAAAGAAAATAGCTCGCTCAATGAAAATGACTAGACAATCGTCTAAAAGACTATCTCCCATCTTATTTTATAACTTTATTTTAACTAAAATTATTGTAGAAAATACCCTTTCAACACTTGTCATTGTCACGGGTAGAAGCAATACCAATTTGAGAAGCACGAAAACCATAACATACACTTTGTGCCTTTTGTTTCAACAAGCTTAACTGAGAGATCGACAATATTTTCTAGACCTTTAAATTCATCGTTCTGTCTAATGTGTCATCAATATAAATTCAAGTGGACGTATATCACTCAATGCCTGGACGTAGTAGTGCGAAGTGTGTTGCTTTGTTCTACTGCTGCCGGAGATCTCTGGCGATCCACGATCACGTTGACGGGTGGAGTCCTCGGCTCCTGACCTGTGACCTCATGGGCGGCGGCGGCGATTCAGGTTTTTTTTTTTGCAAGGGTAAGGCGGTTCTTGATCGAGTATAAGGCATCTTGATCGAGTCTAAGGCACCAAGTCGAAGTCGAGCGGCAATCAGGCGCCTGACTTCCTGGGCGGCGGCTCCTCGTTCCTGACCTCTAGATCAAACGACGGAACGAGTCGTCGAGTCGAGCGCCCGATCAGAGACACCGAGTGTCCGAGTGGATCGATTTGGCATTTGGGCCAGCGGTGGATGGTGGACTCTTTTTTTTTTTTTTAGTTTTTCTAATTTAAATATATATATAGAATATTATACGTGCTTGCCGGAATTGCAGAGTACCCTATAGCTCCGTCACTGAAGAAAGGAGTAGGCCAGCTAACAATATAATGCGGTGCATTAGCAAAAGCACCATCGAAATATCTTTAATTCTGTTGCCTGACGGCAACTTTTTATGCAGCTTTGTTGTTAAACATGGCCTAGAGGTGTCATGCGGGCGCGATGTGACCACGGCGCTTTTTGAGGTTTCACGGCCAGCTACGCTCATCAGTCTAGTAGGAGTACTACGTAGTACTCCTACATGAAACTGCTATCCACTGTAGCGTACGTACGTGCTCCTCTTGTCTTCTTCACCTGTCTGGACTATTCCAGAGTCCAGAGGCTATGTCCTGCACCCTCGGAACCATTAACCAAAACAGGTCTATTAACAATGCAAATGCATTGCAATTTAAGGACAAGTTGGAACATAATTTACCACGCACCTTGTTGCTCCTCAATCTCTAATCATTGAGATTCGTGAATAGTAAGATGCCAAATTGTGGATTCTCTTCTTCCTCCCCTTCTAACTCCAGTCCTCGGTCAGAAACGATGGACGCTCGCCGCTGTTTGACGTCTCTCGCGTAACCCCAACTCAACATTATTCATAGAAAAACTCAAGATTATTCATTCCATCACTATGCCGCTCACGATGATCGACAAGTGCAGGCAGCTTGGATGTTTGACTGAAACTTCGTCAGAAACTGTACAGGTTCACGCATACTTAATCCCGGATTGACACGCTGATCTGCTTCGCTTCGGCTTACTAAATTTTATGCAGGCGAGTGAATCAAGAAGGCCAAAGCGCAGCGTATCCCCCGTATTCGTACAAGACAAACAAAGCTGAGCATCCAGTCCAATCAATCAAAACCATGCACTCATCTTTGGCCGCAATCTCCACGCACGCAAGTGCCTACCTATCCCAGCTACTTGTCGTGGGCCATGGCAATGCACATCATGATCACATTAGCTTTTCTTGTAGTGTCCCCAAACTCTACACCAACTTTTGGCACCAATACACAGATGGTGTACCGTTAAACAGCAGTATTGGAATGTGGAACATAATATTGGAGTAGAATTCAACAAGTAGATTGACTAGCTAGTTGATGCATATCCCGCGACCAAATTGCACCTGCTTGCATCGAGCCGATCGCAAAAAGTTGTGAAACGGCTCGCGTACGGAACCGGAATGTTACGGTTGGATTAGTTTACACTACTCCTTCCATTCAACATTATATGACGTTTTAGCTCTGGGCATGAAAATTAAAGAGAGATGAAAAATATAGATATATAGAAAACGAGAAGGAGAGAGATAAAGATGTATTGGGAAGAGAGAAAGATGCATTGAAAAACGAGGATGTCTTATAATTTGAAAAAACTTGTAAAATTTAGAGTGTCATATATAATGTTGAACAGAGGGAATAGACTAGTAGCAGCAAGTACGTGTGGACCCAACAGATCGCAACTCGATGCTGCATTTCATCGTGGAAAATTCAGGTGGCTGCCTTTTTTATTGGTTTACTAGGACCGAGAGGGGTACAGTAAATTGATTGGTGAACTCGTTTTTTCTTTTTGTGAATTATTGGTGAGCTCGTTCGTTGATGACCTCAAATTTGAGAAATCAAAACAAAGGCAAACACGTTGTCCGAGCCTAGCACGTTGAAATGTTTTCAACGAACAGTCGGCCCAGTACATCGCGGTAGCCGAAAAGGCCTAGTCCAGTAAATGTTTCTTGCACGCTCTGGACGTAGTTGTCCCAAGATCTTTGCTTTTAACACTTTTTGTCATGCTCTCACGGACAGATGTGTTTAACAACCTTTCAAATCATTTCAACCTTGAGATGCACGTAATTAGGAGCTAGGAAGGTTCACTAATAATGCAAGCATATATAAAAGAAACACCACTAATTTAGTCCATACTCATTCAACTAGCTTCAGGTTTAGCATACATATACATCATGCGGAATTACAAGACTTCTTCAAAGCATCGTAGACACCTTGAAGAGTCGCATCTTGCACTAGCACAACCTTTTCCCTTGATTTAGAACCAGAGCCAATGGACACTTCTCTTTTCTTCACCCCAAGTACCTGCAAATTTCGAGGAGGTTATCAGAATAGAGAGAAAACTTTGGATGGTTCACAGCGTCAGTTTTTGAGTACCATAGTTCTACAAACATCATTATTCTAGATCAAAGGAAAGCTTAATAGGTTCGAAGAGAGTAGTCTATTCTCAACTTTTGTAGGAAGGTCTCTTGTTGGACAGTCTAATCTATGATCCAAGACACGACTTGATTAGTCTTGTTCACGTATAAAGCAAACTTGTGTTATCTAATCAGCTTGAGAAAACTCACAAAAATGAGGCATTTAAATGCAGTATTGAAGTCTTTTGTACAACAATGAGTTCTAACTTGAAGTCTATAGGCTATTTTACAGTATGCCATATGGAGCCGCACACTCACGACAATCACCAAAGGGTTTCAAGGAGTTGAAGTAACCTTTTGCTTAGCTAAAATTTGTCTCTACAACGCATGTTTGAGCTATAAGAATTATGCTTCTACAGCACAAAATTCGGTGCTTAGATATGTTCGCAGTTTTAGAGAACCAAGTCTTTACTTTGGCTGAACATCCTGAAAAGAAACATGTTTCGGGATGACGTATTTAGCAAGCAGTGCCTTACCCTATGCAAAATTCAAGCATTTTGCTTTGGTACATATACATCCCGAAGCTGAACAAGATTCCCGTAGTTCAAGAATGTAGAGTGTCACTTTTCTTATTGAATTCACTAAGTCACCATGTAATAATATGTTAGATCGTCCCTTTGAAGATAATTGCTTGCAAAGAGTATACACATTTTTACAGAGAAACAAGATACCTATTTCGAACAAGTCAGGATCACAACAGATCATAATTTGGTAAATCATCTGAACAAATTATACATCCCCAATTTACCAAGCCAGAACAGTGGAGATTAATTATCAACCGTAGTCCAATTTCCCCTCGTTTAGCAACAGCAACCAAGTACTCACCGAGCTGATGAAGTCGACAAGCGCGGCGTTGGCCTCGCCATCCCTCGCCGGTGCGTCGATCTGCACGCCTACAGCCTCTTCCCCGATCTCTACAAGATTCACAGACACGAGCTTCAGAGGATTAGCCTTTGAGCTTCAGCGGTGACAAGGAGGAAGAGACGGCGATACAAAAGGGGCTGACCGACCAGTGATGGTGGCGACCTTGGAGCCAGGCTTGGCGTGGATCGAGATGGCGACGGTGGATGGCGGCATCAGACGGAGGCAGCCTGGGAACCCTTCTCCGCCGGCGGTCGCGGCGGGCTTCGCCGGCGCGTCACCCTTGGGCTTGGCCTTGCCTCGCTTTCCCGGAGCCATCTCTGGTCTGGTCTCTCCGATTCGTTTCCCACTCGAGTGGGCCCACCTCCGGTACGGGTTGATCAGCTTCAACGGGCTGGGCTTCATCATCCGCTGTCTGAAGAAGAAAATGGCCCAGCGCTTCTGATAAAATGCCCTACCTCTACCTACAGCCTATGCCAAATCCAGCTAAACTACTTGAGGTTTAGGAAAATCATGTAAGAACTAGGAACCGCTAATAAGCGGCTTTCCAGCTTGGTTGCTCAAAGCTTCTCTCAAAGACAAGGTGCTACCATCAAACACCCAATCATTATACAGAGGCATGACGATATGTTACCAAGCTGCAGATACTTTCAGCTCCTTAAACCTTCAAACCTAATTCGGCGAAGTTAAGGGCAAAGAGTTTGAGAGCATTTCATCACTCAGCATGCACATGGAAATCGCTTAATTGCAAAAACCATCCCATAAGCTACTTAGAGTTTAAGATTCTCACCCATAAGTCATTTAGTTGTAAATCCCTACCCACCCAATAAGTTTTGTTGCAAAAATCACCCCAATATGCACATGCTTAATTAATTTAATATGTTTTTGTTTATTTATAATAGTCAATAATGTTTTATGAAACATATAGAATTTTGAAAATGTAATCTTCATATTTTTTCTATAGAGAATATGCAACAAAAATGCCAATTAAAGTTCGAACAGTGTTCTATAAAGTTTAAAATTTGATACATTTTTATGAAAATAAGAGAAATTAAACACTAAAAATATTTAACAACGTTAAACTTATTCATTTTAACTTATTTTAAATTTATGTCAATAAAAATATATAAAATTAATTAAACATGTGTCAACTGGGGTGGTTTTTACAACAAAACTCATTGGGTGGATAGAGATTTACAATAAAAAGGTTTATGGGTGGGAATCTCAAACTCTAAGTAGCTTATGGGGTAGTTTATGCAATTAAGCCTTCAGAATTTCCCTCTTCGAAATTGTCACGTGTTATATTCGCTGTTCCACACGATTCCTAAGGTGCCACAGTTAGGTCCAGTGATCAAGCAGTAACTGCTAATCTAACAGTTGTTACATACTCAATGCCAATGAGTGGTTACAAGGACCATACGACCAGGTCGAATGACAAGCGCTTCAGCTAGCAGGCGGAGGAATGTCCTCGATGATCCCTTTACCTTCAGCTACATCGAAATAGAAGAAGTTCTTGATCGGATCCCCCTTGCAGGATATGGATTTAATCACCTCCTGTTAGATAAAATATAACACTGAGCACAATGTTGACTAAAGATGCAAATGTAGAGAAAAGAATCAAAGAACATCTACGGTGCTATTGTCACTACAACCTGTTTTGTGCTATTGTCACTCTACAGCAGTAAATCTTGCTTAATTGCTAGGAAAGAAAATCTAATGAGAGCCTATTAATTAAGAGTCACACCTTTCTTGCTCCATTACCTAACTCATGTTCCTGTTATATACCATGAAAAGTTTCAAACTACTAATTGTTTAAGTGTTAGTCGACGTAGTTTCAACATCCACTTAGTGTTGGCAAGTTATCAGAGTTACTGAAACACCAGAGCATCACAGTTAGCAGTTTTGACAAGCCACTACAATGCTTAGAACAGGATACTGGAACAAACCTGGCCAAGAATGCCACCGAGGATTGCACATACAGGAGGATGTTCTTTCTTTCCAGCAGCTACCAGCCGTTCAATTAGAGCAGTAGGGATCTGAGACTCGTTGAAAGACTGCAATGTACCAAACCATGTAAAACATCAGAAGCACTAGGAACTGAATTAAGATGGTAGCAAGAACTTCTATACCATTCTGTCACACATGTCCTTCCTCTGAGCCAAAACTGCAGGTGCATCAGAAAGTGTCGTCTCACCCGGGCTGCGCCCTTCAGATGATTCATAATTTTCCAATACTGCAAAAGGCATGATCAATCAACATTATTATTTTACTGCAAAATCAAGTGAGAATGGAGAAAACATTATATACATAGGGAAGCCAAAGAACCAAAAGGAATAAAAAGACATCAAATCATTTCAGTTTCTATTATTAGGAAAATATAAAGCATAATTAACATCCTTTTTGTTGTTGCAAGTGCATTAAACATCCTCACCTCTCATGGCAAAGTATAACTTAGTTGTCTTTCTGGGTAGATTCTTCCAGGGTGTGGAGATAGCTTCCTGTGAGTAGGAAATGAAAATGAAATTGCCGTTATTACATTTGATTATATAAACATATCATAAAACTTCTCACAACAAAATGGTGCATTGTTCATTTTGGGAAGGGATGCAAATGCAAGCATTCCAACAACAACATACCACAATGTAGGATGAATGAGCAGTGAGATCAAGTATGTAATATTGTCACTTAAAGTATTGCTGTCGTACTCTTGAGAATAACAAAAGCTACTTCAAATACACCTACTGACTAAAAAAGGGAACTCACATGAGAGCAAAACAAGATTCCACCCAAGAACTATAAGAGACTGAAAACTCAAGAGCAGCATGTTGTCAGCATGACCATGTTTGGCCAGTGACTAGCAGTAATTCTACTGCACACTGAGTCATGTCTGGCCAGCTGACTAGACATGTGGCAAAGAAGCCATGTTATAGCTTTCACCCCTGCAGGCAGCATTCCTGTACAATGGTTGGAGCTCTTACAAGTGTTTTCCTTCATCTAGTGCAATCTACATGAGCCGTTATATTTTACCTCCATCCAGCACAAGTCAGTCCATAAATAACACAGGGGGAGAATATTTTCATTTTCCTCTAGGTTGTTAAGTACTAAGAACCAATTGTATTATAATAGAGATAGAAATACAATTCATATGCAGATGTAGAGATGTGATTCAGATTATTGTATCATGAAACTTGTTACTTGCGTTATAGATACTCCCCGAATTGAGCAACGCAAAATAAATACAACGAATTTTGTCTTAAAACTTTATAAACCATTGAACTGAGTCATATACCTGAAGGCTCGGGTATGTCAAATCCTGCTGTTCAGTTTCCCCGCCAGGCTTCTTCTGAAAGGATCAAGCATACAACTTCAGGAAGGTACTTTCAGAAGCCAACTTATTATTAAAAAGCACATAATAAGGAGAACATTGGTGTCGTGATCCAATGAAACTTTGACCCTAGGCCCAAAAGGGTTCATCAGCTTTTAACATTATTGTGATATAAAAATTCTCTAAAATGTGTCCTTATCTTCTCCTGACAAACCTAAACCCTAAAACCTAATGGTCCAGTTGGCTGCAATTGTGTAGATCCCCTGCTATGGTCCAGTTGGCTGCAATTGTGTAGAACAAGCATTGCCTACTCCAGCTATGGTCCAGTTGGCTGCAATTGTGTAGAACAAGCATTGCCTACTCCATCCCTGCTATAGGAGCAGTGTGGCTCCTGTTCAGAGGCGGCTTAGCAGGACAGCCTCTACTGGCGTTAGCATAACCTGGCCTCACACATGCATGGCACATAGTGAAAAAAAAAGCTTTGCAGCAGCATTTGCATCACAAGAGCTGAAACAGTGCATCACTCAAGCTTAATTTATGGGGCTCTGGCAACGGCAACATAGCGTGACCCTTAGTTTGGTGGTGGCATGTGCCACCGACAACAAGAAAATTGGAGTTAGAGCAGAAAAGCTCTGATAGTGATGGAAAACAATGGCCACACCAACAGCTGAATGGAAGAACAGACAGAAGAAATGGAGCAAGGGCAGAGAGGCACTGTTGCGGTCCAAATAGATGAAAGACATAAAAAAAAAAGTTGCTGCCTACCTTAACATAGCTATGCTTCTGCAGGTCTACAAATATTTCGCCACAAGAATCCTTGCAGTCAACAGTGTAGAATGCAATATGCTTGCTTCTCTTTCGGCAGTTGTCGTTAATAAACAGCTGAAAAAGGCAAGCAAAGATACATGAGCTCAATAAAAAAAAAAACTGATAAACTTGCTGTATAACAGTTCTTAAAGTCAATGAAACAGGAAGAGCAATAAGAAACGGCTGTGAAAAATCAAAGAATACTTCAGAAGGAGAATGTTACCTTTGTTTTAAGAGACACACAACTAACTACAACAATGTCAAATTTGTCAAGGAACTCTCCATCTATTAGTGATGGATCACCTGACAGAAAAGAAATAGCAGAATTGTTAGCATCAATCCAGGTATAGCCTGACTCAACTTAGTGTCCAACAAGAGATTTACAGCCAGGAAACTTCATGTGCCTTCTGTTAAAGTTTTTTATTTCTCACAAACATTCAATACTAAAATTGAATTAATATTTCACTCCTGTATTATAAGTATTCATAAAGATGCAGTAAGCAGCACAACAATAAACGAAAGGAAAGTTTGGCTTATTGTAACCAATACAAAGTCAGCTCACCCTTTTCGATAGAAACTCGGACCATCGGATTGAAATCTTTCAATGACTCACAGCAAACCTCTGCTCGAGATTTTCCACCATATACACTCTCATCGGGAGGAATCAGGAAGTTTGAACTCAGGTCATCTTCTGTGACAATGTGGTCATCCATCAAGGACAAACTACCAACGCCTGCTAGAACAATATTCTTGCAGAACTACAGTGTAGGAAAGAAATAGTTGATTAGCATATGAAGGTTATATCAGCAAAAACCATACAAAATGCTATAGCTAATGTTCAATTGACACATCAAGACAAAACAAGGACCTGCGAAAACAGCCCGAACAAACAGGTTGGACGAATGTGTTTTGACAAATTTGCTGTGATCATTCTATATTTACTTATGGTTACATGTCAAGAATGTTAGTGATTTTTTCAGAAGGCAAATAGAATTTACAGAGCAGATGGTTAAACTAATTCACATAAGCTGGAAAACTAAGCAATGGCAGACAAATTAAAATGGCCTAGAGCTAATAAAAGGATAAATGGTTGGCAGAAAAATTAATAAAAAAGTCGCTGGCCAAGCATGCATCACCTTTCAAACAAGAACAAAGTTTCCAAGGAAACTATGATCTTCGTAGACAATGAAAACATAGCACAAGAAAACTTTGTTGCAAAAGGAACAAACTAACTGCAGTTCTGATTTAAAAGAATAACAAGATAATCATTCCTCATGTCACTTTGCATGCTGATTCAGATGCACAGAGTCATCAAATAGTTATCGGGAGACTACTTAAAAGATTCAAAAACGATTTGAAGTAACAATATGTACACAGATGTTCTGTTACCTCAATAGTAGTGCCGTTCATGCCGCATACAAGCACATGTGCTTTACTTAGCCTGTTCCAGGAAACAACGCAAATACAACGTTAGCTCAAAATAACAAAATGCATCAAGCAAGCAACTGCGAGTCCGCTTGAAAACTCGAATGATGATGATGATGCGGAATTCAGTCTTGAAATCCAAATAAAGTCATTACAGATCGAATTTCAAACTTTTAGCGGTGGATGATAATAAGGACCACACAGGATACAGAAAAAATAGCAGTGGGAAAAATAAACGATAAGTGAAGCAGGAGGCGAACTGGCGGGCGCACCTCTTCTGTGCGTCGACGCCCCAGACGCGGATCTGGCGGTCGTAGAGCGCCGTCTCCTGCGCCGTGAGCTCTTCATCCGCGCCTCCGCTGCCGTCCATCGCCCAGAACCTGAGCCTGAGATGCAAGCCCGTCAGCTATCGCCCGGCGAGGAAAAGGGACGACACGAGAGCAAGGGTTTGGTACAGGGCCTTTCATTCGTTCCTACCCTTTTTTTTTTTCACATAGCAAGGATCTCATGGGCTACTGTCTACAGTGACCTACCTGAGGAGAAGGGCGGGGAGGCGGGAGGACGAGGGTCGTCGCCGAGCGAGCGGTAGCAGGCGGGGAGGAGGTGGAGGGACGGAGGGAGTGTCGCCGGCGGCGGACGGGACAAAGAGGAGACTGACTTGACTATTCTACTCGTGTGCCTGGGCTGTACCACTTGGAGGCCCAGCGGGCTCAGTTTATGGGCCAAGGGATGTGTTTCGCTCAACAAGGGTTGAACTATACAGGCGGCCCGGCTCGGCACACGGGCCTTTTCGGGCCGTGCCAAGACAGCCCATGGGCTCATGCACCGGCCCACAGCACGGCATAAAAATGTGTAATCATGCAAAAACAGAGGCGAGAAGGAGATACGAACACAAACACAAGACCTTAGAGAAATGAAGAAGGGACCCTACCACCAGACGACAACACCTTATTTGATTTACAACAGAGTATAAATATATTTAATATAACTAAAACAAACGGTTCCGTGATGCCCATTGGGCCGGGCTGGCACGGGCATGAAATGTTTCGGGTCAGGCCAAAAAATTCAGACTTCGTGCCCGTCCGATTAGCCCGGCCCGTTTGGCCACCTATAGGTTGAAGTTTCGGCTAAAAAAACAACAAGGGTTGAAGTTGAACAGCACATTTTCATGGCGCCATGAGAATGATTACCGAAGTCTAGTTTGGTTTTGGGATCGTAAACGATACTTTAAACCAAAAATTTGAAATATGATTACATATATTCTTCTTCCTGTATAAATTTTATCTGAAAAAAGTCTATGCTTGCGATTCGGCAAGTGATGATTTGGTGTTGCCAAGAAATTGGGATGAAAAAGGAAAGGGCACATAGCTACGTAGGGATGAAACAAATCAAATCTACATACCTGCGGAAGAAACGTATCAGATCATCCACATATTTGGACAGATTCATCACGAGACATGAATGAGAAGGATCGGTCATGGGAGGAAGAGATGCAAAAAGCATCTCCCTCTCTCTGAATATATACGTGGTGCTTCATCTCATCTGTCTCTTCATTTCCATGCCATCAAGTGTTTGTTGGCATTCAACGGAGTGAGTGCTTGGAGGGTCATAAATCTGACTGAAACTGACGCTGTCCAATATTGATCCAGCTGGCGTTGCTTCAGGCATTGGGCTTCTTTGCATTGGGTGTGTTGGAATAAAGGGCTTGGGCCGTCATCGCCTATCGTCGTTCCAGTGCTTTCGCGATCCATCATCATCAGTGTCTCTCTCTCTCTAAAAAAAAAAAAAAAGTGCTCTGGCGATGGCGAGCACCAACGCCGCCGAGGAGGAGGCGCCGGCGACGGTGGGCGAATACGAGCTGCGGGAGCGCCTGGGTGGGCGCCCTCCGTCCACTTCGGTCTGGCGCGGGGTGTCGCGGTCCACCGGTGCCCCCGTGGCGGTGAAGCAGGTACGGCTCGCCGGCCTCCCCGCCCGCCTCCGCGACAGCCTCGACTGCGAGGTCCGCTTCCTCGCCGCCGTCAGCCACCCCAACATCATCCGCCTCATCGATGTCATCCAGGTTCCACGCCATCTCCCTCTTCTCCTCTGGCGCTGGCTATCCTTCCTATTCTTAATTGCAGTTGGTTCTAAAATCGCTGCTGTCCATTATTTGATTTGGGCCAGACCCAGAGCTTCATGTACCTCGTCCTGGAGCTGTGCGAGGGAGGGGACCTGGCGGCCTACATCCACCGCAACGGGAGGGTAGAGGAGCGCGTCGCCAGGAATTACATGAAACAAATAGGTAATTTTCGATCATCAACAGTACTTGACCCGCGCAATCAATTGTTGGTCGAATCAACTAGTGGTTGTTGCCACTGCAAATTTCATCTGCAAAACCCCGTGTTATGTTACTCCACGATGTGATGCGTGAGAAATGGAACTTGCCCTGGTGGCAGGAGATGGGTTACAAGTGTTACGGAGGCACCATGTCATTCACAGGGACTTGAAACCTCAGGTCCAGGGAGTGAATCCTTATGCTCATCTGGGTGTTTCTAACTACCAAGTCAAAACAAAATCTGACTCGCATACTGTGACCGCTCAATTTTGCAGAATATCCTCCTCTCCTCTCTAGGCAGCAATGCCATCCTCAAGATATCTGATTTTGGTCTAGCAAGGTACCATTTTGCCCTATTGGAACCATGTTAGACACTCATACTATACATGTTTGTTTTTTTTTGGTGAACTTCCAAAATTTATATATCTTATAAACCAAATGTATTAACTGACAGTAGTAGCAAAAGTTCACAATTGTGCGCACCTTCTTGTGTGGATTTGACGTGATACAGTAAATATAAATAGTATAAGAAAATTAGGCTTTTGAAGGCGCATAGATTTTCACAAAAATGTAAAAAGTGTTTATACTTGTTTTAAATGAAATAGCTGTGCTTCCACTCATGGTTAAAAAGAAGAAAAAAAAAAAGGACAGCTTCAGATATGAGATGTGTTGTTGCTTGCTGTTTTACTAGGGTTCTTCGTCCTGGGGAGTATGCAGAGACAGCTTGTGGTTCTCGTTTGTACATGGCCCCAGAAGTGATGCTATTTCAGAAATACGATGACAAGGTAAAATGAGTTGATGACATATGTGCTCACATGGACAGTTTTATACCCAACTAAATTGGATAAATAAGAGCATCTTTTTGTATGCAGATAGACATGTGGAGCATCGGCGCGATCCTATTTGAGCTCTTGAATGGCTACCCACCATTTTGTGGTCAAAGCAATGTACAGGTGGTTATTTTTTGCTTGTCAAAATTTGTTTCCTTTATCTGAATTTGCAGCGATCCTCATTGGCGACTCTCTTGCTCCAGCTGCTTCAGTGCATAAACAGAAGTACAACTCTTCCGTTCTCGAAACCTCTGATGTCCAGCTTGCATTCTGATGCTGTTGATATATGCAATAAGCTACTGTGCTCTAATCCAGGTCTGCCACTAGTCATGTACATCCTTGTCACCCTATGTCCTGATAAATTGCTGACACGAGCTAATCTTTATAAAACAATTCTTTCAGTGAAAAGGCTGTCTTTCCAAGAATTCTTCGACCACAGCTTCTTCAGAGTATAAATAAATGTATAAAAAACTGGAACATGAATTCTGTTACTGAACAGTTGCGAAATCAGATTCAGAATACAATCTGGAAGGTCATCCACAAGCGGATGTATACTGAGAAGGGCATTGAAATAGTAATAATATCATATCTGAAGCTTGGTTGGGCTTAGTTTTGTTGTACTCGAGCACACATTAGTGTGGTTGTATCAAACCTGCATAATTGTTTGTGTACACAATGTGAAGGAAGACGC
Source organism: Eleusine indica (assembly GCA_030378355.1). Lineage (NCBI taxonomy): Eukaryota > Viridiplantae > Streptophyta > Magnoliopsida > Poales > Poaceae > Eleusine > Eleusine indica. The sequence continues at coordinate 372,865 of CM059502.1, read as the reverse complement.
TGTATTTTCGTATGCGACGAAGACGGAATGGCCCGTGCTCGTGTTGATTATATTATACTATTATGTTATTTGTTCTGGTTTCGTTCTTTATTAAACCGTTTTGAAGTCCCTTTGCCCCGAGAGCCCCCTGTCGATAAGCCCGCCTTGCGTTCGTACCTAGTAGTAGTGAGACTCACCCACTATCATCTTCTCGCCCACCCACTATCCTCATCGAACCGAACAGAGGTATCTGCATGAGCAGTGCCGACTGACGCTTTCCTTTGATGGAGCGGCGAAAGATGATCGCCGATCTCCTCAGGGCAAGCGCGAAATGCTCAGGTCTCCGCGGCGGCGTCCAGCTGCACGGCACAGTGATGAAGCTGGGTTTCGGATCGGACACCATGCTGAGCAACAACCTGATTGACATGTACGCCAAGTGCGGGAAGCTGGAGATGGCAGGCGAGGTGTTCGACGGAATGCCCGAGAGGAACGTGGTCTCCTGGACGGCCCTCATGGTGGGCTTCCTGCAGCACGGGAAGGCCAGGGAGTGCCTCCGTCTTCTCGGCGAGATGTGGGCGTCCTCCGAGGCCGCGCCGAACGAGTACACGCTGTCGGCGAGCTTGAAGGCGTGCTGCGTCGTGGGCGACACGAGCGCCGGTGTTGGCATCCATGGGGTCTGCGTCAGGACCGGGTACGACGAGCACCACGTGGTGGCCAACTCGCTCGTCCTCTTGTACTCAAAGGGCGGAAGGATCGGCGACGCACGGCGAGTGTTCGACGGCGCATTGTCTAGTAGGAACCTTGTGACCTGGAACGCCATGATCTCCGGGTACGCGCACGCCGGGCACGGCCGTGACGCGCTGCTCGTGTTCCGGGAGATGCAGCAGCGACGACGGCGGCACGAGGAGGAGCAGCCCGACGAGTTCACCTTCGCCAGCTTGCTGAAAGCCTGCAGCGGCCTCGGCGCGGCACGCCAGGGCGCGCAGGTTCACGCCGCCATGACTGCAAGAGGCTTCTCCTTCTCCGCAGCATCATCCAACAACGCTATCCTCGCCGGCGCGCTGGTGGACCTGTATGTGAAATGCCGGCGGCTTCCCGTGGCGATGCAGGTGTTCGATCGCCTGGAGCGGAGGAACGCCGTGCAGTGGACGACGGTGGTGGTGGGTCACGCGCAGGAGGGCCAGCTCAAGGAAGCGATGGCGCTGTTCCGACGGTTCTGGAGCTCCGGCGTCCGAGCTGACGCCCACGTTCTGTCTAGCGTGGTCGGCGTGTTGGCTGATTTTGCGCTGATCGAGCAGGGGAAGCAGGTGCACTGCTACGCTGTCAAGCAGCAGAACCCTCTGGACGTGTCAGTGGCCAACTCCTTGGTTGACATGTACCTCAAGTGCGGGCTGCCAGAGGAGGCACAGCGACTGTTCGGGGAAATGCCATCGCCGGTGAAGAATGTTGTCTCGTGGACGACGATGATCAACGGTCTGGGAAAGCATGGACTGGGCCATGAAGCCATCGACATGTTCGAGGAGATGCGAGCACAGGGCGTGGAGCCCGACGAGGTGGCCTACCTGGCGCTGCTGTCGGCGTGCAGCCACGCCGGGCTCGTCCAAGAATGCCGGCTCTACTTCTCAAGAATCCGGGAGGAACGGAGGAGGAGGGTGAGACCCAAAGCAGAGCACTACGCGTGCATGGTTGATCTCCTGGGCCGCGCCGGCGAGCTCCGGGAGGCAAGGGACCTCATCCTGACGATGCCGATGGAGCCCACCGTTGGCATATGGCAGACGCTCCTGAGCGCCTGCAGAGTGCACAAGGACGTGGCCGTGGGCAGGGAGGCCGGCGAGGTCCTCCTGGCCATGGACGGCGACAACCCGGTGAACTACGTGATGGTGTCCAACATGTTGGCCGAGGCAGGGGAGTGGCGCCAGTGCCACGAGGTAAGGGACGCCATGAGGAAGAAAGGGCTCAAGAAGCAGGGCGGCTGCAGCTGGGTGGAGCTGGACAAGGAGGTGCACTTCTTCTACGGCGGCGGCGACCACACGCACCCGCAGGCCGCCGACATCCGCCGCGTCCTCGCCGACGTCGAGACGAGGATGCGGGAGCAGCTGGGGTACAGCGCCGATGCCAAGTTCGCGCTGCACGACGTGGACGACGAGTCGCGCGTGGAGAGCCTCAGGATGCACAGCGAGAGACTGGCCGTCGGCCTCTGCCTGCTGCGCAATACTCGCAACCGACAGGTAGGAGTAGAGATGATCAGGGTGTACAAGAACCTGCGGGTGTGCGGAGACTGCCACGAGTTCTTCAAGGGCTTGTCAGCTGTCGTTAGGACGACTTTGGTCGTAAGAGATGCCAATAGGTTCCACAGGTTTGAACATGGCGCGTGCTCCTGTAGGGACTATTGGTAGCTATAACATCTTCCTGATTTACCTCTACAAGGCAACAACTTCCTTGGACCATTGTATCACCACTTTGTTGTTCTATCTGTTCTCTCAATCTCCTCTTGTGTTTCAATCTGCAAACGAGGAAAAAACCTAGCTGTGTGTTGCCAAACAAGCCACCAATGAGACATCAACAAGAACCTGCGGTATGGATAATGAACAGAACAACCGAAGATAAACTACACAGCCCACTCAGAAGCTAAAAACTGAAGAGATGAGACACGATTAATGCCACAAACCCCGCCTCTTATTCAGTTGGCATGACGGGAATTACCACTTTTATTGTGCCAACAATACACACACAATGCATCATGCATAAAATTAAGTTACGGCAAGTCCAACATATAAATTAAAAAAATAGAGGCTACTGCCCGATAAAATTTCCATACAACAGCTGACGATGACGTCACTAATTCAGATGCAATATGCTCTCAATTTGTAAAGAGCTTTCAACCATCTCACTTTGCAGGGTTACAAGTTTACCAAGAGGTATCAGTTCACAGCAGCCACAGCCTTTTGAGACTCCACTGTTTTCAAGACTTCCTCGCCCATCCTCTTGCATCCAACCAACGTCTGGCGATAGAGAACATTTTGTCAGCAGAAAAGATAAGCATACACTTTAAACCAATTGAACAAATATTAATAACATTATGGAAAGATCAATGTCCACATGAAAAATACTAGATACTATACATTAAGTATTCTTTCACAATGGTTGTCAACAAGTTTATCCTACCGTTCCAGGAGAATAGATGTCCCCAGTTCTGAACCCATGGTTCAATGTTTCTATAACCGCGGCTTCAATTCTCTTTGCAGCATTTTCTTCTCCAAGACCATAACGCAGTAACATGGCAGCACTAAGAATTGTAGCTAATGGATTTGCCTTGTCCTGCAGTCAAAAAAATAAGGAAGAGAGGAAGCTGATTCAAGGAATGCTGTATATTTAAAAGCAAACGAACTTGTTTTAAAAAACGAGGTCATCTCAACCTTTCCGGCAATATCAGGGGCAGAGCCATGAATAGGTTCAAATAGACCAGGTCCCTGCATAGGAACAAATTAGACTCCTCAGAATACATCATTTCAGCAGAACGTAAGACCTTATATAAACAATTCAAAAGATTTCAGAACATTGGCAGAATCTATTACCGATTCACCAACACTAGCTGATGGGAGCATTCCAATACTTCCCGTAATCATGGATGCTTCATCAGACAGTATGTCACCGAAAATATTGTTTGTGACAATTGTGTCAAACTGCAGCAACATAGGGAAAATTTAAGAGGTCAACAGAAGATGCATTGCTCTTGGTTTTTAGTGAGGACGCAACACATACAAACAGAAGAAACAAACCTGCTTAGGATTCCTAATAAGCTGCATTGCTGCATTATCAACATACATGTGCGAGAGCTCAATGTCAGGGAATTCAGAAGCTAGCGCAGTCACCCTTTTTCTCCAAAGCATGGATGCCTACAATAATTGGAACAAAAGGGCTGTGCATTAATTTTGCACGAAAAAAAAATGGTACAAGACCATGAAAAAGATTTAATGTTTTCAGAGGTTTTGTAGTTTGAGTGAGATGCTAACACACACAATGATAACTGAATGAAACTAAATTCTACATATAGAAATACCAAAAGATGACATTTGGAAAAGATCACACAACATTCCACACAAAAACATTTGAGATGAGAAAAATAAGGTACCTCAAGAACATTTGCTTTGTCTACTGAGCACAGTTTTCCTCTTCTCTTACGAGCAACCTCAAATGCAACACGTGCAATACGATCAATCTGGAGGATGACACACACAAATCCATCGTCATTCATCAAAATCGTTACTGATGAATGAAAATAATATCAAATATGAAGTTATAAAATGATTGTATAGGTTTTTCTGGAAATTGATCATAGCATCTCTGATTACTTCTTGATAGAATTGGATTCTAAAGGCAATCATACTGTTCAAAAATGATTTTCCAGGGGAAGGAGAGAGAGAGATGGTAGAGTATCAGTATCAAATGCAGGGGTTACCTCAGGAACTGAATAAATTTCTGTGTTGAAGCCAGTATCTTCTCCATTGTCATTGGTTCCAAAACCCCTAGGTTTGCCAAAGTAGATTCCTGCCATGCAAAAAAAAAATTACCATTTGCAGATACAAGTGTTTATCAGAATTCCCAGGTAAAATATTAGACAGGAAATGGAAGAAGAAACTCATGATCCGTGTTTAATCTAAACTTAACCATACCTCCAGTAAGCTCTCTAACAACCATGATGTCAACACCTTCAGCTACCTCTCTCTTCAGGGTAGAAGCATCTACTAACTGCAAAATGAATCTTTTGGTTTACACATGTATACCTTATACCTGGATAATTACATAACATAAGTGAAATTTAGTGACTTCACAATATTCATTCCAATCTTGCTTTCATGTCTGCACCTTGTTGTATTGTCATGCTTTATTTAAATATAATTGCCTAAAGGGACAGAATGAATCAGGATGCATGTTATGATTCCTTCGATGCATATAAAATCAGTCAGTCGGCTGTAGATGCAGCTTAAGCAATATAAGCAGTGACAGTAACTAAGTCAAGAATAGAACAGCAGTTGGACGAGCATAATCCAAAAGAAAATTCATAATTTGACATGATATACCTGGGGCAAGACTGCAGCTGGTCGCAAATTGGCAAAAACACCAAGCCCGGCACGGAGCTGGAGTAGCCCAGTCTCAGGTTTGAGGTGCTTCTCATTGTTATCCCACTTATACCTTAAAAAACAGCACCAAAACAAGGACGCCGGTCACGCATTTCCAACAAACCAGATGCAGTAGGCTGCTCTGAATTACTACTGGGGCTGCTGCTCAAATGAAGAGGAGAGTCACTCACCCTCCTATGGCACCGAGTAGAACGGCGTCAGAGTCCCTCGCTGCCGCGAGCGTCTCTTCCGGCAGTGGCACTCCGGTCGCATCCAGCGCCGAGCCGCCCATCAGCTTCTCCTGGAAGCGGAGCTCGACGCCTGTGGTCCAGGGGGACAAAGGTTCATCATCCTGCTTTCCTAAAATGTTTGGATGCTGTAAAGTGAAGAATTAGCTTGCCTTCGAGCGAGCCGGCGAGGGACAGGACGTCTTTAGCGACGGCGACCACCTCCGGGCCGATGCCATCACCGGGGAGGAGAGTGATGTTGTAACTCCTCGACGAGGCAGAGCACCGGAATGACGCCATCGGGCGCGGCCGCGCCGCGGCGGCGGCGCGCCGGCGAGAGAAACCTAGGGTTTTGAGCGGCGTAGCTTGCAGAGCCACCATTGTTGCCGCTTGCGAGCTGAGCTGCGTGTTTTGGGCTCACCTGTCTAATCTAATCACCTTTACGTAGGGCCCACCACTTAACTAGCAGTATACGGTCTGGCCCATTTTGAGACCTGTCCAGATTCCCCGACAATTAAAAAGCCCAATGAAGGCCTGGAACAACGTGTTCCTTGTTGCTCTCTTCCTTTTTCAGCGATTCAAAAGCAAATTTCCAAATGAGATTCAACAACTTAGTGCAAGCATAACAGTACCGTCTTATAGATTGTCTTATATATGATATATAATTTTAAGATAAATAATGAGACGGTTTATATAACGTGTGATATATTTAATTCTTTCATATTACTTATATGACTTTTTATTATAAAATTTATTAAAAAATACAAGAGCCATCTTATACTCTTAAATTTTAGCACACACGATGGTTTCTTCGTAAAACAACTATCTTTTTCTCTCACCACCCTCTCTCTCCTTCACATCATCAAAAATACTACGTGGCAATGCATAAGACGACTTATAAGACCACCTACGTGTAACATTGTATATATCCTTAAGACAAATACAACGATGTCGTCTCATAGATTGTCTCTTTTGCATACACATAATCTTAATACGGGTTATGAGACGACTTATACAATAAGCGGTTTGTTCATTTGTCTCATATTAATTATATGACTAATTAATTTATGAATATAAAATAAAATATTTATAGGTTAAAAAATTGAAGGTGCATCTAGGCCCCTAATTTTATTTTGGTGATTGGCGTCAATACAATTAAGAATGGACTAATCTTTTAATGAGCATGTGTGTAGATTATGGTACAAAGTTTGGTGATTAAATGCATAGAAACAGAAAGGGAGAAAAGAAGATGGCAAAGTGCTTCAAGTTGAAATTCAAAATATGCTCAAGAATGAAGTTCATAGTATTTTATTTTAAATCTTGAGTATAGGAAAAACCGTACTATTAAGAGAGACACAAAAGTGTGTAGCGGAGGTGAACTAAGTGTAAAATTCCTATTTCTAGATCATACAAAAATTTTCAAGCCAAAATTATCGGACTTGTCCGACCCATCGGACAAGTCCATCGGACTCCTGTACCTCTGCCACTCTGGGTCGGCGGACATGTCCGACGGTCATCGGACTTGTCCGATGACCAAAGGAAAGTCCGACGCATCGGACACTTTTATTGGAGTACAGTTCTCCTGCCACCCTTTTTCATCGGACTTGTCCGATGGACAAAACTTATCCGAGCCATCGGACAAGTCTATCGGATTTCCGTTCCTCTGCCCCTCCTGTGCCGTCGGACATGTCCGATGACCGTCGAACATGTCCGATGGCCAACTTATCCGAGGCATCGGGCAAGCTTCTCGGACTCCAGTTTCTGCGCCACCTTGATTCATCGGACATGTCCGATGATCATCGGACTTGTCCGACACAGATCTCAGAAATTGGGTCTTCAACGACTCTTTTCCCCATTGGGCTATAAATAGAACCCATCTTCGCCCTTTGGCCGGTTGGTGACTCATTTCCACTCAAAATCACTCTCAAGCTCATTTTACTCTCCCTAACTCTCCTCCCTTGATTCCACTCTTGATTTGTGAAGGGATTGAGAGAAGATTGAAGTGCTCCATCGACTCCAAGCTTTCATCCTCTTGAGCACTTGGTTCATCCTCACCGCCGACAACTATCGTGTTTGTTACTCTTGGGGATTCATCCCCTAGATGGTTAGAGGTGCCCATAGAGCTCCCAACTTGTGTGGTGACGCCTCGGGAAGTTTGTATTGACCCCTCCTTTGTGGAGTTTCTAGTGGAAAACCAAGTTTGATCTTTGTGGTCACTTGGAGAGGTTAGGGTTGAAAGAGACCCGGTCCTTTGTGGATCCCTCAACGGAGATGTAGGCTTCTTTGTGTAGCTGAACTTCGGTGAACAAATCTTATGCCTTGCTTATGCTTTCAATTACTCGTGCCTCATTTACTTGTTCTTGCTCATAAACTTGCTAGTTAGGGTTTGCTTCGTATTTCTTAGATTAACTTGTGTAAGTTGCTTGCTAGTTGCTCTTCTTATTTTTACAGCTTCCCCTTGCTTATATTCACCTTCTCCTAGCTTGCCTTACACTAGTTTTAACATTTACTCGGTCGATCTACTTTTCTATCCTGTGCCATCGGACAAGTCATCGGACTTTCCCTACAATCGTCGGACAAGTCCGACACTGCGCATTTGACTTTTATTATTAAGTGAATTTCAGGGATAATTGCCTATTCACCCCCCCTCTAGGCACTTTCAATTGGTATTAGAGCAAGGATCTTCTTGAAGGCTTAACCGCTTGAAGATAAAGATGACAAAGGGAAAAGAAATTCCGCCTAGTGGATCGTCCGAAGCAAGGTCCGAGGATGATGCACATGGAGAAAATCCGAGGATTGAAGATATTGATAAAGATGAGCTACCAAAAGCCTATAATAATGTTATGTTTGATTATGATGATCTCAAAGAGGATCGCATTGGGCAAGGGTCCGGTAGACTCCCCTACTTTGATGGACAATTTTATGATCATTGGAAATACAAGATGATGATGTATTTGGAATCCATGAGTCCCCATGTTGCAAATATAACCGAGAATGGTTTCTTGTGGGAAAATAGAGACAATCCAACTCGTAAGGATCAAATCAACATTCATCATAATGCCGTGGCTGCTAGTGCAATTGTTTCTGCACTTAGTGCCACCGAGTATGACAAGGTAGCCGGAATAAAGAATGCCAACCAACTATGGAGAAAGCTTGAGGTTATCTATGAGAGCATTGATTCCGTCAAAGATGCAAGACTTGAAGAACTGCAAAATGAGTTCAACCTATTCATTATGGGTCCGGGAGAAGGCCCAAAAGAAGTTCATGATAGGCTCATGAGGATTATGAATCAAAGAAGAGCTCTAGGAGCCAAAATGACCGACTTAGATATTAACAAGAGACTACTACAAGCATTGAGACCATGGGACAGCAACATTTGCTCAAACATTAGAGAGAAGGACAACTTCAAAACCTTCTCCACCGATGAAGTGCTTGGAAAGCTTCTTTCCCAAAAGCAACAAAATGATCAAGCCAACAAGATAAATGCCTTGATCAAGCAAATTGAGGGAGCAAATGGTGACAAAAAGGATGTGGCACTCAAAGCCACACAAGAGAAGAAAAAGAAAGTGATTGATTCTAGTAGTGAGGATAGTGATGTTGAGATGGCCGTGCTTATGAGGAGATTCAAGTCATTTCTCAAGAAAGATGGCTACAAGAAGAAAAGCTTTGACAAGGGCAAAGTGAGAAGATCAAAAAGAACTTGCTATGAATATGGTGATGAAGGACATTTCATTACGGAATGTCCAAAGAAGAAGAACAAAGATGAAAGAAGGAAAGACAAACACCATAAGAAAGACAAGAAGTACAAGAAGCATAGAAGAGGTGAAGCTCACATCGGTCAAGAATGGAATTCCGATGATTCATCCTCTTCATCATCTTCCTCCTCCGAATCCGACTCGGATGAGGGAGGCATTGCTACACTTGTCATTGACGTCACTCCCACCAACACTTCTCTATTTGGGGAGCTTGAGTGATGATGATGACGATAACACTCACAAGTGCCTCATGGCAAGAGGATCGAAGGTAATAAAATCTAAACCCAAGCGTTCCTCTTATGCTAGTAATAGTGATGATGATGATGATGATGATGATGTTAATGCTTCACTTTCTAAAATGCTTGAATTCATGGAATTACTTGAAAAACGAAAGGAAGAAAATGATAGGCAAGAGGAGCTACTTGAGAAACAAGAAGACTTGCTTGTTCTTGAAAAGAAAAGAAACCTTGAACTAGAGAAGCTCCTAGAAGAAGAGAGAAAGAAAAATAACGACTTAACTATGTCTCTCACTAAGATTGAAAATGCTTGTAAAAATGTTAAAAGTATTAAAGATGAACTTCAAGAGAAGTATGAGGATTTGGAAAAGACTCATAAGTCTCTTGAAGAACAATATAGGATTCTTTCAACCTAAACATCCTCCTCAAATAATTTCTCTCATGCCTCCACTAACAAAGGATGTGATAGATGCTATAATATTGATGTTAACGCTTATGCTACTAATATCAAATTGATTGATGATTTGAACAAGCAAGTAAAGGCTCTTGAAAGCAAAATACAACATGAGAAAGATGTTGTCGATGATGAGAAGGCAAAGTATACAAGAGATGCATACACATATACTATAATGTCACATGTCATGGATGACATTGGTTATGTTGAGGGTGCCAAGCATAATGCTCGGGAGAACAAGAATGGGAAGGAATTCCTTAAGTTCATCAAGGAAGTATCTTACCAAAAGAAGCGAGCCAAGAACAAGAATATTAATCATCTTTCTCTTGTTAATGATTCTCATGCTAATATGCCTAATGCTACTTGTGCACTCTTTTATGATGTTGATGCTTCATATGTGCTCATGAGAAACATGCATGGACGTGTGTTTGCCAAATATGTTAGGCCACGCAACAAGAGGCCAAAAGCTTGTGTGTGGGTGTACAAAGTGCTTGTGACTAATGTAAAAGGACCCAAGCAAATTTGGGTACCTAAAAACAAAGCTTAATTTATTTTGTAGGACTATGTCTCCGGAGGATCAAGTTGGGTGATTGATAGTGGATGCACCAATCATATGACCGGAGACAAAAAGATGTTCAAGTCATTCAAGCCAAGTCATGACAAAAATAAGTATATCACATTTGGTGACAATGGAACGGGACAAGTACTAGGTTATGGTAAAGTCCCTCTCACTCCTTCATATTCCCTCTCTAAGATTATGCTTGTTGATCATGTTGACTTCAATCTTTTGTCCATTTCGCAATTTTGTAAAATGGGCTATGATTGTTTGTTCAACGAATATGGTGTGACCGTCTATAAAAGGAGTGATGGCTCGATTGCTTTTAAGGGTGTGCTTAAAGGAAAGCTTTATGTTGTGGACTTCTCCACGGATGAAGCTAGACTTGGTACATGCTTACTAGTAAAGTCCAACATGGGATGGTTGTGACATAGAAGGCTAGCCCATGTTGGTATGAGAAATCTTCACAAACTCCAAAAGGGCGGCCACATCATAGGACTAACCGACGTTTGCTTTGAGAAGGATAAAATTTGTAGTGCATGCCAAGCAGGAAAACAAGTTGGAGCATCACATCCCGCCAAGAATGTGATGACCACCACAAGGCCATTGGAGATGTTGCACATGGACCTCTTCGGCCCTGTCTCCTACATAAGTATTGGTGGTAACAAATATGGTCTAGTAATTGTTGATAATTTTTCTCGCTTCACGTGGGTATTCTTTTTGCATGATAAAGGTGAAGTAAAAGATGTGCTCAAGACGTTCATGAAAAGAGCACAAAATGAATATGAAGTCAAGATCAAGAAAATAAGGAGTGACAATGGCACCGAATTCAAGAACACTCAAGTTGAAGAGTATCTCGATAAAGAAGACATCAAGCATGAATTTTTGGCACCCTACTCCCCTCAACAAAAAAGGGTAGCCGAAAGAAAGAACCGCACGCTCATTGAGATGGCAAGGACAATGCTTGATGAATACAAGACGTCCGACCGTTTTTGGGCCGAGGCCGTCAACACCGCATGCCATGCCTCCAACCGGTTGTATCTCCATCGACTATTGAAGAAAACACTATATGAGCTACTAACCGGTAACAAGCCTAATATTTCCTACTTTCATGTTTTTAGGAGCAAATGCTTTATGCTAAACAAGAAACCCAAGACTTCTAAGTTTGCTCCAAAAGTTGATGAAGGGTTCTTGCTTGGTTATGGGTCGAATGTTCATGCCTATCGTGTATTCAATAAAACCACCGGTTGTGTTGAAATCTCACTTGACGTGACATTCAATGAATCTAATGGCTCTCAAGGGGAGCAAGTTGTTAATGATGGTGTAGATGATGAAGCCCCTAAAAGTGTAATAAAAAGGATGGCCATTGGTGATGTAAGACCACAAGAAACATCAAGTGTAGAAAATCAACCCTCTCCCTTAAGAGAAAACCAACATAATGAGAATAAGGAATTAGATCACGCAAGTGGTCAAGATCAAGATGTTGGGAATCATGAACAAGCATCAAGCAATGATTCTCAAAGACATGATGAAGAGGTTGATAAAGATGGTGGTCAAGAAAGCTCACACCCACCACACCCAAGAGTGCATCAAAATGTACAACGTGATCACCCCGTCGAGCAAATTCTTGGAGATATTGATAAGGGAGTAATCACTAGATATCGAGTTAGTAATTTTTGTGAACATTACTCTTTTGTATCTTCTATGCAGCCATTTAGGATAGAGCAAGCACTTGAGGATGCGGATTAGGTGATGGCCATGCAAGAAGAGTTGAACAACTTCACAAGAAATGAAGTGTGGACACTGGAGGAAAGGCCAAAGAACAAGAATGTTGTGGGCACCAAACGGGTGTTCCGCAACAAACAAAATGAAGATGGTGTTGTGACAAGAAACAAGGCAAGGCTCGTGGCAAAGGGTTATTCACAAGTGGAAGGTTTGGATTTTGATGAAACTTACGCCCCCGTAGCAAGGCTTGAATCTATTAGAATATTACTTGCTTTTGCTACTCATCATGATTTTAAGTTGTATCAAATAGACGTGAAAAGTGCATTCCTAAACGGGCCAATCAAGAAAGAAGTGTATGTGGAGCAACCACCGGGCTTTGAAGACTCTAAGTATCCTAACCATGTTTATAAACTCCATAAGACGCTCTATGGGCTTAAGCAAGCCCCGAGAGCATGGTATGAATGTCTTAGAGATTTTCTTGTTAAAAAGGGTTTCGTCATTGGTAAGGCCGATCCAACCCTCTTCACTAAGCGTCTTGGTGATGATATCTTTGTATGCCAAATATATGTCGATGAGATTATATTTGGTTCTACTAACCAAACCTTTTGTGATGAATTTAGAGGAATAATGACCAAAAGGTTCGAGATGTCCATGATGGGAGAATTGACATTCTTTCTAGGCTTCCAAGTGAAGCAACTCAAGGAGTGCACCTTCATATGTCAAGCAAAGACACACAAGACTTATTGAAGAAATTTGACATGGATAAGGCAAAGCCCATCAAAACTCCCATGCCGATAAATGGTCACCTCGACCTCAACAAAAAGGATGAACCCGTTGATCAAAAGGTATATCGCTCCATAATTGGCTCTTTGCTTTATCTTTGTGCATCTAGGCCCGATCTCATGCTTAGTGTGTGTATGTGTGCACGTTTTCAAGCCGCTCCCATGGAGTGTCACATGGCGGTTGTTAAGAGAATATTGAGATATTTGGTTCACACATCCAACCTAGGGCTTTGGTACCCCAAAGGCTCAAAGTTCAACCTATTAGGCTATTTCGATGCGGATTATGCCGGGGATAAGGTAGATAGAAAGAGCACCTCCGGGACATGCCAATTCTTGGGTAGGTCCCTAGTATCATGGTCATCCAAGAAACAAAACTCCGTTGCACTTTCCACGGCCGAAGCGGAGTATGTTGCAGTCGGTAGTTGTTGTGCACAACTACTTTGGATGAGAAAAACTCTAAGGAATTACGGCTACAAGTTGAACCGTGTTCCACTCCTATGTGACAACGAGAGTGCCATAAAGCTTGCTTATAACCCCATTGAGCATTCACGCACAAAGCATATAGATATCCGTCACCATTTTTTGAGAGATCATTCCATCAAAGGGAATATCGAAGTTAGCCATGTGAGAACCGAAGATCAACTAGCCGATATATTCACCAAGCCCCTAGATGAGAAGAGATTTTGCTATCTTAGGAGTAAACTAAATATTCTTGACTCTAACAATGTGATGTAGAGAATATGCACATCTGAATGATGATTGTTTTGTTATTACAAAAAAATTATTATTGTTTTATGTCAAAAACCTATTATTTGTGCTATTGAAGCTGGTTTTTGATCACTAGATCGAATCTTGACAAAATATGGCCACTGTTATGTTTTGTTGATTGTTGGCTGACCATAAGATGTCAAGACTTTCCATCAAACTAGTTTTAAAGAAAATAAAAATCCTCTACTCTTTCCTGGCTGGGCTCTAATCTCTCTGATCATTCTGGCGTCAGGCAAGTCCGATAGTTGTCGGACATGTCCGAAGGCGTCGGACAAGTCCGACTGTCATCGAACAAGTCCGATGGTCTAGGGTTTGACCCTATTTAACCCAGCCCGACTTACCCCTTCAGTCAACCCTTCCTCATTCATCTCCCTCACGTTCTCTCTCTCACCATCCATTGGAGCAAGTTTGGAGATCAAGAGGTCCTCCTCCACCGAAGAAGTCCGATCCTCCATCGTTTTTGCAAGGTTTAACCCTAATCCCCTCTCTCTTGGTTTCACCCTTAGGGTTAGGGTTATTGATTAATGCTAGTGCCAAATCTTGTTCCCTTGCATATTTGATCCATGGAGGTTGCCTCTAGTTAGTTGTTAGTGGAGTAGAAGAAGTTTGGATACTTGTGGTAGGTGGATTCGTGAAGGATCTAGGTTTTTGGAAAAACTGTGTGTCATCGGACAAGTCCGACGACTATCGGACAAGTCCGACGCATCGGACTTGCCCGATGATTATCGGACATGTCCGACGACCTGCAGTTTCTTCAAAAACCTTAACTCTTCATTCATTCTCCTCACCCCTATTCCTCTTTTTGACTCCCTCCTAACTTGTTGCTCGCCATATTTTCTCAGCATGTCTGACGTGGAAGCATCCCCCTTGAGGGAGAAGAGGACCAAGACCGGCGAAGACCAAGGTCAAAGCCAACCTCCAAAGAGGAGGAAGGCCACTGCTGGGCGGATCCGCCGCACCAAACTAAAAGCTCCAGCTGCTAGAGAGGAGCCGGAAGAGACAAATGAGATTGACAGTGTCATGCATCCTCCAGCAGAAATGGGGAACTCTGACCGTGACAAGGTGAACTATTTTCATGCCTCCATTGAGACCTGTTCTGCGGCAAGGCTAACTAACTTCTATGATGGTGAGAAAGAAGCTTTTGATTTCTACTTTCATGCACATTTTCATGCGGATTGGTACCATTCCACCTATCTACGCATGAAGAATGCAGTGGTTGAGATGAAGTGGCTTGATTGGGATCACATGAAGACAAGGAAGCATCCATTACTCGATCAAGTGCTGTCTGCCTGTGAGCATCATGGTCTCAAGACCTTCCTGACTTTCAAGTACTCCTGGAATAGGGAAATCATAGCTCAGTTTTATTCAACTGTCTATTTTGATGAGGATGCCAAAACCATGTCCTAGATGACGAATGGCACCAAGTATACCTGCTCCCAGAACCAGTTTGCTGGTATGATTTGACTTAAGCACACACGCAAGGAAAGGCACAAGGTTCACAAGAGAAATCATATGGATGCTGAGGACATGAGGTACATGTATGTCGACCCGGATAACTGCTCTCCTCCCAACTCCAATGGACTGAAACCATTCTTCTCAGTCTTGTTTCGGATCTGCAGGAGTACTTCAGCTCCAAGGGGAGGCAACTCTGACCGTATTCCTGTCTTTCAGAGGGATATTCTGCACTGGGTTCATAGGAACAGGAAATTTGATGTCTTTGACTATGTCTATCAGGAAATGTGGGACATCTCCATCTCTCCCAAGCGTGGCTGTGGATACGCTCCTCACATCATGTTCATGATTGAGAAGGTGTCGGGCTTAACCTTCAACAAGGATATGAAGCATCTGAGCCTGAAATCTCAGATTCCTTCTAACTGGACTCCTGACACTACCTCTGGCCAGTTCTTTGGAGCAGCTCAGCCTCCATCTTCAGATGCACCACCTCAGCCACCTCGGGCTGCCCCTCGGGGCACTGGATCCTCTCATGTGCCTCCGCCTCCTCGCGGTAAGAGAAGCGGGATTATGAAGATGTTCAAATCCCTTATGAGCATGTGCAAGAGCATTAATCAGAGGCTCGACGTCATTGAAAGGAATCAAAAGGATCTCTATGACCATTTTGGTATTGAGACTCCTCCTCCACCGTCCCCAGCTGACGGCTCACCTCCTCCCACTCATGATGACCCCACCTTCACCGTCGAGGAGATAAACTACTTTGTGTACTACCCGACTCCTCCTCCTTTCTCTTCTGGCGTAGATTCGAGTGCTCAACACATTCGCTTTGAGGATGATGACGGCGAAGGTGGTGAAGATGAAGCTGCCCATGCTCTTCGCCAGCGCAAAGGGAAAGAATCGGCTATTGATGAGGAAGAAGAGGAAGAAGGCGATGATGATGATGAAGACTACGAGTTCTCCGACGACTAGAGCTCTCATCACCTTCTATCCGCATTTTTCTCCTTTTTGGGTGTCTTGATGTCAAAGGGGGAGAAGTATGAGTTATCTCAGTTTTTTTATCTTAGTTTGTGAGTTGTGAGTGAGTTTGGAATTGAATTATTTATGGCACTATTTGGTTTGTAAAACTCTATTTTTGCTATCTATGTGGTTGGTTTGTGCACTTTATTTGCTTATTGTATTGGTACTTTGTTGATCATGTTGTTATTTGCATTTCGTCTATCTTGTGTGATCTATTGGTGCAAATTAACATGTATGCATAGTTTTAGGGGGAGCTCTCACATTTTTTTTTATGTGCACTTGTTATTATCTCATATCCTCTCACTCATGCACACATTTAGGGGGAGCTCCTCATCACAAACTGAACCTTCATCGCATATTTTTATGAAATTTAGTTATATTATCATCAATCACCAAAAAGGGGGAGATTGAAGGTGCATCTAGGCCCCTAATTTTATTTTGGTGATTGACGTCAATACAATTAAGAATGGACTAATCTTTTAATGAGCATGTGTATAGATTATGGTACAAAGTTTAGTGATTAAATGCATAGAAACAGAAAGGGAGAAAAGAAGATGGCAAAGTGCTTCAAGTTGAAATTCAAAATATGCTCAAGAATGAAGTTCATAGTATTTTATTTTAAATCTTGAGTATAGGAAAAGTCGTACTATTAAGAGGGACACAAAAGTGTGAAGCGGAGGTGAACTAAGTGCAAAATTCCTATTTCTAGGCCATACAAAAATTTCCAGGCAAAAATCATCGGACTTGTCTGACCCATCGGACAAGTCCATCGAACTCTAGTACCTCTGCCGATGACCAGAGTAAAGTCTGACGCATCGGACACTTTCATCGGAGTACAGTTCCCCTGTCACCCTTTTTCATCGGACTTGTCCAATGGCCATCGGACTTGTCCGATGGACAAGACTTGGCCGAGCCATCAGACAAGTCCATCGGATTTCAGTTCCTCTGCCCCTCCTGTGCCGTCGGACATGTCTGATGGCCAACTTATCCGAGGCATCGGGCAAGCTTCTCGGACTCCAGTTTCTGCGCCACCTTGATTCATCGGACATGTCCGATGACCATCGGACTTGTCCGATATAGATCTCAGAAATTGGGTCTCCAACGACTCTTTTTTCCATTGGGCTATAAATAGAACCCCTCTTCGTCCTTTGGCCGGTTGGTCACTCATTTTCACTCAAAATCACTCTCAAGCTCACTTTGCTCTCCCCAACTCTCCTCCCTTGATTCCACTCTTGATTTGTGAAGGGATTGAGAGAAGATTGAAGTGCTCCATCGACTCCAAGCTTTCATCCTCTTGAGCACTTGGTTCATCCTCACCGCCGACAACTATCGTATTTATTACTCTTGGGGATTCATCCCCTAGACGGTTAGAGGTGCCCGTAGAGCTCTCAACTTGTGTGGTGACGCCTCGGGAAGTTTGTATTGACCCCTCCTTTGTGGAGTTTCTAGTGGAAAACCAAGTTTGATCTTTGTGGTCACTTGGAGAGGTTAGGGTTGAAAGAGACCCGGTCCTTTGTGGATCCCTCAACGGAGACGTAGGCTTCTTTGTGGAGCTGAACTTCGGCTTGCTTGTGCTTTCAATTACTCGTGCCTCATTTACTTGTTCTTGGTCATAAACTTGCTAGTTAGGGTTTGCTTTATATTTTTTAGATTAACTTGTGTAAGTTGCTTGCTAGTTGCTCTCCTTATTTTTACAGCTTCCCCTTACTTATATTCACCTACTCCTAGCTTGCCTTACACTAGTTTTAACATTTACTCGGTCGATCTACTTTGCTATCTTGTGCCATCAGACAAGTCATCGAAGTTTTCCTACAATCGTCGGACAAGTCCGACACTACGCATTTGACTTTTATTATTAAGTGAATTTTAGGGATAATTGCCTATTCACCCCCCTCTAGCCACTTTCAAAAATCACTAAAACTCGTACAATGGTGTGAAAGCCGTCTCATACTCCTAATTTCAGTGTATCATGAAACAACCATCTTTTTCTCTCACCACACTCTTCCTTTTCTACATCATCAAAAATTCTATGTGGCACTGTATGAGACAGGCTATGAGACTACCTACATATAGCATTGTACCTGCTCTAGAAAAGGTAAATCATACATTCTAATAGAACATTTCCATGTTAACATTCTTTTGGGTACATGAACTAAACACAACTGTTGCAAACAGAAAGCAGAGAAATGTCTCAGATGTTTTTGTATGCCCTTTTCTGTATTCCAATCGGGGACAACACAACACAAACCAATTCGTACATATATACATCCAAGGCCTCCGACACATGTATACAATGTTATTAGGGTTCTACACTACACTAGCTTCCAACTGTAGCCTCTTTAACATTGGGTGAAAGGCTCTATAAGCTGTCTAGCAAAGGTTAATGAACCTTCTGTAGTCTATCGCGGTGATTTCTTTTGTATCTTTGCTTTTGAATGTCGATTCACTCCCTTGGAGGCCTGCAAGAAAATATTTCGCTGCTCATCAGATGTCAGATATTATCCTAATTATCCCTGGTACGATTCTTATAACAAAATATAGTGATTTACAGATATCCTTATTCCTTCGTGAAAGAACTTCGCGCAGGAAGTATCGAGTTTCAAAACAATTAGCAATTACAAAAGCCATCTTGCACTATTGCATAGCTGAAATGTAGCTAGGTTAATCTACCTGAACATGACGTAAGATATCTTCCAGTCCAACTGTAATCTCGGAAAATGTGGGTCGCAAATGAGGATCTACATCCCAACACTGTTGAATCAGATTCGACAATCTTGGATGCACCCGTGAGGGTATCTCCAGGCGCATTCCCTAATAAACAAGGGCGCATCTTAGTGTTTTCCTTTCATCAGACTAACATCTCTGACCACTAAGCAACTGCTTACTTTCCGACATGTTATTTAGTTTGGGGTTGATTACATACCTGCCTTACTCCCAACGCAGCTTGCAAGGGTGTCATGTTCTCATATGGGATCTATATAGCAGAGGTAAGCTTGCGCTGTTACTTCAACTGAAGTATAAGAAATTTCAGATAACTCGAGATGAGTACAAAATGGGTACAGAAACCAGGTTCACCTTCGAAGTGGCTAACTCCCATAAAACAACAGCAAAACTGAAGACATCTGCCTTATAATCATAAGGCTTATGGTTTATTACCTAGAAAAACAAGCAACCACAATTAGCACACTGATTGAACACAGTATGACAGCCTTTCTATTTTGTAATCCTGACAACGATGTAATATGTAAAATCAATCATATTCAATGCCTGAGATTTAGACGTGCGGGAATTTGGTTACGACCCAGTCCAAACTTGAGCTAAATCCTGAAAGAGCCCCCTATATCTAAACTTTTACAGGTAAGGTTCATGCTGGCATACAACGAGTAATAACAATACACACTTGGTGTCTGGTGACATGAGTTTGTGGAAAAAGCACAGCTTGGGAGGAAACAACTATAACTGCATTTTATGCAACATGAATGTGGAGGAAACAGCCTTCCCCCTCTTCACTTATCCTTTTAGTCAGAATTGCTGGCAGCACCTCAGTGTTCAATGGAACCTGGGGAAGGAATTCTACCGAATGATGATGCTGGTCAAACATGAGTTCCCAAATATATATTTTTTTCACAGAGACCTTCGTTGTCAGTGCTTAGCAGATCTGGAAGCAACGTAACAATTTCATCTTCAATCGGGGCCAGCCATCCTTTGAATCTTGGAAAAAGGAATTTCAGTGACGAAGCTCGCCTTCAGGCTCATAGAATTTGAGAACACAAACATGCCTTTTTTCTCTCCTGGATAGACCTTTGTATATAGCTCCTTTCTTGTTTCTTTTTGGCTACCCCTAGCGGCCTCTTGTGTTTTCATTTCAGTTTTTTTTTTCCTTTTCTCATATATTAATAAAATCTACACGGTGGGGGTTTCCCCTGCTGTATTTCAGTTCAAGAAAAAAAAGACAGTTTACGAAACAGAGTTTCTGAGGAGCCAAACAAAAAGGTGCCAAAGAGACCCAGCGTTGTAGGACAAGGGCTCTGTTAAGCAATCACACAAATCGGATAAATCCTAAAAGAACTCAAGGACAAAGGGACCAACATACCTCAGGAGCCATCCACCTGTAGGTACCAGTTTCAGCAGTCATATCTCCTTCTTGAGCTGGGTGCCTAGAGACACCAAAGTCAGCAATCTTGACAACCTACTTTTCAAAACCAGTCATGCTTTATCAACCTTGAATTGGTAATGATACTAGTTCAGAATTAAGACTATAGTCATACCTGATCAGAACCAATTAGAATATTGGCAGTTTTTAAGTCTCTATGGATAATGTTATTTCGGTGCAAATAATCCATCCCCTTTGAAATGTCAATACCCATCCTAAGAATCATGGGGAGCTCTAAAGTGTTGTTTTTCTTGTGAAGAAAGTCATATAGATTGCCTCCAGGCATATATTCTGAAATAAACACAGTAAAAAGGAGAATATGATCTCATGAGGAGCAGTCAACAGAACATACGAAAACAATATTCCATTGTACGGTTAAAAAAAAATGAAAGCACACAAGAAAATGTATATTGGGGTCCTTTTAGGGACAAAAACAAGATTTGAACTCATCACATACCACACATAAAAAATAACGTAATTATACTATGGAAATTCAGTTAGTTTGCGTGCATTGTCAATTACCAATGCCTAGCCCCTAACTCATTTCAATTACTTTGTATTCCACAGTCTCTCCTGAATTTTGAATAAACAGCAACCGTGTCAAACAAATAACACCCCCTACATTAGCGTGAGGGTATAAGACAGCAATAAAACGATTAACTTCTTCCACAAAATTCATCTAGGTATAAACCAGGCTACAACTAATATATACATTAGGAAAATGTAGAATGATGGTTCATAAATGAGGCTGTACATAAATATTACGGAATTTCATCCTGTTATAGACAAGTACATTCAGAAGAACTTTACTAGTTGATCAAAATTCATTTATAACCCAAGGAAAGTATGGGAAACATCCTATTATAGACAAGTACTGCTAATCAACCATACAGTTAATAGAATGAAAACTAACATTATAAAGTTAATATATATCCCATCAAATACAGTATAGGCATAATAGCTCACGTTCATTAAAAATGCAAGACAGGACATATCCCTCATGCAGAAAGGGAATGCATATAGTGGACCCAGCTTTCATTGTACTGCAGCATAAACAAGACGAAGCATATTTGAGTTGCAGTAAAAGCAGGAAAATTTAACTGGCAATGCCCTATATACATGTTCTTCGTGTGCATGAATTAATCAAATGTAATGGACTAATGGTCACAAGTCCAAGAAAGTTTTTGCAAAAACAGTATCACTGTTATCTGAGTCTGAAGCAATAAGGACAATCGTAGCCACTCAAATAGCAGGAAGAAAGTTTTCCAACAATATTAATGTCACCTGTTACAATAAGATACTTCCGCTGTTTTGTGCATGCCCCGTAAAATCTAACAACATTTTCATGATGAACACTCCTGGAAATAACCTCTGAGTGTTAGGTGTTACCTTGATTTTAAATAATTTGTGATTCAATAATATATCCCAGATATTCTCAATAACAGAACTTACCTCAGGATCCTTATTTCTTGCAAAAACTCAACTTTTGAAGAATCATTAGTATGCTCGGTTTTTAGGAACTTTACTGCAACTTCCACACCTAGATAAGTTCCTCGAAATCTGTAGATCAAAACAAAGCAAGGTTTGCCCTTGTTACTGTAATATTTTAAGTTCTTATATATATCGACCAAATATAGGTCAATTGCCATCACTATGTTTTATGGGAATGACATTGTCCCCATGTTAACCTTTATCCATTTATTGATGCATGCAAAGCTGTTTTAGTATGTTTTGCTACAGTAGCATAAAACAGTAAGCTTTATAATCATCATAGTATAACAGATTAGGTGTTGCATCATTCTTACAAGTCACCAGAAGATCCAGAGGCAATCTTCTCTATGATTTGCAACTGACCCCTGTCAATATCCGAATCTCCAATTTCCTCTTGCAGCTCAAGAACTCTCTGTGAGGCTACGGAATTCGTTGGATTAGACAAAGAGGCCTACACAACACAAGAATTTAAGGATGTAAGGAAAGAGCACGTATGGAAAAGGGATCAACCATGATTATTTTTTGGGGGGTCTTATAATTATGATGACTGCAATAATACAATTGATGTGAAGAAGGTAAATTAGAGGCACGAGGATGTCCAACTAGGAAAAAATAACTTCTTAATGCTACATATGCTAGCATGAGAAAGGAAAAAAGAAAGCAGCGTACATGATCAATAGCCGCTTTCTCCTTAAGCTTTTGTAGCAAATTGTCTGTCTCCTGCAACCAGTATTGGCCATGTTTTTCATTCAAGAACTCCATGAAAGAAACAGTATGCAACATAAGCCACTGACACTTCACTCTATATATGAATATACATGGTTTCCTGATAACCAAGCTGTTAGATGTAGTATTTCAGAACTTATGGCACCAGTCGTCAATCTTAAATCAGCACCCCAGTTTTGGTCATTTTGTCCCACAGAGTAGGAACTCCAAGTTGATGGATAATAACGAAACAAATTCTAGGTTTATGAATTCTTCATAAACTAAAGAGATATCTGCATACTTATAAGGAACTATAAGTTCAGAGAGGACGGACAATGACAAGCCCTCTCTCTGAGAAGATAGCTTTCATGGGAGAGATGCCCTACTCTGATATCAAGTGCAGCTAAGAGAAAGGCATATATACTCTGCATTATTTGCCAACTAAATTGTAGATAATTATTCAAGTATTTCGAGATCTTTCTTCTGAGAAAAGGATCATCTTTTGTGGCAAAATTTGAAAAGAAAAAAATAAAAACTACACAGTTCTAAAATGTGCCAATAAACATGTCAGCACTATGAAGTACAACCATGCTCCAAGTTTACCTCTGTCTTCCAGCCATCAACAACAAATACATCCAAACAAAAGCCATCTGTTGTTGAGAAGACATGAGCTTCACGAATATTCAATTCAAGTTCAGACAGCAATGAGGATAGCTGTAGAACAATACTTCACAATTAGGAAAACAATAATACAAAATGGCATGCAAAGACATATAGTGAATAAATGTCTGAACAGAAAGAAAATTGCACATGGGCTGGTGCTCTTATTTTACCTGACTAAGGAGCTTTGGTCTGTCAATGGTCGAAAAAATCACTTCATGAAGACGGAGGATTTTCACATCTCTCCTATGGAAATTTTGAATGTCACTTTCAACAGATGTACAAAGTGACTAATGAAGATTACTGATCAAGCAGTTTAAATGTCACTTTCAATCAAGCAGTTTAAATGATCACTTGGCAAAAAAAAAAAAAGTACAACTCTGGCAAGACTGATTTGAAATAACACAATGAACAAAGATATAAAGACTGATTATTTCAAAAATGTGTGCTAAGGTCCAAGCTTGAGAACAAAGGCTAAAAGGGCACCACAGAGTTCAACCATGAGAGCACGCACTACTATAGCAGGTTACAGAACATTGCATGGTAGTATACCTTCATGACAAAGAAGCCTATGGTTGCAGAAATCTCTGCGCATAAATCAGTCCAGGATTTAAAATGGAAGCAAAGCATTTTTTTAATCTGAAAACATGTAAGAACTTGCCTAGGTTGAAACTAACAAGTAACGATGCAATAGAAGCTGTGTCCATACAGGGATACATGTAACAACTTTGAGCTAGAGAAGACCTTGCAGAACTGGCCTCAGAGTCATCCACATATTTTCTCCTCTCTAAACTGAGGTCCTCCATCATCCTTTCGTATGGTTCACATCCTCTGAGATCACCTCTGTATATAGGACATATAGAAACATACATACACACCCTTTGGTAAACCTTGATATGTACTATATTTAAAATAATAGGCCTGATATATCATAGTATTTAACAGTCGTCCTGCCGAAATTGACTCTGCTTGAACATAAATAGAGACTCCCCTAATTTCTAAATAGAGACGGGCTATGATATTGCGGAGTGCGTAGCCTATACCTCAAAGTGGAGGTGAGAAAGCCCCCAGCATTACCGTTTTCCCTGGGAGACGGACCTTGTGGCGGATTGTCTTCTGTGTCCCGCGAAACCTTGAGTGACTGTTCATTCAAGGAGGCAGTGAGGCGTTTCAGTGTAAGACGACAGCAATAACCAGAAGGGAAAAAAAAAAACAGAATTCTGGGTCGAAGACGACAATAAACCTTGAGGAAACGGACATGGAAGACGGGGCGCTTGTCGGGGTCGGCGCACTCGTCAAGAATCCTGCGGTGCAACAGCACGTCCTCCGCCTTGCCGACGGTCAAATCGATGGAATAGCTGCTTAAAAAAAAAGGTCTAGGCTGTTAGTACTACTGTAATTCCATTTCATTCGATCCTTAATCTTTAGGCGAAGCAGAGGAGATGAAATAACAAATAGGGAAGGTTGAGCACCTGATAGGAAGCCTTTCAAAGTGCCTCTCGAGCTGTTCGCGGAAGGTTGGGTCGGAGATGACTTCCTCAATGCCAAGCTCGACGAGGCGGTCGTAGATCTGCTTCCTGATGTCAGTGAGGCCGCCGCCGCCGGCCGATCCTCCCGGGGCGGCGGCGGCGGCGGCCCCGTGCGGCCAGGAGCTCTCGCCGACTCCCTCCTCGAGGTCGTTGTCCTCCATGGGCCGCGGCGCCGAAGTGCCGCCTACGGGGCGTCCATAGCGACGTGCAGTGAGTAGTGAATTTAGGGTTTAGGGGCGGAGGAGGCCACGAAATAGAGGAAGAGGGCGATGGCGACGGCGAAATGGGCGGGCCGGGGAATCCAAGGGGATCTTTTGGCAGAATCTTGCTTGCTTGCTTGTATTTATAGGGAAGGGCGGAACCAAAGGGCAGTCTCGTACTTGCTGCCGGCGACGAACACCACTCTCCAACGGGCAACGGCAGAGCAGCAGGCGCCGCTGGTTGCAGTCTACTACAACGGCAGTAGAGTAGGAAGGAAGAGAAGAGCACGAGGAGCAAAATTTTATGATTTCCGTTTTATTTTTTGGCGCCTGCCCTGCTGCTTGTTTCGTTCCTGTGGGAGTGGCGTGGGGTCCTTATCCGATTCCGAAACTAACTCCCGCCAACCATGGATGATGATCCGACGGCTTACGATGCTCACAGCGCTCCGCGAGTACCGGAGATTCGTCTTTCGAAAGAAAAAAAAAAAAAAGAGTACCGGAGATTCGACGGAATCAGTTAGTCGTGTCGACCGGCCCCACACGGCAGTGTTTTTTTTTTTGTTTTTTTTTTTTGAGCACCACACGGCAGTGTTTTTCGCAGTCGATATTGTGGGTCTCCTCCTCCTCCTTCCCCTCTAGTACTGTACTAGTAGCCTGTGTGAGCATCGATCAGTACCTGTGCGCTCCTTTTCTGAGAAAAGAACTTGCGACTAGTACATTTTTTCCTCCTAGAGACCTCTACACTATAGATAATGAACGTCAAAGTAGAAAAATGTAGCCAAAAAAAGTCAAGATGTTGGAGAAGGCAATTCCAGCACAGCAGAATGCTGTCTATGGCTCTGTGAATAATACGCATCCGGTGTTGTAAACCATTGTGCGCCGGAACATTTGACCTAATGTACTCCATATGGCTCGGCTCCTCCAGATGACGAAACAAAGCTGCCGCCCAAAGTCTTCCTACCAATGAAATGAAACAAAGCTGGCGTCGCTGTCCAAGAAGAACACATCTAGCCGGGGGTCAATGTCAGTGATACCATCGGCGTTCTTTTCTCTTCTCCGGTAGTACTACTTGGAAAGATAGCAAATGCCAAATCCTACTCTCCAGATTCCGAGCGAGTGGATCCGAGATTCCACGCTTGACCTCGTTCAGTTTCAAGTTTGGATACGACATGCTCAACTGCTTATCCCTACGTTTCCTGCAGTCCGCAGAAGCGTACGGCATTGGGATCCAAGCGCTGGCTGCTGGCTGCTGGCTGCTCGCGACCTTCCATCGATCGATCGATCGTTCTGGACTCAAGAATCTGCACGACCTTCCATTCCATTCCATTCCAACCAGCAGTAAAGACAACAGGAGGAGGAGAATCAAGGATCAAATGCCTTGTTCTCAAGGAGGAATATCGAACTTTGCCAATTGGCTCCATATGATGCATGGTGGACGACTCTAAGAGCATCTCTAATTATTATATAAAAAATTATTTTCTAAACATAGGATTTAGGAGGTTTTTAAATTTATTGAGAGTAAAAATAAGTCACGTCCTCTAACAGCTACTAATAATTTGTTTTCTAAAAATTAAAATTATATCACATATGACCCAATAATTTGTTGGAAGTAAAAAAACTATAGAAATCTAGCTTTAGAGAGTTCCAATCAGGTTGCTAAATATGGAGAGTCATGTAACTTTTTTTGAGAGTTGCTATGTTTAGGGACCTTATTTAGAAAATGGTTAGAGGTTTGTTTTTTTAATAACTTCCTAAATTTTGGTTTAGAAATCTCATTTAAATAATGGTTGGAGATGCTCTAAGGTCCGAGGAGAATCAAGAATCCGGCGTGGGTCACCCTCCACGCTTGCCTTGAAATGGTTCTTTCGTCTGCGGGGCCAACGCGTGCATCCCACCGAAGACGGCAAGCAACCTCCTCTCGTCTCGTCTAATAATCCTAGTGGATTAGTAGAAATCATTAAGTGCATGTCCGCACCTGCGGAAACTTTGCACTACTGTGCCACGCAAGGTAACAAGTAATCAACACCAAGTTGTGGACTAGTGAAAATGAGTGATTTGGCATGTCAAGGCGTCGTGCCACCGACTGCTCCTAGTTTATAAAGCTATATCTATGACGCCGACTTAATTCTTCTTCTTATTCTTCAACTGACCAACGAAAACAAAGCGAGGCACTCGGTCGATGGAGACGCCATCAGCCCATTTGCATTGGAATGAACGAACAAATTCAGTGAATGGAAAAAGGGGGGCAAACTACCCTAGGACGGACTTCCGAGTTGAAATGGAACACTCTGCTTTCCTTACAAACGGCTGGTTCACTGTACTGACCCTTGAGAGTCATCGCGGGCGCGCAAACAAAAGTTCCCAGCTTTGTTACCACCACCGGGGAAAGAGCTTCACTCCTCCACCTCCAACCTAAACGACGCCGTAGCATGTGCCATCAGCTGTTGCAACTAACTGACCTGTGAAAAATAGAATGAAGTGGCCGCAAGACGAAAGAAAGTTTAGCCATTTCCAAACTCGATAATCGTCAGTTGGAGCTAATGTTACCCACGCAAGCAATCAGGGCCTACAAATAATGCTACTCTCTGCGTCGGGTGGTTATCATTACCAACCTTGACTCACACTGCCAATCCAGCCAATCCAAGATTAGGTAAGAGGGCCACGGAATCAAGTGGGCAAATCGGACATCAGCTTGCTGATCAGAAAGAACCCGCTGCCAAGTCATTTCGATTATTAGTATATCATGATGTACTCCTTCCACTTTGCTGCTTTTGCACCATCTGCACGCCCTTATCCAGATCCCACGAGTTTTTACCGTAAAGCGCATGCAATTTTTGAGATGAACTGCTTCAGACAAGGGACAACACTACCAACATCCAAACAAAACAAAGTTTCACACAGAAAATCAGATCAAAATGCCTTTAAACGCTGCCCCTCCAGTTCATTTCTAAGCAAAGAAAAATTATCCCAACATAATTAGTTAGTGAGACTTGCTAATTTTCAACTGACCGCTTTGAACCATCGGATCTCGATCCAACGGTTTACAATCATTATACAGATAATCCTAAAAAAAATTAAACACAAAATAACAAAGCATCAACTAAAAACTTCCAGTCGATTGAAAGCTAGAAAATATGTTAGTTAAAATGAAGCCGTACGACTCAACAATGTCATTCCTGATCAAATAAGGAAGTCACGCCGGCCAGACAACATGCATAAACAATTTACACACAATTTTGGAGTGGCGCACAAAACATACACTGGCGTCAGCACATACGAATCAACAGGTGACTTCTTAATCTATTGAGTTGCCTTTGTTTCCAATCCACTAAGCTAAAAATAATGCAACAGTATTGTGCCGGGTATTCACTTCATCAAAAAAATAAAACACACTGGTCAACTAGGATGGCTTGCTTTTCATCAGTATATTAGTGCACTGGGACACGAGGCCATAACTAGACAACCTTTTGCAACACATTATTAGGAGCACATACAGTCACCTGACACTCAAGCTACAACATAAAGCCCAAACGGTACAAAGGCTTAAATGAGAGGGCAAACAACACTTCTTGACCTTTTACTCTTGCTTTTCATGCTTCCATATATCATTCCATTCAAGTATGGCATACTCAAATGGTATAACATTATCAGTCATCAAGCAACATAGCAAGTGCTACAGAATGTTTTTGCTTACATGAATGCATCTTGTCAATTATTTGTCCAACAAATTCAACAACATTTACATAGTTTTGCTGATGTTTTCATATTTATAATAATGGATGAGCGAAGATTACTCAAATGAAGCATGTTTGTAGTAGTTGACGAGTAAGTAAGCATACTATTTAAAATTAAGGGAAGATAGGCATCTCGGCAATGAGAAGAAACACAGAAAACAAGATGCCACTGTGCTGATCCAACTGTTGCCAGAACTCAGATCGTTGACATCAGATAGGAAACAAAAAAACTTCATATTGCAGCTTTTTTAAGATGAAGCACAAGCAACCAAGAATTTTTATTGAACAGGAGCCAAGGCATGTTGTTAACATGGATACTGAAAACAGTATAATAGAAGTTTTAAAAAATGCCTCAAATACATTTCTTTATTGCTCACCAAGTCATAAAAGAACAGAGACAGCAAGAAGTCTAGAGCAACACTACATCTAGCTTAGAGTCCATGGGCTCACACACAGCCCCAACCTGAATTTTCAGAAAACTCTGGGCTATGGAAATTTAAGAATCCACTGAATTGTAGATAACCTACGATATGTGTCTCAAAGAAACAAAAGCCCTCTATAGTGGCTACTGATGTGTATTCTTCATAGTTATATTCACGAAAGTACATAGATGTTAGCAACAGGCGCATCACAACATGAAAAAAAAATGATTTGTTACCCTCAATAAAATAGGACACATTAAACATATAAGCTTTTTTTTTTCTAATTTTGCAAATTTGGCCCCGTCAGTTATAGACAATCTTAATTTTCTGCACATAAAGAAATAAAGAAGTCATTGCAATTGCTGCTACATATTCCCACACTCAGATAGCATCCAAGTATAAGGACCTCTCGACTTGCAACAGCACAATACAAAAAACAACACAAAAATGAAACTAAAGAGATCAACTAGACCGAACAAATATGAGCTGAAATAGCAGCAACCCAAACTCAAGCAATAGCTTGTGATGAAAGGTTTGACCTAGAAATCATGTCTATTGTGAGTTGTGGCCACTTCATTAGTTTCTTTTGAAAAGGTGCTTGTGAAATCAAAATATATGTGCAAATGCATATTTTCATTCAGGCACTTATCAGTTATCACCCAATACCCAGTATATGGAATTATGGATCTGCTACTGTAGCTAGAGATGCAGTTAGCTGAATCTACAGCCCTCTCTCGCTTTTCTAGAATTAGATCACACCTAAGTCCTTTTCTATCTACTGCTCTATTTATCCTGTGGTACCCCAACTCATGTGAGTACTTCCAAAATAACCAACTTAGAGTACCAAATAATTAATCGACGGTCTAGGGAATGATAAAAAAAAATTACCACACGGCTGGAGTTCAACCAATCCAATAAATAACTAACACAGAAGGATTTATGAAATTCAGTGTGACAATACTACACATTGTGCAAAGAAAGTGCTGGTTGAACACAAATCTAACACCTCAGGTAAGCAACAACTGCACTGACAACCAGTAACTCAGAACTTAAGCAACAACTGCACTGACAACCAGTAACTCACAACTTTGGCAACAATGGAAATTAGGGTGCCTACATACAGCTATAGACAGATGGTAAAGGGGCTAAAACCCCTTGCGATCACAGCTTTGATACAAACAACTAACGAGATATCGCTATATTATGATAACGTGATCAGCATACATAGGACACGCAGAATGGTTGAGACATATTAAAATATTGATCCTGTGAAATAAACATTTCATTTTCATCTAGCAGGCAATGAACTGTCTAATGTCTGAAACAGATGATAAAAAAAAAGTTTAAAGCATCTCATTAACCAAGTACAACAATTAGAGGTTCTAATCATGGTAAACATTGTAAGGAAATACATCAGTCCCAGTGCATGCAATGGATATAGATGTCCAAGATCAAAATTAATAAACAAAAAAGAAGGCTTAATTGAGCTCATTTGGTCACGCACCAGACTGACTAGGATACAAATTCCATGAACATCAAGGAATAGCTGTGAACCCACCGTCGAAGACAAAGCCGCGGTACACACCATCGCTGTAGCCAGGAACGCCGTCCACCCAGTCCCACTTGCCACCGCTGCTCCCTGTCTCGTCCTCCTCCCACATTGCAAGCTTGCCACGGACTCGTTTTCCAGCGAACCAGACCTTGCCATCTCCGCCAAACACCTTGACCTTGTTGTTGCCACCGGCGGCGGCGGCGGCTGGCATGGCGTTGCCCTGTGCAGCAGCCTCGCAGAGGCCGGTGAAGCAACGGTACATATTGGACGGCATGCAGCCAGCTTCGTCCCACTCCATGGTGGTGAGATCTAGGCGGAGGATGAGCACCGTGGAGCACGGGGCATCCATGGCGAAGGAAGACCTGAGGCCGCCGATCATAAGGACGCGGCGGCCGCCTGCCCCCGCAAGGAGGCGGGGGCGCTTGAGGATCTCGAAGACGTCGTCCCAGGAGGAGCGCTCGACGGGCGCCCAGCCGCCGGTAAGCATGGCAAGCGGGCAGGAGAAGAGCTTCCACTGGTTGCGCCACGGGGTGCCGACGTCGCAGAGCGCGAAGACGGCGGCGGCGGCGGAGGCCAGTATGGGGCTCCGCGGCTTGGAGGGCAGGGAGAGGGGATGCTTCATCCACTTGGCGGATCCGGCCGGGGTGTAGGACAGCGCGGCGAGCTCGGTGAGGACGAGCACGGTGCCGCCGGGTCCAGCGAGGACGGTGCCGTGGCGCGCCCATGCGGATCCGAGCGGGGGCAGAAGGCGGTAGGTGGCGGCGAAGGGGTTGCAGACGGCGAGCGATTTGGGCGGGTGCGCGGGCGAGGAGGTGGTGGTGGTGGTGGTGGAGGAGGAGGCGGAGGAAGGGCGGGCCGGAGGCGAGGTCTCGACCCAGAGGTAGAGGAGGGAGGTGGAGGATGCGACGGGGGAGAAGGAGTGGTAGGGAAGGAAGTGGGTGAAGGGGAGGCGGAGCCAGTGGCGGCGGTCGGGGTCGAAGGCGTTGAGGCATCCGCCGCCGTCGGGGCGCGGGTGGCGGAGGAGGAGGAGGCGCAGGGTGGGGAGCAGCGCGAGGAACTGGGCGGAGAGGGCGTCGTGGAAGAGGCGCGAGACGGGGCGGCACACGACGGCGTCGCGCAGCTGGAGGCGGAGCAGGACGTTGTTGAGCGCGTCCGGCGGAAGGTGGTGGATCGGGGCCGTCGGGGAGGCGTCGGCCGGCGGGTCGGGGCCGGAGTCGTCGGAGTCCATGGCGGATCCTGTGGGTGGGGAACACAGGCAGCAATTCCAACAGTACTAGATGAGGGA
Source organism: Eleusine indica (assembly GCA_030378355.1). NCBI lineage: Eukaryota > Viridiplantae > Streptophyta > Magnoliopsida > Poales > Poaceae > Eleusine > Eleusine indica. Next base: position 341,063 of record CM059502.1, on the reverse strand, counting down.
GGGAGGAGAGAAGACGACGACTCCAGTTGTGTGTTGTGGTGCTGGTGGAATTTTTAGAATCGGCGGGGTTGTTTCGGACATTTCCATACACAATACCGTGCGTGGGTCCACCTACCATTTCGTAGATCCGCCCGCCCCCAGTTTACAGTCTATGCTAGCGGGTCCCCTGATCTCTGTCCCAAAATGTCAGTGCGTTACGAACATGGTCGCCGGTGGTGCTCGTCTGACCCGGAGCCGTTACGTCAAAAAAAGCGCCTGCTACCGCAGTTGCTTACTTCCAGGAGAGTGACATGTCGGCCCCATACAAGCGGGCCACAATTATCAGTGAAAGAGAACTCGTCCTCCAAAGAGTAACTGAAAGAAAGGTGTCACTTTGCCTGCCAAGTGGGGCAAGAATGCAGTCGAGGACCCCAGCTGTCCGCAGCGGTGGGTAGCGATTTTTTTATTAAACTAATAACCCCGACTTGGGGCTGGATCGGAGAGTGGGGCCCACGTGAAGGGAGGAGGACCAAAGACACAATACACGGCCCAGGCCGACCGGTGGGCCTCCTGTTGGAGGCCCGTAGGCTTTTTGTATATAGATAGAGCGTACATATTGAAAATTCAGTACAAATTATTAGCTAGTGCTTCTTATTTCTTTTTGGCGAGCAAAGAGAGAGCTTTATTGATTATCCAGAAATAGAGTTATATTCATGAGCAACCAATTGCTCCACACACACCAGAGCCTACGCACGCCACACTTCCATATGTATTGTGCGTTTCGTCAATTGTGCGAGCTCATGAGCTACACAATTCCGCTCCCTCCTCATAGCCAAATAAACCACCTCTGTTAAACACTCACTAATTTTCTTAATTTTCCAAAAAACAAAGCAAAGGTTCAAGCGCCTAATCTATGCAGGTAAGCCTGATCCTCACAAGCGCCCACATCCACGAGCGTGCGCCAAACGACTGGTGAAGTTGAGCTAAGTTTACATCCAGAACTTGTTTTTTCTGTCTTCTTCAACCTCTAGCCATTGAACTCTTTCCCCCTTGCTCGACCGGTAGATCTACCACTGGCAAGAACTGAAGAGTGTTGTAGATGAAAATTTTGTGAAAGAAACAAGCAAGAACAAAATGGCACGATCACAACAAGAACGGAACACTACAACAGAGCGAGGAAGAAGTTCGATCACAACAAGAACGGAACACTACAACAGAGCGAGGAAGAAGGGTGCAACAACAAAAGGAATTCTCTTGATCTAGATATTTTTCAGTGGATCTTCATAACTGCAGCATGTCAGACTGCAAATCAGATGATGGTGAAGCCTTTTTTTCTTTCGGTCTGCATGTAGATCAAGTTCAATCACAAGAGTGATAGGTTCACTACGTTCAGAGTATTTGAATTCGGGTTGCAAATTCACAATGCAAGAGGGAAATAAAGGCAAAATAGAAACCCTTGAGTTCATCATGAAGGAAACAAAGAACCCTCACATTCGGTTATTTGTCTCTGCATTTTATGATCTGTAATAAAGTTTAATAAGAGAACGAGTAGATCGGTTAGCTCTTCTCCTAAAATCTCTGCATTAAGGGCAATAGTGGAACATCAAAAGGGTGTTGAAACTCGTCCAATCATATTCAAAAGCGACACTGTAGTCTATGGCCTTTTGCAGTTTTTGTTTTTTGTTCAAATTTTCTTTTTTGTGACGTTCTCGTACCATGCGCAGAACACACACATGTAGACGGCCTGGACTAAAGACAGCAATCAGATGGCAACTGCCTTGCGCCATGTCATATCTGTCTGTGTCCAGTTTCTTGATCTCATCATGTATCTGGAGGAAATCCTCTAACAAACATAAAACGGTGCCCCCCCCCTCCCGTCCTAAAAAATCTCATTCTAAAAAGACATTTGTGTTAAGAATCTCCGGAATGATATTTGAATGCCTATAATGATGTTGAATATTGGATGTTTTTTTTTGTCCGGAGACAATCAGTTTTAATAGGTTACTGACAGATTATTGAGTCTTTACCGTGTGCTTTGGTCATGACACGTAATAAAGAAGTGAGTTTCTACTTACCTGGAAACTATTGTAAAATGTTTATGGGCCAGACCCACCTTCTAAAAGAAGGACTCCTGGCCCAAATGAACTCCTTATCTAAATCCAACTCAACACGAAGTAGGATTTCCCCCTTATAAATAGTTAAGGAGACACCCCTTTGTATTTTCGCTAGAATATTTAATAAAAAATTTCGTCTTCTTTATTTTTATTGCTTTTAGTTTTATTTTTTACTTCGATCTACGTATCTGCGATCGTCGATAACTTAACAGAAACCACCTTTGTATCTGAAGCTCTGAACACTGATTGAACCATGAAGTAACCGTTGAAGCAGGAAAGACAAATCCTCCTCTCTCTGAGAGAAGACTGTTGTACTACAGCCGTGTGTACCAAGTCTGTTGCAGGGAGGTTGCTGACAGAGTGACCGACAAACAGCTCACCAATTTTCCGGGAAACACATACAATTGATATTAGCAAATTAGCAGTTTATGAGATGGCATAGGATCACGGATGAGCGATCGTTATGATGCTTGTTCTTTTTTTTTTTAAGTTCTTTTCATGGGTGCGCCGGTGGGAGTGACGCGGCGGCAGAGGAGGAAGGACAGGGCCACGGCCACCGCGAACACGTATGGCGACGCGAGCCATGGTCGTGTCGTCGAGGCTTTGGGTCATCGTGTCGAGAACTCTCTTTCTTGCTACAACGTGTGTTGTTGTGTGCGATTTGATGCGTTGGTTTGCATATGTTGCGTTCTTGGGAGGCTACAGGCCACGCGATTTCGTATCGGTTTCAAGAAATAGCAGAGATTGGACGGTCTATACGGACTAAAAAACGTGACACAACTCAACGGGAAACTGTTCCGATCAACGGATTCGTATCCAATAACGAGTCAGATCGCACGAACCTAATCTAGTAAGAGCATGGCTAATAAGTTCGCCCGCTGCCGCGAATAAACAGTGCCACCTCATACAAAGTCTCCATGTAAAAGAACTTGTATAATAGACCGGCTATTGAGATGGCTATTAGTTGGTCTCAATTCTATTGGATAAATTAGCATGATTAACAGATTACATGATAAATTAGACAAGTCTACGTAAGATCTAGACATGTCTATAAAATCAAACAAAAGCACAATATCTACTATACTAGCAATATCCATCATAGATAAACAGACCACGAAAGACAGTATGAAAGATATGGTTTGAGATGAGAGTACGTATGTTTCTTTCTGTACTAGGTAGAAGAGACGGCGACAATGTGCATCACCGTCACATTGTTGGCGACGGTGGGTGAGACCGATTTGATGACGAGGAAGACGAGCCGTGGCGACAAGACTGACGAAGACGAGAAAGCGATCGAGCAGTCACGCAGAACGCTTTCCAAAAACCTTATTCGCCCTCTCCCGATGCAGGATCATAAAGGACGACGGTTCCGGAGACCTGCTCTTCTCTTTATCGGTGCACGTTAACGATCATGATGGAGAAGTCTTGGCGGTGCAACAGTAACGAGAGGCAAGGATTAAAAAACCGTTCGTATCATGGAAATCGGAGCCAACCGGTTTGACGACAACTATGAAAACCAAAAAAACCAGACGATAAACCGCTTAAATAACAAAACACGAATTTGAATATGATTTGAAAGGAAGCCGGTCGGTTTTCTCGGTTTACCATTCGGTTTTTTAGTTTATCATTTGGTTTTTCGGTTTATTGCTTGGTTTTCTCTGTTTTTATGGGTTTTCTTAGTTTAAAAACAAACCGCTCGGTTTTTCGGTTTATCGCTCGATTTCTCCGATTTACCGCTCGGTTTTCCCGGTTTTCGTGAGTTTAAAAAAATTTAAATTTTCAAAATTTTAAATTATATCATACCGAAAACCGGTCATCTGTTCAAACCGGACCGGACCGGTTTGGTCAAAAACCATGAAAACCAAGCGGTTTTTGACGGTTTTTGAATCCATGGCGAGAGACAAAACCCTAGGTGATTGCGTAATATGATTTGCGGCGGTACCCGTACGCATTTATAGGGAGGAACCGCTAGAGTTGGACATCCCGCAACCGAGTCGGTTACCATATTAATACGTCGATTTTCATAATCAAATATATAGAAATATATGGAACACAGCAAAAAGAAAATACAAAAGGAAGCCACGCCCCCACAAGGCAAGTGACCGAATTTCGGTGAACCATTCACGCAGGTGATGCGCGGCGGTACCCGTACATATTTATAGGGAGGAACCGCTAGGGTTGAACGTCCCGCAACCGAGTCGGTTACCATATTAATACGTCGGTTTTCATAATAAAATATATGGAAATATGTGGAACACACAGCAAAAAGAAAGTGTAAAAGGAAGTCGCGCCCCCACAAGGCAAGTGACCAAATTTTGGCGAACCATTTACGCAGGTGATACGCGGCCGCGCCCATCGCCCATGCCCCGCCCCACCAAGCCCGGCCTGATACGACGAGCGAGCGAGCGCGTGTGTTCTTCGTTTCTCTCATCCACACACTTGTAAGAGATGCTAGAGCAACCAAACTTATAAGTTGGACTCCTTCCACCTCCACTAATAATATGGGACTAAACCTTTACACTTTCACCACTCATGAATATGTCTTTGAGATTTTTCAAAAATTATTGTGAATATTAATGGGTCAAGCCTATATAATTACAGTAATTTCAATGTTCAAGCATTCAATGCTTTATGTCCATTGGATAAAGAAAGGAAGAGCTCGTGCTTCCGTTGCATGCAATTTTCTACTTGGGGCTTGCGCTTTAAGCCGGTGACGAAGGAAGCGCCCACTCTATACTCTCTCCTCTCTTCTCACTCTTCCACGTCAGATTTGATGACATGGAATATCATTTATCCAGCTGACTAGGATCCATAATACTTGCTCTAATAACTCTAATCAAAACAGTGTCCTAATAAGGCCTGTCGGCGTTCCTGCCTGATCACTGATCCGGGCTCGTGCAAGCCCAAGCTGTTGACTCTCTCCTGTAGTCCTGTGTCCTGCCCAAGGCTGGATTCGACTGAAACAAGTTTCTGCTGTGTAGATATTTTTTTAACTCGTAGCAGATGTCTGATTCGTCGCTGTTATGCAGTCTTCACAACCATTTAACCAACAGGGCTTCATTCATGATCTTGGTGTTCAGGATGCCCATATCCCCAAAATCCATCGTTGGGTCTACAGGGACGGGAAGATGTATCTTGTTAAGCTCAAGCCTGTCACATGACACAGTAACCAGTGTTGATTGATTTCTGAACAACAAATGTATAGGCAGATGAGAAAACAGAAAAAGACAAGCAACTGATGAAGTGGTTGACTGGTCGCTTGGAGCACCCGAAGGGTAAAAGTTTGGTATCAAAAAGAAAGGAAATTTATCATTGTTCAAAAAAAAAAAAAAGAGGAAAGGAAATGGGCGCTGCTGCATATATGGCCGAGGGAAGAGTTTTGCCACCATGAGGGACGGGAAGAAAGCGATCTGCGATAAAGGCACGCAGCCGGGCCGGCGGGGGTGCAACACAAGCAGGGAAATAGAAAAAATGAATCGAAAAGAGAAAGGAGGAAAGACGATAAGATAAAGAAAGATTAGAGTGGTGGCTTTCGTGTGGAGCGCGTGCTTATCCCGCACTCCCCTCCCATTTTTAATTTTACTCTCTTCTCTCTAATAATAACAGTCCATATATATGTTGCTCCTGCTTTTTTGCTTATAGCTAGCTCAATATTCTACGTCTCATTTGCACCTGGAAATCACGAGGGCTGCACCGGTGATGCCTGCCGATTCAGCAGTCACTCACTTCCTTCCTGCTACTATACTGCCGCGGCTGCATGCAGCATGCCGCCATGGATCATGGAGATCGTATCATCATCATCATCTCGCGCCCCCCCCCCCGGCCCATAGCTAGCAACTACGCGCGCCTACCTAATATATATCTGTTGACCTACTTTTCTCACGACCCATCGATCGCGGCAAGAACTCTCGTCTCCTTCGTACCTTTAGCTGCTTGATTCTGCTGTTCGTGTGTCCCTTGCTTGTCATCTTCTGTTGAAAGTTCTTGTCTGCTCAAAATAATCAAAACCGCTTTCTTCTTTTTTTTAATTAGAAAATACGAAAGAAACAAAAAGAAAACAGTATCCACACGATGGAAGGGGTGCAACAAGGAGCGAGCAGCATGAAGTTTGCTGCACTGCACTGGTTTCATTTTCTTTTTCATTATTCTGCTTGGGACCATCTGCACCCTGCTGCTTATGCATCAGCATCTACTACTGAGTTATTGAGTTCTTCTTCTTCTTCCTTTTTTTTTTTTTTGGAAGGAATGAGTCATTGGGTTCTTGACAAGCCACAACGATGGATGCGCATGTCTAGCTACTGGCTATCTAGATGCCATTCCAATTAAGCAGCTATCACTCCATTCCGAAAATCTTGTCGTTCTGAGTTCTAACAACAAAAATTAAGCTATGCCCAGTACAAATCTCCTGTCCTAAACGAATTCAATATCATAATGGAGGGAGTACCTAGTAGTAGTCTCTTCTCTCTCTCTCTCTCCTTTTTTTTTACCCCGAAACTGTAATTCCTCATAGTATTAACTTATTGAACCAAATGAGCCCTACTCATGTAAAATTAAAGGAACCACATCCTCTGTAGTTGTGCATTAGCATTAACAGTATCTGACATATGGGCCAGTTAGTAGTGGATTCACGTATTAGCATTAACAGTGTCTGACATATGGGCCAGCTAGTAGTGGATCCACATGTTAGTCACTGTTAATGCTAATACACTATTGTAGAAGATATAGTTCCCAAATTAAAAGAAGGAGGAGGAGAAGAAGAAAAGGCTGCATCGGAGAGCCTGATGACTCGGTTTCATCTGGATAATAAGGAGATCATTTCCTGCTTCTGTAATAATCAGTTACTAGTTGCTTTGTTCAGACCATAAAGAAAAAGGAGTAGCAGTGAAACTGCAGGTCCGCCACATCCACAAATATTCTTGAGTCCTTGACGTCTCCTCAGCAAGCCAGCTTGCTAGTGCACTCTTACTTAGCAGTATTATTCCTGTGGCTTGCTAGCGACAAGGGATGTCAATCTTCTTTCCGAAAGGGAATTAAAAGCTGCTTGTTGAGTGTTATGCCATGCATGTTATTAGAAACCTCAGTCACACAATAATTATGAAAAGTTTTATATAATATAATTTCGTGTCAGTAATGATTATTAAATTTGTATTATTGTCAAGAGATCGAGATAAGTATCATTGCAGTTTCTATGCATATATATGGCAAGACATACGCTTGCCAAATATAGACCTTTTTGTGTTTATGTTGGTTACGAACTTAGGATATGATGGAATTGTGGTGTTGATCATAGTATGTATGGCTTGGAGGATCCGCTCTAAAGTTGGGTGGCTAGAGAGGAGGTAGCTTTTCTAGTCCATGGTTGTGGTGGATTGGCCATATATACAATAATACAAGAGATCGGCGAGCACAAATGGGTGCTTTTATAATTTTGGTGTGTCGATGGCCATGCCACCTTGCGATACCGGAAACCGGGCGGAGAGAGGGAGCAAAAGACGCAAGCTTTTTCCACTAAAGCAGCAGTGGATCCATGGAGCGATGAGTGGAACCCGCACTCATCATGAGTCATGTGCGTGTGTGTTTTAATTACCAGAGAAGAGCACGCAGTTGGCTGCACGCATCAAATTACTACTAATCCAGGCAGCAGCAAAGAGCACCCTGCTGTCAAAATACACAGAGACCTCAACTCCTCTATAAAACGGGGCACAAGCTAGCGTGTGTCCGCCACACTGCCCCTTGTACACACTACTAGTCCACCTGCTTGCTAATAAGTAGTAACCATATATCCTCTCTCTCATTGATCAACAAAGGAACACCCTATTAGCTAGAGATATAATCGATCCGAATCGAAGAAGACGATTATGGCCATGAACAACGGCGCCGTGGATGCTAATAATAAGGTTGGCGACGCGGAGAACCCGAGGGGCATGATCATCTCATCAAGTGTTGAAGTTGACGAAGATGACCTGGGGCAGCGTGCCAACTGGCTCCGTGCGGCGGTGCTGGGCGCCAACGACGGCCTGGTGTCGACGGCGTCGCTGATGCTGGGCGTGGGCGCCGTCAAGGCGGACGTCCGCGCCATGGTCATCTCCGGGTTCGCCGGGCTTCTCGCCGGAGCCTGCAGCATGGCCATCGGCGAGTTCGTCTCCGTCTGCTCCCAGCGCGACGTCGAGATCGCCCAGCTCGAGCGCGACGGCAAGCGCGGCGGCGACGAGGAGAAGGGCCTTCCGAGCCCCGTCCAGGCCGCCGCCGCCTCGGCCATGGCCTTCTCCGTCGGCGCCATCCTGCCGCTGCTCGCCGCCGGGTTCATCACCAACTACAGGATGCGTATCGCCGTCGTCATCGCGGTGGCCACAGCCACGCTCGCCGTCTTCGGCTGCATCGGCGCCGTGCTGGGCCGCGCTCCGGTGGCCAGATCATGTGCTCGAGTGGTCATCGGAGGATGGGCCGCCATGAGCGTCACCTTCGGCCTCATGAGGCTCTTCAGAGCTACAGGCATATGATCGATCTCATTCATCACGCTTTTCGTGTGCCCCGGCCGACCTGCTTGCTCAGCTGGCTACTTCTGCTTGCGTACGGCGTGCATCTACTAACCATATATATACATGGTGCACGCGTCACTTCCTTTCCCGCCTGCCTGTATTAGTCGTCGTCTTTTCTTTGTTTTTCTATGTCATCCACCATGTAGTAATTTGCTCCTTCCCCATGCCAACTCGTCGATGTAATCTTATCTTATCACCACTAAGTACTGCCTGGCAGCTCTAATACAAAGACCGAGCGACGCCAGAGCCAGAAACTAATAATAATAAGGTATAAACATGGAATGGAACATTATTTCTCCCTCATCACTCTACCAAGGCTACTAGTACTTGGTTCTTCATTCAGGTCAGGTGCCGGGCGCCAACAACTGCCTTCAGGTGAGTGAACGAGTGAGTGCTGACAAAGATGACATCTGCTGATGGCTCCACAGCCCACTGAAACGTGGTATTGACAAAACTAACCTTTTTCAGGCTCCTTCCCCCCCTAGCCTAAACAATCATCATGACTCGTGCCTGCCACCCAGCCCCTCCCTCGCTTGTGTGCTCACCTGACCTGACTTTTATTGTTATTATCTCTTCTCCCTCTCCCTGAATGTTGTCTCATCCTACCGGCTGCTCACTGGCTGCAGACCACATCCCAATTCCATCCTGTCACCAAACAAAGCTCCATCCAAGAGATGCGTGGCACGCAGTACTCTGCTTCTGCCTCTCTGATCCGAGCAACCACCAACTCTTGAAAGGATCAACAATCTTTGGACTTTGGGCCTGGAACTGTACTAATCTCTACTTCAAAGTTCAAACACAAAGGGCGCCCGTGTCCACCAATTCTCCAAAGAGTTTGTTTCCCCCCAAAAAAGGAAGAAAATCAAAAGGAAACAAAATAGTACGAACAGATCCTCCCTCTCCCTAAAAAAACACATTTGGCATACGGTACCACAAGCATGGAGAGAATATATATAAGAAATTGAAACATATGGGCAACAAAATAAATAAAACCCAAAGCAGTATAAGTTTCGACTAGCAATTAAATAATAAAACCAACAATGCAAATAAAAGAGTTAAGACCAAAAAAAAAATGACGTCCATGGCACGTCACCAACAGCCTGACCAATGACACGAAACGATAGCAAGCCTAATTTGTTTTTTTTTAGGATCCACCATATTAATTATGAAATAAGAAGATGCTAGCTCTAGCTCAGTTGCCGAAACGAGTAGGAGCACGGCCACCGCGTGCGCTGCTGCTTCCTTGTCCGGCTTCCAGCTGCCCAGACACTCTTGCATGGATTTGATCTTTCTTGGCTTGGAGCGCATCAATCTCTGTTTCTATCACCAGGAGTGACCTCCTTTCAGCCGGGTTGCGAGCAGCCTCCTGCTTCAGCTTCTCTATCTTCTCGTTGATTTTCGCCACCTGCAATCATGCGTCCCATTAATCTAGCTATATAAGTATGTTGTAAACACCGATATATACACATAAATTCAATCAGATTAATTATTACCGTCTTGGCAGGCCATTTGACACGGCGCTTGGCAGGGGCGGGATTCTGCACTTCTCCCACCACCCTCCTCTTGTTTTTTGCTGCTTCCCTTTGCTTCTGGGCGTACTCCTTGGCCACCTCCGATGACTCTAAGATGAAGGGCCCGTACGAAGGAGGATCCTTTCTTTCTAAACGTCCAACTGTGTACGCAGACGACCATGAGAATGAGATGATGAACAGGGAATAGCTGAACAATATTGAGAATTATTAACGTGAATCTTTTAGATGATCTGAACCACTTACGCAGCGGCCGCTCAAATGGGTTGGCAGTGGTTTTCATGCCCAACCAAGTTTTGCGGGGAACGGGGCCCGCCTGCTGGCTCTCTGGAGGCAGCAGGTTCAGGTTGTTGATGGCGGGCACATGAGGACCAATTGTCAGCTCCAGAGAAACAGGTTTGTTGGCAACCAAAGGAGGAACGTAGTAGCCAGCTCTGGTCATGCTCTCTGAAGAAGTCATACCCACCGGCTGTGCAGCCGAGAAATCCATGCTTCCTTCTGATCCTGGATGAATACATATATAATCAGTGCTAGTATTAAGTAATAATATAGCCTAGAGATTTACTTTTACCTCCCCTAAGTAAAATCCATGCCCTTTCATAAGAAAGAAACAAAGAGTTTGAAAAAGACAATAAATTGAATAATGCAAAACAACATGCAGTTAGAGAAAAGCACATGAGCATGCTACTGTAGCAATTCCGACAACACATGAAACTCTCCCTTCCTAAGCCTAAGCCCAATAGGCTGGACCAGTCCCAAGCTAAATGATCCCGATGTCACTACAAGATGGGTCGATATTTGTGATTCAAGTAGAATAACATATGTAATTCCTTTTTTTCTTTTTCCTGTTTGGTGAAGGTTAAACTATAGAAATTAATAGCCTATAGTAATAAAAAAAACTTTGTGTTGTTTTATCAACTTTATTTATTCTTTTTAATCCTTTTAAAGTATACCCTTCTCGTAAACCAAGGGTAGGACCATTATCTAAAAAAAAAAAGAGTGTAGGGCAAAAGAATATGTAATGCAATAAAAAAAATGAGTTTTCATATTTATTTTTGAGGGAACTGTGGGTCTGGATTGGTAGGTCCCTATCATGCACTCGTTTGATGTACCCCTATTCACCATGATATATCCCTACATCATCTATTGTTTCCTTTCCCGTAACAACTATAAATACTTAAAATGCATGAATTTTCTCTATGTTTCATCACTCGGATGGGCAAACATGAGTAGATCCAACATATTTTGGGTAGTGTCAAATGACACCTAAGTAAACACATAAAGAAATCTAGTTCTTATAAATCTTTACTATGTGTATGAGATAATTCAATCCCTTGGTGTCACAATTGTTTCTATCCATTTACATAATTCAGTTCCATAGTAACTCAACTCCTAGATCTCTCCCTAGGAGCAAGGATTTAGGCAACATTTTGCCATATTGATTTTGCTTCATGAAAAGTATTGCATAAATACAAAGGTGCATTCAACTGTGAGGCAATGGAAATATAGTTACCTATCATTCTTGAAGAGAGGCTCAACCATGGTGAAGCTTGTGTCACTCCATTCCACTCCATGCCATATGTTGGTGCTTCTTTTGCATGGATTTCACCACAAGAAAGGCGCAAGCCAAGGTCCAACTCTTCCTTCCTCATCGGTGACGACATGCTTGGTTCAAAAATATAGCAAATGATTTCAAGCACCTTTAGATTTGCACTCCGTTGATGGATGAGCGGATTGGGGCTAGATCTTGTGGAAAGGATATTCTAGAGTCTGGATGATAATAAGGGAAGGGATTGGGTGCTCAGCGCCGCCACCGATGGAGAGGTCAACCTTGGAGAGAAGGGTGACAGTAACATTTGCTATATATATTATGCAACCTTACCTACCCAAAGAGGGATGCATTTATTTTGGCTTACCTGGTTGCTGGCTACATATTAAGTAAGTGCTAATAATAAAAAATATGCTATACTCGTATTTACATTCATTTTCATGGAAAGAAATGCATGTCAAAATTTATGTTTTTTATTAAATGTATTGATCTCGGAAACTTGGCTCTAGCTAGCCTGGCGGTGATGGTGGGAGATTAATCGCTAGCCGTTGTAGTGATGAGCTAACAGTTGGAAAGGACAAGCAACAACTTGTTGGAAAATGAGTAATGTTGAACATATGAACATGAGAACGGGGTTATGAAAAAGATCATTTTTGCTTATCACAGGTGTAAAAGAGTGAGGTTGGTTGTCTCTTTTCTGTTTAATTCCACATGAAGTCATGAAGCCACATGACAGGACATGTTTTTTTTTGATAATTGATTGAATCATAAGGAAGGTGCAGCTCATGTTTATGGTGATGGCATTCATCGAGATTACTTGTTAAAGGGATAGATGCAATGAGGGAATTTGAAGAATAGTGTTGCTCCTTTTCACTTAGCTGATGGATTGTAATAGATTTACAAAATCTAGTAAAAGTAAGCTCGAGTGGTAGGTCAAGGTCATGAAAAATGTATACGAAATCAATTGTGGGATAGATATAAAATCTGGTGGAGTTCCTATGACACATTTTTCTAGGTTTATTATGCATTTCATCACCACATATTAGGAATGTTTAGGTCATGGAAAATCTTCATTGGAACTTCGACATAGTGTATATCATGCATTGATTAGGGTGTATCCTTTTAATTTACATGCTTTGTTTTAGATACAAGCTCAACCTGTAAATATAAAATAATTGCTTTTACCAAACATCTTATATTCTAATAAATGTTAGAGATGTATACTTTCGGATTTACTTGATGCTCACATGCATCTTAAAACACATACATTATATCGAAAAAAATGAGAGTAATATGTACGAATGCATGACCATTGTACTTGTTTGGTTGTTTCAATTTAACCATTATACTTAATAAAATAGAAATTGCAGCTACTAAACTCATTTGACCATGTTGATACGACCATATTGGAATGTTCAGGGAAGATTAGTGGCCGCGATTTGCACTTCCTTAAGTACAATGGCCAAATGGAAATGATAGAACAACTGCAATGTCCATTGATGCATTTTACTCAAAATATAATATTGCTAATTTGTATAGTGGTTATGGTAATGTAGAAAATTAATATGCACAGTTTTCCTCCAAGGCTTGGGTTGTCCACTTGCCTTTTAAATGTGGGACCAAGAAGGAAAATACAAGACTACTAATTTTACTAATATATTTTGTAGGTAAGAAATGTATTCCAAAATAAAAACTTTTAATCCAATTATATATTGTTCATGAAAATAAGATATCGATGATGATCTCTATAGAAGTAAAAGGGCCATCAATAATGGATAATAAGGCATCCATCATGGTGGAGGACTAACGATAAAGAAAAGCAAGGAAAAAAGAAAAATAGGAAATTTATTTTTTTATAAAGAAAAGAAAGAGGCTAAATTGTTTTAGAGGAAGATATAGGCTAAATTGGACCCTAGTAGACTTTTCTTCTGGGCTCAAAACCCATCCCAACAAGGTGTGAAGGGATAGGCCGAGGCTTACTTATGCTTTGTATTATGTTCCGAAAGGAGATACTATAGAAAGTTATCCTATCCGTGTTTGGGGAGCTTATTTCACAATGGAGAGAAAACTCTCGTAATTTAGCTAAAGCATTTCTTGCTATTAATAATTTCTTGACAAGCAGTATGGTTCTTTTTCTATTTTATTTGCTAAGGGCTGTACGGTTTGCCACGTTTTTTCTTAATATGAGACGGACATTAATTTTTTCAGATCTTAAAAAAACAGTGTGGTTGTTGATCCGATCCGTAACCTTTGATCCCTTTCCTTCAATAGAAATACCACAATTGAGCACAACCGCTTCTCTCATCATCACTCATATATACACACACCAAAAAACAAAAATCCTGGCACGTACCAGATTTGTCATGGCTCGGTTGGGAGGGAGGGGGGGGGGGTGGACGGTGGTTTTTTTACCACGTTCTTAGGATCTCCATCCTCATCAGCAGCCTTCTTCAAATGGCACATCGGCGGAGCAGGCGTCGACGTCGATCCCGCATTGGACAAGGCAGTCCCATAGGCTTATGGTTGCTTGGTCGACGACTTTAGAAGACGGCGCCATGAAATCCAGCTAGCAGCTCGTTTAATTAATCTGCTGGTTGGCCGGGCCAGAAGGGAGATGAAGTAGAGACCTCTCAATCGATAGATGAGATGGCATTTTCCAGGCTGCATGCTAATAAGTTGCTGGCAGGCGGCGTGACTGTGATAACGCTCTCGGCCATCTGGCAGTACCAAGAGTGCACACAGTACATGCTGTCGTAATTATATTAACCGCGTCTATACCCCTCACCATCGCTCTTCTGGCTGCTGCCTCTAATTAAATTACTGCCATCGCCATTACTGAGTACCAAAGTTTGGTTCATTTCATTTGACCGTTAACCTCAAGGGTCGTCTAAGCTGTTGCTATTCAATTTTTCCTCCCCCAATCACCAATCCACCATACATTTATACGTCCATCCATCAATATATCCTTTTTTTTCTCTTCAAAACTAATGCCCGTCAATGTTATTTCATATTTCCTTATTTTAGACATTTAGCAATATTTATTTTTGGAAGCATCTAATTTTCAGTCGATTGAAAATTGGGGTTATTTCAACCAACGTTTTTGGCCCTTAAATCTAGATCCAATGGATACAAAAGAAAAACTTTTCTATAGTCCATACATAACACTAGTTAATACATATAATTCTACAAATAAATAAATAACAAAAAAAAAACAAAAACAGCAGCAAAAACAACATGGACTGAACGGGTGCTCTCTTTTCAACCGTTTGAAAAGAAGCATTCCTGTTTATTTTTATATGATTATACGTATTAGTAAGAGGAGAAAAAAGATTATTGATATATACTTATAGGAAAGTTATTATTTTTAAACCGTTGAACCTAGCTAGATCGGAAAGCTCAAGGTGGTGATTAAAAGTTACTTGAATTTTCAGCTGACTAAAAATTAACAGGACCCTGTTATTTTATAGCTAGACTAGCAAAATGCCTGTGTGTTGCTACAGACTTAAAATGATAAAATTTTTTTATAAAATATTTTTAAACTTTTACGACACATGTCTCACTCACTCTTGATAGCAACATAGGACATCCAACTAGTGTCACGTGCATCCATATCGTAGGCAAAGCGAGGTGGGCGTCGGCATAGACGAGCAAAGCAAGATAGGCAGCCGACGATGCGTGCAGCCACAAGGCGGGCTGGTGGCATCATAGAGTGATTACCCATGAAGAGAATACACGTCAAACATGTATATAAAACTCCATATGTTTCACTGGCGGTTGATGAAGTATTACGACACAACAAGACATGACTGTTTATGTCCATCGCTAGTCATCAGTGTCACTATTGACATTGCCATGTATAGGTTGTGAGATCGAGAGAGCACGAGTATGTATTGTATTTGCTTGAGACTTAAATATCTATACTTCGAAAGATAACTTCTTTGGGTGTCTAATCTCTATATTTTCAAGTTTGGAAAATCATAGTGCATGTAGCAAGTACATGGCATGGCCTCTCCTGCTGTCCAATATGTTTAATCCATTAATAAGTTTTTGACACTTAGAAAGTAATCATCACCAACGTGTGGCCTGTTGTGCATGTAATAGAATAGGATCTTGTAAGAGTCCTAGCACTCGAACGGTGCAACATCATGCATGAATGTTTCCACCAAACTTATTAAGAATATATATAACATAATAGATAAAGATAGAGATAGGGATGAAACAGTTAGTGGTGTAATGAATCGTGGGCAAGTCATATTGTTGGATGAGCAGACGTACGTGAAACGGAAAACACTTACGTAGAAATATTGAACTCTAGCTTTCATGGACATTGGCTACGTGAAACAGAATGGGGCAGGGGACAGGAAGAGACGACCACACCGAAATTAGAGAATAGTAGAGATGACATACAGATGTCCCGTCGTGTATGCACTCCAACTGCACATAACAACAAACATCTGATCGTTGCTCTACACTGAGCATATGGTCATGAAAACATGAGATTATCTATTACTGTGCTATATATCATCTCTCTACTCTCCTGATTGCTTCCAAACTATGCACAACTATATACAGCGTACAATGCATCTTTTGGGTGATTTGGCCCTTTGGGGCTTTTTTTTTTCCTACAAGGGACCGAGGTTTTTAGCCTCTACATCCTTTGAGAGGATGTACAAGCAGTTCACTACACCAAGTGAGCACTTAGGTGGTTCACATCACAGCTAACATTAAGTCCACCGAATAAAATCAGAAAGTACGCCTCGATTCTATTCCTAAGCTTCCAACCGAACTTAGCATAGACCGCCATAATCACCATCTTCAAAAGACGACAACAACCTTCTTTCAGATTTGCTCTTACTTCCTCCGCTCTATTGCAGTAGCGACCACCTGTGGATCTGATACATCTCCATGAAATAAATTACCTGCAAGAGAGAGAGAGTTAGATTTGGCTCCTTTGAATCAACCATAACGCCCAACATAGAGCTGCAGCTCCTAACCAAATCTGATTTCTAAGCTTTTAACTAACTCCAGGAAGCCAAGATCAAACGTGTTTGAGATGCTTGAAGGAATCATCCTATATATATTCCTGTACCTGACTATATGCAGATAAGATGGATTCGAGGATGAAATACGCACATGTCCTGCAAATGGCCGTTGATAGTCGTACTACACACGAGATTATGTTATTGCTTGCAGCTAGAAACCTTGCATTGGGAGGTTTAGACAAGTAGCTTGTGGAGCTAGCTAGAAATGATGGTATTTGGTGGACCTACTATATGAAGTGATCTGATCTCTAGAGTCTAGACTCTTGCAGCAAAACTATGCGCTACCCGCCACTCTATGGTGTTGGTGTGTTGTTTGTATCCCGAGATCTACCGAGATGCATATACATGTGCGAAGAAACATAACTGAGATCGATGAAGCATTGTTACACGTATATAGTCAATCTGGCTAGTCTCAACAAATGACTAATCAACATCGATTTTGGCCTAGCCATACTTGCATGAAGGTGGGGGCAAAGAAACAGTTTCTTTCCTTGATATATTGGGTGATGATAACAACTGAATCCTAACCACAGGAGATAAATTGCTACTCCGCAGAAACAAAGAGATACATAGCTGAGATCTGATCATCAGATCTAGCAGCTTGCTTACAACACATAATATCATCCTCATACAGGGTGGTGCAGTACAGAAGTAATGAGGCTTTGCAGTCTTCTTGTTCAATCGATAAGAGGTTAGCTTCCTTCCTGTTACATCCCAGCAGGAGGGGGAGAAGAAACACCACCCCCGTTGTCATTGCCATCATCCTTATTGATCTTCTGTTGGTTAGCAGCATAAAGTGCATCTCGCTTGGCGCTTTTCATCTCGATCTTATCCACTAGCTCCTTCATCCTGGAGGTCGAAGAAGATTTCTTCGATAGCTCTTCCGCTAACTCCGACTTTAGAAGTCGTATCTTTTGGATCTGAGTCCTAAGCTGCATATATAGATGCAACAATAACCCCGCGTGTATGAGAAAATTAAAGAAATTGAGAGCGAGAATGAATTTCCTACTAGGCGTTTGTTGCAACGATGGTAGACTAGCAGAGCTCGTGCCGCCGGAGCAGCCGAGGCCGGAAGCAGGCCTTTCTTCCCGTGACCATGAGGCTCGGCCATGGCTTCGCTAGCTGGAGCCGGAGCCTCCTCGAGGATCTCGCTCGCTCACTCGTTCCTGGAGAAGGACTGACTATGGATGGGGTGGGTAGGTAGTAGGGAATGGACGCAGGTGGGGTGGGTTTATATAGAGCCAGAGGTCAAGGGACGTACGCCTGTAGTATGCCTTGGGCCTTGGCAGGAATTAATTATTTGTAGCTGTCTTCTTTTTTTTTCGAAAGACAAATTCTAGCTGTCACCACCACCACTCCGCGGACGATGAGCGCCGAAATGTAAACACGTCATGTAGCTATCGTCACAGCGCGTCTGAGCATATGGCTAGTGTAAACAAGCTACGATTTTTGCTGTATATTTCAAATCTAAATCTGCCAGATCCTGAACATTAACACCTGCCGATTTTGTTTAGATCTTTTTTTTTTTCAAGAAAAAAAGGTTGTAACAAGCACAACTCATGAGTCGTCGACCGTTAGAACAAATCGGGCAATTCTTTCTTAAGTAAAATAAAATTTTCCATTAGTAAAATAAATATATCGGTGGTTTCTAGGTGCCATCTAGTGGCGCCCCGATCCTAAGTCGTTAAATGTGCCCTCTAGGTCCAAATTCCCTTGTCATTGGTGTTTATCGCCTACTGCTGGACATGCACCTCTGTACACTCAATTGTTAACACGTCAAATTTTCGTAAACTAGCTAAAACTCTCTTTTTTTTTAAAAAAAAAACTAACTACCATTCAACAACATATATAACATCGTTGGTCCAATATCAATCCCATAGAACTTACCTTTCTAATGCATAACAGAGTTGAAACTTTTCTCTGTTGTGATCAATTATTAACAGTTGAACACAATTTTCTAGCCAAAAAATGCCCAAACAACTGCACCTTGTGGTAGATATAAAATTATTCTCTTTTAACGTGGATGTGTGACAGTCATGTCGTAAAACAGTCACACATTCACTCAATAAATACACACGTAATGATGTAACCCATTGGAAAATGTAGAACTGTAGAAGATAGTGCTTGAAAGTTGAAACACATAAAAGAAGCCACTCCATAGATTCCGCTTATTCATAAAAATTCATGGAAAGGAAGTCGTTTCCAATTACGAACATCGCATGCAATCTCAATCTTCCACTTGCAATTACAGGCACATCACAACAAATAAGAAACTTGCTGGCGTTCTACTGCCTCAAGCTTTGCAAAATATACTGTGCGTACAGGTCCCTGCGATCAAATAAAAAACTATGTGTTAGTGCAAGTCTCCAAGCATTTTCATACTCAGCATTGATTTTTTGTGGCAAAGTAATGAAGGTTTTTTATTGTCTAATTGAGCGTACATGGAGTACTGAATGGCCTCACGAGCAGTGGTAGCAGGCAAGAAGGCATCAACAGCAACCTCTTTGTTCTCATTTTTCTTATCTAAAAGATAGCTGCTAAGGATGCTAACAAATATATTTGTTATAATTGCAAATACACTACAGCATGTAACAAGAAAACAATACATGAATTATGCTTCAGAAAAAAAAAACAATAGATGAATTATGCAGGATACAATCTTCGAAGAAACGCTTGATCTCTTGCAGACGGTGAGGTGACAGCTCACTGATATCACTGTAGTTACGATATTCAGGATCATCAGCACATACTGCTATAATCTTGTCATCCTTTTCACCCTGACAAAGTCCAGCCGCTATCATTGATTAGACAAAGGCTGAAACTTCACCCTTCCCCTTTTTACACAAAGTAGAGGGTGGCATGAAATACCTGGTCAATCATGGGCATCAGACCGATCGCCCTTGCTCTAAGGAAGGAACCAGGAATAACAGGCTCCTGTAGGAAACGAGTTATAAAATCATCAAGAACAATATGGCACAGAACAAGTGGGATAATGAGATCAACTGACCTGCATCAGGACCAAAACATCCATTGGGTCATTGTCTTCACAAAGAGTCCTTGGAATGAAACCATAATTGTGAGGGTATACAACTGATGAGTATAGAACTCGGTCAACCTGCCAAATAATAGCACAATAACCAAAATACAATATGATGTCAGAAAAGAATAGCAAAATAAACTCTTATGCCTCATTAGTGCAGACTTCAATCAGCCAGGCAAATTATATAGCACAGGATGAAACGTAAATAATACTATGAACAAGTCATGCTGCTCTTGACATAGAAAGTTTATCTCAATGGTCACCTGGGTGGGGTGTGGCAGGGTGCGTTTGGTTGGATGGCAAGGTTGGATGGGACAGCCCCATTCATGTTTCTCGGGACTGGATGGTCCAAATTGCCTTTTGTTTTATTGGATGAATCAAGCTATTTTTTTATGTGGTTGGTTAGATGAGTCATGAGTGTTGGATATGATGATCTCGTTTCTTGTTTAGTTGGTTGGATATGGATGTACAAGATCCATGGATATCCAACAAACCAAATGCCCCCTTAGGCTGGGGTGGGCACATGGGCAACTGGTATAACACTAAAATAGATGCATGGCATCAAAGGCAACAGAGAGTAACACACGAGCATAGATACCTAAACATATGCATGAGACAGAAAGAGATGATCAAGATGCAAGCCACCGTAAGAATAGAACATATACCTTAATCAGTCCAGTTTTTTTGTCTAGCTCATATTTAACTTTGCTTCCCTTCGTGATCTCAACAACCTGCATAGTAATGTATGTAAATCATTGTGATGCAATCACTATCTGGAACCAAACATCATCTTGAAGCATTGTACTCAAAGTCATGGTTTGTTAGTTACCAACAAGCAAATTATCATCAATAGACAAACGTAACGTGATGTTGTAGAGGAATCAAAGGAATGCAAATTATGTTTGAGGAATAAGATAGCTTTAAATTTGAGCAGTCCTACAAATTATTCATCCCCTTCTCTAACCTCCTCCTATCAATGGATCCACCAGACCACCAATAGTGAAATCTTTCCATAACTATCAAGTTATCAATTTACCTGGTAAATTTTCTTTGTGGCTGCGATAATATTGCTTCCATTTAACTTGAGGATGGATGAATTATTGAATGGTTACAGAACAGGAAAACATCAAACACTGTTGCTGGTTGCTACCATGGCAATAGTACCGATTCTAATTCAGAGAGTTCAAGCCAACTTTTACATGCCAGAATTAATTACACTGACTGGGCAACACTAACAGCACAATTGTGCGTCCCCTTCTGCTAGCAAAAAATGATTTTTAACTGCTGATAAACACTGTAACCCAGTTTGAACAAGGGACAGTGTGCCGCTTCTAATTTGGATTCCAACCCATTTTTTATGCTACAGAACTATTTATATAACTGTTCCACGCTTTGACACAGTCATGTGCAGCCTTCTAGTTTTGGTCAGTGTTCAATCCACTTTCTCCACAACAGGAATTAATTATACTTACTGTTCAACACGACAGCATGATCATGCATCACAGTGAGGCTTAAAATCTGATAACTGTTTTGGTAAAGTCAGTTCAAATAAAGGAGCAAACTCAGTTAAAATGAAGTCAGTATTTTGGTTTCTAATTTGGATATAATGCAACCCACCTTTACAGGTCAGAATTAATTATACTACCTATTCCAGGCAACAACAGAATCATGTGGCATCACCTTCTGGTAGTTAAGCAAAATTTTATTTGGCAATGGCAATTGATTTGGTAGACCAGGTTTCAACAATCAAGCAACATTGGCTTGAACAGAAGTTGAGTGTTACTGTTTCCTGCTTGGAAATAATCAAATCCACATTTTGCATGACAATTAATTATAATGACTGTTAGAGACAATGGCACAATCATGCCACGCCTTCCACTTGTCAAGCAAAAATTGATTTGGCAAAAAAAACATCTGGTTACACCAGTTTGAATAAAGGTGGTAGTTCTGTTTCCATAATATGGATATAGTAGAACCCACCTTTCACACGACATAACTAATTGTACCCACTGCTGAGCACTTACCGTACTACCGTGCTGTGTCTTCTGCTAGGTGGGCACAAATTGATTTGGCTACTGTGTTGACTTCCACTAATTAAGCAAAGAAAATAACTGCTTTTAAACTCGTTCCAAAGGACTGTAAGAATAAAGCCAGTAGCTACATTTCTACTACGGATACAGTACAACTGTACAATCCACATTCCACATGACATAATCAATTACACCCACTGCTAAAAACTTATCGTATGATCGTGCTTTGTTTTCAGCTAGGTGGACACATATTGATTTGGCTACTGTGTTGCCTTTTACATTAATTAAGGAAACAAATTAAATTAACTGCTTTCAAACTTGTACCGAAGGAATAAAGTCAATATGTTGCTAATTTAGATAGCCAAACCTACTATGTATGTTACCGTTATTTAGTAACTGCTGGTGAACTCAATTTGAGGCCATTGTTGCATCCAGATTATGGTTTCACTTCTGTTTGATTGAGATAACATGCTATGATGCAAAGATGAAAACTGACCGTTACAGCTACACACACACCTCTCCTCACCGGTGAGAAGTGCCAAAAAGTCTGAATCCACATAGCAGCAAATATTCAACTTGTGAAACACTTATAAGGTAAAGTTGATACTTACAACATTGAACACAGCAGGAGCTCCAGGTCCTGCACAACCATAACTAATTAAGCATATATATGTTCAGTCGATCAAAGTGTTAGCAAAGCTTGAAAAGGAAAATCCAGTTCATACCGATCTCAAGATCATGCCATGGATGAGCAGCCATGGATCTCCTCGACAGAGAAGACAGGATCCTCTCATTGAGCTTAGGAGTCCGCTTGGGCTGCTCTTCGGCAGCGGAAGAAGCAGCTGTCTTACCCTCTTCACTCATCCTCCTGTTGAGAGCAATCACAAATCAGACAGCTGTGTTCTATTTTACTCCTATCCTAAAGAGAATTGTTATAAAGATCACATTTCCACAGCGAAGGTCCCAGTATCGGAACACGGATCTACACATGTACGCACAACACTTTTTGGTGTTTGCATAAAAACAATATCGAACTTAGTACGTATAGTAATACAAGTCTGGACTTGTGATGGAGTCAGATCCGAGTACAAATAGATTATGCAAAGGGTTTGGGGATGCACCCTTTCGCACAGAAACAAGGGCGGCGTATAAAATTCAACGGAAAACCTTACTTTCCCCAGAGCGCGGCAGTTAACAAAGAACAAGGATCGGGAGCGGCAGTTCCGTTACAGAAGTGAAGAAATCCGATCCCTTGGCAAGAAAGAGAAGAAAGATCCAGCAGCTAGCTGGTTAGGGTTCCTTACGGAGAGGGATGGGGCGGCGTCGCGTGGTTCAGATGAAGGGAAGGTGCTCCGGCTTCACTTTAGTTTTTTTTTTTTTTTTTTTGTGTGTGTGTGAGTGATACCACCTTTTTTTTTTTTTTTTAGAAACTGACGCGACGGGAGGAGCTTCTGAAGTCTCGCATGGATGGAGCCGGCATGTCATTGGGCTTGTGCCTGTTTCTAACGGCCCAAATGCAGTCGAGTAGGTTTCAAATTCCAGCCCACTTACGTGAGTTTGGGCCTAATGCATCCGAGAGACAGGTGTCAGGTCCCTCAGAAAAATTTACCGAGAACCCAAGGTAGAAAGCGAGAAGGCGACCGTAGAAAAATATAATAGTAATAAACACTGTACACGTGCATAGGATGCGCTCGGCCTCATAGATCAGATGATGACCAGAGGAGACCTTCCCGGGATCAGCTCAGCGGTGAGAAAGAAAGGGACAAGGGATGGCACAAAACAGATGCTTCACACCACGTGCCCCTCCTTCTACTACAAATTGTTTTAAGATATACACTACTGAAGAACAATGCAGTGTTGCAAGTAAAGTAGAGAGTTGGAGGGTAGAATTTCAGGTTTTATTACAGTGACAGCAGCATTTTGTTTTTGACAGTAAGTAGTAAGAAAAATGCAGAAGATAGAAAGGTGAATGTGTACAACTGTGCGCTCATCGTCGTCACTCAGTCCTGCAAAAAAAAGCTCTTCTCTCCCCTACACGTACTTCATCAGAGGAGAAGGAGAGAGCAGCAGGACCAGATTTGTTTGTTGGCGAGCCGAGCGCTACAAAATAAAGGGAGGAAAACAAATTGCTTCATTTCCAGCAGCAGCAGGGGCGCGGGATGGATCTGCATTACGGCGGGCGTGTTGGGGAATCGATGGCGGTGGGTGAGGCGGCCTACATCGCCGGAGGCGGAATGGTGGACGTGGTGACGCGCGAGGCGGCGGCGCAGGCGCTGGGCACGGTGGTCCAGCTGCACTTCGACAAGACGGTGGAGAAGAAGCGGGCCGCCGACGCGCAGAAGCAGGAGCTCTGGCGCCTCTTCCTCGCCTTCTTCGTCTTCCTCGCGCTCGTCCTCTCCGCCGTCGCGGGCTCCCCTCCGGCCCGCCTCCAGTGCCGCCACCTCTGGGCCCCCGCGGGCCTCCTCTCCCTGGCCCACCTCGCCTTCTACGCCGCCGTCGCGCACCACCTCCGCTGCCTCAACGGATTCCGGTACCAGCGCCGCTGCCACAAGCTCACCCTCGCGCTCGCCGCCGACAGGCTGAGGATGCTCAAGTCCGGCGGCGACGTCGTGGCCGCCGCCGACGTCGAGGTGCCCTACCAGGAGCCGCCCGAGAGCTACCTCGCCAAGTTCAAGCGTAGCTGGGCGATCCACTTTGCATTCCTCATCACAACATTCGCGTTCTCCGTCGCAGCAGCTGTTGCAATCCTCTGCTTCTAGCTCCTCTGGGCGATCCACTTTTTTTTTTTTTTTTACCTTTCTTTGTACTAAGCTCTTCCGGATCGAGAATTCGAGATGCCTAGCAGTAGTATCTATTCAGGAATTGTAGCAGGAGGAAGAGGTTAGCAGTCTACTAGCCTAATTCGAATTGTGTTTTTTACTATTACTACTCCCTCAATTATTACTACGGGCTAGTATAGTGTTACATGCATGCTTTGTCCATCTTGTCTTTGAGCTCAGAGTTCTCTCACATCCACCAGGCAGCAGACAATGTGAAGAGTTTAGAAGCAATCTCTTTCGTGCCACAGTGCATATTTTTGCTTTTCTTACTAATCTCGAGGATTTGATAGTAAATCTTGTCACAATACGACGCAACTCCTCGTGTACTGTGCTCACTGATCATGGCAACCGGTACCTAGCCTTTGCTTTCTCTTGTGCTCATCATAACCCCAACATGGTGAAGCAACACGTTTGTATCAGATCATTCAAAAAAAAAAAACACGTTTGTATCAGACGGGTAGCCAAAAGAATCAGAGAAAAACACACAGGAGAAACAACAGTAACAGTGCGCCACAGCAATCCAGATTGACTGGTTGGGGTTTTTTTTAACAAACAAGTTCCTTTTATTTCCCTTTTGAGATTTGATAAATCAAATGAAGGAACCAAATGTTACATTTGACACTACTAGTATACAACAAAGGCAGGCAGGCAGGCAGGCTCCTTCCATGTCGGAGCTTGGCTCCTGCCTCAAATTTATCTCAAAACAGATGCTCAAGTAAAACAACCACAGCAATCCATGGACAGCTCCCCTTCAAGTATCTAACTCCTGTTGAAATGATACAAGTTAACACCCTTCAGGGATTGCAAGCTGTAACAGCCGTCAGTGTTCATGTAACTCGGTCTCTAAGATGCAGCCTTGAGGACACTGCAGAGCGAATTATACGCATTCACGCATAGCTTAAACTTTTCCTCAGCCACGGCCTGCCAACACAAGTAGAAGAATCTATGTTATTAGCAGACATGCCTTTGGTATTTATTTGCCAACGGACAACCAATAGGCACAATGACTGCATCAACTTCAATCGCAGGAACTGAACCATACAGTAGATACCCCAACTCACCTGTGAAGATCCTGGGTGCCTGTCAGGGTGCCACCGCAGAGCAGATGCCCGAAAACTGTGTCACAAAGGTAATTCAGGTAAACCATGGCGCAGAACTTCATACATCCATACAAAAACTGCGATAACAGCACGACAATGAGCAATCTGAGAAATCATAACAAAGAGACAACTTACGCAGTTTTAACATCATCTAGAGTTAGTGGACCACGAGGTGGTAATCCAAGGATAGTCCTGTGGGCATGTGAACCGACGCTGGTTGTTTCCCTGGTGTCATCCTCACTTTCATCTTCGCTGTCACTTGGAAGTTGTTCTTTGTTTGATTCACCAGTCCATCTAAATCTGAATGATTTATCTCTGAACCGAAAACCCTCCCATGATACATGGGACCAAGTAAAACCACGATGTGCACCAAAGATTGCTTCAAATAAGTCATCGGGATGCACATATTGGTCATCATGGAAGAAGTTGGAGAATCTGGTCTCATCCTTTTTTTCTATAAAAGCAAAGTGTTTGTCATTTCTTTACAATGTGATGAAGTGATAAGTGATTCAGGTAACTCTGGTGGTGACTCATGAAAGGAAACAAGGTATTGCTAGAAAATGACATCGTAAGTTGCTAGAATACCAACAACAGATACATTTTGCATATGTTCAGTTATCAGTGCCAAAGCAGTAATGTCGGGGAGTATATTATCGTACCATTTCCTTGGTACCAGATGCAAATAAAATGATATAGTGGAGCCAGAGCAATAGATAGGCAATGATCATGACTATTCTACACGTTACTACACAATAATTCAGAAATGCAAAAAAAAAAAAGGAGTCCTAAGACAGAAGAATGTAAAAGTAAAACATGCACTCGCTATATTAGAGTACCTACTCGTTCTCTGATTGTGCACTCCTTGTCGAGACTTCGATGACCAGTGAGGGTGATGCCCTTTCCTAAAGGTTTTGAATCGTGGAACATGATGAGAATTAGAGAAGCTGCCCGTACTTCCATCCTGGAGTGAACATATTTTACAAGCTCATATCCATATACACACAGAACATAGTTTTACAAGCGTTTTGAAGATCAAAATGAAAAAGGAAGAGAACAAAATGCAGTAGAAAGCTTTACCTGTAAATGAGGTGACGACTTCCCGTAAAGAAGATAATCTTTTAGGGCCTTCTTTCCTTCTGCTCGTTTTTGCCGAACAACATATCTTTCATAATTCTGTTAACATGTTATTTGGTCAGAAGAATTACTATACTGTGGGAATAAGGTCACAAAAATGGGAAGTTCTTGCATAGGTGAGAAACATTCGAACTATCATCATTGGCATACAAGTACATGTTATTTTCTCGAACACGCAGGAGAGCTGCGTATCATTATATTAAGAAGAAAAAGAGGGACAAGAGCCCATACAACACATATACACTAGACAACACACACCACTTCCCACTATTACTTGTTTACATTGGCACCTTTAACAACAAAAAGAAATGACCAACTCTCAAATACTACCTATAAGTGCATGTAATAACTGAAAATTCGACACAAAGATGTATCATGTTTGTGTGGGTATAAATAATAAGATAAACGATAAGCTGATATTATATTAGCAGGTCTGTATGAAAGAAAATTGTTTGTGCCAAAATGAAACAAATGCACAGGGTAACTATCATGAACAGAGCTCCTGAATTGTTCACTTTGTTTTTGAGAAAATTAGGTTGTGATATGTAGCTCCAGGTTTATGCCTTATGTTGTGCATAACTGGTGGTTACAGAATGATTTTTTTTTCTCTATACAGAAAAGAAACTAACACACACAGCCACCTCCCTTTTCCATACACAGAAACCGATCTTGTGTTTAGATCCATGATACTAAACACTCCAGATACTGAATACCAAGAACATATGAAATTCACATAATTGATATCCCACAATTATTGCAGAAAACCATAAGGTAACTAGATCCTCCAGGTATATGTATCAATATAAATTATTATCTTTATTGTAATACAAATAACTACTCAATGTTAAAACCTGATAAATCTTAACGGAGGGAGGTGTCAAAACATACCCTGGATGCCTTTCGCGCTCCTTTTTCACTCTGAGCAGTGTTTTGTCAGCAAGAAATTTATGTTAGCATGTAAAATATAAGTGCAGAACAAAGAGAAAGGAGAAAAAATATATGTTAATTAATAATATGCATTGTCCTATCAAGATTAATGGAAAACAAAAGAGTGACTAGTAGTATGAAGAAGAGTGTAATCATTTGGCAGTGTTAATTTATCAGTTGTGATCGTGGCTGAAATCACGCCATAACAAATTGAATAACTTGAGGTGAATTCAGATATGTAGAGAGTGGAGGTTAATAGTTCATTAAAAAGTAAAGAGGATTGACGGTAATCAATCATGACCTGGACATTTGCAGTGTTTTGTATTACAATTATAAGATGTTGAAATATGTTTCGGAGCATCATGTGCAGATGCTTTGTTCGGAAACCTGGAGCTACTTTGTCTCGCGGAATAAGAATGCACCAAACCAAACTTTAGCCTGATTTGGCGCACATTTAAGACATGGTCAACGAATAAACCCAATTTGACAATCAGTTATGCTCTATCGCATCGTTACCTTTGCCAAACAAAATGGGGATAGTGGAAGGGGGAAGAAAGGGGGGAAGGACGTCGGACCTTTGGACAATCCCACTTGTTCTTCCACTTTTCCGAGGAGAAGGGCGTGGTGTGGAAGGATGATGTGGCGGCGAGGCGCGTCCTAAGGACGGGCACGGTCTTCATCATCATCCATGGAGCAGCTGCCTGCATGGTGTCTGTCCCTACCTGTCAATCCCCGGCGGCCGAGAGAGACGAATCTCGAAGCAGGTTCGGTTTCACCTCCGCAGCCTGACCTTGCCCACAAGCAACCGGAGGCGAGGCGACTTTGGATCAAAAAAAGCGGTGACTTCCTCTTGCCGCCGCCTCGCCCTGGCCCTGGCCCTGATCAACAAAGGGGATCGCAGGATGTTCGTGGCGACCATAGAAACGAAATGGATTTTTTAGGCAGCGAGCATCGCGCAAGTCCGCATCTTTCTTGCGCCTCTCGCCGGCGGCGGGCAGTCTTTGCCAAGCTTGTCTGGCCGGCGGAGTGTGGTGCCACGGCACAGGCTGGAACCGGATCTCTTCAACCGCAACAGATTCCTTAGGTTAGGCCCGTCGTGACAGCTAAACGAGAATATGGGCCAGATTTACTGATATCTAAGGCCTGGGTCTAGGTCTAGGCCAATGATATCGAAGGCCCTGGCTCCCTTTCAAAAAAAAAAAAAGGCCCAGGCTATAGGCCCATGACAACTAAACGAGAATATGGGCCAGATTTATTTTTTTCCCTAAATAAAATTAATATATTTCCCTTTTTTGTGAGTAAACAAGAGCTTAATTATAGCAAGGCAGAGAGTTATATCATGTTCTATACAAGCTTATAAATACTATGACATTGCGTTTGGATGTAGATATTGAGCCTTGGAATTCGGAATTGGCATTGGGAGATCCGAATACCAGCTATTTGCATGATATGGAATTCGGAATTGGAAATCAGCCTCAATTCCAACAGGCATTTGTTTCGCTCTCCCTTCTTCACCCTCAATACGGAGCCGACCCCCTCGGTATTCGTTGGAATCGTCGCCTCTCATCTCTCTCATACTCGCCCCTGCCTCTTCTCTCTCATACCCGTCTCCTCCCCTGGTCTCTCTCATAATTCGGCTGTTGCGCAATCGTTGCCAATTGCAGTCGCTGATTCCACGACGGCCCTCGCCAAAGTGTTCTCACCTCAAGCGTCTCCTTCCCCAACTACGACTGCTCGAATGTCTCCTTCCCCAACTCTGGCCGCCTCGAGCGTTGCCTTCCCCAACTTCGGCTACCTCCTTCTCAAGTTCGGTCGTCTCGAACGTTTCCTTCCCCAACTCCGGCCACCTCCTTCCTCAACTCCGACCGCCTCGAGCGCTGCCTTCTCCAACTTTGACCGCCTAGAGTGTCTCCTTCCCCAACCTCGGCGCCTCTTTCCCCAACTCTGATGCCTCCTTCCCCAACTCCATCGTTGTTGGGCGCTAGTGCAGGATTGCAGGTACATCTGTAATTTGATTCCTTCAAATATGCAACCAAACACTCAATAGATTTCATTTGATCAGATTCCCAATTCAATGAATTCCTTTGACAACCAAACAAAAACATTAAATTAGTGCTCAATTTCAATTCTATATGGATTTGGTTTCGGATGCCAATTTAATTTCACCCTTCCAATTCTGACATCCAAATGCAGCCTGATGGAAATTGACTAAGCCATACAGCAGTATGAACATTTCCCCTAGCTAATTGCGCTAATTCATACCCTAGTTTGTTCTGCTCTCGCTTTACCAGATGGAATTTCACGTCCTAGAAAAATCTGCGGCGTCTCCTTTGCTTCCTGTATGAGGAAACTGATTTCTGAATTTTCATTTTCAAAACGTAATAGCATTCCTTATATATGCGTCATCACCACGACTGTGATAGGAATCTTCCCCAAGATAGAAGCTTTTGACAAACAGAAGAGAAGAAAATAAACACGTGCGTCCTGCAAGAGGGTACAACGATGCAACAATGCATTTATCACCAAGCTTTCTCGAGGCACATATTCTAGTGGCTTGCTCTGGCACATGACATGAATAATTTGTGAGTAGCGGATGCTGGCACTTGCTTGTTTTCTCAAGGAAGACCCCGGTCCCAACAGAGGCTGTACATTTTTCCGAGACTGGCAGAGAAGAGAAGATGGACGATAAAAGGAACATATACACTGAATCATCACGTGGAAATTGAGAGACACAACGCATGCCTGCCTAATTGTCTGCCCATGACCTAATCCATCACGAACACCTAAATGAACTAAAAAACAATGGTTACATTGCGATCGAGTACTTAATTGGATGTGATTGATGTATACGCGTAGGACACGGTCGACCTATATGATCTATATCCGTGCATTGCAGGCAATAATCTTTTTGCCGTCCTTGGATTGGATTGCCACCGGCCGGGCCGTTTGCAGAGATTATTGATTTGGAACATCACATATGTATGCATCCATGGCGGACGGTAACCGTCAAGTCGAGCCGAGCTCTCATCAAGCAATGTATAATCTCTTCCTTGCATTGTCTACACGCTGAGTGTCAATGAAGCCTCCGTCTCTATCTGCCAGGTACACTCCATTGTTCCGATCCGGCATATGGTTAGGTCGTTGGCAGCCGTATATATGTGTATCTGGTGTTGTCCTACCTTTTCACCCGGATGTACGTTATGCTTCCGTTTCCGGCTACGATGTTCCAAGTGCGCCCGAGCATGAATGACCGACTTCAAATTGCATAGGCACCATCACCTCCCTCCATCGAGCCATCCACCACAAATTCGGTCGCTACTACTTGCATGATATGGTGTTCATTTGCTTTAGGCAAACTAAAGTTGGCCCCGCCGGTTCCCATTTCTCGTCCATCTACTAGCTAGCTTGTGTGTCATCGAACTTACTTGATGTACTGATTGATCCTCTTAGATTATAATAATCTGGTTAGATTATAATAATCTGGTTTATATAATCTGAAAAGTTCTCAAATAGGACAGTTTTTGTCTTCGATTTATATAATCTACACACTCACATTATATAAACTCATTATCTACCTTGTACCTCTTAATGTCAGATTATGACCCATAAAAGACAAACTGCTCTCATATGTTTTGATTTATTTACATCGCCTGCCACTAATCCAACCGTGCACAAACTCCCTCTGATGGTCTTCTTCTAAGGACTGAAATCCTTCAAAATTGCTATCAAAACCTTAACATT
Organism: Eleusine indica; assembly: GCA_030378355.1. Taxonomy (NCBI): domain Eukaryota; kingdom Viridiplantae; phylum Streptophyta; class Magnoliopsida; order Poales; family Poaceae; genus Eleusine; species Eleusine indica. The sequence continues at coordinate 309,520 of CM059502.1, read as the reverse complement.
CAAATGCCCTAGGATCATGTTCGACCCAAGGATCACCGATTAACAACCTTGCGTGTACTCCAGCATATCGATTCCATGAGCATATTCTAGCATGCATATCGAAGCCAGCCCGGTGCATATACTGCTTTGTCATAAAAAAGAACACTGCTACTTCATTTCTGGAAACAAAAGGTAAAATTTTTCGTTGCGATCAACTGTTCCTATCCTAGTAGATGATGGTGCATGTCACATATTGACCCTCGTACAGAAAAAATGATACCGCCACTAGTGCTGCTCGATCTCTCTGTCCCTCCACGCAGTTCTTTATTGATGTGACGACTGAATGAAACTACTCGCAAAAGGAAACCAAGTCATATATAGTATATATTAGCGAATCTATTCAACCCTAATTCCAGCCGTGTCGAGCACTCGAGCTAGCTAGCGCACTCATCAAGATAAGAGTTTGGGAAATGCCTGCCGTTATTTACGCTCTTCATGTCTCAGTTAGTTAAGCTCCTTCTATTATTGTTAATCTAGGCGCCAGTCAATGGCTCTTAATTATTTTATGAGGCAACAAAATTATAGCTGCGCGCTAAAGAATCACATGGCGCATTGTTGCTACCAAAAAAGAACAAATTTCTGTGCAACTAAATAAAGTAGTGTTCAATCAAAAGAATATAATTGAGGTAATATTTTATTTTTTTGGTGCATCCACGTCGTCTCGTACAAAAGCATCATGATCCGCATGTTAACAAATTTAGCTAACTATACAAGCTGCGATGCAACTAAAGCAGTGAATAAAAAAAAAGTGGCAATAATAGTTATTAAGCTATAAAAAGGAGCTCCAAAAGAAAATGCTTCCAACAAGCAGACGCTATCTATTAAATTCGCCAGCGGCATATATATAGAAGAAGAGCATCTGACTCATGAGCCAAGAGTCAGTCATCAGGCGGGTCTATCTGCTCGAATAAAACGATTTCCTTTTCCAGGATTTGATTTTTGTTCTAGGTATTGGCATGTGGCATCTGCTTCTTCGTTACTTTCCCACAAGAAAAAAGATTATTCACGTACTGCAAAAGTTTTTTTTATGTTGCAAACATGGTATATGTCTGTTATTTACACTTTTCTCTGTTTAGTGATAACATGTTTCCACTAGGAATCGATGGGTGGTGCTTTTAACTGACAGGTGCCTGCTCATAGGTCTATCTATGCCGCCCTTTCAAAGCTTGCATCATGGTTCATATCATATATGTATAAATAAAGTGCAATCCAAAAGTGGCGCATTTTAGATGTGAGCAGTACATCCAATGACTACAGTCGGAACATGATAAAAACACTGTATAAGCCAGACATGATACATCAGATGTCGCCGTCAACTCAAATTTGTGCCTTTTCATTCGTTCGATATTAGCAATTCCAAAACATGAATGGAGCGCTATGGAAAGTATGTGGAAATGAGTAGTCCTAAGAGCAAGTCTAATAACATCGCCCACTGCCGGTTGTGTCCTTGTGCCACATCACTAAGCGCCTTCACAATCGTAAACTGATATAATGGACAGGAGATTGAATGAGGGTTTATTAGACTATTTAAATACTTAATATTTACATGCAGTGGTCACAAGTTATGCTTTTTCTTGATTTTAACGCTTGATCCGGCGACTGAATGCTCGCCTGCACCGTTCTCTCTCTCTTACTCCCTCTCTCCTCCACGTCGGCTGTTTAGATGACAAGGCTGGCGTTTCGCCGGCCATTATACTTGCTCTTAGCAGAGTAGTACAAACAGAGCAGCAATTCAGACACTACTTGTTGCCCTTGGTGAATTTAATTGTTTTCCTATCCCTTTTATTTTGGAACGTGTTCTCCTGTCCTTGGCTTCCCTTAGCAGAATTAGTATTAAAATTTGTGCTTTTTTCCGTTTGTTGGATTGTTTTACTGCAAACACATGCATGGGACGATGGGTGTGGAAAGTACGTGGAAATTACTACACCTTAGCAGAGTCCTTGATTTTCCCTTTGAGAAAGAGGAATGAAGAAACCAATTGAGCATGTTGTGCATGTGTACTTGGGAATTTGGGGGCACTTGGGGTGGCTATGATGATTTTGGCTTTTGCGAGTCTTTATGTAGGTCTACGTATGATACTTTAATTTATTTTTCTTCCTGTTGCGTGCATCGCCTCTCATTATTTTTCTCTTGATGTTTAATTTGCACACCATGCTTTCAGTTGTTTAGAGTTCCAAGCATGGTGCAGTGAAGAACGCACTCAGGAACAATCATCGGCAACAATGCTCAGGTCAGCAGCTGTCTTGCCGAAGTGCAAAAATAGGAAAATAGAGAATACGTTCAGTTCAACTTTGCATCTTTCTGAATATAATAATATAGTACATAAATACAGTAGAAAAAGAGAGAATAGTCAACGCATTCAGGAGTTGCATGGGAACTGTAGGATGCGTGGGCCCCCATTGCCTTTGGTTCGTGTAACCACAGCCCACCACGTAGTGACTAGGAGGAGCGATCGGCGGCAGGCTGGCTGGCCTTTTGAGTTTGGGTGAGACGTCACATAGTACTAATGTTTTCTTTCTTTCTTTTTTGGAGGGAATTATATTACTATGTTTTCTTTCTTTCTTTTTTTGGAGGGAATTATATTACTAGTAAAAGACTGCAGGTAAATTGGTCTCTCTAAGTTGTTCTGAGAGATGAAAGATGTTAATGCAGGGGCGGCGGCGGCGCTGGGATCGTCGTTCTTCGTGGAACAAGGCATTGCACTTGCAGAATGAGAGAGGAAGAGAGAGATGAGACGACAGGTCTCTGTGTTGTGCCAACCCCACCATCACCGTCAGCAGAGGAGCAGCACTTGGAGAGTTGAAGGACAGAAGAAACAGATAATTTGTTTCATTTCCCATCATGTTCGTTTCGCTCGCTGCTGACGACTCGCTCCTGGCTATATATATTCGCCGCCCTCCAAGACCACTCCTCCCGTCCTCTGCCCTGTCCAGTGTCCATTTCCCAAACACTATTTTCCATCCATCTTCTAATAAACTCTGAAAAAAATAGAAAACATTTACATCCATCTTCTTCTAAACTGATCTCCGTCCATCTCCTCGCGACCAGCTGCCTGATAGTCGCGATAATTAATTGGATCGGGCGGGAAAGGGGCAAAGGGGGAGGCAATGGGCGGCGCCGGCGAGGTTGCCAAGCCGGTGGCCGCGATGATCCTGGTGCAGGTGGTGTTCGCCGGCGTGAACATCTTCTACAAGCTGGCGGTGTGCGACGGCATGGACATGAGGGTCCTCGTCGCCTACCGCTACCTCTTCGCCTCCGCCGTCCTCGCGCCGCTCGCCTTCTTCGTCGAGAGGTACCTTGAATTGCTATTCCATCAACCATTCTTCTTCTCACCCTCCATGCAACCATCCATCCATTATTACCTATTTAATAATTTACGTGGTTCATGTAAGGGAAATACATGCATGCATGCCCCTCCCTCTCCCCTGGATTAATTAACTAGTCTCATTTCTTCATTCCGTGGCCTTGACCACCCTTCTTGATTACTAGTAGCAGTATATATTCGATCACAACAAGGGAACGAATTGAATTGAATTGAATTGAATTGTTCTCCCGTCCCCGCGAGCAAATAGAAGGGAACCTTAATTTGGTGAACTAATAGTAATCCATACAGTACCTTAATTTGGTGAGAAAGGAAATTATATATATACATACTAGTAGCAAATGTTTTTGAGATGGACGACGATGCTCAATGAATGTGATTGTGTTTGCAGGGGGAGGCGAACCAGGTTGACGTGGAGAGTTGTGGTGCTGTCCTTCATCTGCGGCCTCACAGGGTGAGTTGAAATTTTCTTTCTTTCTGCGTTTCGTTGGGCAAGAGGACAAGAAGCGATGCTTGGGCAGGCTCCCTTTGCCTGCCGGAATTCAGGCGCCTTATTGAATTTGACATGGACGTGGCCCAAGCATATTGGCATACCACTACTACTAGCATCATGAGCATGTGTTTGATTTCTTTTTCTTCTTGTTACAAAGTGGTCACGGGCAGCTTGCCGGACAAGACCACTGTGCCGTCCATGGCTTTTTGAGGCAAAAGTAGGCAGCAGGCACTCATGTTATATGCTAGTAGTTGATTGATTGATCTCGGCTCGGTAGCACATGATACAGAGGCAGACCGTGCCTACCTAACTGGACGTGGACTCCTCCTGCTTGCTTCGGTACGTACTTATACGTACAGAGGCAGGCAATGGGGCCGGCAACGCAACGACAAGTCCTTTTCCATTCCAACTATATTACTCTCTTGGCAATTGGCATGCATTACTCTTCCGGAGAAGAAGTGAGAAAGAAGAAGAAGCAAATTGCTCCTCCTGTTGTGTTGCGTTGCCGGTGGCTGCCGCCCACATTGATTTCTCTCTCGAACGACGATTAGTGAGTCAGTCAGTCAGTCAGTCAGGTTGCACATCTCTAGACGAGCTACTACTTCTAGTAGTAATATGGCTCTCCATGAATGCTAGTAGTAAGTAGTACTACTAGAACACGCACGCACGAGAATAATACAATTAATGAGGAATGAATGAATGCAGGGGTTCTCTGGCTCAGAACCTGTACATCTCCGGCATGAAGCTGACGTCGGCGACGTTCGCGTCGGCCATGACGAACCTGATCCCTGCAATCACGTTCGTGCTGGCCGTGATCTTCCGGTACGAGAGGCTGGCCGTGCGCAGCTTCTCCGGGCAGGCCAAGCTCGCCGGAACATTGCTGGGGGTGGGCGGCGCCATGCTTCTGACCTTGTACAAGGGCGCCGACATCACGCCGTGGCACAGCCACGTGGACCTGGTGGCCACTCTGACGGCGCGGCACAATCATAATAATCAGCTCCTGGTGGGCATCAACATGAGCATGAGCAGGCAGCAGATGGTGATGGGTTCGATGCTTGTGATGGGCAGCTGCTTCTTCTACGCGCTGTGGCTGATCTTGCAGGCCAGGCTGAGCCGGGAGTACCCGTTCCACTACTCCAGCACGGCGCTCATGTGCCTGATGAGCACGATGCAGTCGGTGGCCTTTGCGCTCTGCTACGACAGGGACGTCGCCCAGTGGCGCCTCGGCTTCGACGTCAGGCTTCTCTCCGTGGTATACTCCGGCGTGCTCGCCTCCGGCGTGATGCTGGTGGTGCTCTCATGGTGCGTCAAGCGCCGCGGCCCACTCTTCGCCTCCGTCTTCAACCCGCTCATGCTGCTCGTCGTCGCCGTGCTCAGCTCACTCCTCCTCGCCGAGAGGCTCCATCTCGGTAGCGCCCTCGGTGCCGTGCTCATCGTCATGGGACTCTACGCCGTGCTATGGGGAAAGGGACGAGAGAACGACGACGTTGATTCCCCCTCCCTCTCCCCTACCACCACCACAACCAAGGTCGACGATTTTCATCATCTCCATCAGCTCCATCAGGTCGTCGTTCATCATCCACATCAATCCGACGACGACAAGAAATTAAATCCAACACCACCACCACCACCACGTGCTCATGATTAATTAATTTTGATCTGCAAGCCCATGCCCTTCTTAATTAGTTGTTAGCTCATCGATCATGTATCTATCTGCCTACTAGTCTCAAGTCTCTCCCAACCTCCTGCCGTTTGTAACAGAGATGACATGTACTACTCTATAGCATAGTTCTGTATTAGTAGATCCAACTAGTTCAGAGACACAAAAAAATACAACCAATGCAACAAAACAATGCATACTGCTGCTGGGCTGCGGATTCTCATCACTCTTTAGATCTCTCTCCATGAATGAATGAATGGATTATTGAAAGCAAAAGGAAAACAAATTCAGTTTCAATGGGGACCAAATTATTAACATCCTGCCGTACGTCTTTGCCTTTCTATTAACTAGATAAAATGGCCCGCACAATCGCGCGGGCCAGCTAGACTATATTTAGCTATTCAATAGTCTTCTCATTTTGTATATGTGTACATATGAACATCAAAATACAATGCAAGATACTAAGAGAACAAATACATTTCAAGGTGTTGGGAGCCAAAACAAAAGAGACAAATCCAAATATTTAAATTGTGAAGACGTGCCTGGATTTTGGAACTACATAGAAGTCAGGTTGCAATAATCAAAAGAATAGACGAATGGAAACTTTTATCTAACAAACTGACAACATAAAAAAATGGACTTTCAGTCATGATTATATAGTATTCGTTTCAAAATATCAAATAAAGTATCTCCCTATAGGGTTGACAGGCCGGAAAATCCTAATAGATCGTGATTTTGTGCCAGTTGGAGCCTTGATCCTGTCTATTGAGTATCTTCTAGGAAGGAGCTCAATGGAAGAGTTTGTTGGGTTGGGTTGACTGGCAGGCTCCATCTTTGCTAAATCTAGAGCCGTCGAGGCTTCCATAATCTGCTTTGTTATAATGCCTCTTTCTTCCTCCCCAAAGTTGAGAGTTGAGCATCGATTTTGGACAACATCCACGGCACGCGTCTATGGCCGCCTTGATCCAGTTGTGCATCAAAAGTAGGTGATGTGGCAGCTGACAGCAGGACCAAAATAAGGAGCATAGATAAGGCACAAGACTATGGAGCTCCTTCAGCATTTAGCATGTGACGTGCACATTCACCACTATGATCATTCCTTTGCCACCATATAACTGACGCTGCTCCTGTGTCTGCAGTAACCCTCCCAAATCAATTCACCAATTAGTAAAAAGAATGCTTCCAAACAAATTGCAGGGATCCCTTAATATTAAATACATCGGAGGGGGCGGGGGTGAACCTCACCAGCGATTCACCAACATCAGTGAGGACAGCAGCAGCGCGTGACCACAACAAATGCCTGGTCCATGAATAACACAGTGGCTTGAGGATGGGAGTGGTCTCCAAATGCTATGGTGGCGTTGATTATGAGATATCTGGAGGGAGGCGATATTTCCGAAAGAGCAGTAGAGAGGAGAGTTATGTGGGGCTTCAGAACAGCAGTTATGGCGGCGTCAACCTATGAGATTGATTGGGGGAGGACAAATACTTTGATCATTCCTTTGCCACCAAACAATTGACGTTGATCCTGTGTCTGCAGTAACCTCCTGAATCAGTTCACCAAATTAGAAAAAAGAACGCTTCCAAACAAATCCCAAGCATCTCCGCTAATATTAAATACATTGACCTTTTCTAAAAAAGTATTAAATACATCAAGGGATGAACCTGACCAGCGGTTGACCACCGTCAGTGAGCACAGTATAAGCGTGCAACGACAACAATTGCCTGGTCCATGAATAACACAGCGGATTGAGGATGGGAGTGGTTTTCAAATGCGAAGAGAGATACGTCAGAACAACAGGTATGGCGGCGCCAATCTATGAGGTCGATTGGGGGAGGACAGATTCGTGGGATCTGAAAAGATATCAAGGGCTAGATATTTCTTTTGGAGGAGATTAAGGGTCAGATGTTTTGCTTTATTGTGAGAAATTTCTAGCCTATTTCTCTTTTTTTTCTAGACATCTTGGTGGGAGATTCATCTTCTTTTATTATTAAATAGATATAGATAAAAATAAAACAGGAACATGTGATCTTATAATGTATGAATCTGTTTCTTTGAAGAAAGACATGCCATAACATGTCAAATCAAGCTGTGTGATTTAGATGTACGATTGTTCTTTTCCTTTAAATAAAATATTGTATTCCTATTGTAATAACTCAAATGAAGAGATACACTATATCATGTCTGTTACATTCCTGTTATATATATATGTGATAGTATTCATCGGAAATAGATGGTTATTTTTTCCAGAAAGATACACCATCAATTTTCTATCCTTAAACCACCAATATAAAGTAATAAGCTTATGTGCTACGTTTGGTTAGACACTTTGTCATGCCTGTTGTTTTTCATATTTCAAAAGGCACAACCATAGTCACTGGTACAATGACGCTAATTCATACAAATACATATTTATTAAATATTTAGGCAATATGAGCAATGTAAATATATATGATACCTAGTCTAACAATTATCGAATTATATAAGAACCAATAATGGATCTCATACCATATATAGCCTCAATGAAAATTCATTGATTCTTTATTCTTACACTTAACAATTATATTTGTATTTCTCCAAACAATATATCAAACATAACTGTATGTTGAAGGCACGACTCACCTTTGCTTGTAGTCTGTCTTTGTATTTCTTGACAATAAGGCCACCACCGAGAATGCAAACTACTGAACAGCAGAAGAACGACGACTTCAGCATACTCATTGATGTTGCCATATGATTAAATTAAATATGATATCATTGATGTGTAGTGGTTGGAAATTTAAACATGTTTATGGAGTTCGAGTTCAAACATCCTTGGCTACACCAGAAAACAAAAAGCTAAGCTACCAATAGCCTGAAACTATCAGTCTATGTTAGCAACGCTGCTCACATTCACGATGATGAGCGTCCAGTCTTCACTGACCTTAGACATTTTATGATCGACAAAATAAATTTCATCTGGCATGCTATTCGGACAAAAGGGCATGAACACAACCTTGCAGCCTGCCACCAACATGTAAATCTCAGATGCTAGCCTGCTACCGAGCACACCTATCTATTTCTGGAGACCATTGGCTCTCGCTGCTGTCAGATGCTGCTGCCTGAAATGCAGAGTCCAGAAAGTGACCTGCATGAAGCACGCCATCAGTATAGAACCACAGAACAACACGACACCTGATGCAAATGCAAAATATTGGAATTGTATAAGCTACTAATTATTTTATAGATTAACACGTCTGGCCATGAATCTAATGCATTCTTTTATATTGATCTCGATAGCTAAAAGAACATTACATGATGACACGAATCCATCCAACCTGGATATGTTTGTGCCAAGTGCAGTCACCGTCGATTCAGGCACCCTATACACAGCTCATACTCATACCCTTCTGCAAGCGGCTAGAACTTTATGTGAATCCCCGTTGAAACTTCAACAGCAGAGGAGAGAAGAATAGCGTGTAATGTTGTGCCCTAAGCAGATCTTGTTGGCAGCATCCACGGGTCACTTTGGATCACAAGAATTCCTAACGAGATTGGAATTGGCAGTGTTGACGAATCGGCCAGATTATGAAAAAAATCCTGACAAGGTTGGACATGCTCTAGCGGATCTTGAAGCATAGCAGAGCTTGAGCTACGAAAATCAACGGCATGAGACCTGAGATCAGGATGGAAGGATGAAGATTTGAGAGATTGGAACCTCGAAAGGAAGCCTGCTTGTGACCTAGTAGATTCCATGGTGGCGGCTTGATGATTTTCAACAGATCGAATTGGGTTGCGTGGATGGTGGAGACGGACGGAGGTAACAGGATGGACTTGTCAGGACATACGGCCAGATCAGGAAGAGATGAAGGTTCAGAAATTCGTGTGAGATCAGATCAAGAGGGATTAAGGGTTAGATGTTTTGCTTTTTTATGAGAATTTAGAAGCTATTTCTCTTTTTTTCTAGGCATCCTGATAGAAAGATCATCTCCTTTTATTAATAAATAGATTGTACAAAATGTCTTCTGGGCCGTTTAAATTACAGTTCCTTTGGACCGGGCTAAGCTTGACGCCATGTGAGGCCCAAAATCCCCCAATTAAATTCTACCTCTGGGCCGTTTAATTTAAGTTCCTTTGTATGTATTCCGCCCTTTTTTTTTTCAAGAACGTGTCTTAGCGTATATTTAATTAATTGAAATAAGAATGTGCCAATCTTGCCCTCGCTTAATCTCTTGCTACATATGTACTCTCTCCTTCGATCTTTCAGCATCAGATTATAGTAGCGGAGACATATAATTAATCATCGGTAGCATCAAAAGTATTCTTTGCAACACCATGTGTGGATATAACAATATGTATTACTAATTTAGTATTTTTGATGAAAGAGATAAGAAGGCGACGATGTTAATGCTATCCGTAGGGTAGGGCCATCTTCACTCTGAATCACTCATATATGCAGCGGTGCGCCTCCCTTTCCATCTTCAGCGCCTTTATTTTCTAGCACTAGACACTCTTCACAAAAGAAGATCCAAGAAGAATTAACTACTGTATTAATATCATCATCATCTTTTTACAGTTATACTATATGCGCACTAGTAGGGATTCTTATATCTGTGTATCCTATCAACTCAATGTTGCTTTCTTGTGCCAGCGTTGACTCTCACATATTTGTTTGCAATAGATGAAATTTAATTTGCAACGCTATATTATGCTAGAAAAGTTTTTTTTAACACACACACACACACAGAGAGAGAGAGAGAGGGAGAGAGAGAGAGGAGGAGGAGGAAGGGGTCGAGCATTGTTTGGACCATTTTGGTTCGATGTAACTGTCATCAGTTAGATGGATGGTGCTTTACTCATCATCCCCATTCATGTACTCTATTGACACTTTGTTGTACCCGGCCAACCTGGCGCGCGCAGGGTATTCATGCATGTGATCTTTATTGGTATAAGAAATTATTTTGCAGCTGATGGCCAAAACTACTTTTTTCTTTCCTAAGCACTATGCAATATGCACGCATATAATTGATTAGTTTCATGATGCGTATGTACTTGATGAAACAAACACACCCTCCTCATCATGGTGTTGGTTATCTTAACAACACCGAACTGAAAGAAGAAGAAAAAAAGGCCATTTATCTTCTTTCGCATTCAAGAATATGGGATCGGATAGAATGGTGCTTAGATCCCGGCCCATGCATGCACGGCTTAGTTGATTGAATTGACCGTATCTATAGTTTGCTGTTCGATAAAAATCTATGGATCTTGAGATATTTGTGTGTCATCACTTTACACTGTCCATCTGGAAAATTAAAGGGCACTGTCTCCTGTCTTTTGCTTACCACCACCGTAATACCTTTTTCTTTCTATCTTATCCTCTCTCTTTTGATGGATACACACACTCACCAGACACGAAAAATCTCCTCGACCTGTCAACCAGACCATTCGCGTTCTGTCTCTGAATTACTAACGCGCTAATGTCAAGCCAGAGGTAGATGCGAGTAGCTATGATTAAGAGATAATATGAGGTTTCTACATAACCAGTGCTAGCTCATCATTATCTAAAAAAACAGTGCTAGCTCATGAGTAGAACTGCGATGTTTAGTCATAACTGACTCTGACCCTCGACAAATATATTTAATTAGCAGTAGAAATCTCCATAAGATGCAAGTTTTTTTGTTCAACTGTCTGAATTCAGTAGGGCAGGATTCAAGTGCATGACAAGCCATGGCCTTTCCAGATCTTTACACCCCTGTGAATGTGATGCTCTCCACGTTGGATTATGCTTTGCAAAATGTGACGCTTTAGTGGAAAAGTGGATTCTGTTCAACTTTTTGTACAAGTCTGAAACTAAGAGGCGTGTTTATCTCGAACAAATATCTAGATCGTTTGTTACTCTGTTCGTTTTGATGAATAAAATATTCAGGATGTGTTTGACATTTCTTATGCTCAAAGTGCTTATAATGTTCATAGTGCTTATTTTCTCAAAACTATTTATAGTGTTTATAGTGTATAAGCAGTCAACCCGTTTAGTAAAACTGCTTATCATATTTTTGTGAAACTACTTATGCTGAGAAAAAGAACTATCATAAGCACTGTAAGCTACCTTTTGCTGTTTTGCCCAAAATACTTATGGATAGTATAAAATGACAAAATGTTTATACCTCATAAGTACTTCTCTATTTTACTGTTTGACTGTCCAAACTGCTTATTGAGCATAAGCATTTTTAATAAACAGTGCCAAACATACCCTTAGTGATTTTGTTTGTCAAGTTAAGCTCATACTTATAGCGAGCTCATTTTTGCAATAGGCAAATTTTCCATCCTGTTTTCTTTTCCTAGTGGTAACAATTTCTGATAGAACAAAAGACAGCGGATTGTACCAGGACATTTGTTTTCATAAAGGGAAGAGTGAAAAAGGTAGGGCCGGCAAGGCGGTTTCCAACGTGGCCCCTCCTTCCTCATCGTATATGTCTTCACACAATTTTGTTCGCCGCGACGCTCTCCTTAAATCCGATCCCCCCATCGACAGCTGCGTCCTTCACTCACTGTTCTCTCTCTTTGTGGCGCGCCCCCGCACCCAGCTCCACACGCACTCCCAACTAGTACTTCTATAAAGAGAAGTCCCATCTCCACTCGTATGGAGGAGAGATAGATTGAACTTCTTCCAAGTTGAGGATTTTCTTTGGAGAACCCGCTGGATTCTTTCGGTTCGGGGTCAGCAGCATCGCTCATTGGCCCTTTGATTCGGGGCCTGTCAATTCCAGCAGTGGTAAGAAGATTGTGACTCTCTTACACCCTCCATTGTATTAAACCTTCGATTTCTGCATCTTATTGGTAGTCACCCAGTTCCAGCAGGGGGCTTCGTCCAAAGCTACCCCTTCAATTCCTCCAAAAAGAAAAAAAAAAAAAAAGGTTCTGGTTATCTGACGTCGCGTTTCTTTGCTCTTTTTGGCCAAAACTGTCTCCTTTGAATTTGCAGACCGTGCTCAGATTGTAGCAAAGCCTTGCCTTGTCAGATCTAAACTAAACTTCGAGTAGCACTGAGCGTCAATGGACTAGATAAGGATAACCCACAACGCGCGAAATTAAGATTTTCATCGTCTAGACAAAAAGGGTCCTGACCATTGTTTTGTTGGCCTTTCACTATCCGAGAGGTTGCCCCATTTAGTGATCTTTGTACGAAGTACACGACAAGTACAACTAATTAATTAATGGTCCGAGGCCCTCGACAAAGCTCTAGATTATTCAAGTGGGTATAGTATGCTCTAGATTAGGTTTGATTTACATTACACGATTACTCTCCTATTTCACTTGATGATCACTGAATCTTAATATCGTCGACATGGCTGGATTATACGTCAAACCTAATCACATCAGAATAATCAAATTTGAGAATTGTTAAGTTACTACTTAATGCTACAATTCTGGCAGCTTTTGATGAACTTTAGTTTGTTTTTTCCGTTCATACCACGGCTCCTCCCTTTTGCCAGCATTTTTTCGAGTTTTACTACATTGTTTGTGATACATCAAGAAAAAAATTAATATCAGGTATCAACATAATTTAAGAAAATTGTGTAAGTTATGTTCTTTTATGATGTCTCTGTGTGGTATTCAGAACAATGCTTGTGCGCCCAATTTAGATGGTTTTCATAACCACGCTACTTTTGATTCGCAGCTTGTGCATCTCTTTTGGCTGGGCCGAGTGTGGTGGCTTGTTATTTCGGACTTGCACCACATCTGAAGATGTCTTTTCGCAACATGGTTCGTGATTTACGGGAGAGCTTAGGGAATATCTCAAAGCGGAATTTTGAGGTCAGAATTCACCACAGAGGGAAATCCCTTGGATCTTCAAGTGACATGCAGGAGGAACCCGTTGTAGTTCAGCAAAGCAGATGGGCTAGCCTTCCTCCTGAATTGCTCCGTGATGTGATGGAAAGGTTGGAGGAAGATGAGAACAGCTGGCCATCCCGCAAGGATGTAGTTGCTTGCGCTTCTGTTTGTAGAACCTGGAGGGATATATGTAAGGATATAGTGAGAACTCCAGAATTTTGCTCAAAGCTGACGTTTCCAGTGTCTCTTAAGCAGGTAATGAATGGGCTCGGTAAATATTGAATAGTTATACAATTCTTAATCTCTGAACACAATGTGCCTTTCATGAAAGTATTTCTCTCGTACTCCCTAGTGCTAGTAACTTCACTCTACTGAATCATCAGTTTTACTTTCTATTACCATACCGCATATAACATATTCAGACGTACAAGTATCATCTACTAATAAACCTGCTTCATTTTTGTATTTTGTTTAGTTTTTCCTTGAGATTCTGTAACATTAGCCATCTTTTCTTTTATCGAGATACTATGTTTCCTGTATCTCAATCCTTGAAAATCTCATGCACAGCCTGGACCCAGAGATGGAATGATACAATGTTTCATAAAAAGGGACCGATCGAAACGAACATACCGTCTCTACTTGTGTCTTACCTCTGGTAAGTGTCGAATGGCGCTTTTTTTTTTGCATTAAAAAATTATTCATTTTGATTTATGTGATTACTCTGCCGTTGGGACCGTTGGGGTTATTTTCAGTATGTTTGAATAATTTGTTAATAGTAAGCACCACGTGTTTTATTATAATTCAATATAAATGTACATAATTGTGAGCTACAAAAATATCATAGTCACTAAGTGAAGCATGTAAATTAATGCTTCACTTGTACTGCAAAATAAATGAAAATGTTGTTCAACAGAACTAGATTTCTTTCACTGGCCACCTTAAGTCATGTTCGTACCAAGGATTTAAAAACCGAAACAGTAGCGGGTTTTTTTCTCGCTGAAAACCGATCGGTAAACCAGGAAAACTGATCGAAAACCGTTTTTGCTACAGTGCCTGGGTTCGGTTTTTCTGATAAACCGGACGTCCGGTGAAACCGAGCCGGACCGGTTTTGCCGAAAACCGTAAAAACCGACCGGTTTTCAATGATTTTTCAATCCATGGTTCGTACTATTTCCCTCGTGCCAGTCTTCAGATCTTATAGGGATCCATTCTCTGTTCAGAAGTATTTTTATGTGAATATAGTTTTCGTGTCTAGAAGTAAAATCTGAACTCTTCATTATTCGCGCATATCTATTTGATTTTTCCACAACACGGATGGTGCATGATACTCTTGGCTTGCCATTACCCATATTCTCGTGTATCTAAAAGCCATACTGCTCTAGTCAATCACGTGCAGACTGATTTTGAAATTCAGCTCGAGAGTGCTTGTTCCCACTGTGTGCAAGCTTGCACCTTTGATAGAACATAGTAGAGCTGCATTCATTGATACTGTAATCAAATCCATTGCAGATATTTGAAGCAATATCATAAAATCAAGAGCAAGATTGAATTACAACTCGAGATGATGCTGCATGTATAATATTGATAAATATTTCCTTTTGATCTCGTAGCTCTGCTTGATGAGAACGGGAAGTTCCTACTAGCGGCTAAAAGGAGCCGAAGAACAATTCACACTGACTATACCATTTCCATGGATTCTAAAAATCTCTCCCGATCGAGTAGTGGCTACATTGGAAAATTGAGGTAAAGGTTTCCTAAGAAGCTGCTTTCGTATCCACCTGGTCTCTTAAACAGATTTAGTGACTGAACTATATATTCAAATCTAACATGAAGTATACCATTGCAGGTCAAATTTCCTTGGAACAAAATTTATCATTTACGACACACAGCCTCCGTACAATGCTGGGAGACTGCGCTCACAGGGATTGGCCAGCCGTCGATTTTCTTCTAGAAAAGTGTCACCAAAAGTTCCAACTGGTATCTACCCCATTGCAGATGTGAAGTACGAACTGAATGTGCTTGGTACCCGGGGACCAAGACGGATGCAATGCACTATGCATTCAATCCCAGCATCAGCAGTAGAGCCTGATGGTGTTGTGCCTGGGCAACCTAAAGAGCTCTTCCCGAGGCTATTTGAGGAGTCCTTCCGCAGCATGGGAACTTCTTCTTTTTCCAAGAATTCAATTGCCGATAGTTCCATGGATTTGAGCAGTTGTCGCTTCTCAGAGTTTAGTGGAGGAGGGATAATGGATTACGGAGATGACGCAGACAAGGAGAGTCCTCTGGTTCTGCGCAACAAGATGCCAAGGTGGCACGAGCAGCTACAATGCTGGTGCCTCAACTTTCGTGGCCGTGTCACGGTGGCTTCAGTTAAGAACTTCCAGTTGATCGCTTCTGTGCCTACACAGCCATCTTGTGCGGGGGTTTGTGTGCCTTCACAACCAGCGCCACCTGCACAGATGCAACCCCAGTGCACGCAAACGCAAGCCTCCAGTTCATCCTCGTCTTGTAGCCATGACATGGTGATCCTTCAATTCGGCAAAGTTGCGAAGGATGTGTATACTATGGATTACCGGTACCCGCTGTCGGCTTTCCAGGCTTTTGCGATATGTTTGACTAGCTTCGACACCAAACTAGCGTGTGAATAGACGAGTAGGTTTAGCAAACAGATATATATTCGGTTAAAAAAAAGTGTATGTAAATGTATGGTGATGTCTGAAAAGTAGTTGAAGTATACTTTGTTTGTCGGGGAGGCGGGGATGGCAATCGGAGGTGGCTTGTATTTTGTTGGTGTACAGTACTCGTCGTGTACTTGAGTTTGCAATAGTATGTTATGCTAAAGAAAACGCTTAGTTGGCCTCTCTAGAAGTTTCTCATAAAAAAACAATCCGATCGAAATGTGGAGTTTGTCAGTTTAGTTTGCTTTAAATGTCTGGAAATCAGGTGGCGCAGAATGGGAAAAGGGAAGAGAATGCATTTTGCAAGGTTGAGTTTGTCTTGATCGGAATAGATACCAGTTTCCTCCCTTGGCGTCGCTATGAATTTTTTATAAAAAAAAATGAGAGGAGGAAGAGGCCGAAAGCAAATATGGACATCATACTAGTCTATACAGCGACCGATGAGTTGGTCAGCGCATGGTAGCAGGGTTTGAGTAAGCAAGCAACAAACCAAATCCAATCACCCAGGTATGTGCAGCGTGGCATTGTTTCGAAGACAAGCAGCAAATTACTATAGTACTCCTAACTAGCTTGTTTGTTTGTTTGTTTTTTTTTCTTTATTTTTTTAAAAGAACCTGTCACGTTGTAGCAGGGCAACAACAACACTTGATTTCTATCTCCGTTGGATTTTCGATGTCGTTTGTACCACCAACTCGTTAGAGCTGTATGAACAAAAAAAAAAAAAAACTCGTTATTAGAGCTGCAGACAGCACAAATCTTTCTTTTGCCGTGAAGAACAATAAACTGGAACGGAGGGGACAGCACCGCGTAACAAGAATACAGGATACAACAAGAAGAAGGAGAAGTCGAGAAGTGCATTGGTACATTGAGAGTTTGTTGGTGTGTGTTAATCGTTGCTCTGTGTCGTGTGTTTGGATGGTTGCATCCGCACGAGCCTGACCCATGAGATGCAACTTGTGATTGATTGGATGCCTGCATATCGTCCAGACCCTAGTTCATCTGCGTCGTTCAGTCTAGCTACGGACAAACGTGGGAGGAATCCGTTTCCGCTCGCCGGACGCAATATATTATTTGTTAATGACTGGCATTAATCTACAATTAGCATATATTAAATTATATTTTAGTACTTCAAAGTGGATTAAGGTTGTAACAAATAAAATAGATTTAATAATTATGTAAATTACGTAAAATAGATAGAGATTACAATAATAATTATCTTTCCACCTAATCTCATACAATGAGAATTCGTCCAGGTTACCGAACATCACCTCTTCATAGCTCGAATGTGTAGTTGCAAACAACCAAACAAGAAAATTTGCATGTACTCAGCCTGGCTCATTGGTGTCATCCAGGCTGTAGTGATACAAGCAACCAATCAACCCCTAATCTGCTGCTAGCTTGGCTGGAGCGTATCAGCGAACGAACCGAGCCAAAGCAAGCTGTGATTAGCTGCTCCTTGGATTTTTCTTGGAAGCGAAGCGAAGCCAACTGGCACGTGCTGTCAGTATTCGCCGTCTCAGTCTGACTCTCAACTGATGAGATTTTCGTTCTGCTTTGGCTAATGAAATTTGGAAATGTCACGTGACATTGACCTTGTGCTTGAGCTGAACGCGCCGTTTCCGGCACGTGCTCTACGAATATTGGTCTCAATCAAAGCCGTCGCTACACCTGCTCCACAGACAGGTGCATGTGTGGTCGTGTACGGTGCATCTCCGTTGCAAGCAACAATCGTCTCTTCCCCTGTTTCGGTTCGTCTCCAAGCAAATCATCATGTCCTTTTATACTTCTTCTGTTTCAAAATTATTATTAATATTAATTTTCTTTTATTAATTTTGATTATTTATTTTATTTTAAAAAATTTAAAAAATATCATATATTTTCTCATAATTTGTTTTATCACTAGATAAAATTTAAATATAATTTATAAATTCTCATATTTAAATAAATATTTTAAATAAAACGAATGATCAAAGTTAATAAAAAAAAGTCAATGATGATAATAATTTTAGAAGGAGGAAGTATTTATCTAAAAAAAAGAATCATGATGCCTTGAAATGGGCTATGATTTTCTTCTTCTTTGTAAAAAGAAATGGGTTAGGATTTGCCAAATCATAGTTACCAAAATCAAACTGCACGGTGATGATTGATTGATCAGCCTAATGATAATAGTCAAGCGAGCCAATTTGGGGGAGGTTGAGAGTAATAATTTCCTGAAATCAAAAGATTAAATTAAAAAGGGAACATTGTAGGCCAGCAACGTGACAGGGTGGAGCCAGCAAATTTTGGGGGAGGTTGAGAGCAGAGCAGAAGACAGGCGAACAGACAAACCTCCTCCTTGCGGCTCAAATCTCTCTTGCATTTCTCTCTCTTTCCCCAACCAAAAACAAAAAAAAAAAAACAAAAAAAAACCCAATTCCTCCCCGAACCCTAGCTAGCTAGTAGTAGGAGAGAGCAATGCCGGATTCCTCGTCGGCGGCCACCTCCATCGGCCGCTCCATCGGCCGTTCCCTCCGCCGCGACTTCCCGCACCCCGCCGACCACAACGCCTCCTCCGACCTCGAGGAGGCCGACGCCTTCCAGCGCCACGCCGCCGACCTCCTCAACGACCTCCTCACCCCGGACCTCCTCTCCCTCGCCTGGACCAGCCGCCTCCTCGACTCCTTCCTCCTCTGCCTCGAGCAGTTCCGCGCCCTCCTCTTCGGCTCCGGGGCCGCCGCCGCCGCCCGGCCCCCGCTCGACCGCCTCGTCGCCGACTTCTTCGAGCGCGCCGTCAAGGCGCTCGACCTCTGCAACGCCGTACGCGACGGACTCGACCTCGTCCGCCAGTGGCGCAACCACCTGGCCATCGCCGCCAGGGTCCTCGCCTCCGACGCCGCGCTCGGGGAGGCCCAGATCCGCCGCGCGCGCAAGGCCCTCACCGACCTCACCATCCTCATGCTCGACGACAACAGGGATGTCGGGGTCGTCGGACAGCGCAACCGCTCCTTCGGCCGCGCCAACAGGGAACCCCGTCCCCAGCAAGGTCAGGGACACCACCGCCGGAGCAGCAGCGGCGGCAGCAGCTCCGGTTCCGGTTCCACCAACCACCTCAGGTCGCTCTTCTGGAGCGTCTCCCGGGCATGGTCCGCCGCGCGCCAGCTGCAGGCCATCGGGGGTGGCCTTCCGGTGCCCCGTCCCAGCGACATCGCCGCCACCGGAGGCCTCGCTTCGGCCGTCTACACCATGAGCGCCGTGCTCTTCATCGTTGCCTGGGCGCTGGTCGCAGCCATACCCTGCCAGGATCGGGGCCTCCAGGCGCACTTCTCAGTGCCCAGGAACTTCCCCTGGTCCGGCCCCGTCACCACGCTCTACGAGCGCATCCTCGAAGAGTCCAAGAGGAAGGACCGCAAGAACTCGTGTGGCCTGCTCAAGGAGATCCACCAGATAGAGCTCTGCTCCAGGCATCTCATGGAGATCACGGACACTGCAGAGTTCCCCTTGCCTGAGGAGAAGGATGCCGAGGTGCGGGGGGCCGCGCAGGACCTAGTCAACGTGTGCAGATCACTCAAGGACGGCCTCGACCCGCTCGAGCGCCAGGTCAGGGAGATGTTCCACCGCATCGTGCGTACCAGGACAGAAATCCTTGATTGCCTGAGTAAGCCGAATGGCACTGAGTGAGTGATGCTAGCTATAGGAGCAATTGAATTGTTTCATCTCAACGTCGTGTTTATCAGCGAAATGCAGCAACTTCATCATTATCCTGATTGAAATGAGGTAGTAATAGCTTTTTCGTTTCCTCCCTGCATCATCGCTGGTTAGTAGCAACTACTGCATGTACATCTGTGTGCACAGAGGTGTGTGACCTGAAATTGAGTTTGTTCTATTCTTTTTCCCCCTTTGTACTACTAGCTTCTGAATCCTTACTTGGGCAGTGCTTTGAGATCATGCATGGTCTAATATTATTCATTTCATTCATTATTCACATCTGGGTTTAGTTTGGTAATGCTGAATTGCCAATCACTTCAGTGATTCTTGTGTATTCATGACTGTTCGTTTCTACAACACTCGATATGGCTTGTTGTTGCCTGGGTGGGTAATTCGGACCCTGTATTTTGTGCCCAACATACGATTTTGTTGGCGTAGTCCATAGCAATGATTCCTTTCTAATGGATTCCTTTCTAATTTGGACCCTGGTGCATTATTAGTTTGGGGTAAAGCACTTATGGTAATTCTGTTTCTTTTCTTGTTTTCTAATGGTATTGCATCTAGAGTACTATACCAAATTTGTGGCACTTTGTTGCTGAGGTGCTTGGAACCATTGAATCATTTATTTTCACAAACAGATTAGTCATGCGAAATGTTGTTGTCAATATTACATTGCTTTCAGCGTAGTTTATGGCTCTGTATGGTACTATACTCACTTGTTTTTTCATTACCCTTTGATTGAGTCAACTCTGTAGAAACTCTTGTGGAGTTCCAATGGTTCTGGCTGAGTTTTATGGGAGTTTTCTATAGTATCTGTGAGGTTCAGCCATGTGAGTTGGTCAATGTGACATGTTTTTTGTATGCTACTGGTGCAGTATGCACATTGAAGCGGTCATGGTCAATAGGCCAAAAAAAAAAAAAAAAAAAGGAAGAAAGAGAGAAAAAAAAGGGGATTGTCTTGCAGTTCCCTCTGGCCAGTTCGAATTGAGAAACCTCACTGGTCCGAACCCCTAAAAGACCAATCTTAGTGGAGTTTTATTCTTAATAAATGACATGCTACATAGACAAAACTGATGATGTGACATGCAAAATTTTAGTACGCCCTTCGGTTTAATTTAAACAACGTTCGGCCACTTGACATAGTTAAACCTTGAATTGTGTTTCCTAATGTCAGATATATGAAACCGGATGGAGTTAACTGTAAAGGGTGTTTGAATTGGTTCATGAAAGCAGGTATCAATTTTGTCAGATGCTGGTTGTTTTGGGTTGGGAGGTAGCAGCGATCTTTGGTGCTAAACCAGATCGAGACTACGCTGAAGAGGTCACCAACTTGGGAGCATTACGGGTTTGATGATGAAGCTTGTACAGTGTCGTTCTTCGTTGACTGGGCGTGTAAGGCTGTGGTGGGTGAGTCAATCCAAACCAAAATTTGATAACCCTTGCTCAGTCTCTCAGATGTCAGATATATATATATAGGAATTTTTTTTTTATTTGTTGAGGAGAGACTAATGGTATTAATAAACTTGCATTGGGCCAATTTAGGCCCATGTTTTCTGTTTCTGCTTGGATTCCGAAACTATGAGGCCCAAGCCCATGTACCATTCTAATTACACTAGGCAATCTAATTACACGTGTTTGAAGCTACTGGAGCTAGCATTGCGAGGGCAAGGGAACCCATTTCTGGTGATTATTACTACTTGGTCTTTGGTCACCCAAAGATGAAATAAGAAGGTGACCTTTGTTCTATCCTGTGACGTCTAGTTCTTAATAAGTAAATACATAAGCAGCAATGAATGATCTGACTTGATTAGTAATTCAGCACAAGCTAATCCGTAATTCAGTTTGATCTTTTCCAAAGTCAGCGAGTCTTTGTGTTGTAATCTTAATCCACCGGGACTGATACCCATTTTAATTTTAATCTCCCAAGCCCTATCTCTTTTTGTCTCTATGGTCTGCTCTAAATTGACGACATGCTTGACTTGAGCTTGCGGTTGATGAAGATAAGGAGAAGAGAGTGGAAGGCATATGTTATAGCAGAAGGCTTGCAGAGCATATGTGAGAAGCTTGAAACACAGAAACAGAGCAGATGTTGAAGAACCAGCAGATGGCAGATCCTGTCTGCTTGTTTATTTCTGACGTACGTAACGTACTCTCAACAAGCTACTAGAACAACCATATGCATACAGAGCAGATGTGAAAATAGAGAAGCAATACATATATAAGGAAGCAAGCTAAGCAGGGAACGAGAGAAGAAGGTTATTATGCGTCGTTCTGGGACGATGATGGTGAAGACGAAGATAGCACAAGTTGGTTGTTGGGCATGGCGCAGTTGCGTCGGATCTCTCCTGCGTTTCCAGCTGTGAGCACGTCCATCTGGCTCATCTTGACCATGGACCTTGCGAACTGGTCGAAGAATGCGGCCTGGTTGAGTGCGAATCTCGTGGCCATGCGCTTGGTGGAAGGGTGGTCGATGAGGCCCTGGTCGGACTTGAAGAGACCCTGCTTGGCGATCAGGTCGAAGTAGTACTTGTTGTCGAAGGCGTCGGGGGTGCGCACGTCCAGCACCTGCGTCACCGTGTTGCCGCCGTCGGTGTCCTTTGCGCACTTTGCCGCGAGCTTCGCCCTGAACGCCGGGTCCATGGTCTTGTCATCGGCGTTGGGAGGGAGCCTGTCGCTGAAGGAGGAGCAGTGGCCCAGCCCCACCGTGTGCGCCCCCGACAGCGCCACCAGGTCCGCCGCGTCCAGGCTCCGGTTCTTGAACGCCTCCGTCAGCGCCGGCACGTCCAAGAATGGTGCCGGAAGCGTGTTCACTTGGGCGGCCGACGCCGGCGAGAAGCCGTCGAGACGGCCGAGAGGCACGTCGAAGAAGGGGCCGCCGGAGGCGACGACGGAGTCACGCGCGGCGAGCGTGATGATGTCTGCGCATGACACCCTGGGCCCGCACTCCCTGTGAACGCTCGCGCGGATGTCTTCGATCAGCTTCAGCGCCGCCGGACGCAGCGACAGGTTCGGCAGCTCCTTCTGCTCGCTCTTCCCTCCCGACAGCAGCACCGAAGCGTCGCAGCCCTTTTATTATTATTATTATTCATGTTTCATTTCATTCTATATTAGATACTCAGATTAGGTATTTACTGATCCATGATGATGTTCATTATCAGATTAATCCTCTGGTTGTACCTGCGGGAAGCAGTCGTGGAAGAAGAGTCGGATGACTCCGGCGGCGATGCCAATGTCGCGGCGGAGAGCCTCGGTGACATGCCAGCGCACGATGCCCTCGACGGAAGGGCACGACACGTCGTAGAAGCTCCAGGAGAGCCCGGCCACCAGGGGCTCATCGTTCACGGTCACCGTAGCCCACGACACAGAGCACCACATCGCCAGCATTAACACTCCTACTACTACTATGCTCGTTTTCGCCATTTTACTCTCCCTGCTTTTATTTATGTCACACTACTGATCTCTTATTACCTTGTTAAGCACACACAGCTCTCTCTGGCACGGAGCCGGAAAGCTATCGCGATCTCCTTATTTATAGACAGTTATGCATGGATCGCTCTTTAGTAGCTCCGGATACATGATGGTCGTCAATATCGTCCACAATGCAAGTTGCATGGAGGTAAACTAGGTTGGTGCATGAATGTGCACTACTTACTATATACTATATGCGCACATGTCCCTTTTCAATTCATACTTCCCTCGCATCTTCCACAAGCCCTACATGCACCTACCTAATCTTTACTCTCAAATACTTTCCTCGTTATCTGAAGCAACGGCTTGACCATTCACCACCATTATTTGCGCCGCCCGGTTCATCCTTTGGCGACCACGCCGTCTCTATTCTTCTTGTTTCATGCACGAAATGCTCTAGTCTGGCCCTGCTGCTACGTGACGTTAATTACCTGCTCAAGAAAACTTCTACATCCATCCATGGAGTAATGGAAGATCAACAAGAGAAGAGGTACCTGTGCTATTATAAGTTTCCACACGCACACACACACATGCTCGATGATCCATACTCTCTTCTTTTTTTTTTTTTTTTTTTGGGGGGCAAGGGATGATCCATACTCTTTGCATTGTGTCGCTGCACGCTGTGTTACCACCAGTAGCTGAAAATTAGACCTCCGTCCCCCACCACAACTGCCCGCGCGGCCCAAATAAACAGACAAAGTAAAGGAGGCGGTTTTCAAAGCGACAACTAAAGTTTATTCCCACTATTGGGTTCAAAAAATCTTAGATACTTGGGATCATGCCTCCCACTTGCAAGACAATGTTGTTATTTTTCGCCGGACACGTGCTTTTCCGATCCACAGCTGTACTAGATACTAGTTGCAATTGTTAATCTTGACTTAATGGATTGGATCGAGTCATCACAGCCAGGCATGGGTTCCTACGTGCATCAACGAAAAAGTCAGGCTAGGTCACTGTTTCTTTCAGCAACTCTAGCTGGGTCCGATACTTTTTTCTCTTTTTCGGCAACAAGACGTGCATGCATCCATCCATCCATGTGCTCGGATTCACTGATCAAACCAAACCTGTACTACGACGGTCCACTAAAAGTCTAAAACCAGCAACCAGTACTGGTAGGTAGCCCGGTCCTACCGCGACACGATTTTCTGGAATGAAGTACATATCCGATGAGAGATTTTAATAATCTAGATTTTAGAATATGTAAGAACTACAAATAAGATAGATTTTTTTCCTTAAATTCTAAGAATCTCGTAATCTAGTTATAGCTAACTAAAGACTAATTTTATATGTCAAAAGACTCATTGCTCTTCAGATTTTAAGTATCTGATTGATATCCAAACACCACCATCTAGATTAATTTAGACTCCGGATTCTAATATCTTACTCCCTCTGTTCATATTTACATGTCATTCTAAGGTTTTCAACTTTTCTCTAATTACATGTTATTCTCGCTTTCCAATGCACCATTCTCTCTTCACAATACAATATTCTCTTTTTTCACTACATCTCTATCTCTATCTTTCTCCTTCTTGTTTTCAGTGCACCCATCTTTTTACTTCTCCTTATTTCCCGTGGACAACTCCAAAACGACATCTAAATATAAACGGAGGAAGTATCTTAATAAAATAATCAAACTTTAAGAATAGATTCAAACGGAGAGTCTCGCTCTGTTTTTAAATCGACGATGAAGTTAGTGTTAGAAGATTGTAACCAACACAGTTGTGATCTCACGATGATTCTGTTCACTAGTCGTATAGATAAAGATGTATTAGAGATAGAATAGAATCCTACTAGAGATAGAGCTTAACGTGATTGAATCATCATATCTGTAACCACCTGATCGTATCCTAGTTAGCAATAGATCATTGTTGTACAAGCTATGGCAAAGGCTATTCTTGCTTCATATAAATATATGACGCGGCCCCTAAAAGGGGTTCAACACTTCCTAAAATCCTTTCATGATAACTAGAGCCATCCTCTAAACCACATCCACAAACTCCCATGGCGAACCCAAAGGCCGCCACCCTTCCTGCCTCCTTTGGCCATCCCGTGACTGAGAAGCTCATCAAGACGAACTACTCCTTGTGGATGCTACAAGTCCTACCGGCCATCCGTGGAGTACAACTTGTAAGCTTTATCGATGGTACCTCCAAAGCATCGCCGAAACAGATTGATGGCGGCACCAACGGGAAGGAGAAGGTGTCGAACCCAGAGTATCAAACTTGGCTGGCCAAGGACCAGCAAGTCTTCAGCTACCTTGTGGCCTCCTTGTCTCGCGATGCCCTGACACAGGTAGCCAAGTGCGACACCGCAACGGAGCTGTGGGCGACACTTCAGGAGCTATACACCTCCCAAACTCGGGCACGAGCGATGAACACCAGACTTGCGCTCGCGACCACAAGGAAGAGAATAATGACAATCACAGAGTACGTCACCAAGATGTGTGCTCTTGGAGATGAGATGGCAGCCGTCGGCAAGCCTCTTGACGATGAATAACTCGTCTCCTACATCTGCACCGGGCTTGAACTTGAGTTCGAGTCTGTTGTATCTTAATGGCTTGTGTCGACCCGATTACGATCAGCCACCTCTACTCTCAACTGCGACCTCTACTCTCAACTGCTTGTTGCTGAGCAATGCAGGAAGATCTACCACAGGGCGTCACCGTAGTCAGCGAACATGGCGGCACGTGGACATGGTGCTGGTCACGGATCTCGCGGCCACGCCAACAATACAAGCCGCGGTGGCCGCATCAATGGAGGCCGTGGATGCGGACCCTACACCAACCCCAACAAGCCTAGCAAGCCGAAGTGCCAACTCTGCAAGAAGGACGGACACATGGCAAGGACCTGGTACCGTTTTGATGAAGACTTTGTGATTCCTGAAGAGAAGAGTGCCAACATGGCGAGCCGTGGACATGGCAATTATGGCGTGGACTCAAACTGGTACACTGATACTGGGGCGACCGACCACGTCACAGGAGAGCTGGACACGATGATGGTTCGTGATAAGTACATGAGACAGTGTCCAGAAATTTTCCCAATCTTTCACGGTACAAATAGGAAGCAAAGATCTTTTCTGAATTATTGTGACAGCTGATCAATAAAACTTGACTAGTCTCACGTGCAGCAGTAGCAGTTGAACAACCAAATATGAAACATTCCCAAAACAATCACACTCTAAGTTAATTGAAATAGCTGGCACAATAATATATTTTGAGTGCTTCACGACAGGAATAGCAATAATTATATCTCAGCAGTTGACCTTGGAATTTTGAACAAAACGAAACCAATAGCAGCAGTATGCCGATCAAATGAGTATTTGATGGATCAATAGCAAACACACGCACATAGCAGCAAGATTGATACAGGATTGACTTATTTAGAAAATAATCCAAACCCTATGTAGCCTCTTCCACCCGTGAGCAACACACGCACACGATCAGAAGTGGAGATCTCCAAAGAAATCAAGACACGTACCCAGGTAGCTAGAACCTGATCACGCTCTCCTTCACAATCACAGGGATCGGCGTCAGTAGATAATCACCGTGACGGTGGAATCGTCATGCTCTGATTCTGGAGAAAACCTCGACAGGGAACCATACGATAATACCTAGTCCTCTCCCTTACATGGGCGTCACGCCCAACTTAAGTGCACGCAGGCACAAGTTACTAGATTGGGCTCTAATTAATTAAAGCCCAAATTATGTCTGACTCAAACTAAATAAACCTAAAAGTTACGGACCCTAAGACACACTTAAACCTGAAAGCTACATTCTCAAATCAAAATAGAATATTAAAATAATCCAGCAACGTGCTAATGCTTCTCATTAAGAGATTGTGTTAACTAACGTGATAGCATGAGGCCCTTACGTTGGCTTTTCCTTGGCCTGCATTTTTGTCTCTTGCTTGCTATGAAAATGAACTCCCGTAAATAATTTCTGGCGCCATGGAACAACAAATTCTTTCTTGTTGTTGTTTTTCTTCATATCAATTAAAAATAAACCCAGCTTCATAGGAGAATTCATTATCAAGCCAGAATGTTTAGCTTGCATAGAAGCAATAAATTGATGAGTCATGGACTCATCAGTTTGTGATCGGTACAACGGAGGAGATCAGATCCAAACTGCCAATGGCACATGTATGAGTATTACTCATATTGGTCGTGTTGTTTGTCGCTCTCCTATTCGTGATATATATCTGAATGATGTCCTTTATGTTCCGTCCACCTAAAAGAATCTGGTTTCAGTTCATCATTTAACCTCAGATAACAATGCTTTCTTTGAATTTTATCCTGATCTCTTTTTTTATAGAGGATCGAACCATGAAGAGAGTCCTTCTGGAAGGAACCTGTAGTGGAGGACTATACCCCCTACCGCCTGATGCCCTGAAGAGAGTCAAGAATACAAGTGCGTTCAGCACTTCTCACGCAACGCCCACCTTGGAGCAATGGCACCATCGTTTAGGTCATCCATCGTTTAAGATAGTTCATCAAGTTTTGAACAGTCATAATTTACCTTGTTCGAGTGAGTCAAGTCAGGTTTCAGTTTGTAATTCATGTCAAATGGCCAACACCCATCAACTGTCTTACCCCAAATCTATAAGTCAGTCTAGTGCTCTTTTGGACTTGATTTTCTCCGATGTATGGGGACCAGCTTGTGAATCTTTCAGCCGTTTTAAATATTACATGAGTTTTATTGATGATCATAGTAAATTAATGTGGATCTATCTTTTGAAAAATAAATCTGATGTTTTTCAAAGGTTTCATGAATTCCGGGCTCTCGTTGAGAGGCAATTTGATAAAAAAAATACGTGCTATGCAATCTGACTCAGGAGGAGAGTATGAAAAATTAAATTCCTTCTTTATAAAAGTTGGCATTAACCACCTTGTTTCTTGTCTTCATGCTCATCAACAAAATGATGTTGCGGAACGCAAGCATCCCCACATAGTACAAGTGGGCCTTTCTCTCCTTGCTCACTCTTCCATGCCTCTAAAATATTGGGATCAAGCTTTCCTTGCCGCCACTTATTTGATAAATAGGACACCCAGCAAACTCTTGAATTACTCTACTCCCCTAGAGGTCCTTATGAATAAATCAGCTGATTATTCATCTCTTCGTATATTTGGGTGCGCCTATTGGTCAAATCTGCGGCCATACAATACACATATATTTGGGTACAGTAATTCTCATAAAGGGTTCAAGTGCCTAAACATCTCTACTGGCCGCATCTACATATCTCAAGGCATTGTTTTTGATGAAGCAATTTTTTCCTTCAGTCAACTGCACTCTAATGCAGGAACACGGTTTCGGTCTGAGCTTTCTCTTTTACCATCAGATCTTCTAAATACTATGCCTAGAGGAGACAAATTGCATGATCAATTGAGTAATACATCATATATTAGTGCTACTAACCCTTCTACTCGAGTACAGGATGAAACAACATCCTTTGGTGCTAGCGCACAGCCTACTCCAGCAGCAAATAACGCTGCCCCGGACTCTCCTCGTCATGCGGAACATGAAGATGATCCAGATGATGCACCGACCGCTGCTGTTGTACGAGGTTCAGGGAACTTCGGGGCAGGTGCCCCTGCCTCGGTTCCCGTTGCACCAGCTTCGATTGGCTCACCCAATAGACGCGCAACCCCAGGCCATTCTATGGTTGTGCACGCTACCGGGAGTGATGAACCAGGCTATCTGGTTGCCATGCATGCACCGGGGTCTAGCGAGTCAATTGCTGCTGATGACAACTCTGCATCATCTACTGCTGCACCAGCTCGAGCGAAAACACGATTGCAAAGTGGAATTCGTGTTCCTAAGCAGTACATCGACGATACAGTTCGCTATGGCATGTTGAGAACCACCGGTGAACCAACCAGCCTTGACGAGGCGTTAAGCAACAAGAATTGGAAAGAGGCCATGGATAGTGAGTTTTCGGCACTCTAGAAGAATGAGACTTGGCATCTTGTACCACCACAGCGAGGGAAGAATGTCATAGACTGCAAGTGGGTGTACAAGATTAAGAAGAAATCAGATGGCACAATTGATAGATACAAAGCACGATTAGTTGCAAAAGGCTTCAAACAAAGATATGGCATTGACTATGAAGATACATTCAGCTCAGTTGTCAAAGCAACAACTATCAGACTAGTTCTTTCTATTGTTGTATCACAAAGGTGGCAACTTCGACAGTTGGATGTACAGAATGCGTTTCTTCATGGCATTCTAGAGGAAGAGGTCTATATGAAGCAACCACCTGAGTATCAAGATAAGTCATTCCCAATTTATATTTGTAAACTTGATAAAGCCCTTTATGGCTTGAGACAGGCACCTCGAGCATGGTATCATTGGTTAAGTGAAAAACTTCAAGCTCTCGGTTTCAAATCTTCCAAGGCCGATACCTCCTTATTCTACTTCAAGAAAGGTGATCTCGCAATGTTTATTCTGATTTATGTTGATGATATAATAGTTGCAAGTTCATCCTCCAAAGGAACTAAGCTATTACTTGATGCACTTAAATCTGATTTTGCTTTAAAGGATTTAGGTGAACTTCATTATTTTCTTGGGATTGAAGTGACCAAAGTCAGGGATGGTATACTTTTATCTCAGTCAAAATATGCAAGTGATATCTTGAAGGGAGTCGGCATGTTATATTCCAAACCGGTGAATACACCAATGTCTAATACAATGCAGATGGGACTAAGAATAGAAAGGTCATCGTCAAGTATTGTCAGTGCCTTCAGCGATGCGGACTGGGCATGCTATATTGACGATAGGAGATCAACCGGAGGATTTGCAATATATTTTGGCTCAAATCTTATCTCCTGGAGTGCTCGCAAGCAGGCTACTGTGTCTAGGTCTAGCACAGAGGCGGAATACAAAGCAATGGCTAATGCTATGATTGAGATTATCTAGGTATAGTCTATTCTGAAGGAGCTTAACATCAAGTCTCTAACTATAGCATGATTATGGTGTGATAACTTTGGAGCAACTTATTTGTCGGCTAATCCGGTGTTTCATGCTTGTACCAAACATATAGAAATCGACTACCACTTTGTCAGAGAAAGGGTAGCTCAAGGATTGCTTCACATCAAGTATATCTCAACGAATGATCAGATTGCTGATGGACTGACAAAAGCACTTCCATTTCGGAAGATGCAGGAATTTAGAAACAATCTCAGCCTTGAACACCCCGGTTAAGATTAAGGGAGGGTGTTAGAAGATTATAACCAACACAATTGTGATCTCACGATGATTCTGTTCAAGCTAGTCGTATAGATAAAGATGTATTAGAGATAGAATAGAATCCTACTAGAGATAAAGCTTAATGTGATTGAATCACGATATCTGTAACCACCTGATCGTATCCTAGTTAGCGATAGATCATTGTTGTACAAGCTACGACAAGGGCTATTCTTGCTTCATATAAATATATGACGCGGCCCCCCAAAAGGGGTTCAACGCTTACTAAAATCCCTTTCAGTTAGGACAATGTACTATAGTTTAAGTTTATGAAAAAACAACAACTGGAACTGTTGTTAATTCTTCTTCTTGGGACATGCGGTGAAAGAACATCTTGAAACGAAATGTTTGGATACATGCATCTGCAGGACAAGGAGAGTGACTATCAGACATCCAAGGCAGATTTATTTATCAGTATAAGTAGAGTGTGATTATTCCAAAGTCCCTGAGAAGCTTATTATTTCTGTATGGTACTAGTAATAGTACACAATTAATGAGGAGATTTGTATATGTTGTTAATAGTACGAGTTACGGAGAAGCCGTGGAATGAAATAGGTGGTCTTACTCATGATTCATGAGGCCGCCGAGGCTATTAAGACGAACTATTGTTGGTAGCCGGCGGCGGGATGTATCAATTCCAACAACTTGGTTTGGGTGCTCTGCAGGGGTGCGTTGTTGGGCTTGTAGCAGCTGCGTCGGATCTCGCCCTGCTGCTGAGTATTCTTGAGGTTGCCGAGCTTGATCATGGACTGTCTGAACTGATCGTAGAACCACCAGTGGTTCCCTGCGTAGCCGTTGACGATCCATCCGGTCCGCCAGTCGCCGGCGAGCACCTGGTCGGAGGTGAGCACGCCCTGGCCGTTCTGGAGGTTGAGAAAGTACTTGTTGTCGAACACGTCAGGGGTGGTCACGTCAAGCTCCTGCAGCCGATTGGGGGAGGAGCTCGAGCAGTTGGCGGCGAGCTTCCTGACGAAGGAGGAGGAGGAGGAGGAGGAGGAGCTGTTGTTGTCCCAACTAGTATCAGTATTAAAGCGGTTGGAGAAGGAGGTGCAGTGGGCCCTCCCGATGGTGTGGCCACCGCCGGAGAGCGCCACCAGGTCCGTCTCGCTGAGGTTGCGGCTCTTGAACGCTCCGATCAGAGTCGACGCGTCGGAGGTTGCCTGCGGGAGCTGGAAGACGGCGGAGCTTGGCGCCGGCGCCAGGCTGTCGAGGCGGCCGAGAGGCACGGCGTAGGAGGGCCCACCGGACGCGTAGACGGCGTCGCGGGTGGCCAGCGCGGTGATGTCGGCGCAGGAGACGGTGGGCCCGCAGGCGGCGTGGACCTTGCCCCGGATCTCCTCGATCAGCTGCAGCGCGCGGGGCTGAAGCGTCAGGTTCGGAGCCAGCTGCTGCTCGCTGCCTGAACCCGTCAAAAGCAACGAAGCGTCGCAACCCTGATTTTCATTCATTCACTTGTTTTGATCATTTCCTTGTTTATTACTATTTGATTTTTGACATAACAAAGGTACAAATTAGAATCTCAAACTATTAAGGGAAACCTGCGGGAAGCAGTCGTGGAAGAAGATTCTGAGCAGGCCGGCAGCGATGGCGATGTCCTGCTGCAGCGCGGCCTCCACGGCAGAACGCACGATGCCCTCCACCGACGGGCAACTGCTACCCAAGCAAGGAGACACCATCATCTGCAGGGCAAGGAGCACCGCCACTAATAACCTCATCACCGCCATTAATTACAGATATTACAGAGCTGTGCAGGTGATCCAAGACGGTGACGCTGCTATTTATACATGAATGAACTCGTCCTGTACTGACGGCCAACGTACTCAAGCTTCAACCAGGAACCGAGAAATCAGTACTACTGCCTAGCGCTGCAAGCAATATGCATTGCTCGGTCGACATAGAACGTGATCCTGTTTGAGCGATGAAGCGATCGATCGTTTGCACGTCTGCTATCTATCTAGGTATAGTAGGTCCAAACTCCAAAGTCAATAATGCATCTTTAGCGATCGGATTCCGTACATCTGGTCTGCTACTGCTACTCCACCAAGATAATAAACTACTACTACAGTAGTATGAGTATGTACGATGAGCGTGTGCGTGTCACGTACAAGACCGGCAACACCAATGGCGTACGTACTTAGATAGCTTTGGAATCCACGACCACGATGCTCGCCGAAAAACCAGTGCCGTGTTTTCATTCTCTGTTTCATTCAGCCATTGTACTAGTCCTCCGTGCTCTACTGCTTTCCTTTCATCCTTTTCCTGCTAATAACGCTGGAACATCCGACGGAGTGCTTTATGCTATGTATCTCAACACATGAATTTTTCTGATTTTTGAATTTATTATAATGTTGAATACAATTTAGTCACACACCTCAAATATTCTTGTGTTAACAAAAAAAAAATAATGGGCTTATTTTTACTTATCTTGGAGATTTGGATGTCTACCTTCAACACATGCAGTCCCTTTCACCTATGAACATTAGTAGGACAATGCACAGGAATCCCGCTTCCTTGTCAAATTATGAGGGTTTTCTGGATCAGGATTTTTTTTTTCAAAAAAAAACTCTTCATAAAGGGTGTTGCATTGGGTGAGGTTAAATAGGTCCTTAGAGAAGTCGGCATTATGCTGTGTAGATGCTAAATCAGAGGATTGTATTTATTTTTTTTCTTAATGAACTGAAGGGGAGAAATTCCCTGCAGATTAAATTATATTGATAATAAAAGTAAAAGGCTTAAGATACATATAGAAGAAAACAGAATAAAAAAAAGAAAAAAAGAAGCACGGATCCTTATGGCTTTGGGGTAATATATGGATAACCAGGGCCATTTATTTGAGGATTAAAAAAAAAAAACTGTCTCGATGGAGGCATAAATGTTTTGCTCTCTAAGCGTGATCATGAGTCAAATGATTGGAACAATGATAAGCGTGTGAGGTGAAATGAGAAACAGAAAGCATGTACTACTGTATTAAGCAGAGAGTTTAGGCGAAGGAAAATCTCTGCAACGGTGGTAAGCAAAAAGAGAGAGTGAGAAGGGAATATTTTGAGATGAGATGCGATCTTATTTGAAGCTGCTGTGGTGTGCCATCATCCATGTGACTCTGGAACCGAAGGGAAACAAAAAATTCATTCAAGCAGAAGAGAAGAAAATAAAACAAAAAATCTGCGACAATCACGCTAATAACTAGTACTATAGTTCACGGATCCCACTGTTATTATACGTATTGGTAGTACAGTACAGTAGTACTGCTTAGGTGATCTCCGTGAAGTGAAGCGAGAGGAAGATCAAGCCGATGCTGCGAGTAATCCGTGGTCGGCGCTGATGTTGAGGGCGCTGTTGGGCTTGAAGCAGTTGCGTCGGATCTCGCCGACGTTCCCCTGAGGTCCCTTCATCTCGCTCATCTTGACCATGGAAGTTGCGAACTGCTGGAAGAACCACCAGTGGTTGTCTGCGAATCCCTTGACGAGCCAGTTGGTGCTTGGGTGCGTGGCCAGCACCTGGTCGGAGTTGAGCATGATGCCCTTGTTGAGCGTCAGCGCGGTGAAGTACATGTTGTCGAAGAGCTCCGGCGTGAGGAAGTCGAGGTCGCGGAGGCGGTTGGGGTCGCCGCCGCCGCCGGTGCAGATCCCGGCGAGGCACTGCCCGAGGTCGTCCTTTGGTGGGGTCGACGGGTTGCCGAAGGCGCTGCACCTCGCCTTCCCCACCGTGTGGGCCCCCGACAGCGCCACCAGGTCGAAGTTGTCGAGGCCCTTGTCGCTGAACGACTTGAGGAGCTGGTCGGCGGTGAAGGACGGCGGCGGAAGGCTGAACACGTCGTTCTGTGAAGCAGGCGCCAAACTGTCCTTGCGCCCAAGGTTCACCGTGAAGGTCGGCCCACCGGCCTGCAATTGCAATCCAAGAATTTGAATCTGAATTTGAATTTGTCGCAATTGCAATCAAGATTACTCCTAGAATGCAAAGCAAGATGTAGTACTACTCACGAGGTTGACTGCGTCGCGCGTGGCGAGCACGGTGATGTCGGCGCATGAGACGGTGGGTCCGCAGGCGGCGTGCACCTTGGATCGGATGGTCTCGATGAGCTGCAGAGCCGCCTGCTGCAGACCAAGGTTGGGGGCGAACTGACGCTCGCCATTGTCCAGCAGCACGGACGCGTCGCAACCCTGATGCATGATTACAACAGATTTGAATTCGAGCTCAAGCTCAAGCTCAAGCTCATGGAAGGAAATGATTGATTGATTCATGGAAATTACAAGCAGAACGGAACCTGCGGGAAGCAGTCGTGGAAGAAGATGCGGAGGAGGCCGGCGGTGAGGCGGACGTCCTGCTGGAGCGCGCTCTCAACGGTGGACCGCACGATCGTCTCCAGCTGCGCGCACGAATCAAGGTAGAAGTAATGGTGCAGCCGGCTCACGTTCTTACCATTAGCTACTTCAGCAGTGTCATCAAAATGCGCCGCGCTCCCAACGGCGGCGGCGACGAGCAAGCACAGCACCACAGCACTCCTGCTCATTGCTGTCATCTTCGTTCCTCTCTCTGATCTGATGACTGTGTGAGCGTCAATGCGTGATGATGGTCCTGGCCTTCCGACCCACTGTATTTATAGCCAAAAAAAAAAAAACAGCTAGCGGATCAAAGTTACTGCTGCCTGGACAGCAGTAGTAATCTGGTGGGAATGACCTGCGGGTTAATACTAGCAGAGGCACAATCTGATATTCTGATTCATGTACATGGCATTTTTAACTACAAAAGTAATGGCACCAGTGCACACCACTTTTTGATTATGGATGATTGATGCGCTAGCTGTTTTCATCTCCATCTCCCTTTTGTTTTGTATGTTTTTTTTTTCTCTCTTAATAAAAATATAAAATACGTGCCCAGACACGATCGCAAAAAAGAAAAGAAAAAAAAAACTTCTTCTAGTCGCGTAATACTAGATAACTAGTAACAAAAATAAAAGCTGGTTGGATATTTTGATTAATAAATTATGAAAGCTACCAGAGCAGATGGGACGACCTCCGGCAAGTGGACGCCACGCGCATCCTACTCGCTCCACACAGATTCAGTACTTAAAGTCAAAATAAATCGCGGCAGCCACGTGATCAACAACATGGGTCCCTACCTAGTGCTCTAGTACTGCGTTCTAGATGATTTTTATTTATTATTTATTTGAAAACGCCATGAAGAGATTTTTCTGCAAACAAACATCGAATGGGGCTTCAAATGGGCTGAGCCTTTTCGTCGAATGAGGCCTCCGCCCGCTTCTAATGTCAAGAAGAAAACAAAACCAACAGGGCCTCGGCCTAGTTAGTTTATGAACGATACCAGGACCGCGTTGTCTCTGAAGCTCTTTGCTGATGAGGTACCTTGTTGTCCAACTGCGACGGCGCCGGCAACAAATTCACATTGTTGCTGCACTTGCCAAAACAGAAAACACATTCTGCATCCACAGGTCCAGAGCATCATGCACCGACCTCATATCATACAGAGAGACGACGATGCATATCTCCATGTTTACAGAGCTAGCCTGGAGATTGATTAACAGGGGAAACGTCAAGGCAACGAACGCGATCACCACCAAATTAACCAGGCTCGTCGACGGAGAGCTTCAACTTGAATTTTGGTGCTGCTGGTTGTTGGGCATCACCCACTCTGTATCAGTGTCACGGCGCAATTATGTAGCTGCCTAGCTCGTTTGATTATAAGGCCAGTCTCAATGTAAGGTTTCATTTAACGGTTTTTTAAAATGTCATGTCATATAAAAATAGATAAAATAGTAAATGGAACAAGCTCTTTTAATGTAAAATTTCATTTTTACGATTTTATAGGCAAAATATCATTTAAATATTGCATCTAATTAATCAATGGTAGTTCTTAAACTACGTATAGATGAAACAAATTAATTTTAATGGAGGTTCCATTCTAGTTTCATAGTTTAGATAATTGTGTATTTCATCCCAATGAAACTTAACTCCTCTTTTTCATCATAAATTTTATGTCACGTCACTATTTTTACTTATGTGACATGTTATTTAATGAGTTTAAAGCTCATATGAAACTTAGACTGAGACTGGCCTAACTAATAACGACGTCAACAAAATTTAATGAACAAAAACCGATAGCAGATAAGATTAGGTGAAGCGCATTAGCATCTTGCGACGAGTCCTCGATCTTATGAGAAGGCTTATTCCAAAACCGAATGGTGGTGTACTAGTACCACTACAAACATTCACACCAACACATCCTCAATAGATGATAATGATTCCATCACAAAGCATTAAGTTATGTTTATGCAGTGTGGGCTTTTTTTTTTATTACAGTGATATACTATATCAAAATGGACCAAGCACTCGAATTAAATTCAAAAGTATGCGCCTACAGATACATAAACAGGTTTAGTAAAGTGTGCGTTCTTCTGGACCCACTCATAGTGGCCACGGGCTTAGTAAAGCGTGTGTCCATATATACGGTTTGGCCTTCTTTATATAAAATTTCTTTTGGTTTTTCTATGGTTGTGGACAGGCTTTCGGCTCCATGCCTTCATGCATGCATGTTCCAAATCCGAAGCATGCACGACATGCGTATTATGAAATGGTAAAAACAAAAACAAAATGACGATGCTACTAGCTTTTAATAAAGTTACCTTTAGTGTAAAAAATAACATCACGTAATTAGTATTATCAACCCACCACTAGGGGATGTAGATTGTAGAACTTTGTGAAGAAAAAAAAAACACTACCATGACCACTTGCAAAAAGTATGTGATTTATATGGACGTGTGTATATAACTATCAAAGTTTGAAAACGCATAAGCGTGGAATATACCTCAAGTGGTGTGTAGTATGAATTTTGAACAAGTGTTGCATTACATTACGTAGTGGACAGGACAGGACAGTGGTGTGTACGTAGGCATGGTATCTGAAGGAATTTAGTCGGAACAAACATGCGCGCCGCTTCAAACTAAGAAAACATTACACATTGCGTAGTGCCAACTCATGGTGGGCATTGATTATCATTACATGCTGAATCAAGTTGGGGGAATGTTCGTGGCTAGCAATCTAGATCGTCATCTTTATTAACACAAAGAGAGAGCAACGAGAGCCATGTGCATGCATTGGAAATTTGGGACTCGATCATCAGATGATCCGTCCATCAAGCGGCGGGTGCATATTTGAACCAATGCAGAGAGCTGCTGCAACTGCTACAGTAAAAGTAGAGAGGGAGATTTGTTGTCTGCCGTAGCACTGTAGAAAGGACAGAGGCTACAGTCTCTCAGGTTACTGTAGCATAGGTTCCTTACTGTTTTACGGTGCTGTAGCTATCGATCTAATTCGTTCATTCCTAATCGGACGACTGGGCATAGAGCTAATTCTAGCTACAGTAGCGTCTCTGCTTTAAAGCCTTTACTTCAGAGGATCTCAATCCCTGGTTTGAAAGAAGGCGGACTGGGAGTTAGGCAAAGGCGTCGAGCGGCGAGACGGCTGCTATTTTATAGTACGGAGTAGGCAGCCATCAGCCCCAGCTGATCTGATGCACCTGAAACCAACTGCTTAGACAAGGGCGTGGAGATTCACGCTCACCGTCACGTGTTTATTTCATCCATCTGCGTCTGTACTTTTTAATTCGCTTTGAGCACGCAGGCATGGAGATTGATGATGCGATCACGTGCAAGTTTGTTTGAGAGTGTCTCTGGTCTCTGGAGACCATCGACATCCATTTGCATTGGCCGCTCCACTCCTTTGTCGTGCATGTCTAGACTTGAGCATCGGAGATATTTTTAAGGTTATTACGGCTTACTAGGAAACAGCAATAAACAATGATGCAGGCGCGTACAAATTTCGATTTCAATGTCTACTAGTCCATGACAGGGCCGCTAGCTCTTGTGTTATACTACTCCAAGTTGCAATGCATCGATCCTCCTAAACATTTGATAACTCGCGATTTTGCATGGCTTCAATACTAATAATGTGTGGCATTTCTTATCCCTCCGGAGTCCGGAGCTATACGATGGCTCAATTATTATTATTATTATTATTATTATTATTATTATTATTGATTTTTTTTTGATACAGCTAGACATAGTGTTCACTGTCCAGCACATAAATTTTACATCACTATATTTAATCAATTTGTTTTTGCTAATTTTATTAAAATAATAAATAGGGGTTGTTCATATCACTCTCGTACACCGCACCTTTCTCTTCATTCAACGACCACGAGGGAATATTTCTCTCTCCTTTTTTTTTCCCCTTTTGATAGGTCAAAAGCATGACGAACTGTGCTTGTACAAAAATTTCTTGTGACAAGTACCATAATCATAAGAAATCAAATAAGAAGACTTACTAATTATTATTGCTCTCAAAGCATGCAAACCACACATCAGGAGAAATATGGATGAGACACACTGACGACTGGGGCATACTAATAGTAAGCTAGGTAGCTAGCTAGTTGCCCATGAAGAGGGAATTATGTAGTAAGCTAGTAGTAGTAGTACTGAGATGAGATTGATCAGGCGGAGGCTGGGAATCCCAGGTCGGCATCGATGACATTGCTGATGAGGAGGCGTTTGGAGTTGGGTCTGGTGCAGTCGCGACGGATCTGTCCGTTGCTCGGCGTGAGCCAGTTTGTCCTGCTGAGCTTGGTGATGGAGGTGGCCCACTGCCTGAAGAATGCCTGCTTGTCATTGGCGAAGGACCTGACGAGGGCACTGGTGCGTGTGTGGTTGAGCAGGTCCTGGTCGGAGCTGAAGACGCCCTTGTTTCTGGTGAGCGCGACGAAGTACTGGTTGTCGAACTCGTTGGGCGTGATGACGTCAAGGACCTGCTGTCCGTTCTGGTTGCAGGTGTCCCTGAAATCCGGCCGGGCGACGCCGCATGCCCTGGTGGTCTTTCCGACGGTGTGGCCGCCGGAGAGCGCGACGAGGTCGGCGGGGTCGTTGAGCCCGAATTGGGTGAAGAGGGTAAGCAGGTCGTTGATTTTGGCCAATGGCGACGGCAGCTTCGAGATGTCTTGAGGCGTCAAGCTGTCGAAGCGTCCCCTGGGGATGGTGGTCACGTTTGGGCCCTTGGCGGCTGCGACGGCGTCGCGCGTGGCGAGGGCGAGGATGTCGGCGCAGGACACGGCCTGGTCCCCGCATTGCTTGTTCACTTTCACCCTGATCTCGTTCATCAGCTGACGAACCCGGGGATGCACTGAATTCCGGTTCACTCCGGCGTCCCACTCGCCGTCCAGCAAGATGGACGCGTCGCACCCCTGTTCATTTTTTTTTTCATACTACATTAGTTTAATTTTTCTTTATGCCTGAGTAGTAGTAATTAGTAATAGTTACTAGAACGGATTAATGGAGAAAAAAAAAGAAAGAAAGAGACCCTCGAGAAGCAGTCGTGGAAGAAGACGCGGAGGAAGCCGGCGGTGATCTGATTGTTCTTCTTGAACTCCTCGTCCACAGCCTGCTTCACGATCCTCTCTACCTGCGGGCAGGGGTCACGCGGCTGGTACAGGCTCATCACCTCCTCCTCATCATCAGCCGCCATTGCTGCTGCTGAAGCAGCAAACAAGGCGATGACGGCCAGGGCGATGCTTCTTCTTATTGCCATCTTAATTGCTTCACTACTCTAGCTCTAGGCAAGCAAACTGATGAGTGGATGGAGTGTGTGCGTCCAGCAGCCTCTATTTATATATAGCAAGAGCCATCGTCCCCGTGCATCTGTTCATAGTGGTACTATACGATAGACAAGCATCACGTGTTTCAGAATATAGCACTAGATTATGAATTCGCTCTCGCTCATGCATGGAGATCGATGCCATATCACGTGCATGCACGTTCCATAGGGGCCGTGTGCGTGCGTGGAGTGGAGGGAGGAGTCGATGATAATTCTAGCTAGTAGGGCAATTGGGCATCGTACGTACCAACTCCGTGACAAGGCCGGCAGCTACCTAATCCAATTTGCAATGCATCGAGCCGCACATCGATGTACTATGTTTTTCTTTACTTTTTTTCTTGAGATGAAAATGAGATGATCGAGGGCTAGTATTGGTTTTTCTTTTACTCGTGCAGTGCTGGGTACAGCAGCACCAACCGACACCGTGCTCTTTGGTTCCAGGAGACGATGATGGAGGGAGGGCGGGAATCACGGCAAGTGGTAGCGGCGGGCTTCACTATCAGTTTGTGGTATGGGCCCCCACCTGTAGTAGTCTCCACGGCCCGTGGTCTTCTGTTCTCCATCCCCCCTGCCTTTTCTTTCTTTGTTTTCTTTTTAGGCCACATGCTCCTGCTCCTAGGACCCAATGACCCTACTACCTACCTGCTCGCGCGCATGCATGCATCTGTGCAAAGTGCAGCAAAAGAAAGAAAAAAAGTGTTCAGCAAAAGACGAGCATAACCAAGGTAGTACTACTTGTTATTGTTAGTAGTAACAAGCAGTTTCTGCTGTAGCATGCATGGCTATTTTATTCATAATAAATACTAGGTGGTTGTGACCACCACAATTAGCTAATTAAGTCTAGTGTGTTCTTGGCCTTTGTTTTCATTCCATATATATATACACGAGTGATATACATTGTTAGAGAAAAAAGGCCACTACAAGAACAACGTAGTGTATATATATATACGATCGACAAGACCTTTTTCCTCTTTTTAAATTTAAGTGAGTATACTGTAGAGAGTTACAGTAGTAGTAGAACAAGCAGCCCCATGGCCATGAAAGGGAGGAAGCTGCGCTGATTGTTGATGGAGCTTGAGGAAGAGGCGGAGGGAGCTATCGTGGTGGTTGCTCCCTCTCTCTCTGACACCTGACGCCGTGATGCTGAACTCATGATTGAAGGAGCAGGAGACGGTGATGATGTCTTTGGCGGAGCAGCAATAGCAGAGGCGGATGGTGAAGGTGACTGCGTTCGCATGTCGTATGCCCCGAACGGTGCGTTAGCCTGCACAACATACATAGGTTGCCTTCATTCATTCCCTCAAAAAAGAAAAAGTAATTGCAGTATGATTATTAATTCGCCGAAAGAAGAAGAAAGAAATTACATTGCAGTATGCTACGCTGTCGCAGCCACACTGGAGACGGCCGTTTGCCACGTCGGTGGCCAGGGGAGCGCCACCGCCGCTGCTCCTCTGTTGTCATTGCAGTATGGTTATCTATCTGTTGGCTCTCAATCAAAAAAAAAAAAAAAAGCAAACTAGAGTACCATGTAGAAGTCGACGGCGATGAAGTTGGGCCATCTGTTTGCGGACGCTTGGTAGCAGGCCTTGAGCTTGGTAACGAGCGGCGAGGAGTTGTTGCCGCAGGCCCAGCTCTGGCTTGGGTTGGTGGTGAAGAAGTTCATGAGGACGAGCGACTGGGCCTTAGAGTCCATGGGCCTCGACTCTCCGCGATTCCTGCACTGGCCTTGGGCCAGCCCATCGCTCCCGTACTGTGATTCGACGACGTAGGTCCACTGGAAGGCGAGGCCGTCGGTGGCTTCCTTGCCTTGCTTGGACGTGAAGACGAGGAGGCGATGGTTCTGCGCGATCATGTCCCTGAGCAGCGGCCACTTCTCTTCCTGCTTCTCGGGCATCTTCTCCACCGGGAAGAGGAACTTTGTGAGCCCCGCGGCGGCGATGACCTTGCCCAGCGACCCTGCCGCCGTGTAGTCTTCTAGGAAGATGGTGATCACCGCCGACGGGTTCCCCTCCAGGAACGCCTCGATCTCCTTGAGCACGCTAAGGGCAGGCTGCTGCATATTTTGATTTTTGATCGAGCAATAATAATACAATGCCAGCACAGGTAAATAATCAATAATTCGATCATATGTAGATACTGTTACAAGATGGTGGAATGAATACGCATACGTAGGCCGTGAATGCGAAGCATTTGCCACTGAAGGAGTGGCAGAGCCAGACGTCGTTGTTGAAGTCGTATGCGTCGAGCATGAGTCCCCTGACGCCATTGTTGAGCTGCGAGGTGACGGAGTCCTCCTGATTGGGCGGCGCGATGATGGCGGAGCCGATGGGCGACTTGGTGCCAACGACGGCGAAGGAGTTGTGGGTGGTGAGCCACGAGTAGCGATTGAAAGGCAACGACAGCCCCCACGAATTCAAAGTGTGTATGGCAGGATCGATGGGCGTGGTCCTGGCGCAGACGGCGGGTCCCGTCCCCGGCGGAGGAACGCAGCTCGTGCACCGCAATCCGCCGCCGCAGGAAGAGGAGGAGGACGACAAGGAAGACGAGGAGCACGTCTCGCCCACCAGCGCCGCCGACGAGGCCACGCCCAGGCCCAGCAGCAGCAGCACCACCACCACAAGGAGGAGCCGCGTCATCGATCCTCCTCCTCCTCCTCCTCGTTTGCCAGATCGATCCCTCCTCCGATCCACGGGTACGGTTTCATTCAATTTTAATTTCTCTGCTAGCCTAGCTAGCTCCATGCGGTCCAGAGCCGCAAAGCGCGCGGGCACGTCAAGTTTTTTAGCCTTCATTTTCATTCTTCTTTTCTTTCCTTTTTTCTTTTCTTTCCTTTTTTCTTTTCTTTCCTTTTTTCTTTTGACAAACAAACATATATACCCCATGCATCTCGGTTACCGGGGGTGTGCAAGAGCAAAGCAACAAACAAGCCAAAGAGCAGGGAAACAAACACATGCTGCTTGCTCCGACATCGATCGATCGATGCATGGGCGATGTGATCCATGCAATGGCCCCAGCGCATGCATCCATCCTTGGGCTCTAAGCCAAAAAAAAAAACAAAAAAAAAACAGTCATCGATAACTCGCCTCATCATGGAGTGACTCTCGCATGTGTGCGTCGCAAGCAAGGAATAAGCTTCACCTCAAAAGACACGCGCCGTATATGTAGAGACACAAACCAGAGGCTGGGTGCAGGCTCAAGTAGGCCACCTTGCCCATCTCTCAATCAAGTTTACAACCTGGCCCATACTGGTGGTTTTTAGCTCATGGAAGTAACTATACAGTCAGTACTGTATATTGCAATTGCAAACATCGGCGGTGAGAGGAAGAAGACTTTTTTAAC
Source organism: Eleusine indica (assembly GCA_030378355.1). Taxonomy (NCBI): domain Eukaryota; kingdom Viridiplantae; phylum Streptophyta; class Magnoliopsida; order Poales; family Poaceae; genus Eleusine; species Eleusine indica. Next base: position 266,128 of record CM059502.1, on the reverse strand, counting down.
TAAACGAGAGGACTCCACGAGAAGATATCAGGTGCGCCAAGCACTTTAGATGCTCCCATGCTCCCACATACAAAATATAATTTATAAAAAATTCAAATAAAAATACGAGTGTATATTATTGCATGTTATCATCTATAATCATGGAAAGTTTCATTTATAACAAATACTTGTACAAGGAGAAATAAAAAAGAGAAAATCAGCTTTAACAAAGTGGATTATAACTGTTCATTTTTATCCGCAACACGTTACTATTCATATGTAGATTTGTCTTTTTTTTATTACATCTTAAATATATTTCAGTTGCAACTCCGACTTTGCATGATTGTAGATGATAACACAGAGAATTTATTTAAATTTTTTAAATAATATTTACAATATATTTTCTCAATAGAAGCACCGATCCGCTACGAGCACTAGATATGTTCTTATGACTGCACAACATTACTTGTCTTGAACAGCCACATGCTTGCATTGATTTATGCTGCCGAGATCACCATACTCATGAGTCCTGACCAAATGGGAACGCCGCCGCCATGTAGGTCAGGATTCAGGTCCGGTGCCGTGTAGCATTTACTATCTGGATGGTGGACTGGTGGGCGGCTGCTGCTGTCTGTACTACTGAAAAGTGTGGTGGGCCCAACAGATTCAGTAGCTAAAAAACACACGGATTACGGTCTTCCCACGATCGAGGCCACCCACAACACTTCCTGCTGATATTTTCGGTTTAACACCTCGTTTACCTACAAAATTATTTCACTATCTTACCGTTAGTCATGCCTACTTGGTAGTAGTAGTACAGTACTAAGAAACAACCTTTTATTCGGTGAAACACACTACACAAGTTTATACAGGCATGCAAGTACTCAAGTAGCAGTCCAACAAATGCTTATATATACCACACCGTATAACCTCACTTCAGCTTATATATACACATGTATATACACGCAATGCCTTAGACTGTGAGACAAAGACAACTCAAGCTCGGGAGTACAAAAAACAAACGAATATACTACTAGTAGTAGAAAAAACAAACTAGTACTACTACTAATGCTACCACTGTAGTGGCACATCTGAGATTTCCATCTCTGCGAGTGGACCAGGGAGCAAGAATGCTTGATGAGCTGTAACTTGACTGACGGGAAGGGAGCAGCACGACTGCACGACCTAGGAGGAGAGGAAGGCCAAAACCCAAACCCTCGGTCACGCTCACGGGGCGAAAAAGAAAGAAATCATTGTCGCTCGCGACCGCCGCCCCAACCATCCAAAACTTCTTCCTCCTCTGCACTGCACTGCACTGCACTCCACTCCACTCTCTCACTTCTCCCGACCTCTCCAAATGCAGCTCCGCCGCTCGTCCCCCAATCCGTTCCTGCTTCTATTGATCTCCTTCTCAGCCTCGCTCTTCTTCTCTTCAATCCCCGTAGCAACCGCCGTCGGAGGTCAGTTCCCCAACTTCGTTTTCCCCCTAATATTATACTTATTTGAGATTCATGATCCTCCAGTGCTATTGATGGTTTCTTGACGTTATTAGACCAGAATGCGATTAATATTGTAAGGTTTTTGAATCGCTAGAGAGTGATCTACCCAACCTTTGCGATTTCCATACTAGCAACACATGCCCGGTTTTATTATTATTCGATTATCATCTTGTATGCTTGATGATCAGAGAAACATAGCTTTTTTTATACGAATGCTGGTCGTTTTATCTCCCGGGTGACCTGCTGCTTGATTTTAGAGTGGCAAAATCCTCGCTTGAGCACTGAATATGATTTACTGAATTTGTACAGGTCTTCTGGCATACAGATTATTAGGTTTCTACTGAAAGTAGTTTTTTTCCCCTCCTCCTACAGGCTGCCCCTTGGATTTTAGTTGGGCAAACTTCACATTGGCTTCGGCTGCTTGCTCTGATCCGACTCAACGGGCAGCTTGCTGCCGGTACATCAATGCATTCGTCGCCATTTCCATTGCTCGCTACGGCAATGCCACTGGCAGGCTTGGAGTACCACCTGCCTTTGCTGAGATGTGTCTTCGATCAGTGTCCGATACCTTCAGGTTACGGGGAATCCCCACTGATGCCGATGTGTTCTGTGGGCTAGGCCCGAAAATAAGGGTCTCATATCAGTGTGCTGGGCGGGAGACTGTGCTCGAAATGATGCAATCCCCTAATTTCAACGATGTCATTGGGAGCTGCAGGGGCCCTCTATCCCTGGACATTACCTGCAAGACCTGCTTGAATTATGGCATTGTTTACCTCCATCGCCTCATTGGGTCAGATGATAATGTTGGCCTCAGTGTGTGCCGCAATGCAGTTTTTGTAACACTTGCGACTCAAGAGGGTATCCTTTCCAATGAAGATATTGTCAAATGCTTCTTTGGTGTTCAAGGAATCACCACCTTCCAAGGTATTGTTCTTACTGCATCCTTTTTATTATGCTCACCATCTTCCAGCGATCCAGCCACTAATTTTTATCTAACTCTCTCGCATACCAGGACCGTTATCTGTCTCATCTACCCCGGCATCCTCTCCGAATGTTACTGTTGATTCTCCAGCTCCAAGGATCACAGGTGTTCCGCAGAAACATCAGCAGCATTACCGGATTACACTTGTTCCAGGGATAGGGATAGGGGTTATATTGCTGGCTGTGCTGCTGCAGCTTGTCTTAGTAGTTCTGATTCGTAGGAAGAGCAGAGAATTAAAGAATGCGGACTTCGCTACTCAGAATCCAGAAAATACCTTTCATCAGAGTCAATCCTGGAGATGCCCAGAAGGTTTGTGCAAATGCTTTTATTTTTGCAGAAAACATGGCACTCCCTCCTGATTAGAACATACTAACATTAGGACAGCTTTAATCAAAACCATTATGTTTACCTTGCTTTTCAGGTCAATCGCCAATGTTCCAAAGGTACAGCTACAAAGAAACACTGAAAGCAACAGACAATTTCAGCACAGTTATTGGGAAGGGAGGTTTCGGAACAGTCTATAAAGCTCAATTCAGTGATGGCTCTATAGCTGCAGTGAAAAGGATGGACAAGGTTTCAAGACAAGCTGAAGAAGAATTCTGTCGGGAAATGGAACTCTTGGCTAGGTTGCATCATCGCCACCTTGTAACCCTTAAGGGCTTCTGTATTGAAAGGAAAGAAAGGTAATGTTGTTTCCTTTGTTTCTGTGTGTACTGCTACAAGTTATACATTGTGATAGTGATCATTTAATTTTGAACTTTTCAGGTTTCTCGTGTACGAATACATGGCTAATGGAAGCCTGAAAGATCACCTGCACTGTATGATTTCATTGTTTCAACTTCTGTCTGAATGTATAAACCTATATCGAGTTGCTTTTAGGTGTTCTAATTTGGTTTTCTACAGCGTCTGCAAGGGAGTTATTAAGCTGGCAGACCAGACTACAAATTGCGATGGATGTGGCAAATGCTCTGGTAAGTTCAGTGCTGCAAATTGAATCTGCTGCATTTGTCCGTGTCATTTTTTAGGCTTTGGTCGGAAGTATCATTCAGCGTTCATGATCAGGTTATATCTACCGACTGCTAGAGGACCTTTTATTTTTTACTATTGTTTTACTGTGATGGTTGATCTACAAGCTAAAATCATTTTCTTATGTTTGCTCAGCCCAGTGTAGTAGTGCTGTTTAAGTGTGGTTGGTTAACTCTGGCTTTTAAAACTGTTACCTCATCCCAAGCAAAAACATTGAGCTGGTAGACCAGACTCCTCCAGTTCATAGTGGTTTTCATGAGAACAACATTACTAATTGCTGGCAGATTAGGCTCTGAGTTGCATCTAGGGTCTAACCTGTTGCTTGCTCTATTCATGAACTTTTCGCCGCAATATAGATGGGCACCTAGTACAAACTACTAACAAACTCATGAGCCAATCTTATCAGTAAGCTAACTTAAGTAGCAAGCAAAAAACACTATTAAACAACCTCTGAAACTCTTAATCTCTAGCCACTAGCTGATGCAGCAGACTCCGTGTCCACAACAGAAGTTCTGTTCAAGAGTTGATCCAACAATTGTTACCAATAACATGAAAGCATTTTTTCACTTGTCGCTTCAGTTTCAAGCCGTGTCGCTTGCAGCAGCACTCCGCAATTAGAGGATTGACCATCCTTGTGGGCTCAGAAAATATTTGGGTGCATTGTTGATAGAAAATATGGACTTATATTTTTAAAAAAAATGAGAATATATTTCAATATTCCAGCAGATATGCACTTATATGGTTATAACAATGCAAGATTGCTGAAATTGTTGATAACTCAACTTGTTTTGGAACATTTGATACTACAGTGATATTTGGCATGCTATATTATGGCTCATTTCACATTTCCATAATGTTCGGTTCTGCACTTACCCTGTGGTCCTAATGAATAGGGTAGCAGACTTAGTAGGTCTGTATATGATCAGTGGTACATGTATTGCTCTACTTTTGTGTGTTGATGCTTTAATGGACAGTATCTGTGGTATATGATCGTGGATTTCATGTTGCCTTGTTTCAGGAGTATCTTCATTTCTTTTGCAACCCCCCACTCTGCCATAGAGATATCAAGTCGAGCAACATTCTTTTAGATGAGCACTTTGTTGCCAAGGTATGATCTTGTGATACATCAAGTAACCTCTGTTAGGTCATGGCTAGTATTTGCTGTTGCTGAACTGGTTGTCAATCTTGAACGCAGCTTGCTGATTTTGGCCTTGCACATGCATCAAGAACTGGCACTATCAGTTTTGAAGCCGTGAACACAGATATACGAGGAACCCCAGGTGAATTCTCATGATATGAATCAGCAATAGGCTAGTGCAAGTATACAACTGAGCATGTTACATTCATTTTCAGTCAGCTAGAGGTTTGCTGATGCTTGTCTTGATGCATCAATTGCAGGGTACATGGATCCTGAATATGTGGTGACTCAAGAGTTGACAGAGAAGAGTGACATATACAGCTATGGCGTGCTTCTGCTGGAGCTTGTCACGGGAAGGAGAGCAATCCAAGACAACAAGAACTTGGTTGAGTGGGCACAGATGTACCTATCCTCTGGAGTGATCTCCCCTGAAATGGTAGACCCGAGGATCAGGGACTTAGTTGACATAGATCAGCTGCATCTGGTGGTTGGCATTGTCCAATGGTGCACCCATAAGGAAGGGAAGCAAAGGCCATCAATCAGACAGGTTCTCAGAATGCTCTCAGAGAGGCTGGATCCAGGGAACGGCAGCTTTGGTGAGGGCATGGAAGATGGTGAAGGGGGGTTTTATCCTCGGAGCAGCAAATGTGGCGTCCACAGGAACGAGTTGATTCCCCACAGCGGTGACATGAGGTCTCTGCATTCCTCATCCAGCACAACAAGATCTTATTGCAGCCGTTCCATGTTACTTGAAAGTGGACAGGCTCAGTCTCCTCCAGAAACACTCTGACGACGTGGCCATTCAGTTTGGGTATGGCTATGAAATTTTGTCCTAGTCAGTACTGGTAATCTCATCAAGGTTTCTGTCGGTTGAGTATGTGGCCACGCTGAAGCGGCTGGGAGTGAAGAGACGCTTGTTGATGGAAATCAAGTTTTACCACGCAGAAAGTTTTTCCCTGCAGAAACTAATAACTGATGTAATATATGAAAGCTGGCGTTTGTAGCAGGAAAATACTGCTCCAATTTTTAGTTTTTTTTGTGAGGCTAACGGGCGAGGTCGAGGTCAATCAAGAACTACTAGAACATGGAAGGAAAAACTGATGGCACTGCAGATTTGTTTAATACTCCGAGTTAAGAAGGGATGTACAAACTGTTGCTGTCATTGGGGCATGTTGGTGTGTTTTTATGCCTTCGTAATTGCAGATAGATGAGATCCAGTTGGTAGCAGCATAGTGTCGGTGAATGGCTCTAGTGGTTTCGGCCACGTGGGAAGAAGGAAAGCAGTGTAGACAGCCTTGAGATTCCACCAGCCAGGCATCTAATCTAATCGGAGGCAAGTAGCTGAATTTCATGTTCTTTTTTTTTTTAATTATTTTGTGCGCAGTGGTAGGTGCAGCATTGAGATATTTTGTTTTTCTTTCGGTTTGGTTTGAGGTGAAAGGAATGGGAATTATGTGGTCACGAACACATGTTCCATGTTGGACATTTCTTGATATTTGAACAGGAGGCTGTTGCAGGGTAAAATTGCATTCGTTTGTGTAATTGCAGCCTCGTCATGCTTGAATTAAGCTGCCGCGGCCTCGTCCTGCAACTCAGAAAAAAAACTGAAAGCCAACAGTTTTTTCTTTTTTAGATGATAGGAAAAAAAAAAGGCAACAGTTTTTAGCTAAACCGAGGAGTCTGAATTCCTCTCGCCCTGATATCTTTTTCGGACTGTGAAGAGAGGAGAAGCAAGAAAGAAAGAAAGAAAGCAGGAAAGGGAAAGAAATGGAAAAGCCAGCGGGGTCCTGGTGGGTGGTTAGCCCCGGCGGTGAGCTGGAGAGGGAGGACATCCAGCCAGCTTCACATGAAGTGTCGGTCTCGCAACCGACGAATCTCGATCGCCACACATGTGCTCCTTGCCTTTTTTTCAAATCCTGTGCTTCCTTGTGTGTGGGTGTAACACGCACCAAACAAACAAGTAACAGTGCTGAATTATTTATAGTGGAAGAAGAAAGAAATAAACCCACCGATCCAACAGCAGAATAACGGAGGAGTCCACCGACGATTTGAGCCAACTAACATCACTAGTCGCCCTGTTTCTTTTCTTCTTCTCTTTGATTATAATTATTGGCCGCTGCTGTCCTACTTGAACACTGCTTCTTCTGATTCACAATATAAGGATTCTAAGTATTTAAACTTCAAAATAATCAAGTTAAGAAAAATCATATATACCCCTTTATTTTATACTACTTCATCAATTTCTTACTTATCCACCAACCTACTAAATTTTATCTTATTTGTAGAGAAAATTTTATATTATAGATAAATTTTTAAATACTTGAAATGCTTATATTTTAAACCGGAGGAAGTAGGGGAGAAAGAGTATTAGAGTGGTTAGTTAACCTCAACCCATCACTCCATCAGGGCGGGGTGCTATATTCCTGTGGCACCAACCAGCCACAGCCAGTGTTCAGCTACCTCTCCTTCACTTGTTCAATTCTCCATTTCTCCTAGTACTAGTAGTAGTAGTAGTAGCTACTAGAAGTGAGTGAAGAACGAGAGAAGAAAGAATGCCTCACGCGAAGACGGACTCGGAGGTGACGAGCCTTGCGCCGTCTTCGCCGCCGCGTTCCCCTCCTCGCGGCGGCGGTCGGGCCGTGTACTACGTGCAGAGCCCGTCTCGGGACTCTCACGATGGGGAGAAGACGGCGACCTCCGTGCACTCGACGCCGGCGCTGAGCCCGATGGCGTCTCCTCGGCACTCCCACTCCTCCGTGGGGAGGGACTCGTCGTCCAGCCGCTTCTCCGGCCACCCCAAGCGCGGCGGCGGCGGCGGCAAGCATCATCATCAGCCAGGAAATCGCAAGGGCGTGCCGCCGGGAAAGAGCGGGTGGCAGGAGATCGGCGTGATCGAGGAAGAAGGTCTCCTTGACGAGGAGGAGCACACCCGGATCGTGCCCAAGCGCTGCTACTACTTGCTCGTCTTCGTCCTGGGTTTCGTCGCCCTCTTCTCCTTCTTCGCGCTCGTGCTCTGGGGCGCAAGCAGGTCACAGAAGCCTCAGATCGTCATGAAGAGCATCACCTTCCAGAACTTCATCATCCAGGCCGGCACCGACGCATCCCTCGTCCCCACCGACATGGCCACCACCAATTCCACAGTCAAGTTCACATACAAGAACAAGGGAACATTCTTCGGCATCCACGTCACAGCTGACCCATTCGAGCTATCATACAGCCAGCTCAAGCTCGCATCAGGAGACGTAACTACTTGTTTCTTTCTTTCTATCTATCTTGTTTCTTTCTATCTATCTATCTTCTTTCTATCTTGTTTCTTTCTTTCTTTCTATCTTGTTTCTTTCGTTCTTTCTATCTTGTTTCGTTCTTTCATCTTGTAGGTGTAGCTACTACAGTACTCCTCCATTCTTTAAATGATACTATCGTTTAGGACAAGTGAATTACACTAGCTGCAGTTCTATTTTATTTTCAGAATGGAGGAGTACTTGTTGCTGCTGGACTGGCTAGCTGGATCGAACTGACTGACTGACTGACTGACTGACTGATGCAATCAATCAATAATGCAGCTCAACAAGTTCTACCAGTCCCGGAGCAGCCGCCGCACCGTGGCTGTCAGCGTCACCGGCAACAAGGTCCCGCTCTACGGCGGAGGGCCCACGCTCACGGCGGCGCCAGCAGTCTCCGCCGGGAAGAAGTCGCCGCCGGTGACCACCACCGTGCCGCCGGTGCCCATGGTGCTGCGGACGACGCTGCACTCGCGGGCCTACGTGCTGGGCGCCCTCGTCAAACCAACATTCACGCGCACCATCGAGTGCAAGCTGCACATGAACCCAGCCAAGCTCAACAAGCCAATCTCACTCGACAAGGCATGCCAATACTCGTAATCATCAACTACATATATACTCAGCATGCAGCAGATCCATCACCATCACCTCTTCTTCCTTTCAGATGTACTATTATTGTTACATACTGCTATTCTTTTTCTTTTCCTCCTCTTCTGTGTATTTATTTTATTTTATTTTTTGATCGACCATATAATTAAATTATATATGACGAGAGAGCATGGCTGTGACTCTGAGAATGTACATCCTGATGAAACAACTGAAGCAAGAATTCATCTTCTTGGGTACTAGCTGGGTGTACTGCAGTAACATTATTACCACAGTAGCGTCGGTACTCTTGTTACAGCATATTACTGCTCATATCGTAATGGTCCCTCCTATCATTGTCGCCATAAAAATAAATCGGTGCTGCTGCGCTGGATGCATCATGACCATGTATGTGGTCCACATTAGCAGCTCAGAGCGAGGATGGATCCATCTTCTGCCATCATCCAACAAATCCACCTACCGAGAGCTCTTATAGTTTTATTTCTCCTGCATATAGTAATGTAATGTAAGTTTAATTTGCACGAAAGTGTGTATCCTTAATTAAACTTGAGATGTTTACTACAAAAAAATCGTTCCATTTCTCTGACTTCATTCGAACCAAGCAAGTGTGTATTGGTCTCTTTGATTGATATATGATGGTCACCACCCAAGTGATTTTTGCCATTGGATCTCCTGGTCGTAAATATGTTTGACAAATGAGTGGCATCTATAGCAGGCACTCCTTTTAGTTTTTACTATATAAGTAGCGAGATAAATTAAATTGTGCTACTTTAGTTTCAGAGCCAAAATCCAATTTCCAAATATGAATACACTAGAAAAGGAGGGTTTTCCCTTGTAATAATTGATATCTTATAAATAAATACACTGAAAATAAAATGATTCTTGTTCATCTGAATTCTATTCCTCGCAAAAGAAATTATTCTTTCTGTTTTTCAAACGAAAAAAAAAAGGCCTCAACTCTTTTTAGGGCCAGCAAACGAACGCCTCCGGGTCCGGGTCCGGGCCCGGGCCCGACTGTTGTCAATCAAAATTAAAAAAAAAAAGAAAAGAAATAATCGCATCGTCCGCCACCCGCCATCATCTCCTCCGCCACCCGCCCGCGCGCCCGCCCGTCGCCTCCGCCTCCAGGTCCGGCTGCCGCCCGGAACCTTGTCTGCGGCCTGGATCAGCGAGCGCCACCTTCCCCACCCTGAACCCGATTAGCACCATCCCCGAGACGAGCCCTGAAGAGTTTGGGCGAATCGAGCCCGTAGCGTGTCATCGTCGAATTCAATCGAGTTCGGGTGTCACAAGGCACCAGGCGCAGCTCTGCTCCACCGCTCGCCTGCACTCCCACAATTCTCCTTCCGCCGCCCTACTCCTGCCACTGCAAAGGCATTTGATTCGTTTCTTCTTTTTCGGTGAGGAACCCTAACTCATTTTCCATTGCTTCCGCTAATCGTTTCTAGGAATTGGTATTCGTTCACTATCCAATCCAAATCATTTGATTTGGCTAGTATCAAATTTGTTTCCTTCTACTCGTGCCCAACCGATCTAATCTTTGCATCCACGTTCATGCTGGTCAACTTCTTGTACATTTTCCTTTTGTTCCTGAAAGATTAGTTAGGATATTGTTCTGCAGTGCGGCAACTAGTATTGTAACCAGGAGTCCTGGTGCCCGGCTCCTGATTTTAATGTGTTTCCCTTCAACAACCCAGATGGATGGCCCTTCCTCGTATTCAAGTACCAACACTCAAAAACACATTTGCTATGTGAACAACTCCAATAAATAAATAAATATGTTTCCACCTATGGTTCGATTCTTTTTTTACATAAAACACCTATGGTTCAATTCTAAATGCTTTAATGTTTTTGCATAGTGTATTCCTAAAATGCCTCTTTGTCCACTGTCCTTCCAGAAGTTGCCCTTCCATGGTGACATCCGACGAACAGGCTGTGAAGGATTATGCTGATTTCGAGAACAAGGTTAAGAGGACCATATATCTCGATCAGCTTTCTCCCCAAGTTACGAGCTCAGTCATTAAAGCAGCCCTTGCCCAGTGTGCAAATGTCGTTAATGTGGAGTTCATTGTGAACTACACAATCCCTTACGATATCCCTTCAGCCGCATTGGTAGAATTGGATGATGAGATGCAGGCCAAGGCTGCTGTAGAACTCATGAATGATTTCCCTTTCATTATTGGCGGAATGCCAAGGCCTGTTAAAGCTACCCCTGCAAAGCCTGTGATGTTTAGGGATCGCCCTTCTCGCCCTGGAATCAACAAAGAATTCCGTTGGGTAAAACAAGGAGATGATGAGTACGAAGCTATGAAGAAATTGAAAACCCTTGCAAAGAGGCAAGAAGCAGAGAATATGGCGCTGATAAAGGTACTGCTTTATTCTTCAGTTTGCATGTTGTTACTAGATAAGTAGACGCGCTACGTCGCGTCAACGGAGAGAATTTATTATCAAACTAATAGAAGAAAATAATTTGGATTTTAATTTATGATTTTAGTAATAAAGAGAACCATTTTATAATGCTACAACAAATGCAGGGCTAGCTTCTATGCGAAAACTATTTTGCCTGTTTAAAACTCAAAAGTTAATAGCGTTTTTCCTTTTGAGTAAATGGAGCTCGGTATACCTCCAAACAAAATCCAATAACTGTTGGGCCCTCATTTCTTTTCACCGCTTGCAATGGCCGACCAGCTGCAGTGCTGCACACGTCTCTGCCATGCGGGCAAAGCTTTCTGCCATCCACCAAAGGTTGCTTTTATGAGCCTTATCCCATGGTCGTGAAGGGAAGCATCGTTCCTCTCCCCTCCTTGTCATATGAAAAAATCGCTCGATTTTCATGTGTTCTTAACACTTCTCTTCCAAAAATCTTATTCTTGATTAAGTGCTGGCATCGATGTTGACACAGTGCGCTAGCTACCCGACCAAAGCCATGCCCAGCACAACGTCCACGTTTCACAGTCGATTCACCATGCCTTGAGTTCACAAGAGAAGCCCTTTGTCGTCGGTTCCTCTCTCTCTCTCTCTCTCCTCAACCAGACCTTTCTCTCGCTCAACAAAATCAGCACCCCCTACAATCTACACTCTGTTCACTTGCTTTACCAGTTTTTGCATATCCAACTGCAAAGGATATCTGCTGCGTCCTCTACCTCCTTCTCCTTCCCTGCCGTGGAGCTCGCAAGTCCGTTGTTCTTTTGTCCTGCAATCAAGGTCCATGCTAGGAGATCGCCCCAACCCAGCTGCCTGCACTACTATGCTTCCTCTCCCTTTCACGGTCGCGCCGTGCCATCGTGAGACGGAAGTGCTGTACACTGAGACCGTAGGCCATCTCCACCCTGCAGAGCAACCACCGGGCCGGAAAAGGAGGCCCGCACACGGGCCGCGCTAGGGTCAACTGGCTCAGACGGGTGAAGAGGCCTGAACAAGAGTCCAGAACGCAGCCAAAACTGATCGACATACACCTGAAGGAAGCAGCTGGGCCTAAAATGAGGCAACTGGGAGCGACCACGACAGTAAAAAACCGACGTGGTGGCTGGAAAAAGTGTCCACGCCATTCAAAATACTGGGAGGGGTGGAAATCTCACCTATGTCAGCTTTAGACTATGCCTCAATGCCTGCTACTGAAACAATTGATAGGGAGTCTCTTATGCTTGTGTTATGTTGCATATTATATGTTGGCTCCTTTTCTGATCGTCAAATGTTAGATTTTATTGGCTACCCTGGTTTTATGATGGTTAAATAAAACGTGAAAGACTCAAACCCTAGTTTTTTTTTCCACTTTATATCCTGAAGTGAAACTGTTGGGAAATTACGGGATATGGAAGTAATATTCAATGTGGTGCATTGTTTGGTTGCCCTGTGATATTTAATGACTGCCAAAGGATGAGTGCAATCTACACGTTATGTTGACTCATAAACTAGAAATTTTAGAGGGACGTGGTAAATGCAGAGCATAGATGGGAAGATGTTAATTCCAACAAGGGTGGATCACTTCTATATGAGTAAAAAAACATTTATTTAGCTGAGCATGCACTCTGTGCAAAGGTCATCAGTAACTCAAACTGAAGGCCCGGCTCTTATGTAAACTACACACATCATCTGTCAGATGGTTCTTGTCCAAGTACTGTGTAATCATAATTTATGTGAAGCTAAACTAAAAATATATACCTCTTGGGTTATTGATGCTGTTGCATTAATCTTCAATACATGAAATGTTTCTTGCAGAATCAACTGGAAGAGGAGAAGGAACTGGCCAAACAGCAGCAGGAAGTACTTGATGGGAACTGCAAGAAGTATGACATGCTCGAAACTGTCATGCAAAACGGATCCATCAAGAACCTTGCTCACCGTTACGGAGTCAACCTTGATGACTATTAAGTATTGGCAATCCTTGAAACAGCTGTGAAGTGTGTCATCGCCAACTACAGGCAACACAAAAATCTCAGTGTCCCTTTTTCCATGGGCGTGCGTTCATGTGATTGGTTGTGATCCACTACTTGGGTCTTCCATGTAACAGTACAATAACACTGTAGCCTAGGTTTATGGAACAGCTGTTCCAGCATTGTGTAACTCAGTAGTAACAACAGTCTTCGTTTGTTTTCTGTAGGTTCTAACGTCACATTGAAAGGATTCACTATTTTTGTCATAGTGACTATTGTGTTCTGTGTATTTGCTGCATGAAACCTGATTGCGTTGAATGAATTCCAGTTTCATGTGGCATGGTTCTGTCTTTTTTGTACTACAATGTTTCCTGTACCTTGGTTTTTACTTGATATTTCCGATAATCCGATTTGGGGTTTGAAGAATGAGGTGGCCTAGATCAAATCATTAACTGAAGTAACCGTTTTGCATTTGGCTGATGATTCCTGGACAGTTGATACACATACGGCACATGAGACGTAATTCCTTTTCTGTTGTTGCATCTTCTTCTGTATACTACTAATATTGATTGATATGCTTTATCAGGATGGATGGATGGATTTACACAGAGTGAGACAGAATAGGAAGTGGAACAGAAAAAAAGAAGCCAGTGAGGTCCGTTTATTATGCCATTTGTGGTCAGTTGATTCAGAAATCTGGATGCCAGAAGGCTGAGGTTACTTTTCAGAACTCGGAGCTGGGAATAGAATAGAATGAAGGAAAGCCTATGCATGAAACTAGGAATATAAGGAAGGGATGGTGACGAAGAGAATGGTAACAAGGAAAGGGAAGGAACCGAACAGGGGGAGAAGCAAAGGTTTACCTTGCCTTGCTGCTTTGGCCATCCATGCAATGCTGGAGCCTCCGTCTCACGTATTCTGCCATGGTCATCTCCTTCTCTGCTTCTATTAAACCTCTGCTAGATGTGATGATGCATGGTCATGCACGGCAGAGCGGTCAAGAGTTGGCTGTGTGAGTTTCTTCCTTGGCGGGTTATTGCAGCATGTCGTGGAGGGCTGTTCCTGTTCTGCCCTTGGCTCTGGCCATTCTCTGCTTCCTCTCAGGTATAGTTTACTGTTTCCCCAAAAGCAAAAGGATGCTCTTTTATTTTTGCTTTATCCTGTTAAAGATCAGGAATGTCTCTCTCACAGCCTTTTTCTGTATGCTTTATTTTTTTTTTGTTTCCTTCTCTACAAGTGTGTTCTACGTTATTATTTTGTAATGTTGTCCTGGGTTTGATACTTCACTCTTTTTTTAAAAAAAAAAAAAAAAAAAAAGAACTCCCGCCATTTTGTGATAGGAAGCATTCATATAAATATGCACGTGCATCAAACCTTTGATGAGTGACAACAAATGAAACCAAACATTTCAGGTTGTGCTGATTCGGCCCGAGTTTTCACCATCATCAACCATTGCAAGACGACCATCTGGCCGGCGGCGTCCCCCGGCGACAGCTTCGGCGGCGGCGGGTTCGCGCTCCGGCCGGGGCAGTCGATGGTGTTCACGGCGCCGGTGGGGTGGTCGGGACGCATCTGGGGGAGGACGGAATGCAGCTTCGACGCGAGCGGCAACGGGTCGTGCGCGACGGGGGCCTGCGGGACCACGCTCAAGTGCGGGGCGTCGGGCGCGACGCCGGCGAGCCTCGCCGAGTTCACGCTCGCCGCCACCGACTACTACGACGTCAGCCTCGTCGACGGCTTCAACCTGCCCATCGTGGTCAACCCGGTCAACGGCCAGGGCAACTGCAGCACGGTGGGTTGCGACGGCGACCTCCGTGACAGCTGCCCGTCGGAGCTGGCGGTGAAGGTGGGCGGCCGGACGGTGGCGTGCCGGAGCGCCTGCGACGTCTTCAACACGGACCAGTACTGCTGCCGCGGCCAGTTTGGGAACCCGGTCACGTGCCAGCCAACATTCTACTCCAAGAAGTTCAAGGCCGCATGCCCCACCGCCTACAGCTACGCCTACGACGATCCAACCAGCATCTTCACCTGCTCAAACGCCGACTACATCATCACATTCTGCTCCAACAGGTCTCAATCTCATTCCTACTCCTATCTTAGTACTCTCTTCGTCCCAAAATGTTTGACGTTTTAGCTCCGGACACGGGAATTAAGGAGAATTATAAAAGGTGAATGTGCAGGAAACGAGTAGGAGAGAGATAGAGATAGAGTTGTATTGGAAAGAGAGAAAGTTGTATCGGAAAGTGAGAATGACAAATATTTTAGAACAAATGGAGTTGACTAAAGTGTCAAACATTTTGGTACGGAAGGAGTATTTGTTATAATTGCTCCGCTCCTACATCTTGACAACTACTGTAGATCAGCACCGTTAGAAATCGGGTCGAATCATACGCCCATGCATTTGCTAGCTATTGTCGAGGAAAATGACAACCATACGAGTGCATCTGCAATCATACTGGCCGTTCAATTCCTGTCTGCACATGCTCTACCGTTTTCATTTGTCCCCTGAAACCGTCTGCCCTGCTGTCTGTCCTTGCATCATGTATCGTTTTATTTACAAACTGTATCATCTCTGAATTGTTTCCTGCTTGTTGTGTTTCAGGAAGAACCCCAAGTGCTCATACCACAACAATCAGCTTGCTTGCAGTGGCTCCGGCAGATCATGGCCACTCATGTCCACCCTCATGCTCGCGCTGTTCTTCAGCTTTTGGTCCTTGCAGTTTTCGATGTAAGGATTCATCACCAGGAGTAAGAGACCAAACTGTTTGACAAACAAAACTAATACAGGCGGCGATTTGTCAAATTCAGCCGCTCTCAGCTCACATGTGGTGTTCATTCATTCATTCATCCTTTATTACATTAGACAACATAAGCGGTTATTCTTTCATGGTCCTCTGCCCTTTCACTCACGTGGTTCAGTGTAAGTTGTGGTATCACATGATCTCCATAATACTATGACACGTAGGGATTAATTTGCTGATGTACAAAAACATACTCTTACCATAAGTAGCAGTTGTATCTTGCAGACCCAGTTAATTACTTCATGTTGCACAGTCATTGAGGTTACTGATATTGTGTCAACTGACTGCAAAATTATGGTTTACATTTTTAAAAAAAATGGAAGCAGCGTCTTTCCACCTCTGCGTAAAATTATGGCTTACATATACTCTAACTAGTATGAACCAACTGGTAATTAACTATGCGCTATTATAGAGCTTGTTTACTTGTGCTCTCAAAGATGAAACAAACTCTCCCTCTTGTGCTGTGTAAAATTCAAAAGTAGCGTGCAGTGAGGATAAGAAAGAGTGAGAGAAACAAACTCTCCCGTGCTATGTGCTGTGTAAAATCAAAAGCAGCGTGCAGTGAGGATAAGAAAGAATGAGAGTCAACTATTTCCCAGCTCAGCGAAAGCCTCATGACCTCGGCACGAGATCTTGAAGGACAGATGATATGCTGTCGTCCGATATATACTAGCCGTCGCCATAGGATTGGCTTGACCAGGAAGGATGCATGATGACACAAATATATTGAAGAGAAGAAGGCGCTGCTGCAAGAGTAGAGGCCATGACAGTGAGTCCGATCATGACAAGATGGCACATGCACTTGAGTGAGATGCATTGCCATGATGATGGTCCATCCCAAACCACATGGATGCAGATGGAACGAATTGTTTTTTTTTTCTCTTATCTTTTTGTTGAGGACGATGCATTAGCTAGTACTATGCAGGATTAAGATAAGTTAGAGGTCTCGCTAGGGTGGAGGAAGAATTCTCGCTCTTCTTGGAATCAGCATGCTCCTAACTACAGTAGCAAATTAGTGCGACATGATTTGAATCAATCTCAACAGTCTTTCATCAGGGAGACTGGACAATCTGATTAGTATAATAATCAGTCAGCAGGGTCGCTTGCTTGATCCAGTTATGCTTTGTTCCTTTTGAGAGAGGCAGCGCCCTCGTGCTTCGGTGCCATTGCCAGTCACACTGAAATTCACAGCGACATTACTGTAGCACTTTGTTTTCGAGTGAAAGAATCCTATGGCTAGCTAGGGTAAGGTAAGGGAAATTTACGTGGCTTTTGCACGAAACTTCGCCGCGAGCAAAAGAAACATAAAGCCCATGAACAACAGTGAGCAGGGCACAAACAACAGCTTGCTTGTCTTACCACCGTTGCTAGTGTGTTATGAAGAAGCGGTAGCAAAACTGCAAAAGAAAAGGGTTGTCGAAATTTAGAACGTGGCTTGCACCAAAGATGCACCTTTATTCCGTTGGGTGCTGATGCGCCGTCCTGTCCTGCAGGCATGAGGCATATGAGTGCAGTGAGAGTTCTAGCAATTGTGACTGCGAGTCATGAGCTTTTGCAGATACTCCTGGTCCTGGTGCAGCGCGAGAGGCGGCAGTCCAGTCTTCCACCATGGTCCATGTCCATGGAGGAGGCAGTAGCTAGGCCTCGATTCAAGCCATTCTCTCTTTTCTTTTTTTTTTCTGGTGAGAAGCCCGATGCAAGAGACCTCACTAGATGGTTGGCGTGCCCATACCATGCCGCTGCTTTCTCTTTGCAGAATGCTGCAAATCCATAGATAGACGACATCACGCTCGCAAAAATGCAACTGCTTCTGCCATGGCCACTAGTACTACCTTAGTGCAGTTGCTGACTCAAGAATCAACCGTACGTTACCTGCAGATGGTGTGCCGGGCACGATGACTGATCATAATCATGCGTGTCCAAGATATCAGCCGGCGCGAATCTTGTGGCGTCGCTTTCTTGACGGCGCATCGTGGATACTATAGTTCTAATATAGTTCGGAGGAGAAAAACGCTCAATAATATAGTTCTGAAGCCGAATATTTCGTCTTCATTCCACTAATTTGTGCGTAATGCAGATATGAGACAAAAGTACCACGTGTCCACTGGGGTTGGAATGCTGAGTCTGTCTACTGTAGTATTCTGTTTTCAGTTGCAACAAAACAAAAAATTAGTACTAAATAATAAGTGGGCGAAGTACTACATCTGTAGCTGTTTGTTTGATTGCTGTGTTACTACAGTTTGAGGTGTGCCTCAAAACAGCTGCTTGCTCATCTATTAGATCGATCTTGGTGTTACCTTAGCTAGTAGTACTGCTCCCTCTATTTATATTTATATGTTATTCTAAGGTTTCTAATTTTTTTTTAAATTACATGTCATTCTCGCTTCTCAATACATCTTTCTCTCTTACTAATATAATATTCTCTTTTCTCACTATATCTCTATCTCTATCTTTATCTCTCTCCTTCTCGTTTTTAATATACTAATCTTTTTACTTCTTCTTTTTTTCCGTGACCAACTCCAAAACAACATCTAAATGTGAACGGAGGAAGTAGCATCCAAGACCAAGAAATGCCCTCCTGATATTTGGACTCATTAGCCACACACTACCTGCCATTGGTCTCATGAGGAATGTATATATGTATGTTTTCTGTATCATGGAGATTTAATTGGGTCATCTCTGTTCCCAGTCCTTCATGTTGTTAACTATTGTGACGGCTGATCGAATCAGATAAATTTTCTGAATGTTTTTGTGCATATAAATCTTGCTTGACTTGAGCCAGGCTGTTTGAATTCACTAGCTAGCTACTGTAGATAGAGTTAGTACTTGCTTGTGAGGTACGGCGAATATAATCTAGAGTTGAGTAAACAATTACTAAAAGAGTAGCTATTCTTATCTTACTCTAAGGGAGGCTAGACCAATGAACATCATTATTGCGCCATGCAGGGTAAGCTAAGCATCAGCTTTGTTACAGTACTAGTAATCTGCATGTTAATGAAATGACTGGAGTTGCCATGCAGGAGCACCTTTCCTCCTTAACCCCCCAAAAGCATCCCTTATCCATAAAAGCAGCAGCAGGAAGCAAGAGACGAGAGCCGATCGACCACTTTCCTTTCGGAATAATAGCCACAGAAGCATCACACTACTCTCTTTGTGGTGTGTCTCTGCAAGTAGCTAGTCCTCCCAAGTCCCAGCACAGACAAATCTAGCTAGAGAGGATAATATGGTGGTGGAAGTGGAGCAAGCAATAAGCAGCAAATCAGCAGGTGGTGGCATGAAAAAGAGCAAACTAGTACTAGTACAGACGCCGGAGAAGAAGAAGAAGAAGAAGAAGAAGCAGACGACGACGGAGGCGGAGAGCCCTTCGTACAGGTTAGCGCTGAAGAGCATCTTCTCGTGCAGAAATAGCCACGGGCAGCCTTCATCGGAGAGCAGCAGGAAGAACCTGGGCTGCAGCTCTGCGCCGTCCATCTGTAAGGTCAATAATAATAAGGACCACCAATGCGAACAGAAGCCGCCGGCGGCGGCGGATGAAGCCAAGCGCCGGGCGTCGGTGAGCGGCGAGCGGTGCGTGAAGAAGCCAGTGATGAGCGAGGTGTCCAATAAGAATAACAACAAGCTGCTGCTCCTGCAGAGGGGTGGTGGCGGCGGGTCGTCGTCGTCGTCCTCGTCGACGACGGGAGGCGGCGGGTCGTTCAGAGCCGGCATGCAGCTGAGGAGGCTGTCTGGGTGCTACGAGTGCCACATGGTGGTGGACCCCATCTTCAGGGACAGCTCCTCCATGAGGGCTGCCGCGGCCATCTGCCCCTGCCCCGACTGCGGCGAGATCTTCGTCAGGCAGGAGAGCCTCCAGCTCCACCAGTCCATCAGGCATGCAGGTTTGTGTATTCATTCTTTCATTGTACTCCTACTGTAGTAGCTAAAGATTAATGATTCACAGTGTTGCTTGCATTGGTCCTGCTGCTGTGCGCTGTCTGAAAGTGAGCGCTTTATTCCTTGTGCTTTTCATATGCTGTCTGTGCCTGAAAGTGATTAATTTCATTCAGCATTATTACTAATTCTGATGATGAATGAGGAGATTAATTTGCATTGTGTCCCTCACCTGAATGCATGATTTGACAGTTTCTGAGCTTGGGTCTGATGACACTAGCCGCAACATCATCGAGATCATCTTCCAGTCGAGCTGGCTGAAGAAGCAGAGCCCGGTGTGCAGGATCCAGCGTATCCTCAAAGTGCACAACACGGCGAGGACACTGGCGCGCTTCGAGGAGTACCGCGACGCAGTGAAGGCAAAGGCGGCGTCGTCATCGTCGAAGAAGAAGAAGGGGAAGAATAGTAATAAGCACCCGCGATGCACGGCCGACGGCAACGAGCTGCTCCGCTTCCACTGCGCCGCCCTCGGATGCAACCTCGGCATCGACGGCGCCACCCACCTCTGCGGCGCCTGCCACACCTGCGCCATCATCCGCGACGGCTTCAACAATAATAATAATGCTAGTGATGATGACGGCATACGGACCATGGCCACCAGCGGCCGCGCCCACGACGCCGCCACTGCTGCCATGGGGCAGGACGGCTGCAGAGCTATGCTGGTGTGCCGGGTCATTGCTGGCCGGGTCAAGCGGCCCTCATCCAATCTCAATCTCAATCTCAATCTCCACGAAGAGGTCCAACAAGAGGCAGCAGATGACGACGACGAAGAAGAAGAAGAAGAGTACGAGTCCATTGCCGGGTCGGCGGGCGTCTACTCCAACATGGAGGAGCTGCAGGTCTTCAACCCCAGGGCCATCCTGCCCTGCTTCGTTGTCATCTACAAAGCATCATACTAGTTATTCTATCGTCGATGTTCATTGCATCCAACAACAACTAGTAGCTACCTGCAATTATTCTTCACTAGGCTTCCCTTCCTTCCTTATTCTCTTGTTTTATAGATGTATTAGTCGAGGCTGTACTTTGTACTATCTTTTTTGATGTAATATAATAACTTCTTGTATCTATATGACATTATTCCTTATTCTGGAGCCCATTCCACTGGATGATCCACCACCTACCTGCAGATGCGCGACAACTTATGGGCCGGGCCACCATCCACTTGGGCTGTCAAACCTCTACGACCACACCGCAATTGAACTGGCTACGGCGGCATGCACTCGTTTTTTAGTGCTACGCTACGCCGGTTAGGATAGGAAACGAAGACAGATGAAGGCGATAAGACAATTCACGCTTTGTTTCTTTTTTGGTATTTTCTTCACACACGCACAAAAAGGATGCTAGTACAGGCACACAACAAATTAATGACAGACAGATAACAATATAGTAAAAAATGCGATAAAAAACAATGAAAATTATGACAAAACTATTTAATCAGATTGACATTCATTATATGTTAGGATTTTAATCAACAATTATATGACAGCCAACCATGTGCTTTTTGAGTGTGTTGTTACTCAATGTATGTGATCTGAGCTTACTGATCGCCTGAATATTAGACTACACAATAACTATAAAAACGTGGCTGGTAAATGGTTGAGTAATAAGAAGTTTGGGATCATTAATATGATCACAACTGTTGCTCTTTGTAGTTTCTGGAAACTAAGAAATTATTTTGTGTTCCAGAATGAGTCTTGGGTTGGGATGCATATGATCTGGGACTGGGACAGACTGGCGTCGATGCTCAATCAATGGAAAATCCTTTGTTCGGCTACCAAATCAGAGGTCTTTATGGCGATGGAAACCAAAGCAATGAGCTGTGGAAGGATAACCGGTTGAAGGCAAGGATCTTTCACTGGTCGGGACTGAAAGCAAGTAAACCAGTGTGACTGGATGTATGATGTAATAGGATAGAAGTTCTTCATGCTGTTCCTGAGTAAGGAGAGAGTACTCTGTACTGTGCTATAAAATTTTCTGTGGTCTTTTACAATGCAATTGGGACCGGGACGATGTCCCTTGAACTCTAAAAAAAAATTATTACAAGTATACAAAATATGTTGTATTTCATACAGCATTAATTGTTCCTGACATATTTTAATATAAAAGTAAAAAATTTTATGTGCAGTGATATTCAACCTTAGAGCAAGGATAATAAAATGGCCAGCCGCTGACTGCAAGCCGACTGGCTATTCATCACCGGTTAATTTATTTTATTAAACATATATAAAGTTCAAAAAATGTTAAGATTAATGGTATATAGATATCATAAAAAGCTGGATTACGTTTCCAGCTAACTACCTCAGTCTCCAACGACTTTTGAATGAAAACATTCACCATGCCTGAGAGGCGTGTTCCAAATTTCACTATCACGATCATGTCATGTCTTTTTTTTTTTTTCCATGTTGGGATTATATTATTGATCCGACTTTTAGACTAAGTATTAGATCAGTAAATCAAACAACTAGTTTTCTACTGCATTGTTTCTATATATGATAATTGGTGAGAAGAGTTTTTTTTTTCCAGCAATTAATATCGTTTCCAAAATCAGCTTGGCGGGCGCGTTTTGCACAAGGAACCCTTACATGATGCGAATTTCAGTTTATCAACTCGACGGAACGGAGTGGAGTCAACAAGTTTCATTCTAGGGTGGTACCTGGGTAGTCGACGAGTCGCCGTTGGCCTCGCCGGTTCCGGCGCCGGCGAATGGGGAACATGACCCGATCAGACTCACCCATCTCGCGCCGCATCGTTCTCTCCTTCCTCGATTTTCTCAACTCTGGTCAGTACTCTCTCTACTCGCCATTCCCCGTCTTCCCGATCCGTGTTTGATCGCTTCCTTCTTTTTCTCTGGGCCATCGAATTGCCACATGTGTTTTTGTGTAATACTGCTATTACTACTGCTACTACTACTAACGCGGTTGAGATTATGGGAGCGAGCCTTATTAGTGGGGATCGGATTGCTCGCCTGCTCTGTTCGTGCCTGCGAGTAGCTGTGTGGAACTTTGGGGATCTGTTGTTAGGGTTCCATTTGGGACCGTTAAGCCCTCCTACATCTGTAAGAAATCCCTAATCTAAGCTAGGGCTCTCTTACGACCAGAAGCCTGCTCCCGCTGAATTTTTGTTTCAATCTGTAATATCGGTTTTCATTTTACATGATTCATATGTCTGTCAGTTCTCCCCCCTGCTACCCTTTTCGGGTGTCGAGTGATTATAGAATATAGCACTACTGACCTGTTGTGACACAATTACGGTTTACTCTCATCTCTTAAAACACACGAGCTGATGAATGCAGCCTGTAGACTTATACAGCTAAATGTTTCCTTTTCCATGTGCAAAACAAAGCTTCATGAAATTCTGTTAGACATTGGTATATACTGGTAGTCTGGTACCATATATTTACGGTGGCTATGGACTCAATAGTCGTCACAACAACCTAATAAGTAATCCAATCCAATCAACCCAACCACCTGGCTGCTCACTCGCCTTTGAGTTTCTGGCTATGCATCTTTTCTGATGTTACAATGGTGTCTGCTATGCAGTTGAACTAGCCCCAGGGGCTGATCCTGAAGCTCTTGAAGTTGCCAGGGATTGCATGGAATCCATTTTTAATATCAACTCGTCAGCCACTTCTGAGGGGATACAACCAGGACTTCTACTAGAACTATTCAATTCTCTTGAAGCTAATGAAAGAGAGGAGCCAAGTGCTGGTTTTCTGTCACAACCTGTATCAAAGAAGCCATCTCCAAGTGCGAGTACATCTAATGCTGAAGAAGACTCAAATAAATGTACGACATCAAATGTATGTGCCTTCTCTATCATATGATTTGTGTTTGTATTTAACGACCATCCTTTTTCATGTTGTCATGTTAAAAATAACACACTTTAATTTATTTCCCTATTAATCTGATACATTCATTTTGATGTGCATGTTGCTTAGAAGTTTAAACTCCTATGTGTCATATGCTTGTCCATGCTGTTCTATTTATTTCCCTTTACATTCTTACAAATTGAGATATATTAGCTTCTCATATGGTCTTTCTGCTTATCTTGAACAGAGTGACAGACTGGTGCAAGATATCTTTGACTTAGGTATGCAAACATGATGTTCATCTTATTTATGATAGTTTTCTGCCTCGTTCGTGTAATAAATATTATTTTCTTTCACTGCTAAGACCATGATGATATCTCTAGAAGAACATAACATGTTGAAATTACTCTGTCCTCATGAAACTTCCTTTGTTTTTGGTCAGATCATTCAAGTGATGAACTGTTTGCAAAGTTTTATGCTGCACTCGATGAAATGAATTTCTTTAAAACATCATCTGCTGGAGCGGAAGATCCCGGTCAACTTTCAAAAGCAACACAATACTTTACTGAAGCATTACAGGTGATACACTATTTTTTGCTCTTTCCAGAAGCTATTGTACCCTTTGTCACATCTTAATTTTGCCTTTAGGGTTCTTGTTATGTCTTAGGAAAAATGTTATGTCTTTAATTTTTCTGTCCTGAAGTATGAATTTGTGCTTTCTCTCTGTTTAGGCGATGCAGAAGTCAGGACGAAAAAAGGCTAGCCTAGTGGACCTGGCAGAGACATTTAAAACAGCCGGTTTATAGCCACAACACTTAGCCATTTTTTGTGTCGAATTTGGAGTAACTATTTTCATTTTCTTTCTGAGTTAATGCATTTGCGCTAAAAAATTGCAACTTTTGTCATGACATTTGTCATTTTTCTACCCGCGTATTTGAAATTCATCGACATGTCTATCCAAGACTTCTGCATGGATTGAAAAATGAATGTGAATGTGTTGATTTTCATTAGATAACTGTTTGTTTGTTCATCAGGTAATGAATTCATGCGATCGAGTCAACACCTTAAAGCTGTCGAACTGTACACCTGCGCCATTGCATTGAGCAGGAAAAATGCCATTTACTACTGTAACAGGTATGGACCAAATATGGAATCTTCTGCCACCAGTGGTAGGCCATAGATATACTATAAAACTACACGTAATTGCCTGAACTGGTATAGGTGCATATTGCACTATTCATTTGGGACTCTCGCATTCCTATATGTTTTTTTGTTGGTCTTGCACTGTTGTCAACTTGCTTGGGATTAAAGGCTTAGTTGTTGTTGTTGCACTGTTACCATAACATGTGATATGATGAGGAGTTTTGATACTTGTTATAATTTATTCCTGGAAACTCAAGATTAGATAAGATAGAATGTCTAGGTTTGAAAAATGTTTGAGAAATACTGAAATAGAAATAATTATTTACCCACAAGCCCCCCCCCTCTTCATGGATTGGTTTTGTTAACCCTGATAACTGATTTATGGTACCATTTATCTGCTTCCAATTTGACATAACATGAAAATGCACATGATGCTTCCAGGGCTGCTGCATATACCCTTCTTAGTATGAACAATGAAGCTGTTGGGGACTGCTTGAAGTCGATTGAAATTGACCCGACCTACAGCAAAGCATATAGTCGACTTGGATCTGCTTATTTTGCTCTGGGGAATTATCATGATGCTTTATACAAGGGATACTTGAAAGGTGGGTGGACTGAAGTGTTCAGTTAATTTTGTGGAAACTGTTCATATACTGCCCTTCCTTTTACCTATTTCACAACACGCAGGTTTAGTTCACATATGCTTGTTGGGAGAGGTCTTTTTTCTTTGGGTTTAACTGTGGACTGAAAAATGATAATCTTTATCTTAGAAAACAAAATTTTGACTTACAACAGCGGTAGCCAACCTAAAGGCAACTTTGTTCTGTTCTCTTTACATGGAACGCCCTGTTGTGATCCTCTGATTAATATATCTATCATCAACTAAGGGTACAATCCAGCTTATAATCTATAAGCTGGGGTAGAGCAGCTTATCAGATTATGATATTCTGGCCTTTGATTTGTCATAATCTGACTATAATCTCAGGCCTGTTCATTTCAGCTTACATATTATAAGCTGGATTGGAAAACAAACAGACCCTTATATCAAATCTATGCTCTTTAACTAACATCAAATGCATTCTCTTTACTTTCTATGATTCTTATATTCATATATAATTTCTTTCTTTCTTCTTGTTCAAACTATCTGTTTAACTGTATTTCTGCATGAGTCAGACTTTAGATTTGTTTTATACCTTATAATATATATGTTTAGAGTTAACCTACTTTGCTTGCCTTGCAGCCTCTGAGCTTGATCCTAGTAATGAAAATGTCCGGCAGAATATTGAGGTAGAGATTTTTCTATTATTAGTCAATTTTCATTAGAAGATGTGCATGGAAAGCTGCTGAAATTTTAACTTTCACTTTGTGCTCTGTCTGATTTACTTAGGTCACCAAAAAGAAATTGTCTGAACGACGAGTTCCAACACAAGAGCAGGTACCCTAGTTAGAAAACACCTTTTTAAATGGAATTTTAGATTTGTCTTGGTTAGGACTTTCAGTTTTGTACTAATAGATTTGTTTTCTATTAGGTCTTGTTTTTTCATTTGAATTTTTTGTCTATTAAATAATATATCTTCTTGTGAACAGAACACACATGCACACCAAGGTCAACAAGGACGGCCAAGATTTGCTGGTCAGACCAATGGTATTCCTTTTTATGCTGTACCCCCCGAATTATGTGACAGCTTCATGAATCGTGGTCAACAACCACCTGGATATCCGGCAAGTATAAATTTGAATGACATTTTTGGTCATGCAAACATCAATGTGAATGGTCAAGGATCAGGTCAACCTGGGAGTTCAAGTAATCCTACTGCATCTGCTTCTTTTCCTACCGGTGCTGCAGTTCCTCCCCCTTTTGCTTTCATGGGCTCAGTTAATGAACAAAACATGGCACACCAAGCTTCTAATGGGCATGAAGGGGAGCACAGTGAAACAGGCATGCGTCAGGATGATGGCGTCCATAACGTGGTTGGGCCTGACCAAGCTGCAGAGGCTCTGAGAGCTATGATGCAGATGCTTGCACCACAGATGAATTCACATGAAGTCCCACCAAGAGGTTCCTTAATACATAACTCCATTATTAGTAGTAGTTCTTGACTGAATGTTTAGCAATCCAATGCATTAAATAAAGTACCTTATTAGTGGATATGTCCTGTTTACAGTTGGCTTCTCGGCTCAGTTGTCGACTACCATCCTAGAATTGGTTTCTTATAAATAATACAATCTGGCATGTCTGTTGTGCAGGACCAGGTTCTTGAGAAGCAGGAAACATGTCATGTGGTTCATAGTTGGAATCTGGACGCCTCTACACGGAATGTTCTCGTTATCACATCAATTTTGGTCATGAAATATGGAAGTTATTGGGACCCTGACTCGAAGTCACCTGAATGCTTGCTCGGTTGACCTGTTTTATGCGTGCTGGAACGTTAACATGAAAAGGCACATGATACTTCCATGGCTGGTGCATATACCCTTCTTAATATTCTCAGCATCAATGTAGAATTGGTGCGTGCTGGACTTGTGTTTGTTGACATTTATTTGAGCATTGGCCCAGGATGTTTCTGTTGATAAAACGATTTTGCTGATGTATATGTGACCGACCATGTTTGTTTCCTTGTTATTAGTACTGGTTGGCTGGGTTCCCTTTGGAATGAAACAGTTTGGGCCGGCTGGGAAGCCCATCACGAGGACATTTTTCTTACAGTGGTTGGGCTGGATTTCTTGTGGGTCGTGCAAAGATGGAGAGCCCAGTTATCAATTAGGGTTATGTCATGTCATCGCCTAGTATATTTCCCTACATGCTGACATACACAGTGATGTGGGCCATGTGGCAGTAGGGTTGTAGGCTCTACGTCACACAGTTTGGAAAAGCAACGGCCCAGATGCTAAGGATTTGCGGCTCAGAAGAAAGGGAAAACAAGAGTAATCAAATAAAAATTAGCAAGACGTTGAAATAATGAGAAATGAAAGAATAGTAAATTACCTTTCACAAGCATCCCGCCCTAGACTAATAGATATGAAATGAAATTAGTACTGGAGGGAGAGGGTGGTGCTCTTGTTTTCATTTCAAAATGAAGAAGAAAAATGAAAGAAAGATTAAAAAAAAAAGATTACTGTTGTGTTCAAAAGAAAAGAAAGGAAAAAAAAAAGAGAGAAATTAGTGGCGCCTCCCTCTCTTATCTGTGTCGTCGGGGCCTCGGGGCAGGGCAGGGCCCGTCTCCACTCGCAAAGAAAGCAAAGCAGAGCAAACCCTCGCAGCAGCAGCAGCAAACGTCATCACCATCTCCGGCGCCCCGCCGCCGCCTTCTCCTCGGCCTCCGCCGCCGGCGCGGACCACGAACGAACGCGCGCGCCTCGGATCCGTGACGAACGCCACTGAACGGATGCGGGATTTGGCTCACCGCCACCCAACCGCCTGCCGGATTTAAACCGAACGGGCCAGGATTCGAAGGTCTCCTCTCCGGTCGCCTGGGTTCCATGCATCACCCTAGGTCCCGCGCTCGCTGCCGTGACCCACCGCCCCCTCCCCTGGGAGGAGGACGTCACCGCCGCCGATCGCCGCCTCCGCCCTCGCCGCGCCACCAGCGCCGCCCGCCCCCGCCGCCGCAGAGGCGCAGCCCCGACCGGCAGCCTCCACGGCGATACGAGGAGATTCCAATCCCCATCCCCATCCCCATCCCCGATCCCGGCGCCGAGGACCGGCGAAAGCGCGCCGACATCCTGCTTGAGGCCGGCCGCCTTGCCGCACACTACTTGGTCGCCCAGGGCGTCATCCCCGACCACCTCCTCCGGGCAAGGGAGGACCCGAATCACGCCCTCCCGGAGGCCCCCGCTCCTCCTCCTCCGCCCGCTCCCGCCAGCTACGGCAGGAAGCGAGACGATGACGAGGAAGACCCGAGGTGGCGGCGGGCCGGGGACTGGGGCCGTGGCGCCAAGGGGGACGACTCCTCCCGGAGGTCGGGCTGGGACAGGAGGAGCCACAGCTTTGACGAGAGGCGCAAGCACGACGTGGACCGGGGTGTCCGCCGCACTCGCGACTATGATGAGCCTAAGAGGCCGCCAATGTCGAGGTCCTACTCGCATAACGACCGCCGGCCTTCCGGCGATGGCAGACCGGATCCAAGGAGGAGAAGTCGGAGCAGGAGCAGGAGCAGGAGCCGTAGCCGGACCAGGACAAGGAGCTACCACCACGGTGGCACAAGGAGGGGGGATTCAGATGGGCGTCGTGATTTGGATCACACCAAGCTGCCAGACTCCGCCATTAATCCTCTTGATGCCCAAATGCCAAGGAAGCCCAAGGTACCCAGTTCGGTTGTGGTCACTCAGGTGAACGACTCTGCTGGTCCGCCTGTGCCCATCCAAGATGGGGAGACGGAGTCACAGATGATGGTTGGGCTGGATCACGCTCCAGATGTTTCTGAAGAAGAGGATGGCGAGTTTGCAGAGGACATTTCTGAAGAGGAGGATGGCGAGTTTGCAGAAGACGTTTCTGAAGAGGGGGAGGAGGAGGACGGTGAGTTTGCAGCTGCTGTCTCCAATGATGATGAAGATGGTGCTGAAATGGATGTCACCGAGCACCAGCTATCTGATGTTATGGATGTTCATCAGTTGGAGGAATCCATTCATATGCAGTCCCAACTCAGGAACGCTGAGGAGGAAATCGAAGCTGGTGCTGCACCCATGGATGCATCTGTGGCAGAACCACCAGCAGATAAAGAAGGTTCCTCCGAAGCTGGGGATGAAATGGAGGGTTCACAGAGTGAAGTTGAGGCTAGTGTTGGCGATCTTGACAGAGATGAACAAGACTTGCCAGCTTGGTACAGAATTTTTGACCTCAATGTTGTTGAAACTCCAGAGGGCTGTGAAATGCCACATATTTCTGGAGATTCTCCTGCAAATCGTGTTTGTGATTCTGTGCCTGATTTAGCTGCTCAGATGAACCAACAAACGAAGTATGCTAGTTCAGAAATTCAAGGTCAAGATGAGCATGCAGGGGCTAATCACTCGTTGGAGTATGGGCATGATTTGAGCAAGTATGATCTTAACAATGTGGCTGATGAACATGCACAGGATGATACTTCAAATACTCAAGGTCAAGATGAAGATTCAGGAGATAATCAACTGTTGGAGGATGAGCATGATTTGAGCAAGTGTGATCTGAATCATGAGGCTGATGCAGACGCACAGGACAACTACCTTCTGAGCAATGAGGAGATACGCCTAAATCATGGAATGTCTGAGAATGGTGCAGACAGCTGCTGTCTGAGCAATGAGCAAATGCTCCTAAAGAAAAATGCTGATGAACAAGACCATGATGATCACCAATTGGAGAATGAACAAATGCTTTTAGATCAGGGAACATCTGAGCAAGTTTTGGACACTTATCATGTGACTGACGAACAGTTTACACTAAGTCATGTTACTGATGAACAAGTAGTCAATAAGCACCAATTGGAGCCAGAGCCCGTCCACGTACCTATGGGCGTGCATGATGTTGACAAATATAACTTGAATAGTGGGCAAATGTTTCTGAATAATGGTACAAACAAGCATGCAGAAGAGGATACATGCCATTTGAAGGATGGGCTAACACTTGATCAGGCAGTGGATGGACAAGCTAGAGTTCACAACATGGGCAATGGGTGGACAGGTCCTGTAATTGATCTGGAAGATGATTACCAACAGCAGCCTGATACCAGAGATACTGGAGAATTCGTAGAATCTATGTAAGCTTTTTTTAGATTCATTTCTATAGTCTCAAGGCAGAGAGGAAGCTCCTTCACATTTCAGCATGTTCACTCTACAGAAGTGACCAGGAAACCTCAAGTTTTGCAGACAATGCTGTCACTAACGTACAAGCAGTTTCTTCTTCGTCAATTACACCAAATTTTGGAAACAGGTGTACCAGAAGGGGAGCTGTAAATTCACAGGTATTGAGGCTATTTAGACATCTGTTCTTCTCACATTAAGTGAAGAATCATGATTCACAAGTAAACTGTTTGGGGTTCTCTAAGTGACTAATACGAGTTGATTTATCAATTGTGTGCCTTTCATATGTTCACGATGAGACATCATGTCAGCGCTCTGTTGCTGTTTGTTATACTTGCATTGTCTGTCGCTGTTCCCATTAATTACAGGCATTAACATTATATTAAACAATCATGACCATAGTCCCTCTTTATCTTATGATATTGAAACCATATTTTCAATATTCTCAGGTAATTCCCGGTGATGATGATGGTGCGCTGTATGGTGCATTTGAAAAAATGCCATTAGGTATGCTCTCCTGCTTCATGCAGAATTCCTTTCTCAGCATGCACACTTATGATTCATATGTAATTGAGTTGGGTTGGAGCATGGTAGATACTGCTGTCGCCACTTTATTCTGTTATCACAATTTAGACACCACCTATGCATGTTCAATGAAACAATTGGAGATGAGCTTTAGATACTTACTCGCTTTGTCCCATATTACTTGTCATCCTACACTCCTCCAGTTTTTTCAATTTACTTGTCATCCTCGCATCTCAATGCGCCTTTTTCTCTTCCCAATACATCTCTATCTCTATCTCTCTCTTTGTTTTCTGTGCACATACCTTTTTTACTTCTCCTTATTCTCCGTGTCTCAAGTCCAAAACGACAAGTAATATGAGACAAAGGACGTATTATATTACGGCTAGCCATTGAGCATAGCCAAGTATAAGCCTATGTGAATGGAGAATAGGTTCTTTTTCTTCCGCTCCTAATGCCAATGCATTGTACACATCTTAGGAACCTTCTATGTTAACCATGATGATGCGTTTTTTTTTTAGGCCGAAGAGTTAATCTTCTGCATGGAATTCTTGACATTTTCCAATTTTGTACATTTTGCAATGTTCATGCTCTTTAGAATGTTTGAGATGTTTTGCTCTTTATTGAAGTTTGGTGTTTAATCTGGTATTTCTTCAAATAATAAAGGAATTTGTAGTTTGAAAATAGAAAACAAGGGATGCCATAAGATGAGCATTTGTGTTTGAGTGGAGACTGAATTTTGCATTCTTTTGTATGGCTACAACTGTTGAGATATTACATTTTTTTCGTTGTGATCATTACCACTTATTACCATTTTTTTGTCTTTATTCAGAAGTTATCAATGTATGGGACCTGGCATCCTCTGAGCTCGGGAAATCCTCATGAGCTCTCAGCTCCGACATTCTCTGTTAACTTACTGGAATTCTGGACGATGGGAAGCTTGCACCAAAACAGTTCTTAATGTTAGATGATTGGTCATTGTTTTGTATGTTGTTCCGTAGGTACTCTTTTTTAGATCCTTGCTTAGAGGTTAGCTGGTGTTAGTATTGATGCAATGCCGCCGGTGTATCTAGTAGCTCACCTTTTTGACTTGAGATGATATGCCGATGTATGCCAGTCATCTAACAATCCTGCGCAGCCCTTGCTGGGCTTTGTGAAGTGCAAAAAATGATGTACTATAGTCTATACTTTAGCCAGGTGCAACAGATCAAATCAGAGATTGCCCTCATCACAGGGACGGGAGCCCAGCAAAGGCATACAGTCATGGGAGCAGAAGCTTTATTTTCTGGGAGGCATCTGCCGTGCTGGTATTCACTCTGCTCATTGGCACTGTTCTTCCATGGTCCTTTTTTCAAAGATGGAATTCCCAATAAGGCACGTGGATCGCAGAGATCATATGGAATGAGGCGTGCCGTCAGGGAATGAACAAGGAATTTCTATTTTGCAATGCAATGCAAATTTCCTTGCATCTGGTTGTTCGTTTTCTTGGGCCTAAAGTGCTAAAGTGGACTAATGTTACAAGTGAAATGAAAAGGTGTGTTAAAGTTTGAACTAAAGTTTAGCACAAGAGAGAAAAAAAAGGTTAAAAGAAAGATTATTAGTCCCTCAAGAAATGTTACAGTTTAGTCTAAACTTTAGGTGTTAAACGTTAGCAACTCATGAAAACTGGATAGGAATTGATGATCTCCCACTTGAACCCCCTCATGGCAAGGAATGAAGGTGCTGTAGGAGAGTCTTGGGTCAGTGTTTGTACTGACGATCCTGATAGATTCCTCTACTGTACTAGCTGTTCTGAAGCAAGTGTGGATGTTATCACTGGCCCCACCCCCAGCAAGAGATTAAAGGCGTCCGCGATGGTGCCAGTGAGATTGAATTGGAGCTTCTTTGGAAGATTGCACTAAGCGTTTTTCACGAGAATCTCGAAGGAAAGATCAGATATCCTGTTACTTTGATCTTAGACATCCTATAACTATAGTGGCTACTACTGTACTAGTAGTTCAAAACTCTTGAGCATGCTTCTGTGCAGTGAAGAAGCGCAGGGTATCTGGACTTGTTTCGCGCAGGCTGCAGAGATGAACTGAACCTTCTCTGATTGGAACTTCCCTGAAAGGCAACCAAGCGATGCAACGACGGTAGATAAAGATGGTCTTGCTGCTTTGCTTTCTTGCGATTTGATTTATGAATATGAATGGAAACGTAGACGAATCGAATGTTGTAGGGAGGCAGCGTGAGAGAGTGCAAGTAGAAGCGTGGTAGCAGCTTGGATCGTCCGGGAAGACCAGCGCACATGCTCCCTCTACGCGTTTGGGTTTAGCAGGTGCTGCTAATTAATAAAAACACGCTATCCTCCTAAGTTGTAATACACTGGATCAGGGACGAACAGCCCATGTGGTGTGGGTGCTGTTAGCTGTTGCATTCATCCCATCTCAACGATCCTCTTATTTTTGAGTTCATGCCTGCCTGCCCATCCTTTGTTAGTTCGCTTTTATCTCCTCCCGTCCGAGGTCCCCTGTCCAGGAATGAAGAAGGCGGGTTCATTAAATCAATAATCCTTGGAGAAATGCCAGCAAATCAGGAGAAGAATGAAGCCTCTCCCCTGGAAAGCTTTCTTTCACTGCTGTTCGGTTCTGGTCTGTCCACACATGGTTGGCATGACATCTGGTCCTCCGATCCCTAGCTATAGCCAGTACTTCGTTTCTTGTATATGATGTTGATACTTGATCAGTTTATTAGTATAAATTAGCAAAGAAGAGCCTGAACTGAAATGAGCTGTTACCATTTGTCGCCCCGCAGGTCCATCAAAACTATATTTTAAGTTTTTTTTAGATAATAGAACAAGAGTCCTGGTCTCTACACTCTTAAACAAAGTGTACGCAACGATTCGGTATAAACGGGGAGCACTTAGGCTCACAAATACAAGCTAACAGTTTCAGCTTGAGATACATAGGAAGAAAATCATCGAAAATTATCTTTTAAGTAAAGAAAGAAACCAAGCAAGCAATTATATTTTCTCGATCTCTACTTGTATAGTATGCATCGCTTCTATTGACCGAACACACGCACGACGCATTCATTAATGATTGAGCGTTGAGACACGAACGGGGCACGTGCATGCGCCTAATAAGCTTTTTTTATTTAGTTTGGGGATAAAGGATGCGCCTAATCAATCTATGGAATGGAAATGTAGAAGGAGCGGTTGGACGACGAGTACGCAAACCAAACCATATTCTGTGTCTGATCCAATCCAATATATAATATAGAGATCTCCGCCCGCACGCGGGGTGCTTACGGAACAGATTAGAAGCTTAATGAATGGTTGTATCAATCAGTGGATGAAATGTTGGTGCATGATATGGATAGCTAGCTAGTCCTTTTCAAACTTGGACCACCGCGCGCGCGCGGACTCCATCCACCGACCAACCCCATCATGCATCTTCTCCACCTTACTTATGCAGTGTTCAATTATTAAATAATTATGATTTGCTCCAATTCAATCTAATAAATTTACAACCGCAGAGAACATCAAATTATCCCTGTAATTTGAAATCTCTCTCTCTCTCTCTCTCTCTCTCTCTCTCTCTATATATATATATATATATATATATATATATATATATATATATATTTACCCTAGGAGCAATTAAGCAGATGTGTGTTGAGGAGAATTAATTGCCAAATTGTAAAATCTTGATGACCATGAGTAAACTTTGAGGGAGGGAGGGTAGGGGGGGGGGGACGGGCCAGGCAAAGCAACTAGCAAGAGGTGAGTGATCCCACACGCTGTGTCTGTCTGTCTGTCGAGATGTCATCTCTCCTCCTCCTCCTCTTGTGACTGATTGATTGATTAAAGGACGCCAAAGCGAATGAACTTTCTTCCTCCTCTTGTTGTTCAAGTTCATCAGCGAAGCGTATCGCTGCTCTCGTAGCTCCCAAATCAAAATCGTTTGCATGCATTGTTCTTCCGTCCTCTCCAGCACCTAGCTAATTATTGATAACACAATTAAAGAAGAAGGTGATGGCGCACGGGCATGGAGGACAGCAGGCGCAGGGTGGCGACAGCCCCTACTGCTCCTTCCACCCCAGGGAGCTCGTCGTCGGTGTCTGCGCTCACTGCCTCAGGGATCGCCTCCTCCTGCTGCTCGCCGCCTCTGCTGCTACTAACAATAATAACAACAAGGACGACGAGGAGCTCCCCTTGAGCAGCAGCAGGTTCAGGCGCAGGACGAGCAGCATCTCCTTCCCCAAGGTCTTGGCGCTCGGATCCTCCTTCCTCCAGCGCCTCGATTCCCGCCACCACCACGAAGCCGATGCACCAAAAATCTCCTCCGACGATGACACCGCCTCCGTCGCAAGCCTTGATGGTAACTCTACTCGTTTTCATCACTCATTGTGTATGTGTTTTTTTTTTTTTCCCAATCCAGGTTCAAAGTCTTGTTGTATATACTACTATGTACTAGAAGATTCCTTCATCTCCATCAAGTTCGAGGACAACGGCAAGGCGACCTGGGACAAGCAGCAGGCATTGACAGCAGCTCCGGTGCCGGTGGTGAGGTCGTCTTCTTCGTCGTCGACAGCAGTAGTGGCGGTGGTGGAGCACGTGAAGCGGGGCGGCGTAACGCGGTGGCGCAAGCAGGTGGTGGGACGCCTGCTGCAGCTGGCGCGATGGAAGAGGTCCGCCGCCGTCGTCGTCGTCGGGATGGACGGCAAGAAGGCGGCGGCGGCTGAGCGGTCCAAGGCGAGGGGCGGCAGGGGATGGATCCGGAGCCTCACCCGGAGGCGCGCATGGTCCTGATGATGCATCTCTGCAACCTCTAGCTAATTAAGCGTGCAAGTGAGTTTGCTTTCTTCTTTCATTAACTTTTGTATATAGCTAGATCGACCAGCGATATATCCATGTGTATACTACTCATAGACTAGTAGCGCCCCCTCCAAAAAAAAAAAGGGAGAGAGAGAGAGAGAGATGTTAATCATTCTCGGTTTTAATTTGACCAGAAAAATAAAGAAAATCTAGCTTTTTGTGTG
The DNA here is from genome assembly GCA_030378355.1 of Eleusine indica. Taxonomy (NCBI): domain Eukaryota; kingdom Viridiplantae; phylum Streptophyta; class Magnoliopsida; order Poales; family Poaceae; genus Eleusine; species Eleusine indica. Next base: position 230,246 of record CM059502.1, on the reverse strand, counting down.
ATCATTCTGTACTGGATGGTACTGATCCCATTCTGTTCTTGCTCAACTAATGTGCATTCTGTTCTGTTCTTGCTCAACTAATAATGTGCATGAACACCTAAATAAAACAAAGGAACATGCTCAGCTAATTAGGTTGGGTTTTAAGTTGTTCAGAACTGAGATGCAATTTGGTCAGCTGGTAATAAGGAGAGCAGTGAGACTGCTGTTGGACCGACATGTCTGCAACAAGTAGCCATTTCTATCTTTCAGCTCAAATCATTATTTCTTTCCTTTCAGCTGAAATCGAATTCAAGTACATTTTCCGCCGACCTATAGTTGACGTATACATGTGCACGCGTGCGTGCATATGTCGGCTGCTCATCTCCGTGTGCTTCTCCTTTTTTTTTCTCCCTTTTTTATCTGCTACTAGCTCGATCCTAGTATCTTTTTTCCTGCGATCAAAATCAAATACTACTGACTGTAAAGAAATTGCACTGGACCACAGCACGAGCAGAGCAGTACAACTTCTTTACTTTGTTGCTGATAAAGCCAGAACGACGATTTTGACTGACTTTCGATGAAAGCTGCCACCAAGTCTGGGAAAGGAGCAGGCCCAAATGCCATCGATTTTGTAGATTTCGCGATGCAACTAAAATTACTTTGAAATTTTCACAATTATTTAATTTATGGCACGCGAATTATACATTTCATCTGTACGAAGTAAATGATTATCTCTCTTTCAACTTCTGGTGAGGTGGCTTTGCTTCCCATCTCGACAAAAATAGACGGCTCCCTGCTTCTCTCAGGCTTATCACCTAATCCGATCCTCAGATACCTGCATATAATGCCACCCGCAACAGTTTAACAGCGACCTATATCAAGACCCACCATATTTCTGTTACGCCAATGTGACAAACGCAACAATGTCGCATGATACCAATACCAAAGTAGTAGTAAGGAAGAGAGATTAGACCAGATCACCAGATTAATACGACGAATGTCGTCACATTCAACACAGTTACTGTAATAAGGGAAAGTATGGGGGAATGGGGAGAAATTAAGTAAAATGGAACAAGCAACTGCATGCGCCTCTGCAACAAGTGAAGTACCAAGAAGGGTTAACTGATGCATCATCGATCCATGCAAGGCTCTCTTCTACTGGAACTTTTTTTTTTTAGATATAACAAGTAGAAAGTTAACTACTGAATCAGGCTTCCAAAACTACAGATGAACTGCAAGCATCAGAAAGAAGCAATCCCATCCGATCAGTTGGTGGAGAGGTTCAACCAAACCCCAGCAAATCTGCCAAGCATAGTTTAGAAACATCATTAGTCACCACCAGCAAATCTGAAACAGTGCAAACAGCAAAGCTGTTTTTATTGGCTGATTGATTGAGATCGTCACTGGTGCTATACTCTTCTAGCAGTAGCAGTTACAGTACGTGGTTGGTTTTAGAAAGAAGAACAGAACAGGGGATGATACCTTGAAGTAGAGGTGGAGCAAGGTGTTTTAAGCATCTTGTTCAAGCACCCCATCAGGAACTTCATTGTTGACTTCTTCAGAAGCAGCAGCCTGGGCCTGGGGTGTTGTGATTGTGGTGCCAAAAAGCTGTATGCTCTTGGTTTGGACAGCAGCAAGGTTACGCTTGTTTACAGAGTTGGTGGGAGGAGAACCAAATTCAGGATCGAGAATCTCAGAGGCACCGCTGAGGTCCTCCACGGGGCTGGGGAATAGCATCTGAGTTGTGATCATTGCAGAGGATGAAGATGGTACGACATGAGTATGCCTGGCTCCCTGGATGCCAGCAGCAGCTGGAGGAGGAATGGGTGCGCCCAGTAGCATCGCCATGGAGTCGTCTCGAGAGCAGAGAGCGTCAGTAATCTTGAACCTCTTGAGAAAAGGAGGATGTCCAACAAGACGTTGGAGCTGCCAGCCATTCACAAACCTGCTCCTGGTTGAGGAAGATGGGGAGGAGTCATCCCAGTGAACCTGGAGACGAGAATTTTTTGTCAACAAGCTAAGTGTTATATTTTGATTTGTCCTGTATATATATTTCATTGACTGAAAACAAATTTAAAAGTTGGTAGCAGTACGGGTGCATTCAGAAGACGAAGTGGACAGGACAGGCAGCATTACATACTGTATGAGCAAAGGAAGCAGACAGAGGTCCTAGCGTAGTACTGAATGTAATGGACAGTACAAGGCATACATGCATGTTGGTACTAGAGAAGAAGAAGTATAGGAGAATAATTGTATCTACAAAAAAAAAAAAAGAGAAAACAAAGCAATGCAATGCAAGTAATAAAGTACCTCGAGTGATCGCCACATGGGTGGGTGGAGCTCCTTGACAGTTGCGGTTGCCCAATCGGTTCGTCGCGCGTCCTCTTGCTCCATGACCTGCATGCGGACGAGCATCCCTGGCTCCCATCTGCAGGCGAGCGCGTCCTCCACCTCCTTGCGCGGCACGACGAACTCGCCGGCGCCGAGGCGAGGGTAGTAGGAGACGGTGAAGGGGCTGCCCTTGGCGGCGAGGCGCGCGGCGTCCATGACGTCCTCGGGCGGCACCCGGGCGCGGGCGTTGAATTGTTGTTGATGGCCTCCTCCTTGGCCTTGCACAAGAAGAATGGAGGGGTACCTTGGCGCTCGTCTGAGGCCGATGAGGAGCTCTCCGTCCGGTCGGCGCATGAATACGACGGTGTCCCCGGCGACGAGCAGCTTGGCGTTGACGAACTTGCTCCATCCCGTGGTGAGCAGATGGCGTCGCGGCGTGCCCCGGTAGATGTGTCGGAACTGCCATTGGACGCCTCGTGGGTCCCGCATGAGGAGGTTCTGGACGGGCGGGTCGGCCGCGAAGTCGAGCTTGGGGAAGATGAAGTCGGCGCAGTAGCGGGGGACGGAGAAGCCGCCGCCGTTGTTGGCGTCGCTCTGCGTCAGCTGCTTGGCGAAGTAGCTGATGCTGCTCTGATCAGCGGAAACAGCAGCGGCAGCGCCGCGGTGGGGGCCTGGCTGGAGGGAGATGTCGGCGTAGACCTCGTTGGTCTTGTCGTCGGCGGCGAGGCGGACGGCGGTGACGGTGCAGGGGAAGAGATGAGGCGTCGGGAGCGGGGCCGGGAGAGCCGCCGGGCACTGCTCGGCGTGGCCGTGGGGGAAGTAGTACACCTGCGACCCAACGGCGGGGAGCCGGGACAGCGGGACGGCGCAGGCCAGCCACATGTCGCTGTCCACCACCGCCTCTTTCTTCTCCTCCAATTCCTCCTGCTGCTCCTCATCGGGCGGAGGCAGGGCGGCCATTCTCTCTGCTTCTAACGTTTGCGGCGGCGGCGGCGGCGGCGGCGGCGCCTAGGGTTTTTATTTGTTTCCCTATCTTCCCTACAGACCGGACCGCACCGCACCGCAGATAGATTGTATTGTTGGATTGGAAAGCAGATCGAAAGAGGATCGATCGGAGGTGGTGGGAATTTAGGAAAGAAAAGATTGGTCTTGATGATCTCATCACCCCCACCTCCCGATCCAACAACAACGCCCACACCGCTTCCCCCAAAACCTCAAACCCATCTCAAAAACAACAACAACAACAACAACAACGCCCACGCATGCACGAAGCCAAACAGACCGACGCGCCCCCTCCTTTCCGCTTTATTAATTTCCTCCCAACAGAAACAGATTGCTTGGTTATTTTCGATGTTTTTTTTTTTTAAATTAAAAAAAATCGTGTTGCTTCTTTTCTTCCAAAAAAAATAAGAGATCTAATTGCTCTAGTACAGTAGTGGTATATATAAAGCCCGCAGGTCAGGTATATTGCAAGCATCACCTTGTTTTAGATAATAAATAAATCCTTTATTATGACCAGGAATAATGGCAGGAGTGAGCAGTAGTGGGCACGATCGACACGGGTCCGGACTGCAAAGCGTCCAGCCAACCAGGCCAGAGATAAAACATTTTTCTTATCAATTATCAGGGCTGTAATTAGTACACACAATGATCTGCAGGGTGTGAAACAGCATTCAGCAGCGCAGCGTCTACTAGCACTAATAGAGAGTCCAGACTAAATAAAAGGTATACATAGCCATAAATATCTCGTGGAACATCTCCAATTTATGTGTGTGTTCATTTGCATGATGACAAAATATGAAGAAAAAAGGAGGAGATTAACAAAAAAAATTGCAAAAAGGTCCCACCGGGATTCGAACCCAGGTCGCCAGATTCAAAGTCTGGAGTGCTAACCACTACACCATGGAACCTGTTTTGTTTGATTTTGTTACATAACGTATATAACGAATGAAAGATTGCTCTGAATCTGTTGCAGCGGTAGCAAGAAGACACAACAAGGACAAGGTTATCGATGATTTTGCCTGCACGTGTCGTCCTCGCCGTCTCTCTCGTTTGTTTTGCCTGCTATCGTCCAAAAGAAGAAGAGTGTGTGTGATAGGCATGCCAATTAGCAATCGTAACCACGCACCCTCCCGTATTTTTTATAAAACAAGACTCGATCTGCTTCAGAGTCTTCAGTGGAGCACTTTTGTGAGTGAAATGGCAGCAACCCATGGTGTTGTTGGAGTCGTTGATGAGGGCTACTATCAGAATCAGTATCAGCAGCTCCCTAGCTCCTCTGAGCCAGCGGCATCAGCAGAAGCAGACAAGTGTCATTGTGGCCACAGTGTTCAAGAGCAGAACCAAATAAAGCCACGACGACGAGTCCATCAACATCAATATAAACTCCAAACATAGTACTACTCGTTATGAGCAAAGGACGGTATCTTGGGCAGGCATCGGGTTTTCTTCACCAAGGAGAAGGAGCTCTTCGTGGGCCGCTTGGCGAGGCCGTGACGGGGAAGGGCATTCTGCCCCAGCTTAATAACCTGGAGATACAAGGCCAGCAAGCGGCTCCCTCTCCTCTTGTTCATCCTCTTCAGTCTTCTTCACCCTCCTCCATCGGCGCCATCGAAGCGCTCGGCCGAGATGGAGCCACTCCTCTTCAGCATCCTATTCTTCTTCTTTACTCCTTCCATCTCAATTTAATTGACACTTTAGAGCCCGACACGAGAATTAAAAAGAAATATAAAAGTTAGCTGCATAGAAAATAAGAAGAAAAAAGATAAAAATAGTGATATATTAAAAAGAGAGAAAGTTACATCATGACTGGCTGGATTCCTTTTCTTTATTCCATCTCAATCAGTATCTCTGTCAGGTGGAGCCCTACCCGGCCCAGATCCTTGTCCGGTTCTTTATCATATCTACATATATACATAAAAGAAAAAGATCCTTGTCCAGTTGGACGCTGCATATTTATATCTTGGGGACCGAGATTTGATCGGAGGCAGGTGCAACCTGTCATGTGTCGGACCATTCCATGTGTCTAGTCTCTGAATGTGTCATCTGCGCCATCTTAATTCGACTTTGTGGTTGATTCACCGCTCATGCCTCACGATTCAGAAATATATATACTTGCATTGGACGTGGGAGAATTTATTACATTTTTTTAAGAATGGAGTCGTCTTGACTTTGAAAAGTCCGTCCAACAAGGCTTAGTTTCCTAATCTCGAAAGTTACCAAGCCACCGAGCGAGCCCACTGAAAGCGAAACCTGCCTTCATAACAAAGATAAGAAACGCACGAGCAAGGTTACAGTGTGTAGCTTTCAACTGGTATGCAGAGAGTGATTTCCGAAAGGGGCGACGATGACCTAATAACATGATCCTAATTAAACGGATGGATCCATCAGATATGAGATGAGATAGGAAGCAAAGGAATGGGAAACAAGGGATGAAAATGATCGAAAATTAGTATTACCATTTCTCAACTATATTTTTTAGTTGAGAATAAAAAATAAAATTATCAATACGAAAATATGTCGATATCGATCGAAAATCAATAATCATGATCGATAACTATCGGCTATACATTATGCTAGATACTCATGTTAACATAATCACATAATTAATCATACCATTCATCTGACACGATGAAAATAATTCAACATCGATATAGTTGACAAGTGACATGACGTATAAAAAAATAATAGTTTTAAGAGGTGTTGCAGGGTACACCCAACAATAATCAGGAGTTCAAAAAAAAGTTTAGCGCTTTGGATCTTAGGCTTGTGATGTTAAGGTCCATTTGAGTTTGGTTAGTTGGGTAACAAAGGTTACTCCTTCAAAAATTCGATATTGTCCACGGAAATTTTTGAATGAATATGGTATACGTCCATTCGATCGAAAATCGGCTCTATCGTTTTCATTTTCATTTTCGTAAAAAGGTTTTTCTATTTTCGTTATTGTTTTCATATTTTACGTAATCGTTTTTCTAAATTTTTTTTGTTTTTTCCAAAAACGATTGTCAGGATTTCCGTCACCGTTTTCAACCCTACACAAGAGCACTCAAACCACCAAAGCATAGCAATAAGCAGTAAACAGCAGGAACCATCCAAGCCATGGGATGGGATGGGCATGGCTAGGAAGAATTGTCGGGTGCGTGCTCTGCTGTCTAAATCGGACAGAGCCCACCCCCCATCCTTGTTCCGTCGTGTCCTTGTCGGATTCCTCCTCATTCGTGCGTCCATGTGGCCGCACATTACCAGCTCTCTCCTCTGGATCCATTAGTACTTACTTAATAATCTTCATCCAGCCATGGCCCATTTGATAAAAAAAAAAGAAATTAGTATTACTAGTATTACGTTTGTTGATGATGCGTCGCAGTGAGTAAGGATATGCAATGGACCTTCCCATCTCCCTTCCCTGTTAAATTGTGTAAGAAAAAAAAAAGATGGAAAAGGCAAAGGTACTCCAGAGAGCTTGCCGACGACGGAAAAGCCAGTCGGCCTAGTAATTTAGTGTCACTGTGCGATGACGTCCTTGTCAGCACAGCACAGCAGAACGCTGGTGGATGCTGTGTAATCGAACAAAAAACCAGCCTGCCTGTTTCTCTTACCATATGGAAAACAATAGTAGTACCTTTGAATTAGCAAGCAAGTTGTATTTTGGGAGTTTTATTTGCAGCAGCCGTTCAATTCAACGTGCGTGTCACCGCGTCACATGTAGATATTTCTTCTTCCTCAACTGCTGTTCAAAAAAAGGAGTACCGGTATGCAGGGAAATTTCTTTCAGATGCAGGTGTGCAGCATATATATAAAGATATAGGTAGTGCATATGCAGCTGCTCTTCCAGGGATACTACTAATTGAACCCCGGAGGATGGGAGCAGGTAATTCAGTAGAATGCGATCATGTGACTGCGAAATGGAAAATCATGAGGTGTTGCTTTCAGGCTTTGGAGGTCCCTCGTTGGTACTTGGCTGGTTGTAGAGGAAGGGCAGGGGCAGTGGTGCTATCATGTCATAATTCTTAACCGTCGATGGGTTGGTGCACAAGAAACAGTTGTGGTTGGGGAATGAATGAATCAGCACTTCCCAATTGTTTTTCCCTGAAAGCAGTGAAAGGTTCTCTTCTTGAGACGGATCGGACGACAGTCGACAGAGGTCCCCTTCAGCTTGAGTCGGGGTATGCTAGCACAGTATAGCAAGGGAAGGGAACTTAATAAGGAAAAGGGTGGATGATGCATCGGCATCGCCGTCAACATATATTACGATCCAAGAGAGGGAGAGGGAGGAGAGAAGGGAAGGGAAGGGAAGAACGACGACCTAACCCAACCCACCTGCTCCGACAGACTCAGCTTCAGCTCTCTCCACCCACATCTTTCTCTCTTTCTCCTCCTCCTCTTGTTTCAACAAGGCTTGTGTTGTGTGTCGTCCACAGCCAGATAAGGTACGCATAGCATAGGAGGTGAATTATTAACTAATTATATTAGCAAAGAAAAAGAGAGGATATAGCTTGTGGCTTGATTGGGAAGAGGATGGACAAGTACGAGCCAGTTCGGGAGATCGGGGCGGGCAACTTCGGAGTGGCGAAGCTGATGCGGAACAAGGAGACGCGCGAGCTCGTGGCCATGAAGTTCATCGAGAGAGGAAACAGGGTTCAATTCTTTTCTTCTTGTTGTTCCATATCTTGTGCTACCACAAATTAAAGACACAAAGACTGAGTTATATATGTTGTCCATATAGATCGACGAGAATGTGTTCCGCGAGATCGTGAACCACCGTTCTCTGCGGCACCCCAACATCATCCGGTTCAAGGAGGTGGTGCTGACGCCGACGCACCTGGCGATCGTCATGGAGTACGCCGCCGGCGGCGAGCTGTTCGAGCGCATCTGCGAGGCCGGGAGGTTCCACGAGGACGAAGCCCGCTACTTCTTCCAGCAGCTGGTGTGCGGGGTGAGCTACTGTCACGCCATGCAGATCTGCCATCGGGACCTCAAGCTCGAGAACACGCTGCTCGACGGCAGCCCGGCGCCACGACTCAAGATCTGCGACTTTGGATACTCAAAGGCATCTCTTTTACTTTAATTTGCTGGATTTCATGATTTCCCATCCTCATATCAGTTCTTCATTCAACCTAATCCTAAATAAAATAAATAACGATCATAATAAAAAAAAAATCTGCCTGCAGTCTTCTGTGCTTCACTCCCGTCCCAAGTCAACGGTGGGCACGCCGGCGTACATCGCGCCGGAGGTGCTGTCGAGGCGCGAGTACGATGGCAAGCACGCCGACGTCTGGTCTTGCGGGGTCACGCTCTACGTCATGCTCGTGGGAGCCTACCCCTTTGAAGATCCCAAGGATCCAAAGAACTTCAGAAAGACAATCTCGGTTCACTTTTTTACTTCTTCACTTACTCCATTTATAGTACTGCAATACAAGAAACAAAGTCTCCAACTTACTACATATTAGTTGCAATTGTGCAGCGGATCATGTCTGTTCAGTACAAGATACCAGAGTACGTGCACGTCTCCCAAATCTGCCGCCACCTCCTCTCCCGCATCTTCGTCGCAAACCCCTACAAGGTACTCCCTTCGTTTCAAATTATATGACACTTTAGCTTTCTTTAGTTTGTGTCAAATTATAAAACCCTCTTGTATCTCAAATGCATCTTTTTCTCTTTTCAATATATTCTTATCTCTATCTCTCTCTTTCTCGTTTTCTGTGTATCTAACTTTTTCAACTCTTTAATTCCCGTGCTCAAAGCTAAAACGTCATATAATTTAAAACAGAGGGAGTAATAAATTAAAGTTTCTTTCTAACAATTAACGGCATGCAGAGGATCACCATGAGCGAGATCAAGAGCCACCCGTGGTTCCTCAAGAACCTGCCGCGGGAGCTCAAGGAGGAGGCCCAGGCCGCCTACTACAGCCGCCGCGGAGAGGTCGCCGGAGCAAGCAGCAACAGCAATAATGGCACTAGTGCCGTAGCAGCACCACCACCACCATTCTCGTTGCAGAGCGTGGAGGAGATCATGAGGATCGTGCAGGAGGCGCAGACGGTGCCCAGGCCGGCGAGGCCCGTCTCCGGCTACGGCTGGGGCGCCGCCTCGGACGACGACGAGGAGGAGCAAGAGGAGGAAGAAGAGGATGATTACGACAGGACGGTACGGCAGGTGCACGCCAGCAGCGAATTCGACATGAGCAAACTCCAAATCTGATCCTCCCGTCCCCTTCTCCCTTACTAGTTACTACTCTACTAGTAGTAGCACTTTGTTTTGCCCCAGGAAACATATCATCTTTAATTGGTGGTTGTTTCCAAACTCTTTTTTTGTGTGTGTTATTACTTATTGTTTGATTGACATCCTCCTTCCTTCCTCTTGTAAACTACTCTCTGTCACCATCTTTTTTTTTCTCTTTACCAAAAGTCAGCTTCTCTTCGTTTCAAAAAAAAAAAGGGGGGGGCTGCTTCTCTTCTAGCTGTAGCATGGAATCCCTTCTCACAGAGGTTGGTTGGATTGGAGGTGACAAAATATAGAGTATATATCAGCATACCTTATTAGGCCAGATCATCAGTACAAGTCGAAAAAGAATTTTCGCCGTAACCAAATAATTTGAATTGATCGCCTTGTGTTACACCACGAGAAATACTCAAAGCTTTCCCAGCTTTACTTACACATCTAACGCCTCAATTTATGTTTGACACTAACAACTACCCCCAATGTTATATTAATTACATTCATCTCGTAAGCATAAAATTTTAGAGTTGACCACTGGTGGCCTACCCGAGTTGTTCCTCAAAAACTGTTTGGTACACTACACTCACTCTAACCAACCGTCCTCGCTGCTAAACGAACCCACCATATCACTCTCATCATCCCCATCACCATCATCCATAATCTCCAGCAAGCCCCCTCCTTCAAGGTCACCTTCATCAATGAATTCAGGGTCGTCGTCATTTTCATCAGAACTGGCAATTTCATCATCTCCACCTTCATCAGTGCTGCTACTTATATCGGAATCTGTCTCCCCTTCCAGCACAGGAGCAAGAAGATCATCATCTGAATCATCATTGTCATCATCTTCATCATCTGTCTCACCTGCATCCTCTGGATCTGAATCATCATCATTTATTCGCTTCCTGCCAACTTCAAATAAACGAGCAGAAGAAAAGAGCTCATCGTGATCATCCATCGCAACAACCCCAATAAGGGAATCATTGGGCTCCGTAGTAAGATCAAGAACACAGCGGTCAAGTTGGACAGTTGCAATATCCGAGTAAGTCACAGCATCAATCGTGCGGAACGCAGGGAAAAGGGGATGTCTGACCCTACGAGCATTGATAGCTGATGATACATCATCAAGATTACGCCTGAGAATGGCATAGATAACATCACCCGTGCCGTTGAATTTTATTACTGTCTGATCAAGGGAAGGGACACTCCTTAGAAGCTTAAATTTCCTCAGATCCCACACCTCTGAATTCAGGATCACCTGTAACATGTAGACGACAAAGATTAGAATGCTAACATACTGGCAACAATGTCCTCTCGAAATGTTGGCATGTACATGAATAAATTAAGATGCAAAAAAAGAATGATTTTGCTCATGCCATAATTTTAGACCCTAATTCGCACTTGATTGAGGCGCTCAGCATACTGAAAGCATTTGATAGGTAAGGTTCTCAAATTCTATCAGATATGTTCTAGCAGATTTTTATCCAACATTTTATATGGCAGAACTAAATAGGATCAAAGCTAAATCCCAGAAAGTCATGTTGCTGACTAAATAGGCGAGTGAGATGCAATGACAAACTCTAACATAGCCTTGCAGATTTCAAACTGCTGTAGTGCTGTAACATAGCTGTGTAGGCCTTGCTGTTCAAAGAAATTGACCAAAGGCATGCACATCCAACAAGCCGACTCTAATACACAGCCCTGCCGCAACGTCATAATTGTTCTCTACAAAGTGACTTACAATCACATTGCAACCTATAGTGTTCTGGCTACTAAACAGTTCAAGTGAATGGACGATGACAAAGCAAAAAAACAGATGGCTATATTCTGCCCCAAACAAATCTTGAGAAACAGGAAAGGGCATGGTTATGCGCCCTCATTTCAAGTTGTGCCAATTCAAAGCATGCAAGTAAGTAGAAATAAATTTATTGGAGTTCAAGATTAAAATGCACCTCATTTCCAGCAGGATGGAAGCCACCGCCGCAATAGTCTGTGAACTGATCAAACTGATGAATAGGATTTTGTACTCGTATATCCCATAGGACACCATTCCATAGCAACATCTTGTCATCAGGACTGAAATGTATCAGAGGTTGTATGTGACCCCGGCCTGAACCAGAATGGATGGAGTTATCAGGAAGCCGCCGATCAAGATTATATGTTTGTACATCGTACAATTGAACCTCTCGTTGTGAGCTATCTGCAGAAAGAGCAGCAAATAAAGCCCCAGAGTGGCTGAACTTAGCTGCTTTGCAACTCTCAAATATGTGCAAAGCCCCTCCAGATATCGAGAAAGCATCCCAGATCTTAACCTCGTTTAGGCTGGATGTTAGAATCAGCTCATTCCCACTGGAATATGTTGACTCCATCATTGAAACATGATGCTGGTGGCATGCTTGAGTATCCAAAAGATCTGCAGTATTACAATCAAAGATTCTTAATTCACCGGTGTGGTTACCAGCTGCAACTCGAGATGCATCTCCAAGAAATGTCATGCAAGTCAACAGTGAGGATTCATCACGGCAAACACGGCATTGCTTGAACCTGCTGTATATAAAATGGCGATCCCTGCGAGGTACTTGGATCCCACTAAACTGCCTGCTAATCTCACGGCTTCCCATACGAGCAGCTATGTTTGCAGGTGCACTGAGGCTGCGACTGGGCTCTGGACAAACATGAGGGTGCAAAAGAGAGAGAGGTGGCAAAGTTGTAACAGGAGCTGGGCACTGGCGGTGTTGATGTTTCAAGTACTGTACAACCATTGAGTCAAGTGTCATTCGCTCCAAATTTCCTGATTGTTGATCATTCACACCAGGATGACTTGTGGTTGTAACCACTCCAGGTGTGCCTTGAGCACTGTCCATGTTTTCAGTAGAAATGTTGTTGGAGCTTGCTCTACCAGAGTAAAATGCAGTAGGAGAATCCACAACTACTGACAGACCCCTGCGAGTGGGAGCAGGAGTTTGGAATATAGAAGACTGGCAAGCTTGATCAGCTGTTGCAGGGCGCTTCGCTACTGACACAGAATTAATATCCTTCAAATCCACTAGCTTCCTCTTAATAGGCAGTGACAGTGGTGTTTTATGTGATATTTCAACATCTCCAGTGTCGGCTGTAGTAGGTAAGGGACTTTTAGGGGTGCTGCTTGTTCTATTACCACAAAACATATTTGGAGATTGTGTTCTTTGTGAGAAGCTTGATGAGAAGGTCAGTGCCTTCTTCTTAGATGAAGCCAGGACCGAGTCAGAAACATGGACACTCTGATCGAAGGTTACATTTGTTTTATCTGAGAGAAATCCCTGAACACGACCAGATGGCCATGGTTGTTGAACAGATGATGCTTCCAGTGCAGGAACCTGATGAACAGGAAGAACCGCAGCTGTAAAAGGCAGAGGTGCAATGCCAGCCTCCTTCTGCAGCATGGCAGCAGTGGCAGTGAAACCGGACCCAAGAAGATGTTCATGTATCAGCTGCATCAGTTCCCTTCACATAAATACAGACACAGAAAGAAAAAAAAAAGATTAACATAAGGAAAAGCTGGTAAGTAACACAACAATGCAGCCACATAGCAACCAAACCTTGAGTGATAGGAAATGGGTGTAGCAGCAGCTATTCCAGCTCGCTCAATGCGTCTCAATGCTGGAGCAGCAGCATCGGTTGCTGCTAATGTTGTCTCTTTTCCAGAATTTGTCAGAACCTGCCAAAAGAAATGAGCAAACACATTAGCTACTTACTGTATCTTCCCTTGGCAGAGGTTCAAATCTGAAAAGTTATTCTATACAATCACAGTTCATAAACTCTTACCCCAATTAGCTCAATTGCCACTTGGGTCAGCTCAGTTTGCCATCGTCCACTATCACCCCCAGATGCTTGAGCACTGGTCTCACGGATCAATTCAGATAGTTTCTTCCCCACCTGAAACAATGAGTGTATAGTTAGCTACAGAATACGCATTCCAGATTTATGTGATCAAATTAATCATCTTCAGTTATAGTACATAAAATAAACAGTCCAAGGCTAAGCCACCCTCATTCAACTAGTAATAGACCCTTACACCTATAAAACCTGATCTAAATAAGATTTTAGACATTTATATTTTAGATTTAAGTAAACATCTTCTAGTTTGTATTTAGTTATTTAGCTTAGTTAGGTCTTGAACATAATTACAATCAGATATTATTTGGCGTATCGCCGTATCCGTGCAACGTAAGTCCAAGGACATCATCAGCAAGGGTCATGTTGTTGTCCAGCAATGCATAGGTAAGGGGCAGAAAAAGGTTCTGCAGCAAAAAAAAAATACCTGCAGCTTTGTCAGTATATGTGCGATTGTGTCATCTCTGGCCAGCCCAAGCAGGACACGGCAGGCAAGCGCCCGAATAGAATCAATGGCCACAGGATGTGTAACCATCCGGGAACTGAGAAGCTGTAAAAGAATTTTAATGCCATTGTTGGCTCTTACTACTTCTCGAGCTTGACGATACCATTGTTCTAATTGAGCAGCAAGACCGGGACCCCCACCTCCAACTCCTAGCGATATTCTCCGGTCACCAACTACTCCAGATGGCACAACAGGCGTGGTATTCCCTTGATGTGATGTGTTGCCATCACCATATCGTTCCCGAGATTCACCCTGATTTACTGTCAAACTTCTATCATGAGCAATTTTTTCAACGTTCTTGTCCCTGATTTCTGAAGAAGTCCCAATGGACGCTTGTGACGGTTGCTGAGTGGCAGCTAAGGATGGCTTGTTGCTGATTGAAGGTGGAGGGCAGACAAGATTGACAAGAACATTCAACGCGGGACAGATAACCTGATTTATCAGTGACTATATAATTAGAGATGCTATTGATAATAACTTCAGTAATCATAGATGAAATTGTAAAGATTCTTTAATTCATATCACAGAAGTAAAATCACACCTCATGATCAACATAGTCGAAACTTTTCACTGCATCTAACAGGACTGCAATACCAACACGGTTGTTGCTTAATGTTGCATGCACTATCCATTTGCGGCTTAATGGCATAAGTGTTATAATGTGAAGAACACCAATTGCGTATTGAGTCAAGTCCCGTAAATACCGATCACCGTGTGCCTGAAACTGTAGGTTAACAAGGTTAGCAATAGAAACTTTTACTTATTATATAACATAAGACGCGAGCGTTCACACACAAAAGTGAATTTACCTTGCATAACTCCAGCATAGTAATGTGGCCATTAGATGCCACAAATCTCTCCAACACAGCCCACCGTGCTCTCACGAGAGCAGGACCTAGCTTTCTGTCTCGCTGAATCTGACGAAAAACAGCTTCCATAGCTTCATTGCCAATGTCAAATGGTTTGTAACCAGCTCTAGCACTGGAAGTATTCCGAGCAATACTGCGGACGCTTCTGCTCGGCCTAATGGAATCAACAAGCTGAAGTAGATGGGCTCTAAAATACTGACGGAGTGCAACACATGTATGATACGCAACCTGCTTTTCTGATGAAGTCAGAACTTCAGCAGGCGATCGATCATTCCCTTGATTTGCATTGGAGGATCCTAGTCCTGCAGAATTTCCACCAGACCCAGATGCACAACCTTTTAAGATATCAAGAAGTTTCTGCATCCCGTCACGTACATCAAATAAATCCAGAACAGCTTTGAACACAAAGGCAGCAGCAAAGAAAATGGCTGCACTTTTTCTAGCTAGATCTTGTGGGCATTCAAGAAGTTGAAGTGCCAGTTCAACAACATTATCCAGTGTATCAGATGACAGCGCACAAACACGTTCCATGGTAGACTGCAAGCACAGTAACAAGATTAACATGGGTGGGGTGCGGGGTGGGGCGGGGGGGGGGGGAGGGGGGGCAATAGGAGTGTGAAATCAAACAATTAAGTACTTCATGATTACCTGTAGAGACCCAAAAGTAAATAAGCTGGCAGAAAGAGCAGTATATGTCTGAGTAACTCTGGGGACAGAGAGGATCCTTTGAATACCACCACGATCGACGAAGAGCGCTGCAAATTTTCGATGGGCAGCCAGAGCACAAATCAGTTTAAGGACATCAGGAAGTAGTAGAAAGTGGCCGCATCCCTCCTTGTCATTTATGCTCCTTTGCAATAACGCAAGGCAAACATCAACACCCTTTTCATGGAGAACAGGACCCAAAGCTTCAACATACTCTCCCAAAATCTGTAAGCACTGAATGCTATATTTTTCTCTAACTTGCAAGAGCTGCCCATGGTCACTGATAACAAAATCCTCTAGCCCCTGGTCTTCATTCGTCTGTACAGGTTCTTCAGGCGCAGGCTCTTCACTAACTTGGTTAGAGCTTCTGTAATACCAACATATTCGCTCAAGTAAAGAAAAAAGTGGAAAAAGATGAGATAGAGAAACAGTATGTGTGCATTTTCACCCCTTACCGTGAGACACTAGTTGACATTGCAGCCTCTACAACAGTAGAGGCAGCTTTCTCAGCAGCTAACACAACTGCATCACCATTATTTTCACTTTTCCAAACCTGCAAAGGTGCAACGCAGCACAGTCACTAACAAATAGTATGAAGGGGATGCTGAGTAGCTATCCCTGTCTTATGAGTTCAACGATGTGTTTTTCTAATACCTCCAAAGCCGAAGATTTCACAAGCTCGGCAGCAGCATCACCTGCTGCTTTCACAGCTTCATCGGGTGCATTTGCAGACCTAGCCTCAGCTTCAGCAGCTCTCACCGCCTTCAAAACGATGCTAGAAATATCCTTTAAGCCAATAATACAATCCCTAAACCGGTCTTCATATTCCTCTATAGAAATAGAGCCCAAGGAAAGGCCTGTGGAGCTATTGTTGGGATCGGTTGCCATCTTTGGCTCTTCAATCCTCGATGCATTCCTATCTCGGGTAGCACGACCACCTATTCTCAATCCTGAAGTTGGTGACAGAGGTGTTGTCTCACATTCAGGCAAGTTTTCACCTGCTTTTCCCTTGACCCTAACTCGAGGCCCAGCTCGATTCAGCTTCTTCTTTAAAAGCTCACCATTTTCGCTAATATCTTCATCTCTACCAAGCCTCCCCACTTGATGTTTGTCTCCATGTTTTGATTTTGTGTCACAAGTATCAGTCTCGTCAACTAAAGCATCGGCATGCTCAGGGCACAGAGAGTTAGGGTCATCAAACCACCTTTCTCCATGTGGTTGCCTCGTTCCAACACCTGTGTCATTGTCCTTTTCCGCTGCATGGTCAGTTAACATTCCAAATCCAGTCCTTATTCCATCGAACCGAGAACTCTCTTGAGCTAGGCGTGATTTGCCCCTATTATCATCCCTGCCACGAGAATGCTTGGTGTCGATTGGATGATTAGCATCCTTTGGTGAAGACGACGCATCCCCAAGAACTCTCATACGTAAGAAACGCATGAGCTTAGCTGATACCCCCATATTCAGGACACCTTCCACCAAGGACCCACCGCTGACAAGGGGTGGAATGCAAGAATCAGATGGGTATTCAGAAAGGTGCCAAAAATAACAATAATGACATGCAAGTAGTGAACTAAATCATTAACGAGAAACGTACCTGCACAAGGCCATAGCAAGCAACCCAATAGCATACGTTCTGAGCATCTGGGCATCTGTAGGCTTATCTCTTCCTAAGTATCTCCATTCGCATTCATTGGACGCTTCTGCATCCTCAGTTACCCAGTTTTTGATATTCTCTATGATAGGATCATCAAAAACATGAGGATACTGGGGCTGAGGGAATATAAGACCAACGAGAAGGAAGGTTAGTAAGTAGTTAGTAGTGTAGTGTATATACGAGGCGAGGGGAGGGGGAGAAGCTAACTAACCGTCCAAGCAGAATGGCAGCTCAGAAGCAACCTAGCAGCAGCAGCACGTACAGCGACAGAGTAGGAGGTATCAGAGAGGAACTTGCAGAAGACGAGCTCGTAAAAGTCGTCATTATCCTGCCAATAAGGTTCTTCTTAATCACTGAATGAATAATAAAGAGGAGGAAATTTGATACGCACCCGAAGCATATTAGCCAGCTTGCCTATGGTGTAAGAGCTCCTGGTGTTGATGTTATTAAAGACTGGGTTGCTTGCGCATAACTGAAGATATCTGCAGTGAAAGGACGGTTACACTTCCCCTTCAAAAAAAAAAAAGGACGGTTACACTGGTTACTTTGGAAATGGTACATAGCCGAACGGGCAGTTTCCTCCCTAGTAGCAGTCGAAATCAGCCATGTCGCTTGGGAATGGCCGTACAGCTAGCTTCTCTTTGTAATTCATTTAATCTAATTCTCTTTGTAAAAAAAAAAAGAGAGGGGGAAAAAAATGTGATCGGACCTTTGTTCGTGGAGCTCGCAGAGGGTGGCGAGGGTGTGGAGAAGGCGGGGGTTGGGGTCCATCTCGCGGTCGAGGACCCTGGCGATGACGGCCTGGGCGCGGGCGAGCAGCGCCTCGTCGTCCTCGCCAGGCTCGGTGGCGGCGGTGGCGGCATCAGGCTGGGCGTCCGCCATTGAAAACTAGGGTTAGGGTTTGGAGCCGCAGAGAAGGATGGCGGCGAATCGGGGAGGAGGAGGAGAAATCAGAAGAGGCCGCCGCCACACCACAGCACCCGCCCGAGTATAAGCAAGGAAGGGAAAGGGAAAGGGAAAGGGAAAGGCGGCGCGGCGCGGGGGACGGAGGAGGAGGAGGAGGAGAAGGAGAAGGACCAGGGCCAAACCAAACACAGGACCTCCTTCATGAACCTTCTCAGGTTTTCCCCCCTTTCCCTCACTGCTCCGACAGGCCCCGCTTTAGGTCATACGGCCCAATATCGATTGGGTTACACTCATATATTGTTTAAGGCCCAAACCTTTTTTTGTCAATCGATTAGGCCCAAACTTTTTGTTAATGGATTCGGCTCAAGTTGAACAATGGAACAACCCACTCTACCTCGTAAGGTTATTTGAAGCAGGCGGGAGATGGAAGAAAAAAATTGGTTTTCAAACTTTAAATATATTTTTCATCCGAAATCTATTTTTGAATTAGTACCATCATGTTATTTTTATTTAATTCTACAACCCGAGGTTTAATTCTAACTAAAAAAGTTCATTTAAAATGTTGAAAAATATTTATTTTGTTATTTAAAAATGTTAAATGCCGTTTGATGGACTAATTGAACCATATTGCTAGATTTAGTGGACTTTTATGCTATTTTACATGTGGACTCTTGTAGGTTACATTCATCCTTCAATAGCTCCTATAATATACTACTCCCTTCATCCCAAAATAATTGACGTTTTGGCTCCGGACACGGGAATTAAGGAGAAGTATAAAAGGTAGGTGCATAGGAAACGAGCAGGAGAGAGATAAAGATAGAGATGTATTGGAAAGAGAGAAAAGTGCAACGGGAAGTGAGAAAGATAATTATTTTGGGACAAAAAAAAATAGAGTTGGCTAAAGTGTCAAATATTTTGGAATGGAGGGAGTATTTTTTTTATTTTCAAAGGAAAAAAAACATGATCCATTATTTTTTAGTAAAATCATGATCCAAAAACTACCCCATATGTCATTTGGAGTTTGAAATTCTCACCCATAGATTTATTTTTTGCAAATTCCCTCTCCTCTAGTGAGTTTTGTTAAAAAAAAACACCTCAATCGGCATATTTTTAATTGATTCAAAGTGTTTTTGTTTATTTGGAGCAACCAATCATATTATTATCAAACTTACAAAATTTTAAAAGTACAGTCATCATTTTTCTAAAAAAAAAAAGTGCAACAGAAGATGCCAATTAGAGTTTCAATGTTGTCCCCACTCCCATAAAATTTGAGATTTGAATACATTTTTTGCAAAAAAATAACATGGGTTAAACTTATTTAGAAACTTCTAAAATATTTAATTTATATCAATTATTAAACATATGCCAACCCGAGTGATTTTTGCAATAAAATACAGTAGGGGTGAAGATCTGCAATAAATAAAATTATGAGTGATGAGAATCTCAAAGTCTAATGAATATATGGGTGGTTTATGTAATTAGCCAGATAAAGTAAGATAAAATGGTGCAGAGAGAATCGATTGATCCATGCTAGCTGACCACCAGATGTTGCTGCTAGTTCCCACCCGACAAGGGCGCCTGACCTGCAAATCCCAATTTCTTTCATGCGGTTGCGGCTATGCTAGTGGTGCCGGCACTAGCAGTACTTGCCACTGATGCATGCCGCCCCAGCCGCCAGTTGATCTCTCGCCGGTGGCGCACCCGCAACAACGGTAACCTCATATCCATCGGGCCACTATATATTACCGTCCGGCACGAGAGTAGTGACAGTGACTATTAAGAGATGCGTTTATAGTATTCCTTTGATTGATTTCCCTATAGCTGTCATTTTTATTCTTTTGCTAGCGAAAACGCGGCAAAAAGCATATTTAAAGGCTCGAGAGCGATGCTTTGGAAATTTAATTGAAGTAGATGATTGCAATATATATGATCACAATTCTCACATGCATGCATGTCCAAGCAAGGGATTGATGCAAGTCCCTTTCACTTTCGGTTTTTTCTTTGACTGCGTATACTCGATCGACCGATACATCTATCCCGACCCTCAGGATTGATCTTTTAATTCGGTGCACCCCAACCCATTCCGCGTAAGCCAACTTGATTTTGCAACGAGTGGCCCCTCTTTTTTCTTTTGTCAGGGATTGTAATAATAAGTCACCACCGTTCAGCTTCAGTGCTTGGTTAAAAACAATTCTTATTATTACTAGTCTCATTTTTTTTCTTGATGAGGTGCATCCACCATAACCTCAAAGTAACGAAATGCACATTGGCAGATCTGAAAGTCAGAAACTAAAGGGATGTACAAATTCAGTAAATGAGGTGATGATGATGAAGAGTCTGCTGTAAGCTTGTAATTAAGGTAGCTACACGTACATAATACATAATTAAACAACAAACGGAAGGTATAACATATATACATTGTATGTATGCGAATTATTTATAATTAGCAATATATTACGTATATAAGAGGACGAATATGTCCGATCGTCAGCTCTGTAGCTCATCTGAGTGAATAGAAGCGATCAATCCGACCGATATGCATGGTCACTGCAAATGCAAAGAGGATGAAGCAGCAGGATCATGGAGGAGCTGCGAAGCCGTGGACGAGGAGAGCAATAAGGTGTCGAGGAAGTTCCAATCGATGGCGCCGGAAGCAGCTGCCTGCAGTTCTCCTCCTCCTCCTCCTTTTCCCTGCTGCTGGAGGAGCAGCTCATCATCACCATCATCGATGGCGGTAGGAGTCTCCATGAGCTGCGGGATGGTCAAGAGAAGTTTATTCTTGGATTCAAACAGCTGGTCGACCTCCGCATTATTATACATGAGCTGGGGGAAGCTGCTGCTGCTGATTTCTCTTATTTCAGGGTGAGACACAAGTGCTGTTGTTGTTGAGCCCAAGAAATGGTGGTCACCGTAACCACCACCGGGATAGCTGATGGGATGATACAGTTGGTGGTTGGGAATCGGCTTCTGAAATGCGCGGCACACCACCCAGCCTTCCTCCTGCATGCAGATGACATACTAGGTTTTTTTTTTTTTTCCCCTCAAGCAACAAGCATATATAGATAGATGTAGATAAGTTAATTAAATAAGAAAAGTGCACCAACTAATTACAATTACCTGATTATGATGTGCAGCTGCTGGCAAATGGTCGTTTGATTGGAGCCTGTATTCGTGCATGATCCAGTGGGTCTTGCGTCCGTTGGGGGCACGTCCCTTGTAGAAGACGAGCGTCTTCCTCATGCCGATGACTCTGCCGGAGCGGGACATAGTCACCGGCTTGTCCCTCCCCGTGGCCTTCCAGAACCCGGCCGCCGTGGCCCGGTTCGTCCTCGTCCCGCTGGGGTACTTGCGGTCCTTGTAGCTGAAGAAGTACCATTCTCCCTGCTCGCCGTACTTGCACATGGCTTGTAGATCCCATGGCTCGATCCTATACAGATCCACCTCCTGGATGATGTCGAGCTCAATCTTCTGCGACGCAACCTTCCTTGCAAGGTAGTAGCCCACGAGCTCTTCCTCCGTTGGGTGGAACCGGAAGCCCGGGGGCACACATGCACAACACTCCTCCATCATGTATATGGCGTCTCCTCCTCCGATCCAATAATGCTCCGATCCTCTATAAGACAACCACACAGTAGCACAGAATTGAGATGAACTCCTGCTATTTATATTGCAACAAACAAGTACTAGACTGGGAAACATGATCAAATCTATATATATGGTAGTAGTATATATCAGGAGAAGATAGATACTAATGCTTTGTACTCCTAGTGAGGTCGAGGATAGATCTATGAAAGCTGCTTTTTGGACAGGACACTGGGGGAGGGCGTTTCTTTGAGTGCACTTGAGGATTACTCCGATCCTCTCACAACATCCATCCACTATTATTCCACCACCAAACTCATGGCAAACGGCCTGTATTTTTCTCCTCTCCTGAGACTACATATATACGTACCGATCGAGAGAGAGACTAATATAGACCGCATGCATGGGAAGTACAATCTTACTTTGTAGAGACAAATTTTCAAACTAATCAATTGCTAATACGGAATTAAATTAGTTGTACCTCCACTCCAAGTACTTAAAAAGCTGGTACTACGTTGGAAAAACTCTACACTAGCAACTAACAGAGTATTCCATCTCAAGCTCCAGATCGAGACAAGGTAGTAAAGGCAACAACCGAAATCTCTTTTATGGTCAGTGTTCCACTTCTGTCGTGCTGGTATGGCAGATGGAATGTTGTACACTATATAGTATATGCTAGCAACATGGAAGGCACACGGCTCTTTTCACATACTAGTACTACTAACAGTACAGGAGGACTCGCTATAGCTAACAGAAGCCAAAAATTCCACACATCATGCATAACTTGATGATGGGACACTCACCAATTGAACCGATTGAAGAAGAAGAAGCTAAGAATGAAGAGCTAGCGAGAGAAAGACGAGCAGTTGCACGCGGATGAGATTAAGATCTCAACTAAAATGGTAGTATGTTGGTAGGGACGAGGCAGCAGCTTATCATGGATCCCTATTTATAGAGTATATATATTCCGAAAAGAACTGGATCGGAAGCGCACGTAATGTATGCTACTCCGTGTTTGAGTGTGGGTGACAAAGAGGTGTGGAGTAAAAAGCCATCTTTACGTATCTGCGCGCGCATGGGTGGGGTGGCTGTGTGTGTAGCCTTTAGCCTAGAGATCGAGAGGCGGTCTATTTGGCCGGCTACGAGCGAGTCTGAATCGGAGCTGGTACCCAAATCTCTCCCTTTCTGTTCTCATCCGCTTTATATTATATTACCGCCGTTACATTTGATCGATCGCAAGACTTCCTTCCTTTTGGTGCTACTTGGATGAGACGTTATTAGGTCTCCTCGTCTAGATAGAGAAAAAATTTCTTATTATCCACTCAAAAAACTTTTTGTTCCTTATTAGCCATCAAAAAAATTGAATTTCTTTAATAGTCATTGGTTTAAACTTTTATTCCTTACTAGCCACTACCATCCACTCAATGATTAAACAGTGTTAAATGGTAAAGCAAAAGACATATTTATCCCTGCTTTACAAGTTTTCATTAAGGCCAACTTCCTTTTTGCAAGTTCTATGAACTTTCCTTCAGAGGTTTTGCTAAAAACAAAAATCATTCCAAGGTTTTAGACCCGTCATCAGGTTTATAAGTTATAAAAAAATTGCTCAATATTTAGCTCTTCTAGGGGACCCACATAAGAATAACATGTTCATCAGTGACACACTGGCACAGGGAGCACAACGACTGACTCAACAGTTAGCAGCATGCAACGCGCGCACCCTCCTGACCTCGATCTGCCTCCCTCAGATCGTGGTATGTCTGCGCGTACAACGCTACCACCAGAGTTGGGAAAGTTCATAAGAGTTAGGGCAGTCTGGTTATTACCGCAAAAGCCATTCCGTATGAATGAAAAATTTGCTCACGGAAGCAAACACAACTAACGGGAATGCCTCAAAAGGAAAGAAAGTTAGGAACGATGGTTGTTAAGGAAGTTTAATTTTTCTGGTGATTAATAAGAAAACACAAGTTTTTTTAGTGGCTAATAGAGAATTTCCCCTTCATATTATGTCTCACTTTGAGAAATATTAGTATTTATTTAACTTTTGTCCACCCAACCTACATGTTGCTGCCATATACTCCCTTCATATCTGTTTACTGATCGTTTTAGAGTTAAGTACAGAGATTAAAAGATGATGAAAAAGTTGGGTGCACTAAAAACGAGAAAGAGAGATAGAGATAGAGATGTATTAAAAAAGTAAAAAAGGTGTATTGGGATACGAGAATGATAAGTAAATTGAAAAAATAAAAAGAGGATAGGATGAAAGTAAATTAAAACGGAGGCAGTAGCTGTTTTATGAGCATCGTCTATATATCAGGGGCTGCCCATATATACTAACCTATCCATTTTATCCTTTGATGTGAGCTGCAGCGTGCAGGGCTGGCACATAATATACTGGTGAAGTAGTGAGTCTGCCAATAAGAGTGATCAGGATGGTTCCTGGTCTGATGAGTTGTCATTTGATTAAAATGCTCCAGTGATCTTGTATATCGTCGTGACAGTTGCTGGTCTTGACCTCCATGCCGAGGAAGGCAGGAAGGAGTGATGATTGATGATGACTCTCAGAAATGGCGATGTAATGTCTCCTGATATGCTTGCACAACACAGGATATAATAATTTCTTCATTTGTGATATGAACTGAGCTGAAG
This sequence comes from Eleusine indica, assembly GCA_030378355.1. NCBI lineage: Eukaryota > Viridiplantae > Streptophyta > Magnoliopsida > Poales > Poaceae > Eleusine > Eleusine indica. Next base: position 205,981 of record CM059502.1, on the reverse strand, counting down.
TGAGCCCACGACGTCTCAAGCCCCTGTCCTGTCCAAATAAATGGGATAGATGATGATGATAGAATAACAGCAGAGTGAAATGAAAAGGACCAGCAGAAAGTTGCGCATTTTTTTCAACACGGTACGCGTGCTCGTACCATCACAACATTGCTGATAATGACCGTTTTCTTTTCGATTTGGTGATTCTAGTGCTTGCTCGCTCTGCTCTTTTTTTTTTCTTAATGCCGCATAGCAAATATTGTCAGCACATATTTGAGCTAACCAACATCAACTAATGACACCGCGTTCAACTGAAAACGAACCAGTATATGTAGAAATATCTATCCCAGCTGAAGCATTACATTTAGTAGTGAGAGAACGATTGAACCCATCGATCGATGAAGATGAAATGCTGATCCGATAGAGATTGTGTAATGAAGAACGATACTGGTAGTATATAAAAAAAGCATGGAGGCAAATGATGGACCAAATCCCACTCGCACGCCAGCCATTTCTGGGACGATGCAACTTTGCATTGCTTTGCTTGTGATGGAGCAATACTGCCTCCGTTTTCCTCTTGTCGCAACCCTAAACTAATTACGCGTGCACCAATAAAGGCTCACAACGACAGATCGTTATTCATTCTTCTGGAACCTTTTCCTATCATCCTGCCCTCCTTTCTTTTTTGCTTCCCACCAACAAAAGGCCCGCAGCGACAGAAGAGAACATGTTGTTGTGTGTGTAGTACTGTTCATATTCCCTGCAACCAGGCAAGATCGTCTCTGGCTGATAGGTCAGTTGGATCAATACAAAAAAGATGTTAGTACCTTCCTGAATAAATTCCTATATGCCACTAAAATATCCTCATGTTCCATTGAAATTTTTTAGAAAAATTCCTTATGTACCACCTATAAATATAATATACATTTTTATTTAAAATAGACTACGTGAAAAAATTCACTTTGACCAGGAGATTAATTATTTCGATTCTGCTGCATTGCGCTTTCTCTCTCACCACAAGACTCGATGATTCTGCGTTGCGCGCCACGTCGTCATCGGGTTCTGGCCAACAACAACAAGTAGTAAAAGCTTCTACTAGTAGATAGATAGTTCCTGAGGGTCAAGTCACTGTCAGCTGCTGAAGTTTTTGTCATTTATTTTAAGTTAGTTTTCTACTAGCAAGGACCGTAATGCAAGCTTCATCTTTTCGACGCAATCTGATCCATGCCCTGCCGAAGGAGAGATTGAGACAATGGATTCGACGATTTCATCATCGGTCAAAAAGGAGAATCTAGTAGTATCTCCTGCGTTCGGCAGTGGCTTGAAGACACTAGTAGCTTCTTATTGTAACTTTCGGCCTCGACAATTCCATGTTCACAGACTTGAACGCGTGCACGCAGGAAAGCTTTGCTTAGTTAATTTCGGTGGTTGGATTCATTTGATCTTAGCTCGTCGGATAATAAATTAAAATTATATATACAGGTAACGAATCTGGTGCAGTAATCTGTAATCATGACCACCGGCGGATGATTAGTGGTAACGAATCTAGTAACGAATTTTAAAATTATAGAGTTAATCTGGTACAATTAACACATTTTTTTTGAAGCCTCTCTACTGAACCGACGACGAGCCTGCCTCTCGCCTGCAGGTGTAGGAGAGACGAGACCCATTGGGCATTTGGGCTACCAGCCTGCTGGGCCAGCGGGTAGTGGACCTGAAGAAGTTGAGAGGCTATTCTGCATGCCCAACGGCTCAGTTCATCTTTTCTCTGCAGAGTGCAGGCTGGCTGGAGATCATGGTACCGTTCCCATCAGAAAAATAATAAAATGGGGACAGTAGGTTTTGGTGTTTAACCGATCGATTTTAGCGACAGATTTAAATTTAAAATTTATCAGTTTTTTTACGGTTAATCAATCCCGGTTGGTTTTGTCGGATGTAATTTTTTAATTTTAAAAAAATTTAGAAAACATGGTTTTGTCAGATGTAATTTGATTTGACGATTATCCGTCATTTTTTCAATCCTGAACCACCCAAAAACAAATCACATGTTGACAGTTCAATTCTTATTCTGTTTAGCCTGCAAGGGCACACGTCTGTTGCATGAATACGAACAGGGCTAGGTAGCTATAAATTAATCATGGGTTAATTATAAAAACCACATCATAATTCACTTGAAGTTTGAGATCTCCATCCATAAGTTATTTTATTGTAAATCTTCACCCACCCAGTGAGTTTTATTACAAAAATCACTCCAGCACATGTTTGATTCGTTCAACATATTTTTATTTATTTCAAGTAGCTAATGATGCTCTTATCAAAATATAAAATTTTGAAAGTATAATCTTTGTATTTATTATCAAAAAATATGTACAAAAATGTTAATTAAAATTCGAACGGTGTTTCATAAAATTTGAGATTTGGATATACTTTTCATAAAAATAAGAGAAATTAAACACACTAAAAATCTTTAATAATGTTAAACATATTTAACTTAGTTTATTTTTAAATTTATATCAATAAAATATATGAACTCAATTAAACATGTGTTAATTGGGGTGGTTTTTATAACTAAACTTATTGGATGGGTAGGGATTTACAATAAAAAGGGTTATAGATGAAAATCTCAAACTGTAACTTATGAGGTGCCCACTAATCGTCGATCGAGTAGCTGCCCTGTCATCTATCGAGAATGCACGTGCCAGTCGAAATTCAATCAACTAATCAGTCCCTAATAGAGTGCATATTCGGTTCGTTTCCCACGCGGATGAGATGAAGCCAGAATAATACACGCAGATGCTAAGATGCTCTAGAATCTCAAGCTGAGGCACCTAAAAATGATCAAAGTGAACAGGATGTGTTAAAAGGATGACCATGATCGCGGAGTCGGGGGCAGGCAAAACTATCTGTCGGCCAACAAGCAGACAAACCAATCCCAGGTCGACTCAACGATGTGCAGCGCAACCCGAACCAACACTACAGTCCTATAAACTCCTAGAGTAACGTCAAACCGAGGTAACTTACTAACTTATGACGGAGGATATGTATCTTGGCCTTTTCAAGAATAAAAACCCTCCTTTTAAAAAGAAGAATAAAAACCCTCATGTACTATTAAAATGTTGCAATAAGAGAATATATACAACATTAAAAATGCATGTTGTAGTACCTATTACTTGACATGAAAATTTCACAGTCAAAATTTTCCTTAACCCCAAAACTTTTCTATGATCAACATTTCTTCTTTGCAAAGGGACCCAAAGTAGATAAGTCAGAAAAGAAAAAGGAGAAAAAAGGAGCGACATAAAAATAAAGGGACAATTGCATCAATGATCTTATTTTCAAGTCCAATTGCACGTATGACTCTCTTTTTTAGGGCTTGCACATTTGATCCTGTTTTTTAAAAACGAATTACATGATTGATTCTATTTCATATAAAAATAGGGTCAAATATACAATAAAATAGAGTTAATCGTATAATTATTTTTAAAAAATAAAGTCAAACATGCAAACCATAAAAATAAGGATAATAAACATGTAAATGAACTCCAAAATAGGGTCATGACACAAATGCCCCCTCCCCCTAAAAAAGAGAGAGAGAGAGAGAGAGAGCGCAAGGGGACGATTTTTCTAGGAGCTGAGGAGATAGGGAAGGCGAGTCCAGGTCGGCACTGCGCGACGCGACTCGACTCTACTCGATCCCATCCATTCGCGAGAACCCTGACAGCGACTGCCGGTCTCCTCCTCTTCCCCGGCCGGCCGGTCGCCGCCTCCAGCTTGGATCCTCCCAGCTGGTCGCCGCCTCCTGCTTCTCCAGCCCCCCGTCACATGGAAGCCGACGTCCCCATTGCCACTGCTAACCCAGGTGCGCATCTTTTGTTCCATCATCGTCTGGTCAACATCTTTCAAAGCTTCTCCTCAATTCCATGATCCCTCCTGGTTCTGGTCTACTGTCTATTCTAGGATAATTCTGTTTTTAGCCCTAGGAGACTAGATTAGATGCGCGGCCTGATCCTGCTGCTGCTCGGATTCCAGATGCTTCTGTTACTCCAAATGACGACATCTTCCTTCCTTGGTCGGTTTCACTCGCTTCTTCATCATAGGTTTATTCTAACTTGTTTGACACTACTAAGTCCTCAGACTGGGGAAGATAGCCGTATTTTCTGTAAACCAAATGCATACAGTAATTTTGACAGTTCCGTTTTAGTGGTGTCATGCTACGTTGCCTGTTGAGTGTTGACTACTGTTGTTCCCAACGCTTATAAAGGTTTCCCCTTTCCAGCTTCTGCCCAAAGTTCTGCTCCTTATGCTTAATGTTTGTTACCACAAAAAATGCCTAAAGGATCTTAATGGCGTCCCTTTTTGGCAACAATTTCACTCTCTTTTCCTAAAAAGCAAGTGCATTTGTGATTTTCTGCATTCACTAATTCATGAGAATTAGAGTTGTAAATGTTGCCTCTTTCTAGCCTCTGCGCAACATTGTGGTCCTTTTGGCTTAATGTTATAGAAAAAATGAATCTTGACATTGCCAGTTTTTGTTGCCAGGGATGGTAACCGGTTGTTGATTTGTGACTGCAGGTGTGGATTGCGTGTTTGCTCTCTGCTGCACGCAGATACATTGATTTGGAGTTTTCAAGTATTAAACCTTGTTGGTTCTGCAACTGAATTTGTGAAATACAGCTGGCTTTATTTCTAGAATTTTGGGTGCTGCTAAGATGAAGCGTAGAAATGGGGTGATGATATCTTCTCTCTTTCTGTATGTCACGGTCTGCCTCATTGCTCAGTTGGGAGCTGCTAATGTGGTGCTAATGGGGAATAATCTGACCCTGTCATTTGATGACATTGAGGCAAACTTTGGTAAGTTATGGACAACTTACAGTCATTTAACCTTGTCAGGTTACCAACTACTGATGTATGCCATTTCATGTGAACCTTGTTTTTTTTTTTTTTTGTTTGCATGCATTGCCTATATGTGGAAGGACAGGCCTGGTGCAGTGGTTAAGTTACCCCACTTGTGCCAAGAGGTCCTCGGTTCAATGCAGCCTCTCTGCAATTTATTGCATGAGTAAGGCTTTGCCTCATATAATCCTTCCCCAGATCCCACCTTGTGTGGGAGCTTCCAGCACTTGGTCTGCCCTTTATGCATTGCCTATATGCGTAATTATTGTTATGTTCTCTTAGTTACACCTGTCTATCTTTGGTGATCCATAATTGCAGTGCACAGCCCACTGTTTTGTTATCGTAGTTTTTTTTATATCAGCTCTCTGAGTACTCTAGGTTTGATTTTTTTTGTTTTGTTGATTTCAAAATGCTGGACTTGTCTCTTAAGGTTTCTCGTCCTATCTCTTTTCTCTACCGTAGAGAGTAAAGATATTGTGTTGCATTTTTTATAATAACTGAATGTGCGATTTCAATTTGGTTTGCAGCTCCAGGTGTGAAAGGAACTGGTGTTAATGGTGTTGTTTATACTGCCGAGCCTTTGAATGCCTGCACTCCATTAACAACCAAAGCATTTAAAGGCCCACCATCTCCCTTCGCGTTGATTATAAGAGGCGGGTGTCCATTTGATGATAAAGTCAGAAATGCACAGGATGCTGGATTCAAAGCTGCAATAGTGTACGACAACGAAAACAGCGGCGTTCTGGTTTCAAGTTAGTTACCTTACCACTCCTGTTTGCTCCTTCCTCCATTTGCAAGTTAATGCCACTAGCACATCGTTATGCTGCTCTCTATTTGTAGCAAATTGATACCAATATACGTAGATGACTTGTTAACGCCTCTCCATGTTTGAGCACAGATACCTATGTAGATCATGCCCATATATAAAAATAATAACTATAAACTGCACAACTAGATACAATTTTATTCCACCAGTTTATCCTTATAGTTGAAACATATATCTTTTGCATGACTAACTAGAATTTTGACAGTGGCTGGAAGCTCAAGTGGTATTCATATATATGCTGTGTTCATCTCAAAGGCTTCAGGGGAGGCATTGAAGAAATTTTCAGGCCGTACTGATGTGGAAGTGTGGATACTACCTGCATTTGAGAACTCAGCCTGGTCAATCATGGCAATCTCTTTCATATCGCTACTTGCCATGTCCGCTGTACTAGCTACATGTTTCTTCGTGAGAAGGCATCGAATACGGAGAGACCGGCCTCGAGTTCCAGAAGTTCGAGAATTCCATGGAATGAGCAGTCAGTTAGTTAAGGCAATGCCAAGTCTTATTTTTACAAAAGTGCAAGAAGATAACTGCACATCCTCCCTGTGTGCCATTTGCTTGGAAGACTATATGGTTGGAGAAAAGCTAAGAGTGTTGCCTTGCCGTCACAGTATGTTTGGCTGACTTTATAGTAACCAGAACTGCCTTGTTTTTGCACTGTAGTAGCATGTTTGGCTGACTTTATAGTAACCAGATTTGCCTTGTTGTTGCACTGTGGTAGCATGATGATATGGGGCTCTGCCAAGTATAAGTAGATCTTGTGCAAAATTAAGTGTGTCTAGCTGCTGCAATAAATTCTGAGCCTTCAATAGAGAAAAAAATGAATAAATAGCCTATGCAGACCTGTTAGCACAATCGTGTATCAGTGCACCCTAAAAAAATCCGTGAATCAAAATCATTATACACTCTTCTGTTTGTTATATGATGACCTATTGTAAATGCAGATATATTTCGTGTAATTTTGTTATATTCAAAAAAAAAAATCTATTGATGACAGTTAGATCATTGTTGGAAAAGAATTCTATTGATGAAAGTTAAATCAGTTGATGCACCAAAATAATTGTATGTGGTTTTGAATAAAATCTGCTATGCAAATAATGCTATTCCTATGGTAGTTCACTGATATCTTTACTGTTGTGTTGCAGAGTTCCATGCAGCTTGTGTAGACTTGTGGCTCACTTCTTGGAGAACATTCTGTCCTGTATGCAAGCGAGATGCAAGAAATGGGGTATCAGACATTCCGGCATCGGAAACTACCCCGCTGCTTGCTTCTGCTGCTCGCTTACCTTCTCAGTCTTCTTCATTCCGGTCGAGTGTGGCAGTGTCTCCTCCCCGGGCAATAAGTCGCCATCCTTCAACACAATCTGTTTCTCGCGCCTACTCTGTTTCTAGTACCCCCTACTCTCCCAATCCTCTTAGATCTTACACAAACTCACCCACCATCGGTGTAAGTAGAAGCAATGCAGACCTTGCAAACATGTCATCTCCCCATCCTCGCAACTCACACATTTCCTCCACGCACTCTTTGGTTGGCAGCCACTTGTCTCCACCAATCAGTATAAGATACTCATCGCCTCAAATATCGCATTCTGGATATGGATCACCCAGTCCACATGTCAGTTCATCCTACATCTCTAACTCTGGGTATGGATCTTCAAGTTACTATCTTGGATCATCCAGCCAGCATCGGTCATACCTAAGGCGTTGTGGAGAATCAGGACCAAGCCTGTCTATTCTGGGCCCTCAATCACCACAACAGCAGTCTCAGTTGCCTCATGGTGAGTCTGGGACAAATCTAGCAGTCACATCATCGGTTCAGTCGTTCCGGCAATCCTTCTTGAGGCACTGCGGTGATTCAGATGCAAGTTTATCTGACATGACGTCAGCTCAGTCTTTGCCGGGATGCTGACTTCTTCCTTCATATCTGTGCAAGATACGGCGTGATTTGTGCATACATTGAGGCGTGTAACATAGGTGATTACTTGCATAGATTTGTTCATTGTGCATTTGAGCTCTTGTTTTTATTTTTTTGCGACCAATAGTTTTCTTTTGGTGCTTCTGTGCATATTACAAGTAACAGGAATATGTTTGACAGGAATATATGGTCTTAAACGCAGAGAAGTTTGCATTTTGTTCCTCCTTGTAAATTAAAGTTCTATCTGATGTTTATGGAAGTTGCTACAGTGGTTTCTTTTTATTCATATATCTGCTGTTTCCTGTACTGTGTATTTATTTTTTCGGGAGCTAATTTCTCTGACATGATACGAGTAGTATATCAATGTTGGGCAGGTGGTCGTGCAGGTTTTATGGTTTCTGTGTGTAATCTGTTGAGTGAAATTGTACCCAGTTGGCTGGCGGGGTCGGTGTAATGTTGGCTTCTGCAGGCTCGCTGCTGCTGCTGCTCAAGAAATTACTCGTTGTATCTTGATGGTCGTTTCCCTGCTACATCTATCACGTTCATTATCAATTCGTACTTTTCGGCATCCGTATCTACATACCATCATCATCAAATGCTGCTGCTGATGTTGAGTCAAGAGGCCAGGAATATCTTTTGAAATAATGATCACTTGCGTAATTTTATATATCTAGTTTTTGGTTAATAGCGTTAAGATAACATTTTTTTCTAGATTATTTATCGAGTTAAGAGAAGCTGCAGCTATACTTGGCCAACGGGCCGTGCCGTGCTGGCCCGGCACGAGCCTATAACGGGCCGTGCTGATAGCTTAACGGGCCAGCACGGCCTGCCTTGCCAACGGGCCGTGCCGTGTCGGCACGACGGGTTGTGATCAAGCCCAAGCATGGCACGGAGTGTTTTAAACGGATCAGGCCGGCCCGTCAGCACGACAGGCCTTTCGTGCCGGACTAGCCCGAGCCCGCCTTTGTAAATAAGCAAAAAAATAGCCACATTATTTCTTTTAAAATTTTGCAATTGTCAACTGTAAAATATTTGAACAGACAAGATTACAAAATCACAGCTGAACAACTTAACAAAATCACAACTTAACAAAATAGTCAGCCTATAGATGAAGTCATGAAGATGATCACAGAACACAGATTGGTGACAAATCTTTAGCTAGAATTGAGAGAACAGGATAGGTCCTTTTGTGATCTTCTCACCACCGAAGCAAATTAAAGGAATCATCAAACTCAGAAATAGGATCACTGTCCTAATAAGATGCTAACTCAGAAACAGACAAAATAGGATTAGAAGAAGAAGCACATGCATCAATAGAAGTAGGAGTTGATGGTCTACCAAAGATCCTATTTCATGAATATAATTTCTTACCTGCTTTATTATTATCCTGTTACGGCCTCTGCAACCTTATAGAACCAAATTTGGACTCATATTTATGAAACAATGCATATAGCTCAGATTTTACATTAGTTTCATAAGCATTATGATCAAGGGGGTATAAATTTGATAGATAAACAATTGCCTTCCTGAAACCAGACATCTTACCTCTAGGATCTAAGATAAATGCGAAAGAGTACAACAAAGGAATATCACCCCAATACTTGAGGTATTTATGTTTCATTGGAACAACAATATCTTTTAGCAAATCATCATTCTCATATAAGGTTAACTGATCAACAATTTCAATAAATGCATGCATCATTAAAGGAGATGTTGGATAATAGACACCAGAAAGTAAAACAGTGCACTTATAGAATAGTTCAAGAAATTTTAAGATTCTTTTAGCAACATACCAGTGATTGTCTGTTAACAATGGTTCAGCATCAGGCTTGTAATGAGTACGGATGAACACAGAGAAGGTGTCCTCATAGGGCACAAGATGTTCAAGCATGAGCAGTAAGTTGAATTCCACCTCACATCCATGTCCAAATAAAACTTACGAGGACGTACCCTCATAGATAAGCAAAATGTCTTATAAGAAGCAATACATTGGTTAGATGAATTGAGAAAATAGCAGTTTTAAAATCCTCACGGTATTTCTTGATGCGTTTGAGTCCAGATTTTACAATGAGATTGACGATATGGCATGCACAGCGCTGATGCAACAAACTAGTACCAACATATGATGAAATCAAAGGAGTCAAGTGATCAACAACCCTACTATTTGTAGAAGCATTGTCTAGTGTAATGCATAAAACTTTTGATGTCAGACCATAATCAGAAATAACATGCATAATGCGCTTAGCTATGTTAACACCAGAATGGGAACAATCAATCAACCTCATACCAACAATACGTTTCTCCAACTCTCAACCATCCGTGACAAAATGAAATACAACACTAAGATAGTCCTCCTTAGCATTTCTAGACCATATACCAGAAGTTAAACAAACACAAGATGCATGGTTCAATAAATTAACCACATCAGTTTTTTTCAGCTGAAAATAGTGCTCAAGGTCTCTATTAGTTATTTGTCTAGAAACATGTCTGTAGTTAGGATTATGAGCAATCCTAATGTAATCCTCCCATGCAGGCTGTTCACCAATATTTAAAGGCAGATCAAGTCTAGCAATCAATCGACAAAGCTCTGTCCTAGCTACTTCAGGACTATAAATAAAACTGTGAACCTGACCATCAAAGCAAAATTGCAGTTGAGATTGAGAACATGAACTAGCAGCGAGATCTTTCCTTTTGCATGATTTCATATGGCGAATCAAATGACCAGTGCCGCCAGTAGAGCTAGCAGAGAGTTTAGATTTGTAGTAGTTACAGCGAGCACCGCACCTGATTTTCTTACCGTTGACGATTGTTTTGAGCTCCTCCATGTCATTCCAGACGCCCGATGTTCTAGCCCTCGTCCTGTTGCCGGCGGCGGTGCTCGTCGTTAGGCTCGCGTCGATGTCGACTGGAGTCGAGGCACTCATGCCGAACAGGGCGTCGGCTGCATCTGCAATGGCGGCGGCATCTTCGTCATTGCCGTGCTCACCCTGGAGGTGGAGGTCGTCGTTGATGGAGCCTCCTTTAGGCATCGGCGCCGACGAGCTCGAGGAAGCCGTATCTGCTACCCACGGTACATGTCATCAGAGTCCAACGCGATGAGCCTGGTGAAGGTCGTGGTTGGCGATGCTACCGGCCATGGACGACGAGCAATGAGCGACGAACTCCAAGGCGCACGATGGGGCAAGAAAAGAAGCGAGATGTCAAGACCTCCAAGGCGTGCCGCGTGCGCCCGCGACGGTAGATGGAGGCGAAGGCCAGGCGAGGCGAGGGCGAGGTCGCGAGGTAGGCGGAGGCGCGGAGCCGGGCGGTGGCCGGGGTTGCGACGGCGGCGGTGAGAGCGAGGAGGGGAGGAAGAAAAATGAGACCGACTAGGGTTTGGAGATCGATCGAGTGAGGGCATATATATGCCTGGCCAAAATCCTTAACGGGCCACTTGGGCCGTGCTTGTGCCAATCCGGCCACCACAGGCTAAACGCCCCTGGCCAAAATCCTTAACGGGCCACTTGGGCCGTGCTTGTGCCGGTCCGGCCACCACGGGCTAAACGGACTAAATGACGGGTCAAGTGGGCCTACGCTAACGGGCCATGCTTGGGCCGACACGATGGGCTTGAGGCCAGGCCCAACCACGACCTATCATGGGCTTCATGCCGGCACGGCCCGTTGGCCACCGTGCCGGGCCATGCTTGGGCCGGGCCAAAAACAGCGGACTTCGTGCCGACCCGTTTAGCCCGGCCCAAGTGGTCAGGTATAGCTGCAGCTCTGTTTTACCTTACATGACGCAAAGTAGGTCTGAATCAATGAATTATAGAAAGGCAACATCATCAAGACCGCACGAGGTTGGAGAGCAGGCATCCGCCCGCCTTTTGCCACAGTCAACTGCGTGTTCCTCTCACTCGAGTCTCGATCTGTAGTTGATCTGGGTTCTTCAGTTCAGTCAGCAGCGGAACAAGGCATTGCGTCTCCTTTTCTGATGCTTTGGTTGCAGAACTTGTATGCTTTTGGCAAATTACAGTGTTGGCCGAGGACCTTTTTGTTGGCATTGCAAACCTAACAACACTGCTCTAGTACTGGTAAATAGTAATGCCAGAGATCCACACATCTCTCTCTCTGTCTGCTCTCTCTAAAGTCGACTTACATGCTGTCATCTCAGCGCAGAGAAAAAAAATTGTACTACAGTATAAATTAAGCGCATTATCTCTTTTCGCAGCCAACGTTAATACGGTATCTTCCCCGAATCAATCGGAGCAGCTTGATGATCAATTACAGCCATCGGTGGCATTCACAATAGATCGGATTCATTCAGTCCCATGTGAATATTGAAACCGAACGCCATATTGTCCTATTTTACTATATACTCGTAACTCGTGCACAGCTCAAGTCATGAAAGGGATCAGACATCATCACTTTGAGGGCTTCTTTGAAACAGAGGATATGAAAAACGTAAGAATAGCATAAGAATGTATATGCAAAATAGATGATTGGAAAACACGAAAATTTTATACAATTTACCCTTTGGATAGGTCATAGGAAAACTATAGAACATGTTGGCAGTAAAAATGCACTGAGTTTGGGTAAGCGACCGGTGTTGGTGCTCAAGGTGTTCATTATGGGCAACCAAGCATCAATTTATCTCGAACCTACACGACGGGAAAGCAAAAGGAGGTCTTAACCAAATGTTTTCTTTCCTCCATTCTTCCTGTGAAATCAGCACCATATAAAACTCTCTTTTTTTTTTCCTTTCCTCCATTCCTCCGTTCCAAAGGCATGAATAGGATATTTTCCTATAAGAATTTGATCCTCCATTTTTCTCCAAAAATCCTTCAAATAACTGCCGTAGATTCGTGAGGGTGGAGATGCAGTTGACAACACGATTGGATCTATAACAATTCCATTCATTAAATAAAAAATATTAATTATTTTTAAGTGGTATTTATGATATATATGCCAACAAGGAACAATAAAAATTGAGAAAGGGGCCACCCCTGACGTTTAGGCTGGCAATGACCTGGCTACAATACGAGCATCAATCATGTGCTCAGGCTTCCACGCATGTCCCTACTCCCTAATCACATGTCTTTTTTCGGCAACTGATCATGCCAGGTATTAGCATTTGGCACTTGAGCAATGTAAAAGCACGTTTGATTGCAAGCTAAAATGCACTTATACCCTTTCTTTAGATGAAATGCATTTATACCCTTAGCATTACAATGGCTAGCAATAGTGATGGGCAATTGCAATTCATTTATTTAGCAAAAACATTACAAATTGATAAACGTGCTTACATGCTTCCTATAAATGGTTACAAATTTTTAAGATCGACAATGTAGACACGTCGCGATTTATAGACATATTATTTATATATTTTATAGCTTTCAATCAGCTGAAAACTTTCAGTCAATGGTTTGTTACTTTGTATTTTATTTTTTTTATAAGATTATCTATATAATAATTATAAACCATTTGATCTAGATCTAATAACTCAAGGTGACTAAAAGTTGCTCAAACTTTTAGTCAACTGAAAATTAGCAAATTCCTATTATTTATTACTAAAAGTTGATTGAGTTATAAATACAACACTGTGTTAAGCTGAGTTTAGCACTTTGTGATGAGTCGGAGACTCAAAACTGATGGATATAGGTTTACCTTAATAAACAATATTATTTTAATTTTGAACCATATTAAAAAAAACGCTTGCTAATTTTTTTTTTGCAGGGTGACACTTGCTAGTTTTTAACTGACTGAAAGTTAATGTTTCTTTCAATCAACACACTGAGTCATTGGATTTAATTCTAATAATTTATAATTATTATATAGATATATTCTTTTAAAAAAATCAAAATACAAACTAATCATCATTGATCGAAAGCTTTTAATCAACTCAAACCAAGAAAATATGTTAAAAAATTAACTCTAATACTTGGCATAATGTATCACCTTTGAAAAATGTTGTAACTGGAACTCTGGAAGGAAACACTCGAATTGCCAGAATAAGGACCCCCAGCAGAGAGAAGGAGAAATTTTGGTCGCTGAAATCAAATCCCTTTTCCGCCTCAACCCCCTCCGGTTTTCGGTACTTCGGATTCGGACCTGCTTCCTTAAGCTTCGCCGATTCCTCCTTCCTCAGCCGCCGCCGCCGCCGCCCTCTTCGAGCACTCGCCCTCTCTCCGCCTCCGGTGACGCGATGGCGGCGCCGGCGATGTGGCAGCCGCAGGAGGAGGGGCTCCGCGAGATCTGCACCCTCCTGGAGGCGCATATCTCTCCCAACTCCGACCAGGCGCGCATCTGGCAGCAACTCCAGCATTATAGCCAGTTCCCGGACTTCAACAACTACCTCGTCTTCCTCCTCGCCCGCGGAGAGGTATGTCTGCCATTGCTCCATCCTCATCAACGTCTCCCTTCTTCTGATCGCCGTGCTTTCCACGGAGGTTAGGGTTTTGGGATTTTACTCCCGAATTTTATCTTTGCTAACCGTCTGTTCTAGTTGCTCTTACGTGCCCATACCGTTCGATAGCTTGGTTGCTAGTATGCACTAAGTGACAGTCAACTTCGTTGTTTCCAATGCTAACCAGTTGCGATGCTATTCCGATTATCGTTCCAAATTAGTGGAATAAATTGATAGCTGGTAATGGTCATGAACATTGGGTGCACTGTGTGCATTGTGTGGGTGTACTGTGTGGATTGTGTGTGTGCTCAGTTACAACTTAAAACTGATAATTCGGTGGAAACTGTAACGGATGCTGTGACATATTGAAGTAGTTTGAGGGAAGGTAACGAGCAGGACACATGCCTTGACTCCATGTTAATTTGGTTACTCGCATACATTAGCCTTTATCTTTTCGGTGTCTATACCGTTGCCACTTCAGTAGCATCTCATATTGTCCTTTCTCAAATTACACCATAAAAAGTATTTTCTCATTAACTGACTTATCTAAAATGGCAATCATGAGATAGAGCACAGATACAAAACTAGTCGCTGGTAATGTTGAGAACCCTTGAGTAGTGATAAGCACACATCCAAACTTCGTGACTTGGCTAGATATATACTCTAGTGTCAGATTGTACCTGCATAATTAACCACTTAACAATTCTAAGAACATTTATCTTTTTCTAGTTGGACCTGTCGATTATATAGGACCATAGCCTATAGTTTTATGCTTTGAGGCATTTGATGGACCAAAGCATGTGATGCAAACGTTCACAAAAAATAAAATAAAATCCACACAGCAGTGTTTGTGCCATCTGAACCCTGAAACCTTTAAGGACTAATGCATTCAAGATGGTCGTTTTTGGGTTACTTCCCCCTTTTGTCAATGATTTGTATCTCACTGTTTCAGAGTTTGATTTCAGATTTGATGGAAATTATGAAAAAGGGTATTTAATGAACAGAGAATTAAGTTAATAGTACCACAATATCCATTTAAACTAAGGCCCCAGTGTAGGATGCATATTGTGGACTGCCTGCTTCCCTTGCCCCCCCCCCCCCTCCCCCTCCTCTTCTGCAGAGATTTCCATTGGAAGGACAGACCCAGTGCTGTAAGCTCCCACGCTAGGTGGTGGGTTCTGGGGAAGCTGGGGAAGGATTATATGAGGCAAGCCTTACCCTGCAGAGAGGCTGCGTTGAACCCAGGACCTCTTGGCACAAGTGGACTGACTTAACCACTGCGCCAGGCCTGTCCTTCTTAAGCTATTTTACTTTGGGACACTTCAATCAAGGAATATATGGTGTCACGTGTCATATTCATATTGATGTAGCGAAGCAAGTGGCTTGTTAATTGTGAACGGAGCAAAATTCACTCTTTGATGTCTATTCTTGTATATGCAGCTAGTGTTCTTTGTGGTATAGCTGACATCCGGTTAAATTTCCTGTTGTACCAGGGAAAATCTATTGAAGTTAGACAAGCTGCTGGTCTTCTGTTGAAGAACAATCTGCGGACAACATTCAGTTCCATGCCGCCTCCATCTCAGCAATATGTTAAATCTGAGCTGTTGCCATGCATAGGGGCAACCAATAAGGCAATTAGGTCCACAGTTGGAACGGTAATCAGTGTACTTTTTCAAATTGTTCGAGTGGCTGGATGGATTGAGTTGTTTCAGGCCCTACATAAGTGTCTGGACAGTAATGATCTAGATCATATGGAAGGTGCTATGGATGCCATATACAAGGTAATGTGCATTGCTATCAAAACTTAAGCTTTAGTTCTGAATTTCTATCTTGGATACTGAACCATTAACGAATAGATAACATGAGGGAACTCCTAGTTGTATTACACAGCAAAGCAGCCTGTGGTAATGGCTTAAACGCTTTGAACTTTGTTTGACAGATCTGTGAAGATGTTCCTGAAGAGCTTGATGTTGATGTTCCTGGTTTGTCTGAACGACCGATCAATGTCTTCATGCCTAGGATGCTGCAGGTTTGTATTCAGCTATCCATCCTTAAATAACTGTTACTTGCATATAAACAATTGTCAATTCTGCTTTTATAAATGGTCAAAACGTGTTTGTACCAACTTTTGTACAGTCTGGTGTCATGTTTACTGTTTTCATGTTAACATATGTATTTTTTTTTTTCCTTCAGTTTTTTCAATCTCCACACGCAAGTCTTAGAAAACTATCACTGGGCTGCATCAATCAATACATTGTGGTGATGCCATCGGTAAGGGTCCCGCCTTCCTCTAACTCCATCTTATCATTCTCAATTTATTTGACTAATTGTTTGGATTTACATGCAGGCACTCTATATGTCCATGGATCATTACCTTCAGGGATTATTTAACCTTGCGAAGGACCCTTCGGCAGACGTTCGGAAGCTGGTATTGACCACATCATTGTGCTAGCAAGACAACCAGAATTACACAAGATTCAAATGCATTTAAATGAATTATTTATGATTGAAGTTGATTTTATTCCTAGCTGACTTGTCTCCAAGTGCATATTACAATGATGATTCCTCAATTATTTGTTCCATATTCCGTTGTTAGGTTTGTTCGGCCTGGGTTCAGCTCATTGAAGTGCGGCCATCAATTTTGGAGGTAATAGCAATACTTTATGTTTTCTACCTATTACTAAGTTGCTGATGCTGGATCTGACATTGTATATTGAAAGCACAGCCACATCTAAAAAATGTTACTGAATTGATCCTTCAAGCTAATAAAGATTCAGATGATGAAGTTGCTCTTGAGGCTTGTGAATTCTGGTATGTTTTCTATGAACACGGTACTCCAGCGTGCCATAAAAAATGAGTGTATGATTGATTGCACGAACAACACACCTAAGAATTCTCCTTAAAAGAAAAGGTAAAATAGTGTATCTAGGAACCTCCATTGTATGTGATTCTTGGTAGACCTGTTGGTACTGATTGGGTACGTGCTAACTGCCATGCCCCTCATCAAGTTTTTTTAATCAATGTTGATTCAAATTATTGTTTTCCTTCATGTTTAACATTTTATTAATCGACATGTTCAGCTTGGAAACCAAGTCTAAATTGTAAACTGGTATAGTTAGGAATTAGAATCCTTTTTTATCTTTTTAAAATGCTATGTAATGTTCTAACTGCTGTTTATATGCTTCAGGTCTGCATACTGTGATGTCAGCATGCCTCCTGAAGGCTTACGGGAGTTTTTGCCACGTTTAATCCCAGTATGTCTTTATCTAATTATCTTCAAATGAGCACATATGTACCTTGGAGATGGTTACAAATTCTTACATTTTACTTTTTTTTTTTCCTAGACTTTGTTATCCAACATGGTATATGCCGATGATGATGAATCGCTTGCTGATGCTGAGGTGTGGTAAATTCTTTGTCTTGCATGTTTGACCAGCAGGTCATTGGTATCAGTCGCTAACAAATTTTGTATGCTTTTCAGGAAGACGAATCCTTCCCTGATAGGGACCAGGTTGGTTATGAATTTATTGGAACAATCTTTTCTCAGTGATAATGACTTAATTTACGAATGTCTCCATTTTTGATCATCAATCATTAGATCTGTGCTTACCCAGCAGAGTGGAGCATTCTCATTATAGATTTAATTCATTTCACAAGAGGCAGGGAGGGATGAACCTTTCTTATGGTGGTGGGGTGGTGAATCCGCAATGCTTTTCTGTGGCTATGCCTAGTTAGGGTTATCTGTTGCATTTTGCTTAACAGGATAATTTCAGTTTTGTTTATTTGTATACATAGCAATAAATTATCGCTACCATTATAAAGTATACAAATCAAGCCTGTGGTGACATGATGCTGCTGTAAGGCTGGGTTGACAGGGTTCATGCCTTTAAGTTTAAGACGACTGCCACAAGTTTTCAACATTTATGTCCTTTTTGTTTTCTTTCTGTGAATGAGAGTTGAATAATGTATAACAGGATCTGAAGCCCCGCTTCCATGCCTCTCGACTGCATGGATCTGAAACTGGAGAAGATGATGTGAGTTCGGAATCCCCACCTCACTCTTTTTAAGCAGCCGGATGAATTTTGCCAACCTAGACCACCTGAAAACTAATTGCTGCTGATTTAAACAGGATGATGACGATGCTGTAAATGTCTGGAATTTACGGAAGTGTAGTGCTGCAGGGTTGGATGTCCTGTCTAATGTGTTTGGTGATGACATCCTTCCAACTTTAATGCCATTGATTGAGGTATTTGTGCTCATTATAGTTTGATCTATAACTTTTTTTTTTGTGAAACTATTACTCAACTGATCAAATTGAGCTTTCTTCACAGATTTTGGTAAAATATATGGGTTATGATTGCTTTTTGATACACATTATTTGTATTTCCTCTAAATATTGTTGAAGTTGTGAGTTTATGTTAGACACAAAGATCACTAAAGCTCTTGTTTCACACAGAAACATACAATGGTTACCACAACAACCTACTTGGAATTGATCCACTCGATCAATTCCTTTCTAAGCACCTATAGATGCCTCCGGTGAGCCTACAAGCCTCCGGCTACGGCACCTCCTACTCTGCAGCCCGGGCAGTCCTCTACGGCAACCTGCCCGACCCAGATCTCACACCTTGTTTGCTAACTTACATCTCAGGGGTTTTTGCCCCCCTCTCCCCCTCCTCCTTTTATAGACTTCAACAACCGTCATACAAGTTGTCAAAGCAAACTTTAATACTTCTCTAACAGCCAGGCTACAACTAATGCTAGCTAACCCTTAGAAACATCAAGATCCAACTATAGTGATCTTGTGTGTTCTTCATAGTAGTCAAATGCAAATTGACTTCCCCTAGCTTAAGAATATGAATTAATTTCCAACAATCTCCCCCTTAATTCATATTCTTGAGATATCTTCTTGCCACACGCAGTGGCTTCCTCTTCTCCGTTTGAGCACGTCGCTCACAGCGCCACCGTGCTAAACTATTTTCTCCTAGCAGCTCGCAGCCACCATTTTCTCCTAGCAGCTCGCAGCACCGCAGTCTCCTCATGGTACTGCAGCATCGTCTTTTTGTGGTCTCGCAGCACCACTTCATCTTGTCGTGGCACCGCAGCGCCATCTACTTTCTGCATTTTCATAGCAATTTCGGCTCAGCATCAGCTGTGCCAAAACCATCAACAAGAAGCGCCTTCTCTTGCTTCTTGCCTTTTCTTTTGGCAGGGCACTCATATGAATGATGCCCATACTTGTCACAATTGTAGCCCTTATCCTTGCTTTTGTCCCTGCGTCCTTCACCTCCACGGCCGCGGCCATGGCCTCGCAATGACTCCAAGCCCCTGGCCACAAAGAGCTGCTCCTCAATACGTGCTCCTCGTGCCTTGATGCGTTCCTCGTGCGCCTTCAGGGAGCCAATGACCTCTTGCAAGGTCATCTTCTTCAAGTCTCCAAATTGCTCGATCGCTGATGCAATATGGACGAACCTATTGGACACAGCTCGCAGCAGTCTCTTGACGACTTGAGCCTCCTCAATCTTCTCTCCAAGTCCTCGGACCTGGCCAACAAGCAGCATTATCTTCGCTGCGAAGTCGTCAACTGATTCTGCGTCACCCATGCAAAGGTTCTCGAGCTCCCAGCGCAGCGTTTGGATCTTCGCCTCCTTGGCGTTCTCAGCCCCCATGTGCATAGAGCACAACGCTGTCCACATGTCAAATGCGGACTCCTTGTCAGCAACTTGCATTAGCATCTCATCTCCAAGCCCCATGGATATGATTGCCATGGCCATCTCGTCCTTCCCTTCATCCTTGATGCGCTGCTTGGCGTTGGGATCAACCACTCCCCACACACTCTGAGCTCGCATCAACAACTTCATCCTCACCACCCAAGCGCCGTAATTCGTCTTGTTGAGCAGCGGGTACTGGAGGGGCACCTTTCCTTCTCTCTCAGGGACCCTTGTCACACCCTCACTACCTGGAGCGGCCTTGCTTGATTCATCGACTGCCATAATCTTCGATGTCTGAACAACCTAGGCTCTGGTACCAATTGTTAGACACAAAGATCACTAAAGCTTTTGTTTCACACAGAAACATACAATGGTTACCATAACAACCTACTTGGAATTGATCCACTCGATCAATTCTTTTCTAAGCACCTATAGATGCCTCCGGTGAGCCTACAAGCCTCCAACTACGGCACCTCCTACTCTGCAGCCCGGGTAGTCCTCTACGGCAACCTGCCCGACCCAGATCTCACACCTTGTTTGCTAACTTACATCTCAGGGGTTTTTGCCCCCCTCTCCCCCTCCTCCTTTTATAGACTTCAACAACCGTCATACAAGTTGTCAAAGCAAACTTTAATACTTCTCTAACAGCTAGGCTACAACTAATGCTGGCTAACCCTTAGAAACATCAAGATCCAACTATAGTGATCTTGTGTGTTCTTCATAGTAGTCAAATGCAAATTGACTTCCTCTAGCTTAAGAATATGAATTAATTTCCAACAGTTTATACTTGAAAAATAATGTGAAACTCCTTAATAATCTTTGGAAACTGCTGTTATTGCACTAGTCAACTATAATGGTAGGAAAGCCCTAAAAGCGTTTGTTATGGGCTGGCAGTGGGGTCTTTATGGGCCGGTGCGCTACTGTAGCGGTGCCGCGCCGGCCCATAAAGACCCCACTGCCAGCCCATAACAGCGTTACTTAAATTTGTGCTGTTTGTAAGGAGTCCAGAACATCCATCTTTAAGCTACTTAATCTTGAGTGATGGCTGTTTTCATTTTGCAGAATACTTATCCTGATATTATTGGATGGTTGTCCAAGTGTATAAACCTTTGTATGACTTTTGTATTGTAATTGGTGTTGCACGCTTTGTCTAGCCTGTCATCTTTTGGTTATAAACCTGATATTATTGGATGGTTATCCAAGTTTACAAACCTTTGGATGACTTTTGTATTGTAATTGGTGTTGCATGCTATGCCTAGCCTGACATCTTTTGGTTAAAAACCTGATATATTGGATTGTTGTCAAAGTTTATTAACCTTTGGATGACTTTTGTATTGTAATTGGTGTTGCATGCTATGTCTAGCCTGCCATCTTTTGGTTAAAAGCTGTACACCAATTTCTATATTTTGCAGCAAAATTTGGCTCGGACAGATGATGATTCGTGGAAGGAGAGGGAAGTTGCTGTTCTGTCACTTGGCGCTATAGCAGAAGGGTGCATTAATGGATTATATCCTCTCCTTCCTCAGGTAATTTTATAGGAGCTTATAATTGTTGCTATGCCTGCATATGTTGCCAGAGTTCCAACCATCTCCTCTGCTTTGGTACAAAACTATAAACGAGTATAGATCTCATTATGAGATTATCATTTAACTTACGTGTATAACATTCACTAGAGGAAAATTGTACATACTGGATTCATAGTCATAAAATTGCTATTACGCCTTGTGCGTTTTACAACATTTCTTTATTGAAATACAGATTGTTGCTCTTCTAGTCCTACTTCTTGATGATAAATTTCCTCTATTATGTGTTGTGCTTACAACATGTCATTATTCAAATGCAGATTGTTGCTTTTCTAATCCCACTTCTTGATGATAAATTTCCTCTTATACGAAGTATTACATGTTGGACTCTTTCCCGGTACAGCAAATTTATTGTTCAGGTAATAAGGTACTCTTATTACTCATATTATCCTTGTTCCTGTTGTTATAGTGCTTCCTTGAAGTGTGAGCATCTATTCGTATGATGTTTTAGGGATGTGGGGGTATCTTTGTGCATTGTCAGCTCTTACATTGGTTATTATTGAGTTATATTATTTTTTTTATTGGTGTAGAGCCTTGGCCATCCAAATGGTCGTGAGCAGTTTGATAAGATACTGATGGGGTTGCTCAGAAGGATCTTGGATACTAACAAAAGAGTGCAGGAGGCTGCTTGCTCAGCATTTGCTACTCTTGAAGAGGTTATTTACATATCTTAGAATGCTTTTCTACCCTGAAAATTTGTGTACAATAGTACATATTGGTTTTTTATTTTCAGGAAGCTGCAGAAGAGTTAGTGCCATGCTTGGAAATAATTTTGAAGCACCTCATGTGTGCCTATGGAAAATATCAGGTTATTTAGAACTCAAATATTTTGTTTTGCAAACACACTTGCTTGGGATTAAAGGCTTAGTTGTTGTTGTTGCAAACAAAACTTCCTTGTAAATATTTGTGTTATCAATGTTGTTAAACCTAGTTTCACGTTTTCTTCTGAGCAGAGACGAAACCTCCGGATACTATATGATGCTCTTGGCACTCTTGCTGATGCTGTCGGAGCAGAATTAAATCAGGTGTCAACATCATCATGAATTCTTTTCTGTCCCAATTCGGTTCTTTTCAACTCCTTGTTGACATGTTGTAATGTCTTCAACCTTTTCTTTTGGGTTAATAACTCTTTTGAGATGCTATGCAGGCGAAATATCTGGATATATTTATGCCTCCTTTAATCACAAAATGGCAGCAACTTTCCAACTCTGATAAAGATCTCTTTCCACTTCTTGAATGTTTTACCTCTATCGCACAGGTACTGTTATTTTGATCCATGCAAACCATCTATGTAGTTCTAAACATGCCTTGTCTTAAGGTGCATGGCATCACATATCTCGTTATCCATTTTTTATGATTATCTTGGTTGCAAGTCCATTGCACTATATCTGGATATAAGGCTTGATAAAATTTGGAAATAGTTTTATTAGTACTGAAGATTCTGTTTAATTGTAATTGGAATAGGAAATGCTTTGAGTTACCTTTTTTGCTTATACCAAAATAGAAATGTGTGAATGATTTAGGGCACTATATTGTCCTCTTTTTCTAAGCTGTTTCTGAAGGTCTGCCAATATATATCATGTACCTGAAATTCAATATTTCAGGCATTGGGACAAGGATTTGCTCAGTTTGCCGAGCCAGTGTTTCAGAGGTGCATTAGTCTTATTCAATCCCAACAATTGGCGAAGGTCTGTGTTATCATTTCCTTCTATAAGGCATAGTTGTCGCTAATATATCTATTTCTCTGCAATTTTATTCTAAAGTATTTTGTGAGCTTTTAACCTCATCGTAAAGTCTAATTGTGTTGTACTGAGAGGGTATAAATCTGTAGCTTTACCATGCACTAGCCCAATTTTTTCTTGGTAGAGACTACAAAACAGCTGACCACCTTGGCTGCACACTAGGAAATTGGTTAATATCAACTGCTCAAATATATCTTGTTTAATTCTCATGTTAGAGAAGTTAATAATTTAATATCAAGTTGGGAGATTTCAAATCATGCAAAACCCATATTTTCTTTAGCTTTTTCAATAATTGATGAAAATCAGATATATAATTCGTCTTTTCCATTTTTATGGTTTATTGAAGAAATTAAAGTTCACATTATTAGTTCCATGCCCTGTGAACAGTTCGTTCATCTGAAAAGAAAAACCGATAGTGTGATGCAAGGTCCAATGACGTAAGATATGAAACTCACTTTTCTTTTCCTGTTTCTTGCTGATTCTCGTTTCAACATGCAGGTTGATCCTACTGCAGCTGGTGCATTATATGATAGGGAATTTGTTGTCTGCTCATTGGACCTACTGTCAGGACTTGCAGAAGGTCTTGGTGCTGGTGTCGAAAGCCTGGTAACGTTTTCTCTTCGGTTATGATCTGCACTATTTGTTAGATACATGTAGATCTCTTTGTTCTGTACACTAATTATAGAAACATCTATTGTGACATTTACGTAAATTATAATTTCTTTTCATGGGCGTTGTACAACATGTGCCGAGTTAGAGTTATTATACAGATTCTTTAAAGTAAAGACTATGCTTGGTGTACTTGTGTACTTAGTTTGTTTTTAGTATTGATTATTAATGGCAAAAAGCAAAATTGATTTTGTTAAGACTATGCTTGTCCATAATGCCCACACTAAGATATAAGTAATATTTGGTAAAACCAGTGCACAATTGCGAATTTTATGTTCAGCATCAAATATGCTTTGATTGGTTGCTAGACTAAGACTACAGAGTGTCAGAGTTAAATGATTTTTATTTTATCCATAGGTTTCAGTTCGTCATTAAGTATGCATTAACTGGTTAAGGAATTCTTAGGATATGATTATTCTGAATATTGCTTATAAATTTGGTGTATTCATGTCATCTTCATTGCATGTAGGTTGCACAGAGCAATTTGAGAGATCTACTTTTGCAGTGCTGTATGGATGAAGCGGCTGATGTTCGTCAAAGTGCACTTGCCCTTCTTGGAGACCTTTCTAGGGTTGGATGCTAACCACTAAAGTTCATAATTTGTTCTTTCTAGACGATTTTCATCCTACAGAAACTAACGCCCTTGATGTACTAGGTTTGCCCAATACATTTGCATCCACGCCTTCAAGAATTCCTCACTGTTGCAGCAAAGCAATTGGTAACACATTCTTATGGTTTATTATTCCTATTACTATCTTTATACTGCTCTCACAAATTTTAATGCTGCAGAGCCCTCAATCTGTAAAGGATGCTGTGTCAGTAGCTAACAATGCCTGTTGGGCTATTGGAGAATTAGCTATCAAGGTACCTTTTGGTTTGATGCTGCTACTTGCAATCCAGGCACCACATTTAGGAAAGAAAAAATTGTCAAGACCTAACTTTCTGTTTAACAATGCTAGTGCTCCAACTGTTTGGCATGGGTTCCCTCTTGCCAGATGGCGCTTATAAGTAGTTGTGCTCTGGCAGCTTGGCTATAAGCTTGTTTTTGTGTGCTCATAGTTTATATTTTTTTCCTGCATACATGTCAGTGTCGCTAATTGTTTCCTCTCCAGATTGGCAAAGAAATTTCACCCGTGGTGATCACTGTTGTGTCATGTTTGGTTCCTATTCTGAAATCTCCAGAGGTAATTGATTTTCGAAGTTTGTATTATGTTTTGAAGTTATATTACAGCTAAATGCCTACCTTTGTTTTTTCATGTTGACAGGGTTTAAACAAGTCGCTTCTTGAAAACAGTGCAATCACTCTTGGGAGGCTGAGCTGGGTCTGCCCAGATATTGTGGCCCCTCACATGGACCATTTCATGCAAGCATGGTGCAATGCCTTGTGCATGTAAGTACCTTTGGTTTTTTTAATTTATTGATGAAATAAACATTCCTTTTCTGGATCATGTATAATACATCGAAAGAAGTTTGTAATGGCTTATATAGTCTTCAAGCTGTCACGATAACACATTATCCATGACTTCATGCTTACTTTCTTGCATGATGAATGATACTTA
The DNA here is from genome assembly GCA_030378355.1 of Eleusine indica. NCBI lineage: Eukaryota > Viridiplantae > Streptophyta > Magnoliopsida > Poales > Poaceae > Eleusine > Eleusine indica. Next base: position 180,722 of record CM059502.1, on the reverse strand, counting down.
TTTTCTTTTATTCATGCAGGATAAGAGATGATTTTGAGAAGGAGGACGCATTCCATGGCCTGTGTGCAATGGTACATCCACACCCCCTGATGAACTGTTTACAACAGAGTCTATTATTCATACCCATGATTTACGTTTGAAATATCCTTGGGGTTATCTCAGGTGGCAGCTAACCCTACTGGAGCAGTGGGTTCACTAGCTTACATCTGCCAGGCCTGTGCAAGTTGGAATGTGAGTTGCATGCAGTTTGTATTGAATCATCTGTTTCTGATTCGAGGACCCTAATGAGCTGATTATATTTGTGCCCAGGAGATAAAAAGTGAAGGTCTTCACAATGAAGTGTGCCAGATTCTGAATGGATATAAGCAGGTAAAGCTAGTTTCATTTCATTGTTGCTATTTTTTGATTTTGTGAGGCACGCACGAATTCAAGTTTTTTTTTTTTTTTGAATTAGATGCTTGGAAATGGTGGCTGGGAACAGTGCATGTCCACCCTAGAGCCAGCAGTTGTGCAGAGATTAGCTAGATACGGAGTATAGGGATGCAAAGAAGCTTTGTGTGATTTGTTCATCCACAACCAACCGGCGGAGACAAGAGGAGCAGAAAGGGAAGTCAGTGTGGGGGTGGAGTTTGTGATTTTACAAATATTCCGCCCAGTTGGTATTTGTATACTTGGTGCACAGAAGAAAGCACACGTGACGCGAGTGGTAAGAATTACCACGAAAGTTGTATTGGTTGGTGGACTTGGTTTTGTTTTTGTCATTCCACCGACAGAGAACATGGAAAGGTTTTGTAGCATGTAACTGTGGTTAGGTGTAGGGGAGGTGTTGTTTGTTCCCTCTGGGGTGTGTCTTGTTGACAGCAGGGGATTGTATTACCAATTCATTTCACATAATAAATGTTTTTTAATTAATCATCACTCGAGCTAGTACCATAAGCTTTCAGTCGGTATAAGTGGAATGACGAGATTCCCATCCCGCAAAAAACACGAGAAATATGTTCATTCGCATACGAATACTCTTTTCTCTTTTCAGAAAAAAAAAAGAACTTGGCCCATGGGCCGGGCCGCAGATGGGAAGAAGAAGAGGATTGTTGGAGTGGACGCAAGCTATAACCTTATCCCTTTATTAGGCTAGCTCCACCTCCAGAAGACACCAGACGGCGTAGCTAGTAACTGAGCTCGCGAGAGAGAGAAGAGGAGAAGAAGAAGAAGAAAGATGCTGCTCACCTCCCCCTTCGTCTCCCCACTGAAGGTCCAGGTCCAGCCCGTGATCGGCGGCAATGGAGGCGCGGCGGCGCTTCGCATCGAGGCGTTGAAGCAGATGACGGGGCGGGTGGTGACAACCAAGGCGAACAAGACGGTCGGGGTGGAGGTAGTTCGCCTGGCGCCGCACCCAAAATACAAGCGCCGCGAGCGCATCAAGAAGAAGTACCAGGCCCACGACCCCGATAACCAGTTCAAGGTCGGCGACATCGTCGAGCTCCGCCGCTCCCGCCCCATCTCCAAGACCAAGCACTTCCTCGCCGTCCCGCTTCCGCCCCGCGACACCCGCCGCAAGTCTCAGCTCCTGCCGCCGCTCCAGTCCGAGGTCGACGATGACGCAGCCGAGCAGACCTCTTCCGAGTGACCTTCCTTGCCTCGGAACTCTCTCTGGCTGCCTAGCTTAAGATTAGCCTTTCCTCTCCTCTCTTATCCTTGTGATGTCGTTTTTTTTTTTTTTTTTTTTTAGAAAAAAATGCTTGTGATGTCATTTCTGTTCTCTAAAAATGCTCTCCTTCGTTCCCTCCCCTACTTAGTACAATTTGGGTTTGGAATTTTCCCCTGATATCATACATTCCCATTTCAGTTTCCATCATTTCTTTTCCCCAGTTTCAATTCTTGTGTTCTGTTCTCGTGCTCCAACACCGCTAGTTTCGTTCTACTGTGTTGTTTAAGGCTAAAAAGGTGCGCACCTACCTCGTTATACCATTATACGATTCGATTCGTGGATGGAGATTTGAGCACCCAATCCAACTCCCATCAGTTTTAGAGGAATGACAAGTACAAGAGGATTGTTGCATTTCAAAAAAAAAAATCACTTTACGTTACAATGTTTTTTGTAGCCTACAGATCAGTTCAAAATTCATGTACACTTGGTTCAATGATAAGTACAAGAGGATTGTTAACTGGCACGCAAGAAAGAGCTTGCTTTGCCGCAAAAGGGAAAATTGATACACAATGCAGACACTTAGTTCAATGCAAGGGGAACTTGAAGCTCGACCAAGCTAAACAAGCGAAATATGATATGCACCTCCAATTTCAGTCGCCAGGGGCTGCTTACTTCACATCATCCCGTCAGTACTTGTATATGTATATCCAGATTATGATTACTATGTATTCTAGCAGAACTAAACTGAACAGAGCTCACGGCGCTCGTGTAATGTCCAATCCAGCACTCTAGCCCACCAAGTACTTCTTTTTTTTCATGCCCAACAACCACTTTAAGATGGTTGAATGACATAGCTCCTCAATAGCGTACAAATATTTCCTCTATTCATATGATCAAGTAATATCAACTCAGATATAGCATGTCTCAGAAGCAGACTGACTAGATACAATCACCCTATCTAAGGAGATCGCTGTTGCCCAAAAGTGACAGTTTTGCATGCCATCCGTAACTTTCAGCTTGTGTTTTTGGCTTTGCTGTCTCACCAAATCAATCAAACAAACGACTTCCATATCTGGCTCCATGTGATCCATTCCCAATTGTCTGATAAGAACGTAATGAGAAAGGAGGTACAATTAGTTTGTTATCTAACATGATACCATTCTGTAAAGAAAAGAAAAACTCTGAAATCGGAGAGGGTGAGTTATCATGCTATATCATCTTGGGTGTCTAACAGGCTAGTCATGTCAATTAGTTTTGAGTTTTGACACATGAAGAACTTCATTATAGCAAAAGGAGTCACCTTAGATGGTACAATAAGGCTATAAAAAACATGAAGACAGTTAGAGCCAGTTATTTACTATCATCATGTTGTCACTATGGTTCTTTGACGAGCTACTGTATCGAATGGTTTGAAATAACGGTATTATCTTTTTTGTTCTTTGGTCAATGAGCTATGTTGATCGAGCTATGATGACATGATACCTTTTTTATATACAAATTTGAATAGTTTATTTTGTTCTTTGGTCAATGAGCTATGTTGATCGACAAATACATCAAAATTTATATCTTTGCAAGAAAATTTCACAAATGTAGATCGAAGGTGAGTGCATATAGAGAACATAGTAAGTCAAGTACTGAATAAAAAAGGTCCAAGAAGGTTTTTTTTAAAAAAAAAAAAGACGAAAGACAGATTTGCTATGCTGACATTATTGAATATTACTTCGATAGCCTAAAGAAGTAGAGAGTAAAGCAAATGCTATGCCAAAATGAAACAGCATCTATTGTTTCCATTATCCGGTTATCCCTTATACACATATGAAGTCAGTAAGCATGCATCACATGCGAAATAGAAGGAATCGAATAAAGGTATACACTCAACAAAGAGTTTGAAGGTTCACATATTTGGTTTAGAGGGTATATATCTGTTAGCTGCTCATCAAGTTTTTATCACACTACTTTCTAACCCTTTCGATGTTTTAGTATTGAATCATCTCAAAATATGAATGTAAATACTCTCTTTGTTTCAAAATTGTTGTCGTCATTGATGTTTTTAGTTATCTTTGGCCATTCGTCTTACTCAAAAAATTTAAAAAGTTATCATATATCTTTTCGTGATTTGTTTTATCACTAGAGAAAATTTAAACATAATGTATATTTTTTATGTTTGAATAAGACGAATGGTCGAACCTAACTAAAAAAGTCAACAACGACAATAATTTTGGAACAGAGTAGTAAGGTACATGTAGTCCTTGTGATCTAACCAATAAGGTTTGCATCAAAACTCAATTCAAGCTTAAAAGTTCAACAGGAAGGAAACAAAAAACTGGTAATGGCAAACCAAATGAACCTTAGGAAGAAAAAAATTGTTGGCAAGATCCAACTAACAAAATTGGTGCAGTGGAATATTCAAAAGTTTCCAAAATCTGCAATTACCTGGAAGAGTTGCCTGCACACATCAGCTTGCTTATGTAAAGTTTTGCTGTTACAAATTGAACTGAGCCATAATTTGAAACCAGAGGAACCATAACCATGGAGAGCAACGGACCAGAAATTTAATATGCAAGAATATCAGGCTTCCCCAACAGCTAGCTGCAGAAAAATATAATACACTAGTTACTCATTGGTATTACGTACATGTCCGTTATTATTTTGTTGTTGCTGGCCAGTTCACAAATGAACTGGCTGACGACAACATGTCAAAACCGGAGTACATATTTAGCAAACATTCTGGACAAGATAAATGAATGACATGCTGCCCCCTACACAGAAACACTGGATGAGGAAATTGCTAAGCTATAAGCTCATGTAAACCTCACAGTTCACCAGTAAATCGAAATAAATGGATTATAATGTGCAGAGCTCACACAGGTATACAAGCAAATTAGTATAATGGAAAAGATGAAATGGATATGCACATGCAATCATCCGACCATAATGTTTGATAGGAAAACATTATTCCAGTGTTGATGGACCAACCTTAGTAGACTGAAACCATGCTGCTGGACCACATTCATGTTTCAGTGTTCCGAATGGATCCCTCACTGAAATATCAGCTTTAAACTCTGTCCCCGATAAATCTAGGTCATGGAGTTCAAGATGTTCACTTGTTTCCCCATTAGGTAATCCAGAAACACCATTTTCATCCTTTTCCTCACCTGGATAGTTTCAAGCATTTGAGGTTTAAAAGGAGTGCATGATACAAATATGTCAGATTAATAAGCCAGAAGGCATAAATATGGCACTGGTAAGCAGGCAGATAATTAACCTGATTTTGTGGCCATAATTCCATCCAATCTCTTAGTTAATAAGGATGTTCCAGGAAACAACATCAAGTTAACATTATGTAGTAATTTCCTCTCATTATCTTCAATAGGTTTAAAACCAAATCCTGACATCCATGTAGTAACCAGCTCTGGGATGGCAGAAAGAACCAACATCTTAACATGAAATGATCTCAGCATCTGTTTAGAGGAAAGGAAAATCACATGGTCAAATCTAGATATTTTACATCAAGAACATTAAAAAGGATCATTAATAAGATTTTTTTTTTAAAAATCAGTTTTCAAATAAGCAAAGGATGCAATCAACAAGTTTAGATGGAGGAAAATAGTATCATAGCATGTATACGCAACTGAACTCCCATTGGAAGGAAGTTATCACGGTACATGATCCTGATAAGTCCATAACCTGTATACAGTTGTATAGTTTTGTTCATTTTCCTGTTCGAATGTACCTTTTCAATGATGTCCATTAGTCTCCGGCACATTCCTTGACGTCGATAGTCTATAGAAGTAGCAATAAAAGGCAGTTCGGCTGCTTTAGTTCCATGAATTCTACATGAGAAATAAATAGGTTACTTTGATTTATACTCAACAAAAATTGAAGAAACCACTCTCAGGCTTTATGATTTACTAAGAAAATTATTTCAATTTCTTTTTTGACTCATGGAGCTTTCAAATAGAGAATATTTCACAGGCTGAAATTTGCAAATTGTTTATTATAGAAAATAGGGACTTGCTAATTTTCAGCTGACTGAGTTTGGGCAACTTTCAATCACCACTTTGAGCCATCGGATCTAGATCCAATGGTTTCAGTCAACATTCAATTATTATACAGATAATCCTATAAAAGAAAAATCAAAACACAAAGTAATAAACCATGAACTGAAAGCTTTCAGTCGATTGAAGACTAGGAAATATGTAGAAAATAAGTCTAAAACCAACAGATGCCATTGAAGCAACAAATGACAAGTGGGTGGATAGCGATAGCACATTCAGTTAAAGAATATTTCAGACGGTAGCCCAACATGTGACAGACTTGATCTGCTAAAGGAGTTACCTGATAGAAGCTACACATAAAATCTCATCACCTTTCTCCAGGGTTATTGTATAGAAACCCCGATAATCTAAGCGAGCAAATTTTGATCTGTTGAGAAATGCTCCATGTTAGTATATTTCAAAATTTATCCGTAAGATATTGATACAGATCTGAATTTTCTCAGTAATATGATAATCGACCCTATCTCAATTGCAATACATTTGATATGAAAAAATATAATAAACCCGACTACAGCATTGTACTTTACAAACCAGCAAAATTTGTAGTTCAAATTTCCAGTACAGCATGAATAAATAAATCCTGGTAGTTTAAATGCATGTGCTAACATGTATACCCCCGACATTACAATGTGACTGTTTAGCCTCCTACTTCCCCATATTGCGCAAGAAAATTATAAACCAAAAAACTTAATGAAGCTGGAATGGAAATTACAAAGAAGGTAAGGAATCATACCCCTTGCTGTACAAAACATGTGGTATCATGTCCACACCAGTTCGAGGATCCACCATACGAATGAAGCATTCCTCCAATAGAGTAAGAGCCACTGCTAGTTTCGTATTACACTCTGTTAAGCGGGCAATACTCCGAACAGAATGCAGCTTCTGCCCATCATTGTTGCACCTCAATATGGACCATGAAAGCTCATTGTCAAAAATATTATCAATACCAACATGGTTATTTAGTCCAATGAATATCTGTTAGCAACAAGAACAGAAAAACAAATTAATATGAAAGAAAATGAAGATTAGGAAAAAAATAGTTGAAATCATTGATATGCTGTATGTTAGGAGTGCAAAGGAGGTGACTAATAATATGGGCATTTCTTGTGTTTCCTGAGGTGATGATTGCTTTTATCATAGATGGCGATAAAATTGGCATGTGATCTTTGAGGATTGGGAGTACAATAAATCCAAGTGTTTAATCAAATTCCAATGTTTGGATAGGTTTGATTCTTGTGAACCATGCAATATAGATGTGCTGTTTTGTTGTTGGTCGGTTCCCACCTCCTAGGTACAAATAAACAGCTTAAGCATTCCACTGCATGAATCCATTTTGAATGAGAACCACAAAGAAACTACAATTTCTATTGGTACGCTATACTGAAGCATCTTGCACCACTCAACATCGTCTTAACAAAGAAAAACAAATACGGATACCTCTTTACAATATCTCAAAGTAAATAAGAATTACCTCTTTACAGTGTCTCCCACAAAACCATGAGTCAGATCTTTTACTATCAAACGGTAGGTTCCGTTGCTTAAGGCAAGTGTCATGGTCTGCCAGCACAAAAAAATAGCAGATCAAATTGAAGTCAAGGATAAGCATAGAAAGATTTCATCTGCAATGCACAATGAGTAATTCAACATTCACTAAGTTAAACATTATCTCAAACCATCATGTGTGTTTTCTTCTTAGGCCTTGTGAGGGTTTCAGCTCAAAGCTGCTTGAAGCTTAATCAGTAGCTAACAAAGTGCATCTAGAGGGACTAATATTGGAAGTGCAAGCCCCTTTTATTCTAAGCAGTTGAAGCCCCTCTAAAACAGCTAGTGTCAGAGCTGAGAACAAATTTCCCGAAGGAACAATATTTCCACCAAAGTAATGGCTAATCAAGCTGGGCAGAGAAGTTTTAAGAAAAAAAGGCTAGCAAACTGCCCATCCCACTCAGTTATATCAAAGGATAGTCAGTGCCAGTAGGAAAAATTGTGCAAATGATAATATAAAAGGGAAGGGTTTAAAAAGCTTTACATGCATCTCCGCACTGTAAACATTTGAAGATAGCTGAGAATGTTGCAACCTCCTTTTCGCTAACTGATCTCCCACAGATCTGGCAAGTGCAGTTGTGGCAGTACCAACTACCTTCTGGAAGCTCCTGTATATTGAAAAGAAAGGCATAAATAATAAATTAGGAGACAGCTTCATACATCTGAGACTGGAAACAAATTTCAAAGTATTGTGCACATAATGGCACCAACAGCAAGCTAGAAACCTTTGTAGACAAGCAAGCTTGATGATATGTTGATGGACAATTGTCACAGCAAAGTAATTCACCGCCATCTCCACAGAAACCACATGTGTCATCATTTTCATCTATTGCCTCAACGTTTCTACCACATGCATTGTTTCTCCTGCTCATAAATTCAGCAGACCAAGCCTCAACCTGGCACAAAGTGTACGACTTGCCTGACTGTAGAAAGAGGCCCGACGTTGACTTTGGCTGGCTGCAACCAGCATGAGCCTTGAAGTCAGATACACATAGTGTTTTTGTGCAACAATTGCAAACAATACCTTCCCAGGTAACCTTCCCATCTTTTACAACCTTATTGCTCTCTGAATCCCAGTACTGTAGAACATCCTTTACACTCAGAAAGCCAGTGGCAATCAACCAGCAGATGACAGTTTTCCGAGCCAAACTTATCCTCTTCCCACCCAATAGGTTTGTACCCATTTTTCCAGTAGTTTTAACAAGTAGCTTGTTACCTCGCTTTTGATTCTTGTGCTTCTTTGACTTCTTTGCACCTGAAAATCCTGCAGCAAATTTATGGCAGGAGCCAAGATCCTTGTTTTTCACTATGGCTGTGATCAAAAGGTCATCGTCATTAATTCGCAGCTCACGGGGCCTTTTCTTCACAAACTTCTCCCGACCTTTAGGTATCCATTTAGCAGTGACTACCTTGCAGGTTTGTGATGCATGAGTTAGATCAGTTGCCAGAAGAGCAGCATTACATTCATGGGATAATTCAAAAGGAACAGCATTGCCTGATGTAACATTTCGTGAATCTGATGAAGATTGTCCATGGGATGGAGACAACTTTTTCTGGACCTTGTCATCAGGGGTCGTTGTGGCATCTGATACAGTTGCAACACAGCGGGTTTCTGAGAATATATTGTATTCCCTAATTTGCTTGCTCTCTGAAGGCAGCAACATATCACACGTGTTGTTCTTGTAATTTTCATCTAGCTTTTCTGATTCCAATTCAGCTTTCAAACAATTTTTCTGTGTGCTAACGCTTGAACACATATCATGCTCTTCAGAGGCATTAATGTTTCCTGAGGCAGGCATGTCCATGATTGCTACACCTATATCACGGCCAAACACATTTTCCATTGTGATCTCAAAGCTTTGAGAATACAGCCCATCTGGTCCACTTACGTCAATATCAGGTATCTTTTTAGACTTCTTCTTTAGCTTTTTCACAGAATTATTAGCAACCTTAGCTTGAGCATAAATTTGCCTTGCGTTACTACCTTCATAAATGTGACTTTCTATTTGGTCGCTTGCATCACAGTTCAAAGTCTTGGCATGGCAAAGCATTGGACCGACATCCCTATTGTTGCTGTCTTCAATATCATGACAGCTCTGTAAAGCCTGTTGACCATTGTAGCTGTCGGTTGCTAGTGTGCTGCAATCAGAGTCTGTGATGACAGGAGTAGAATAAATCATCTGGCTAGCCAATACGTCACTGGCTCTGTGCATCCTCTTGCTTTCTGAGGGCACAACTGTGCTGTCGTCAAGAACAATAGTTGAACTGTCAACAGCTCTAAGAGTTTTACGTTGCTGCAGCGCGGTGACTTTCCTGCTGATGAACACAACAGCTATGAAAGGGTCCAAAATCTGCCAGCGCTGAAGAAGCGTGAGCACGTCCTGCTGGTTCACAAGCATCTTATCAACGATGGTCATTGTATCTGTGAGGTCCTTCCAAAATGAATCAACATCCGACCACTCCTTTGGATACCCTCCCCTTTTTGAATCTGCTGATGCTTCATATAATTTCTTGCCACAAAATTTCCAGGCCTGAGTTAGTGAGGTGTGAACCGCTTCCCTGTTTGGTGCTGTGAAATAGGACGCCATCTTGGCCCTGTCATTCCTTTTCCGTGGCTTGATAGTCCATCCGGCATCCTTGAAAAGGCGATGTGCATGGACTTCCAGCTGGTCAGGGAGATCCCGACCTAATGTCTTCTTAGAGGAGACAGCTGCTGAGCCAGAGTGTAGGCTGCTACACCCATGAAGATCAACATCATCCAGCGAACTGATATTTGCGTCAGGCGTCCTGTTCTTGCAAATGGTATCAAATTCAGCAAACTGACCAGGGCTGAACCAAAATTGGGATTGCATTTCTGTGTCAGTACCTGGTTTGCTATACAACGGATATTGTTGTGGTCCTATATCAGATATATCCATTGTACGTAGGAGATGTGTGGTTTCAACCATGTGCCCTTGATCGAAGGTCAAGCACATATCAGTGGGGAACTGCGGCTGATCATGGAACCATGGATGCAAGAAGGGATCTGAAAGAAGAGTGGTGGCGCTTTGGAATTCTGAAATCTCTGCTAATGCTTCTGCGTAGGAAGGCATGGGATCATCAACGACGCTAGTGCTGCTGCTGCCACCCAACCCGGCAGTGACGTCTTGAGGTGTTTCGTGTGCGTGCACATCCAACACATTATCCAACACATTGTCAACAAGTCCTGCACCCAAAAAGTGCTGTTGGCCTTCCAGATGCTTAGCTCCAGCCTGGAAGCAACCTAGGAAGCCGTGCAACGCAGAATCTAAATCGGCATTTTGCTGAGTGTGAGAATGTGCATGGTCCTGGACCTGGAGGTGAGTGAGTTGCGCTTCAGCTTGAGGGGCGGGTGTGATAACAGCAGGAGGAGGAGGTGTGTGGTTATGTGCATCATCAAATCTAGATAATCGGGACGAGTGTGGCAGTTTGAGCTCCTCTTGGGCGGCAGCAGCATTGGAGGTGTGATTCCCGTAGAAGACCTCCTTGAAAACTTGGAGCTCCATGAGGGATCTGTCGAAGGCAGCGTGATCCTCCATGGCCATGACTTCGTCGCCGAAGATGAACCTCATGGCGTCGTCCTCCTTGAAGCCCAACAGCAACTCGTCGGCGGCGCTACCTCCCCCTGCCATGTCGGTCCGCCTGCGAAACTGAATTGCGGGAAGCCAGTAAACAAGAGGAGGAGGAGGAGCAGCAGATCCAATTGGTGAAAGCGGAAGAGGAAAATGGAATCTGCGGCGAGATCCGAGCTGTGACAGAGCATTCTTACCGACGAATCTCCTCTAGGGTTTGGGGAGGGGAGGCGTTGGGTGGCTAGCTGGAGGTGGAGAAGCTCCAGTACAGTCGCCTGAAGAAGCCGGAGCCAGCAGCAGCAGCAGCAGCACGGCGCCGCTGCTCTGCTCGCCTCCGTCAGTGCTGCTGCTGCTGCTTGGAGAGCGAAGTCGGCGGAGAGACGCGACGAAAGAATGCCTGCCTGGCCCCTCTGTCAGTCACTCTATACTCGGGCCCCTTGAGTTTTTTATTTTTTATTTTCCCCCGTGTCGTGTCTTGCTTGCAACCGGCAAAAAAAGAAGAGAGGTTTGAAATTTTTGGATCCCCCACCCAAACCAAACCGCTCCAGAAATTCGAATTTTTGGGCCACAGAGACCTCAGCTGGGCTGCGACTTCCCATGCTCCTTCAATCTCATTTTCTTTTCCTTCACTTCCCTTCCCTTCACTTCCCTTCCCTTCCCTTCCCTTCCCTTCCCTTCCCTTCCTGTAAAGTAGTTTGGCTTTTAGCTCTCTCTTTTTTTCTGTTCGAAACGGTGTGACTTCCATTTGTCTGGGTTGGTGATCTCACTTTGTTTTTTCTTTTCTTTTCTTTTTTTTGTTTGAGGAGAGAGAGAGAGAGAGAGAGAGATTTCGTTGGGCCTGTTTGAGTCTAAGCCCACTTCTATTCGAGCCCTAAACACATTCTCATTACTGTAGGCCTGACCCACATACGTGTTCCGTCATTGAGGCTGCTGTGCTGAGGATCCATGCATCGTTCCCTCCAAAGCATTAACATTGAATTCTTTTATAGAACAAACAAAGGCAAAAAAAAAAAACATCGAATTCACTTTTTTTGGATTTTTTTTTTAAAAAAAACAAAAGACAGAATGCACCGAATCACTGCATTGCATTGTAGCCAAGACGGAGGTTCTTCAAGCCGGTGTATTTGCTGTTGAACAATATAATTTTATTTATTTATTTTATAGGCTGTAAGGTGGTATGTGCGTGACCACGATCGTCAGAAGGAAACATTAGGCGTACCGACAGGGCAAGTATATAGTGCATCGTATCATACCGGACATGCAGCATTATTAGATATACGATGGAATGGTCCAAAACGTTGGTTGCGCCACACCTTTCGTTCATGAGAATCATTTCATTTTCTTCGTTTTTTTTTTTCCCTTCAGGTAAGGCAAACCAACCAACCACTGCTCTTATATTAGTACAAAAATAGTCGGCGAGTTGTGCTCGACTCGTTGCAAGCTAGTACCACCAAATAAACTGGGGGCGGGGCAGCATGCAAAGCCTCGCACAAAAGACGACTGACTGATGGAGATATTATAATTAACTAAAAGAGTAGCAGGCCCTTTTAGTTTTCTCAATCACAATTCCTCAATCTCTTCATACCACCGACTACACACGCAACGGCATTCGAAGCGACTATAATAATGAAGCTGACCGAGAAAGGAAGTTAGTTAGTTTTTTTTTTTCAATTTCATTATTATTGAAAAGGCTAAGGTCGGCCGTGAGACAAAACTATTATTTTCGGCTAATCTTCGCGCGCGCGTGCAAGGTCGTTGGAGGTTTAATAAAATTTTTTATGACCACTGGTGTGCTGATTTGATTAGTTAAACATGCATGTTTGCTTTTTCAGCGTTGAGAGGCGAGTGTTTGGTTTGTTTGGTTGCAGGGAAAAAAAATATATATATATAAGGCATCTATGAGTAATCGACACCCCAATCACCAGCAGAGAGCCTTTGTATTCAAAATCAACCTTTCTAGCTACTCTCTCTCAAAAAAAAAATTCAACCTTTCTACTCTCTCTCTCTCTTTAAAAAAAAATGAACCTCTCTACTAAGTAGAAGCATCATATCGTGATTCAAGTCACTGGATAAAGAAAATAATAATAACAGTACATGTACATACAATTATTATATCCCAGAATAGATAAAGTATAGTATATGTTGTACTAGCTCTGTCTCGGAAAAAATGAAAACCGATGACGGTAGCTAACTCGATAGATGAACAGGAAACGAATAAAGTCCATATCCGTAGCTAGCTACTAGTAGCTAACTCGATAGATGAACAGGATCTGTACTCACCAGGGATATGTGTAGATATACAACTGAGAGGAGAGGAAAGGAAAGTAGCACATCTTATCTGACTTTTGAAGAAGAATAAGTAACTTTTTGGCAGCGATGGATCTAGTTGCATGCGACGGGAAGCATTACACGTCGCAAAAGACACCAAAAAGAGGAATTAAAGTATGTAGAATCTGTTTGCTGGATGTCGCATTCGATGGATCGATGTATATACCCAGCAGTTCGTTATTATAGAAGTTTAATTAGTATATAATAGTACTAAGTCGATGCAGGCGAATTTTATTGGCGTTAGCAGTGTGCGTGTATGCTTGCTCTCTAGCTAGTGACAGGAAAATCCATCCTGACCTGAGAGTATCTGTTAGAATTGTTGTAAATTATTATTGGCGTTAGCACAGTGCGTGTTAGTGTGAGAAATAATTTCCTTGTAGCTAGTTTGGGCAAAAAGTAGTATGTGTAAGATGTAGGAGGAGCATGGTGTGTTTGGTCCAATGATAGATGGATATATTGAGAGGGGTGGTTGGTTGGATAATTGGATGGAGTGATGGGAGAGATTGTTGCCCTAAATTAGCGGGTGAGTAAGTAGTACTGTAGGAGGAAACAGCTGAAGCATGATTGGTTGGTTTCCTTGGTGAAATGAATGAATATAGAGACAGACAGTGGTATGGGATGTTGGGAAAGAAAAAAGAAAAAAAGGAGCTAGGGAGTGGTGGAATTAGGTTTGGTAAGGTGGTGGTGATCAACGACGTCCTTGTCATTCCACTCCATCAGGGAAGGGAAGGGAAGGAACTAGGGAAGGGCATGGTGGTGAGTGAGAGAGGATTGAGAGAATCATGCATATCCCTGGTGGTGCTGCTGCTTTTTGTTTTGGCATTCCATGATGGAGGTGGAAGACGACGGGGCAACCAACGATTCATTATTCGTTGGACTGGTGGACCCCGTTGTCCGTGCTGTGTGCCCTGCCCTGCCCTGTAAGGACGTTCGTCTCTGGGAGGTGGGCCCGCATGCTCTCGAAACCAACAACCTTTCTTCTTCTTCTTCTTCTTGTCTCCTTTTCTTGTGTTGAGAGCAGGAGAGAGAAGAGAGAAGAGAGAAGAGAGAAGAGAGCAGAGCACATGGCGCTCCTAGCCACCATACATAAATCGACGGTGGCGGTGCTGCTGAGTGGAATCGTAGGCAGTCGGTCCGAGAACTGTTGTTATAGTGTGTAGACTCTAGACTAGACTAAATCAGAGAGGAGGCAAGAAGGAGAGAAAAAAAAAAGAGAGATGAAGCTTGCTGTGGAGATTTGCGACGCCTCGGAGCTTGCGGCCAAGGACGGTTCTGGGTCGTGCAACCCGTTGGTGGAGGTTGAGTTCGATGATCAGCGTCAGCGCACTTCGACCAAGCCCGGCGACCGTTCCCCGTACTGGAACGAGACGCTGGTGTTCGACGTGCGCGATCCCGGGCGGCTGCCGTCGCTGGCCGTGGACGTGTCGGTGCTCCACGACAAGCGTCTCCAGGACCACAACGCCGTGCGGGCCCACACGTTTCTGGGCAGGGTGCGCATCAACGCCGACTCCGCGGCGCGCTCTGTGGAGGAGGCCGTGCTGCAGAGGTACCCGCTCGAGAAGCGGGGGCTCTTCTCCCGCGTCTCCGGCGACATGGCGCTCAAAATCTACCTCATCCCTGACGAGGCAAGCGAAAATCAACAGCAACAACAGGCTGGTGGTGTAGTACAAGAGCAGCAGGAGAGCGTCGTCAGGTCCGGCTTCGCAGCAGCATCCTCTGGTGGAGAGCAGCATCAGCAACAAGAAGAAAAACAAGAGGTGGTGAAGGAAGGAGGGGGAATTCGTAGGACTCTGCATGCGGTGGGTGCGCCTCCTCCTCCTCCTCCCGGTCAGACGGTGGTGATGCCTCGGCCCGCTGGTCCACCACCGCCAGCACCAGCACCAGCACCAGGAGGAGGAGCGTATGGTCTTGTTGAGACGAAGCCTCCTCTTCCGGCGAAGATGGGTCCTCGCGCGGCCGCTGCTGCTGCGGCCAAGATCGCGTCGACGTACGACATGGTGGAGGCCATGTCGTACCTGTTCGTGAGCGTGATCAAGGCGCGGGACCTCCCGACCAAGGACGTGACGGGCGCTCTGGACCCGTTCGTGGAGGTGAAGGTGGGCAACTTCAAGGGCATCACCAAGCACCTGGACAAGAACCCCAACCCGGTGTGGAGGCAGACCTTCGCCTTCTCCCGGGTTCATCTGCAGACCAACCAGCTGGAGGTGATCGTCAAGGATAAGGATGTGGTGAAGGACGATTTCGTGGGTCGCGTGGCCTTTGACGTCACCGACATCCCCAGCCGCGTGCCGCCCGACAGCCCGCTGGCGCCGCAGTGGTACCGTCTGGCCGACCGGTCCGGCGAGAAGCTTAGGCACGGCGAGATCATGCTGGCCGTTTGGATGGGCACGCAGGCCGACGAGGCGTTCGCGGAGGCCTGGCACTCGGACGCGCACTCGCTCTCTCAGGAAGGCGTCACCAACACGCGCGCCAAGGTGTACTACTCCCCCAAGCTCATGTACCTCAAGGTGGTGGTCATCGCCGCGCAGGACATCGTTCCTGCTGCTGGAGAGAAGGGACGTCCCTGTATCGCCAAGATCCAGCTGGGCAGCCAGGTACGTCGCACCAGGCCGCAGGGCCAGCCGAGCCCGGTGTGGAACGAGGAGTTCATGTTCGTGGCCGCCGAGCCCTTCGAGGAGCCGCTCGTGGTCACCATCGAAGAGCGCAACGAGCCCGTGGGGAGAGTGATCATCCCGGTGGCGGCGCCGTACGTGCCGCGCAACGACCTGGCCAAATCCATCGAACCCAAGTGGTTCAACCTGGCGCGACACATGACCGTCGACGAGGCCGGCGCCGGGGTGCCGGCCAATAAGGACCGCACCTTCGCGAGCAAGATCCACCTAAGGCTCAGCCTGGAGACGGCGTACCACGTCCTGGACGAGCCCACGCACTACAGCAGCGACCTCAACCCGGCGGCCAAGAAGCTGCGAAAGGGATCCATCGGCATCCTGGAGCTGGGCATCCTGTCCGCGCGCGGCCTCTCGTCTCCCAACCCGTACTGCGTCGCCAAGTACGGTCCCAAGTGGGTGCGCACGCGCACCCTGGTCCTCATGGGTCCACTCAACCCTTCCTGGAACGAGCAGTACACCTGGGAGGTCTTCGACTCCTGCACCGTCCTCACCGTCGCCGTCTTCAACAACGGCAACGTGTTCGAGGACAGGAAGCCGGACCAGCGCGTCGGCAAGGTGCGGATCCGCCTCTCCACCTTGGAGACGGACCGCGTGTACACGCACTTGTACCCGCTCATGACCCTCACCCCCTCGGGCCTCAAGAAAACAGGGGAACTGCATCTCGCGGTTCGGTTCACCTGCACGGCCTGGGCCAACATGCTCGCCCAGTACGGCCGACCTCTGCTCCCCAAGATGCACTACAGCCACCCTATCTCGGTGCTGCAGCTGGACTACCTGCGATTCCAGGCGATGCAGATGGTGGCCACGCGCCTAGCTCGCGCTGAGCCGCCGTTGCGGAGAGAAGTGGTGGAGTACATGCTGGACGTGGACTCCCACATGTTCAGCCTGCGACGGAGCAAGGCCAACTTCAACCGGATCACCTCCCTCTTCTCCGGCGCCGTCGCGGTGGCCAGGTGGATGGACGGGATCTGCAAGTGGAAGAACCCGCTCACCACCATCCTGGTGCACGTCCTCTTCCTCATCCTGGTGTGCTACCCGGAGCTCATCCTCCCCACCGTCTTCCTCTACCTCTTCATCATCGGACTCTGGAACTACCGCCGCCGACCTCGAAAGCCGCCGCACATGGACACGATGCTCTCCTACGCCGAGCTGGCGCACCCCGACGAGCTCGACGAGGAGTTCGACACCTTCCCGACAAGCAAGCCCTCCGACGTCGTCAGGATGAGATACGACCGCCTCCGCAGCGTCGCGGGAAGGGTGCAGACGGTCGTCGGAGACCTCGCCACGCAGGGGGAGAGGGCGCAGGCGCTGCTCAGCTGGCGCGACCCGAGAGCCACATCCATCTTCATCATGCTCTCCCTAATCGTCGCCGTCGTGCTCTACGTCACGCCGTTCCAGGTCGTCGCCGTCGTCCTCGGACTCTACCTCCTCCGACACCCGCGATTCAGGAGCAAGCAGCCATCCGTGCCATTCAACTTTTACAAGAGGCTGCCAGCAAAATCCGACATGCTGCTATAGTCCTATTATTTCTTTTCATTTTCTCTCTCTTTGTCCACCATTTCCCTCCTCCGATCCTCACCAACGAACCAACAACGTCCATCCATTCACAAGACCAGTAGCACAGCAGTCTCACAATCATCTACTAGTACTACTAGTAACAGGGCAACCAAAAAAAAAAAAAAAAGACCACCTCTTCTTTTCTTTCAGTGGAAATGTGGAATGGAAGGTGTATATTCTTTGCCCCACATGTGCCTGCTGCTCACCTCACCAAGCCAGTTTTTGTTAAACTATATAAAAAAAGGAAAAAAAAAATCCTTCCAAGTCAGTTTTCGTTAAACTATATAAAAAAAGGAAAAAAAAAATAATCTAACACAACACACATACTAGCAGCTGTCATGGAGGATGACATGCTAACCAACGACCCACACCCATCATGCTGCAACTGCAATTGATATATATATATGGAGGAGAACGCTCTTCGCCTCTCTCCGTCCATGTGATGTGATTCAACACAAGCTAACAAAGCCCTCCGCTAATGCTGCTTCTGAATTCAACAGGAAACTAAATACTTGGATTTATGAAAAATACTTACTATTGCAAAAGTATTACTTTTTTAATAAAATTAAAAATATAGCTGATGAAGTCACTTTAAATAATATAAATTATTTTTATATACAAAAAATACAAAATGAGGAAAAAATATTATTATATTTATTGTCGAAAAACTCACATATCCTAGAATAGGAAAAAAAAAAAAGAGTTGAGGGTGTAGGGAGATGTTCATCGTCACAGTGCATAAATCTGGCACGAGTTGAAGCAGCTAAAAAGAGTGTCGGAGAAGGTGCCTTGCGGCCTTTGCTATTGCCTTCATGCTTTTTACCTTGGTGTTTCCCTAGCATCCCAGTGACCAGTATACAGTGGTGGAGCCCGGGGGGCAATGCCCCATCCATCAACTTCATCGCCCTCGCCCATACTTGCACTACCACGCACACGTTCTACCTATATGTCTTACTATTGTCTATTTATTTTTTTCAGTACATACTTCTAGTACCACATCATTTACTTGCTAACGATTGAATTCGAGCTGATTCCAGATGTGTTCATCGTATACCACTCCGGTTCTAAAATATAGGTAGTCTCTGGATTTGGTTAAAATCAATTATTTTCAACTTTGATTATCGATTGTGTAAAACTAAAAAAGTTTCACCATGCACAAATTAAATGGTGTTATTATATATTTTTTTGCACAACCAACTATATCACAATATTTGAAATAATTTACTTTTATTTAAGATTTCATTTTTCATTCAATCTAGAGCGAGCCACCACAACGGCAACATCCCAGACAAGGAGAGAAGTGGCGGTCTAAGGGGTACAAAAGAGGAGCAGATAGGGTTGTGCTCTTCCTGCCCGCTCTTTTATACTAGGTGGCACATATTAGTGGCGAGCCACCACTATGGCCCAGTACAACCAAACTTAGTGGCAGGTAAAAACGTGTCTGTTACTAAGTTTCACACAACTTAGTAATAGACATATTTTTCAGGTCATATTTAATAGCGGGCTATAAGATGCCTGACACTAATCGGCTACAGGTTTTTTTTTGCTAAAAATAGTTTTTGTAATTGTGAGAAGTTCTGTGACATTAGATACACTTTCACGCAGTGGTCTTATCTAACGACATGTCTGTCCACACTATAGGAATGCTATTGTTTCAGGCTTAGAGCAGTAAAAATAAATAAATGTATAACTATTAGCAAGGAAAAAACTTCCTACAAGGAGTGGCAACTCCAGTATCAAAATATTTTTTTACACCATGTATTACTGGATGCAGGTGGTACAAATTTATCTGTTAAATCGAATTTGTTAGCATGATATAAAGCATAGCTATACTTTCTTAGCACGTAGGAAAGCCTCTGTCTATTGGAAGGATATCTATTTACATACAAGACACATCATACCGCAAGAGTCAAATCACACTATAAATTTGTGGTTGTTAGATGTAGGACACTAAAGCAGGTAAAAGTATATATTTGTTTATCTCCATGCACTGCAACATAACGACCTAATGAGATTTGAGGTTAGGCGCATAATGGCCAATGAACACTTGTGTCAACGGTGGAGTCGTCCCACCTTGATCGTCTAATGGATGAAAAGCCAACATATAAATCTAAGATTATCTAACACCACCAATGTCGAGTTAATCATCTTTTTACGTGAAGCGTGGATGAAAGGGTAAATAGATTGGTGGAGGATGCGTGGGATTCACTTAAAAATGTGATGGGGTCAAAACAGATTTCGACCATAAGGCATTGCATGCATGAAAGATTTGCACCTTGATACTTAGCGAAAAATAGATTGATGCATTTCATATCTATATGTAGTTTTTTTATATATTTCTTCCATATTGATTAAAATAAATTTTCATTGAGGAAAATATTTGTTTTGTAAACCCAATAGTGTGAACATTTAAACAATATTTAAAAAAACTCATGGATATAGAATGCAGTAATCTATCTTTGAACAAAATTTCATGGTGCAATGATTTTACGCAAGTAGAACAAATTAAAAATTTCATGCATAGAGAAGTGTGTTGTAGCTAACTACAAATTTGTACCTCACATTCCAAAATTCGATTTTTATGTTGTGCCGTCGCCAAAGCTATCTTTTAGTCGTGTGCCACAGAAAATCGCATAGGTAGTTTTCCTAAGTTTGTCATTTCTTAATTTTAAATTGAACTTAAAGCATGTTAATATAGCTTAGACCCAGGACGAGGCTTTCTCCAATTTATTTGGCCGCCGGAGTCTATTTTACCAATACTTACATAATTATAAACTGTATATTTATCTCTATTCCATGTATTATGTGAGATTCTGCGCATCACATGACATAATATATATTATATAAAAAGCATCCAACGAGGACCAATACAGGCAATTTCATGAGCACACTAATTACATGCCCCATGAGTAAAAAAAGCTCAATGGAATCAAATTTGAAATTATATTATTTCTCTTTGTGCTTCTGGTCACATTTCTATGTGCAGTGGCGGAGCTAGAGCTTATCAGAGCGGGGTGTAACACTGTAATTAGAGCTGTTTTTTCTTGATTTTGTGACCTTGTAGGTGCATGGTGATGAGCTAACACGGGTGCATATATGGTGAATTAGAGCTAATAGCACTGGAATTTTCCAGATTACTGGGTGCAGCCGCACCCACAGGAATATATGTAGCTCCTCTGTCTGCACTATTGGATTGAGTAATGATAAGGAGAAACAGAGCAGAAGATCCACCGATATATCATATTCATGTGTCTCTCAGGAATTAGAAAGAGAAATGATTTACTCCATCTTCTCGGACTGCGGGGGCAGAGGCAAAGGCCAAACACGGTTCCGATGCCCCGAAATCTGGAAAGATGAGTACAGTTTGGTGATCGGTTGGATGAACGGCGAGATATGTTGTAGAAACATGGATTGAACGGCTGGTAATTGAAGGTGATGTGGCCGCATAAAAGGTGAGCTCTAGAATAATTTATTGCACTTAGTGGACCTGACTTATATAGATACTACAGATTTTTTATTATAGATATAGATACGTCTCTTTTGTAAAAATTGATTTCCAATCCGAAAATTTGTTCATACATTTAGATATACATGTACACATATTACATAATTTCATGTACTACTATCCCTCAAATAAAAATATCTAGAAGTGGCTTAAAAATGATTAAGTTATGTATCTTTTGCAATGCTTCTTATTATGACAAATTAACAGCATGTTAAAAAATCTAGAATTCTAGAATACAAAACCTTCATAGCTTTGATGATGTGCAAACTTATTCACTTAAAACTTTTCTCATGAATTTGCAGAAGCAAAACTACTTAAAAATGAGTCCACCTTCCCAAGTTCCTTTCCACTCGGAAGAAACTTCATGCAGATTGGTGGCCTCACCTTCTTCATTGTCAGTAATGCTGTTGGTAATGTAAATAACCCTTCTCCGCAAGTGAGACCAGCTGCAACTGCAGACGACAGTACCTCTGCACTTTGACCATCAACTTTGTTCCACACATAAACCATGACAGAACCTATGCACATCGGTATGGCGATGTATGGTCCACTAAAGAACGGCAGTGCCAGTGCCGTCATACTAGGAAGATAGTTCATTATAGTCCAACCCTTTTTCTGAGACACCAGTTTAAGTGAGTTCATTGCCAATGTTATGAAAAAGGCAACCGTGCAAAAACTAACACAATGCTTAGGTATCTCCTTCACCCCTCCCATGCCAATTATCCCTATGGCACGATAGACTCCAGCATAGGGGCATGGGAACTCGGATTTCAGTGATCCAATGGGTTGTTTGCCCCTCACTGTTTCTTTAAATGCATAATAGATGCATGGGTTAATAATAGCACCAAGTATTATACCGTAGATCTGTCCTGTTAGCATAACTTGTGGTGAAGTCAGCGTCAGGTAACCTGTTTTGAAATCTTGCATCATATTTGCTGAGA
The DNA here is from genome assembly GCA_030378355.1 of Eleusine indica. Lineage (NCBI taxonomy): Eukaryota > Viridiplantae > Streptophyta > Magnoliopsida > Poales > Poaceae > Eleusine > Eleusine indica. The sequence continues at coordinate 158,884 of CM059502.1, read as the reverse complement.
TTTGAGATGCTGCATTCATTATGCCACAGGCTACAAGGCTAGCCACAACAGCACCAGGATGGCCAATGGATGCCGCGATGACGAAGATTGTGAACTTTGCATAAGTTGGTGCAGCTGACCAATCCGTTAGTCCTATTCCATAGCTATTGCAGAAGGAAAAGACCGGAGCAAAAGTATATAGTGCTGCCACATGGTAAAATTTAATCTGATAGAAGATGGAAGGGATAACAATTGCAGAAATGGTTACACATAAGGTATATCCGATAACCGGTATGAGATGAGGGATTTTATTCAACATAAATTTCTCAATCCTTTTGCGGTCATCATATGTAAGACTTGGATGTTTACTGATGTAATGAACTGATCCTGAATCTTCTTCCATCCTTTTGTTATAAAAGTCAAACATTGAGGTAGAAATGATTGTGAAAAAGTTGAAAATGCCGTCTGTAATGATTACTGTTATGCCAAAGAATACCTAACACGTAATTAAAATACAAGTGAATATATCCTGGTTCTGGAAGCTGTAGCAAGAGAAATCATAATCCTATATTATTTGCACTGTAAAAATTAAATGAACTAGAAGAAGAAGTACTAATAATCAATGTGGATTCAATGTGTGGATGAGATGGATTTACATGTGTGGTACAAGCTATTTCAGCTATACTATATAGTCACGAAGCAAAGAACAAGGGTGTTAATGGTGTCATTTTATTAGAAGTGATATTCTTTGTTCATCTAGCAGAATGTGTTCATTACTGCACTCGCCATGATAGGAAGGTTCTAAAACATCTTCAAATAAATCAGAATGTTGGAGTTCTAAAAGTGGACGGAATTTGGATATGACAGTTACATAGATCTTTATCAAAAAAAATATATTTTATTTACACAAAGCATTAAAATATTGCTGTAAACTTTTAAAAAATAACAGACAAAATGCTACAAGACCCCAATTTTTATGGTCCTTTCCTTTCAAAACCATATTTTTTTTTATTTTTGGATCATATTATTCCATGAAACCTAGCACTAACTTTGATTCTCTTCAATCTCCCTCCCTATGTCCTTAGGGTTTCTCCCCCACGCTGCCATCTCTCTCCTCTCTCACCCTCTGACTTCCACCTCTTCTCTCTCCCTCGTCTGCTCCGCCTCCGTCATGGCGCCCAATGTGGAACAACTGAGGCTTGTCTTCTTCGCCACTTCAAGCCTGATACCGCAGTCGCATGGGCCCCCTTGCAGTCGCCAACCGCCTGCAAGCTCTCCACCTTGTATGGACAATAAGCCACACCGTGATGCCCAGGAAGGTTGCCAAGATAACAAGGCATGCGGATATATCAGTGGCTACGAAGGAGGTGGTAGATGCAACATCAGGAGGATACGTCCCTTTCACGATGGCGACGACGAGAGCAGGAGCGGCAATGCCTCCACCATGGCGGAGCTGTGGCAGCCACCATTGTGGTGGCGCTTTAGTGTCAGGCTCACGTAAGTGAAAAAAATCAATTTTACGTGGTGTTTACTTAGCACCAGATTAGGAGTCCTCAACTGTAGAGCCATATGGCTCACAACCAATAATTTCTCTTGTAACAAACTGAACCTAGCTCTGGTGGTTAGGTTTATTGTGGTGGAACCAACCCATCTGAGTTCAAATCGTAGATTTGACACCATTAGTCATATTTATGACTAATTATTCTTTTAGTGGGTGGTGACATGCCTATCTATAGTGAGGCATCTATGGTGACTTCATGAATATCAAAATAAAACCGTCTTCCAAATGTGCTCAGAGGGGTAGAGTATGCGTATGCGTGTTCATAGGTGTGCATACTTATGATTAATTATTCTTTCAGGGGGCGGTGACATGCCTATCAACAATGAGGCATTTGTGGTAACTTCGTGAATATCAAAATAAAACCGTCTTTCGAATATGCTCATAGGGGTAGAGTGTGTGTGGGTGTTCATAGGTGTGAGTACTTGTTTGTGTACGTAAGTGTCCACGTCTATATTGTGTTTAATTCAAAAACAAACTAATCACTCCTCTAGTAGTGCTCTGGGCTGCAGTGGTGGGTATCAGTGGTGGTTGATGGAGACGCCATGCTGCTCTATGCTTTGAGAGAGAGAGAGAGAAGAGAGAGAGAGAGAGCTCTTACACCGCCTATTTATGTATGTGCTAGCAACAGAACGTAGAAGAATAGAGAATTGACATGTTGTTTCAATAATTATTCTTTCTCTTAACATTTCAAAACTCAAAAGGTGACATTATGGTGCTCCTCAAAGAGTGCCAATTTATATAATTAGTTATAATTTTTTTCGTTACCTATTGAATCAATAAAAAATCATATGTACTTCTAAAAGAAATGATCCCAATTTGGCTATTTGTGTAACTTGCTCTAATTTCTATGAATATAAAATAATTATTTAAAATTAGGAAAAAATTAGCTACTATAAATTTAGGTCAATGTATTAGTTCAACATTATTTTCAGTTCTTTTTTAATTGAGGCAAACTATTGAATTGACAAGATTATATTATTGGGCCAGTATAGCAATAAAGCTCCTGATTATTTTTAATTTTCCAATTGCTGAATGCAGACAGTAGTGATATAGAGGGAGTATATAACACTTAAATGATCTAATTATTAACCTTGGCTTGTGACCCTTTTCGCAGTTTGAAATATTCTCCACTGCAATTTGTTTGGCTTACAATCATTAATTACTGACTCGGTTACGCAAAGGTTCATTTTACCCATGACAACGGACCGGCATTGAAGTAGTTTGAATTTAATGACATGTGGATCCCACATTGATATTATTAGAAGATTGCATGGTCATGTATGGATCAGAATATGACATGTTATAACTATTTCTTGTTACAGTTAGGTGTTGAAATAATATGATCATAAAACCTGAGGTGAAATGACACATTCCAAAGTACTCATGTTTGAGAGACCAGGACCATAATTAAAGTTCGAGGTTTCATGAAATTTACTCTAAAAGATAACATTGTCATTAGTAAGTGTTTGCTTGTTTCTTTCACATACATACCTTATATCCATTTGATCCACTTATACTTGTTGGACTTTTCTCGGTATACCAGTTCCCTTGTTTGCTATCAAAATAAGGAAATAAGAAAACCCAAGAGATGGTGGCACCAAAAAACATGGTAATGTTCACAATATGTGGGCAAATCATGCCAAGACCAATATACATTGCAGAGAAATTAAAGAACCTGCAGGCACAAGCTTTATGAGAACATTAGCTGGTGCATGGAAATAATGAATTTAGAAAGAAGGAATTGAGGTGAGGAGCAAACTGTGAAACACACATCTTGGACTGAAGTAACTTGCGATGTTTTGTTCACACATCCTTAACCAGTTCTAAATATAGGTTGAACCACTAGCACCTCACTATTTGTCAATCCGACAATAAGTAACATGATACATGCAATATTGTTTTCATAGTAAAAATTACCAAAGTACTAAAATAATGTAGCATTGAGATACAAAATATGAAATATGAATTTACTAAATTAGTTCTCAACTAATCTTTATTTTGATAGTATCATATTTTAGCTTCAAAGTTTAACAAATTCTGTAACTTACTAAATCGAGTGTGATTTTTATGAGCATGGCGGTACTTGTCCATCCTAGTTCAACTTATGGTAATGATCATGTAACGCCTCACATACAAAGTTCACTTACTGTCCTCGCCCACCTGTGGGACGGACACACGCGTTCACACATAGCACCCCACTTACGCTTTCACCCTCACATCAGGTAAAAGGGATAACCCGGAGGTGCTATGGTTAGAACAATGAGGGTTATATGCTAATCCTCACCCACCTAAACTTCCAGAGTGGGTCTAAGTCCACAATTTCACTTCACTACTAGGCCTCTTCGTCCAAAACTACAACTACTTCAGATTGCTAACGAGCTAGGGTATTACAGTCATCACCTTTCCCTCGACAACACATTGCAAACACGACAAGAAGATACCTAAGACCTCCGTTGATGAAACGAGAGTTAATGCTCTGATACTTGAACATGATCTGTTCTATAGGATTGTATTGCTTTTTCTTTTACCAAAAAGGAGGCAAGCACTCCAACTTGATTGATGACTAATGGGCCGTCAACCAGAGCGTGATTAACGGCTAGGAGCGAGCTTTTGATGCTCTCTCCAATGCTGTAGAGGACCGTTCCTTGTCAGGCTAGGCTGTCTGGGGTGGTCATGGCTTGTCTAACAAGCTCTATATTATTTTTCTCTAACGTCAAAGTTCACTTATCGCCCTAACCCACTTATGGGGTGGGCACACACATTCACACATAGCATCCCTTTTATGCTTTTGTTCCTACATCATCTAAAAGGGTTAACTCGAAGATGCTATGGTTGGAACAATTAGGATTATACGTTGGCCCTCACCCACCTAAAGTTCTAATATGGGACTAGGACCACAATTTCACTTCACTACTGGTCCTCTTGGTCCCAAACTACAACTATTATAGGTTGCTAACGGGCTGGGTGTTACAGATCAAGTGCCATGGCCGCCTCAATCACCAATGAAGTCCTCTGGGTCCAAGCCACTGCCACATGGACCATTGCCTAGGGCAGCGGTGCTGCCTCTGCCGCCGCGAAGGCAGCCATCCCATAAGCGGTCGTGGCTACTGCCGTGATAGCCTTGGCCACTGTCGCCACCACCACATGTGAGGCCACTGTAGCTTTCTTCATGGCCACCACATCCAAGGCGATAGCGCCACTACCATCGTCGGGGCCTTGGTCATGGTGGCGCTTGGAGGGGCGGCATCCGCCAAATCTTGCCACCTTATGCTTTTTTGCGAGGGGTGCTGCGATCGGCACAGACCACCGCACGAAGGCTCGATGACTGTGACACACCAAGATCTGGCACAGGAACCCGATGATGAGACAGAAGCAGCGCCCTGATGAGGCCATAATAGAAAAGGGGATGCGAAGAAGGAGAGAAGTGGCGGTCTAAGGGGTACAAAAGAGGACCAGATAGGGTTGTGCTCCTCCTGCCCGCTCTTTTATACTAGGTGATACATATTAGTGGCGAGCCACCACTATAGCCCATCACTAATTTGTACAACCAAACTTAGTGGTGGGCAAAAACGTGTTTGTTACTAAGTTTCACACAACTTAGTAATAGGCATGTTTTCCAGGCTATATTTAGTAGCGGGCTATAAGATGCCTGACACTAATCAGCTACAGGTTTTTCTTGCTGAAAATGGTTTTTGTAGTTGTAAGAAGTTCTATGACATTAGATACACTTTTACGCACAGTGGTATTATCTAACGACATGTCTATCCACACTGTACGGAATGCCATTGTTTCAGGCTTAGAGCAGTAAAAATAAATAAATGTATAACTATTAGCAAGGAAAAAACTTCCTACAAGGAGTGGCAACTCCAGTATCAAAATATTTTTTGTACACCATGTATTACTGGACGCAGGTGGTTCAAATTTATCTGTTAAATCAAATTTGTTAGCATGATATAAAGCATAGCTACACTTTCTTAGCACATAGGGAAGCCTCTGGCTATTGGAAAGATATCTATTTACATACAAGGCACGTCACACCGTAAGAGTCAAATCACACTATAAATTTGTGGTTGTTAGATGTAGGACACTAAAGCAGGTAAAGTATACATTTGTTTATCTCCATGCACGCAACATAACGACCCAATGAGATTTGAGGTTAGGCGCATAATGGCCAATGAACATTTGTGTGAAGGGTGGAGTCATTCCACCTTGCCCGTCTAATGGGTGAAAAGCCAACATATAAATCTAAGATTATCCAACACTAGCAATGTTGAGTTAATCATCCTTTTACGAGAAGCATGGATGAAAGGGTAAATAGATTGGTGGAGGATGCGTGGGATTCACTTAAACATATGATGGGGCCAAAACAGATTTCGACCATAAGGCATTGCATGCATGACAGATTTGCACCTTGATACTTAGCAAAAAATAGATTGATGCATTTCATATCTATATGTAGTTTTTTTATATTTCTTCCATATTGATTAAAATAAAATTTTTCATTGAGGAAAATATTTGTTTTGTAAACCCAATAGTGTGAACATTTAAACAATAAATTTTCATTGAGGAAAATATTTGTTTTGTAAACATAATAGTGTGAACATTTAAACAATATTTAAGAAAACTCATGGATATAGAATACAGTAATCTATCTTTGAACAAAATTCATGGTGCAATGATTTTACGAAAGGATAACAAATTGAAAATTTCATGCATAGAGAAGTGTGTTGTAGCTAACCACAAATTTGTACCTCACATTCTAAAATTCGATTTTTGTGGTGTGCCATCGCCAAAGCTATCTTTTAGGCGTGTGCCACAGAAAATCGCATAGGTAGTTTTCCTAAGTTTGTCATTTTTTAATTTTAAATTGAGCTTAAAGCATGTTAATATAGCTTAGACCCGGGACCCGGCTTTCTCCAATTTATTTGGCCGCTGGAGTCTTTATGACCAATACTTACATAATCATAAACTGTATATTTTTCTCTATTCCATGTATTATGTGAGATTCTGCGCATCACGTGACATAATATATACTATAAAAAGCATCCAACGAGGACCAATGCGGGCAATTTCATGAGCACACTAATTACATGCCCCATGAGTAAAGACAGCTCAATGGAATCAAATTTGAAATTATATTATTTCTCTTTGTGCTTCTAATTAAACTGACAATTACTTATGTTTCTTTCATTGTTAACATATTGCTTGAGGCTTCTAAAGCGTTTTACAAGTAGGTGGCTAACGATGAAATTATCAAAAGGTTGAACACTAGACCCATTGGTGTTTTCTTTTAAAGGAATGTGAAGACATTGCAATATGACATATATCATTTATTTGTGTACATATATAGAAAAAGGTTACCCACCTGTCCTTATATAAACTAAATCCAAAAGTTGGGAAGGAATCAAATCCACAACCGTTGCCTGCCGTGTAGAACCATTGGAAAGCGGACCAACAAAAGCTACTAAAAAATGCTTTGAGGAGACTCGCAACCTGAAGCCTATTTATATGAAGACTTTATTTAGTACACTATTTTCAAACATAAATAAAAAAAATTATCTTACATTATGTATTCGTTGAAAGAACGGACGCATGTATTTTCTTACTTTGCTACGTAAGCGCCTTCAGGGGTGTGGAAACTGTTAACAAGTAGAGCGGCAACGGTACCCATTGGGAAAAGCAATATGTAGTCAATAAGCAAGATCTGCAGTCACATGAAAACAATCAGTTTGAGAAAAACTATGTAGGCGGAGATATTATTTTTGTACATTTATTGTTATTTTATTTTTTATTTTGTTTTTAGAAAATATTTTATTTGTTTAACCCGTATTTCAGTGATATGAGAGCGGAAAAGTGAAGGATTATATGCATGTGAATAAGCAAAGATACTGAAGACATACTTTTGTATTCAGAAAGAGAGCTATTGAACGGACATGACTAGAAATGGAGACCCTTGCGAGAATCGGCTAGGGATGAGAGTCGTTCCTCGATGGTTTTTGCTATTAGATCAATCATATTTTTACAGTGAGTTATGGTCAATCGATCTCCTTGCGAGAATCGGCTAGGGATGACTGGAGAACGTCCTGGTAGGCGATTACTGTTGATGACTCGACTACCTTGTATATTTAATATTAGGACGGAATGGGAATAGCCGGCAAGCTAACTTGAAATGCAATTATTTCAGGAGTTGGAGATCCTCGATGAATGGCATTCATCGATGATCCGGTATACCTGAGAGAGGGACATTGTCGTGTGCCGACACTGTTGATCTTAAATTCTTCATCATCATGGATCCGATCGAGTCGTGGATATTCTCTCTAATTAAGACAGTGAGGGAATGGACTTCTGAACGATCTCTTTGTGTGATGATTAATTTGTCCGAAGTTCTCTCTTATTATTATCTTTTTCTGCAAAAAAAAAAGAGTGCATGCATGTCTTTGTACGTGGCAATAGCATACATAGCACACGCGTGTTTAAAGAAGGGGGAAGCCCGGCCAATAATTTGCTTCGTTTGACTTGAACTAGCGGTCGAAGGATTTGGTATCAGTTGGAGGGGCGGACGGGGGAACACGTGGCATGTGGCTCCCTATCATGCATGGACGTGTCATCATGCATCATCAGATGGCCCATGATAAATCATCATTTCATTTCGTTTCCTAATACAGGATGAGTAAGCGAGGGAATGAAACGAAACAGTGCAGAGCAATCAGCCATACTCTTGATCGAGCTTTGCAGGAAGCGGAAGCGTTCCATTAGTATTTATCTCTTTCTCTTCCTTTGCAAAAATTAAGCCATTGTCTTCTCCTCAGCTCAGCTCAGCTCAGGAAAACGCACACTAGCCTCGTTCCAAAATCCAAGCAGCTAGCTCCGGTGAGCCGGGATTCATGCATCAATTGCTTCCTATCCCCTCTTCGTTCTCTCAATAATTCATTTTTAAGCTAGAAGCACGATCGGTGTTGTTTTCTCAACTATTTCAAAGCTAGTAGCAATTCGCAATGCCGGCCTTGATCCTGCTGCACAAAAGGTACGATGATTCAGTTATTTAATTATTTACAATTCCAGATAGGTAAATCGACTAGCAGCAGACACACCTTATATGAACATACACTAGTAGTAAAATTCACAGGGAGGAGGAGGACGCCGTGGATGCTAATCGAAACCATCATCATGTACTTCTCCCCAAGGCTCGTCACAGACGATGCACGCATCATTCCGTCGAAGGAGATTCGGGTGATGACGAAACTAGCACCATATTCGAGGGTGACGAGGCCGCCATCTGGATTCCTCCAGAGGCAGCAGACATATTGGACGACGATGAATTCGATGATGGCAGATCATGGGGACAGTTCCCCAACATCCACAGGGAGGAGCGCCAGAATGCCATGCTCAAGGCCATGAACGGCCAGCTCAAGATACTCGCCGCTCGCTTTCTAGCGTCTGTTGGCATCTCCTTGCCTCAAGGAGAAGGAGAGGACGAGAGGAGCAGCAGCTGGCTCGATATTGTCGCCTCTCTGTCATGGGAAGCTGCCCTTCTTATCAAGCCTGACAGCGGCGTCGGGAAGGACATGGACCCTGCCTCTTACATCAAGGTTAAGTGCGTACCATCTGGTACCCGCCGGCAATGGTATATCTTTGCTTCCATCTGCCAACTAATCATTTTTTGGTGCTCCATACCAGATGCTATTAGATGGTAATAAGTAATGGAGCTGTGTTTGTGTCTTCCACTGCAGTGAGGTCATCAAAGGCTTAGTCTTCAAAAAGAATGCTGCTCATAAGCACATGCCGACCTGGTGTCACAATGCCAGGCTGCTGCTTCTGAGAGGAATCCTCGGTGATTCTGATGCTGGTTTTTCATCATTCAGTTCTATGGAACAGGTTGGACTTTTGTGCCCATTCCTTTATATACCAGTTTATTAATGGACAGAGACATTACCGGTATTCTCAATTTTTATCAGGAAAAAGACCATCTACAAAAGTCTGTTTGTAAAATGATGGAGATATGCAGCCCGAATGTCATTATGGTGGAGAAAACAGTTTCGCGGGACATACAGGAGCTTCTTCTCAAACAAGGTGTCACTCTAGTGCTTGATATGAAGCTCAATAGGTTGCAAAGGATTGCTCGCTTTTCTGGCTCTTCCATACTCTCCTTCTCAGAGGTTCTAAGCAATAACCCGAAGTTGAAGCAGTGTGACTACTTCCATATTGAAAAAGTTATGGAGGAGCAGAACCATACTAGTGGAGTTGGAAAGAGGGCATTACCGAAAACATTATTGTTCTTGGAAGGCTTTCACAAGCCATCGGGATGCACGGTACGTCTCAATTTGACTGCCTACCTAATTCAATGAAACCATATATTACATGATATTTCCAAAATGATGAGCAAATCATTTATGCAGTTATGTCAATTCCTTCTTTTTTTTCTTGCAGATATTACTTCGAGGAGGAAATAGAGAAGAACTCAAGAAAATCAAGCAAGTCATGCACTACACAGTGTTTGCAGCATACCACCTTGTTCTTGAGACATCTTTCTTCGAAGATCAGAGGGTATTTCTGAATAATAAAAATCCTTCCAAAGGAGCAATTTCTTTCAGTGCGATGCCAAGACCATCTGTAATTCATCGTGAAACCTCTACTCCCTCTAACGGTTCTCTTCCTGTCAGTCCTGAAGATAACAATGCTTCAACACTTAAACTGTATCTTGAAACTCATGATGGATCTGTAGAAAGGCCCAATGATGGAGATACAGCTACCATTTCTTCTATAAGTCCTTCTGCTCTAAGTTCACCAAATAAGGAGGTCCCTAGTGAGCTCCCAGAGGGTGCAGTCACAGGTTGTGATTCAAATCAAGCTGTTTCTTCTGAAAGACTAGCGTCCTCTGTCTCAGGATCAAGAAAAAGATTCATCGACATGTTCTGTCATCAGAACATATATTTACCATTCACTTCATCTTATGAGTCAACTAATGATCTGGAAGAAGTAAGCCTTCGAAACAGTCAAGAAGTGGCAGGTAGTAATTTCCACATCAGCCCAAAGGCCAGAGTACCAGTTGGCTCTGGCCAGAATGTGGATCATTCAGTTGATCCCCAGAAACAAGCGTCCTCTGAAACTGATTGTCAATCAAATGATCATTCTACTAGTGAAAAACAAGAGCAGGCGCCAATTACATTGGAAAATGAGCAACACCACAACACTGGTTACTTTAGTGGAGACTGGACCTCAGATACAGACGAGGGAGATGATGTCTTGGAGTCTCAGAGCATACTTATTTTGATGTCCAGCCAATGCAACACGAAACAGGTTATCTGCGAGCAGAGCCATCTATCCCGTATAAAATATTATGGAAATTTTGACGTCTCTTTAGGACGATATTTGCAAGACATTTTGCAGAGTCAGGTACATCATTATAGTTAAAGTTTTACGAGGACTTTTACAATGTACTATACTTAAAACAAATTTTCATCAAGGCATTTTCTTTACGAGGACTTTTCTTTCTGTCAGTCCCTGAGGCACCACCCTATCCAAAAATTATGCTCATTATTCGTTATTGTTTATTTCCCCCCCAGAATCTAAGCTGTTCCTCGTGTGGAGAGCCTCCAGGGGCTCACATGTACTCTTATACTCACCGAAATGGAAATTTGACTGTTCTTGTGAAGCGTTTGTTACCTCCATATCATTTACCTAGTGAATCTGAAGGAAAAATCTGGATGTGGACTAGATGTCTAAGATGTGAACATGAAAATGGGATCTCAAAATCATCCAGAAGGGTGCTGATATCGTCTGAAGCACGCAATCTTTCGTTTGGGAAGTTTCTTGAACTCAGTTTTTCAAGCCACTCTGCTGCTAGAAGGCTATCGATATGCGGACATTTGGTGAATAGGGACTGTTTGCGCTTTTTTGGGTACACTCAAACACCTTAAATCACCAAGTGCATATTATTTTTCTTCCATTTTATATTCTGCTGAGTTTCCTCCCTTTTATTTGGGATCTGTCAACTTCAGGTTAGGCTCAAAAGTTGCAATGTTCCAGTATTCATCAGTCGAAATTTATACTGCATACAAACCGCAGCCTACTCTCGAGTTTCATAATCCCAGTATGCATGAGTGGTACGAGCAAGAGCGAAGAAATGTATGCATTGTTCTTTTTTGGTCTGTTTTTCATATGCGTGTAGTTTGTGAACATTCATTATAGAGCGTAATGCCTCTGCTGCATTTTAAGGTTCTTGCAAGAGGAGCTGTGCTTTTCTCTGAAGTCAGGAGACTACTATTCCACATGAAGGATCAATTTCTTGGGGTGGCAAATAACTGCACTGCTTTCGTTCCCATTAAAGAGTTTTCTCAACTTGAAGAGATGTTGACAAAAGAAAAGTCCGAGTTCATGGTAAAACTTCCTGTCCATTTTTTTAGATTTGTTAGTTCTCAATAACTAAAATTTTACATGAACAATTTTTTTGTTAAACATGTAACTTTATTTTATTGAAGTTGGAAACAACGTCACTCATCTTTTTGGAACATTTTCACTATGAAACTTTGTTTTGGTAAGGTTGAGACATTTTTTTATTAAACCTGAAACCATGTGCCATAAAAACATGCCCCCTGACCTCGGGTCCTCTAGTTCAACATGATGGCTGAGCCCGCAAAGGCTAATCTTATTGGCTCGGCTCGGCTCAAATCTGCTACTTTAGCCACACATACGTTATCCCTTCACTCCTCGATTGAAAGCGCATCACCTCTCCTCTGGTCGCTGCCCCTACAGTCAAGCTTCGCCTCTCACCAAGCATCGTCTTTCCCCGTTCCTCCTTTTCCTACTATCTACGAGGCCCCTGTTCTCTCTTCCGCTCTTGCAAATCCTGCAGCCGCTAAATTAAGGGAGCCGGTGAGGTTAATCGAACTGATCAATAGGACGAGCTGATGAGATTAATTGAGTTGCCACGCGGATGAGTGGACCCAAGTACACATGACATGTTTTGATGACACGTGACTGGCAAATGAGATGGTCAACAAAACAAGTGGAAATACGAACCCTCCTTAACTTGAAAAAAGTGGTTGATTGAACAACAAGTTCTTGTATGTGAATAAAGAAAACCTCTCTCACTTGTAAACGAGTATTTGTAATTTCCTCTTGTATATATATGTGATTTTTTTAATATTAAATTCAGGAACTTACCTGATATAAATATATAATTTTTATATGAAAATGGAACTAGTTTTTATTGACTGAGATATGGACCCAAGTACATATGACATGTTTTGATGACACGTGACTGGCAAATGAGATGGTCAACAAAACAAGTGGAAATACAAACCCTCTCTAACTTGAAAGTGGTTGATTGAACAACAAGTTCTTGTATGTGAATAAAGAAAACCTCTCTCACTTGTAAGCGAGTATTTGTAATTTCCTCTTGTATATATATGTGATATTTTTAATATTAAATTCAGGAACTTACCTGATATAAATATATAATTTTTATATGAAAATGGAACTAGTTTTTATTGACTGAGATATGGACCCAAGTACATATGACATGTTTTGATGACACGTGACTGGCAAATGAGATGGTCAATAAAACAAGTGGAAATACGAATCCTTCCTAACTTGAAAGTGGTTGACTAAACAACAAGTTCTTGTAGGTGGATAAATGAAAACCTCTCTCACTTGTAAGCGGGTATTTGCAATTTCCTCTTGTATATATGTGTGATTTTTTTTAATATTAAATTCAAGAACTTGCCTGATATAAATATATAATTTTTATATGAAAATGGAACTAGTTTTTATTGACTGAGATATAAGCAAAATTTAATGCACACCTTTTTTTTTCGTGCAATTCACTATGGGTGTCAGGAAAAGTCGTTTGTTTCACTTATCATCATGCAGGATTTTGTAACAAAGGCTGTTGATCCAAGTGGAACGCCAAGCTCTATGCATGAGATTCTTAACGTAAATTGGCTCTATCAGGATCTTCTGCTTGAGCTATACGTGTGGGACCGACGGCTGCATCAGCTTCTAGAGTGTTTATATGCTAAAATAGAAGAAGCGGGATACGACATGGAAACGGAAATCTCTGGATTTAGAGGTGACCAAACTGCAGCGGTTGCTGAAGCTGACATACCGTCCTTGGAGAATGGATCTGTGGAGCCAGAGAAGCTAAGTGGATTAGGTACAAAGTTGGTTGATGAAAAGCCATGGTATGAAGAGCAACATGGCACAGAAGTGCCTTGTTTCGATACGTCTCTCAAGCAGTTCAGAATTTCTCAACCGGACGACAGGGAAAAATGGGTCTGGAACCCATTGTACGAGTCCAGATTGGCTTACAGGCAAGAAGTTCAGGTTGGATTCTTGGAAAGATTCGAACTTGTTAACCACTACTCTCCATTTCATCTATCCCCCTTGCACAATCAATCTGCAGAGGAGGTGATTTCTGCGCAGTTCTTAGTAGGTCCAGGTGGCAATGTCTTGTGTGTATCCGACGATGAGATATCAAGCATAATATCCCGCGCCCTTGCTGTATCCGAGGAGCGGCGTCAGTTACTCGATGCTATAGTTGGGAGTGAAGCAGCAGACATCAGGGGTAGAGAGCGTAGTAAGACAATGGAGAAGTCTGACAGTTCTATATCTGAAACTTCTTCTGCTTCATCATCGTCATCCTGGTCAACCGGCGGATCTTCAGATTCTGAGGCAGGCTCTTCATCTGATGACCTTTCCGGCAATGATAGCACGCTTCTACCATCCTCTCTACATCCGGAAATTTCTGTCAATGGGAAAGGGAAGTATTCAGTTATTTGTGTACATGCCGATCAATTCTACAATCTTCGAAAGAAATGCTGTCCATCAGAGATTGCATACATCGCTTCCTTGAGCCGCTGCAAGAGGTGGGATGCTCAAGGCGGAAAAAGTAAGGCGTTCTTTGCCAAAACGATGGATGACAGATTCATCGTGAAGCAAATCAAGAAGACGGAGTTCGAGTCGTTCATAGAATTTGCCCCTGGTTACTTTAAGCATGTTTGCCATTCTCTAGACACCGGGAGCCAGACTTGCCTGGCCAAAATTTTAGGAATATATCAGGTATATATGTTCTTTCACATTATATGGAGCCAAACTTTGCTCATTTAATTTTTGTACACTCTCCAGTGACTATGATGTTTCAGGTTAAGCAAATTAAACACGGCAAGGAGGTAAAGATTGATCTAATGGTGATGGAAAATCTCCTCTTCGGACACAATGTGTCACGAATATATGATCTCAAAGGTGTCGTCTTTTCACGACATGTTTCCCACTCAAATGATCATGACACTGTGTACTTGGATCAAAACTTTGTTGAGGATATGCGTGTTTCTCCAATCTATATTGGTGGAAAAACCAAGCATCTCTTGCAGCGGGCGATCTGGAATGATACCTCTTTTCTCACGGTATGTGTTGCAGGCTTGCAGCCTCATGTACTCACATACTCCCTCCATATCTAAAATACAATTCGTTTTAGCCTTCTAACTAATTGTTCACAAAACAATTCGTTTTGACCTTTTCTCGCTATTATGGACTGTTTACCCCTGCAAGTCATAAATTGTCGTGCAAAAACTCCCACCCTCTAGTGTTAAACGCATGGGACTAACCAGTAGGGTGCGAGAGCAGCTTTGACTAATGTGGACCCAAAAACTATTTAATAAGAACATTCAGGGAAATATATCTTTTAATTAATTGCGTCTTGGTATGTTAAATGCTGTCTAAAACGAATTGTATTTTAGATATGGAGGAAGTATCTGTTACTATAATCCTTCATGTGCTATTAATAAAATAATATTATTTATTTACGTGCAGTCAATTAATGTTATGGACTACTCTCTACTTGTGGGAGTGGACAAGCAGAAGCATGAGTTTGTTTTTGGCATCATTGATTACCTGAGGCAATATACATGGGACAAGCAACTGGAGACCTGGGTGAAAACTTCTCTAGTAGTTCCAAAGAACGTCTCGCCAACGGTAGTTTCCCCCAGGGAGTACAAGAAAAGGTTTAGGAAATTCATGACCAAGTATTTCCTAACCGTTCCAGATGATTGGAGCTCAGAGAATCGTACGATGTCCTGCAAATCCTGCGCTCACAGCAACAGTAAGCTGCCACTAGTTAATGATGAGAGATCTCCGCATCAAATCGTGGCATGCGCTTAAATTGTTGTCCTCGCGGTATTTTGTCAAAAGCCAGTCCAGTTCCTCTTTGGCTTACTGATGGATGGTCTTTTAAACCTCTGAACCAGTGTACATAGAACGAGTGCCTCACTTGTCAAGTTCTCCATAAATTTGCAGAGTTTAGGTAAATTGTTTTGAGACAGATCCACAATACATGTCCAAGATCTAATAGAATTGCTTTAGTAGCAATTTGATAATTTAAGTGAAATTACATAATGGCATGTTCTTTGATACCTTCCACTAATTATCTTCAAAGCAACACTTTTTTTACTTTGTTTTGACAATTCAATTCCTATACCGCCAACCTGTGCAAACCTAGAGACTATGTTCTTATGAAGCTTTCACAAAATATTTTATTGACCTGACGTAAATCCTTCGACCCTCCCAAGAACAAGAGTCGAGAGGCCGTGAGAGCAGACGGCATGTCTACTAGCATTGGCTGGCCGCCCGGGCCCAAAAATGTAGGATAGCCACGCTGCAGATGCATGCTCATTTTTCCCTTTCCCTTCACAAATACTGTATTGTCTAGTGTAGTCCACAGAGCATACATTATGAGAAGATGATGAACAACAATAGAACGGTGCAGATGTCAAAGTCCAGGTCCTCGTCCAAAATTTGGGATGCACATATCACAGCCAATAGACCCAAATGAAAAACCACGTAATAACGAATTCTGACGCTTGGGACTAATATCATATCATAGTATTGTAAATGAAAGAAGCTACATGAATCACTGATCTCTAAGCATTACATACGTTCTTCAAGAAAGTATTGCCCCTTGTTATGCAACCCTGAGCCTGGTAGAGTGTAGCTCTATCACCATGGTCTTCTCCCAACATCGCATATATGATCTGTCTATATGCCAGCTAATATCGTCCACTGAACAAGCGGCTGTTGGATGCAAGCGCATTCACATGCTAAACCTTTTCTTGCTTGTCGTCCACAAGGGGAAGCATCTCCATCTGAGTTCCTGGTGAGCTTACGCGGACTGTTCCTGGGGTAACAGCCTGCCGTTGGGAGATAAGATGCCTCACATAGCCATAGAAAGTACAGCCAACCAGAGTGATTCCGCATCCTATTGCGTTCATGGCAGATATTGGGTTCTGAAAGATCAACCAGGAGACTAATACCGCGACAGCAACCTACAAAATCAGATTCAGACGTGCATGCAGAGCAGATGGAGAAGAGGAGAACAGCATAGGCCAGATCATAGTATTACCTTAAGGTTGCCAGCAACATTGAACGTCACTGCTGTAGTTGAATGGATGACATAGAAAATGGAGAAGTTAAGGCAAAACGCAAGCACCCCTGAACCTAGGATAATAATCAATGCCGACATGATCGAATCATGTGTGTAGAACCAGTTGATTACGCCGCCCCCTTCAAGTAACATCGCTGGTAGAGCCAGTATCATGGTGGCAAAGGGTGCCATATAGTACACTGTATTAATGCTGCAGAAAACAGAATAAACCATCTTACTGTGCAGGCAAAACTGACAACTGATAAGCAGTTCTAATTTCCACACAGTAGGAAAGCCGATATTCACAATACATCAGATTAGGGAGGATGCAGTACTGCTTTTATCACACCAGCTAGTAAAGCAATAGTCATCATACCATAGGATAGGGTAGGGTTCTTCCTACCTGTCAAATTTGTATCCATGGAGCAGGGATTCTGCCAAGATGGTTTTTGTAGATGTAGCCAGGCAACCGACCATGGCAGCACAGAAACCAAAAACATTGAAGCTAAGCTCAGTTATCGAAGTTAGCAGTATTCCACCAACTATAGGGACCAGCGAAGCCCATATGCGCCATTCAAATTGCTTACTCCAAACTAACCACTGTAGAATAACTGCATCACATGTAAGAGCAAATCAGGAAACAGACGCAGTGATACCACAACATAACGGCAAGTGGAAGTGGAAAGTAGAAAAGGTGAATAGTGAAGTACCTGTGGTTGCAGGAGTGAAAGATTTTATTGTTTGCATGAAGGAGACTGGAATGTACCGCAGGCTCACATTCCCCAGCACAATATTTATGCAGAAGACAAATGACATTGGAAATATCCTTTTCCAACGGTCCTCGGATTCAACTTCAATCAGTGGTTTCGCCTTAAGCACATGGATTGCAATATAAGCTCCAATCGAAGAGCATATGAAATGGACACATGACACTGTCAGAGGGAACTTGAAATCCAGTTTCTGCATAAAAGAACATCTTATATCATAAAAAAGCATGACATTTAACAAAGTAGGTTAATTGCATAAACCACCCGATATGTCAGTTGGAGCTTGAAATTCCCAACCATGAGCCTTTTTGTTGCAACCCCCTCCCAATGTTTTGTTGCAAAAACCACCCTAGTTCACATATATCTAATCAATTTCATATGTTTTCACTGATATAAATTCAAAAAAAGCTAAGTTAACTAAGTTTAACATTATTAAAGCTTTTAAACAATTATAATTCTTCTTATTTGTGTGAAAAATGTTTCCAAATCTCAATTCTGTGGGACTGTTCAAACTCTAATTGACATTTTTTTTTTACATATTCTCTAAAAAGCCCGAAGATTATACTCCTAACATTTCATAAGTTTGATAAGAACACCATCAGCTGCTTCAAACAAACAAGAACAGGTCAAATCAAATAGATATGTGCAAATTGGGGTGGTTTTTGCAACGAAATTTTGTAGGTGGGTGGTGTGGTTATTTGCAACAAAATGGCTTATGGGTGGGAACCTCAAACTCCAAGTGACATATGAATAAGATTGATACGCAGGTTAAATCATAAAGACAAAAGTATAATATATCTCTTGTATTGCTTCCAATATTGGATTAATGCATTCCAGTTTATGTGAAAGAGACTAGCCATGAGTGATAAGTAACAAAAACTTCTTGATTGTTGCATTATGTAAGGGGGTATAAAGCAATAGAACCACAAGCTATAGCATATTTGAAAGTCGTTAAGTGACTCCCAGAAATCCCCTATCCATCCAAGCATACCAAAGGTTACTGGATGTGGAGCAGCAGCAAAACCAGTGACTTAAGCTCTCCAGCACTAAAAGCTACTATTACCCCCTCTTGTTTTAAATGGATGACATTAGGACAACGCTTACAGATCATTTTTTAGTTAAAAATAGTTATTCTTATTCTAGTGTCATCATTTAAGAGCCAGAGGGAGAAATCTATTAGGTGGTTCTTAGTAGAATTATGACCCTATCATACATCAGAACTGTTTGAATACCACATTCCGCAGATAGTGACATGGATATCAGCCGCCCATGAAATGAAATGATGAAATTAAATAACAAAAAACAATGGAGTAGAAGATATCCATGATTTGAAGCAGGAGATGTTCAATCTGAACTTTTGTATAATTAATGGAGCAGAGAGTTGAGGACCCTGAGCACATTATATATCTATCTTCTGATGAGGAGAAGACACGTCCATAGAGTGAAAGAGCTTGAACATCATCCATTACAAAATTTGTGGCATCTCAGACAAAAATTCATTAGTATGATTCAGCATTATCACCCCCAAGTCCCAAGCCAATTAATTTTCAGACAACAAAAAATGAAGAGCAACTTCTCCCACCCAATCTACTACTAGCAGATAGAGAAAACTGATTATTTTCCCGACGGGCAGCAGCACTAGCGTTGGTCCGCCTTCCCCCTTCTCTCTCTCTCTCTCTGTCGGCTCTGCCAAATCACATCCCTAAATGTCGAATCATTCGCTATCGCTGGGAAAGGAGACACCTTTGGCATCCTAACCCACAGATCCGACCCCAAATGAAAGCAGGATGCAGGGACTGAATGGCTTTTTTTGGGGGGGGGGGGGGGGTTGATAATTAGGACTGAATGAACTAGCGAATGAATGAAGAAGTGATTCGGACCTGGAAGATCCACTTGTTCATGATGATGACGGTGACGTTGAAGCCCCACCACTGGATGATGGCCAGCACTGCGCGCAGTGTGCCCAGGCCGCCCGCCTTGCCGCCGTCCTCCATCTTTTCTCGTCTCTCGCCTATGCTTCTCGTGTTTGTCTTGCGTGAGAGGAGGGAGGGAGGGAGGCCGGCCTACCTCATCGTCGCGGTGCTACACAGACGGAAGGGGAAGAGCAAAAGCAAGTGGGGGAGAGGCACTAACGAGTCAGACCGGGAGTAGCAAGCAAGCTGCCTTGTTGAACAACAGGGGGAGGCTGAGCCGCTGAGACTGCTTGTGAAGTACTCCGTATTGAATTGCAAGTAGCAGGAAACTGTATGTATGGAGTGTCAACAGTAGAGTCCTCCCTCTCTTGCTCGTGTTGACACTTGACAGAGATGACGATGGGATCTTGTTAGGTTAATAACTGGTGAAGGCAATTTCCAAAAGAAAAAAAGGTCATGAGTTCATCACATGGGAGATGGGATGGGAAGAGGAGAACTCGCCTACCCCCACCCCAAGCAGTTGCACACTGCGTAAGGGATAGATTAATAACAAAAAGTAAACTATCACTTGAATATTTCACATTACGTAAGGTGGCATGTACTGTACTACTGGTATATAATAGAGGATGGTGAAAACAGAAAAAAAAGGAAAAGCGGAGTGCTATACTGTACCAAGGAATGTTTTTACTCGACTTGTCACTTGCCACCGTGGAATGCTGCGCACATGTTGTACTAGTTTGCTTTGCTTTAATAAAATAGTAAAACTTTCATATCTCTCGCTTTCTCTCTCAAAAAAAAAAAGAAAGAAAGATCCACAGCAATACGCTAGTCATGTATAACGAACTGTTGACTTCGGCAAGCTTGGTTTACAAACTACGATCCACCGACCCTTCATTTTTTTTTTCTTATAGCACTTCACCGGAGGGCGTTGTAAAGAACAAGATTTCTTACAAGGAAATTGGCAGGCTCTAGATTGTGGCGGTCGTTGTTGCCTTCGTGGTAAAAAAAAAAAAGGGAGCAAACGTTGTGGAAGCTGCCCTGGTTTTGGTTGACTGAGCGACTTCTGAAGCGGCTTCATCAGCCACTTCCTCGCTGTGTTCCTCGCTTCATTAATCGAAATTGAAGACTTGTAATAGCAATAGTACTAACTTCTCAAGTGATTCGTAATCCCCAGAAATCACTGTTTATCTGCTAACAGGATGGGGCCACACAAGCAAAGATGCACACAAGTGATCGAATTAGGAGAGAGTGAGGACAAGTGAGAACGAAATGGTTACTGCCAGTTTCTTGCCTGATGGAAATATAGAGCATCCATGAAATGAGTTATACAGAAATTTGAAATTGTATTACAAATGACACAGGTTCCAAGCACGGGAAGGAGATCATCGGCAAATACACTGTCATCGTTAGCCACTATATCTCCTCTTCTTCAAAAGGGTCTCTCTCTGGGAAGTCGCCAACCTGCAAAACATTCCCAAGGTAATTGCTTCACTAACGCGTAAAATGCTATTTGGAGACGATGATGGTTAACAGTTTCCAACCATGCAAGAGATACTTGCATTTGTGCATGCTTATAGCCTTATACATTGGAAAGGTTTCTTGAAAGAAATATTAGGTTAATGAGCGCTCAAATCCCACTATTCAGCAATCAGCAACAAAGGGCCAGATGTGAGATGTGACGTCCTCATGAGTCAAAAATTACAAACAGGTAGGAGTAGTCAGTTACATGTACTAGCAAGAAAACTACCTTAACTTTCTCTGGCCTCACAATTGCCCCATGCCCTTGAGGGCACTCGAAGAAGCGAATGCCTTTCACCCTGCAGTATCCAAGAAACAGAACAGAACATTAGAAACAGCTATTCCTTGTTCACAGATATCTTATGCATACTGTCAGCTCCGATGTCTTTAAATACTTGGTTTGAACATAATTTACAATTGGAATGCCATACAATGAAATATAAGGTCCATTGTTTATCAAAGTGATGGTTTGGGAATGAACATACATGCCATCGTGCTTTCCAAGTGGCTCATCATATTGAACACCAACCCAAAATCCACGTCCAAGTGCTTCAGCCCGGCCAACAAATTTTACAGTGCCCCTCTTGGCACCTGGCTCGACTTCACATCTATCCCCCACCTGTAACACGGTTCTTGGATCAGTTGCAACAGCTGACAATTAGCAAGGAAGAAGATGGTTAATCTTGAATCTCGCATGTTCCTCTAAGAATGGATGTATCAGAAGAAAAGAGTGGCATATCCGGCTAATGGAAGATGATTTGATTACAATTATAAGGCAAAAAATCAGGTCCGTCGTAACAACACAAATTACATCATTAGCAAGGATACAAATTCAGCAAGGATGACACAAGACATCAAAGATCAGAAAAAAAAAATCATTGTAGCAATTTTGTCAATTCAAGAAACAAAAACGAAATACAGATGTACATGGGAGGATTTAAAAAACTAACCTTGACTTTGGAGCATAATTCCTCCATATGCTTTTCTGACTGGTGATAAAAAAAGAATGAGTAATAAGGTGAAAAATGGAACAAAAGAGTGCAAAATCGAGCAGCTTACTTCTTTATCATCTGATTCTGATGTAGGGTTTTTGGACACCATCTTTTCTTTGAATTTTCGAAAGTTTGCTGGCACCAAAAGTATAACAACATCAGCATTGATTGAGCTGCCCATTGCATTGCAAGTATAAGTGGTAAACAAACTTTATCAAGGGAAGTGAACATATTATGCATTTAACAGGAGTAATAATAAGGAAAAAAGAAAAGAAAAGAAAAGAAAAGAAAAGAAAAGAAAAGAGAGGATCGGATTAGTAGATGTAAGCATGAGCAGAGGGAGGGAGAAGGGATCTTACTGTCGAGTTTATCATACGCTTCATCCGACATTTTGTACTTGTCAACAAGGGAGGTGTCTTCCAACCAACCACCAGAGGTGACGGAGGAAGGATCCAGATCGACGACATGGATCCGGTAGCCGTTGTAGGGAGCGTAGGCTGCGAGAGGAGCGGCGTCGTCATCGAGGTCAGCGACCTTGACTCCGGTGTCGTCGCGGAGCTCGAGGCGCATAGAGGAGGCGGCGGTGCCCGTCTTGCGCCAGAGCTTGTCCTTGAGAGCCTCGACGGTGGTCTGTTGGGAGATTCGGATGTCGGCGGCGAAGGTGGAGAGGTTGGAGTGCGTGACGAGAAGGAGGACGCTGTCGTCCGACGGGAGCTGGAGCTTCGACATCTCGACTCCTTCCTCCCCTTCCTTGCTCGCCGGCGGCGACTGCCTAGTGCCTAGTGCCTAAGGTGTCTGCTCTTGCTTCTCTGGGTTGGGCTGCCACCGTGGGGGAGCCATTCCCTCTCTCTCGTTTAATGGGCCGTGACACCTCCACCGGCGGCTCTTGCTTACATGGGTTGGGCTGCGACTGTGGAGGAGCCTCTCTCTCTCTCTCTCTCTCTCTCTCATTTAGTGGGCCCCGACGGCCTGGCCCATTCTGACTCTCGTCTTTTCCTCCTTCCTTCCTGTCTAGCAAAAAAAAAAAAACAAAAAACAAATCGGAGCGAAGATTTTTATCTTTCCTCTTCTCCTCCCCTTATCACTTGCCATTATACCTTACCATCTGAGCTGGGCTATAGAGCGGTCCAGAATAAATAGATCATGTCGACACAAAGCACGAGACAAGCCGTGTTTGGGCCTGATCTTGGGCATGATGGGCCGGTTCGAGCATGGCCCATTTAGCATGGCCCACCAAGCACGAGACAAGGCCCGTTAAGCCCATAAAGCATGACACGATCCGTTATGACCCGTCAAATAAAATAATTAATATTTTAATATTTATATTAAAAATTATATTTTTAAATTCAAATTTATTTATAATATATATATATATATAATATTAAATTTAAATAAATAAATAAAATATATAAAATTTAATCGAGCTTCGGGCCGGCACGACCCGAAAGTCTATCATACCGATGGGCCCAGTACGACCCGAGTCATGCCTAGGCCTAGCCACAGGCCCGGCGTGCCGGTACAACAGGACCCGTTAACTACATGGACGGTGCCAGCCCATTAAAAAGCCAGGTATAGTTGTCATGTACCTCACTTTCAAAAAAAAAAAAATTGTCATCTGCCTCTTCCCCTCAAAAAAAAAAAAAAAGGCTTTGGTGGAGAGGAAAGGAGAGGAGAGTGGAGAAGAGACGAGCGAGCTATCCACTAGTATCCTCTGCTCGCCAATTGCAGAAATGGCGGCGGCGGCGGCGGCAGCTATAACCGTATTGCCCGCTTGGAAGCGAGGTTGGCAACAACTAGTGCTTGGAAGCGAGGTAGGCACCACAAAGCCCCCAGTTCTGACGCGCCGCTCCGTCTCCGTCCGCGCCGCGCCGCCACGTCAGCAACAGCGCAGCCGCGCCCGCCAGCGCCCGCCGCCTCCTCCTCCTCGCCGTCAACCCCCGAGAGGACGAGCTCGCCCGCCCGCCCCTCTGGACCATGACGACTACGACAACGACGACGACTATGATGATGAAGAGGAGGAGAGCAGGTTCGCGGGGGGCACCCGGGCCGCCTCCATGCCCAAGCCGCCAGCCGGCTTTGTCCTCGATGACCAGGGCAGGTGCATCGCCGCAGCATCCAAGCGCATCGTCACCATCGTACGCCCTTCTCGTTCTTCTTCTCTGTCTCTTGCACTTGTCTGTCAATTCAACTCAGGGAACCTCTCTGCAGATCGATGACACAAACAACCGCCCCTTGGAGTGCATCATCAGGAGAGTGTTCCGGAGCTCACGAGATCACGAGTGCATGCTCCTCTGCCCCGTCGACATGTACCCCTCCTTCCCTCTGTGCCTCTATCTATTTATTATATAGTAGTACTATATGCCAGCCAAATTCAGGCCTCTTCTCAATCCCCTCCCTCTTTCAGGCCAGTGCAGGTCCTCAAGAGCACAAATTTCAGTGGCTGGGTTGCTGTATGTCTCCTCAAGTGCACAAACCTCATATTACCTTTATTTTCAAAACAATTAATATCATTTCCTCAACATTTGTAGCTAGTGGTTGTTGCTCACAAGTTGTTCAATGATTTTGCTCCTCCCTAATTCACGATTCACAATTGTTTTTATAGGTTGACGATGACCAACTTAAGCAAATCATTCCATCTGTTGCATATGCCCTCGCCAGAGTACATATGCACTTTGTTGAAAGCGGGTAAACAACCATATTCTAGAAATTTCTTCAAATTTATCTATGTGCCTCCTCCATCACATTGTCTTTACCTTCTATCTCTCCGTTTCAGATTCTGTTATACAGCCAGGGGTGGATTCTGCTTTCCTGAAGAAGCCATTCAAGAGTTCCATGGTAACGGCCATTCTTTTGTAGAAACTTTTGCCACATGTTCTTGAGCATGAAGAAAAAATCTGCGTAAACATTTCACAATATATTGTCAACCGAAATTTAACTGTTCGCTTAGTGACCGTGTAGTTTTGTTAGGATGTGCACTTTTTGACCATGTATGACACCACCTAGTGTACCTAGTTACTTGGACATGAATATTAGGTCATTTTTTGCGGTCTTCTTTTCTGATTTTTTTTCCTTCAGGGTTTCATCTCTAGCCCGTCCCAACTTGGTTGGGATTAAAGGCTTAGTTGTTTTTGTTGTTTTCTGATCTTTTTGTGTGGCTTCATCTATAGAACGTAGCATAAGTGATTTGGAATGTGTCATGCATATCTTATCTCATCTGTTTACTAGTAGGATCTATTTGTGAAGTCTTATTTGGTTGTAAAACAAATGGCAGATTCTGGTGACGGCGGTGATGGGGTGCCTTTTGAAGGCGTAGAGATTTGCTGCTTCAATTTGGTGAGCCAACAGATTTCCTCACCTATATGTGATATGGGAGTCCAGTTCTGGCCAACTAGATAGTTGCTGTAATTTTATTATGTTAGCAGACATATTTCATATTTCCAATGCTGCTACCACTGTTGACACTGGTCAGCAAAAATAACTCATTGCTTAAATGTTTGTTGCCTCTTTATTGGTGTGCTTTACGATTGCTGACAATTCCTCCGTGGATGATATTTTGCAGGATGGTGCACACTATATGATTTATACACCAGTTGATCCTCTTTTATTCGTTGCAGTTAAGGTTAGTTTTTTTTTGTTCAACCTGTTCAAGAGTACTTCGTAAAATATGAGGTTGATGTCAACACCCTTTCTTATTGGACAGGACAATGATGGTGTCCTGCGCATTGCAGAAGATGTAAGCAAGTGGTTTATATGATTTCTATTCAATATTATCATCTGAATGTTTGATCCTACCAAAGGAAATACTTATGTGCAGCATGTTTGAGCAGGATCTGATGGATGACCCTGCCATTGTCAGTGCCATAGATGAAGAAACAGAGTTTACAGCATTAGTGGTTAGTTGCTTGTTAGCATATACTCCCTCCGTTCGGGATTTGTTGTCGTTTCCGACAAAAGAATTGTACTGGCCGCATTTCAAATGAGTCTGTCGGAACGACAACAATAACCAAACGGAGGGAGTAGTGTTTAATACTTGATGTGATGGATAAGATTAGTTGGTTGTTCTGAATTTTACCCTGCCCTCCTGTGTCGTGCAGGAGGAGGAAGAGGCCCTTCTTGAAACGGTACTTGGTGAAAGGTGATGAAATCAACGTCGGTCATTTCCTCCCCACACGTGCATCAGTCCATTCTATCACAGGATATCATCGAGAGTCCCATGACAATTGTTATGTGTGTATGATGATTGGTAGCAAAGATGTTTTGTGCAACCAGCACATGCCATAGTAATGTTAGATGTGCAAGTAGATTTGAGGCAGCTAGGATGATCAGCTAACCTGTCATCTCTTGCTTGAGCAATAGAATGATCTGAAATGATGATTATTGCTTGTTCTTGTGTATGCATCGTGTGACGCATCATTCTTGTAATCGTCGAAATCTGTGAGGGGCTCCTAAGCTGATGCCACGATTAAAATGATATGGAATTGTCAAAGATACATGCATCACTGTTATCAGGGTTGGAAGTTATGCCAACAGGAACACGAAAACAAGAGGATACAAAGAGGTATTTCCAGGTCGCTAGGAAATAGGAAGTACGATATTGACAAACATCTATACACTTTCCCAACTTATGTTGATTCATCCATGTACACACTTCAGTTTCTACTTAAACATATTACAACCTGGGCATATGCGGTTCTGTATGTATAAAGGAAAATGTGCAAACCGGTTTGGTCTCCTTCATGACCTCTACCCTTTCAGTATGTTGTAAGGGATGTTTGTATTGTATGTAAAAAGGAACAACAACACACATATTCGAATGATGTTCAAGGTCAATTCTTCTCAGCATCAAGTGATGTTGAATCAGTAGATAGAGCTCATCACAGGTGCATACCAAAATCTGCTGAGTCTAGTAGAACATTTTCAAGGTGGTCAGGACGTAAGAGGAATATTTATTTGGACAGGTCTTTGATGCCACAATATCATTGAAGTGTGGTTCAAATCAGTCATTTCCAAGGGCGAATCGCAGGTATGAGAGGGCACTTCATAAGATCGAGGTGACACTTGAGGTCTGCGAACAAGGACAGCAATAGGAGGCCAAACAACAGGATATATTAGAAAGGAATAGGGATATTTTTGTAACTCAAGCCTTGCCAGTTTCTAGTTCTTTGATGAAGATCCACAAATATGTCGTCGAAGTGCTGTTTATTTGTTTCAGTGCTTCCAGGCTATTTTTCCTACTATTTATTTGTTTCAGTGCTGACTATTAACCTAGTTTTATGCCAAACAGGTAAAATTGACCATTACACCAGTGACATAAATTTCCATCTTTTCTTGAGTCAAGCATATACATATTGAATAAAAAAATCCGAGAAAAAGAAAATATGACTGAATATACACAAGGACGCAGTATCTAACACTGCAGAGGTGAAGCAACACTAGTTTTTTCACAACCGAACATAGACTCTATGCTCACGAGGAGCGGATATTCCGAGTCCGTGATGCCCAAACCCCAAAGACAAGGAACCAGGATACGAACGCGATTGCCCAATATTGCATAGAACCATACTGGATTCTTGGGAAAACCTGCATGCATAATGGATGATGAAAATCAAACTATGTGCATCGCACAAAGAGTATCAGTACCATAGAAAAGTACTACTTTCTGGATTCTTTGCTTCTGTTAGAAGTTCAAACTTAAACTGTGACAAGGGAATGACATACATCATGAGAAAACATACTCTACTTACAAATCTCAGGGATATTATTATGGTCAGCGCGCATAAACCTCCGAGAAGCATATGAAGACCAATAATAGCAGTTTTCTGCATGGAGATTCAACCATCAATGCATGGTCCACAGGAATAATAAGCTACACATTTCTAAGGAGAGAAAAATGCAGGGCGCAGTGTCACATGTACAAGTATGTTCCAGGACATAACAGTGCCCCTCAATGAATAATATTTAAGACGTGTAACACCTTCAGAGTAGGGAAACACATGCTTTATGCATCGATATAGTTTCTAGGGTGAGCCCAGCAATAATTAAGTGACTGGGTGATGGATCAGATCATTTCATGTAATTGTGTATGGAACAGAAAAAGAAGTGGGAAATAGGAGAAAACTCAATGATTATGAGAACTGGCGTGCAGTAGAATTCTTGAGTTTAATTTTCAAATGCCACAATAGTAGGTACACAAATAAGAAGAGAACTTTTCACAGATACAGACCTTACCAACATGTGGAGCAACGAACCAGGCAAGGACAATAACAGCTAGGCCCAAAGCAACAAAAACTCCACTCCTCTCCAAACTCCGAGTTGCATGGACTGCCGTTGCTGCCACAACACTATGCTGTACGACAGAATTATTACTTGGACTTAGTGCCGGTTGTTCAAGGTGCCTCTGAGAAACACCCATATGAGAGTTATGAGGACTGAACCAGGATGATATCTCGGAAAGCCGCTGCCTTCGTATCGCAGCAACGGCATCTGGGTCAACATTTGTATCGGCCCCATACTGCAAGTGAGGAAGTTCCCCCGTGTATGTCCTTTCCCTGAGAGCTTCATAATCCTTCAAGGACGCGAGAACCTTATTAAAATCAGTAGGCCTTACATTTGCAGCAATATTTCCGCATATCTCACATACAGTGGAGCCATGGCTGATGAACCACTTGAGTGCACAGGCATAATGTGCAAGGGCGAGCTCATTCTTGCAAGAACACCCAAGATCCATAAGATGATCTTGTTGGTGCAAAGGGCCTGATTCGATATCAGTAGCGCACACAAATATCTCCCCCTCAGGGCTAAAAAACTCAACAAACTTGGGAGCGTTGGCAGCATCCTTTGACACAGTGGTGACATCCTTGCTGGTGGCATCAGTCCGAGAAGGTGACACAATGCCCAGGAAACCAAGGGCGGACTCGCCTCTTAAATCAGGTTCAACGCAATGGCAGACTCGGCAAAGTGGAAGGCCGGAATCCTTATCAGTGCTGCAGTTTGATACGCGGGGGATGTCCGGTTTCTGATGGTCATCCGAGGTAGGTGACTTGATGACATTGTTTTGATCCACCTGCATTTTATGCGGACCCATACTGAATCAAAAGAGCATCCTGCGATGGTGGAAAGGAAAAAGAAGGTCAGCCATCATCAGTGCTAAGTGTGTGCGGGAAACGAAAGGGAAGAATAGTGGATGAAGCTCCAAATCATATACAAGTAGGTAGAGAGAGTGACGTGAAGGTTGAGCGGCGGTCCCAAAGACAGAGTGTATATGATCACTGTTGGTTGACAGTGATTAGGGGGGTGGTAATCAGTGTACTGGTAGTGTGTGTGCATTGGCCCCCGAAAACCATAACAACTTGGGAGTAACTCCTCCCTAGCAGTAGCACTCGTCACCTTGCAGTTGCAGCGTAGGGGCATCGAAGGAGAGGACCAGAGTCAAAAAAAAAAAAATCCGATCCGATCGGTTGGCAAGCACTTAAAAGGACGGGGAATCTCCTTCCGAGGAAGATGAAAGCAAAGACTTGGATCCATCGAATCCATGGGGGCAGGGGTAGGCAGCGAACCTGGTCGGATTTGACGGCGGCGGAACGAACTCCTCGTGGTGGGAGCAGGCTAGCAGGCAGCAGATACCAGCTCCTCCTCCTCCTCCTCGCGCCTTGGGGCTTCTGGATTTGGTGAAAGATGAACAGGATTCGAAGAAGAAAAGCACCCGTCCCTCTTCCCCTGGTCCGGGAACAAGCAAGAGCCCTCGACTGATCCAAGCCAAGGAAACTGTCCTCTCGTTGTTTCACTCGCTGTCCGCTGGGCCCAACACCGGATGGAATCTTGGCTGGCCTCGAGCTGGAGATGATGGTTCAGGACCCACCATTCAGCGACTCACACCACCACCTTCTTTCTCTAGTCCTAACTCGATCGGGAAGTATTTCGACAAAAAGAAAATCGGTTGGGACCTTTCCAAAAGAAAATCGATTGGGAAATTCGTTTAAAACAACCTTGCTAAGTGTTACGAAATGCTCAGCTGGACAACTAGCACTTGTCCAATTCACCCAATCCTCTGCCAAAGGGCAGATCGTGTCCATGAACGGGCATGACGGTTCCAGGAACCGTTCACATGTACCCTTTAAAAGAAGACCATGTAAAAGAATAAAAAATTACTGTTCACTACTGTTCATTGTCATTCTATTCTTTGCACGTTATCAAGCACTTCTACTCTCCAAAAACTGAGAAACGAGAGAAAACAAAGAGAAGAACTCGATAGGAATAGGCAAGCAACTGCCGGCGACCTCGTCGGAGATTAGCGGATCTCACGGGAGTCAATCTGATAGAGGAAGAGTTATGTCTTATGTGAACAGCTGTACCACAAACTCTATACTTAGTAAAACTAAATATTTCCAAACTCTTACTAAGAGGTCAGAAAATGTTTTGACAATCGCTGAGCGCGATGCAATGATAGTAGGCTCTGATAGAGCTACTATCATGCTTCCCATGGGTACACAAGTAACGATCGAGAATGCATTATTGTATTCCGATTCAACTTGTACCCTATTAAGTTATAGAGATATTCGGAAAAATGGTCTTCATATGAAAACACATGAGGAGAATAATGAGGAATTTCTTCTCATTACCAAAGACAAGGGATATGGCATGAAAATTCTGGAAAGAATTCCCTCTCTACC
This sequence comes from Eleusine indica, assembly GCA_030378355.1. Taxonomy (NCBI): domain Eukaryota; kingdom Viridiplantae; phylum Streptophyta; class Magnoliopsida; order Poales; family Poaceae; genus Eleusine; species Eleusine indica. The sequence continues at coordinate 128,070 of CM059502.1, read as the reverse complement.
GTCTGGATTCTACTACACATACATCAAACCTGTACCACATGTAACATACAAGGTAATTTTTCAGAATGTTAACGCATTTCAAACATCGCGTGATCGCCTTGGCCATCTCGATATCGGAATAATGTGAAAAATTATCAGTAATCGTACTGGTCATAATTTAAGTGATGCCAAGTTCCCGCAATCGTCAGATTTTTTATGCACCGCATGTGCAACGGGAAAATTGATCATAAGACCATCATATCTTAAGATCAAAGCGGAGCCACTAAAGTTTCTTGAACGCATTCAAGGAGACATTTGTGGCCTCATACAACCATTATCTGTACCGTTTAGGTATTTTATGGTTCTCATAGATGCATCTACACGATGGTCTCACGTGTGCCTTCTGTCCACACGTAACCATGCATTTGCGGAGCTCATTGCTCAAATCATTAAATTGAAGGCAAGCTTCCATGAACATCGGATTCAATCAATCCGAAAGGACAATGCAGTTGAATTTTCCTCTCTAGCTTTCAATGATTATTGTAAGGCACAAGGAATTCAAGTTCAGCACTCTATCCCCTATGTCCATACTTAAAATGGCTTGGCAGAATCTCTGATTAAGAGAATTAAATTAATAGCAAGACCAATACTTCACAATTGCAATCTACCAACTTCGTGTTGGGATCACGCGGTCTTACACGCTGCTGACTTAATACAATTACGTCCAACTACTTATCACAGCAACTCCCCGCTGCAACTCGTACATGAAAATCCACCAAGCATTTCCCATCTGCGTAAGTTCGGATGCGTTGTATACGCACCGATCTCACCACCGCAACGTACAGCTATGGACCCTCACAGAAAAATGGGGATCTATGTGGGATATTAATCTCCGTCGATTATAAAGTATTTAGAACCTCTCACAGGGGATCTATTTATAGCCCGGTACACTGACTGCATATTCAATGAGGATCATTTCCTGGCTTTAGGGGAAGAGTTTAAGTACCATTCTGAAAGCCAAGAAATCAATTGGGATGACAAAACCATCCTATCCTCGGACCCACGTACTCGAGAATCTGAACTCCAAGTTCAAAAAAATCATTGATTTGCAAGACATAGCAAACAATCTGCCAGATGTATTTACTGACTACAAAAGTGCCACAAAATCCTTGATTCCAGCTAGAAGTGTGCCCGAAAGAGTGGAGGTACCAAATAAAATCATTCAACTCCCAACTCAAAAAAAGAGGTGGAAGAGTACGGCTGCCCAGCAGGAATCAATGCCTAACAAACGTCAAAGAAAAGCGCCCACCAAGCAGGATAAACCATCTAGCACTAAGGGTCAAAGGAAGAAGAAAACTTCTGAACCAGTAAATGCAGGTCAGCCCGAGGTTGACCGACACCCGAAGGGTAGTATACACCTTGTGGATAATACAAATCCACAACCCAGCTCTTAAGTGCACACACCATTAGAGGCTGGAACATCGGAAAACCCTAACACACTAGTATTGGTAAATCATGAGGAGTCATAAGGGGAACAGGAAAATTCTATAAAGGAGATTTCCATCCACTATGCAAGTTCTGGAGAGTCTCATAATCATAAAACTACGTTTGTCGATGATCAATTCTCAGCTACGGTTGCGGACAACCTTCTGAATGATCCAGAACTAAAGTCCATGGCAGAATGTCGTAAGCGCTCGAACTAGAATCAATGGAAGGAAGCAATCCAGGCAAAGCTAGCCTCGCTAAAGAAAAGAGAGGTATTCTCATCAGTAATACCTACACCTCCAAGAGTCTTCCCTGTGAGATTCAAATGGGTTTTCGTCCTAAAACGGAATAAAAATAATGAGGTGGTGAAATACAAAGCAAGGCTAGTAGCACAAGGGTTTACGCAGAGACCCGATGTTGATTTTAATGAGACATACTCACCAGTAATAAGTGGAATCACTTTCCGATACCTGATATCACTGGCAGTGCAAAATCGTCTATCCTTGCAGTTGATGGACGTAGTGACCGCATATCTCTATGGGTCGCTAGATTCTGACATATACATGAAGGTTACAGATAGAATCTCTATACTGAATCCTCGTACAAACTATAACATGTATTGTGTAAAACTGTCCAAGTCACTCTATGGCTTGAAGCAGTCGAGATGAATATGGTACAACCGACTGAAAGAGTTCCTTGTCAAAAAGGGATACTGCAATAATGATGATTGCCCATGCGTTTTCATTAAGCAGTCCTCTATAGGATTTTGCATTATCTCAGTATATGTAGATGATTTAAATATCATTGGCAACACAGAAGATATAGAGGAAGCACGCAAATATCTTAAGATGGAGTTTGGGTCAAACTAAATTTTGTTTGGGTTTACAACTCGAACACCTTCCCACTGAAATTCACATACACCAGTCTGCTTACATCTAGAAAATATTAGAGAAATTCAATATGGACAAAGCTTATCTGTCCAAAACACCCATGGTCGTATGATCTCTTGAAAAGGATACTGATCCATTCAGACCTAGGGAGGACGGAGAAGAGGTATTGGGCTCAGAGGTTCCATATCTTAGTGCCATTGGCGCACTTATGTATCTTGCAAATTGCACCAGGCCTGATATCGCATTTGTAGTGAATCTACTAGCTAGACATAGAGCTGCTTCTACAAAACGTCATTGGAAAGGAGTACAAGACATCTTACAGTATCTCAAAGGCACACCAGATCGAGGTCTCTTCTTCAGAAGAAACCGAGATCCAGCTTTGATTGGATACACTGATGCTGGCTATCTTTCTGATCCCCATAATGCCAAATCGTAGACGGGATTCGTGTTCTTACACGGTGGAACAACTGTATTATGGAAGTCTTCTAAGCAGACTCTGATTGCTATATCGAGAAACCATTTTGAAATCATAGCATTATATGAAGCCTCTCGCGAATGTGTCTGTCTTTGCAGAATGGTAAACCAGATACAACAGTCATGTGGTATTGGTCCTATAGGATCCCCGACCATTATCTATGAAGATAATGCTGCTTGTGTTACTCAGAAGCAGACATGTTTGAAAGTGCATCTAGGCCCCTAATTTTATTTTGGTGATTGGCGTCAATACAATTAAGAATGGACTAATGCTTTCATTGAGTATGTGTGTAGATGACTATCTCAATTGATGAATGAAATGCATTGAAACAAAAAGAAAAAAGAAAATAGTCATTTGCCTCAAGTTTAAAGTCCAAAATTTACTCAATAATGAAGGATTCATGTTGTTTTTATTTCTAATCTTGAGTATAGGTAAAGCGTACTATTAAGAGGGGTATAATTTACAAATTTGGTAAAGTCAAATGCTCAAATTTCCCATAAATTCCATTTCTATCAGCCTCTGTTTTTTCCTTCATCGCCAGTGCCGGTGGTCCTCACCGGCAGTGCCGATCCCCTCTCCCAGAGTCGCTGTTATGCACAGACACTTCTCTGGCTTCTGTCTTATCATCATCGGCAGTGCCGATGGTCTCATCGGTAGTGCCGGTCGTCCCATCCAGAGACGACTATTCTCTCTGGCTCTCTGGCTATAGCTCATCGGCAGTGCCGGTCGGTTCTACCAGAGAGCCACTCTTTCTATCTGACGCAGCCTGTAGCTCATCGGCAATGCCGATCCCCTGATCGGCAGTGTCGATCCCCTCTCCACAAAGACTGTCACCCCTCGGGCTCTCTAGCTAACTGTGATCGGTAGTGCCGGTCTTCTTGATCGGCAGTGCCGGTCAAGGTCTCCAGAGATTACTTGTCTTCTCTATGGCTGCCTCATCGGCAGTGCCGATGCCTTGATCAGCAGTGCCAGTGCGGGCTAAATCCTTGCCTGTAGATCTATGACAGTGTGTCAGAAACCTTACTAGCAGTGCTGATGGCTCGATCGGCAGTGCCGGTGCGAGGCGTCTAGATAGGCCAACGACTCTTTTTGAGCCCCTTGTATAAAAGGCTCTCACCCCACTTCATGCCCTCTCTTTACAACCCGAAAATCATTTGGCACTTTTGAGCTTCACTCTCCTTACTCTCCCTCTCCAAGTCCAAGCTTCATTCCTTGAGCTAGGGTTTGAGTGAGTCATTGATTCCTAGTGAAAAGAGCACCCCTCCACTCTTGAGCATTCGATTTAATCATCTTTGTAACTTGTGCTTGTTACTCAGATCGCATTGGGCAAGGGTCCGGTAGACTTTTCTACTTTGATGGACAATTTTATGATCATTGGAAATGCAAGATGATCATGTATTTGAAATCCATGAGTCCTCATGTTGCAAGTATAACTGAGAATGGTTTCTTGTGGGAACATAGAGACAATCGAACCCGCAAGGATCAAATCAACATTCATCACAATGTTGTGGCTGCTAGTGCAATTGTTTTCGCACTTAGTACCACCGAGTATGATAAGGTAGCCGGAATAAAGAATGTCAACTGACTATGGAGAAAACTTGAGGTTATCTATGAGGGCATTGATTCCGTTAAAGATGCAATACTTGAAGAATTACAAAATAAGTTCAACTTGTTCATCATGGGTCCGGGAGAAGGCCCAAAAGAAGTTTATGATAGGCTCATGAGAATTGTGAATCAAAGAAGAGCACTAGGAGCTAGAATGACCGACTTGGATATCAACAAGAGACTACTACAAGCATTGAGACCATGGGATAGCAACATTTGCTCAAACATTAAAGAGAAGGACAACTTCAAAACATACTCCACCGATGAAGTGATCCGGAAGCTTCTTTCCTAAAAACAACAAAATGATCAAGCCAACAAGAGAAATGCCTTGATCAAGCAAATTGAGAGAGCAAATGGTGACAAAAATAATGTAGCACTCAATGCTACACGAGAAAAGTAAGAGAAGAAGAAGAAGAAAGTGGTTGACTCTAGTGATGAAGATAGTGATGATGAGATGGGTTTACTTGTGAGAAGATTCAAGTCATTCCTTAAGAAAGATGGCTATAAGAAGAAAAACCATGATAAAGGCAAAGCAAGAAAGTCAAAGAGAACTTGCTATAAATATGGTGATGAAGGACATTTTATTACGGAATGTCCAAAAAAGAAGAACAAGGATGAAAGAAGGAAGGACAAACATTACAAGAAAGACAAGAAGTACAAGAAGCATAGAAGAGGTGAAGCTCACATTGGCCAAGAATGGAATTCCGATGACTCATCCTCTTCATCATCTTTCTCCTTCGAATCTGACTCGGATGAGGGAGACATTGCTACACTTGCCATTGGCGTCACTCCCACCAACACTTCTCTATTTGGGAGCTTGAGTGATGACGGTGATGACAACACTCACGAGTGCCTTATGACAAAAGGATCAAAGGACTATGTCTCCGGAGGGTCAAGTTGGGTGATTGATAGTGGATGCACCAGTCATATGACCGAAGACAAAAAGATGTTCAAGTCATTCGAGCCAAGTCACAACAAAAATGAGTACATCACATTTGGTGACAATGGAACGGGACAAGTACTAGGTTATGGTAAAGTCCCTCTCACTCCTTCGTATTCTATTTCTAAGGTTATGCTTGTTGATCATGTTTACTTCAATCTTTTATCCATTTCATAATTTTGTAAAATGGGCTATGATTGTTTGTTCAACGAATGTAGTGTGACCGTTTATAAGAGGAGTGATGGCTCGGTTGCTTTTAAGGGTGTGCTTAAAGGAAAGCTTTTTGTTGTGGACTTCTCCACGGATGAAGCTAGACTTGGTACATGCTTATTAGCGAAGTCCAACCTGGTGGCATAGAAGGCTAGCCCATGTTGGTGTGAGAAATCTTCACAAACTCTAAAAGGGCGGCCACATCATAGGACTAACCGATGTTTGCTTTGAGAAGGATAAAATTTGTAGTGCATGCCAAGCGGGAAAATAAGTTGGAGCATCACACCCCATCAAGAATGTGATGACCACCACAAGGCCATTAGATATATTGCATATGGACCTCTTCGGCCCCGTCTCCTATATAAGTATTGGTGGTAACAAATATGGTCTTGTAATTGTTGATGACTTTTCTTGCTTCACGTGGGTATTCTTTTTGCATGATAAAGGTGAAGTAAAAGATGTGCTCAAGACATTCATGAAAAGAGCACAAAATAAATATGAAGTTAAGATCAAGAAAATAAGGAGTGACAACGGCACCGAATTCAAGAACACTCAAATTGAAGAGTATCTTGATGAAGAAAGCATCAAGCATGAATTTTCGGCACCCTACTCCCCTCAACAAAATGGGGTGGCCGAAAGAAAGAACCGCACGCTCATTGAGATGGCAAGAACAATGCTTGATGAATACAATACGTCCGACCGTTTTTGGGCTGAAGCTGTCAACACCGCATGTCATGCCTCCAACTGGTTGTATCTCCATCGACTATTGAAGAAAACACCATATGAGTTACTAACCGGTAACAAGACTAATATTTCCTACTTTCGTGTTTTTGGGAGCAAATGCTTTATGCTAAACAAGAAACCCAAGACTTCTAAGTTTGCTCCAAAAGTTGATGAAGGTTTCTTGCTTGGTTATGGGTCGAATGTTCATGCCTATCGTGTGTTCAATAAAACCATCGGTTGTGTTGAAATTTCACGTGACATGACATTTGATGAATCTAATGGCTCTCAAAGGGAGAAAGTTGTTAATGATGATGTAGATGATGAAGCTCCTAGAAATACAATAAAAAGGATGGTCATTGGTGATGTGAGACCACAGGAAACAGCAAGTATTGAAAATCAACCCTATCCCTCAAGACAAAACCAACATCATGAGAATGAAGAAATAGATCACGCAAGTGGTAAAGATCAAGATATTGGGGATCATGAACAAGCATCAAGTAATGATTCTTAAAGACATGATGAAGAAGTTGATAAAGATGGTGGTCAAGAAAGCTCATATCCACCATACCCAAAAGTGCATCAAAATGTACAACGTGATCACCCCGTCGAGCAAATTCTTAGAGATATTGACAAGGGGGTAATCATTAGATCTCGAGTTAGTAATTTTTGTGAACATTACTCTTTTGTCTCTTCTATGGAGCCATTTAGGACAGAACAAGCACTTGAGGATTCGGATTGGGTGATGGCCATGCAAGAAGAATTGAACAACTTCACAAGAAATGAAGTGTGGACATTGAAGGAAAGGCAAAAGAACAAGAATGTTGTGGGCACCAAATGGGTGTTCCGCGACAAACGAAATGAAGATGGTGTTGTGACAAGAAACAAGGCAAGGCTCATGACAAAGGGGTATTTTTAAGTGGAAGGTTTGGATTTTGATAAAACTTATGCCCCCGTAGCAAGGCTTGAATCTATTAGAATATTACTTGCTTTTGCTACTCACCATGATTTTATGTTGTACCAAATGGACGTGAAAAGTGCATTCCTAAATGGGCCAATCAAGGAAGAGGTGTATGTGGAGCAACCACCGGGCTTTGAAGACCCTAAGTATTCTAACCATGTTTATAAATTACATAAGGCGCTCTATGGGCTTAAGCAAGCCCTAAGAGCATGGTATGAATGCCTTAGGGATTTTTTTTGTTAAAAAGGGTTTTATCATTGGCAAGGCCGACGCAACCCTCTTCACTAAGTATTTTGATGATGATATCTTTGTATGCCAAATATATATTGATGACGTTATATTTGGTTCTACTAACCAAACCTTTTGTTATAAATTTAACAAGATAATGATCAAGAGGTTCGAGATGTCCATAATGGGAGAATTGACATTCTTTCTAGCCTTCCAAGTGAAGCAACTCAAGAAGGGCACCTTCATATGTCAAGCAAAGTACACACAAGACTTATTGAAGAAATTTGACATGGACAAGGCAAAGCCCATCAAAACTCCCATGCCAACAAATGGCCACCTCGACCTCAACAAAAAGGATAAACCCGTTGATCAAAAGGTAAATCGCTCCATAATAGGCTCTTTGCTTTATCTTTGTGCATCTAGGTCCGACATCATGCTTAGTGTGTGTATATGTGCACGTTTTCAAGCCGCTCCTATGGAGTGTCACATGGTGGCCGTTAAGAGAATAGTGAGATATTTGGTTCACACACCCAACCTAGGGCTTTGGTACTCCAAGGGTTCAAAGTTCAACCTATTAGGTTATTCCGATGCGGATTATGTCGGGGATAAGGTAAACAGAAAGAGCACCTCCAGGACATGTCAATTTTTGGGTAGGTCTCTAGTGTCATGGTCATCCAAGAAACAAAATTCCGTTGCACTTTCCACGGCCGAAGCGGAGTATGTTGCAGCCGGTAGTTATTGTGCACAACTACTTTGGATGAGACAAACTCTAAGGGACTACGGATACAAATTGAGCCATGTTCCTCTCCTATGTGATAATGACAGTGCCATAAAGCTTGCTTATAACCCTGTTGAGCATTCGCGCACAAAGCATATAGATATTCGTCACCATTTCTTGAGAGATCATTCTATAAAGGGGGGTATAGAAGTTAGTCATATGCGAACCGAAGATCAACTAGCCGATATATTCTCCAAGCCCCTAGATGAGAAGAGATTTTGCTATCTTAGGAGTGAACTAAATATTCTTGACTCTAGCAATGTAATGTAGAGGATGTGCATATCTGAATAGTGATTGTTTCATTATTGCAAAAATCATTGCTTTAAAAGTCTATTATTTTTGCTATTGGTGTTAAGTTTGATCTCTAGATCAAATCTTGTCAAAATATGGTCATTGTTATGAGATGTTGATTGTTGACTGACCATAGGATGTCAAGATCTCCCCATGTCCATCAAAAGATTATTTTGAAAATTCCCCTCTCCTTTCCTCTGTCCTGTCTGATCTTCAGAGGATCGGCATTGTCGGTGCCATCATCGGCACTGCCGATCAAGTGTCCAACAGAGAGAGCCCTCTGTCTGGGATTTTTTTCCCTCGGGCAGCCCTCATCGGCACTGTCGATGCTCACCACCGGCACTGCCGATGGGGGATTGGATCTGTGCATTTACCCACACCGGCACTGCCGATTCTCAACATCGGCACTGCCGATGCGGGGTCCAGAAGTTTGAAATTGACTCGGTCCCCTCACAGGATCGAGCCCTCTTCTTAGTTTCCAGACCCAACTCGCCCCTCTCTCCTCTCTAACCCTAACCCAAGTCAATCCACTCAAAAACTTGCTAATCTCAAAAAATCAAGCGGGGAGTGGATCAAATCATCACCTAGGCCTTCCCTCCTCCATCTCCTCCCTGATTTGAAGGACCTTTTTGAAGGTATTTTTGAAAATCTCCATCTTTTGAATCTCGCAATGTCTCATGTTTTTACGTAATTTCACTTGATAGAGATGTTTATCTAGGAGTAATTTAGTCACCCATGCAATTTGGTAAAGTTTTAGTGGCTAAATCTCAATTTTTAGTGGATTTAGGGTTTGATTCTCCCTCAGTCGGCACTGCCGATGGCCCTCACCGGCACTGCCGATCGAGAGATCTAGAAACCCTAAGTGACCGTTGCAGCAGTCGGTTTGAACTGATCTACACTGTCGATGTCAGTCATCAGCACTGCCGGTTGGGCCAACCAGAGAGCAGTTTCACTCAGGCTACTTTCTGTTTGACCCACCGGCACTGCCGATCAGAGCAAACCAGAGAGCAGTTCAGTACTGTTTTTGTTACAATATTTTCACACCACTTCTTCTCTCCTTTACAGATGGCAGGTGGCAAGCGACAAAAGCATCCGGGCACTCTCAGTGACTCGGACGAGGACTTTGATCCCGCCGTCTCTCCCATTGCTCGTCGTGGTGGGGAGGCAAGCAAGGCTGAGGCGGTGACTCTAGCCAAACCACCTCCTGTGGTGTTGGCCTTGGGCGTGGCAAGGGCATAGGAAAGGCCCTTCCACCACGGCAGCCTTCTCCTAGTGAGGAGGAGGAAGAGTCAGAGGAGGCAGAAGAGGAAGAGCAGAGTGAGCAGCAGGAGGAGGAGAGTGATGGAGAGGGTGAGGAGTCTGAGGATGAGGTCTACCAGCCTCAGCCTGGACCTCTTTGCTCCTCTATCACTTAACAGATGTTGGCACCTCAGGTATGTGAGAACTTCAAGATCCCTGTACCTCTGTCCAGGGATGAGATGAAGGAGTACAGGCATACCAACCCCTGGACCCAGCCCAAGCATCCAGAGATTTCAGATATCAGATTTTGGGACTTGACTCAGGTGTCCTGGTAAAGGAACATTCTCAAGAAGACACAGAATTGTTCCCATGAAGTGCATTGACTGGCAGCAGATGGAAGCAGCCAATGATCCTACTTTTGAGCTAATCCGGGCAGAGTGTGACAGGAGAAACTTGACTGCTATCATGGGCATGCACTAGCACTGGAACAATGAGATATTTGCCCAGTTCTACTCTACTTTGTGGGTTGAGCAGGATGAGGAAAATCAGCTAGATTCCAAGATGCACTAGACCATTGAGGGGAACAGGTTCAGTATCACCTATTTCAACTTCGCTCGCATTCTTTGATTTGATGACTCGGATAATGAGAAGGTGAAGGCCATAGTGTTTGATCCTCAGGAGGACAGTGAATGGGGTTTCATGTATGATGCTAGGTATGCTGACCCCAAGCATGGTGTTGAGTTTGGTTCATATCATGGCATGAAGCCATATTTTCGGGTTCTCAACAACATGCTCAGGGTGACCTTGACTCCTAAGGTGGGGGATCACACTCACATTCTCAGTTCCACCAAGACCTTGATGTTTGCTATGAGAGAGGGAGCAGAGCCTTTCAGTGTGTTTGAGTTCATGTGGATAGAGATTCTCTACAACTCCTATACCAGTAAGGTCTCTTTGATCTATGCTCCTTACATTATGAAGATGATTCTACGTGTTCTGGGCTGTCAGTTCATTTGTGATCACAAGCATCCCTCAATCACGCCGAAGAAGTTTCCTCTTATTGCGTCTCCTCCCCACGGTGGCACCCCTCCAGCTGCAAATGTGCCTCAGAGTTCAGTAGCAGCAGCAGCAGTGGGAGAGGCAGCCGGCCCTAGTGCTGCCCCTCCCCCTCGCCGTCGGTCTTTGAAGGTCTCCCGAGCCATCAGGTCTATGTTTTGCATATGCCGAGACACAACAGTGGCAGTTAGAGAGCAGCAGCAGGCTCTCTCTCAGATGCAGACCGATATGAGGACCATCGCCTCCACTACCAGTGTTGAGCTTCCACCTCCAGTTCAGTTCACTCCTTTGCCGGACATGAGTACTTATGATGATCCCTGGGGTATCTACACTCAGGCTACACAGGTTGTTCAGGAGGCTCAGGATGATGATGAGGACGACGACAATGCTTCCACGAATGAGTGAGTCTTGAGGTGGCTCTTTTCCTCTTTTTGGTGTTGTGATGCCAAATGGGGAGAAGATTGGATTGGTTCAGTTAGTTTTCTTGTTAGTTTTTATTTTGTGAGTTGTGAGAGTGATGGATAATTTGTACTTGCTTGCTTGTGGTTTGTGGTTTGTAAAACTTTTTAATTTCTGCGTGTTTGTAAAACTCTCTATTTATGCTTTATAAATTATTGTGATATTCATGTCCCGTGTGATGATGTATTGTTGGTTTTCACTTTCTAGATGCATTTGTGTGAAAATACTTGTCATATGCATTATCTCATGTCTAATGCTTATTTTTTGCAATTTGTCTCACATGCACGGTGTTAGGGGGAGTTCTCACACTTTTCTTTAAATATGTGCATTGTTACTCATTGATTATTATTTCTCATATGCACACACTTAGGGGGAGCTCCACATCTCTTTTATATCACAAAATGAAATTTATTGTACATTTCTATGAAATCTAGTTGTATTGTGATCAATCACCAAAAAGGAGGAGATTAAAAGTGCATCTAGACCTCTAATTTTGTTTTGGTGATTGGCGTCAATATAATTAAGAATGGACTAATGCTTTCATTGAATATGTGCGTAGATGACTATCTCAGATGATGAATGAAATACATTAAAACAAAAAGAGAAAAGAAGATGGTCATTTGCCTCAAGTTAAAAGTCTAAAATTCACTCAAGAATGAAGGATTCATGTTGTTTTTATTTCTAATCTTGAGTATAGGTAAACCGTACTATTAAGAGAGGTATAATTTATAAATTTGGTAAAGTCAAATGCTCAAATTTTTCATAAATTCCATTTCTGTCGCCCTCTGTTTTTGCCTTCATCGGCAGTGCCAGTGGTCTTCACCGGCAATGCCGATCCCCTCTCCCAGAGGCGCTGTGATGCCCAGACACTTCTCTGGCTTCTGTCTTGTTATCATCGGCAGTGCCGATTGCTCCATCCAGAGAAGGCTGTTCTCTCTAGCTCTCTGACTATAGCTCATCGGCAGTGCCGATCACCCTGATCGGCAGTGTCGATCGATTCTATCAGAGAGCCACTCTTTCTGTCTGGCTCAACCTGTAGCTCATCGGCAGTGCCGATCCTCTGATCGGCAGTGTCGGACCCTTCTCCATAGAGACTGTCACCCCTCGGGCTCTCTGGCTGACTGCGATCGGCAGTGCCGGTCAAGATCTCCAGAGATCACTTGTCTTCTCTGTGGCTGCCTCATCGGCAGTGCCGATGTCTTGATCGGTAGTGCCGGTGTGGGTCGAATCCTTGCCTACAAATCTATGACAGTGTGTCAGAAACCCTACCGGCAGTACCGATGGCTCGATCGGCAGTGCCGGTGCGGGACGTCCAGACAGGCCAACGGCTCTTTTTGAGCCCCTTGTATAAAAGGCTCTCACCCCACTGCGTACCCTCTCTCTACAACCCGAAAATCATTTGGCACTTTTGAGCTTCACTCTCCTCCCTCTCCCTCTCCAAGTCCAAGCTTCATTCTTTGAGCTAGGTTTTGAGTGAGCCATTGATTCCTAGTGAAAAGAGCACCGCTCCACTCTTGAGCATTCGATTTAATCATCTTTATAACTTGTGCTTGTTACTCTTGGAGCTTTTAGACGGTTAGAGGTGCCTGTAGAGCTCCCAATTTATGTGGTGATGCCTTGGTAAGTTTGTATCATCCATCCCGCAAGAGATTTGCTAGTGGAGAACTCGAGCTCGATCTTTATGGTCGCTTGAGTGAGAATAGGGTTGAAAGAGACCCGGTCCTTTGTGGACTTCTCAACGGAGACGTAGGGTTGTTTGTGAGCCTGAACTTCGGTAACAAATCTTATGTCTCTATGTGCTTTTTTATTTACTAGTTGTTTAATTACTCATCACCTCGGGTTTGTTCTTGTATTTGCTTAAATTGCTAGATCTACTTGAGTAGCCCTTGTTTTGTTATTTCCTATTATCATAGTGTTCCTTTTATTCTACTGTTATAGTCAATTATCACATAGTAACCGCGAAACCACTTAAATCTAGATTTCACACGACTGTCTGTTCATCCATCGGCACTGCCGATCGCCCATCGGCAGTGACCATCGGCACTGCCGATCATCATCACCGGCACTGTCGGTCAGTCTAATAAATTTGTTTAAGTCTAATTTTACAGAATTTTTAGATTTATCTATTCACCCCCCTCTCCCCCCCCCCTCTAGGCAAGTTTCAATGTTATATAAAGATAGACCAGATTAAACATATTAATCCTAAATTGTTCTACCCTCACGAACTCCAGCACAGTGGTGAGATAACCATATTGCAGATCAAATCATGTGACAACCTCGTTGATTTATTTACAAATCTCTGCCATATTCCTCTTTTCGTAAATGCATTGATGGGATAGGTATGCGACGACTTAAGGATTTGCAAGGTTCAGGAGGAGTATCTCCCTGAACACGGACCTGTCACAAATATCTATTACATTCTTTTCCTATATATGAGTTTTGCTTTAAAAGTTTCCTCATAATAGATTTTTAACGAGAAAATACAATATAAAACCCGTGTCTATCTTCTGATTTTTTCCATAAGGGTTTTTACAGGGAGGTAATCAAGACATGATATACATTGTATCAATTTCTCCTATTTTCACATTGGGTTTAAGAAGTTTTCACAGCGTATTATATTCTATCTCTTCATATTTTTCCCATAGGGTTTTTTAGAAGGACACTATCCTCATGGTGATTCTTCTGCGATCAACTGATCAAGGAGAGTGTTACGAAATGCTCAGTTGGACAACTGCTTTAGTGGTTGCCCGATTCACCCAATCCTCTAGCAAAGGGCAGATCGTGCCCATGAACGGGCGTGACGGTTTCAGGAACCGTTCACTTGTACCCCTATATAAGAAGACCATGTAAAGGAATAAAGAATTACTGTTCACTATTGTTTATTGTTATTCCATTTTTTACACTAAGGAAGTTGAGTTTTGACACTAGGTAAAGTGAACACCGTTACACGCCACGAAAAAAAATCTCCGGCTAAGCGGGTTAGCTGTCAATTTGCAGAACAGCTATAGCGACAGCTAAGCCATTTAGCGGTTTTGTAAAAAAAAATGCTAGAATCATTGCTTAACAACGAATTTGACCAACTTAAATAAGAAAAAAATAGTTTATTATAGTTTTGAACTTAAAATAAATAGTATCTAACAACCAATAGAAAATAAAAATACATTCGTTATAGGAACATGACTATTACTTAATACAACAAAGTGCATTATACTCATTTAGCAGGTTGTGCATCCATTTAACGGCTATATTCTAGCCCATTTAACTGCTACGGTGGTGTTTAGTAGCTATTAGCGGTTTACAATGCTTAGCGGTAAAAATAAATTAGCTTAGCGGTGCCTCCTCCGAGCAGCTATATTCGGAGATTTTTTACATGAGTTATCACAAATGTGCCGAGTAGATCATTACATAACACGAATGTATTTATACTTATACAACTCGGTCGTACACTAGTGTTTTTAAATTGTCATTCTAAACATCAAATTAAATTGTCTTCTTCTTATCATTATATTATATTGTTATTTTAGAAAATTATATTTCTAGACATATATCATTTTTTCCTATATATCTTCCGTTCATCAAATCTTTCGTTTCTTCTCCTTTCTAAACAAAAATGTTGTGCGTATGACTTGGATGTCCAACCAGACTGACCGACTAGTGTTAATAGTTGTTTAATGATTAAATACTAATGGCTAAGAGCATCTCCAATAATTTCCAATCCATACATCCTAAAGCTAAATATTGGGAATATACTAGAAAACTACTTCTGCAACAGTTCTCAATATGTACTCCCTAAATTTACCTACTCCTAAAAAAAACTCATCTCGATTGCCACATTTGGCTCACATTTAACAACTCTCAATCCTAAAATCTTTCCATATATAGAGAAATTTGGTAATATTTGGCAACCATTTATTGGGAGTTGTTGGAGCCCATAATCTTTTTTACTCCTAATATTTTTTTTATAAACTTTCTAAATCAATGTTTTGGAAGTTATTTTTTACATAACTATTAGAGATGCTCTAATTAGTGTTAGTCGAATGACCAGGTCGGACAATCCAGTCGTACATATGGCAACCCTCTTTGTTAAATTTGAACCTGACTTCTGTTTTAGAGAAGTTTACTTTGAGTAAAAGAAAAAAAAAACTTTTACAAAACTCTATCTCTCTGCGAGAAAAAGACTATAACTCTACTTATTATAAAAATCAAGGGGACCAGATGAGGAAAAATAAAGGAGAAAGTGACCCTTTTGATGTTTTTTTGAACGAAAAATAGTTAAGTTCGTCCAGGTCTTTTAGTTTGATGTTCAATTTTATCTTTGAACTTTGAAACGAACCAATTTACACCGTAAAATTTGGTTTTGAGTCTGACTACATCCTTTCCAAGGTGGCGGTTCAGATGACATATCCAATTCCACCGAGTTATCTATGAAATTTGACAAAGAAAATGAAGAAAAAGGTGCTTTGATCTGATGTTTTAAAACACATTTGTTTTTGAAACGAGTGACTTGCGATCTCCGAAAGTCTGTGACCAGATCCATCCAATCCTCTGGGTTTGCGACGATTTAGGTAGAGGAAAGGTTCTATAAAAATTTGATTATAATTTTCTTTTTTTAATATGTTTTTTTTAAAGGAGAAGAAATGATTGCACCTTTCGGCTTGCTGCTCATCCTTTTCCCCGCTTGTGCAGTTGTGCTCCTCCCTTAATCCCCCTCTACGATAAAAATCCCTGCGTTATTCCTCATCAAAGAGATGAAAGGGATTGGTTCCTATTCTCCGAGCTGAGATACATACAAAAATGTTTTTTTTTCTAGATTAGATTTGAGCAGAGCAGGCATTTCGGTGGCTGTTCTTGGTTGCCGACACATTGAAGGAATCTGGATCCAGTCCTCCCTGGCCTAAACCCTCTGCAGCCATCTTTCCCAGCAAAGGTACGCATCAGAATTTTGGTCGAAAGAAATCCTTTCCACCTGGTGTTCTGCTCGATTTCTTTTCATTTTTCCCCAGCCCATAATTCGACAGAGATTGCTGCCCCCATTTCAGGAATGTGCGATATGCACTTGTTGTTGGCTTAGCTCATCAGTCCAGCTGTTGGATGTCATGGCGTTCGGCCACACGCGGCTGGATGTCCGGCGGTCCTCCTCCTACTGCTCCTGCTCCACCACCACGGTCGTCGTCTTCGTCGCGCTCGGTCTGGTCGCTGTGTGGACGGCCTCCTCCATGCTCGTCACCCCGGCTGAATTCTCTCCATTCCAGCCCAAAGTCCGGCCTTTGGTGCGCCACGGCCCTCTTCCCATCACCGGAGAAGGTGACGGCACGTTGCCCGTTGATCCCGTTCCGGTGGAGGGAAACACCGATGAGCCTCCAGTAAAAGAACAAGGGTCTCCTGTGCAACAGGACTCTGTGACGGCCGATAGTACAGATGAGCAACATGATTTCAGAGATCAATCCAAGCAGCCTGATGGAGAGAATGGCTCAGAGCTGAAGCGGAAATCGGATCAAGCACAAAAGATAGATAAGCCAGCACAGGACGGGAGTCAGGCGGAGCTTCTAAATGAGACCACTACAGAGCGGGGGCCATGGCCTACTCAGGCTGCACAGTCCAACAAGGACACCAAGGAGCAAACTGTCATGCCAAGTAACCCGCTGCCTTATACCTGGAGGCTCTGCAATATCGATGCTGGAGCAGATTATATTCCGTGCCTTGACAATATGGAAGCCATCAAGAAGCTTCGCTCCACAAAGCATTATGAACATCGAGAAAGGCATTGCCCTGAGAAGCCTCCTGCCTGTCTTGTTCCTCTACCGCAGGGCTACAGAACTCCAATAAGGTGGCCTAAGAGCAGATATCAGGTTCGAGTTGGTGATTCATGTGCCTTAATAGTTGTATCAAGTTATTGACTATGTTGATTCTATTTATTAATGGTCTTCTTTCTACAGATATGGTACAACAATGTTCCTCACACTAAACTGGTAGAATACAAGGGACATCAAAACTGGGTTAAGGTCTCTGGGGAGTACCTCACCTTTCCAGGAGGTGGGACACAATTTAAACATGGCGCATTGCACTATATTGATTTCATTCAGGAGG
The DNA here is from genome assembly GCA_030378355.1 of Eleusine indica. Classification (NCBI taxonomy): domain Eukaryota; kingdom Viridiplantae; phylum Streptophyta; class Magnoliopsida; order Poales; family Poaceae; genus Eleusine; species Eleusine indica. The sequence continues at coordinate 110,670 of CM059502.1, read as the reverse complement.
TAATATCCATATAGTTTCCATGTGTAGCATCCCATTGCCAGTCCATTGGAAATTTCTCATAAGTGGATAAAGAAAAGCTTTTTCAGCATCGCTTAAAAAGATATTACTCGTCACAATACTTTCATTCATTATAATTGATCTATTGTGGCACACAGAATACTGATGATTTGTTGAGTAGGTGCCGTGTGCAAATTTTTTGGGGATGAGATTATGCATATATAGAGCTATATCACTTACAAGTTGTCAGAGAGTCCTGACTTAAATATATAATTTGGCTCATTTTTGTTTGAAACCTGATTATATACCTAAGTTCTGCTGACAATTTGAACACTATTACGCAGGCAAAGAAGGACATAGCATGGGGAAAACGAAGTCGTGTAGTTTTAGATGTTGGTTGTGGAGTTGCTAGCTTTGGTGGATATCTGTTTGACAGAGATGTGCTCACCATGTCATTTGCGCCTAAAGATGAACATGAAGCTCAGGTGCAGTTTGCTCTTGAAAGAGGAATCCCTGCTATATCAGCTGTTATGGGCACGAAAAGGCTCCCATTTTCGAGTAGGGTCTTTGATGTCGTTCATTGTGCACGCTGTAGGGTACCATGGCATATCGAAGGTAACTTTTGGTTAAAATTTACCAGAAAAATTTTTGGGCAAAATATCATACCTTTTCTGTTGCTGTTATGTGATACTATGTCTGTTGTTTGTCAGGTGGTAAACTCTTGTTAGAATTGGACAGACTGTTGCGTCCTGGTGGTTACTTTGTGTGGTCTGCTACTCCTATATACAAGAACCTGCCTGAAGATATTGAGATATGGGAAGGTAAATTCATCAAGGATTCAGACATTCAAACTTTTCTATTTACTGTTCTGATTTGCTCTTGACTGAATGGCAACTGAATTATTTTCATGAACATATAAACTCCATACCTGATTTTTTTTTCCTTGCATTATTCTAGCGATGTCTGCTCTAACAAGGTCAATGTGCTGGGAAATAGTCAACAAAGTAAAGGATAAGATAAATGGAGTAGGTATAGCGATATTCAGAAAGCCAACAGCCAACAGCTGTTATGAGGCAAGATCTGAAGCAAACCCTCCACTCTGTGGAGAGTATGATGATCCTGATGCAGCCTGGTAAGTATTCTTAACAGTGTTAAATCTGGAATCTCCTAACCTTGATTCTAAATTTTGGGTTCATCTCTTGTTGCCATTCAGGAATGTATCGTTGCAGACATGCATGCATAAATTGCCTGTGGATCCTGCCATTCGTGGTTCACAGTGGCCGGAGGAATGGCCTTTGAGGTTGGAGAAACCACCTTATTGGCTGAAAAGTTCCGAGGCTGGAGTCTACGGGAAACCAGCTCCAGAGGATTTTAAAGCAGACTATGAACACTGGAAGCGAGTAATCAGCAATTCATACATGGAAAGCCTGGGCATTGACTGGTCTGCTGTTAGAAATGTTATGGACATGAAAGCTGTATATGGAGGGTAAGAAAGTAGCACTTATTTTCATGCTGATCTTTGTTCTTTCGGACATGGATTTTTTTTAGCCCTCTGATATCTTACTCTCTTTCATTGTGATGTGTGTTGGACTTATTCCAGTTTATGACTACTTTATGCAATCTTTTAGCAAAAAAAGGAAACAAGGTACATCACATCGACGCATAACCTACTTTCTATTATAGGTTTGCAGCAGCTTTGCGTGATCTCAAGGTGTGGGTCATGAATGTTATTCCAATTGATTCACCTGACACCCTTCCAATAATATATGAGCGTGGGCTGCTTGGACTTTACCATGACTGGTGTGAGTCATTTAGCACATATCCAAGAACATACGATCTTCTGCACGCCAACCATCTGTTCTCCAAGGTCAAGAAGAGGTAATCATATATGTTTGAGAGCCTTATTACATGCCGCCACCTAAGTGGTGTTGCGAATGATCAGATTAGTTTTCTCTCCTTCTTGACCAAAGTACTATGGTATTGCGAATGATTTGATTAGCAAACTGAAGCACTTGCACACAAGCATTCTGCTTCATATGACTTTTGTCTCGTCCTGTCTTATAGGTGTGAATTATTGCCTGTGATCGTGGAGGTGGATCGAATTCTTAGACCAGAAGGCAGGCTAATCGTAAGAGACAACACTGAAACAATAAGTGAGGTGGAGGCTATTGTGAAATCATTCCACTGGGAGGTCCGGATGTCTTACTCCCAGGACAAGGAAGCCTTGTTGTTTGTGCAGAAGACGGCATGGCGACCAAGCGAAGCTGATGCTAAGCTCTGATCCATTTTCATGACCCTCCTCATCACACTGACAAACTTTGTTAGAAGAAAGAAAAAAAAAAGGGAGCAGGTTAATATTGAAAGAGATTGTACATTAACTTAGTTATTCGGGTTGTTCCGTTGCGAGTCTGTGTGCAGATTTTTGTGGAACAAAGTGGTAGTATATCATACTGTATTAGAATGATTTGGCAATATAGTCATCAGTACGTAGGATTCTCCATGGCAGCTGGTGCTTTGTGATTTCATGGAATTCTCATCCTGGATTGTTTTTTTTTTCTTTCGAAAATGCATTCTAGATAGTGAAAAGCAAGCAAAACCCAAGGAGATAGTAAACCCTAGCAGAAAGCAAAGCAATCCAAAGCAAAGGGGGCAAAGCCCAACCCAATCCAAACAACGGCGATGCGGTTCGCCGCGGCGGCGGGGGCCCTCCGCCCCACGGCCGCCACCCTCCTCCTCTTCTCCCCGCCGCAATCGCGCCGCCGCCTCCTCCTCTCCCTCCCTTTCGCCCGCCGACGCCGCCACTCCTCCACGGCCACGGTGGCCGAGGAGGAGGACGGAATCGAGAGCAAGGCCGCCCGCCGCCGCCGCGCCCGCGACTCCCCCGAGGGCCTCCTCCGGCACCAGCTCGACATGTGCTCCCGCCACGCCGACCTCACCACCGCGCTCCGCCTCTACGACGACGCCCTCTCCACGGCCTCCCCCGTCCCGCTCTCCCTCCACCACTACAACTGCCTCCTCTACCTCTGCTCCAACGCCGCCGCCTCCGCCTCGGATCCCGACGCCGCCCGCCGCGGCTTTGACATCTTCGCCAGAATGGAGGCCGACGGCGTCCAGCCCAACGAGGCCACGCTCACCAGCGTCGCCCGCCTCGCCGCCGCCACGCGCGATCCCGCCATGGCCTTCTCCGTCGTCCGCCGCATGGCCCAAGCGGGCATCCCGCCGCGCCTCCGCTCCTACGGCCCCGCACTCTTCGCCTACTGCGACGCCAAGGACGCCGACGGGGCCAGCCAGGTCGAGGCCCACATGGACGCCTCCTCCGTCGTGCCCGAGGAGCCCGAGCTTGCCGCCCTGCTCCGCGTCAATGCAGACAACGCCAGGGCCGATGAGGTGTACAGGCTGCTGCACCGGACGCGCTCTCTCGTCCGGCAGGTCTGCGACACCACAGCCCAGGTCGTTGAGGCCTGGTTTCAGTCGGACGCCGCCGCAGAGGTGGGGGTGGACCAGTGGGATCCCAGCAAGGTCAAGGAGGGTGTGGTGAAGGGTGGTGGTGGCTGGCATGGCCAAGGTTGGCTTGGCAAGGGGCAATGGAGGGTCGGCCGAAGCCACATGCACAAGGACGGCACCTGCCAGCGGTGCGGGGAGAGGCTTGTCTGCATAGACATCGATCCATCAGAGACACACAACTTTGCAAATTCGCTCTGTGAACTGGCGAGCAAGCGCGAGGTCAAGGAGGATTTCCTGACCTTTCAGGTCTGTCTCTCACCTCCTACTACTAACAACAGCTACAGGTTGACTTCATTGCATTGCATTGGTTCGTATAAGCTTCTATCTAACTAATAAAGGACCTGATGTCTGTAGAACTGGCTACGTCGCCATGGACCATTTGATGCTGTTATAGACGCTGCTAATGTTGGCCTTTACAATAGTAAAGCTTTCAGTTTCTCTCAGGTAAAGAGGCTTGCTTATCTTCGGCAAACTAGTAAAGCTACAATCTGGTTCTTCTCCACACAAGGGTAAAAAGACACTGCTAATGCTTTTTATTGTGCTTCCCTCTTAGGTGAACTCTGTTGTCAATGCCATACAGAAAATAACAAGATCAAAGAAGTTACCGTTAATCATTCTGCATAGGAACCGTGTAAATAATGGTCCTGCAAAAGCTCCATACAATCAGAAGATTCTAGAGAGTTGGCGGAATGCCGGAGCATTATATGCTACTCCGCCTGGTTCCAATGATGATTGGTCAGCCCCCTTTTTGTTTAACCGAATAACAGTAAATCATCTGAAGTAAAAATGGAAAAAATAATTTGTCTACCTGGATTTACCACAAGCAAATAGGGGTATACTGTTGAGGCTGAGGGTCTGACTTAGGTTATGATAACGTTTCCTTCCCCATTTATTGGATTTGTGTATCGGCGCATAACTATAAATCAATTTTATATCCTATTCTACGGCAGGTATTGGCTGTATGCTGCTGTCAGTTGTCGGTCGTTACTTGTTACAAATGATGAGATGCGAGACCACTTGTTTCAACTTCTTGGCACTAGTTTTTTCCCCAGGTGGAAAGAGAAACATCAGGTTTATTTCTCAATACATAGCTCAGCCATTAAATCTGTACTTTCTCAAATGTGCTGCTGCTCATAAATTTACACATTGTACATTGGTGTTGAGGCCTTTAGGGGCCCTTCGGTGATTTTATGGAACCCGAAAGTTCATCTGGGTAGCATGCATTCCTTTTCTTTTGTCAGAATTTGATGCAAATAATCTTTTTCGACTCTACAGGTGAGGTTAACTTTCTCGGGGCGTGGCCCTACTCTTCACATGCCGCCTCCTTATTCAATAGTTATTCAGGTAATGAATGTACATCTGATCAAATATATATATATACCCCCCCCCCCCCCCCCCCCCCGAGTCCAAACATCAATCCCACTCACTGTCAATAACGTGTTAAAATGAAATTGAATAGTGGAGTCATTGATTTATTGGTGTTTGATGTAGGAATCTGAAGATGGAACCTGGCACGTGCCAACAACAACAGGGGATGATATTGAAAAGCCACGGGAGTGGATCTGTGCTACTAGAAACAAATCCAAGTAGGCTTTGCTAGATATAATTCTGTTACTCACCATTTGTGCATATACCAGAGGAGCAGTATGCTGAATTTTGGAGCGTTTTCATACTTGTCTGTTTGGGGTTCAGCATATTAAAAGGGACCTATATCCGCTACAGTGAAGGCTGATAGTTATTAGTAGTGTGCATGGGCAGGAAATCTTTTATACAATCTAGCTTGGTCGTTTGGATACACCAGATAAACACATGCTTATTAGGTGTGGGCAAGTCAAGCTGTGGGTATTGTCCGCGAATGTTTTTTGGTTGTCACGTAGACAATGATAATCATCAATCAATTTGTAAAGGCGGCTGTTTTTTTTTTTTTTTTGCATGAACTGTCTGTGTTGTACTAGTTTGGTCTTGGACAGAATAGAATACTATGGCCTCTGTAAGGTTGAAATCAGGATGAGCATGACACATCTAGGCATCCTCCATATGTAGTTTTAATATATGGTGGGGAATGAATTGTTTTGCATAAAAGAACTACTATGGTAGAGTAATGAAGTGCAGTCTTCTCCCTTTTTTTTTTTTGGTTCAGCATGTGAATCATTGATAGACTTTGCGATGTGTACTGAACTAGTGTGGTTGATCTTGTTTTTGATTGTTGAAAACATGTCAATTACATTGGTCTGAACTTAAATAGATAGAGATGAACTGATGTAGGAATAGTAGATCGTGTTACTTCTGGACTTCAGTTAAGATTATTATGATCTAATTAGGCTAGTCCCAATGGAGAGTTTCATTTTGTTGTTTTTAAAGTGCCACATGTGCACAAAGGATGATTGAAATTATATCCATAATGTATAGTTTCATTTTGTTGTTTCTTAGGCAACATATGCAAGAGAGAATTTTCTTGGAAACAGTGTAGACATAGTTTCATCTAGATGAAACCACTTCACTTTCTCTCTTTATTAATTTTTTGCCACATCATCAAAACTAATGACATGACATCCTATTTAATGAAAATGAAACTCTCATTGGGAGTAGCCTTAGAGCTTCTCTAATGATAGAGTTAGCTAAGAGGTAACAAGTAGCTCTTATAGAGAATGGAGAAGGAGTGGGGTCCATGTTTAAGTTTCTTATTTTTCTTAGAGGCTGCCTCTTAGAAAGAGTTAGTTGTCTTCTCTCTCTTTTTTTCCTTCAATAAACAATTTTAAGTGACAGCTAAGAAGCAACCAGTGAAGACGCTCTTATGACTCTTAGAGCATCTACAGGAGATGTTGTTGCTGTAAAATCTGGAAATATAAAGCACTGGTGTGTTCCAGCAGATGCTCTAAATCAGCTCCGTGGTGTAAAAAAAAAATTACAGATCCATTAAACCTGGCCTTTGGTGCTTTATATTTGGAGCATGAGATGAAGTGTTGTATGGTTTATCGGATGAGAACGTTGGCGACCTTTCCCGTCGCCGGTGCGTGCCACTAGACGCCGGCGACATGGTCCGATTCCTTGGGCGGAGAAACGCCACCGAGCTTGGCCTCCCCTCGCGTGCAAGCAAAGCACAAAGGCGAAGGCAGTGGAGGTTAGGTCGATCCAACGCAGCCTTCATCCTTTACTTCCGATAGATGTGTCTAGTCTCCATCAAAGATTGGAAAACAATCACTTCATTGATCAAATATTTGAAAAAGTTGTACTCTATGTTGAATTGATAATTATTAAGATGTTTAGTTACCCTGCATTTGTAACAAGTTGTTGCCGTGGAATAGAAATGCGCAAAGGGCAGGGTCAGTAGTGTTGATGGCGTTTGCCGAGGAATTGATAATTCTTAAGATCTTTAGTTACCCTGTTTGGGCAGGGCAGCCAAAAAATGGCCTGCATTTGTAACGTTATCCTTGTTTGGGCAGGGCAGCCAATAGAGGCAGGCCAGCTGTAGGGCGTGCTTCCGTGGCAGAGCACACCCGCGGGATGGAGGCCTCAAGCCTTGGTGAGCATTCCACAGCCACAAGCGTTGGCAGAGCAGGCACAAGCATTGGCAGAGCAGCCACGTCGTCTCGTCTCTCTCTGCTTCCTCCGACCGACGCCGCCACCAGACACACACAATACACTAATACAGAGAGGAGGGAGGAGAGGATGGGGGATTAAGATTCATGAGTTGCAGATTTCATCCCAAGCCGTCAATGGCGTCGCGCAACGCCTCTCTCTGCTTCTCTTCCTCCTCCGTGGCCGTGACCAGCAGCAAGAGCAGGAAGATGCTTGGCTGCCGGCCGGAACCGCCGCGTTTCTTGGTTGTCAGCTGTGACACCAGGACGGCAGACCTGTATTCATCTCTGGTAGGAGTAATTCTTATCTATCCCTTATTATATACAGTATGTAAATAGATAAGCAAGAATCAAGAACAAGAGCTTGTGGATCAGGCGGCAAAGATATTAGGCCCTCCCACGACCTTCAACGCGGCGAAACTCAAGGTCGAGTTCACCGGTGAAGAGATGACCAAGAGGGGCAAGGGCAAGCCCTTTCCAAGGGCCTACACCCTCACCCACTGCGACTTCACCGCCAACCTCACGCTCGCTGTCACCGGATCCATCACCAGCGAGCAGCTTCGGAGCTGGCAATCTACGCTGCAGAGGGATGATGTCGTCGCCGAGTGGAAGGAGATGGCCGCCGGCGAGATGTCGCTCCACGTACATTGCTACGTCAGTGGCGCCAACCTGCTGCAGGAGCTCGCTGCCGGCTTCAGATACTACGTCTTCTCCAAAGAGCTGCCGCTGGTACGATATTATATATATTGTTATAAACAAACCTTCCCTTTGATTGATTCTAAGAAGAAGCTACCAGACCTGTAATTTGTAAAAGAATCTTCTGACCCCAATAATTCAAATAATAATCAATAAGGTTCTCAAGGCGGTGGTTTACGGCGACGCGGCATTGTTTGCAGAGCGACCGGACCTGATGGAAGCCAAAGTGTGGGTGCATTTCCACTCTAGCACAAGGAAATACAATCGGATAGAATGTTGGGGTCCTCTCAAGGAGGCTACCAAGGTCCGAATTAACCGCTTCTAGCTTGCTTACTTGCCCCATTACTACTACTAAATTCCGTTTTTGACTCAGTAAGATATACCGGAGCTGATGCCAATTTTTCTAATCTTTGTTCTGAAGAGGAATTTACTTGATGGTCGACTGAACGAGTTGCAAAACGCCATCACCAAAAGGCGAAGGAAGTGGGGCCCGGAGACAATCTTCAACGCTCTCGTGGCCCTTCTACTTTGATGACTCTAAGCCTATAGCGTGAGCATTTGTTTATAAAAGCATTTGGAGGATTGTTCATTCTTTGCTCTGCTGATGTGCAATAACAAGCATTCTTCGAATGTACTCTTATCAACCTGTGAAGTAGTATCTAAGCTTGCCTTTTGGTTAAATTGTTTGTTGCCTTGAGAAAAAACTTTGGATTATTTTCACGATCAATAGAATGATACTAGGTAGCAGCAATTTTTAACTCTTTGAGATTTGAGCAAACAATTGTCAGGCCTTAGAGTTACAGAAAACAGTCCGGTTTGTTTGATATATCTTCATGGCTGTGATTGTTTCAAACCATATATATAACAAGTACCCTTCCTGGTCCCTGAAGAAGAGCATTTTTTAGGACTTTTGAGACTATAGACGACAGAAGCTGAGAGAGATGAAACTGAATGCAATCAAGAGTGGCATCCATTTTACAAAGCTGCTTCTGAGTTGCAACTTTCAGGACCGATTTGTTTGAGAGTGACAATGATGTATTTTTTTTTCTCTCTCTCTCTTTTGGCAGAGCTTTCTCTGCATATTCTGAACCATGAATAGGGTAACAAATTAGTATCAAACTTTGATAAAGACTAGCTCTGAGTATGATGGACAGCAGAGAACGAAAGTCATGGATTTGTTTGGTTGATACTAGAACTGGCTTATGCATATTTGTTAGAACTAATGGTGGATTGCTCTGTGCCCTTTCTTTCTCGCTTTACAATATATCATGCCGTCTCCTCCTATAATGGAAAAACGGCAGAGCACCTGCCTCTTTTGGTCAAAAAGAAGAAGAAAAAAAAAGCAATATATCATGCCGTTGCTTATCGGTAAGTCAGCAGCAGCGTGCCGTTGCGAATTCAAACCTTTTGCGCTCCTTCCTCTAGAATGGGAATTGAACTGCAGTTGCAGGCGCGCAAAAGTGAGACACTTTTTACCCACCTATGTGCTTCCCCACTCCACCTGGATGAATTTGATTCGTTCATTTAAGAACATCGTTAGGGCTCCTCCACTTATATACTAGTATTAAAGACAAATTATCATAAGCCCAGTCCATTATAATCCTTCCCTCTCTTCCCCCTATATATATGTACTACTATAAGGAAGAACAAGAAGGAAAGGAAGGAACCACTTGGTCTGTGGCGTGGAGTCGTGATGGGCACCTGCGTGAGCAAATGCTATCCCACTCCCACCGCCGGCGGTTCAGGCTCGTCGTCGTGCTCCTCACCGGCAGCACCACCACTTCCACCAGCAGCTTCTTGCAACGCCTTGGCCGTGCACCCACTGCCATTCCTGTCGTTGCCCAGTCCCAGCACCTCCTCTTCCTCTTCCTCTTCCTCTTCCTCTTCCTTTAAGGCCACGACCACCTCTTCCTCCTCTTCCTTCAAAGCCACGGCCACCTCTTCCTCCTCCTCTTCCTTCAAAGCCATGGCCACCTCTTCCTCCTCGTCGTCGTCGTCGTTCCTCAACAGGGATTCTTTGTTGGTGGAATGGGACGTGGTGGTGCTCGATCCCAACAAGAAGAAGATAAGACCTGCAACATCGAAGCGCGCGCGACCTGTGTCCCCCTTGGCCACTCGACCGCCACCGCCGTCCCACCATAAGAAGAAGAAGAAGACAGTGGTCCGGTCAATGGAGCCGCACGCCGACGCGCAGGCCAGGAAGAAGAAGAAGGTCCCGGTCCTGGAGCGTCGTCGTCTTCATCACCGTGTGCCTCCTCTCCCTGCTCCTCAGGCCAGGACGGGCTCACGAGGAACGCCTGAAGATGAACTCACCAATCCCCTCATCTCCATGGATTGCTTCATCTTCCTCTGACAACACAATATGCTCGTGCGTGCTATCCTTTCTACTTGGTTTGCTGTGTTATCCTTTCTACTGAATTGTATTAAATCGGTAAGGGTGTGTTTGTGATCGATGCTTGACAATGTATGTACAACCTTTTTCACATGAATCTGACACTTGTCCTACTGTGGAATTTTAATTGATGATCAAGTTATGAGGATTTTATTCGCTCCGAGTACATCTTCACGTTATCAATTTAGTATCAAATTTCCTGGAGCGATTGCTTAGAGGGTAGAGACTTCACCTTCTTTCCACTTCCTCAAAAGTAAAAATTGTATTAAGACTAATATCTCCGACACTGGACGTCAGAATATCTCCGTTTGAAAACAAAAGAGGTACTGCTCCTCACGCACGGTTTCCACTTCGATGGAGCACTGGAGTGCATTAGAAAACAACGAAATGGCCTGGCAGCTGAACAACATGCCAACAACTAACAAAATACAGCTAGCTAATACTAGTTGGATTTTAGTATTATAACTAAGAAATGGTGACTAGCTAGCTAATACCCTACTAGATAAGCAGCTCGGAATTTCAAGAACCATTACCTAACAATGCTCATTACTAGTTCATAAAATAAAATAGATTTGTTTCATGTCATTTCCTCCATGCAGAATCCACCCATGTCCTAACTAGTGCATCCATTCCCTCAACTACGTTTGGTTAATTACAAAATCGGCCACGAACCATGACCGAAACTAAGAGGGGGAACGAAACGATGACGTGGTGGCGTTGTTAGTCACGAAATAGTGACAACACGAGTGCTTTCAAAACACCATATGCCCCTTGCTAAGGCCTAAGGCAAATTAAACAGATAGTACTATATTCTCCACATCTGCACTGAGATCATCCAAGCAGATCACTTCGGTAGTACCCTTCTCCCTCTCCGCCGAAGATTCAATCACCGTGAGCTTTTCATCCAGCTCACTTATCTGCCTCCTTATCTTCTCCCCACCATCAGGTAGCTTCGACACCAGTGCCTAAAATCAACAAGTTTCACAGGACATGTAACGGCACCGGTCTCATGATACATTGGTTGCTTCAGGCTGAATAGAATATTCACTTGAAAGAGTTACCGTGTTGGAGAGGGTCTGTGAAAGACGGTTGATTCTCGCCTTTATTTCTTCAGGACTCTCGGCATTTCTATTGACTGGAGAGTACTTTCGAGCGGTGAATTGTTGATCTTTTGGCTTAAACGCAAGAGCCGCCCTACACAAAACAGAGAAAACAAGTTTACTAGATGCACATATGCAGCACACTGGGAAATGCAAACTGATAATGGTTCTTACCCATTGGCAACATAGTCAGAGGATGATCCCTTGTAGTGGTGCTGGTACATCATGGGCATGACTCGAGATTTACTGCACATACAAAAGGCATGCCAGTTCATACAACCAGATCGATTATAGCAAGAACATAGCAATGCAAGGTAAAAGAAAATTTGTGATTCCCATAAAAGCATGGTATCCTTCATGATTAAGAAGAAATCAAGGCAAGCCTATCTAAAAACTTATGCAATTAAAAGAGAGAATTGTTCAAAGTGGTAAGACTAACCTGTCCAATGTATCATTCTCATTCAGTGTGGGAAGGATCGCTGTTTTCGAGAACAGGAGGCTGTGATGGCTCACACCGGCTATGCCTTGTTGCTCCAAAAATTGTATATGCTTCCTCAAGGACTCATCCCTGCATAATGCATTAGACAGGGAACAAACTTCTCAGCAGTCTTCAGTGAACTTCGAATTACGAGCAACTATTGCACACTGACCAAGTAGCAAATTTATCTGAAAACTAGTTGCTACATTTTTCTATTATATAACAAACATTTTCTGTATCAAAATACCAACAAAAAACCCTGGAAGAAAATCAACCCTTTGGACAGCATGCAAGTTCCCCTTGATCAATACTGCAGTAATAATCAGAATCTTTTAATCTAAAATTTATGTGAAACTGTAATTATACTTATAACTGCATCCATCAATTGTCTACAGTAAGAGAGACCAGCAGTAATTAACATTTCAAATACACATGACAAGCAGCAGGGTTGGAAAATGCGGTGAAAACCGGCCAAACCGGTCCGGTCCGGTTTGGCAAAAAATTTGAAAAAATTTGAAAACCGGCCAAACCGGTCCGGTCCGGTTTGAACAAATTTGAAAATTTGAAAAAATTTATATAAACATTATGATAAAAAACTAGATCTTTTATGATGAATTATGGTGAAGAAATCATATGAAACAAACATTGTTTGACCCCTGAAAAAAATTGAAATAATGAAAGTAGAAGGAAAAAATGGAAAAAAAAATATAACCTTATCCTTACCGACGCGATGAGGACCACTTCGTCGCCCACGCTCCCGCGACTGGATCCCCCCCCCCCTTTCAACTAAGTAGCAGTTATATCTCAGGTATTTCTATAACTATGTATTGACTACTACGTGTTGTATGCTTATGTTACTATTAGTTGGACCATATATTACTTGTTTTTTATATGCTTTGTACATATGTAAAAATATTATTGTAAACTATTATCAAAATTATTGTCAAATTTTATATTTTTCGCACATTTTTTCTTTTCCCAAGATTCTTCACTTTTTTCTTTACTGTCGGCCGGTTAAACTCCCAAACCGGTCGGTTAACCGCCCAAACCGGCCGGTTAGCCGCTCCTGACCGCACTGCCAAATTCAAATCTCAATTCGGCCGGCTAGCCGGCCGGTTTGGCTGAAAACCGGCCAATGCGTTGATGCAGGGCGGGCCGGTTTCGCCGCATCAACCACATTTTCCAACCCTGACAAGCGGCAGTCAACTCATAAAGATGAACTGTGCGACAAGGAAATTCAATGGAAATTGACTTCTTACATAATAACTTGTTGGCCATGCTCTTCTTGCAACTGGTTGTGTGTAAGAGAAACATCAAAACCTTGTTTTGGCAAACTAAAAAGCTCTTGAATCTCCTAAAAGAACAAAGATAACCCCCATAAGTACCCAGTAGGATACTGAGAAAATAAAGAAGGGTTAACAAGATGAGTACACTCTTGCTGAAATAACGTGTCTGTTCTTTTTGCTCTGTTGCTGTCCTAAAAAGAGCTCCCTTGAAGACCTGGAAAAGAAAAATATTATGTCTCACTACTGTCTAGCTTTCCTTTCATAATTTTTTTCAAGAAAAAGTTAGAAAATTTAAGGTGAAAGCATAACACAAACAAAAATGGTGAAATACAAAATAAAAAAAAGTGTGTGCATGACATGATAATGGTAAAGGATAACCAGAAACAGAATTGAGTTCAACAAAAAAATATATGAGTTTACACCTAGAAAACAAATTTTGGTTTCATGGAGTCACAAAGAGAGACATGGAGAGACATAATAGAAAATCGAGAAACAATGGTTCATAGTAATTGATTCAACAAATTGCATATGAATGACAGGCATCCAGAAGGTAAAAGCTCTCAATGATTTGAACCTGTAATTTGTAAATCTTTTCTTCAATGGTTGCAGAAGTCATCAAGCGGTACACAATCACATCTTTGGTCTGCCCAATACGGTAAGCACGATCAACACTTTGATTGTCTGTACTGGTGGAAACAAAAAATAAAGAGAGTAAGAATAATATAACCTGCAGAAAAAGAAAATCAAGAAAACATAAAGCAATAGAGATGGCAAGGAAGTTTCATTATTCAGATACCTTGGGTTCCAGGCAGGATCAACTACTATGACACGGTCCGCCTTAGTGAGTGTAAGTCCAAGTCCACCAACTTGCGTAGTTAGCAAAAATATTGGAGCTCCAGGACCTTCTTGGAAGTCCTAAGGGACACAAATGCATATAAGAAACAAAGCAGATGTAGTCAAGTCCATGACATATGCCTTTAGAGTGGGAAGAGAAGTGGAACCTTCACAATCCTTTCCCTCTCAGAAATCTTCGTAGTGCCATCAATGCGTAAAAACTTGTAGCCCTCCATTAATATGGTTTCCTGTTGTTACAACCAACAATAAAATATGTTAATCTAAAGGCAAATTGGGCAAAGCTAAAATCTAATGATGTTGGGCATAGTTGTTATTAAAAGAATAATTGCCAGTGCAGATTGACAAAATGACAACAATGGGCATACCTGTATAAGGTTCAGCATCTTGCGAGTCTGTGAAAAGATTAAAACATGATGCCCCTCTTCAATAAGGTTCCGCTGCACCATCAGGAATTAATTGTTTAAATGGAAAGAAATACAACAGTGACAACAAATACTCACATGCATTCAAGAAAACTTACCAACAAAGACATGATGAAAATCAACTTGCATGAGGCCTCCTCACCAACATGCAGTGCATCATCATCATTACCCATATCTGCAATGTTCATGGCCATTTTTTCCACCATTCCCTTGTCTTGATCATTTAGCATTTCATCCATACCCTCCAAGACACCCTCAGCAGCCTTCTTAGTTAATAGCAGTGGGTGATCACATATTTTCTTCAATATCTGTTTAAGAAAACATTGTAACAATCATAGTTGCACCAACAGTATGAACATAACAAAGTTTTATATAGTCAAGTTTGCTCATTGAGCAACAAGAGAACGCATCATAAAAACAACAGTACAATACTACCTACAACACATATCAATAAATGTTCCCTTCCAGGACAAATTACAAGATAAGCAAAAATTGATGGAATGGGCCACAAAACGCAAAGAAAGCAGGCAGCATTTTGAGCGTAAATGCAGGTAAACAGTATCAGTATAAAGGAAAATCTTTAAAGGTGACTCTTACTGTGATTGCGGCCAAGGGTGATCCCTTTGGTTGTAATGCTAAGTGAACTAACTCACTTTTTAGAAAAGCTTCATATAATTGCCTCTGTGCCCAAAAGAAAGGCAGTCAGCAAAACATCTATACACCAATAACTTAAAGCAATCTTTTGCAACAATGAAACATAAGTTGAACCTGGCAAGCTGTTAACTTCAGCCAGACAATCAGCTCATTCTTCTTGGCTAGTGTTTTTTCTTCTGATGCACCACTATCAAGGAAAACTTCATGTTTCATGCGTCGCAAAAAGTATGGTTTGATTCGCTCTCTTAATTCCTACAAAATGTAGACGAAAACCAACCAAAAACCAAATATTATATCAATGTAAGTGCAACTTACTTGAAATCAATAATTTGGAACAGTTAGTGGCCTTCATATAAAAGAAATCTCGTAAACCGAGAAGGCTTAATTCAACATGTCTGTCCTCTCACTGCTTCAATTGAAACTCCTTTTTAGTTGAAATGGTGTCTGAATGCATCCTAATTGTATAAATTTACTACCTACTATGTATATATGGACGAAACACTGAAATCACAAATTTGCTGATAGCTAACAATGTTATTTTCCCAAAATCATTGAACAAACTGGAATATATCAATATCAATAAGCTTTAACAGTACAAAATGGCTACATAGATGAAAACTGGTTCTCCAGATTCATTAAATCCACACCAGTGAGGTAATACTACAGTTGTTCATTCATCCAAAAAATGATAAAAGACTGAAACACATCCATATCTAAGAAGAACACGAAGAGGGAAGTATAAGTGTACCGTTGCTACATTTGAACCTATGTGTTTCTCACGAGCGGTGGCACTCTTGTCATTTCCTCGAAGGATAGCCATCTCATACCTTGTTTTAAACCTGTAAATAATAAAGAGAAACGAATGGGTCTGGGCTATGCAATCAAGAACTACAAGAATGGAGGAAAATAAAGAGTTAGTGAATTACTGTTGTTTATCACCCAAGACATCAGGGCAACAGAAATTGAACAGAGCCCACATTTCCTGCAGCAGTGATAAGGTTTACTTAAAGCACTTAGATATCGCATAACATATAAAGTTTCAGGAATTGAAATAGTACCTTTAAGTTATTCTGTATCGGTGTTCCACTGATGACAATGCGATGTATACAAGGTATTTCAAATAAACTCTGGGCTCTTTGTGTTTTATTGTTTTTTATAAGATGACCCTCATCAAGAATAACATAGTTCCACATTGTTTCTTCATCATCATCATCATAGTTGTTGTAGGAGCTACCTCTTATCAGCTTGTAATTGTTCCGGACAATGTCATAGGTTGTTAGGAGGATACCACCCTCCTGTGTAAAAATGAAAAAAGAGGAGTTATCATTTGCTAGCATTCAATACAACATTTTGAGAGGGATTCTTTCAATAATCATACGCACAAATGGCTCTCTGCTCAAAATTTAAGCAGTTCAAACTTTATAAGCATTACACATTGCAAAGCTGCATTAAGACAGATTAAGAATATGATGATGGAAAATATCTTTGTGTTAGAACAGACCTTGAATGCATACTGAAGCTCGTAATTGCGAATATTTGTGCTGGGGCCAGAGTAGCTGTAAAAAGGAAAAAGAAAAGGAACAGATGATTAGCACCGATTAAAAGGACTTAGATCATATCAATTCTAGAAAAATGTCATTTATTGTACTCTCTGATCTTCTCTTTGAGACCCACAGCTGAAAGCTCCTTGGTCCAATGAGCTAGAAGTGTCTTTGGTGCAACAACAAGCACTCTCTTGACCAGACGAGAATGAAACAATCCGGCCAGGAATGCAGAAACCTGACAAAAAAAAATCCATGAACAAATTAGCGCCGTCCACAAGGAAGAAAAAATGGATTCAAATTGCACATCTTCATGTTAAAAAAACTGGTGACAAAGGAGAGACTGTGTCAATGAAATTCAGGACAAGAAGCTTAACTTGGAACTTTGTAGTTATAATATGAGACAAGAAAGGAGTTCTATGATCCTGCTCCCAGTTTTCATATAAAACACAAACTAAACAGTACAAAATGCTATCCATTCATGCCCCTGTAGTTCACACAAGAACAGTATATGGCACAAGAAACTAGAAAAAAGTTTCATCTGATCCTACAAATAATAGGGAAGTAAGTCGCAACAACTGTGGAAGGCCTTATTGTATATAAAAAAATGAGAGACCATAGATAATAAACAAGACATAACAAACTGGCATAAGCTGTAGGAGACTGTAATGAAAATAACAGTGTGGCATTAAGATAAAGAAGCAGAAGGTGAGACCTGCATGGTCTTCCCAAGGCCCATGTCATCCCCTAGGATCCCTCCGGTTCCCCTGCAGTGAAGAACCCAAAGCCATTGGAGGCCCTCACGCTGGTGAGGGTAAAGCATCTTGAATATCCTTCCCGGGAGCTTGTAGGGCTTTGATGAAGCAGCACTCCCAGTGGGCTCCATCTTGAAGTCCTCGGTCTTCTCCCAGCCAACATCTTCAGATTCATTGTTAGCAATCACATTGTTTTCCTTCTCCGCCAGACCGTCGTCATCATAGCTCTCAAACATCGAGGCCTTGGGCACTCTCCTCGTCGATGCCTTCCTTCTTACATGCTTAGCAGCATAAGCTGTCCCTGTTTCCTCTTCCTCCTCCTCCTCCTCCTCCTCACCGTCACCATAATCAGAATCCAAAAAGGATGAGGCCCTCGATACCCTATTTTCCCCCCAATTCGTGGTCACCCGTTTGTCATGGACCTCCTGACGGGCATGATGAGTAGTAACGACTGATGTAGGCTCTGCTGGTTTGGCCTTAACACCTCTAGAAATGACCGTGGAAGCTTCATCTGAGCTAGAGACTTGAATGGGGGAGGACGCGATGTTGCCGCCGTCATCATCAGGGTCCGTGGTGAGGGCACAAGGCAAAGGAGCAAGCTCCTGCGCTGTGGACCTTGCGGGCTTGGGCTTCTGGACGGATAGAGAGTCGAACCGGGTGGCGAGATCGTCTAGGATGTTGCGGATGCTGCCGCCGTCGTCGAAGTCGTCATCCACCTGTTCCTCGATGGCAGCGGAGGCGGTGGCGGCGGAGTCGGAGAGCTTGCATAGGCGGCGGCGGCCGGCGAGCTTGACCTTCCTGGCTTCTTCTTCGGCACCCGCTCCTGCGAGGGGGGAAGGCACAGAAGAGTTAGTCATGATGCGGCGATAGAAGGATGACGCGAGAGGATGGAAACGATGACAATACCTGGAGGGGGCGGCGGGTTAGGGTTAGGGTTTTGGGGGCGGGTGCGAGTGAGGCGGAGGAGGCGATCGTTGAGGCCGTTGGGCGTGGGAGCGGCGAGACTGTGGAGCGGATCGGTGGGGATGGGGGCAGCATCGTCGTCGTCGAGGTCATCGCAGATGTCGAAAGGCGGAGGAGACGCCATCCCACCAGCAGATCCTTTGGGTTGGGTTGGTGGCGATTCAATGCCTTGCCTGCTTGTGCTTTCGGAGAAGAGGACCCGCGCCGCCGGCGACGGTGAGGGAAGGGGGATGCGAGGAAGAAGGCGATGAGGAAGACTGGGAAAGGGAGAGCGAAGGTCCCACCTTTTCAGCCTTCGATATATGGGGAAGGGGAGTGGGTGGCCGCCATTTCAAATTTCGAATCAAAAAATCTCGTTGCCGTTGCTTGTTCAGTTCATCCGCAAGATAGGGATGGAGGGCAGGAATGTCTTTTCTTTTGTGTGTTTCAGTTCAAGAAAAAAATGAAAGACCGTGCTACTCCCTCTGTTTTTTGTTTTTCTGTTGTTAGGACATAGAACTTAGTTAAAAAATAAACTATTTTTCTTATCCAAACGACAACAAAATAAAATTAGAGGGAGTATCTGGGCAGACGGAGGCTTTCTCTCAATCACTTATGCTATTTTGTGGAGGCTCCTCTTTACCGAGGGCGTTTTGAAGCTGGATCTTTTTACTAATAGCGTTTCATAAATTGTTTCGATGAGAAGGACGAGAATTAATAGGATACTAAATGCGTTGTCATCGAGCTGACTATCGTTAAGGCTTGTGATCTTATTTTTCCTTTTTTGAAAATACTTTATGGTCTCGCTTGCTCGGCTCACGGATAGAGTCAAATAAAGAGAAAAATAAAACTAGAAGATAAATGACTCTATGATATGAGATTGAGATCCTCTGACGTAAAGCCAGGGTCATTGACATGTGGATTCACCAGCTATTGAATATGGTGATTTGACGATCCGTTGCCATGGTATGTGAGATAGACTCATAGATAATGTCGAGAGAATAACGCCGTTAGTAACAGTCTTGAGAGAATATCGTCCATATCCTGTCCAATTCTCCATATGCAAGGAGGACGGGGAGAATTGCTCAGCTGCCAAAGTCAACTCCTCCCCAATCTAGACGAGAAGTCAACAACCATGTCCTCTAGTGCCAACTGACCTGAACGAAGGCTGAAGGAAGGAGGAACGGGCTAATTGGTGAGTTGTGACTGAGCAAGAAGATCTCTATCGGAATGGAATCCACGGTGCCCCTCCTCCTCCTCCTCCTCCTCCCCCTGCTGTTGCTGTTGCTGCTGCCAGCACAAGTGCTCCCCCTCCCCAACGCCGGCGATGTGTGCATCGTGGGCGCCGGCATCTCCGGCGCCTCCACCGCTTTCTTTCTCACCAACTACACGAGCACCTCCGCCGCCTCCCAGCTTCGCGTCTTCGAGCGCCGCCCCAGGGTCGGCGGCCGCCTCGGCACCGTCACCGTTGCCGGCGACCACTTCGAGGCCGGAGGCTCCATCATCCACCCCCGCAACCTCCACGCCCGCCGCTTCGCGGACCTCCTGGGCCTCGCCGTCGAGACCGGCGCCGACGACGACTGGCTCGGGATCTGGGACGGCACCCGCTTCGTCTTCCAGACGCTCCGCCCGCCGCCGGCCGGGAGCTCCTGGTTGCGCCGCAAGCTGCACGGCCTCCTCAACTCGTTGCTGCTGT
The DNA here is from genome assembly GCA_030378355.1 of Eleusine indica. Classification (NCBI taxonomy): domain Eukaryota; kingdom Viridiplantae; phylum Streptophyta; class Magnoliopsida; order Poales; family Poaceae; genus Eleusine; species Eleusine indica. The sequence continues at coordinate 90,774 of CM059502.1, read as the reverse complement.
TCAACCGATATGGCCTCTCCCTGCTCAAGATGGACAGATTTGTCCAGGTTGTTGTTCCCTTCCCTCCTCTTCGCTTCCGCTTATATCTACCTGTACTGGTACTGTACCAATAATAACCATGCTCTTGGCAAATGATGATGATATGGTACCATAATCATGCTTGCTACTTGCTAGAATGATGATATGCCAAGTTGCGATGGATGCTCCCGTTTTCAAACAAGCAATTTCTAACCACCTACATATTGCTGTGCAGGAGATGCTGCAACGGTTTATGCTTTTCTACAATGGAACCGATTCTCGCCCGGTCTTTGTTACGGTTGACGAGATGCTGAAATGGACGGGTCTCTATGGTCTCACTCGAAGGACCCTGGAGGAAGAGCTCACGGATGCCGGCCTCAACTCGCGTACTATATCAGAGCTGGTCACTGTATGATATCGTGTCTTCCCTCATTTCAGTTGGTTGATAATTATGCCACGATAGCTAGCTGTTCTAGGCTTCCTTTACTTGTGCATAATTGGAATTCGAGCTAAAGTTCCTTTGCAGCGGACAGTTGTCTTTCTATTTTTCTTCTCAAATACTCCCCCATGGTTGAAATTTGCTAGAGGCCACATGGTTTGGGTCAACGACTCTCCCATGGTTGAAAAGGAATTTTATTGATATTAGCATATTACATTCCCCGATTATAAAAACAACCCAAATTACTCCAACTCCATTGATGGGAGACAAGAAACCTGAGTCATAAATTCCACCATTTAGGTCCTAAACTGATATGCCATGGATGAGAACTCCGATCTGACCGAACACAGCCATCTCACCATGGTTGAATCTGTAAGAGTATTGTTTACCATCTTTAAAAAATCTCAAAAAAAAAAAATCATGATAAAGGTATCATCAGTGATGTTGCAGCCATATCCTTCTTGAATCTTGACAGGTCATAACAAGGATCAACTATGGCCAAAGCGTGCGTATAAGTGGCCTGGCAGGCGCTGTGTCTTTGGCTGGCTCCGAAACAGGATTGTGGGCTGTCAAAGGAGGCAACTGGCAGCTACCTGCCGGATTGCTAAAGATCTCTAACGCCACCTTGCATCTCCAAGAAGGCATAGACTCCATCACTGACGCTGGGGATTATTATGTTCTCAAATCTAATATAGGGAACGAATACAACTGTACTGTGACGGTGGTGGCAACACCTCTTGATGAGGTGAACATTACATTTAGTCCTCCAATCTCCATTCCACCAAGGAAGATGCAGCATACGCACACAACCTTTGTCAGGGGCTTCTTAAACCATGTAAGTGCTAGTGTACTGGTTATCATTGTTATTACTCGGATTGTCGTAGTTCTTGGCATGATCACAGCAACATAGCCGCGCAGCAGATAACTGCCCCCTAGGTTCATGTTGATGAAAGCCTGTTCTAGTGCTCCAACAAAATGTAACTATTGATGACAAGGCAGTTGTGCCGTGCTGTTTGTTATGGTCGCAGGAATATTTCGGTGTAAGCTCATTGTCAGATATTCCAGATTTGATAGGTACAATGGAACTCCCTGATATCCCTTTCTCCAGCATCTCAGTTCTGAAGAAGTACAACGAAGACGACATGACCTACAAGGTGTTCTCTCGCGCTAAGCTGGAGGATGGTTTGCTGGATCAGATCTTCAGGTAAGCAAGTAGTCACTGGGCAGCTGTATGCTAAATTAGTTTATAATGCTTGTCATTGTTGTATCTATGCGTGTAAGACAACTGACTTATTTGAGAACAGGAGAAGGAAAGAGACGATCCGGATAAACTGGGCTGCTTACCCACACTACGAAGCCCCAGAAGCTTTTGCCCCGATAGTGCTGGACGGGAAACAGCTGTACTACGTGAACACCTTCGAGAGCGCAGCGAGCGCCATGGAGACGGGTGCTGTGGCAGCGGAGAACGTGGCTCGGCTCATCATCTCGAGGCGACAAGGACTCGAGCCTCATATCCAGTCATTCGCCGGTGACGGCGAGGAGGAAGAAGTGAGGCTGGATCTCTGAGGAAGTAATATAATCATGCCTGTTTGATTGGGTGATTGGTTTGGTAACACGTAGGTGTTCCGTATTTTTGCTTGTAATGAAATAGACTGTATTTGTGCAGATACATGTGGTTTAGTGGAGCACAGAAGTGTTTTTTTCTTCCTCTCCAATAAATAGAGGCTGGCACAAATGTTTCTCTTTTTTTTTAAAAAAAAAAACATGCTTCTCGTTTTTACGACTTTGTAGTGTTGATGAGAGAGCATTGCATTTTTAATTTCATATGGAATGTGGGCCGGGCCAAAAGATGGGAGGATGGGCTGCTGCATATTACTACTTGACAAGGCTTGTTTTTTTTTCACGGTCTGGTCCGGTAGTGCTATCCAAATGGGCCGCCCGACACAGTCCGGCCCAAGCACGAAATAACCCGGCACGTTTTATTTCGGGTCGGCACGGCACGAAATGCATTTCAAGCTGGGTCGTGCCTCTCGTCGTGCTGCGACGTCGGCCCACGGCACGACATGAAATGTGTCAGCCGTGTCGGGCCTGTATTTCGGGCCGGCACGATACGAAATGCATTTCAGGCCGGATCGTGCCTCTTGTCGTGCCGTGACGTCGGCCCACGGCACGGCACGAAATGTGCCAGCCGTGTCGGGCCGACCCGACAGGCCCAAAAAGCATGATAGCCCCATAGACCTAACTCGGTTCGATAGGCTTGACTCGGCGCGAGGGAGGAGCGACTGTGGAAGCACGAGGGAGGAGCGGTGAGGCATGGGGGAGGAGAGGCTGTCGCAGCGACATGAGGGAGGCTTAGCGGCGGCGCGAGGGAGGAGCGGCGGTGGCATCGCGGAGGAGGCTTGGCGGCGGCGGCGGCACGAGGGAGGAGCAGCAGTGGCGACGCGAGGGTGGAGTGGCTGCGGCAGCGCAAGGGAGGAGCGGTGGCGGCGGCGACAGCCCGAGGGAGGAACGACGGCAACATCACGATGGCAGGGCGACATCATAGATTCGCGGTGACTTGAGGCTTCGATTCGATGGTGAGTCCTTAACTCTTAGACCGTGCTGTTAAAGCTTCGGTAATTAGACCTGCTGAGCTAGTTTTGACTCTTTGTGGACCTTATTTTTTATCGGGCTTCTACTGGACCGAGTAGTATATGGGCCAATATTGGGCTTATTCGTGTTTGGTCGTAAACGGGTCATGCCCGTGCTGCCTGTCAGGCTACCCCCTCGACCCAAGCACGATACGAAGTCTCGGACCATGCCGATCCGGCATAAAATATAACGGATCGTGCCATGTTTATATCGGATCAAAATTTTTATGCTTCGGATCAGCCCGCTTGGGACGGCCATTTGGACAGCACTACGGTCCGGTGCGGTTTTGTTTTCGCGTCAACCGGGGTGGGTGGTGGTGTCTTCCGGTAGAAGCAAGATACTGTATAAAAGTAGTGTAAATAGCATTGACTAGCCACTGTTTACTGCTACTGTGTTCAGTCCAGTCTCCCTTCTCTCATCAACGAGGAGGCGAGGGAGAAGGAGGGGGCATCCATGGCCGTGGGCGGCCTTCTGCGGTGTCTCATTTCGCCGGCCGGAGGAGTCGCCGGCTGGCTGCCCTGCCACGAGCTGCTTGCATCCCCCTCCTCCGCCTGGCAACACTGGCTCTCCTCTCTTCGCCTGCGCCCGCCCTTCACCGACGGCTTCAAGCTTATCCTCGTGCTGCTCCTCGTCTCCGTCGCCCTAGCCGAGGTCCGCTTCATCGCCTCCTCCTCCATGGCCCCCACGCTCCGCCCGGGCGACCGCGCAGTCGCAGAAAAGGTTCGATCCGACGCCTCTATTCCTTTTTTTTTTTTTTTTGTGTGTGTGTCTTTGACTTGGGAGCTTGTTAGATTGGTAGATCTACCGCCAAGTAAGTGTTATGTTGGATATTGATTTAGGCCACAGGCATACAGAGGTTCTACTGGCATAATATTAGGAAAAAAAAACAACTATGGATTCACCTTCACTTCACAACCCCTAAGATTAGGTTCCCTCTTTTGCTCACGCTTACGTTATTCTCTTCCAGGTTACGTATTTATTCCGGAAACCATCTATTGGGGATATAGTCTTTTTCAAAGTGCCCATGGCCTTGCAGGTCTGCTTTGTTTTCTCTCCTTCATATTAGTTCCTTGCCTCTTTTCCATCCTGAAGACAAGTTGACAATCTGCCCCTTCTAATTACAGAACTATGGTGTCAATAAGGATGTTGTTTTTATTAAGAGGGTCTTGGCAACACCTGGGGATTTCATCGAGGTAACTCCACAGCTATCACTTTCACCTGATACGGAAGCGTATGGAGCGCCACGAAATTTATACTGCTCACTTTTTATAGGTGCGACAGGGGCAACTTATCATAAATGGTGTTGCTCAAAAGGAACATTACACAAGTACCCATGCGTCGTACACCATGGAAGCAATGGTTTGTGCATATCTCTAATTTGTGAGCATTGTCTCCTCGAACAACATTGAGGAGTTGCTATTGCCAGGTCCAGAGATGCTGTTAACACAAGGGTTAACAGATGTGCCTAGAGAAATTTCATTCTCTGAAAGAAGATGACCGAAAGTGGACTGGCTGCTCCATGTTGTTGACTTCTTGAGTGCCTTGTTGTATTAAACAGGCCTCAGATGGTGGATGATCTCTTCCTCCTACAATCTCCTTATCTGCCATGTACCTTGGATTCCCTATTGAAACTATGCATGCTCTTGCAGCGCCTACCTGAAGGCCATGTGTTCGTCATGGGTGATAACCGAAATAACAGCTGTGATTCTCGTGCTTGGTAAGGAACACACTTCCCACACTAGCTTCAGATTATCCTAGTCTATTTCAATTGTTAAGAAAAAGTATCCTTCAAGATTATGTGCGCTTTCAATTGTTACGAAAAATATCTTGGCTCTGTGCTGTTGCAACCGCGTGTGCTTGTTGATAATTGTAGTTTAAGTTTTATTATGAGATGATTTCCCACATTATAGGACGTCAAGAGTAGCATTATTCTGTGCTATTGTCAAATTGGATATCTTGTTTGCAGTTGTTACCTAGGAATTTGTGGTGATAAAATTTGCGGTGCTTTTGTGTGTTCGTGCTCCTGTTTACGATTTTTGACAAATATAGATTTAATGTCGGGATAAGTATCTACATCGTATTATGAAGTAATTTTCCACATTCTAGGACTTCAAGGGTTGCACTATTGTAGGATTTCAAGTGTAGTATTTGCTATTGCTCGAGTGTATTGGATGTCTTATTTACAGCTGGCTGTTGCACTTGGATAGCTGTTATGCGGTAAACTTCTGTAGCTATTGTCGGAGACCTACGGGTGATAAAATTTGTTGTGTTTGTTAACAGGGGACCTCTTCCTATCGGCAACATTGTTGGAAGATACATGATGTCCTTTACAAGATCCTCTTTCCAGTAACTGAGGTGAACAGGCGTTGTTCGACCTCTAGAAGAGAACTTCCTGATGACTGCTAGTGTTAATATGATGATATCTAGTATTACTGGGCATGGAGCCCGCTATTTGTCCATGTGCATTGCTTACATTTCAGTATGTTGTAGTGTTGTTGTAGTATGTGGCCGCCTTCTTCTGTGGGAATCGAAGATGTGACCTCTGCTGCTGTAGGGATGTACCCTTAGGCTGTCGTATGTTGCAGCACTGTTGGTAGAACCTGCAGAATGTATCTAAAAGGCTGGAAGAGGTTACCTTAGATAATAGAGCGTACTGGTAATGCTTGAATGTGCATGGAACATTGAAAATGGTTATGGTTGTGGTCGCTTCGTATATCCATCCATCACTTCGGGTGTGTTTGGTAGAGTTTATTCATCAACTTATTGAGTAGTTTATGTTTAAGTTATAAGCTCTACCAAATAGTTTAAAAGTATAAGCATTTATTGCAATAAGCACTTATAAGCTAAAACCTCTTTTGTAATTAAGCCATAAACAAGAAAAATCTTGCTTTTTTAGCTTATGGATCACCTCTTTTATGATAAATTGCATGATAAGCTGTTTTTTATCAAACAAGTTGATTGTTTATACTAGAATAAGCTAGATAAGTTGTATAAAAACTTTTGACAAATAAGATAAAGCATAAGTAATTTTTAGCATAAACAAAAGCTCTATCCAACACACCCTTCTGGTTGTGCGTGTGCCTAATCTGTCACGTGTGCAGCTTCTACCCGCAGCATTACACATATGCAAGCACAGCACTGTAGAGTAGATGATAGTTTGAAATGAATGATGAAATAAGCAAAACTTGCATTAAGAAGTATACGCTGTTGTGACTCAAGATGAAATATAAAAACGGAAATGCTGCTTTTTTACCGAGCTAGTTGTGTGGGTTTTTACCGAAGCTCGTGTTCCTCCATGGCCTACGACCTTCGAGGAAGGTTGCGGAGGTGGCGGCTGGTCAGGCTGGAGTAGGGATGGCAATACGGGGCCTCGCCGGGGCTGCGGAGTGCACTTTTTCACTCGCAGGACTCACCCGCACCCGTCTCGCATAATCGCGGGGCGGATGTGGATTTTTCCTCTCACTCGCGGATGATCTACGGGGCTTTGAAAAAAAGATTTATTAAGAATTTTAGTTTAATGTTTCATTTTGAGAATATAAATTATGTGTGTAATAATCTTTATATGTGTATGTGCTGACATATTATCTTAATTATTAAGTTATGAATAAGTTATTAATTTTTTAATTATATAAAATATGCTAAAATCATACAAAATAAAACTAAATATATATTTTTTCATACATATGAAAATCCACGAGGGATCCGTCACCCACCCGAAACCCTGCGGGTGCGAGTGTGAGGTTCCCCGCTGGTGCGAGTACGGGTGAGAATTTTCATTCATAACATCTCTCTTTGCGGGTGGAGCTTTTACTTCACCCGCCCCGAACCCGTCGTGTTGCCATCCCTAGGCCGGAGCGGGGGAGCTTGACGACGAGTTAGGACGACGGATAGAAGCCGTGGACTTGACAGCGGAGAGTGCAACAGTTAGCGTGGTGGAGGCGGCGGTGGCAGACCCGACAGCGGGCACCTTTTGTTTTCTTCTACAAACAAAACCGTATCTGTCAAGCCGATTTGCTTCTTTGTACTTCTTTCTGTTTATCATACTTTTAATAAAGCTCCTATTCACTATGCGACATTCCAAACTAGGGAAAGAAAAAGCAACAAATAACTCTACGAAGAGAAGCCATGGCTGAAGCGAAATGTCACTGTTTCCGATTCTTGAATTTTCATGTCATATACTGTACTCATCATCCCTAGCGCGAGAGGGAGTCTGGGAGAGCAAAACACGAACACAGAAATTAAAAATAAGATGGTGCAAGCGGAACCATATACTTATCATGCAAGTTGATCCCAAATAGCAAGTGGCAGCAACATTTAGGATAAAGCGGAGTCTACATGTTTTTCGCTGTATTGCAGTACATACAACAGTACAAGGAGTACTTCAGAGCTTGCTAGATGCACCAAGATACTTGGAGTAGCGAGCTTGAGCAATGATTTTCCCAGACTTCTTCTTTAGTTCTACAACAGCCACACCCACAGCCTTTCCGGCACGAAGCACCTTCGCCTCGATATCGATCTCCTCCTGCAAAAGCAAAACATGTGCTCTGTCATCATCAGTTCAAAGCCCATGGCATAGATGATGCATCAACTCCGATCCTAAAGCCGAGTAGACATTCATCCGCACAAACTCAATTTTCTAGTATATCGCAATGGGTGCTATTCCTCCAAGTCTGCACACAGAGCATATTTCTATGGAGAAGAATCCTTTGAACCTTGGCGATGGTTATCCAGATAAGTGCCCACTATGTGACCAAGAGAGGAGATGATAAACCACCTTCTAACCAGGTGTGTGGTGGTACGACAGGTTTAGTTTAAAGTGTTTAGACCGCTACACCTAACAGGCTCCACTCCTCGGCAACATGAGTGTAGCTTTGTTGAGTGGTGGCACAAGACAATGAGAAGAGTGAAGAAAGAACAGAAGAAAGGAGTAAACTCTATAATCATTCTCGTCATCTGGATCATCTAGAAAGCGGAAACATCGAGGGAGGTTCTTTTTCGGTCAAGTCCATAATATGTGAGCTACTTTGAATGATGAACACTCCCTATGGTGTATGGCTGGAGGAAAGAAACTGCAAGGGTCAGGTCTTGTGTTTCCTGTATAAGTCGGTTAGGCCTGGGTTGTTGTTGTAGTTTTGTGACCGAGTATGGATCGAGTATCTCTGTAAAACTCTCCCTCCCTCTTATTTGGTTCCCGTATGAGAACAGGATCATGGTGGGAGCCCTTTTCTCACTCTTAATACAAGGAAACGCAGTTCTCCTGCATTTTCTTTTTAAAAAAAGTACATCACAAGATAACTAAGTAAATTTGCATGCATGGTGTTGGCTTGACACTAAGGCCAGTCTTTTAGCTCTAGGGACATTGATAATGATAGGTTTGGTGAATAAAGTGAGAAAGATATATAAAGAACCTATACACGAGGCAGCAGAGAAAAAATCACAATGTCGCGACTTAGCGTCTTTGCGACATGTGAATGTGAGGGATCAAGCTAGCAGATGTGAACCTGTACATGAATCTAAGAGATGGTAATACAAGAATGTGCCGATTTGGACTCTGAAAGAATGCTGCATCCAGTGCTCCTGCCAATAGTAAGCAGTAATCGAATAACAGTAAATTGTTCTACTTCCTAGTCACGTCCAGTGAACAAGTAGTAGGCATTTCATTTGTTCAGGTATACTGTAGCAATTAGTAGCAACGATGAAGGCTTAGCGCGGCTAGGTGAGCGGGCAAGTCAACGAGGGGAAATGGAGGGGAGAGGAAGCTTGAGGATGACTGACATCGGCGAATGCGGCATCCAAGTAGGAGATGTTCATCTCGAGGGGATCACCCCTGGTGCGGAGGCCGGCGGTGCGGAAGACGGCGGAGGCCACCAAATCGACGAGGGAAGCAGTAGCGCCGCCGTGGAGGAAGCCGCCCGAGTTCTGCTGTCAAGAGGTAATTAATTAATTAAATCCATCCATGGAGGAATCGAATCGAATCAAAGAGAGGAGGTGCCGGGGACACTGACTAGGAGCCTAGAGGGAACGGTGAAGTGGCAGAGGAGGGTGCCGGATTGGGCGGCCTGGACGCGGATACCCCTGAGCACGAACGCGTCGTAGAATCCCTCCGCCGCCCCCGTGAGATCGGGACTGGTGGGTGGCGCCACCTCCTCCAGCAGCCGCCGCGCCGTCTCTAACGAGCTCCCGTCTCCGGCGGCGGCCATCCCCTTTTCTTTTTTTTCCCCTCTTTTTTCCCTCCAAAATAAGAGAGAAAAAGGAATGAAATGGGACATGGGAAGGAGAAAACTCCTAGCGGAGGCGTAGTTGGGGTTTTACGCTTTCTAGCGTAGTTTCGCTTCCTATCAAAAAAAAAAAAAAAAAAGAGGCGTAGTTTCGCTTCTCCTCGAGTGGATCGATGGCGGCGGTGGTGAAGATGCCCGCCGTCTTCGGCGAGGCCCAGCCGGACGACGACCATGAGGAGCAACCGCGCCGCCCCGTTCTCTTCCACGCCCACGGTCAGGGCCTCCTCCGCGTCGTCGTCACCGACCTCCACTCCCTCGCCTGGCGCCGCTCCCTCGCCCTCCCCGACATCCACGACCTTGTATGTAGTAAGCCCGATTGATTGTTTGGTTTCGAGCGTTCGATTCCGTTCCATTCCATCCGATTTGACCTGATACTGCGTGTCCCTATTAATACTTTCTTCTTCTGAATTCCATGACGAATCCCAAGCAAGATGATGTTGGCATCGCTGGCTCCTGCTCCGACTTCCTCGACTACCTCTATTCGTCCCTGTCGTCTGGCCACGTCAAGCTCTCTTCCTCCGGTATCCTCTTCAATCCTTCACTTCACCTCCTTCGTCGTAATTAGTCCACCGACCTGATGTATTCCTCTGTATGCTATGCAGGTCCTGATAGTGCTAAGCTTATGGCTACAAAAGCAAAGGGACTACCTCGCATCACTATCTCACTCGATCCTGTTGCTCCCTCTGAGCTAAGCGATGTCGTAGCCGATTTCTCACATTCACTTTATGCAGCTTTCAAAAATAGGCAGGAACAGGGGGCCACAGGTTCTTGTTGTCACTTGTGCTGTTTGTAAACCCATCCGATTTCTTTTTCAGCACCCTCATTTCTCACTGCAACAAGGAAATTGTCTTTTTCCTTCTTTTGCAGAACAAGAACAGATAAAAAGGCTCATGGAAAGCCTATCGTCCGAAAGAGTAGGTTATCCCTACCAGTGCTCTTGCTGCTTGCTCAGCTGTTGGGTACACGATAGCATATTTTTCTATCAGGATGTCAAAGATACTTCAGCATAGCAAAACTTGACAATCCATCCGTTCCCTTAAATTTTTCGTGCTATGAATGAAACGCAGCTCCAGCATCATTAGTATTGAGTCTTTTGTTTCCTCCGCGCCGTTTACTTTGAGTCAGCCATTTTTCAGAACGGGAAAGTAGTGCCTTCAATTTTTTGTTTTTCACAGGAAAGGAACGAAGTAATGCAGAAACAACTTGAAGGGCTTTCTTTCCTTGACAAAAGAAAGGCAACAAAGCCAAAGCTGGTGACCGATCAGTTTCCAAGTGTATCTGCTGTTCCTCCTGTTGCTGATCAAGTTATTGTTCCTGTGCAGCAGCAAACATCAGGTAAAACGGTTTCTATTTGGCGCACAGTTTCAAGTAGAAAAATAAACTTAAAACTCTGTTAGCTAACAAGATTGCAAAAATATGCAGTGGTTTTGCCTAGCAAAGTTCCTCCTGCTAAATCAACCAAGCGGATAGCCCCTGTGCCTCGGAGGTTGTACAGAATCGTTCAAGTGCTACTTTAATTTAATGTGAATAGAAGTTAAACATATCTGGTAGTAGGTCAGTACTGATACCTGATATTTTTTTCTTTTTTCTAAGGGCAAGAGCACGAGGAGCTTTGTTGCAAGATACTGAAGAAAATGGTGGTGATGAATAGAATAGTTCGATATTTGCTGATTTGGAAGCTTTAATTAAATAGGAACAAGTGAGGGACCAAAGTTGGACTTATTCTCATTAAGTATGCTGTACGTAAACCTACGACATTTAGCTGTGAGGTTAAATGGTTAGTTCTGTGGCTGTTGACTTGTGGAATCAAACACAGCTCATAATGCTGCCTGCCCAGGCATGATATGCATGTTGTTAGCTCCTGGTGCTCCCTGGTTTCACCCCATATGTGATCCCCTGTGTTTCCTGCTGACCACTTTGTTGTAAGCGGTATGTTGCCGTGCCGTTGCCATTTGGCTTCGGCGTGTTATAACGAAATTCTTTAACCATAAAAAAGCATATTGTTCCTTTTCTACTAAACCATTATTCTGCTTTGCATGACCATAGTGTGCTTATCAGAATGCTCTATTAGCTCAGTCAATGTGTTTCTTTTTGCTAATTGTAAGTTTATTTTGATAACTTGACCATGCTTCTCATCTTTCTTGGACAGTTTATGGGCTTACCTTATTAACTTTTTATACGCTTGCAAGATTCTATATGTGTAGTACGAAATTGTAGATGCTAGCACTGTTTTGAGAGAGGGTATGCTTTTTTGTAAATATTTCACATGTCAAATCTTGGAAACCAAGTGTATAAATTCAGAAAGTATACATAACTTATTTATATACCACTCTCAACTTACATTGCAGCATCAACAAATGGAGCAACCTTTTTTGACAGTTGGTAAATTGGCATCAACAAATGGAACATAATATTACATCTAACTATGACTTGGTTATGTACAAATCATCCCTCCCTTATGATTGATCTTCAGCTCCATCTTGTTACGGGCAAAAGTGATATCCTGCTACGTGCTTCACTTTGTACTTCCTGGAATTGAAGAGTGGATAGCAGACCACTGATTTCCTGCAAATTTGTTCAGTCTTAGTAAAAATGAAAAAAGATAGATATAGTAAAATCAAGATCTTGTTTTTTTTTTTTGTCATCGTTAATTTCCCTTCTCTATTATTATGTTCATGTTACTATTTGGTAGAATGACCTGTTATCATGTAGGCTAGAAATACATGTGTCTGCATAAATTTTGTTTGGACATACCTATTGGTACAGTCTTTGTAGCTCTTGATTGGCATGCTATTGCACTGTGTGTTGCTAGTTCCATTTCCTGCTTCAGAAATTGCATTTTGTACGGAACCACCATTGCCGGACGCGGTGACAGTTGAGCAGGCGAAGTTTTTCTTCCTCTCAGGAGCCGCAAAAGCAGGTCTGGACAACAACGGCACGAACAGCTTGATGATGAGGCCTACCCGCTTCATGGAGGGACTCTTGTTCCGCCGAGGTTTCTTCTGTCTCGCTGAGCTGTTGGCCGCTTCCTGGGTTGCGACCCTAGACAGTGACAGCTCGCTGAGGTCTCGTAGCGACATTTCTTCATAGGTTTCCTCATCATGCAGCATCTCACGGTGGTTGGTGTTGATGGCCTCTGCAAGCGTGTGACCCTGACTGGAGAAGCGATTGCTCATCTTGGATTGCTCGATCCAAGATTGGTAGTCGAAGTCGAGTGCATCCTCGTGTGTGTTTGACAAGGAGATTGGACTTGCAAAGGTGAAGGCCTGCTGCTGCTGCTGCTCCATGTTGGTGTGCTGCTGGTTAATTTTGGAACTGCAAGCTAAGGAGATGGTCCGAAGATGGGAGGAGAGGTGGACATAATTTATAAGGGATGATGTTCTGTTCTGTTTTTTTCTTTTTCTCTTTTGGATGGGCTGGTACTGGTTGGGATGAGTTGTTCTATCTCTCTGGACTGGAATTATAGTTTTTTTTTTAAAAAAAACTCCCGCCCGCGTACTTGCTTTGAATTGAATTGAATAACTGGTGACGGCAGTCAGCAGGGGAAGGGGTGGTTGTACATGTTTGATCAGAATCGTGCTGCTACTATAAAAACTTACTTCATGCGTTTTAAAATTATTGTCATTATTGATTTTTTTTATTAATTTTGATCATTCGTCTTATTCAAAATACTTATTTAAATATAAAAAATTATTATTTATATTTAAATTTTATTTAATAATAAAACAAATTATAAAAAAATATATGATATTTTTTAAAACATTTTGAAATAATATAAATGATCAAAGATAACAAAAAAAAGTCAATGACGACAACAATTTTAAAACGGAGGAAGTATTAATTTGCTCATGCCGTACGTCAGTAGCGTTTAATGACGGCACGAAACAAATATTTATTTGTTCTACTTAAGACAACAATTAATTTGTGCTAGTTTTACTGGAAGGACAGTTTATTATTTGAGAATATCATATGATACATGCAAGCTGATGAGTAGTATGGTTTTGTTGGAATCTGCGGCAATTTAGAGGAGACGACGAGTGGTGAAGAATCTGCGGCAGAGGAGGGTCCTCCGTGGTGATGATGAGTTGTTATTGAGCGCGATGGCGCAGCGTGCCCTGAGCAGGGCGTAGCCAAGCAGCCTGTAGGCGGCCATGAATGCGACCATGACTCCGAGGTTTCGCCATCGGCACTCCTCGCCGATCCCCTCCCGGCGCAGCATCTGGTCCCCCGTGGCGACGCATTCGCCCATCAGGCGGAGCACGCATGTGTCTCCTCCGGCGAACTCGTTGACGAGCAGCGCCTCGAAGGGCCACTTGAAGAGCGAGAGGTAGTGCATGAAGAGCCAGCATGCGGGCATGGCGGATCGGGCGATGAAGTAGCCGGAGAAGAGGAAGAAGGATCCCATGACCCCCTGGATGGCTGCATTCCCCACGACGAAGTCCGGCGCGGCGGCGGCGAAGCAGACGACGACCGAGTTGGCCGTGTAGAGGATGAGCCAGACGACGAGGAGGAAGTAGGCGAAGGCGGAGGGCGTGCGGCGGAGGCCGGCGAGCCAGTAGAGCGGCGCGGCGAAGAGGATGGCTAGGGCGAGCTGGAAGGGGAGGAAGACGAGGGCGTTGGCGACGGCGTAGGAGGAGAGGCGGTAGGCCCCCGAGGAGGTCTCCTTGGCAAGGATGTCGCGCTCCTGCAAGAAGATGGGCAGCGCCTCCGTGGTGGAGGAGAGAAGGAACGTGAGGAGGAAGGCGAAGAGGCCCACGCGTTCCGCGACCTTGTCGTCGCCGAGGTCGTAGAAGATGGAGCCCAGCGCCAGGCCGGCCAGCAGCATGCATACGGTGCGGCACGCGAAGAGCTGCCGCGTGCGCGCCACGTTCTTGAAAAGGCGATGGGATAGAAGAGCAACCTCGCGAGGCCAACAAGGTGCTGCTGCTGTTGCTGGTGTTTCAAGTGGAAGTACTGGAACATGAGGAGGAGGAGGAGGAGGATTGTGCATCTGGAAGAGCTGCTGCAGCGTGCACCGGGGAACAGGAGCCTGCTTATTGTTATTGAGCAGTTGGACGACGGAGTCGATGGCGAACTCGACGGTGTCGACGTGCGGGGGCAGGTCGAGGCCGGCGGCGGCCAGCATGGATCGCAGTTCCTGGACGGTGCCGTGGTGGAGGACGGAGCCGGCGGCGAGAAGGAGGACGGAGTCGAACATCTTGACGATGCGAGCTCCAGGCTGGTGGATGCTGAGGAGCACGGTGCGGCCGCGCGATTCCGCCATGGACCGGAGCGCGGCGACGATCTGGAGGGCGGAGGCGCTGTCGAGGCCGGAGGTGGGCTCGTCAAGGATCAGCACGGAAGGGTCGTGCACCGCCTCCACGCCGATGGAAACCCGCCGCCGCTCGCCGCCGGAGAGGTCCTTGATCCTCGTGGATGCGACGCGACCGAGGCTCAGCTCCTCCACCACCGCCTCCACGACATGCTCCTCCTTGAAGCGAAGCCGCGCGCTGAAGTGGAGCGTCTCCCTCACCGTCAGCAGCGGGTAAAGCACGTCCCGCTGGGTCACGTACCCGCACACCCGCCGGAGCTCCGCGCTCGACGCCACCGCCCCGTCCAGCCGGAGTTCTTCTCCCTCCGCCGCCGCTGGGGCCAGACGCCCCGCCAGGATCTCCAGCAGCGTCGACTTGCCGGCGCCGCTAGGCCCCACGATGGCTAGCACCTCGCCTGGGCGGGCACGGCAGGACACGTCACGGAGCACGTGACGGAGCCCATTCATCTTCATCTTCATCTCCTGCTCTGGCTCCTGATGCTCCGGCGGCTCCTGGCTCCACACCTTGAGAGGGTGATGAGCTCTGGCGGCGGCCACGTGGTAGTTGATGCCTCTCGCTTGGATCTCGCACCCCTTCTTGCTCATTACTGCTTTTTCCTCTAGCTTGTTGCCATCCATGGCTGTTATTGGAGCTGGATCAGGAGCATGAGCTTGCATCCCTTCCTCCCTTTCTCGCTCGATCTCCCTTGGCAAATGGCAAGTAGCGGTGGTCCTCTCGATCTTCTACCCTCCCTCCGTGTGCTCCGTGCTCGATGAGTACTGAGTGACTTGTCTTGTCCGACCTCTTAATTAGCAGTTTCTGGTTGCCTGGTTGGTTACTTGGGGTATCACATGCATATATGCATGGCGCTCCATATGTGAGTCGTTGGCTTCCGACCTGCCTGCCACATAATACTAGCTATTTTCCTTACAGACTAGAATTAATAAAGATGACGAAACATTCATACATATAATAATATTGCTTTGAATTCATCACAGCAAGATTAATTAGAAACTCAGCATGTTCTGGAAACTTCTGCTACTACACCGGCGATGGAATGCTCTCTGTCACGCGTTCCGAGACAAGGCAATCAAATTCGTGGCCAGCAAGACCCGGGCTGTCGCCGTCGTTTATCTGATAAACCAACCCGGCCACGAACAAATATCTCCACTACTCGCACTAGCTTTAGCTACTGACAAGACCGACGGACGTGTCCAGGGTGTAGTTTTGGCCGGAGTGACCCGTGACCTCTCTCTCCCAAGGATGGCGCCAACCGCCCGTGAAGAGCATCCGCAACCTCTCTTCCGGTAGTTTAATTTGTAAAGATTTCATTTTTATTTACAAAACACCAAAAAGAGAAAAACTGCCTCTTTATAAATAAGACCAACATTTATATATATATATATTAAACAAAAGAGAGAATGGACGAACTGACTAGAGTTTTAGATGAAGTGAATCCACATTTTTTTTAAACCAAGTGAATCAACATTACAACCGACTTTAGCTTTCAAGACACTCTTCCGTAAAGCTGTTTTTTTTTTTTGAGCAAATTCCGTAAAGCTGATGCTAATTTCACTCCTTGCATTGCAAGCATGCAGCTGGCTACAGAGGGAGGGGAGAGTACGTAATCCCGTGGTCTCCTTTCAAAAAAAAAAAAGGGGGGGGGGGGGGGGGGGGGGGGAGGGGGCCTGTCTGCTGATCAACCTCCATCCAACCACACGCACACATTTCCAACCTTATTAATACTGCATGCATATATGCTCGCAGTTCTAGCATACAGGTAAAAGGAAAAGTAAGGCACTGGATCGCACATGTCTTTGAGAGTATGGAACCATCGCATTTTTTAGGGATGGGATTGTTTAAATAAAGGGATAAAATAGTTTGTCTTTGATGTTTCAGCTCGCTACCGAATCAATCAAGCTGCCTTGGCTGAGCAGCAGAGCAAGGGTTCAAGATCTAGCTCCCTCGACTCCCCTTTCACAGCCCGACCATCACACAGTGAGTTCGAGCTTGTTGCAATTCGACCAGACGAGATGATCACCATGTAACACGAGAGATGAAGCTAGCTCGTTGTGAAGCGTGGATAAGAACAGATAAAGAGAGAGAAGAGAGCGATCAGTCAAAGTTTCCAACTGACATGTGCTTAACTGATTAACAAATATGATTTATCATTCATTTAGGTCTATACACATATAAAATCCTATGTTTTTTCTGTGGCCTATCTAAAGGACCATTCTCACAAAAATCCCATGTTTTACAGTCCGCTATTTTTACAACTACGTTCCTATTATACATTCATATGGTTTCTCTATTGTTATGTTTCACCATCCTGCGTTTCAAAGAGAGTCCTAATAGGTGTACACACGCTACACACAAATAGATAATTACAACTACGTGAAGAAATGGTGTGACAGCATATTGTCACTACCCCGGCAAATCTGATGCACAATGCAGCTCGATATGACAAGACAACTGGCACAGTATAATTTCAATGAAATTGAGAGACAGGCATTCCTATTGTCATGTAATGCTACATTTTTCTTTTCACAAAATGTAAGGCTACATTAGCGCTGCTGCTAACATAATGATGTTATGTGTATGCACGAATAAGGTAACAAATTCCAACATGGCAATATACAGGACTAAAAGCAAGCTTATATCACTTTATTTATGCAACAAAGACATAATCTGAATCCCAGACAGCTCAGACAATCACGTTAACAGCAGCTACTTGCCGCGGCGTCAGCTTCTGGCGGCTTCTGCTTGAAGATGTTTTTCTTGGCCCCCGATGAAGCATCGGCAAGGAGGCTTGGCGTGTCTAATATCTGCAACGTGCATACAATTTGTTTCAACAACAAAAAACACAGCTCTAGGAGACTAGGACAAATGCACACAAATTATAGTAGTAGTATAAACCAGCACTATGCACACTCCATATGGGTACTCCCTCCGTCCTAGAATATACCTAGTTCTGAGTGTCTTAAGTCAATTTTTTTAAATTTTGATCAGTCATAATAAAAAATTGATAATGATTGACAACACAAGTATACTACCATTAGATTGGTCATGAATCAAGCTATCATAATATATAACTCTTACGTAATCAACTTTTATAATTATTTCGCAATGAATGATCAAAGTTATAAAAGTTTGACTTAGAACAAACCCAGAACTACCTATATTCTGAGACGGGGGGAGTATTATTAATCGGCTGCTCCATGGCTTGGCACGTACGTAAGAAAAATACACAATTCTGCTGAAAGCAAGGTTAAATAGACACTGCAAACAAGCAAGAAAAAGTGCCCTTGACATTTGATGAACATCTACCCTGCTTGTTACAAAGGCAGATCAAATATGCAGTTCACGAACAAAAGATTATACATATCGGCAGTCTCCCCTCGTGTTGGTGTAATTCTTGTTGGATGTTAGTGTGGGTCAAGTCCTTTCTTAGGCAAGTTAAGTATTTGCCTTAATGTCAAGTCAAGTCGGAGCTCCCCCCACCGTCCCACATCGACAGAGCGGTGGCGCCTAATGGCGGCCGTCTAGGGTACATGCCCTCTCTCCTTTCCTCCTTTTTCCCCAATTTTTTTCCCCAACACCGTCCGTCGATCTCACCTCTCAAGCCTGATTAGGTGTCCCCTAAGGTTTCAATGTCGGCTGCACGCGCTAAGGCCCGCCCCTCGCGGTGGGGCGGTTTGATTGTGTTGGGCAATGGTGATGTGGTGACGCCCTGCAATGATGGCGTGGCGACAAGATGTGACGCGATGTTGTGAGCTCGTTGCTCCACGTTGTAGCAACTCGGCTGCCAGTCCAAGCTCTTTTGGCGACGTGATCGGGTTGTATGTGTGCTTGACGGGATCTCCTTTCGTACCTCCTTTTCCTTGTGCATGCGAAGTCGTCTTTTGCCATGCGTAGTGCGCGATTTCTCTGCTCAGACTGCGATGCTTGGACGATGAAGAGGAGTGACATGGCGTTCGGTGTGCTCATCTATTCGGCTAGGCACCGCTTGCGTTGCCTAGCTGCCATAACGGTGGATGCCAGGCCAGCCGCCAGATGGCTTTAGGTTGTGAATGGTTCTTGCAGCGAAAGCGCCGCGTCTGACACGCGGGGAGGTGCCATCTGCCTCCGTTTAGCTTCACAGCTAGATCATGCAGCGAAAAGGCCGTGCATAGGAGGCGTTGAGCCTTCACACAACAATGTCAGTCATCTAAGTCATCTACTCTGGTGGTCGTTGTCGTCGAGGTTCACTAGGGAGTTGTGTTCTTGTGTTCCCCTCCTCACTCTTGTAGTCTTGCTCCTAGGTGGCCTTCAGTCTTGGCTTGGTTGTTGGTCTCCATTATGGTTGGACAGGTGCCCGCGCTACTCGCGTCTCTTCTTCGTCTTCGGACTCCTTGTTCATGAAATCATCAAATTATATATCATGTGCTTGGTCCTCCCTCCTTTGTGGATTCCTACCCACACAGGGCATCAAATGGTGTCTCCTTGGAAACCAAATGTGCAGTGAAAGGTGTTTCCATCAACTTCAAGGGAGGTTGGGCAGTCCTTCGGTCCTTCAAGGATTCCTCCCATTGTTGGAAGGCGGAGGACGGCATAGGCACGAGTGGTGTGGAGGTATAGTGTCCAACATGAAACTAGCAAGTATGTTGCCCAGTGGTGTCGCTTTGTCTACAATTGGTGGTGACTCTTCGGCTTGTGCTTGTCTGTTAGAATGAGAGTTGTGTTTTCTTTGTTTGTCCTTAGTCTTCTTCATAAGTTTTGGTGTCTCTTCTGTTGTCTGAGTCTCAACATTAATGTAAATTATTCCGGGTTGCCTTTGTCCACCAGTAAAAGTTAATGGAAATCCCCCCCCCCCCACCTCTCCTCTGATTCACAAAAATGTTAATGGAAGTTCAGCATGTTCTGAAGGAAAGATAAAATCAAGTGCTAATTATTTTAGCAATTACATACCTTTAGGACAAGTTCCTC
Organism: Eleusine indica; assembly: GCA_030378355.1. Lineage (NCBI taxonomy): Eukaryota > Viridiplantae > Streptophyta > Magnoliopsida > Poales > Poaceae > Eleusine > Eleusine indica. The sequence continues at coordinate 71,152 of CM059502.1, read as the reverse complement.
GAAGCATTGTTCTACATTTACTTTCGTTTTTGCACTGCATTCCAGAAATAAACATCCGTATTCCCTAGCAAACTCAATTCCCTCCTTTTTTGTGACAGCTCTCTCGCTTTCCTGCCAAAGGACCATCTAAAATTAGCAATGGTGCAGTCAACAGTTAAGAGGGATATGTGAAGTTCCATCTAAGCAGAATGGGGTTTTTTAATTGGAATATAAAAACATATGACTACAGAGTTGACACCATGTAGAATGGATGAAGATAATCACCTTATCTACTTTGTTTCCAACAAGCATCTTTATACAATCCTGGTTGGTTGAGTATAGGTCAATTTCCTTCGCCCATATATCAGAAAGATTGGTAACTGTTTCTCGTCGAGTGACGTCATAAACTGAAAATTTAAGGCATTGTTAAAATGCATCTCGATGCAAGAATCAGCAGATACTAACAAAGATGTAGTCAGATGAAAACAGTAACTGTATACTCATAAATAGAGCTTCTTTACTTTTCAGGATGATAAAGCTCCCATTTAATCTTTTGAAATCAAATGTCATTATTAACCCTGCAGCTAATAAGAAAAAACTGGCAATCGTCCATCAAAGACCAAAACATTCCTCCGTCCCTCGTTGATTTGACAAGAAACAGATTAGATGTACGAAAGTAAGGAGAGGTGCAGTTACGAGTAAGCATAGTTTTTTTTTTTTTGAGGGAAATACAGTAGGGGAAGCCCCTACGAGTAAGTATAGATTCCCAGAACAGTTTTAAAATAGAATTACCCATGATAATCCCCTGTGCTCCTCTGTAGTAGGAGCTGGTCAAAGTCCTAAATCTCTCCTGTCCAGCTGCATAGAAGTAACGAATCAGAGACTTGATGATAAAATTATAGGACTTTGCATATTATCAGCTGTAAACAAAAAGAGATTGGTGAACTAACAATAACGAATTATGGACTAGCACTCAACAAAAAAAAAAAGATGAGGCACACATGGATGACTATTTTCTACTATTATAATAATTGATATACCCACAATCAAAAGCCTCAAAAACAGCAGCAATGGTAACGAATATACTTGGCCATAGAAAAATAATTGAGCCGTCATAAGCAACAGAAACAAACAGGAACAACAAATATTTCAGTAAAATGCAGTGTGTTTCTACTTGTAGAAGAATATAGAGAGAAGATGTGGGATGCTTACCTGTATCCCAGATTGCGAGCTTGAGTTTTTTGCCAGCAATGTTAACCATCTTTACCTTGAAGTCAACACCTGAACAAGGGAATTATTTGATTAGCGGGAAAGATGATGGAAGTGGATCGGATAGAGCATCAGGTACCTATGGTGGGGGAGAGGTCCTCGAAGGAATCCGCGGTGAAGCGAAGGAGGAGGCTGCTCTTGCCTACGCCGGAGTCGCCGATGAGGAGCAGCTTGAAGAGGTAGTCGAACTCCGGCTGGCTCGAGGAAGCCGACGAGGAGGAATCCATCTATAGCTTCTCTTGGGCAAAGCCGGATCGGATCGGAGGAGAGGGAAAGGCGAAGATGTTTGCTTGGGTTGCGGGGAAGAGGAATGCTCAAAAGGCGGACTCGACACGCCGAGTTTTTTTTTTTGACACGTCGACTTGGGCGCAAACTTTTTTTAAGGGTTAATAATAATAAGGACACGGTCATACTAATCATTCTTTTGTCGGATTTTTTAGCTTTCAGTCGTGTTGATATTTTGTTTTTTTGTGTTTTAATTTTTTATATATAATAATTAAAAATCGTTTAGAATCTATAACTCAAGAACTTTCTGCTGGTTTCTCGCGTGAATCCACCTCGAGCCGCTCGCATGGCGCCGTCCAGCAGTAGCCGCACGAGCCTCCCTGTTCCGGTGCCCAACAGCCTCCTCCCGGCATCTTCATGGTTCTTTACATTTTGCGATCCTTCAAAATCAAAATTGATATTCAAAAGCCACATATCAAATACAAGAGTTGTACTTTTTTAGATAATGGAAACAAGGATTCAGTCTCGGCATCTTTGAGAACAAGAGTTGTACTTTTTTAGATAATGGAAACAAGGATTCAGTCTCGGCATCTTTGAGAAGATGCACGCAGCCTAAATATAAGTCTCGCTAGCTAACAGCTGTAATAAGATCACAGTTGTCTAGAAGATTTTCCTATTACGTTAATCTTTAAAAAATATTGAACACAACTGATCCTCGGAGGTTCTCTAATATTTTTGTTCCAGTCTTGTGCTCCAATTAGTTTTGAGGTCGTCCATGGTAAGTTACTGTTTACTTTTGCACTCTGTTCCTTATAAAAATGCATTTAAAAACTGCTGTGAGAAAATGGCATGATCTTCATTCTCCATACACTAAATGATTATGGCGCCAAAGCAAACATGTAACTTAAGCATATAATGCACCATACGCCAGGTACTGATACAAAGTAGATCCTAAATAGCTCCCAAGACACACAACACCTCTAACAACTAGCAACCTCTGTATGGCTAAAAGATGGGATTCGCAGAACTGTCCATGCGTCACCTCCAGCACCAAATTGCATTCCCAAAACCTAGGCAGGGCAATTCATACTGAGCCCACGATGGTGGAAGACACACTCCCGTGCACAACTGGAGATGGCAAGACGTCTCCTTCAGGAACGCTTGTGAACTGACAAGTACTACAGATTTTTCATTTCATAAATGCAATACGAAGATGACCTTGTGCAAAGTGGCCTTGTGATCTGAGGACCAGCTTTCATGTCCATGAAGATTCCAATAATATATGGGCAGAGATGTGCGTATACTCAATCTGCAAAATGCCAAAACATCTAAGCTTGTAACAAACACAGAACCACTGATAAAATTGGCAATTATGAAATCAACACTTACACACTACGATTCAGGTCCCATGATCATCAACTGTAGGTACCAAAGGAGACGGACCAGCCGTTGTCAATATGAAAACATTCACGGTATTGGAGATGTAGCCCCGAGAATCATGCTCAAACCTAGGAACATGATTGACTCGGTGCTGAACGCATGTATCACTAGACAGCAGCATGCTACATGAATTAGGATCATCGACAAGAGAAAAAGACAGGTCATTCAGCTCTAAGTATTGTTCACCTCCTACTACTTCGACCTTAGGCTGAATCAAATATTGACCACACGAGTCACAATGGTGACAATTCCTCTCCACGGGCTGGGGTGCAAGATCATCAAGTTCACTAAATATTGTTTCATTATCATCCAACATATCACTGTCAGGAGTTGAACCAGGCTGCGTCAAAATCCCAAAAGAAAATTAATCTAGTTAACGTAAGTCACAGAAGATATAAACAGAAAGGAGGGGGGGTCACCTGTGCACCATCAGCAGTGCATAGAAGATTCATTGAGGAACAACTGATAATCTCAGCTAGCAGCTGTAAGTGTATGCTATCAAAAGGAATGTCAGGGCAAACTTGAACATGATTGGCAGCACATTCACCAATATCTTCTAACGAGAGGCCCAAAGAAACATTGGCGTCATTACTCACAGCCAGATGTTGGCCAGCAGAGTTTAACCCTTCATGACTTGATTCTGGTGCGCAAGGAGCCACAGAGGGAACACATGATGAATACTCCACGTTGTAATCATTCCAGTCTGCTTCATTGAATGGAGCACCATACTGTGCCCCAATCTTGGGGCCTGGACCATTTTTCTGAAAAATTTTGCAGAGAACACAAGCATCCTGAAAAAAGGTGAAAGGGAATTATATAGCAAACCATGCCAATTTACGATGCTTATAAACGACAATAATTAAAATGAGGTAACTGTTAAGGTACATGTTTGTGTTCTCATATAGCATGCAACATTGTTCAAATCTACAGTTGGGAACAAGATCCACGGCTATACACTGAGCTGAACAAAAACATTCAATATCCCAAAGCATAACTTTAACAAAGTAAACACACATCTAAGGAACCCCAGTGCATTTTCAGCGTTTCATCAGTATTGTTCAATCTCCAAACTACTCTATAGGTACTGCAAACAACTTAATCAATAGTTTTCAAAAGATGGAAGCTTGTTATCATCATATGAAAAGAAAGGAGGCATTTATAGGATTGCTGATGAAACTACTGCAAACACACAAAGGAAACCATACCAGTTTAACTCCAGAAGCTGCTAGATCCTTGTCCTCCAGCCTATATTCATACATTACCCAATCAGTTCTATCACCTCGTGGTGGCTTGCCAAGATGAAACACCAGAGTTCTTTTCATCCCAACAATCCTAGAATTATATATTACTGCCCTGTCCTTTCCAGTAGTTTTCCAATATCCAACTCCAGTTGAGCGGTTAGTTCTTACGCCACTAGAATATTTCCTGTCACGTGGGCAAAAGAAATACCATACTAGATCACTACTCTCCAAGGATGCTTTCTCTACAAAAAAAAAAATAAAGTAAGGGACAATCAAACATCATGGCAGTCTAAGGGCACACCATTAATATAACAAGCAAAGGCCAAGATAACTCAATTATTTTTAAACTGCTAATAAATTAGACAAATAAAAAGGGTAGAACTATCGTAGACCACTACCTGGAAGATCCCAGGGGGCAAACTTGTATAGATCAATTTCCGTAACAGCATTGCAGCGTATGTGTTTTCCCAGTAACTTCCTCTTTAAATAGTAGACAGTGAGTTCAACGTCCGTTGGATGGAACCGGAATCCGGGAGGAAGAGATGTCTTGGCCATAGGAGAGGAGGATAATGTGTTTCACTTTATATCAGTAGCAAAACAGGAAACAGAACTGGAAATGAAGATGGGACAAAGATCTGGTCGTAGTCAGAAAAGAAGACCCAACAGGGTGCGGAGAGAGTCCAGTATGAGTAACAGAGGTTGTTACGTATCAAGTCCAATGTCGAAATATTACGGAACACTGGAAGTATCCATGCCATCCAAACCAAAGGAAACAGAGGTGGCCCTTTTCTCTGATATCAAGAGACATCTGAAGAGTAAGCAACGCCCTGCATAAAAAGAGTGGCCAAAAGATTAGTTATTAGAAAACATGAAAAAAAAATGCTTAAACTGAGGGTCTGTTAGGAGGATGGTTATTGACCTGAAGCCTAAAAATCCTGGAGCATTGCCCTCCCCTTCCCGAAGCATTTCTTATTTTCATTGCTATTTTATTATGTGAACAGATTGAACGGAGGTAGCTGAGTGCAAACTAATCTAGGGTATGCTTGAATAGGAGAGGGAACCGATGCAATGCAATGAATAGCACGAGCGTGCGAGGGCCGTAATACAATATACAAGCAAGAGTAGGAAAGGACAGGAGAAGGAGACTTACGAGGAGGACTGGAGGGGCAGGATTCGTTGGCGAGCGGCTGAGGACAGGGGAGGCCTCCGCCGCGGGCGCCGTGGCGAGAGATGGCTGCGACAACAGGAAAGGAGGGCCGCAATGGCGAGGGGAGCGGCGGAGAGGAGGGTGGCAATGACAGTGTAGTGGCTGGCAGCGGAGACCGGCGACGGAGAGGAGCACCCAAAACCAAACCAAGGGCGGCGCGACGGCTCCTCCTCCTCCCCCTCCCTCCTTGCTGGAGCTGGACCTTTCCGAGTTCCGACCTTCCTTGTTAATGAATGTTAGGGCCTTCGGCTCTATACCATCTTGGCCCATGGGCCGTAACAAATGGCTAATTCGAGCTGCCGCCACCAGTTTTCTTTTGGGACAATTGTGTTTTTACCTCCACTTTAAATTCTAATTACGATTTTACCCTCATTTTTTAGGTTTTGCGATTTTACCCTCACTTTTTAGAAATGAAGCAAAAGTTTACCCCTACTCTGTCAAAGCTAGTTAACAGTGTTAAATCAACAGTGTTAAAGACAATAATACCCTTGTTTATACTTTGGGATTTAGCCCCTTGTTTTTAATACATATATTTGGATATATTCAATTTATATTTGAATAGGACATATTTCACAATATTTACAGATATTTCAAATATTCCAAATTGGAAATGTTTTACGGATTTAAAGTAGATTTGGACATAATTTCAGCAGAGAATTCATGGACAAATATATTTGAACCCAATTGTCTGTTTGGGTTTTCTTCCTCCAACGAGTGCCCAACAGCTCGATGCTGCCCGCTGCTTCGCGCCTGCTGGTCCAACGCGTGTGCATGCTCCACGCCTACGCAAAAAAACTTAGATCAAACTCTTCCAGTGTGGTTTGATCCTCCTAGTTTCTTAGTATTTTTTTTTTGAATAATCCTAGTTTCTTAGTAGCTACTCTAGCAAATGATGTAACTATTCTATCTGATCAATAAAGCTAGCTGAATGGCTTTCCCTAAAAAAAAAAAGTTTGCTTTACCTCCCTTTCAAAAAAAAAAGTTCACTTTACCTCAAAAAAAAAACATTAAGTTCACTTAAAAAAACTGATCAACATTCGACGTTACAATAATCCTAGTTTCTTAGTATTTTTTTTTGAATAATCCTAGTTTCTTAGTAGCTACTCTAGCAAATGATGTAACTATTCTATCTGATCAATAAAGCTAGCTGAATGGCTTTCCCTAAAAAAAAAAAGTTTGCTTTACCTCCCTTTCAAAAAAAAAAGTTCACTTTACCTCAAAAAAAAACATTAAGTTCACTTAAAAAAACTGATCAACATTCGACGTTACAATAAAACACAATTATCCATAAAAAACGTTTTGGAATACAACACAACCCCCCTTCTTCTACCACAGTATAATAGTAAGTGTAGTTTCAAAAAAAAAAAATCAATAATAGTGTTTCCTTCAAGATTAACAAAGAAACAAACCCAGCCTCCAAAAAACCTAGATACTATACAGCTACCTAGTTACCGAATGGTTAAATTGAGAGTTTTTATCATGTATGGTTCACAGGTTCAGGGCAATGGAACAGGCGTTCTCCAGCTGTGGAACTCATCCAGATCTCGGTTCACAATCGACCCGTTGTGCAGCCAGAACGTCTCTGCAGACTGATGGAACCGCCGCACCTTCCTCCTCAGCTCCCATAAGATACCAACCATGGCAGAGCATGGCTCCGTATCTACCGCATACACCCACATGCATCTCATCTCCCGCCCACGACCAATCATTTCCTCAACCCTTTCATCTGCACACGTAGATACAAATATTAACATCAATAAACTTTCACTTTCTTTGATACAGGCGAGGCTTAACATACCATATTTTTTTAGAAACGGAGAGGCTTAACATACCCTATACACTACAAAGATGGTGCTTCTCACCTGGTATGGATTCAAGGTACCCAAGGAGCTCAGAACCGATCCTAGACGATGGCCACTTTATTGATATCTCACTGTAGTCGATCACATTCTGGAAAGGAAGCTCAACTTCATCTGACAAAATCACTGGCACACATTCCTGTCATCAACATTCTTACAAGCTCACGATTCACATGCTACTACATACGCACTGAAACAATCTTCTTTTAGCAATAGTAGGAGGAAGAGGAGTAGGAGGACGAGCAAGAAAAAGAGGAGAGCTCACCACAAAGAAGGATTCATAGAAACGAAGTGTCCACGATGACTCGCCACGAGGAGCCAAGCAGAACTTTGCGTTTCTCAGGTGCTTGAAATAATCAATCCTTCCCAATTTGTTAAGACCAGACAACTTCAGCTCTGGTGACTCCAGCTAAAAGTAAACAGAAATCAATCCACAAGCCGTCTGAGTAAAAGATAATGTAAATAAAAAGCACTGATCAACAGCCAGAAAAGGCAACCTACGAAACTTAATATTTTGAAACCATGATTTGAAATAGAGAATCAAAAAATCATATTCAATGCTAGCTTTATATTACATTGTGCTTATACATGATAATTTTTTACCGTGTAGCATTTAAATGAAGGTTTTGCCAACTTTGTATGGCAATGTGCTTATACATGATAGGCTTTTCATTGAAGAGCAAATTAAAGAAAGGTGTTGTGCATTGATGCAATATTTAATAGCATATCGAACAGTTTTCAACCTTGTCAGGATACTGCTTTGCAAGCTCCACCAATTGAAGACGTCCTGCTTTTCCCTGGGCACGTCCAAGGAAGTTTGCCACGTACTTCCTCTTGGATAACGGGATTGGTTGGACCACACGTGCATCAGATTTCACCATAGAATCGTCGACGTTCCCAGGTATAATAATATCTTTCCATGTGTTAAACGCACTCGTGCCTCGCTTATCAGTACGGTCACCCTAACAAATACAATACAAGGCCATTCTAAAACATTGATAGTTAGCCATATGAAAGAGAACAACACAGGCATGAATGAATCAAGTCAATTCCAAGCTATCCAACCTATTTCCGGCTAACAAATTGCAGATACCTCATGAGTAGCACTTTAAAAGGATTTGATGCAACCACCATCATCCATGTACGATTGGTGTTGGTGATACACTTTTATCAATACATCACAGAAAATATGTCTACAAGTAGCATAAGTACATGGAGATATGCTTTTGTATAAAAGAAAATTAGAAAGTGTCCCCCTAATTCTACCACACATTAATAAATTAGGTTGAACAGGCATGCTGGTGAGAATCCTCGTAGCATAGTGACTCAGGAGACCTTTTAACATCGAGGTTCAGAAAAGTTCTTATTAAAACTGAGAACAAGAAAAGAAGCCCTAAAGGTGTATTCTAAGACTTGGATAGTTTAGACCAATATAATTCCCTTTTTTTTTGTACCTCTGGAGTAAGGATGATAGATCGATTCAGAAATGTGGCCCACGAGCGAAAAAGGTGAGCTCCAGCACCACTGCATATGAGAGATAACAAAATTGGATAAAACAAATCCCCAAAAAATCACCTGTACTAAACAACAGTCTGTTTGTTTACAGGTTCTCGCATGATAATAATTGAAAAGCTGGTACCTTGGGAAGACAAAAATGTGGTCTCGGCCACCTGATCTACGGAAATATGGCATCTGACTGAGAACCTGCAGGGAATGAAGGTAAAGCACTAGGGATGTTGTTTTGAAACGCACATGATTCAAGTAAATGTATGGTTTACCTTGACATAGGTCTGATTGATCTCCTTATCGTTGAGGGCCCCAGTCATCCGTACACATTTAACATAGCTGGGAACAAAGAAGAGATTTGCTTCATCCTTGTTGAATGTTCTAAACCTTGAGTTAAGAAGAAGCTGGTGGATCTTGACCTATAAAAATGGAAAACCAGTGGCATGAGGACAGCCGTGTTTTGTTTTCTATACTGTACTTATGCAGTGTGAAATGCGCACGCTGTGAATGCATATGCAGGCAAGTACCCAACATCAAATCAAATGAAGAGGAGTATGGATCTGTAATGTACGAGTAGTTAAGTTGGCCACAGTGGGCTTGGAGGTTGTACTATACTATGCTACTCTGGCAAGATGAGCAACAGTTACTAGAGAAGAAGTTGGAACAGTAATTAAGCTTTTGGGTGGAATTAGAGACGATATGGTACTACGAGATTGGCAGAAGAAGAGAACCTGGGTGCCCCACTGGCCCTTGAGGCAGGTGGCGGTGGGGACGGTGCCGTCGCGTCCGCGGAGCAGGGCGCGCAAACCTTCGATCTCGCCCTCAGAGTAGACGTAGATGCGGAGGTTGGCGCTCCATCCTGCTGGAGCGAAGGTGGGAGGAGATGCGGAAGTGTCGACGAGGAGGAGGCGGTCGAAGAGGCGGGTGAGGAGGAAAGTTGAGGCGACGAGGAGGAGGGCGGCCGCCTGGTGAGCTCGGGTGCAGACGGGGTGGTGGTGGCGCATGGTCAGGGCGATGAGGGAAGAGCTCGCTCGCCGGAGACGGAGGGGATCTGTCTGACTGAGGTGCCCTAAAGACTCATGGGCCTGTCTGTTTCAAATGGGCTCTAAAGACTCATGGGCCTGATCATGATGAGTCCGCTGATGGGCCTGGGCCGCTCTGTCTCCCTCTGAACTCTGGTCCGACGTAGTACAATACAATATTTCTCCAAAAAGAAAAATAATTTGTCTCATCTGCACGATAATTTGTTGCAAAATAATGGGGGGGGGGGGGACAATAGTAATATTCCAACACGGAATACGTACGTAGGAAACAGTAAAAAAATCATGATGATGCATATGTACACATTACACATAGACAGTGCTTTTTATTTAACTTTCTAGATTATTAGAAATTGATTAATGCTCATGCATTCTTCTGCAACAAGAGGGAGATAATGTCGAGGGCGATGGTGCATAAGCGGCGCAGTCCGTCCTCCCTCTTAGCCAGCTCCAGCGGGTAAGGTCGTCGTCGGAACAATGTCCGGCACACCGTGGGGTACTCGGCGGCGGCGCTGACATGCACGACGGCGTAGTCGTAAGCTTGGTCGGCCACGGAGAGGCGCGCCGCCAGGAGCGCCTCGCTGGCGTTGGCGTACTGGGCAGCGCAAGAACGAAGGACGGTGCTGCTGTAGGAATAGGAAGGAGAAGGCCTAAGAAGGAAGGAGGCCGTCGCCGAGGCATTTGCTGCTGCGGCGGACACGGCGATGACGCATAGGCCGGGGACGTCGGCGGTGGAGCTGGAGGGGTCGCCGGCGAGGGCGGCCACGCAGAGGTCGTAGAAGGTGGTGGAGTTGCAAGTGGACTGCACCATTGGATTTGGTGCCAAGGCGAGGGCGCTAATAAGCTGATGATGATGCGGCACGACGACGAGGAGCAGCAGGAGGAGGAAGCAGGGGGCACTACTACTATTCCTTGCCATCGATTCTTGGAACGCGCGCTGTGTTTTCTCCTGTTTGAGAATTGAGAGGATGTAGGAGGTAGGACTAGGAGGAGAGTTAATAAGCTGATAGCACAGAATCTGGTGGTGGTGGTGGAAGCCTGGAAGTAGTGTATTAGAATTGAATGTGGACAAGATTGGCTACTGCAGCAGCTAGCGCGCTGTGCATGGCCGTCGCCTTGCTTCACGTGCACACATGAGCTGAGGATGAATCCAACACACAATCTCATCATCAATCAAAATTCAAAGCTAAGGGAACATATATATGTATGGAAGGGAAATTGATGCATTCATCAGTACGTGGGTGGGCTCTTGTTGTATTCAATACGCACCGCTCCGCGAGATCGATTATTTATGTTGCAGAATCGGCGGGTGAGGTTGGCGGGTTGGATGAGGTCGTGCAGGGACCACCAGAGCTTGTGCGCGTGGTCGCTGGCGAATCGTCGCATCTCCGGCACGTCCCAGTTGCAGTCGTGGTGGCGGTGGTAGCAGAGCCAGGGCTTGATGCCCAGGTAGTGCAGAGCAAGAGGAGCTTCGAACTCTTCTTCTTGTTGCTTCGATCTAAGAGTACTAGTATATAGCTCGTACTTGAGCAGGTTGGCTCGTCTTGGCAGGCGGTGCCACCACGTGAAGACCTCGTTGAGGTAGCCCTGGTCGCCGCCGTTGTATGAGTGGATGCGGTGGATCCCTGACATTAGGAGATCGAAGGTGCAGTTGCAGGGCTCCAGCACCATCACGCCAGAATTGAAGCGGAAGCCGCTGTTGCCAGTGGCGGATAGCTGTTGATGATGAGCAAAGAGAAAGTCCATGTTTCGGAGCACCAGAAGGTCGGCGTCCAGGAACACGACTTTGTGATAGTCGGTCAGCTGCCACAGCCTGAACTTGCTGTAGTTCCACTCGTTGTAGGCGTGCCTGCTTGCCCGCGGGTTGCGGATGCGCGCCGCCACACGCACCTGCCAACCCGCCGCCGCCAGCCCGGCGCGATGCTCGGGGCCCACGCCCTCGGCGTCCACCAGGGCCACCAGATCGCGCTTCGATCCCGACCGTCGGATGCTCTGCGCCAGCACGATGGCGCCGCACACGTACGCGTCGCCGGAGTGCACCACCGTCGCGTACGCCTCTCCTTCTCCATTATTAATTGGTGATGATAATGACGATGATGAAAATGAAACAGAAGAAGAAGAAGAAGAAGAAGAAGCGAGCTGGCACGATCCCACGGGGAGGCTTATGCGTTGGCGGAGGTAGTCGGGGTCTGGGCGGTAGAGCCATGCGCGGCCATGGCGTGCCACGAGGTGCTTGCAGGGGAACAGGTTGGGAAGGGGGAAGCAATCACCCTCGCTCAGGATCAACACCGAGGACGATCCTTGTTGGGCGGCGACGGCGAGCTTTGCGGCGGAGAGCTGGAGGTGCAGCCTGCGCACGTCCCTGGACCAGCCTTGCATCACTTGACAGGAGGGCAGCTTCACTGCGACGAGGTCGTAGTCGTAGTCTACCAGCTGGGGGTCGTCGGGTTCGGGGAGGGACGGGCAGCTGCTTCTGCTGTCCTCGTCGATCCACACCGGATACAGGGCTTCCCAGGTGATGGCGTCCGAGACAGGGGCCAGCCGCACCGCCCGGACCTCGGAGCCCGGCAAAGTGGTCCTCCACCGCGCCACCTCCCAAGAGTTGAAGTTGAGCACGCGCACCCTGCTTATTCTGTTGCCGGACGACGACCAATTGCAAGATGATGACAGGCTCCCAGCGACACTCTCCCACTGGATCTCCCACCCGCTGTCTGCCGCGTACGGAGGAGGAGGGATCATCATCATCTCCTTCTCCTCCGTCGAAGCAGCTTCTGTCATTGATGATGTGGGAATGGGAGGAATCACCACGAAGACGAAGCCGCTGTGGGCTCGCACCAGCACCACCACCACGGTGCAAGCACACACAAACACGACCACCTTCTTCACATGGCTGCTGCTACTATTCCTCATCTTCTTCTGCACGCCGCCCATGTCGTCGTCCCTGCAATCCCAATTTCTCAAAAATCTCCTGCTTCTGCTTCGATTTATAGCACCTGTCTTCATAGCACAGGCTCTTCATATGCATGCATGGCCATCAACATCTTCTCCCGGCTCCGGCCATCATGTCATTCTCATGTCCTGTCCTATGGTTGCTATAAAATAAACTCAACCCGCAGCGGGAACGCCATTTGGAGAATCCTGGTGGACTTATATATATATATATATATATCTGTATCATCTCTCCGGCGGGCCTTCTCTTGTGCTGCAAATAAGTTATTATTCACCTGTCTCGGCTCAGCTCCTCACATTTGGAGATCAATCGTACTCTCGACTAATTAACAGATTGAGCTACAGAGTTCCTTGCTTGTGATTGACCGATAAATCATCAAGATTTTAATTAATCAGACTTAATTCGATTCTTCTGATCGACACGCAGATGCGAAGAACGCCTTGTCCTTGTCCTCCCACAAATATATTAGTGTGAAGAAGGCCAAGTCATCAAAGACCTCTAAGATTTCCACATTAATTTATACTATTATTAGGAGCTTATTACCTTGCATACGTACGATCAGGAATGAGAGAGGCAAATTAATTAAATACAGGAGGACTTTTATATTATTGGCGGGAGTTTATTCGATCACATGTATTGTATGTATAGTATCTTCATAAGCACATGCAAGCTTAATTATTAGAGAGCAATTAATTAAGAGTATTAGGTTGTTAATTAATCGCTCCATCAGTTTAGGACCCTGCATGACTTCCTGACGTCCCCTTGTTCCTTGAGGTCGAGCTGCCCCATCTTGAGCATCCCCTGCTGGAACGTGTAGAAGAACATGTCCGAGTTCTCGGCGAACATGTTGACGAACATGGCGGTCTCAGGCGAGTCGGCAAGCGTCTGATCCGAGGTGAGCAATCCACGGTTCACCTGAAGGCCACTGAAGTAGGCAGTGTCGAAAGCCTCGCTGGTCATGTCGAGCGGCGCGGTGGCCCCGTCACCGCCGCGGCCGCAGGTTCTCGACAGAGACGCCGCCAGGCTGGGCTCCAGCGAGGGGTCCACTTGGCTGGTCGAGTCGAAATTGCTGAGCCGGTTCTTGAAGTTGGCGCAGTGGGCGACGCCTAGCGTGTGGCCGCCTGAAAGGGCCACCATCTCCTCCACACTGAAGCCGCGCCGGTCGACGAAGAGGTCCACCAGCGCCGAGGCGTTCAGCGTCGCCGCCGGTAGCGCCGCCGTGTCGGCCGCGTCAGACCGGAAGCCGTCTTTCCTCCCCGTGGGCACGTCGTAGTAGGGCCCCCCGGCCATGACCACGGCATCCCTGGCGGCGAGGGCCAAGATGTCGGCGCAGGACACCATGGAAGGGCACTGTTCCTCGAGAGCCTCCTTGATGGCGTCGATGACCTTGAATCCTCGAAGGGTCCTGTTCGGGGGAGCGTCCTTCTCGGCCTTGTGCCCGGGCGTCGAGTCCAGAAGCAGCGAAGCGTCACACCCCTGCATCCAATGCATTCTTTCTTCATTCTCATCACTCGCTGATCTTGTTCATTTTTTAATTATCGCTTGCTTTAAGTCATCGAATCTAGATCCAATAATTTTTAATTATTATATAATTTTTTTTTAAAAAAATAACAAATAAACTTTTAATCAACTGAAAACTAAAAAAATATAATTATAATAATTTATTCTGGATCATCAATATGTATGCCTATATATATTCTCCTTTCAAAAAACAAAATGGCAAGAAGAAGAAGACCTGCACGAAGCAGTCGTGGAAGTGCAGCCTCAGGATGCTGGCCGCGAGGGTGGGGTCCTTCATAATGGCGTCGCTCATGACGTCGCGGACGATCATCTCCGCCATGGGGCAGCCCTGCATGTAGTAGTACTCCATGCTCAGCTCGCCGGTGACCCCCCACGCAGTAGCCGCCAGCACCATCACCACCGTCATCATCACACTTGTTGACAACTTGTTGGTATTCGCCATCTCTGCTCTTGCCTACTAGCTTGTACTCTCAACTCTAGGTCTGCTGGCTGCACAGCAAGAGCTAGCGAGAGCTGCTGATGGCTTATTCAGATCGATCGATCGATGGGAATGCAGGGGTAACCATATATATAGAGAGAGAAAGAAGAGAGATGGCTGCCCGCCATGCATGCATGCACCAGCAGCTACATACAATACAATGCCACTCGATCGCCCACTTCCGCTACAACAATTATTATTGAACTATATCTACTCTAGAATAGTCAAAGTGGATTACCTGCATGCATGCCACTTTTGGGTTTGGACATGTAATTATGCCAGTCATCTTCACAGTGAATACCGATCAAGAAAGAAAAACGTCACACCTGAACCCCAATCATACATATAAAACATATATTTAGTGGAAATTATTTTCAGAAAATAACCATATGACGGTATATATAAAAAAGCTCCCTCTAGGGCTCTCTTTTAATTTGTTGTATCCGTTACTTCTAAACCTTGGATATATCTGAAAGGGGGAATAATATATATTTTCAAAAAAAACTATATATGTCCGTCACTAGCTACAAATAAACAGTATACTATACTATCATTAATAATTATTCCGATATCCATATTGGATATAGTATAGTCAAATTAGGGTATTGATTTTGACTAATCTTTGATGCATAATGTAAAATATGGGTAATGGTTCTTTCAAAATAAATATATGGCTTGGAGTTCAGCATCTACATGTGAAAATTTTACATATATTCCCGTTGTGGTCCAAGGCTCCAAGCAAATGGTGGAGGAGAGGCACCCCACTCATCTCAATCGAGTTGGTGGCTGTTGCATGATCTAACAAGATTATACCCCGTGGTGAACGTGTTTAACAATCGTATATATTTTATTTGATCTGACAATACCATTTTGAAAGAAATGATCTTTTGATATATATACTAATACAGTAGCACATGACAAATTAAATACATGCAGGCTCTCTCTGTGTAGTTGGCTGATTTTAGTTTTGTGTGCCGATAGACGATCAGCATGTGTAATAAAGTTCAATATCAATCGTCTAGTAGTTTGTCACTCGATCGGTGGTGGAGCACTAGTTGATATGAGGCGGTAGTGCAGCGTGCGCACATACAGCATATACAGTGCACAATGACACAGTTAGCCGCCGTCCGGCCGTCCGGCAGTCAGTAGTAATTGTTGATGCGTGCTGAGTTCATAGCACTTAGCACGCGCGCGGAATAAACACGCCACTATAGTTAACCAGCAAAATACGTGATTTCCAAGTTGCGCGCTGGTGTACACAAGGCCGGCACCACCACCATCCCCCTATGATCCTCTGCTTCGGCATCGATCGCTGTCATCAGACACACCAGCAGCATGCTCAGTGGGATCTGCAATCTTCATTGGTCCTTGCATGCCGCGCGAATACATCTCCTACACGTACCGCATTTCACTGTTATACTATAATTAACCCTTGGTCGATCAACGATCTGCTATTCTTAGGCACCTAATTAAGTAACTGAATTTCTTCAAGACAATAATAAGCAGCATCAGGAAAGTAATTAACTGAAGGAGGAGGAAGAAGAAGCAGCAAACTTAATCATATAGTCATCGATGGCTTCGTTTGGTGAGGCCCCCGCGGGCGACGCCGGCAGCGGCGAGAAGATCTTCCGGACGAAATGCGCGCAGTGCCACACGGTGGAGCGCGGCGGCGCGCACAAGCAGGGGCCCAACCTGCACGGCCTCTTTGGTCGCCAGTCCGGCACC
Organism: Eleusine indica; assembly: GCA_030378355.1. Classification (NCBI taxonomy): domain Eukaryota; kingdom Viridiplantae; phylum Streptophyta; class Magnoliopsida; order Poales; family Poaceae; genus Eleusine; species Eleusine indica. Next base: position 54,712 of record CM059502.1, on the reverse strand, counting down.
ACCCTCGGCTACGCCTACTCCACGTCCAACAAGAACATGGCCGTCATCTGGGAGGAAGGCACCCTCTACGACTACCTCCTCAACCCCAAAAAGTACATCCCCGGCACCAAGATGGTCTTCCCGGGGCTCAAGAAGCCCAAGGAGCGAACAGACCTCATCGCCTACCTCAAGGAATCCACCGCCGCTTAATTCATTTTATTTCCATATATGCATCATCTCGGCTTGTTTCAATTCATTTTCCTCTTTCCTCAATCCACTATGTGCGTGGTTTCGTAAAGTTTGTTTTCACCAGGGCCGGCCCTATATATATGTACGCACGCACAAGCTAAGCAGCTATACTGTTTTTTCGGCATTGCTAGTGTCAATCAAATAAATTAACGTTCCTTCCCCCTTGCTCTCTCTGTTTCTTCTTCTTCTTCTTCTTCTTCTTCTTCTCTCTCTCTCTTCCCTTTTTAGGTTGAGATCCGTCCCTGTGATCCAGGTTGTACCTAAACTCTCATTTATCTTATATATATACTGTCATATTAGTTCATTAACTAATAATTCCCTCTAACTGATCTACCAATCCATTGATGAATCAACAAACTAATTAATGGATCGGAGAGTTATTCATTCTATTACATCTTTCATGCATGAGTCGACCGATATGTGTTAAAAGAAGTTTTGGTTACTCGAAGAGAAACAAATGTTACATTGTTGCTTGCCTATAGCAACCTGAACTGCGCACCTAATAAAGTCGGACGTGATGGTCATGCTTCTCAAAACAGTACACAGGCTAAAGCTTGTGTGTGTGAAAACAGTTCCAATAAAATCCTATAGTAGGAAAATACTGCAGGCCTATATATCTCAAGAGATCAGGGTCTGACGCGGCCACCACGGCTCTTCATAGTGTCATCAAGCGACAACAAAGGCCAGTGTTGCCTGTTGTTGCGGCATATCTAATTAATGGGAAAGTGGCGTTGGCAGGAGGATGGAGATCGATGATGCGAGGTTAGTGGGGAGGAGGCGATGGCGTTTAGGGGGGATCGGAAGAAGCGGTGGTAAGAGCAACTCTAGTGGACTGATCAAATGAGTCTTTAAATTCACTTTTAGTTATTCGGACATAAAAAATCAACTCTAACCCCTTCTTATCTCGGTGACTATTTTGAGGAGGCTATCAAATTTCTCCTCAAACCCCCTAAAAATAGTGTCCCATTATTTTCTCCTGAAATGCGGGTCCTATCATTTTTTTCGTTTCTTTCCTCTCCTCTCCTCCACTTCGACGCGAATGGATAGGGCAGGTCGCTGCCGCTGCCGGTGGCCACCCGGCCCGCGCCTCCGGCTGGCTTCCGCCTCGTGCAAGCTGCGGAGCCAGAGGCGGCGGCGCGAGCTGCGGAGCAGAAGAGGTAGCCTGGGATGGGGAGGAAAGAGAGAGAAGAGGGAGAGGAGCCAGAGCGCGATGACACAAGCAAAGAAGGAGGGAGATGGTGGCGGCGTGAAAGGGGAAGGGAGGGTGGCGGTGGCGGTGGCGGCGGTGCGCGCGCGGGGAAGAGGGTGGGGCAGTGACAGGGGCATGCATGGGGAAGAGAGGGCAGCGGCGGCGTGCATGGGGAAGAGAGACGGGGCGGCGGAGGCGCCGAGCAAAGTAGGGGGAGAGGGTGGCGGCGCTGACGGGGAGAGAGGGAGGTGACGAGGGGAGAGAGGGAGGAGTCGGGTAGGAGAGAGAGGCGGACATGGTGGGGCCCACTGGCAGAGGGATAGGGGCCAATTTTACTCAGTTGCGCTGGAGTGCAAAATGGTTTTGGGCTTCTAAAAATTAGAACTTGGACCTTAAAATGAAGTATAGAGACCCGAATTTGGTCTATGGGCTGGAGTTGCTCTAATGTTGATAGGGAGATGAGATGACGTCCTGGGATCAATCGGGAGGAGACAACAACACATTGGCGGGCGAGGGTGAGGGATCATCACAAGAGAAAAAAAGAGGAGATATTAATCTTGTCAAATAATAACTAGAAATAGCAATTTATGCAAGAATTGACATTTTATTTTTTAAAATTTTGAATGGAAAGAAACTTTATTAACTTATCACTAAATGGTTGGCTACCAGTTCAAAAATACATACTGATAGTGACAGGCTCTCCAACAATGGATTAGCACTGATCAAGAGGAGCAAAATAGCCTATTTTGATAGTAATGAGTAGTGACTATACTATCAATATACAAATAACTAGGAGTCTCACCCGCAGCCACACTATCCCATCCACTTTACCATAACACGTTCATTTATCACCAACCCGTTCCTACACACACACCATCAAACACTGTTTCACCCATTTTGCAAAACCTGATAGTGTAAAGGTATGGTGACAAGCGTCACGGGTCCTAAGCGTATGCTAGCAAGGTAGCATTATTATTAGCGGGGCTAATAATAACTTTCTAAGTTTATCAAGGTATGGGGATATCAATTCCTAATTATGATCAAGGAATAAGTAGAGCTTGCCTCAAAACGCTATCCGCCTTGACTAGTCTTCACGTTTTTTGTCCTTATGCTTTTCTGGCGGAGTCCGGGTCTTCAGGTCTTCTCCTTGTGTCTTGTGCTCTGGGCCTGCGCGTAGACAACGAGTCTTCTGATGCTTCCGTGAACTTCCCATAGCCTAACGCATAGTACTACGTCTTATAAACAATCTACCGTAAGAACATAAAATAATAAGAAGAAACTCACTGTGAAAATGACGTTTTGAACTTGGGATGATTTACGAGGTCTTAGACAGGATCTATGGGTAGTACCACTAGGTACTACACACGGTGACGAACCCATGAGCGAAAGAATTGCTCAAAACAGAGCTACGGTTCAAAAGATATGGCTTTTTAAGGTTCTAGGGGTTTGTTTGCAATTTCTAAAAAGTTCAGGGGCTTAGTTGGAAAATCTAGAGGGCTAAAATGTAAATATAGAAAAGTTGGGGGTCTTTTTTGTAAAGTTGCTAGGTTAAAACATGAATAGGCAGAAGGTTAGGGGGCTAAGTGTAAGATGGCAGGGTTCTGGGTTTTTCCGGGATTTTGGGAATTATTTTCTTATGGGAAAACAATTACTACGTCATGCTGACACAATAAAGGGGTTACAGGATTTATTTTCGCACAAGAAAGAGGTGGAATAGGCTCACGAGGTTGTGGACTAGGGGGAAGGGCGCGGTCTACGGGCGCGCGGTGGACCAGGCTAACCTGGGTTGTCGATGCAGAGATGTGCGGCTTGGATTTAACATCGCAAAGGGTACAAGGCTCCTAATCTCGACCGCAGGCTAGCGGATGAACGACCGAGAGCGGGAGAGGGTGGCACGTGGCTGCCGGAGCCGAGGGAGGCGGCTGCGCTGTTGGTGGCAACTCCGGCAAGCTCAGGGTAGCTCTGCGGCGGCCGAAGCTCATGCTCGAGGGCTGCCGCGCTGGATGGGGTGGCCTCGAAGAGAGGAAGACGGCCAGGGAGAGAGAAAAGGGAGAACGAGGCTCGGTTTTTGGTTTGTGGTTGCGCGGGCGGGTGTCTGGAAAGGGAGGCGAGCACCTGCGGCTTTTAAGGGGGAAACAACAGGGAGGCGTGAAACACATACCGTTGTCCCACTCGTGTTACCCGGCTTGGGCGGGGTTGTTGTGCAGTGGGGGTCCGGGCGATGTGATGGCTCACTAATCGGTGATCAAATGCTAAACGACGGTGGGTGAGTAGCGACGTGACGAGACGGCTCGGCACAGCGGCACGACGATTAGACCGCTCAGGCAGGGCTAGCGTGGATGGGTGCGTGTGATGGCGAGGAAGGCGCTAATGAAGTCGAGGCGATGGCTCGTGCAGAGCTCGCACAGCGGTGGCAGGCGCACTGGGACGAGCAGGCAGGGTTAAAGGTGGGTAGGCGCGGTTCGGCCTTGAAGGGCTTCGTGACGGCGCCAGGGAGGGGTCACACCCACCTACGGCAGGCCTGTGTTTGGCGGAGCGCGATTGAAGGGCGGGGCACTATGCGTAGGTGCGATGGCGGTTAGAGGCGGTTGGCATGCTGCGCTTGGTCGGACGCGCGTGAAAGCGGTGAGCAGGGTAGAGGAGGAGTGATGGTGTCGGTGTTGCGGGTTTGACCGCTCAGGTAGAGGCGGCTCAGCGCAGAGTGGAGCGGCGGCAGCTAGCGCGGTGGCGTTAGGTTGGTGGGGCTTCAAGGCGGCAGGGTCCGCATGACGGGGCAGGTGAGGACAGTGTCAAGTGGCGACGCCGTTCTGCGGACCGAAGAAGAAGAAGGGAAGGCGGACCGACTTGGACTGCCGCGCGAGGGCGAGCTGGATCGAATGGGAGGGCGATGCGGCCCAAACGGGTGCGGAGGGCGTGGGCGCACGCGAGCTAGGCCTGAAGGCCGAGCGGCTAGTGAGAGGGAGAGCGCGGGGCCAGGCCCATGCGGGAAGGGGAGAGGAGGAGAGGGGAGGGAGCTAGGCCGAAAGGGTGAGGCCCAGTCGGGAGAAGTGAGAAGGATGTGTTTAACTATTTCTGGTTATTGGGTTTTAAAGCAAATCGAATTCAGATCTCGATTTAAATTATGGTAAGCAGAAGTTCAACAAAAAAAAAGCACATCAGTTAACATACACTTGAGCATATATTTTATGTTGGGAAAATTTCTTATTTTTTCCCTCCTTTTTAAATTAGTGGTATTTTTGTTTAAATTAGTGGTATTTTATTTTGAAAATTTTTTGTCGGGGGTAAGAACAAGGAGAAAATTTTAATTAACTCGGATTTTTAATCTTAATAAATTTTGGATTGTCACACACGTGTCCTACGTATTATTGGTGACGATCTGCTGGAACAGTGTTCGTCCTACGGGCAGCTCCCGATGTTGGAGTGTGTGTACTAGAGAAAAGGGTCATATATCCTATCCTCCCTAGTTCCTGGTAGTCAACGTCGTCGGTCAGGACAGCAATTCATCAGGCAGCACGAGTTGCTGGTTCGTCTACATGCAATTGTGAGAGGACCTCATGCTCTTTGGCCTCCCATCGGACTCGTGGGTCATATTCTCTCTTGGCATGGCGATAATGAAGCTGAAAGGAATCATAGAGCGGTGTACAACATGATAAAGTGCAGGAATGTTTTTTTTTTATAATTTAGAAAAACAACAGTTAATAAGGACTATGAGATCACGAGACGCTGACTTCTTTTTTGAAATTAATACGCTACAGTTGCTAACAACAACATCTATGCAGAGTCCTATTTTGATTCTGAAATTTTTGACGTGGTTATGGTGCTGTCCGTGATGATATTTTGGAAACCGATTTGAATGGAATCTGATTCGTGAGTAGAAAGCGACGTGGACACAGAGAGTAGAAACCGACATGGACACGGAACTCTGAACATTAAATCCAACAACAAACTAAACCAAGACCAATGACGACCCCAGCTAAATTAATAAGGAGTAAATAAAGATTAGGTAGATTATTGATAGACATCAGATTCATTAAAATAATGTTTTTAGAATATAAAATGTATTGCATTTGAAATATATTATATATATTTTAAAAGAATTAACGCCGGGTATGAACAAAGACAAAAGACAACAGTTTTTGAAAAAAAAAAGGTCAAGGAGAGCCGGAGAGGCAGGGAGGGAGTGGAGGCTAGGAACGCGGGCGGGAGGGCTGGCCAATTCCTGCCTTGCATTGAGCCTTTATTGTTGGCATTTGGTGGCCACCGTGGTAATAGCAGCATCTCCGGCCATGCATCTCTCGCACGCCGTATGTGGTCCCTGCTTGTGTCTGGAAAGTTGCCACTGCATGAATCAATTCCTCCATCCTCCGGTCACATCAGAACTAAGGACGGTATGAAGCCGGCGGGCAGTAGACTCAAGTCCCGACGAGGCATCTCTATCGGTGACGATGACGAGGAGGAGGCCTACGGCGGCTTGTCCCCGACGACGACACCACCGCGCAAGGCGGGGCTGCTGATCAAGGCAGCAGTGGTGGCGCTGGTGATGATCCTTGTTATTGGGCTGATGACGGGCAGCACCAAATTGTTGTTGTCTTCCTACTCTGTGCCTGTAGTGCGGCAGGCAGCTGTATTTAACTACAGTACTAGTAAGAACAACAACGTGATGACGATGAGGAGCAATAGTAACAATAATAAGAGGCGAGAAGAAGAGCAACAGCAGCTGTTGTTGTTGGATTTCCGTGGGTACCTGGACCCGGGCCCTCCGTGGGGCCACAAGATGTCGGACGCGGAGCTGTTCTGGCGCGCGTCCATGGTGCCGCGCATGGAGGAGTACCCGTTCCAGCGCGTGCCCAAGGTGGCGTTCCTGTTCCTCACGCGGGGCCCGCTGCCGTTCAAGCCGCTGTGGGAGAGATTCTTGCAGGGGCACGAGGGGCTCTACTCCGTCTACGTGCACGCGCTGCCGGGATTCTTCCATGATCATGATCATGATCATACTCAACAAGTTGGGGAAGAAAGGGAAATAAGAAGAAGACGAAGAAGAAGAAGAAAAAGGGATTACTATTGGCGTCAGATCCCGAGCCAGCAAGTGTCGTGGGGCTCCATCACGCTGGTGGACGCCGAGAAGCGTCTTCTGGCGAACGCGCTGCTGGACTGGTCCAACCAGCGCTTCGTTCTCGTGTCCGAGAGCTGCGTCCCCGTCTTCAATTTCAGGACCGTGTACGAGTACCTTGTGAACTCGGCGCACAGCTACGTGGAGTCTTACAACATGGATGTGCCGCAGTGCGCGGGGCGTTACAACCCGAGCATGGCGCCGGACGTGGAGGAGGAGCAGTGGCGCAAGGGCTCCGAGTGGTTCGAGCTCAGCCGGGATCTCGCCGTCGACGTGGTTGCCGACCACCGCTACTACTCTCTCTTCCGCCGCCACTGCACGCCCTCCTGCTACCCCGACGAGCACTACATCCCCACCTTCCTCCACCTCCGCCACGGCCCACGCAACGCCAACCGCACCCTCACCTGGGTCGACTGGTCACGCGGCGGCCCACATCCGGCCCGTTTCGGCAAGGCCGCCGTCACGCCCGAATTCATCGCCGCCATACGCAACAACGGCACAAGATGCATCTATAATGGCAAGCCCACCACCGTGTGCTACCTCTTCGCAAGGAAGTTTGCGCCAAGCGCGCTGCCCATGCTGCTCAACCTCACCACAACCCTCCTAGACTTTTAATCTCTTTTTCTCTCTTTTTTTATTAATCTGTACAGTATACCTAGTAGTATATTATATATAGTGTTCCTAGAGATGATGTACTTTCTCATTCTGCTCCCAGGAATTTACAACAACTAACTCTGTTCATTCATCATGCACGCATTGATTATTTTTTTTTTAAAAAAGAAGGGAATTTTATTACTCTCCGATCACTAAAAAGAAAAAAAAAACATTGAAATTTCTCACCCGACAACTAATTAGGCCCTGTTTGGGTATTGTGGTTTTCCTAAACCATGGTATTGACAAACCTTGGTTTTATAAACTAGAGCCAACAAATACCTTAGTATTTGAAAACCGGAGGTTTTTTTACAGTTTGGAGATAAACCATGAAATGTTTGGCTACCAAAGTATATTTTGTAGCATTTGTCTTTTTTTTTATAGAAAAAACTAGCTGTTGGATGTTATACGGGTCAGCACTTCGATGCCTAGCTAGGTAATATCTAACATGACTTGCTTAACGTATATTTGTTTATTTTTTTAATGATTAGCTTATCCATAATATATTCTATTTTGCTGGAGACTGACCGCTCAAAGTCATTCCTTGATAACCGGATCTTCTAACTCCTTACGGTAGACTTGATTTACGTCTTGCAAACCAAATATAAACCACAAAGGAAAATTCACCTCACTACATCTACATACACATAACCAAATAAATACTATGTGGGGAAATTTCATGATGCGAAAGCAAAGAGACGACGAGGATTTGGCTCTCGTCATCGGTTTTAATTACTCTGCATGGTTCTACTACTGATCGGGGCAATAATCCATGATTCCGTTGTTACGGGAGAGCAATATGTGTCTGAAGTTTTGAAGGGTCATGTGTTATGCTGCAAGCGGGAATTCAGGATGGAGAGATCCATTTTTTTTTAATTGACAGAGTACCTTCAAGAAAAAAAAAATCTTTTACAAGATACATGAGGAGTTGCTATTGAAGAACAGGTAGCTATACTCATGTATGCTATCTCAAAGAATGCAAGGAATTGATATCTACAATGGTGCTTCCAGCATAGTGGGGAGACAATAAGCAGACACTTTGGGGCAGTATTAAGAGCAATGACACAATTAACCAGAAGCATGATACAATTGTCACCCGTGAATATTTCCCACAAAATTTCTAGCAATCCAAAATTTATGCCATACTTTAAGGTATTGTGCATGCTATTCATATGTAATCTATATCTACATGTATATAATTGTTGAATGTTAATTGAAGACATATTGTGAAGGACTGCCGATTTTTTTTTCTTTAGTAATCTATAAGTATTTAATTTTAATAATGGTAAATTGAGGAGGGGAATTCAAAATCTAATAAGAACGTCAAGCGGAATAGCGTCCAGCCGCGGACTCTGATTAAAACAGCGTCCAGGTGTGGACTTTGTTGAGAACAGCATTCCTGCCTGGTTCATCATGTATACTGTATACATACGCATCGAGCCGAACGTCTGACGTGAGTTGTTCTCTGTTCCACGTACAACTCTACTACCTGCCAAGTTGTTCGTTCTTGTGTTTTCTTAAATACCATTTGCCATCCTCTATCCTCGTATAATGGAATAAGCTGAAAAAGCTGATGCCCAGGAGACCCTGTCAAAACGTGCTTGATAGTCAATGTGAAGCGATCACTCTTAAGTCCAAGTCCTCGGTAAATTTCATTCTTGACTTCATCAAATGTGGTATCCTCATATGTCAGAAAAGTGATTTTTGGTGGAATATTATACTCAGCATCTGTAGCACCATATTGAATTTTCCCCTTCACATATGCAAGGACAATTATCATTTTAAGAATCAGGCTGCACCATCAAAATAATAACTGATTTGAACTATTTTATCATGTAATACAAGGTTAAGAACGAAATCAGTGTTATTGTCATATATCTATTTGGATTATAAGTGGGCATGCTAGTTAAGTGAATATACATTGTATTGATTATTGACGTAGTTCACGCACACAATGGAAATTATTTATGTGCAAGCAAATGTTAACTATGCGAACTATTAACAGCAGGTCACCAAAGGAGACTTACACCGTCGTGGCACCTAGGTTAACACAAAAGCGACCATCAAGTTAATCCCGACCCATCTGAAGATATGAACTGAGATCAATCGATTGATGCCCTAACGTGAGAAGAATACAGTAATAATGCATCTTATGACACCCGAAACCTGAAGAAATTATAGAGGAGAATCAATACCTTCAGATTGATCCGCTTCTGAACAGCATTACTGGTCAGCACAACCGACTAGAAAAGAGAAACCGACGATGAAGAATTCACGAGTGCCGTGATAATCGTTGATCGCACAAAACGGTTAGAGAAAATTAGGAATACAGGTGATTAGTTGACGGCGTTCAGAGCTAATTAGCATGGAGCCGAACCAGGTGAGGACGCTGTCTTGGAGAGCGTCCGAGCGTGGACGCTGTTGTCCTCAGCGGTCGATCTTGGACGCTCTAGCGCTTAGCGCCCTTACTAGTTTGGTAATTCTTTCTACTTATTTATCATTCTTAAAATTATGAACTTATTCTTTACCAAGAAAAAAAAATCGGGAAGAACTGTATTGGTGCAATAGAGGGAAAACATGTTCCGATTTTTATTGCTTATGAGTATGAATGTCGATGGACACAGGACACATGGTTTATACAGGTTTGGGCCTCTCGGAGTATAATAACCCTACGTCCTGCTTGATGTTCTTGTATTGCTAGGGTTCGCACTGGGGGTAGGGTTCCCAATACGAGTTCTTGAGAATGCCGAAGACCCCCTGCCCTCCTTATATATCCGAAGGGCAGCGGTTTACATGGAAATCTATTATTTAGTTATAATCGATTCTATCTATACATCGTATCTCTTAACCTAACTTGTTGTGTATTCTTAAACAAATATCCAGCTAGCTATCTTCTGGGCCTTAATCTCCAGTACTTCATAATTGAGCCCCCAGCCCACTCGGCCATATAGCTGAGTGAATAGGTATCCCGAGTACATATGTCCCACAGTAGCCCTCAAGAACTTTCCAATTTTGAATTAATTTATCTTGATGCCCTTCAAAATTGAAAAGTACTTCACTTGACATATATTTGAAGCCTTCTTTCTATTCAGCCATATAAACAAGCATACTTATTGTTTACGGCCTCCAATGCAAAATTAAAACACTTCATAAATCCGAAGATTAAAGACGAAATATCTATAACTAGTCGTAGCCCCTAGCTCAAAAGTTATTTTTAGAAAAAATAGCTTGTGAGCCAAAAACTAACAAAAATTAGTACTTGTATCAGAACTTCATATAAAATAGTCTTCAGGATTGATACTAGCACTTCCTTCGAGTGATGGTATATTGAACAGCCCCTAAGATTGGTGCTAACACTCCCTCGAGTGATTTTGATAATTAATCACAAAATAATGACATTTCAGCCCCCAAGTATGAAACTACTTGTTACCCGAGTGATTCCAGTATTGAATCACCAAAAATCCATTTATAATATGCAATAAATGATAAGAACAATACAACTAACACTTAACAGGTTGATTAACCCGTTAACAATTTCCGCCCGCTAGGTCAATCGCAAGAATATATATATCCACTTCGACAACAGTGGTAACTCTTTACCTTCATCATTCAGTACCTCAACCGCCGCCACTGACTTCTTGTAAACCCTAGATCCCCATTTGCATTCTGCTGCCATCGATCTCCTTCCAGCTTCATTTCCGCCATATCACAACCCCAATGACACCCAAGCGCACCCGCCAAAGCACCAGGAGCTCATCGAAGGGGCAAGCTTCCACAAAATGTGCGGAAGACGACTCGCCCTTCAACACTCCTGAAGGAATCAAGGAATTTCTGATGTCCTCCATGGACGCAGAGAAGATCAACAGTTTCATCATTGATGGAGTTCTCCAGGATCAACAAACAGGGGATTGGATTGAAGCGCTAGGTCAGAAATTTCTGCAGCCCCTCGTAGATTATATCATAGTTTTTTCTCCCTTTTTCTACCGTGGATTTGGGATGCCCTGTTCTGATTTCTTCCGTGGGCTGCTCTTCTTTTATGGGATTAACCTTGTTAATCTAAATCCCAATTCGATTCTCCACATTGCCATTTACATCCATTTGTGCGAAGTATTCCTAGGGATTGCCCAGCACTTTGATACTTTCAAAGAATTATCTGTTCTGAAGTCCAATAGCGGTAATGTTATTGGTGGTGCTGTATTTCAATTGAGGAATAAATCAAAATACATTGAAGTTCCTCTTCCTTCTACCAACATGGGATGGCACTCTGATTGGTTTTACCATGTAAACCATGAGTCTCCTCTATCTGAGTTCACTGCCGAAGCCCCTGTACCCCGTCCTCAGTGGTTTGAAAAGACATCGCCTGATAAAAAGAACCAGGTGGAAGCAATTTTAAATCAAATTGCAGTATTAAAGTCTAAGGGATTTAGTGGGGTTGATGTCGCAGCGAGCTTCATATATCGCCGAGTCCAACCCATTAAGAGATGTCATGTCTCAATATGAAAAGAGATCCCACCATAGAGGTGTCTAAAGAACTATTTGACCGAGGGCTAAAACTGAGGCTTGGAAATATTTTCTTCTCTTTGCTTGATTGGACCCCGACGAGCAAAAAGGCTGGTCATAATTTCAAGACCAACAGGAATGATGTAAATATATATTGTTGTTTCTGTTAATCATATTGACTACCACGTGCAAAATTGACATATGTTGCTGATTGTAGAATACCATTCCCTCCTCTTGTGCAAGAAAAGTCGCCAAGTCCTCAACCAGCCCCCAAGCGTCGTAAGGCTCAGATCGTTAATTCTGATGAAGAGAAATCTCTAGCAAATAGAGTTGCTAGACTTCAAGAAGAAGCAAAAAGGAAAGCTTCAACCGAGTTAGAAACCACTCGGCAAGGATCATTTCTGACATGAGAGCCGAAACTTCAAATGAAAATGATCAACTGAGTGTTAAAGACACTCAAAAAGATTTAGCTACAACCCCATCCGATGACGTGAAAAACACGGCGTCAACCGATCCTCCGCCTAAGGTGTTAGGATTAAAATTTAAACGTCGGCCAAAGTAAGTTTACTAATAACCAAAGTTCCAAATTATATTGTTACAATTAATAAAACTGTCCTTGGGTATATGGTATGCAGATCATCTGGCACTGCGTCCTCAGGCAGTTCCATGCCACAAGGCAATGTTTCTGAAGAATCATAGGCCAAATCAGGCGACACACTCAAGGATTTCGCCACTGATCACTCGGCCAAAAGCTGAATGATTGCAAAGATGTTCCACGGTCAAGTCGGCCAACAAAAGAGCCCAACAAACCAGAGAAATCCGCCATGCCAGACCTAAATATTCCAGGGACAGCCACAACGTAGGGCAACTCCCCTCCTCCAGTCACCGAAGAAGAGTCTACTCTGGTGTTTGAAAGGATGCCAGAGCTAATGAATGATTATCCAATCGGCCCCGAGGAATATGTCATTCCAACGCCGATTCACCGAGTGGTGAAAGAACAAATCTTGGAGGAAGTTGGCCCTACCAGGACCGTATATCATATCGGCGAGTTAGCCATCAAGGGTCTGGACGAAACTGGTGAGCGGGAGGAGTTAAAGAAATTCGAAGGCCTCACTGAGGAAGCTTACCACTCGTTTCAGGTAAGAGCCGAAATTTTTATTCGTCTAGCTGTGGTTGTATTCAAAAAGTAATACTCATTTTGTCTTTTGCTCTCCCTAGCGGTTGAAGTTGCACATGGACGGTAAAAGCAAATTGTTGCAAATTGTGCAGAAGAAGTGTGCCAAAGCGATAGAAAATGAGAATCAGCTTGCCAAGGAAAGACTTGTGGTCGGCCATCTTTCTCTTGAGTTACAATCACGTTCGTCCCGGATGGATGAACTGCAATTTACAATATTAGGTAGGTTCTCTACAAGAGATTATACATAAGAGCAAAGCGACCCATATGTTCACCAAATTTCCATTCCTCCTTCTTGAAGGCTTGTCAGAAGAACTTGCTTCAAAATGCAAGCAGGAAGCTGAGTGGGCAGTACTAATTGCCAAATTAAAAGATCGTTTAAAGACTTTGGAGTCATCCTCAAGCACCATCGAAGAGTTGAAGAAGCAAAATCAAGAATTAAAGAAACAACTTCAAACTTCGGCAAACCTCAAAAACAATTTTGAAAAATTAAGAATGGCTTCAAAAAGATGGATGAATCTTGCACTAACTGGAAAATGAAAGCTGAAGGTATTCTTTTGATATTCTATGCTTAATCATTTTAATAAAGTGTTGAAAAGTCTCATATGCACTCATTGTACAACAGATGCACTAGCCGAAGTTAAATCACACGAGCAAGAACGCCATGAATTACCCAAAAGAGTTCTTATGGCGGAAAAATTTGTGAAAGATGCAACCGACTCGTTGAATGAAGTCAAGGCCTCTTTCAAAAAGATTGAAAAAGAACGAGACGATCTCAAGGAAAAGGGCACAACTCTTGAAACCGAGAGGAAAGACCTCAAAAAACGTCTGAGAGGTAAATAATACTTGCACTTTCATTACCTGAATGTCCAGATATCCTCCATAGTACAAGATTTATGTGCCTTTGCTTTAGGTTCACAAAAAGCATATGACCTTCTACAAACAAAATTTATTGAGGGTGACCAAAATCTCCGCTGGTCCCTTGCAGCTCTGTAAAAAGATGCTGAGGAAGTGGCACAATTTGTTATTCCTGAAGAAAAACCTCCAAGATGCAGGGATCTACTCACTCGTCTGCAAGAAACACCGAGCCGAGTATGACAACATGCACATCACATTGCAGGACTTATAGGTGCTCAGGTATTAGCTATCACAAAATTGCACATCCCAGAAATCAAGCTAGATGTAATTGCTGAGGGTTTCCAAGAAGATCTTTCAGAAGAGCAATGTGAAGCCCTGGTAGCGGAAGCCCAGAGGACGGCTAACACATTGATTGATTAGGTAGAACTGAACCCATTACCAAGAATGTAATGAAAGTTGTGGTGGGGATGATTAAACTATGATTCATGACCAATAATGTCAGGAACACATTTAACCTAATAGATCCACGGGATCTAGATCTACTACCGGTAATGTAGTAAATACTTGGGCCATGTTGCTTTGCCATGCATTGTATGAACTCGTGTTAAACACTCACAACCAATACATGCCGCATGTTAGTGCTCTAAATCAACCCCCCTAATAACCGATATGAACCATGGAGACTAAGAACCCACTCGGTCAAACATATGCGAATTAGGAAAATTGACTCGGTTCTCAACAAATGACATGAACCCTAGAGACTAAGAACCCACTTGGTCAACATGTGTGAGTTGTGGTAATATCGAGAGACAAAAGCTGAGTCATGACTAAACTAAGACATTAAAAAATCAGTCAATTAAAGATTATATGACAAATTATCATGTTCGTATAGTAGTTATTATTGATAATATGATATTATACAACAATAAAGGGAAATGAATAAATTACTAATGCTGAGCATGAAAACAATGTAGTTGAGCTATGTTCCAAGAGCTAGGGAGGTCTAATCCATCTTCGTGCATCAATCGATAAGCGCCCGGCCGAGTGACCTTTTTACCGATGAAAGGGCCGTCCTATGGAGCCGATAGTTTGTGATTGCCAACAGTGGACTGCACTTGCTTCAATACTAGATCGCCAACTGCAAAGTCTCGTGCTCTAACACTTTTGTCATGATAACGTCGGAGGCTTTGTTGATATTTGACCGACCGCATCAGGGTTGCGTCTCGTTTTTCTTCGTTTTTCTTCCAATAGGATGAGGTCATCACATCTGCCTGTATTGGAAGACTCTTCATCATATGCTGCCACGCGCGACGAAGTAAACAATACCCTAGTAGGCAACATCGCCTTCGACCCATAGACTAACGAGAATGACGAGTGTCCCGTTGCCCAACTAAAGTTAGTCCTAAGCCTCCACAACACTGATGGCAACTCTCGAACCCATCGTCGAGCATACTTCTCCAATCTATCGAATATGTCTTTGGCGTCTGCAGATGCGATTGGCTAGTAAAAACCCTGCCTCATTGCTTTAGCAGCTATTGTCAATGGGCCCGCATGATTGCCACATATGCTGGCATGGATCTCTCGCAAGATGACCACACCCTCCTCCTGTGATAAGCATTTCAACAACACTTCATAGGTACTCTGCCTGTATAAGAGATGGTTAATGATGTAGTATGATCAGGACTTGCGAATAATACATAGGGCCTCTTCTTTGTCGGTGGGTAGGGTCCCTTGTTCCAAGTATTCAATGTAGGGGGTGCGCCAATCAACCTCTACTATGGTCACCTGGAGTGCTGCCGCTTGGTCCGTTGCAGCCTGCGCCACAGCTTGCTATGTTAGTACAGATGGCTTGTGTAATTCATCGAGAAATACTCCATTAGTTAACTTAGCTCTACTGGACCCAAGCTTGGCCAACACATCCGCCTCCTTGTATTTCCGAAGGACGTGCTTGTACTCGATGCCATCAAACTTGTCTTCTAGCTTCCGAACCTCAGCGTAGTATGCTGCCATGTTTCTTCCGAGCAGCACCACTCCTTGGTCACCTGATTAATTACAAGCACCGAGTCTCCTGAAATGTTGAGCCTTTTGACGCCGAGTGACATGGCCGTCCTCAAGCCATATGTAGTGCCTCGTATTTTGCCGCATTATTAGATGCTCAAAAGTGCATGCGAAGGACATACTTCATCTTGGCGCCATCTGGGGATGACAACTCCACTCCTGCCCCGGCACCCTCCAACTGCAAGGAGCCATCAAAAGACATTGTCCAGTAGGTTAATTCCTACGGGCTTGGTGGCAATTCAGCCTCCGTCCATTCGGCGATAAAGTCTGACAACGCTTGGCCCTTGATCGCGTCTCATGGTTTGAAGTCTATGTCGTACGCACCAAGCTCAACAGCCCACTTGGCAATTTTTCCGGTAGCATCCCGATTATGGAGCAGATCGCCAAGCCCAAAAGATGTATGAACCTTAATCGGGTGATCTTCAAAATAATGCTTCAATTTGCGAGACGTCATCAATAGAGCATAGACTAATTTCTAAAGTTGGAAGTACCGCACCATGGAATCCGACAGCACTTCGCTGACAAAGTACACCGGACGCTGTACCTTTTGAGCCTTACCATATTCTGCCCGTTCGACCGCCAGCACGGTGCTAACAACGTGTGTGGTTGCGGAGATGTACAACTGCAATGTCTCCTTCTGTTCAGGAGGTGTGAGCACCAGTGGGCCACTAATATAGGCCTTGAATTCATCCAAGACTTTTTGGACTTCATCGCTCTAGACAAATGAATCTTGCTTCTTGAGCAGTCGGAAGAAAGGTAAACCTTGAATGCTGAGTCGTGACACGAACCTACTAAGTGCCGCCATGCAGCCGATCAACTTCTGGATGTCTTTCTAAGAGTGCGGATGGCCCATCCTTAGTATGGCGCTGACCTTTTCCGGATTGGCCTCGATCCCTCTATGCGAGACCAAGAAACCTAATAGCTTCCCGGACGGGACACTGAAGACGCACTTCTCTGGGTTTAGCTTCATGCTATACTTGCGGAGGTTGTCAAATGTCTCGGCCAGGTCTTGAATTAAGTCAAAGGTGAGTCGACGTAGGCTTCAACATTCCTCTCGATCTACGTATCTAAGCAGCACTGCATAGTTCATTGGTAGGTGGCACCGACGTTCTTCAATCCAAACGACATGGTCGTATAACAGAACGCTCCAAAAGGTGTAATAATAAACGACGTCTTTAACTGGTCGGACTCACTGAGGGGGATCTAATGGTACCCCGAATAGGCATCTAAGAAGCACAGTAAAGCGCAGCCAGCCATTGAGTCGACCACTTGATCAATGTGAGGAAGAGTGAATGGGTCCTTGGGGCAGGCCTGATTAAGGCCGGTGTAGTCCATACACATCCGCCATTCCTTGTTTTTCTTTCTCACCAGGACTGGGTTAGCTAACCAGTCAGGATGAAAAACTTCTTTAATAAAACTGGCTGCCAGTAATCAGCCGATCTCTCTTCTAATCGCATCCTTGCGGTCTTGCAAAAATCATCAAAGTCGCTGCCTCACAGATTTAGCGTTCGGTTTGACGTGTAGCTTTTGCTCAGCCTTTTCCCTTGGAACACCCGGCATATCAGAAGGTTTCCATGCAAATAGGTCTTTATTATCACGAAGGAAAAGGATGAGCGCGCTTTCCTATTTGGCATCTAAATTGACCCTAATATTGGCGGTCTTGGATACATCACTATCATCTAACTGTATCTTCTTTGACTCCATGGCTTCTGCATGCACCGTGGCCTTCAACGCCTTCTTAGGGGGAGAGTCGAGGTTGGCCTCCTCCGCCTTTGCCACTTCCAGCTTCAGCTCGGTGAGCTCGGACGCCATCACCTTCTTCTCTGCCAGCTCGCAATTCTAGAAGTCGCAGTCGTACGAAGTCTTCACGTCTGAGCGCAGCGAGATAACTCTGTTCGGCCCTGGTAGCTTCATCATCATGTAGGGATAGTGCGGTACGGCCATAAACTTAGCAATGACGGGTCGCCCAATAATGGCGTGGTAAGTGGAGTCCAAATCTGCCACTTCGAAGGTGACACGCTCCATTCTGTAGTTCTCCTGAGTGCCAAAAGTAACCGGCAGAGTGATCTGTCCTAACGGGACTATCTGCATGCCTGGGATGACTCCATGGAAGGGTGACCGACTGGGCTTGAGGTCGGTCAGGGGTATGCAAGTTCGTTGAAGGTCTTCACGAAGAGGATGTCCAAACTACTTCCGCCGTCCACCAACACTCTGTGGAGCCGCACCCGGTTCACAGTCGGCGATAACACCAAGGGGTATTTTCTGGGATGAGGGATGTGGTCCGGGTGGTCTAACCAATCAAAGGTTATCGGGACCTCGAACCACCGCAGATAATGGGGCATGGCCGGTGAGACCGAGTGGACCTCTCGATAAAGGATCTTCTGTTGGCGCTTCGAGTCAGTGGAGGATCTGCTACAAATATAGTTGACCTCACGCTCAGGGTCTTGGAACTCCTCCTTGTCCTTGCCTTTCTTGTCGCCCTTGTTGACCCAAGGGCGTTCTCTGCAGACTTTCAATGCGTGGTGCGCGAAGCTCTTTAACTTGAAGCACTCCTTAGCCTTATGAGCACCATCGTGCAGAAGGCAAGGGCCTTCAAGCGTCTTGTCGGAGTTATCCTGAGTGACTTGACTCTTCTGGTTGGGACGCTTAGTATTAGCAACCGTCCTATCCTATTTGCGCTTCTTGTCACCGTCTTTGTTGTAATTGGACGGTCCTGACTGGTTGCAGTTCCGCGGTGCCTCCTCCTTATACTATCGTACTTGGAAAAGGGTCAAGTTACCGGCTGCATATTTGTCCGCCATGGTGAACAGCTCCTAGGCCGTCAGGCCCCCGGTGGTGTCTAGCCTCCCTATTTTCTTGATCAGGTCGTCATCGCGGAGTCCAGCTTGGAAGGCGACGATGACCTGAGCGTCTGAGATATTTGGGATGGTATTCTTCACTCGACAGAAATACTGGATGTACTCCCATAGTGGCTCTCTGTCCCGTTGCTTAATCCTGGTGAGCTCCCAGTGATTACTAGGCCGGTCGAACGTTGCCTGGAAGTTGGTGGCAAGCTGCCTGCACAGTTCATTCCTAGAACCGATGGAGTTGGCTGGTAGGTTTGTAAGCCATGTCCTCGCTGCTGGGGCTAGGCATTTATGCAAGTAATTGGCCATGACAAAATTGTCGCCGCCGAGTGCCCGGATGGCCGTCGAGTAGACATGAAGCCAGTCGCACGGGTCTGTCTTGCCGTCATACTTCTCAATGCCAACCTGTTCAAAGCCAGCCGGCAGCTGACAGTGCGTAGTTCTTGGGTGAAGGCCCTGATGCCAGCCTCGTCATCATAATCCTCAAGGGGCGGAGTCCGCTCCCATTCGCGTCCAGCTTCTTGACGACGTTTGTCCTCACGCTGACCATCATTCCGGCGATCTTGGTATCCATCATACCGAGGTGGTTCCCTTCGGTCATCTCGTTCGTAATAATGGTCGTGAACAAAGCCATGACGACACCGTTCGTCCTCATATTCTCGGGCCGCCTCATCCCGCTCCTGATGCCTATTATCTTGTCGGATGCAGGCATCCCGCTGTGGTATGCCATTACGAAGGTTGGTGTGCAGGTTTTGATCGTGGTAGTCTGTGATGGGCCGACGACGTGGTTCAGCCAGCGGTGTAGCCTGCCGATCGTTCCGCCGCCGTTCTGTTCTCTCTTGACTAGGCACTGAGCTGGTGGCTCCGGACGCCGTTTTACTAGGCGTGGAACATGTTGCATGCATCTCCAGCACAACTGCAGCCTTGATATGCGCCTTTAGTTTGTTGACCTGTGGTGTCAACTCTGGATTGGCTTGGAGCATTGGCTCTAGCGAGTTTAGTAAGGTTGTCGCGGCCATGATGTTGTGCTGCCGGGTTTTAAAAACCTCCTCACCATCTAGTTGTAAGGTTAGGTCACCCATATCCAAGTGTTGTACTACTCTAGATCTAGTCTGTCTGTTGCACGGCCGTAGGGGCTGTGGGGTCTTAGCTTCCGGATTGTCATTTTCAAGTTCGGTCTCATGCCCGTCCTGAGAGTGCGCCTCAACCCTAGAAGTAGCTGCCGCCGAAGTCTGAACACCGCTAGCTGGAGCCGCCGGTGCCACCATAAAGACCTCGTGATAGCTAGACAAATGGCTTTCTGAATCTCTCGGCTCCTCAATCAGGTCCAAGATTGACTCATGATCGGCGCCGATTGTTGCTACTAGTTGTGATCCGAGAAAAAAATTGGGATCTTCATTCAATTCCCTTATGTAGGAAATCGGGGGATCGACCCATGGTGTGTCCGAGTCGGCCAGGCTTGCCGGTCGGTCAGTCATGGACAACGCTGAGATATGACCCGGGAGGGTTGTCATCTGGAGGGCACTATACACCGTCGTCGTGTTGTTGATGTCGAGCGGGAATCGGCGCGTCAGGCTGATCTTGCGATCGACCAATGAAGCTTTGCTGACGCCTAGATCTAAAGGCGCGGTAGCCACCGGAAGGGCCGTCGGATCCTGCTTGACGAGGTTCCCGCTTTGATTGGCAATGAAGCAAAAAGTGCCAAAACGAATCTTGTCTCCCGGGTGAAACTTGACATCGAGGAAAGCCATCGATTTCAACAAAGCTGAACTCAACGCTGCCCCCTACTTGGCGCACCAACTATTGAGAGATAACCTCGATAGTAGTTTTAGGTATACGTCTGAGTATGAAAGTCGATGGACACAGGACACATGGTTTATATAGGTTCGGGCCTCCCGGGGGATAATAACCCTACGTCCTCTTAGGTGTTCTTGTATTGCTAGGGTTCGCACTAGGGCTAGGGTTTCCAATACGAGTTCTTAAGAATGCCAAAGACCCCCTGTCCTTCTTATATATCCGAAGGGCAACGGTTTATATGGAAATCTATCATTCGGTTACAATCGATTCTATCTATGCACTATATCTCTTAACCTATCTTGTTGTCTACTCTTAAACAAATATCCAAGTAGCTATCTTCTGGGTCTTAATCTCCAGTACTTCATAATCGAGCCCCCAGTCCACTCGGCCATATAGCCGAGTGGATAGGTATCCCGGGTACATATGTCCCACATCTCCACATCTACACGATTCTTATAAAAAAAAGGGACATTGTCCCAAAATGTCATGGTCGCCTGCAATTTTGAAAATCATTTTATACATGTCAGTGCAGGGTGGGAAGGCTCCACTTCAGATGCGAGAGTGTTACAAGATGCACTGCAAAATGGTTTTTATGTGCCCGAAGAGAAGTTTTATTTAGTTGATGCAGGATATGCCAATACACTCAACTTTATTGCACCTTACCGTAATATGAGGTACCATCTGCAGGAACAGGGTAGAAGTAACCATAGGCCACAAACTCCACAAAAACTATTCAATTTGAGGCATGCACAACTACGTAATCATATTGAACATTATTGGTGTACTCAAGATGTGTTTTTAGATTCTAAAGTGTGCTTCATATCATCCTATTGACTCACAAACAGATATTGTGTTAGCTTGCTGCACACTTCATAATTGTATATGCAACCATGAGGGAAGTGAGTAATGGATTGAGCACTCTGATTTGCATATTGAAGAAAAGGACATAGTCGATGTTACAAGTGAAGATGCACAATATAAAAATGATGTGCAATCTCTCAATCAAAGAAAAACTTTGGACAATGCAAAGAGGGACAAAATAACCGCTGACATGTGGGCGGACTACAATGTTTATATGCAACGTAACAGAAGAAATAATGCATGATTGTGTTCTCTTCAATAAGAGAAATTGTAATTAGTTAGTTTAATATTTTGGCTTTACAGAGAGCATCTTCTTGTCTTAATATGCATAATAAGAACCATGATATTATGGATAAAATAAGATTTTTTAGAGAACTGATAGTTATTAGCTTGCATAAAATTATTGCATGTTCATAGTAATAACTGAATATATCATACTAAGCATACTAGATACTGACAAGTCTAAGAACAAAAGTACTAAATATATGTCCCACCAAGTAAGTCAAATAAAACAGATATATATGTTTTGTATGATCTACCTAATTTTCAATATCAGATATAGCTTCCTTGATAAACTCCACAAGAAGAGGATAGATGTCAATTGAAATGAATATCTTCCTATTCAGTCTATCTTTCTTGAGATAGTTGATTGCTTTCACCATTTCAGGTGTTGGTAACCCTATCTCTTTTAACTTGAAAATGCATCAAGCCATAGAGTAAGGATCATTGTTAGGGTCATTTCTTTCCATCTGAGCTAATTTCAGCTTGTACCTCTCAATTTGGTTTTCCTTCAACTCCTTGTAGCTTTCGAGCTCTTCTTTTCTCAAAGCAACTAGACTCTAGTGCAAGATCTTTATTTTTTTCTTGGCCTTCCTTTCTCAGGAGCTGGACCTTTTTCTGTTGATTTTTCTAGATGTTTTTTCCTCTTGGTTCTGAATTTTCTAGCGTTTGACCCTATGGAATTAATTTATTAGTTTGACTACTTTCTGGTATATCAGTAGGTGTCGCATATGCTGTATCAGTTTCATTGATGTCCACTCCATCCTCATACCCAAAGCCAAACTCTGACTCAATTCCCATGTCAAACTCTTGCTCAATGTCATGGTGGAGGCCGTCTTCCTGTGACAATAAATTTATGGTGTCTCTCTCCACAAAGCAATCTGATGTCCTTCTATAGCGCTTTTCATCTGCTACTTTACCTGAATGAGAATAAATATTTAGAGCCATATTATATGCACTATATGGAATAATATTTGTCAAGGTTCACAAATTAAACATATCATCATAAATATCGTACAAATCATCATAGCATGGAAATGGTTTGTTTCTCCACTTCTGCTGAGCTTCTGACAATTCTTTCCACTTCTTATCAATGGCTATTGGCATTTTTATCTCAGGATCCCAACCAAACCCACTCTTGGAGGTAATAGATTTTACAATATTATGATCTTTCTTGAGTCGCTGCTCCCTATCTTTGAGTTGTCCCACAGTGTAGTTAGCACTAGCATACTTGTCATTCAAACATTTGGCCATGTTGTTCCAAGCTTTCTTAGTCCATCCATTTTGACCGCGATATCTTGCTGTAAGGTTATACTCCATCATACCGTCATAAATTACTGGTTACACTAAACAGTAAACACACATCAACGGTCTGAAAGAGAACAAAGCAAGCATTCACGAGTTTATGGTACACTAGCACTTGCTGCTTCTATATCGTGAAAACATGGTCGTTCTGTCGAGACCGAATGTGACCCCTGGACTCCATGTAAGAAATCGGATCCAAGAAGGAGTCCGGGTCTCCAACTAAAGACAACTCCTATTTTTTCTCCCTAAATTTCGGCTCTGTTGTGTGATTTAGCAGGTCTTATTTTTTTAGCTCGATCTATCAATGTTGAACAATTAAAAGTATAACGTGCCAAAACAGATGGATACATGTCGCTTTTTGTTGCACCTGTCACAATATTTTATTTCCTAATCATGAGCACAATATATATGGCTGGTTGCCAATGAATAATAATACACCTACACGTTTTTGACCACTATGTATATTTATTTTGTTGGCCTTCATGTGACATGTATTCGTTTTTGCCTAACTACATATCTGTCACATATACCAAGTGCACTTCGGCAATGTCTCAAAAAAAGAAAGTGCACTCGCAGCTACTACAATAGTCTAAGATTTTTGTTCTACAAATGTAAGTAGCAAATCCAAAAGATCTGAGGTATTATTTCGAAATAATAATAGATGACATATTACAACCTTAGATGCAAGAGGTCATCGAGATATACTCAAATGAACGTCTCATAATTATTTAGGACTACTGTAAAAACTCCCCTTCTTGATACAATCCGCAGATACTACCTGGAAGTAATGATCAGTCATTTGAGAGGGATTTGATGCCTAAGTTTACTAATACTAGAATTCTCCAGTATATGAAGGTTTTAGACATGCCGGACATCAATGCTGACTTTCTTGTTCGGGTCACTGTAGGTTTTATTTGAAATCATTGGTTGTTGTTCATTTTTTTATTTCTCTAAAGACTCGTGCATCATTTTTCTATTTGCGCCTGTACTACTTGGGTGTAGAAAATTTTGATAAGACTGGTTCTAAGTACAAGTGTTGAGTTGCTAAACCGTATAACACCTGAAGAGGCTCAACTTTACCAAGTATTCTGATTAAGCATCGCAAACTGTGAGTTGCAATTTCAGAGTGTTGTCCTTGGTACTAAAATTGCAACTATGAAGAAACTATGAAGTGTGTTAGTGGAGGAAGATAACCCAACTTTAGTCTCACAAATTCCGGCGTGCATAATATAAGCAATAATATCTTGAATAAGCTTCTGGTTGTTAATTTTACATTATGTCAAAGCAAAATTTCATTGTATTTGAAGTTGATTGTGTCTCGATAATCTTCTGGCTCCCGTAGCAACGCACGGGTAAACTCCTAATATATATATATATGAGGCATTTTTCCTACTTTCAGGAGTAGCTACTCTCACGTGTATATCTCACAATCTAGAGTATCACTACATACTTGAGGTTTCTAAATTAAGTAGGTAGTCATACTAGAGGGTATGTGGACATACTCATTTTTTTTTGTTAGGATACATAAAGTATGGGAACATACTTACTTTTATATAGCAGTAAATACGATATATGTTCATATGCTTATAACTAGAAGACCATTCAAAATTTTTTATCGTTATCACTCTCAAAAATCTTGTTTTAAGTATGTGTACATACTTCAAATAATAAATGAGTATGAACACATACCCAAGGTGGATTTTTCAACATGGGAGTAACTACACCTAAGAGTAGAATGAATTATATATAAGAAGTCACCGCTAAACTTGTTTTTTTACAAGAGGTATCCGCATTGAATAAGAAGTATAGGCTTTTTCTTGCTACTAGAAAGATTGACCCCGGTGGTCAGCGAATAAGGGTCTAGACCTTTGTGAGTATGTATTTACGAGGGGACAGGTAAGTCATAAGGTATGCCTTGAAGAGCAAAGAATAGAAATGAATGAGAGTGTGGAGAAGATACTAGGTGAAGTGCATGAAGGGGTAGCCCGTATAACATGGTATAGGGTTGTGAGAGACAGAAAGAAGAGATCGGTCATCAGGCATAGGACTAGAAATAAGTCATAGGCAAGTCACAGATAGGCACGAATAGCTAGTAAAGAAGGCAGAGCTCTTATTCTATTTAGGCAACCTTGCCATCTGCAATGACTACATCATCACCCAACATAGTTCCAAAATGCCTTCTTCGGATACACCATATCTGCTGCTAAGCACACCACTTTGTGGTGAGATAATGTGAAAAGTGGCCAGGGCCCATAGTAACCTAAGGGCTGACCTGCCGTAAAAGTTAACACCTTCCGTTTCCGGACGTGAGGCTTATCTATCACAAATGTATTAAAAGCCAACACAGTCTGGGCAACGGCTGAGGCCAACGATCGACTGC
Source organism: Eleusine indica (assembly GCA_030378355.1). Lineage (NCBI taxonomy): Eukaryota > Viridiplantae > Streptophyta > Magnoliopsida > Poales > Poaceae > Eleusine > Eleusine indica. Next base: position 29,479 of record CM059502.1, on the reverse strand, counting down.
TTGTCAACAGAGTCATCAATGCGGTCAAAAGGGTTAGAGGCCATCGGTCTGTAGCTGACTTCAAGTCAAAACTATATACATCAGTTACATTCTTCATACAATCTAAAGGTCGAGTCTGATCAAAGGTCCCATCACTAGGGATCGAGCCTAAGATCTTCATCAACCAATCATGAGTGGGTTTTAATAACCTTTGGTGGTGAATAGAATTCCCAATTGCCACAAAGCGGCGGGCGTAAGGGCTTCCACAATCCCTAAACGACCGAGGATAGTTTTATCCCCCGTTCGAAAGGATAGGTAAGGACCACAACACCTTTCGAACCACTCAAGATCTTTCTAGGCCATAGCCTCATTACCTGGATCAAGGGCGTATTGAATGCCCTCTCGGAATAAGGCCCCTGGAGAATACAACTGCCCCATTGCATAAATGTACTGCATATGGTCTGAAAGGGCCAAAAGTTCATAGGTAAACGTTGGAAACAACGACCTAATGACCTGGATCCCACGGTACAATGAGTTCGAATTGCAGATTGTGATTCAGCTCAAGAGAGAAGAATGCCAAGATTACTAGAAAAAACTTTAGTTTTATTTAGTCTGATCGAGGATGCGTGCTGCTCTTTTCAAAGTGGAGTAAAAAAGACGTCGACATGCTCATGAAAGGCGGATTCCTGCGGCTCCTAATTATCTTGTAAATGAGGAACAAAACTCTCAAGTCGTGACAAAGTAACTGTATATTTTCTCCTGCTCATGGAAGCGAAAGTCAGGACATCAAACTACCTAATGTCCTTTCACAACTTGGAATCAATCTTTGATTGTGTCATCAGACCCTAGAGGAGTGAAGGTGACATGATCGATGTTTTCTCGTATTTTTTGTTCATCCCGGTAGATTCAGATCGCTGTATTTGAGTAGTATGAAGATACTCCTCCCCGGCATAAAAGAAAGATAAATTAGGACTTGGGGGAAAGGCTTCTGTTCGAAGAGGAGGTACTTTCTTTAGGGATTGGATTCTTTTCCCCTCAGAATCTTTAAGTGGAGCTCGCTCGGTGAAAAAAGGTGATGTGATTCCCATTGGTTAAGCACTTTGACCAGGTCTCTGACCTACATCTCGTTCACTCACTTATTAATATAATATAATATAATAGCGAGTTTCCTTTCAGGGGAGGAGAAAAAAGCACCGAAGACAGAAAGGAGAGCTACTTCGGTAGGAAAGCAAATAACTAGGGGGAAATGAAGCGAAAACTTAACTTCACATAGTGGCATCAAAATGAAAGAATGAAGGAGGACGGTGGGTTCATATATAGTGCCATTATTATATTAAGTTTTGCGCTTCTGAGGGCGTGTTCAACCTGTCGAAGTCACTCCAACCTCAGGCCTATTATCGGTCTAATAAGTGATCGAGTTCCGTTAAAGGCCTGTGGTTTAACACCGTTCCTTTCCACTTTTTCGAAGTGGTATGCTTAACCGCATCCAGTTCTCTATTTTCGTTTATAGTTTATCCGTGTTCAGTCAAATCTGCGAACTCGACTAGATATTCTGCACATTCCAGTTTACCATAAGAAATCTCTTCTTTAACGTTGTCTCCCCGAGCTACTACTCTATAGATTAACTAGTGTCCCCGATTGCTTGGATGAACAGAGCTCTCTTCTCTCCCAATATGCTTATTTGACGGAGTCTAGTGCGTATTCATTTTCTTCTGGTCTTGGATTCTAAAGGTTTTTTCCGGTGTAGGATTCTTTCTACCTAAGTATATATATATATATATATATATATATATATATATATATATATATATATATATATATATATACCTATTCAAATAGGAACTCTATTTATACAAGATGTTATCAGACAAATATGAAGATCATATTCAAAACCTTAGAGTTAAACGTTTACAGAAGTCAACTCATATGTGCAACCCCATACACGAAGAGGATAGATGTGTTAAGCTAACTTGATCTAGAATGTGATTCAAGTGGAAATCGAGATTCCATCTCTCTAATTTAGGGGGAAAGGCATCAAATTGAAGGTCAAAGGACAGGGTACAACAGCTACAGATTGAATGAAGGGATAAACAATGGATATCAACGTAATAAACACACCTTTTCTTTTTTCTTCCATCACTAGTTGGCATGGGAGCATCGGGAGGCCTTGTCTTCATGGGAGCATCGAATAGATCGAAAAAAAAAAACAGGGGTTGGGAACTGCTTGTTCGGAGGAACTTGAGTTATTACGGAGACTCGGCAGCTGGACTGTGTGGGAAAAATATGACACGTGAATAAAAAACCAGTGCGCGCGTATTCGGCAGGCGTGTTCGGTTTAGAGAAAAGAGGTTGATCCTATAGTTTCCTTAACCATAAAACTGGATGCATTCAAACACCTCTATGTTTACTAAAACCATAGTATTTTCTAAAACCGTGATATTTAATCAATATATTAAAAATACTTTACGTCCAAACAGGGCCTAACTCTGTTCATCATGATGACTCCAAGAAAAATAGACCATGGGATGCATGATGGACGGCTGGGAGTCGCCTTGTTGACTCCTTGTCAAAGGACTGCACCAGTCAGCCTCCCTTCCCCCCTTTTTTCGAGACGGGAGATTTTTCGGTTCTAGATCTCTTCCACTCCACCGGTCTCAGTCGCCGGCGAGGTCGACCACGATGCCGCCGCCCGTCGCATCACTGGCCACCTCCGGCCTCCTCTTACTCTTCCTCGTCTCCGCCGTCTCCTCATCGTCGTTGCCCCTGGAGAACGGCATCCGGGTCGTCTCAGCCGAGAAAAGGGTACGACTCTCAGCAACTCCCGTCTGCAAATTTCTACTTCTTCTTGTTCCCTTCCTTGAATCGGGTAGGCAGATTGCTTGCCCGTGAAGTGGATTGCTGGAGCCTCTTTTATAGCTTTGGGAGGGAGGACGGATGCCTGCCGTGGATTGGGTGGGATTGCTCAAATCTGAATCCTTTCTATTCAAAACATTTGGTCACCAAATTTGTTTCGTGTTTGTAAACATACAGTAGTTATTATTATTGGAAATCCTGTATCATCTGATTTTTTTTTTCATTTATATTTGGCAAGCCCACTACTAGTGTAACAAGTGATACTTCATCTGTTGTGTTGCCAAGCTAACTAAGCCTTGCATACACCTCTCCCTCGCGAATGATAGTAACATTCAATTGCCTGCAGATCGACCTCACCGGCTCCATCGTCAAAGTATTCGTGACATTAAAGGTGTAATTTCTTACTCAAATTCATCTGCTAAAAAAAATGCTGGTTAGCAACCATTCTGCTCACGGTTTTCCAATACCTGCGTGCTAGGTTGAGAACGCTGCTTCTGCTTCTGACGCATCTCAAGTCCTTGTCGCCTTCACGCCCACAGAGGTCCAACATCTTGCAATTGTCAAGGCCACAAGAGCGGAGGGGAAGCGCAAGAAGAAGGCATATAATCCCCTCTCTGTCCAAGAGTCAGATCTCCCCACCACCCCGAATGGTGCTCGCCTCTACTCTGTTCAGCTGAGCACTCCGTTGAAGCCTGGCGAGACAACCACTCTCCAAGTGTTTTATGTGCTGACGCACTCTTTGGACCCCTTTCCGGCTGAGATCAGCCAGTCAGAGTCCCAGCTGGTTTATTACCGTGACAGTGCGGTGCTTCTCTCCCCCTACAATGTTCTGGAGCAGGTTACCTACATCAAAATGCCAAGCAACAGGATTGAATCATTCACAAGGGTTGATCCTACCAGTCGGGCTGGTACTGAATTAAAATACGGCACTTACAACAACCAAATGCCCAACACATATCTGCCAATTCTTGTGCATTTCGAGAACAACCGTCCATTTGCTATTGTTGAGGAACTTGTACGCAAGGTGGAGATTTCTCACTGGGGAAACGTCCAAATCACTGAGCAGTATAAACTGAAACATGGTGGTGCTCGGCACAAAGGAGCCTTTTCAAGGTGATCTGAATGAATCTCACATCAAATAAATTTTGACATAGGAGTGCAAATGATGGGAAAAAATTGCCATCACTTCGTTACCTTTGTCAGCTGGGAATGCTTTACCTTTCATAATCTATTCAATTATCTCTTAATCGTTTGTCAACTTCTTCAAATAACATAGGCCTAACTTTGTCAAAATAAAAATCTGTGACTGGGATAACTTCCAGAATTGCCTTTTCTTTGGATATGTAAAACGTGTCAGTTGAATCCAAATAGGTCCAAGTAAGGACGTGCCTGGAGTAGGAGATCAGGATCATTTCATTTAACGCTGTATGAGTGAAGTATTAGCTAGTTGTCAGGTCAATTCAGTTGAATGCGTCATGGTTACTGACTCAGAACTTTCTTGCTAGGCTTGAGTATCAGTCTAGGCAATCCATTAGTGGAACATCGTCATTTAAGAATCTTCTTGCAAGGCTGCCTCCTCGTGTTCATTCAGTTTACTATCGTGATGAGATTGGTAACATCTCCTCATCCCATCTGCGTACTGATTCACACAAGGTACAGGCTATTTCTCTACAAGCATTAGATTTTAGTGAGTTGCTATTCTTGTCAGTTGAATCAAAGATATGCTTCTGATTTCTTCATTGTTAAAGTCTAATCTAATGTGGAAACTCGATTTTTAAATCCAGTCGGAACTGGAAATTGAGCCGAGATATCCATTATTTGGTGGTTGGCACTGTACATTCACCATTGGATATGGTTTGCCGTTGCAAGATTTTCTCTTCGAAGCTGATGGTGGCCGTCGTTACATCAACCTTACTTTTGGGTGCCCTCTATTGGATACTGTGGTTGATGATCTTACTATTAAAGTAAGTATGGTCAAGGATTACTTAAAAAGTAAAGTCAAGGTTTACATATTCGGATGAAGCATCATTCACACAGAATGTATACTAATTCAGTCATACATGATAGGATGATGTAGTAACTGCTTATTTCATGCCTTCAGAAATGCAATCTCCTATTTATTTCTTCGGTGTTGACTGTCGTTTTTCTTTTTTGTTGAGCCTTTTTACCTGAGAGTAGTTGAACAAGAAACTTAGTTCTTGAAAAAGATACCAGATTGGTGCTTATTTGTTGGAAGAGTTATAATGTATCTGAGTTTTTTCTCGCATTGACATCTAGCATAATTATTTCTGACCTGTTAATGTTGCAGGTTGTGCTTCCTGAAGGATCAAAAAATCCGCAGCCTGTAGTTCCTTTTCTGGCGGAGCAACATTTAGAGGTAATCCCGTCTTTGCTTCATAACATGGATTAGTGATTATGTCACTGCCTCACATATCCCAACTGTTAGATTCCTGGCAACTAAATCATACGCACACACATGTAATTTCAGAAGAATTTTGATCGATAGATGAACTATCTCAGGTGAACTGCTGCAACTTTACATTTTTATTGCTTAATGGAATCATCTAAGATCTGCTATCGCCTTTGTAACACTTGCTTTCATGGTTTCTGTCATGAGCTGTGAATGTTTCTCATGAGCTGTGCCTCTGTCCTTTGAAACTGTATGTAATTTATTTATTTATTTATATTTTCTACTGATGCAGACTAGCTATTCGTACCTTGATGTCGTTGGAAGGACAACGGTAGTACTAAAGAAGAAAAATGTAGTAGGAGAGCACAATGTTCCTTTCCAGGTACGTGTTCACAGATCAAGCCTTGTTAGTTGCTTCACCCTTTATCATCTATTGGTTCTTATTCTTGGAACATTCTGCCAACTGTGCAGGTGCACTACGAGTTTAATCCAATCTTCATGCTGGCCGAACCGTTGATGCTGATATTTGCAGTGTTCCTCTTTTTTGTTGCCTGCATTGCGTATCTTCACATGGATCTTTCGATCGGAAAAACATCTTAGGCCTGTTCAACCACAAATATGTTTTTATTAGGCATTTTCCACTTGTGCTGCAAACTACAATGAACTAACTCGCATGGCTTGTCACATTGTACTTTACTCAGTGTGAAAGAAGGATGAAGTTTTGTGAACATGGTTGCTGTACAACGAGATGATGAGTAGGACGTACTATTATACACTTGTAAACAAATACGATTCGATTTCCTGGAGAGTTGCACGAAATTAAATAAGAATGACAGTCACATATATCTAAAGAATGTAAAAACAAAGACATGGTTTTTGCGTGGAGATGATTCAAATTAGAACCGGGGGAAAACCAAGTAAAAAAGGAATCCAGAAGGAAACTCTAAAATATATTTCTGTTGAGAGTGGGATTTGAACCCACGCCCTTTCGGACCAGAACCTTAATCTGGCGCCTTAGACCAACTCGGCCATCTCAACGATTTGAATACCGTTCTACAGTAATACGCTATATTAATAAAGAATTGAGAGTGAGACTCTTCTTCGCTTCTTCCGGCCTTTTTTAGCCAGCCTTGCAGAGTTGGGTTCACTTCTCCCCTCAACCCAAGCAGGCAATAGGCATGGCGCATCCCAAACCCTAGCAATGTGCTGCCCTGGTCAGCTCTTCTCCGCCCCTTCCTTCCTCGCCTGAGTGACCGAACGAATAGCGGGATCGGTATTGGGATAGAGAGGATGGGTTCCCTGTCCAACAAGGAGCGGGCACGCCGCGCCCTTGACGCCATGAAAGCTCTGGGCTTCTCTAAGAAGGAGGCTGCCCCCGTCCTCAAGAGCCTCCTCAATATCTTTGACAACAGTTGGGAGCCCATAGAGGACGAATCCTACCGCGCCCTCGCCGATGCCATTCTAGACACCCGTGATCGCTCCCAGGTATGCATCTCCCTATTTTATTTATTTACTTCTTTATTTGCCACGAACCACCTCTCTATTTATCACCTCACAATTTTTTCTACCTCTCAATCTGTCAGCTCACAATTTTTTCTACCTCTCACCCAAGAGAAAGTGACATAATTTAGGGGCAGTAATGTAGAGAAAAAGAACAATCTCTTTTATTTCCTACGCTGATCCCGGTAGATTCATTAAGATTTACATGCTGATGATCCATCTCATGTATTTGGGTTTCAGAACAATGAGGAAGAGGGGCAGGAGCATCACAGGCACAGTACAGCAGCTGTTCTGCCTTTGCCAGACGAGGATTACAACTCTTTTCCTACTCCTCTTGCCATGATTGGCAGTTCATGTGACCTGGATTGTGAAACTGACGAAACTCGCATCAAGAGGCCCTCTGTTGATCTCCGCCCGCCCCCATACACAATGGAAAAGCAGGACGATACTATTATGTCCATCTCATCTCTAGGTGCATCACCCGAGTCAAACCGTCTGCAAATCAGGCCCTCAACCCGATCACGTCAATCCATGGAAGATGGCATGCCATCTTCTATTCCTGCCCATAAGAAGGCGAGACAGATGATGGATGAAGATTTCCAACATGCTGTCTTTTTGAAAGAGCCTAAGCGTGAACCTGATATGGAGGCCATCCAATATAATGCTTCTCTACCAAGCTGCCAGAATGACCAAGTTGGCATTAGTTCCCATCCGCTCAACATCAGCTCCTCCTCAGGCGCTGCACATCCTCTAGCATTGCTTCCACCTGATCAGTATACATCGAAGATTTCAGGTTTGAATACATCACTCTCATATGTTGTACATTTAGTTTTTGTGCCATGGATATTCTCATATTTCATTGTGCATCAAGACGTTTCATTGTTTGTCCTATCTGAGTACTCAGTGCATTATGACACTGATTAGTTTATAGTTTTAGCAATCGATTATGAAAACGAGTACATATTCTTGCTAATGGTTGTTATGGATAGTATCCCTAGTCTGATGTGTTGCGCTTAACATTGTATAGGTTCTAAAGGCAGGACAGTTGAATGTTGTAGAACAAGGGCATCATCTTCTTCCTTTGAGGAACCTATGAATACCAGGATGAAGCAATCTCAGGAACAGGGAAATGATTTAGGTCACATAGCTGCGATGCAAAAATCTGGTACAGGATCTTCAGTTAAAAATACGCTGGAAGCACCTTCGTTGCTCACTGTTGTAGCATCATCCACAACAGGTGAGGTTAAGTTGTCAATAAAATGCAGCATAGACCCATCAAATTTCCACATGCCAGATTTGGAAGCAGTTTTCAAGGCGGTTGAGGATAAATACAAGGTTATCCCACCTACTTTTTCCATTCGCAGTCTCATGAATGAGGTTTGCCAGTGTGTCTCACAGATGGGCAGTTATTGTACTGGAGAAGATGATATTAAGGCAGATGCTGTTGATAATGGCAGAAACCGGCAGACTGAGTCAATGATGCATAATGCCCTATTCATGGAATCAATTGCCTGCATGAATAGTGGAAGTGAGAAAGATCAACCTGTTGAAGAATCATTAGTTATGGAAGCTTCAGAGAGTGGTTTACCAAATACAACTGTTACTCAGCAGCCCCATTTGGCACTTTCTCTCCTAAGGCCTATCCATGATGTATCTGATATATCAAAGGGAGAAGAAAAGGTAAGGATATCAGTGGTCAATGAATTTGGCAGAGAGAAATTTCCACCTTTTTTTTATTATACACCAAGAAACCTTGTTTTCCGGAAGGCCCATGTCAACATTTCTGTTGCAAAAATTGGCGGCGAGGACTGCTGTGCCGACTGCTTTGGCAACTGCTTGTCTGCCACTGTACCATGCCCCTGTGCAAGAGAAACTGGAGGTGAATTTGCATATACTCTAGATGGATTGGTCAGGACAGCCTTCCTTGATGAATGTGTCTCTACAAGCCGATTTCCAGAAAAACATCATATGTTCTTCTGTAAATCTTGCCTCCTTGAGAGATCTAGGAATGAAGCTTTACCAGAGCCTTGCAGGGGTCATCTTATTAGGAAATTTATTAAGGAATGCTGGACTAAATGTTGTTGTAACATGCAGTGTGGTAACCGTGTTGTTCAACGTGGTATCACATGCAATCTGCAGGTATATATTGATGCTGCACTTCCCTTTTGTATTTTCTTGGTTGCATGTTTCTGGGTGCGTGATTATGTTTTCTGTACTCTAAATTTGTATTTTCACATGCAGCGCCCAGACTTTACTGATACTGGTTCATTGAATTGCTGCTACTTTCTTATTCTTTTGACCCAGGTGTTTTTCACACAAGAAGGAAAGGGTTGGGGATTGCGCACGCTTGATGAACTTCCAAAAGGAGCTTTTGTCTGTGAATATGTTGGGGAGTTGCTAACAAGCACTGAGCTACATGAAAGGACATTGCAAAACATGCATCATGGTAGGTATATGTACCCGGTGCTCTTGGATGCTAATTGGGGTTCTGACGCTGTGCTTAAGGACGAAGAGGCTTTATGCCTGGATGCCACCTTTTATGGGAACGTTGGGAGATTCATCAACCATAGGTGTGCTCCAATTTTTCCTTACCGGTTCTGTTCGTAGTTGTATTGTTTGATGGCAAATATAAGCTACAAAATTACCCTCCCTCACCCCCTCATTTTTCTTTGTGGTTGTAATACTCTGTTACATAGGTGCTGTGATGCAAATTTAGTTGAGATCCCTGTTGAAGTGGAGACCTCTGATCGTCACTATTATCATGTAAGACTTTTGAAATTGTTTGTTTTGTAAGTGGTCCAGATCAATAAAGCAGAATAGCAGACATACTAAGTTGATGATCCTTCTCTTTTCTTTTAAAACTACAGATCGCATTCTTCACGACCAAGAAAGTGGAGGCATTTGAGGAGCTCACATGGGTAACCCATTTGCAGTTTCTTAATATCAAATATTAATTCATTATATATTTTATGTTCACATATCTAAATATGTGTATTTGTTTAGCTTCAAAATCAATAACTGCAGACACTAGTTCGGTTGTTTGTTCATGTTTTATGTTGTTGCTCTTGAGAAATGTTCAGCCCCCCACTCCTGCAATCTCTAATTGCTTACATTTATTTTGATGTTTCTATAATTTTTATGTGGCAATGTCTTTGTACAGTAGCCTGTAGCATTCCTTCTTAGTGCTAAACCAACATTCCTGAAGCCAATACAAATTCTCCTTTCCTTACTTCAATGCTGCGGCAGCACCATATTGATTCTAGTTGGCCATATTCTCTCTCGTCATTGCTGAATTTTGCTTCCTTAAATTAAGTGATGGTTCTACATACCGAGAAGTAACTTTTTATTCTGCACTAGAGCTTTTAAAAATGGAAATTTGCATGCATCAATCACGGGAATCTTCAATAAATTGGGATTAGCAACCTGCTAGCGTCTGTCTTTCTCATGTAGATTAATGAAGCTCCCATCATGATCTTAGCTTGTTATGTGCAATGTGCATGCTCCATACTGAATATTCTTGGTTTCAGGATTATGGTATTGATTTTGACGATGATAAGCATCCTGTGAAAGCATTTGATGAATGCCTGTGTGGAAGCAGATACTGCCGCGGTAGGAAGCATCGAAGTATGTTGTTATCCTTTGTTGGTTCCAAAGTATTATTTCTCGAGAGATGATGCTTGTTGGATTATTATGGAAACATATGTTGAAGAAATGTTTTGTTTGAATGTGTTTTGCAGGGAAGCGAGGCAAAGCTGGTGCGAAATAAAGCGTGTGAAGGGTTGTTTACTAAATAATAACTACTGTAGTTTAGCAAAGCTGGAACCGTGTGCTCTGTATGCATTGCTACTTGGCGTTGGGAGATTTTGGGTTTGTGCATGCGGATGAGACACTCGGTCAGCTGTAGTATTACCCTAGCTCGTCGCTGTTCAGATGCCGGATGTCATGGTACTATGGTAGGAGGAGAAGTGAACTCATGCTTTTGATGCCCTACCCTACTGAGAAAGGGATGATCGAGATGCTTACCTGTTGCAGAAGGACCGACTATAGTGCAGTAATGTTATGCTATTAATCTATCTATATATATCTATGTTTAGCAGGTTGAGAGTGTGTGTTTCTGTTTTTAGGCCATGAAAGAGTCCGGCGTATATATAGCAGGGGAGAAATGCGCGGCTGGGGAGAGGAGTGCCGGAGGAGAGGTTGGGTTGGCACCCGTTCCGCCGTACGCGCGGCGCGGCGCCTTCCTCCGCTCCTCCTCCATCTAGATCTTGCTCTTTCTTTTCTAGATGGGCCGCCGCCTCTCGTTGGCCGGCGCCATCCCAGACCCATTCCCTCCAGAGCTCCGGTGGCCTTTCGGTCGCTTGGATTCTCTTAACAGCGACGAGCTTCGCGAGTCTGCCTACGAGATCTTCTTCACTGCATGCCGGTCCTCCTCTCATCACCAGCTCTCGCCGCCGGGGCCGGGATGCAGGACGCCGACGACGACGAGGCCCGAGGGGGCCGCCGCCGCCGCTGGAGCAAAGAACATGGCGGTGACGAGCCGGCTCAAGCGCGCGCTGGGCCTGCGCGCGAGGAAGACGAGGCCCATGGTGGGAGGCCGGCCCATGACGTCGGCGGAGATCATGCGGCGGCAGATGGGGGTCACCGAGCAGAGCGATGGCCGGGTGCGCAAGACGCTTGTGCGCTCCCTCGTCGGCCCGCAGGTCTCCTTCCTTCCTCCTCTTGCTGCTGCATGGCTAATTCTTTATTATTACTGTCTCCGTCCCATTAAAACTGTGCTTAAAATGTCAAATACTTTAAACTTTGATCAAAAATATATATTAGTATTATAAATATTTATTATATATAATTAATATTATGATATATTATTATAATAAATTTATTTAGAGAGGCAAATATTTAGAGTCGTTAGCACTAACCATACAAAATATATATATATATATATATATATATATATATATATATATATATATATATATATATAAAAGCAGATGTCCAAGAAGAAGGTGGAGTCACTTGTGCTTCCCATGGAGCTCCTCCGCCACCTGAAACCCTCGGATTTCTCCGATGCCAACGAGTATCGTGCGTGGCAGCTCCGGCAGCTCAATGTGCTGGAGGCAGGCCTCGTGTCGCACCCGTCCGTGCCGCTTGCTGACCGCGGGAACAACAACCCTGCCGCCGCCACTCTCCGCGAGGCGATCCGGTCCACGGCCACCACAGCCACCCTCGACGTGCGCGCTCTCTCCGCCGCGGTGATGGCCCTGTCCTGGCGCTCCGTCGACGTCTGCCGCTGGGCTGATGGCTACCCTCTGAACCTTCACCTCTACCTGTCCCTCCTCCGGGCCGTCTTCGATGGCAGGGATGTGCTGGACGAGGTGGACGAGCTGCTGGAGTTGATCAAGAAGACGTGGGGCGTCCTCGGAATCAACAGGACGATCCACGACGTATGCTTCACCTGGCTGCTCTTGGAGAAGTATGTTGTCGTCACCGGGCAGCAGGTGGTGGATCTGCTCTCCGCTGCGTTGGCCATGCTCCAACAGCTCCGTAGCCAGCTGCCGCTGCCGCTGCACGATAATGATGACCTTCTGCCGGAGCCAGCGTATCTCATAAGGCGGGTCTTGGCAGCGACACTAACGTCCATGCATTCGTGGGCTGAAGAAAAGCTCTTGGATTACCACGAGGCGTTCCAGTCATCCTCATCCTCATTCTCATCCATGGAGAAGGTGGTGTCCCTTGCTGTTTCAGCGGCGGAGATGCTCCGCCAATACTGCTCCGCAGTAGTAGTAGTAGTAGTAGGGGACGATCATCTTTCATCATCTTCTTCATCCTTGTCACCAGCTGCTGGTGACCAAGTCGAGAGGTACATCAGGTCGTCGCTGAGGCATGCCTTCACCAAGGTACGTATATATATACTCTAGTCTAGTTAATTAGAATAATAATGTAGCCATCTATTAGCTAGCAGGAACCAATACGGATAGTTCTTTGGCATGCAATGGACATATATATATGCAGCTGCACGAGACTGGGGGCGCAGCAGGAGTCAATAAGACGACAACCATCGACAGCATGATCGTGGAGGTAGACGAGGATCCTTGCGAGACCCTGATGTATGTGGCGGCGCAGACCAAGGAGCTGGTAAGGGTGGAGAAAGAGCTCTACAGCCGCGTTCTGAGGCAGTGGCACCCTTGCCCGACGGCCGTGGCCGCTGCCACCCTCCATGGCTGCTTCGGTGCTCTTCTGAAGCAGTACGTGTCCCGGATGGCCTGCAGCCTGTGCAGCGACTCTGTGCGCGTCCTGCACGTGGCCTCTAAGCTGGACAAGTCGTTGCTACAGATGGCCGCCGAGGACGACGACCCAGCTGCCGTCAGAGAGCAGATGGCCCCCTACGACGTCGACTCGACCATTTTTGGCCTCGTCAAGGGCTGGATGGATGAGCGGCTCACTATCGGGGCGGAGTGCGTGAGAAGGGCACGAGACTCGGAGGTATATATATATATATAGTACTCCATTAGATTGTTCATCAAATCAATCCTCCCTCTTACAAAACAAAATGAATTAAACCAATGCAATGTCGTCCTTAGAGCTGGAACCCCAGGTCCAAAAGCGAGCCCTATGCCCAATCTGCCGTGGACCTGATGAAGCTCACCAAGGTTACGGTGGACGAGCTTCTGGAGATCCAGGTTGCAGGCCAGCCGCCGGCCTGCAGGGAAGAGCTGCTTCAGCATCTGGTGGACGGCATCGACCAGCTGGTCCACCAGTATGCTCTGCTCGTTGCCTCCTGCGGTAGGTGGTAATTTAATTTTATTTCCTTCAATTACTATACAAAATACTAGTGTAATAATATATACTAGTTGAAAACGAACGAACGAATGAATGAATGAAGAGATCGATCTCATGAATAATGAAGGGTCCAATAAGGAGAGTTACGTTCCCCCGTTGCCGGCCTTGACACGGTGCAACCAGGACTCGAAGCTCGTTCAGCTCTGGAAGATGGCGGCGCCGCCGCCGTGCCAGGTGATGGGCATCGTCGACAGCCAGCTGCTCACCTGCGGCGGAGGGGACATTATTGTAACAACAAGCAAAAAGCCGAGACTAGTAGGGGGAGAGCAAACGGCGGTGCGGCCCGCCACTAGCCGCGGCACGCAGCGCCTCTACGTGCGCCTCAACACCCTCCACTACCTTGTCGCCGTCCTGCAATCCATGGACAAATCAACGACTCATCATCATCATGGCCGCGACCGCGACCGCGCCCGGAGGAGCAGGAGCTTCGATCGCGCCCGCCCCGCCCTCGATGCCGCCATCCAACACGTGTCCGAGCTCTCCGCCTACCGCCTCGTCTTCCTCGATTCCGCACACGTCCTCCACCAGGCGCTCTACCTGGGCGGTGTCGCTGAAGCTGAAGCTCGCATCCGCCCTGCGCTGCGCGTCATGAAGCAGAACCTCGCCTTCCTCGCCAGCGTCCTCGGCGAGCGCGCGCAGCCTCCCGCCGTGCGCGAGGTGCTCAAGGCCGCCGTCGAGGCCTTCCTCACGGTGGTCCTCGCTGGAGGCAGCGGCCGGGCATTCAGCCGCGCTGATTACGGGGCCGTGGCCGAGGACTTTGCTGCCTTAAAGCACCTCTTCTGCAGCTTCGGAATCGCAGAGGAGGCTGTCGACAGGGAGGCGGCGCAGGCGGAGGGGGTGCTGGCGCTCATGGCTCTGTCCACGGAGAAGCTCATCGATGAATTCCTCAAGCTCAGCGGTTCCACTCCTCGGATGATGATGCCTCAACTACTGCCCACCAGGCGATGGACCCGCTCTGACGCCAACACTATGCTCCGCGTGCTCTGTCACCGTGACGACGAGACAGCAAACAGGTTCTTAAAGAAAGCCTTTGATTTACCCAAAAGAAGGTAGCACTTCCCATCCCATTCCCATTCCCATGGGAGAGATTTCAATCTAGTGTACAACAAGAGTTCTGTAAGGTAGCTGAGGTGACATACTCTGCTCTCAGTGCTGTGGAGTGGAAGAACAAGAGGCCTGACTTTTATATATATGTAGAGCTTGTCTTTTGTCTCTGTCTCCACGATTTTGCATTTTCATACTATTTTTTATCATTCATTCATTGATGATGCGTTTTTTTTCTTTTTTCTAATGGGAACTAAAACAAATCTTACCATTTGTCTCAACATTTTATTAACAAAACAAAACACTATACTATACAACAATGAGCAACTACGGAAGGGAGGGATAATTAGTAATTGCATGATGCATGACAAGGGGACGAGGAAACGGACCTATACATAAATGTAGTCCCTAAAAAGAAGCTGTCACTACAGCAGAACAGCTAGTTTTTTTGTTGCCTAGTTAGAATAGCTTGTTTATTTTCCTATGGGGATGTGAATCAATGGGAACAAACATAAAAATATTTGGTAAAATTGTCTATAACACACTGAGAAAATATTGTCTCGTCTCCAACACATCGACAAAGTCGAGTTTGTCTGCAACACACTACCATCTTGTGATTTCTCGTCTGAGACACATTATGACCATTTAATAATTATTTTCAATTTTTTAATCTCAATACTCATAATATATTAGGATTTAAAACTTGGCATAAATATATATTATTGTATTATCTATGTGTTAGCACCGAAATTTGACCAGTCCCAGTGGTCAGCCGCATGGAGTCAGAATCGGCCGAAATCAAGGGAGCTCAACGGCCTCTATAGTACATGTTTGTTATAGTGTCCTTCCTGTCTCTGATTGGCCTATGTTGCACTTGCATCTTATGAGCTCGATGAACGACATGTCAGTTGACTTCCTGATAATGCTAGACATCTCCCTATCCAGCCATGGCAAGTAAAAGGGGTCTGCGTCCAGCAACCTACGGTTTTGGTTGCCTCCTTTGATCAGCAACACGCCCTACGTTTCATCTTACCAGAACCCAATTATTGTCAGTTTAATATTTGCTAATCTTCTCGATGTCGAACTTGTGCCTCTGAAGACTGAATCCTGCATCTTTCCACTAGCTCTTCTCTACACAACACAGAGCTTCGTGACAAACCTCAACACCAACATGTACGGACACTATATTTTATTGAGCAAACATTTTTATTTTTTATTCACATTTTCCAAAGGGTGACTCACCATGTTTTATTTTCTCTAACATTTTCTCTAATATTGACCCAACATTTTTATTTTCTCTCAACAATTCGTCAAATGTTCATTCAATGTTTATCATTTTGATGTCAAAAAAATGTTTATTATTTTTTAACATTCTCTCATATGATGACCTAACTTTTTCATGTTTTCTCAACATTTCACCCAATGTTGACCAACATTTATGTTTGTTGTCTAAATTTTTTCAATATTTGTTTTTTTCAACAAGGTAAATGTTGACCCAACATTTAGAGTTAGGGCTAGGGTTAGGTTTGAGCCCCAGTGGGGAGCTTCGGTGCCGACGACGAGCTTGGACGGACATGGCGGTCGCAGCGAGCAGGCGCGTGTACGGACGCGGCTATAGATGGGCATCCGGGCTCCCCAAAACGGCCTGGCCCTGCCCGCCTTAGAGCACGACCCATATAGGCACGACCCGTTTAGGCATGCCAAGCCGTGCGGGCTGTGCCGTAGTGTGCTCTGGGCTTTGGGTGGAGCCCGAGGCACGACACGGACGGGGGCCAATCGTATTGTGCCGGCCTGATTGGCCCGCGAGCCCAGTGGCCGCTACGGGCACGACGACCCGTCCAGGAGACAATGATGGCACGCACCGGTCGCTGCCATGTTGGTCGAGGAGGTAGAGGGATGGGGCGAGGCGGAGCCGGCCGCGTCGAGAAGGGAGAGGCATGGGGAGAAGCGGAGCCGGGCGCGGCTGCGGCCGCGCGGGCCTTGACCTCGAGCTCACGTTGACCGAGGTGGGAGAGGCGGACCTGGGTGCCGGACGCGGCGCGCGAGCTCGAACCGGAGGCGGCGGTGGACGGTGGCACAGGGCGACACACTAGGGTTTTGGCCTTCGGGTCGGGCTGCGAGGAGGGAGGCGAGTCACGACTGGCGAGGTGAGGGAATGACGGGCGAGGGGGGGCGTGGCGTTGGTGTTGGCCTGTTGCTGGTCCGGGGTTTCGGCCTGTTGGCGCCGCTGGGCTGCGGCCTGCTTGGCGGCCTACTGGGCCGACGCCCTTTCTGGGCCGAGCTTCGTGTCGTGCTATGAGCCACGGGCCAGGCTAGGCCCGGTTACATCCGTTCCGGGTCGTTCTCGTGTCGTGCTTTTTCCAGCGGGCCGTGTACCGGGCCGATTTGGCCGGCCTGGATGCCCAGCTATAGACACGGCGATGGAGAGCCACGATGGCATAGTGATGCATGGTGGCATCAACAAGTGGCGATGTGTGGCCTGACAAGGGCAAGACGCTGAACGTAGTGGGGGTGCAAAGGCGCATTGGCCTGATAGCGGGGTGGCGCGGCGCGGAGCCACTACGAGCTGTGGGCGGTGGCACACGGGCCTGTTGGCACACGCTTTGGCTAACGAAAGAACGCGCGATGATCGGATGGGGACAGGTGATTTTCTATCGTCATGTGCTCTTTTGTCTAAGTTTTTTTTTTTTTGAGGAAACTTTTGTCTAAGTTTTAATAAACTGAGTTCAAATGCCGGTCGTTCCCACTCGTGGACGACAATAGCCAACTACTAACTGTTCAGATCGCTCATGACAAAATTTGCGGAGACATGAAACACACTGAAATTGACGTCTACCGGTCTACGGAACCTAAGGTCTAATGGGCCTGCGAGGGACGAGGATGACTCCGGAACCGTCCAGCCCAGCCCAGCGCATATATCCTGATTCGGCCTCACAGCCTACCCCGACGGAGAGGCGCGTCCGTTCCCGTTCCCACCGAGTGCGTAGTTGCGGCAAAAGGAGTTGCTAACTCCAAAACTGCCGGCTGCCGTGCCGCCATTTCGGCTTCGTGGCCACACGAACCGACACCGCGGTCGCAAGATATTCCAGTCGTCTACCCCGGCTATGCATTTCCTTGGGAACCGCTTCCCTCTGCTGCTCTGTTTTCCTTCCCGCGTATCTGTTGCATTCCTTAGCGCCGCGATTTCGATCTTGCCGGCGACGAAACCCATCGCTACATCCAGGCCGGATCTTGCGCGCACGGCATAGTTGGCTGCGGAACCATCGGCCGCTTTACCACGCGAACCACGCTGTGAGGTCGCTTCGTGTCCAGCCATGGCGGGGGCTCCGATTCTCCTCTGCTTCCATCATCCAGAAAAGAAGGTACGGGACCCTGTGAACCCAGCACTTCCCGTTCCAGTAAGGTTGTTCGGAGTACTTCAATTACACAAACTTGCGTCTTCTTGTTCTTGCGTGGCAGTTACAACATGTTCAACTCGCCAAACGGTGCCATGATTCGCCTCCACGCGGGATTCGCTGGGGGATTTGGCAAGAAGGCTACAAGTCTCTGCCATGCGATCCCGTCGGGCTCATCTCCATACCACGCCGAATACAGGCTCGCGCGTATTCGGCCTACATTGATTTTGGCGCCGTCGTTGTTTTACATGTCTTCGTTTTGGTTGACGACGCCTCATGACCTCCGATGCTGGGTGTGCACACGGCAGTGGTTCCTGCTCTTAGATTACAGGCACTGGTGGCTGCGGCGGCCCCCACTTCAAGTTGATGCCTAAATTCAAGGTAAAGAGTTCATGCTTATTATGTTCACAATTTGCACCTGCATATTTCTGAATAGGACGGGATTATTCTGCAATTAAGTTGCACTTATAACTGTATATATCACCTTCGTTAATCATTAATCTGAAAACTTCTTATTTAATGATCAAATTAATGCAAAGCTGGAACATCATTGTTTGTTTCAATTACAATAATTCATAGAGTCCATGACATCATGATAGACTGATCTCTTCTTTTGGCAAGCAATTAATTAGTTCATCCATGTTTATGCTATATTTACATGAATACAGATTGCTGATATGTTCTGATGATGCTATTGTGGTTCTAGGAGCGTGCAGTCCAGCATATATTAGCAGTAATTTTTGTCTCCAACGTTCTGAACATACATTACCATCAACATTGCCGAGGTATATATGAACTTTGTCATGTTGTGTTTTACACTTTTAGATACCATTCTCATATGTTACCTCGCCTTAGAGACTTAGCTTTCCTAGTTGCACATTCCACTCCGTTTTAATACCTGATGATATTTTAACAACTGAAGAGACTCAACTCGCTTCAATAACTGTGCACTTCCAGTCAATTCTAGCCGGATCCTTCTAGTCATTTTTCTTTATCTATGCATTGCAGCATTGTGTGGATTATGACTGTATGCTTGCTAATGCCTAGTACGTTTTCTGTTGGCAGCAAAAAAGAAGGAATATCCATTATTCCAACTTTGTCGTGCAAAAAAGTCTTCTTCCATTGCCATCACAATGAATCCCGGTGGAACAATGGTGACATCATCTACATCCCCTTAGAAGGACGAGTCAAAACTTAACTACGTCCACACAACTAATTATCCCCAATTACCTCTAATAGACATGTTCCACTCTAGGTGCACACAAAACTATCCCTTTTATTCGGATCTCCCGCACCTCTCACGCTCCACTTTGCGCTGACATGTGGGCCCAATTAACCCCATAACCCTCTCCCACGCCTCAAGCATCCCCAAACTGTAGCCATGCCCCAAACCTAGCCCCATCCATGGGGACGATGCAGCCTCTACTACCGCCGTGACACCGGTCAAAGCTCAATCAGATGCAGTGTCATGGACTCCCGGTGGCATAATTGATTTTTCATAGGGAGTCCGTGGGTGCTCGCTGGAATTGAAGAATAGGGATTGGGCTCGAATCAAGGATCTTCCAGCCAAAATCGACCATGGATCAAACTGATCCTGATTGAGTCAAAGATCTCGCGCTGCAAGCATCAATTCTCATCAGATTCTATGAGATGTTATTTTTATTGTACTCTTCTTTAGTACTCCCTCCATCCAAAAATCTTAAGCATATTTGAGCTGGGCACCATGACCAAGAAAACGAGTTAAGAGAGGAGAAAGCAGTTACTCCACGCACGGTTTTGTATGTTGACGTCTCGTTTCGTGAGAGAGTGAATTGATGGACCAATAGACCATGCATTCACCCAATCAACTCTCACATTTAAGTTGCTTACACCCAATGAAGCATGCCTCTCTATTTAACTCATTAAATTTTACATAGGAATCAGAGACACTTGTTTATTGCATAAATAATTACATGTTATATGATGGAGATTTCTGGAAAACTAGTTTTCTGTAATATGCTTGAGATATTTGGATGGAGGGAGTATTTGTTTTTTCTTTTCTCTCAGATCATAATCATCTTCAGTTTTGCTGGCGATTGATTGGTTCTTCTCCTTTCAAATTTTAGTTTTTTATAACTTTGATTAGATGGAAAATATGATTATGTTCTTCTGCAAACCCACCATTTGCAGGACCAAACAAGGCAACACCGTGGATCCATCCACTTGCATGCCTTCTGACACATGTGAAGCGACCGTCCATCATCCAATGTAAGATATATTGCACTCTTAGTATTTTGTTTTTCATCCACCTGACTGATGTTTGGTTCGTACATTTGGGTTGTGAAGGATATAGGAACATATTCCTGGTGCTGGTTTTATAGTTAATTTGGACCTGTATATACATACAAACAATTTTAGTATGGATGCTGAAATTAGAGGTTCATATATCTACTGAATAGTAGATATTTGTTTGCATTAATGTGTTCATGAAGTAATGGATCACTTGATATAAAAAAAATGGACCACTTACTGTGTTCAGTGTTCCAGTACTAAACTCATTTAAATTTTATCTTTCTGAATTTACAGCTTATGATATGGTTCATTTGAGATCAGCTGCTAAAGAAAATGGACATGCTACAACCACAATTGGCAAACAGGAAAAAAAACTACTAAAAAATATCATCGAAGGTAAGAGTTTATTGATGATGTTTTAGTTGTCAGGTTATCTACAATTAATTTTTATCACAATGGACACCAAAGCATGTGGTTCTTTTGTTAGCTCCTAATATCAACTTCCAGTATTTTACCTGATTTTGTACTAAAAATAATCAGTGAATTCGAACAACTGCTATGTCTATTTGGACCTGTACATCAATTTGTCAACTTATTAGAGAAAATAGTTTTCTTGTCCTTCCATTGTTACTTGACACCGCGTAGCTTCTTTTTTCTGAACATCGCATTTTAGTTGTTACATCATTACCAAGTTTCATTACATTTTTGGAAGAGAATTTGATGTCAACAGCTTCTTGCTTATAAATGGCCATCTTTGTTTTAGAGCTCAAACTTGTGTGCTTACTGCCTTTGGCTGAACTTTGTCTCCATTTTTCTTAAGCATGCACATACAATGGATCTGATTGCCTCTTTTTAAATACTCCAGAGTTATTTTATGTTATGCAGATGGGATCTACCCACTAAAATAGTTGCAAGATAATTTAATGTTTGCTTGCACTAGAAACTTAATGTGGCATATGACTAATACCGTCGACATTGTTCCGGTGTGTGTAGCTTTCCATTATGTTTTTAATATTGTCTTATTGAGCCTTTTCATAACAGGAACTGGTGGACTTCTAGGATGGATGCCATGTTGGGTGTGAGGCAACAAGTGGAGGCATAAGGTAGAATACATGCTTGCACCTGGATATCGAATGGTAGTGTGGTGCATGATGATGTATGGAAAAAGTGAGGAGCCAGTAATGCTAGGGCCCTTTTCTAGCAAATTGCAACTTCAACGTAATGATCTCTGTTAGCTAAATTTGCTTAAAATTTCTGTACTGGTGAAATATGTAAGAAGTTCTTTCTTAAAAATGTAATGTACAAATACATTCTAGATCTGTTCATTATATTGAGTGTTCTCTTCAGGGAAGTAGATATTGTTACTAGCTTAAAATTGCAAGCTCATATGTGTCACATTGATTTCTTTCTGGTGGAAATCGACATTGTTACTAACTCGAACAGGCATATATTTTGAATCTTGAAATGATGAACTTTTCATATACAAGTCCTCATTGTTAAGTTATTTTGCCTAACTGGTCTCTGATCAGAGTTTGTAATGATAGTTTAATTAGCTAAGATTTAGATAAAGTTTCTGTCAGAGTTGGATAATGCCTGTCTTAGCAAATGTGTACGTAGCTATCATGTGACATATAGACAATAAGCTAACTTTGAGCTGATATTCAAGTGGGTAGGATGTCAGTCCCTTTTTTTGGCATGAACATTTGAGTCTCATTTTATGATTGGTTAAAAAAAATTGGTTTTTGATAGTCACCGTCGCGTTAGCACGGGCAATATACTAGTGCGAAACAACATGCTGGTTAGTCATTGACTATGATTCTATAAACGTGACTGAAACAGAATGCTAGGTGCAACCCTATATGCATGGTGCATGATCAACATATCCATCATCATGTATAGATGAACTAAATTTTGAATTTTTTCCTTTTTGTATAGTGTAGCCAATACAGGTTGGAGACAAATAAGGATATGTGTGCAAGCACTTATTTAAGAATCCATATTTGTTTATTTATTTACTTATTTTGCCATGCATCCTTTTTCCTTGTTGTGTTGAAACCTATATACATAGCTACATTTGCTTCCAGGATTCGTAAATGCAAGATCACTCCCTTGTCATGAAATTGGAGGTGAAGACAAGACTGTTAGGATTGAAAAAGGTTGCAGCCACCAGTTAAGAGCATTATTTGAGGATAATATAGAGATATGTTCTTTCCTGAGAGGCTAAAAGGATCTGACTTGCATTTTATGTAGAAGAAGAGAAGATGGACTCTCACATCTAGAAATGATCAGATATTTATTAACTCAAGGTATACCCTAATTGAGCACTTCTGTTTCTTATGCTTGCATGTTACTTATGCTCACTCGATAAATAAGTCGGTATATGTAGAAACTATATTATAAAGTCCAAAGCCACGTTTTTAAAGCGGTGAAGCATGGGCGGGCGCTAGGTCACCGATCAGAAGATTAGTTGTTCTAATTGGACGACTATGCCCGATTAGTCAATTTCTAGTCGGCCGACTAGGGGGCTAGTCGTCTAGAGCCCTAGACCATATTGAACTAATCGACTAGTAGTGTTATATACTCCTATATAGATTATAGTATACTAGAAACTAAGAAACTGAAGCAATGACGTCTAACCTGGATCTTGGAATGAAGATTTCCGAACTTGTAATCTTGCTGAGTTGCTAACCTAAAACCTAATGGGCCAAAATAAGGCAGACAGACAGGCCCAAGAAACTGGAAACAAGTCGTCCACATTTAAATCGCCCGTCTAAGCATGCCTAATCGCCTCTTGGTCGGACGCGCAGGTTTCTGGGCCGGCAAATCGCTTCGCTTGCCCTCCTCGAGGCTTGCCAACTGATATGTCGACTAAGCAACGCTTAATCATGATTAATCAGACGCTTTAAAAATGTGGGTCCAAAGTTGTAGGTCCAAAATAATTAATCGTTAGAGACATGTATTATATGCATTTCATATTCCCAGGGTCGTCATGCTATTCGTTTGATAATTTGTGATTCTTATCACAGAGCTTTTTTCTCCTGCATGTACAAAAAAAATCATGGACCTTTTGTGTGGAATATTGTTCTGTTCAGCTTATGATTGGAGTGAAAACATTATACCACGGTTCACAATTTCGACATGCGATGGGTTGGTAAAAGGCCCTTCAGCAACTTACCATCGGTCCCTAAAGGTCTTTACCGACCTATGTATCGGTCGGTGTAAGTTGTTCTGCTTGCAGATTGGTAAGGCAACATGACTGGCCACCTTGTAACTTTTCTTGTCTCTTCCTTTTCTACTACGTGGTGAAGTATATTAGGGGGGGTCACCTCTTGCATTTGGTTAAAAACAAATTAGTTTTACTTCTTTGGCATGACTTGCCTTTTAAGTGGCTATGTAGTTCAGAATCAAATAAATATTGATTTTATGAATTCCCTATTGCTAAATTGCTAACCTTATTTCTATTACTATAGATATAAGTTGTGAATGGTACCAAGTAAAAAAGGGTGTCCTGTCTTTGTTTTTTTATACATAATTGTGTTGTAGTGTAATTCAACCTGCAAATTAACCTTTACAATGTCACTGCCTTTTAGCTACCATTGTCATATTTCACTTGTAATGTAGTGAACAGATAAGGTTATTCTCTGGCAGTTGCAGCTTAAAGGGTGTGCACTCTGAATCATTGTCATGCTAATTGCTATATTACTTTTAGTTTTGCAACCACTTCTTGTTTATTTAACCAAATTTAGAAGGTAGTCTGTTGGTTCGTGTAACCTTGCTGTGAAATATAAATTGGATCATGTGTATGAGCACCAAAGTTCTTAGTTAACCAAAAATTGATCACAATTTCTGGGTGATGAAAAATGTTCATGCCTTTACCAACCTGAATTTCATAGAAGATATATGCCTTAGTTAATTGTTGCAAGTGAACTGCTCTGTTCTATTGTTTTTTTTTACCATATTGTATTTCATGTTCGACCATAATGCTGAGATGCTAAACTTGGGTAACTAGATTTTGTAATGCTATGTTATAGAACAGTGGTGCCAAAAAATCAAGCCACCATTGAAACACCACTACGGTTGACTCCACGGAATTATAAGGTGTCGTTAAGATGAGATGGACTTGAATTGTACATGGTATTGGCAAATGTTTATATATATGAGATTCAGATGTGAAGATACAAAATGATCGA